>JAJJWX010001305.1:4800000-6274979 GCA_023529315.1 Papaver bracteatum
AACTAACCTTGGTGACTCCATGGAAGCAGAAGAGAACAGTAGCAGGAAGATGAATTCGGTAAAAAATAAAGTTGCGGACGATGAAGATTTGCAGAGAATATGAAGATGAGAAAGATAAAGACGAAGTAAAAGAAAAAAATTGTCTTTCCCCCAGATCCTTCTTTAAATAGGCAAAGGAAGATGACCGGTTAATGGTAAACATGCCAATAATTAAAGGAATATTCAACACGTGTTGACGGTTATGCTTAATTCACGAAGCCTTGTCAGTAGAGAAAGAACTTGAAAGAAAAGATGAACAGCTGCGGCATTTTGAAGAACAATTTCTCATGACATTCTCTCCTTCGCAGAGAAGACATGAGAAGAGGCAAGATGTAGGATCATAATAACGCAAGAAGGACACATTTGCGAAGCTTGATCAACAACACATCGCGAGCGTTACGAGCGTCACGGGATGATTTGGATAATGACGTAACAGATGACGATGGCAGAAACATGAGAAAAATGTGATGACTCTGCGATAATTAGAGTGTTTGCGAAGATTAACAATAGAACTCTTGCGAGAATATCGCAAGTCAGATCCTAAAATAAAGAACAGATTAGCTGGCATCCACTATGTAATTCCCTATATAAAGAGCCGAGAAGGCGCAAGGAAGAGGGAGATATTTTTCGAGTGTTGAGCAAGTCATTAGGAGAGAGAAAGTCCAGAGCGGTTGTTAATTCTTTAGCTTCATTTCCTTTTTATCTTGTAAAATTTGTGAGATTAATCAATAAAATTTATGATTGTTGATCTAAAAATGATTTGATTGTATGAATTCTTGTGAGAGGTGTAGTGTGGGATTTCCTGCTACTACATTGACCTTTCATAGTTATTATCCATAGCCCACGGAATTAAACTTGTCCCGATTGAAATCCGATACAACTCGTTCTTCATTATTTTTGCCATCATGTTTTTTTCTTCTTCAAATTACATCTCCCATTACTTCTATGATTAACACTCTTTTCCCTTTTCAAAGATATTTCATTGATTCCTTTTATTTGGTTTATCATTTCTCTTTATAAATGATTCATGTAAAACTCATAATAGAAATTTCAATGATTTCGATCTTTTTTTTACAACAACTTGATAATCAGGACTTTATTAACATATAATCCCTTATGCCGTTATATGGATCAAACCTAAAAAAAAAATAGAGCTCAATTTAAGATTTTCATAATAGCCCATTAATCGATTAGACAAAAACAAACGAACCCCATTAATAAGTTTAGTAATTGTTTGGAAAAAAAAGAGAATTGGAACTGAGTTAAAGAAACGAACTTGCATTAGGAGATTGAGTGAGAGATAAGAACCTAGAGCAACCTCCGGAGACAAGATCATGAAGATGAATGTGTGATGACGAAAGACTTAGGGTTTACTTTATGTATAATAATTCCTTGATAATGGAACTAAAAATTCATGTTGCTATATCAGTAAAACTCCTTTATTTTGTTAATATACATATCATAATTTATTTCTACACAAAAATATAAATTCATGTGGCTAGCTATAATTTGACATCAATCAAAATACAATCATTATAATAATAATCAAAATATAATCATGATAATAATGATAATAATAACGGAGGAAGTAATAGGAAGAAAAAACCGAGTTGGATTGGCCTCCAACTTAATTTCTAGGGCTATAGTTAACAACCAGAAAAGTCAAAATTGATTTATTATTCAATTTGATTGACTAAGTCTCATGGGCTATCGATAATAAAAGTGTGGGCTATGTTTAAGAAAAGCCATATTTATAACAATACTAAGTTCATTAAAAATTATAAACTATATAATATTTAAGATAAGTTATAAATATTAACTTAATATTAAGGATTTGGTTTAAATATTGAAAAATCTTTTAACCTTCAGCTTAAATATCATATTTCGTATAATTTATGTAATTTCTGTAATGCGTTCATATTTATATTTATAATTGAACATTATAGAACAACATATATTATATTGGAATGCTTCAAAAAAATCTATTATATTGGAGAGAAAATGGAACCTTATGCATCTTGCAAAACAAATTTAAAATTTCACCAACCGATTGTAAACGGCCAACACAAAATATTACAAAACAATACTCCTATACACATCACCACAAAATTAGATTTTATGTCGGCCAGGGTGCACTACATATTATACAACAACATTAACCTATATTAATATATAAATATATATATATACCAAACTGGATGTTAGTAGTAATATTGACCCAATTTGTGACCAAATGAGTTCAAGTAAATAGCATAGGTCCTCAATAGAAAACTTATTTGGCATCACTCAAGGAGTTTAAAGAGAATTTTTTTTGGTAGTGAAGCAGATATCAAAATTTAAGAGACTTGCACCTTTTGGAAACACCGCATTAGATATCCAGATTGACATTCTATCAAAATCATCAAAACGGGAAATTTCCATCAGTTATAACTTTGCCACAAAATCGACAGCGGGTACGACGGGTGAACAATAAAACCTAGCTTGACCAAATGAATTGCACTCAAACCGATCAAATGTTGGTCAACTTCATTCTAATTTGTGTCACGACTAGTAAAAACTCACCTGCAAACACAACCCAATATATGGAAAAGAAAAAGAGAATAACCCGATTTCAATCTCACGCTCATGTAAATCCCAATTTCTATCTCACGCTCGTGATATAGTTTAGGTTAGGGCTGTCAATGGGTCTGGTTCCTCCCGAGTATCGTGCTACCCGGAACCGGACCCTATTATTTTTTCGGTTCCGGGTCCGGGTTTTATATTAGTTGGCCCAGAACTGGACCCTATTAAATATCCGGGTATTGATAGTGGTTTTTAGTTCAAGGATAAATTTTTAAAAGTCTATCTACCTAACCCGACATCATATGTAATAGATATTGATATGTCTATATTCCGCAGGGAATTTGGAGAATATATCAAAATATGATGAGTGCCTATGTCTTTCTTCATATTATATTGAAACTCAAGCTCCTAGATGAATTTTTCACTAGTATAGAGCCTAATGAGTGTATAAGCTCCTAGCTGCATTACTCACAAATGCCGGAGCCTGTTGAGTACTTTTATTATGCTTATGTTCCCCGGAAGAACCCTTAATATTGGTATGGCATGACGGATTTGTGTTCACTAGTAGTATAGTATCACGGACCTCCAAGTACCAAGGTTAAGGCCCTTGCACAAAATACTCAGTCAGAAAGCAAAGAATAAACAAAACTGCGGAGTAGGAGCAACAACGAGGGAAACGTGGCCATGCCCTGGGCCATCCGGCGCCACTTGACCACGCCCTATGCTACCTAACTGGCCCTTATTCCTTTGTCGACCAATCAGGTCGCTTTAGATCTTCCACGTCGCACTGGAAGTGTGGCCACGCCCTTGCTTGCCATCCCCCTTTCCATCGACCAATCAGGTCGCTTTAAATCTGTCACGGTGCACTGGAAGTGTGGCCACGCCCTTGCTTGCCGCCCCCCTTTCCATCGACCAATCAGGTCGCCCTAAATGCGCCACACACATTTAGAATGAGGCCGACCCCCTTTCCATGACCAATCAGGTAGCTTTAAATCTTCCATGGCGCACTGGAAGTGTGGCCACGCCCTTGCTTGACGGCCCCCTTTTCATCAACTAATTAGGTCGCCCTAAATGTGCCATATGAATTTATAAAGAGGCCGGACCCATATTGATTGTCGTCTCCCTTTCCATCGACCAATCAGGTCGCCCTAAATGCACCACACTCATTTAGAATGAGGCTAGCCCCATGTTGCTTGCCAGCCCCCTTTCCATGACTAATCAGGCCGCTTTAAATCTGTCACGGCGCACTGGAAGTGTGGACACACCCTTGCTTTCCGTCCCCCTTTCCATCGACCAATCAGGTCGCTCTAAATGCGCCACACACATTTAGAATGAGGCCGGCCTCATTCCGCCTGGCGGCCCCCTTTTTCAATCGACCAATCAATTCGCTTAAAACCGCGCCAACATACTAACGGCATGCTAAATATGCCAAAACGAGCATGCCATGCACACATGCCAAGCGCACCACTTACCGCGATAGTATGCCAAAACGTACAAACCCACTCTTTGTTCGTGACCAACATCACAACAGACTTCAATTTTGGCTCGCCTAACCGTAAGCGCGGCCATGCTCTAGTGGCGGTGGATGAAACCCTAACTTCTAATATGGCACAAAACTATACCGCCTCGGGCCCACAACATGCCATAAACCATGTGGCCTTAGGAAACCCTAAAAAAGGCGCCATGCCATAGCCACTCGGGAAATATTTGCTTTTGTGAACGTTTCTACATTCGTGGCCTGCCTATGGCTCCTCTGGCATGACTCTGGCATCATTTGTATAAAATTCCATGCCACGGACACCTACCGCGTGTCGCATGCCATATGCGCTAATTAGGGTTTCGGCATGCCAAACCCTAATTTAGGAAAAGTTGTTACGCCAACCAAGCCAGATAATGTTCCACAGAGCATTGGGATTGATGTGGCCACTGAAACTGATGTGGCCACTGAAACTGATGTTGCCACACCACATTGGAGTCTAACACCAATAAGCCAAAATCTAGCGACCATGGCTACAACAGGCACTACTTACACCATTATGCTGCTGACATACACAGGCTATGCCAGCCATTCCACCATGCCACTGGCATGCACGAACTATGCCAACCATGTCGCAGTGCCACTGGAATGCGCTATAGGCGCTACTATGCCATTGGCATATGACAATGGCGCCACTGCACCATTATCAGGCACCAACATGATATGGACAAAATCAATGGCTACGCTTCCTCTTGATATGCAATCTCATCCGTCTAAGTTCGCCACCGAACTGAGAGACTAGTGGCAAGTTTTGGGCGACCAGACGAGATAAGCCTAATAGGACCACATGCTATTTTTCCTGTGGCAAGTCTCTTGACCATGACTTGCCATACGTAGCAAAATGCTACATGTTTTCCACGAAAACACTCGAGACATCAAACATGTCACAAAACTGGGGGATACACATCAGGGTATTGGTCTGGCGGTTTACAACGTGCGGTGTGCAATACGCCCTTTATAAGAAAGTGTCAGGAAACATAACATTTAGTGGTGGAAATAAGTAATGGGTGTAAACAGATCCATTTCCTTCATCATGGAAGCATGGTTTCCGACGGTTATACGTTACTCCACTCTGCCATCACTCAATCGTTCCCATTTCCTACGAGACAAGGGTACGTTTTATTATGACTTGTATAAATAGGTTTCTATTTCCACCAAACAACAAGTTTTAGTCAGCAACAACATAGTATCCAGAAATCACCAAAGAACTAATAGGTTTTCATTCTGCAAGCCAGTTCCACTTTCTAATACAAGTCATAAAACAGCCTCACCTTCAGAATTTACCATTCTGGTCTCAACGCTTTCTTTGATTCCCTCCATAAGACCAACCATTCTCCTTCACTTTGTGACCAAAGCAAGCAGGAACGATCATTTCTTGGTTTAGTCCAGAATTATACAGATTGATCTCTCGAATCAAAAGTACTCCCGTGCAATGCATTGTTTAGGGCCTGGACTTGTTTCTCATCCACACACCCAAATTTACCAAAAACAACAGAAAAAGTTTTCACCCACAAATAATTGGCGACCACAGTGGGAGATTAATCTCTCGGTTGCAATATCAATTTTTGATTTCGATTTCATTTTTTCAATTATAATTTCAAGATGGTAGAGCTTAGATCCGGATCAGCAACAAGCCTAATGCCACCAGCACTGAGAACGTCCTTGGTATCAATGTCCCTTCCGGTGGCATCAATTTACCACCTGTCAGCATGACCAAGACTAGCGGCGCATGAAACGTTTCCTCAAGCGTTACACCTTCAATCACCAATCCCAACCTTCCGCTTCATGAGTTACCCCGGATATCCGAAGCACTCCCAAAGCCCGCTGATGCTCGAAATCCAATCACCATGGAAGAGTATGGCGAACCAACCGTAGCAAGATTCAGCAAACATTTGCTCGGAGAACGCTACCAATTTCATAGATGGCACAAAAATGTTGAATCCTTGTCTGAGGTTTGTGCCCCCGCCAACGACGATGCAGACAGAGTATGTGGACTATCCAACGAGAGCAAGAGGGAATGACCAACACCAATGTACCGTCTGCAAGCGCAGTCAACACATCTAATGGCGTTACACCCTCTAGAACCAACACCTGCAACATCAGAAGCATCCTCTCTGGCATGACGCCTCTTATTACCAGAGCTAGAGCCACCGCAACTCTTGATGTTCCTTCAAGCATGACGCCTCCAATTATCATAAGGGATTATACCGCTTCTTCGTAAGGACGAGATACTGGAGGAGCTAGAGGAAACTAACCTCCCATTACCATTGTCGATTTCATGGAGAGACAAGAAGTTCTTTCCAAAAAGCAGACGGACATTGACACAGATCAGGGGGAGCTAAAAAATGGACATCCGAATGATTATGTCAAGGGATTCATAATTTGAGTTTTAGATTATGATGATCCAAATATGTCTGAACATCAATTGGTGGAGTTGTGCATTAATGCTTTCTGGGGAATCTGTTCACAAAACGGTGTAATCTATGATGAAGCATCTATTTTCATCCCTCAACCGTGTTGCGTTGGGAAGGCGATTGTCTTCAATTGGAGAAGCTAACCAAAAATCCCAGTCTCTCTTGGAAGGAACGGCTGGTAAATGTCACTGGGGACTCCTAACCACTACTCACCTGAAAGGTGTCGAGTTTGAAAGCGCACTGATTGATGCATCCTCCAACCTCAATATTGTAACCATCAAGACTCTGAGAGTTTCAAGGTAAAATCAAACAGAAGTAGCGTATTCTTTCTCAGGAAGAGAAAAACACGACTTGTCGACCAACACTATTTGTGGGCCATCTTCCCATCTGCCATACCGTGTCAACTTGTCTTTCGAAGTCAAAAGTTAATGGCGTCCTCACTGGAGTTCTCTCCAGGTGGTGCTTCAACGTTTTCTCTAGGAGCCTCTTTAATGTTTTGCTCTAGGCTCCGCTTCAACGTTTCACTCCAGTTGCCTCTCCGACATTTCTCTCCTATAGCCTCTCCACTTTAACGTTCGCTCCAGAAGCCGCTTAAACATTTCGCTCTAGTAGACGCTCCGATGTTTCTCTCCTGAAGCCGCCCCGCTTCAACGTTCGCTCCAAAAGATGCTTAAACATTTCGCTATAGTAGCCGCTCCGATGTTTCTCTCCTGAAGCCGCTTCGCTTCAACGTTCGCTCTAGAAGCCACTTTAATGTTTCACTCCAGTAGCCTCTCCGAAGTTTCTCTCCTAAAGCCGCTCCGCTTCAATGTTCTCTCCAGAAGCCGCTTCAACGTTTCGCTTCAGTAGCCGCTTTAACGTTCTCTCCCGAAGCTGCCGCTTCACAAAAAAAAGGGATAAACTCACATACATGAGTTATCAAAGCCCGTCAATGTTCATGGTAGTGGTCGTCCAAGGTTCGTTCTCGTAGCTGCCACTCCTTCCTTCCAAGATACATGGTCGTAGCCACCACTCTTCCCTGCCAGGATTTGTTCCCGTACTCACCACTCCTCCATGTCAAGGATCGTGACCGTAGCCATACAAGCACCAGCCAGCTTGTGTTTTTGTTCCCATGAAAATGCAGCCTCTTCTGATCACAGTTGATGCTCATTTGTTGATACCAGCCAGAGCTTCATCATGGAAATAACCACTATATACAAAGAACCACGAAAACCACACTTGGGGACTGAAGCCTCCTTCAGATATAAAAGTTTAAATGCAGTCACCAACTTACCAGCGAATGTAGTAAAAGCACATCTTCCATAAGAAAATAGGCTCAGGATAATTACACATGGGGACTACCATCATGGGATGCCTTCACTTCCCTCAACTAGGTTATTTATGATGACAACATCGTCACTGTCGAAGATTTAAGAGCCGCGAGAATTTCTCAACTTGAAGCCATACACGTGCATCAAAAAATCCAAAAGCACGCCGCAGAGATATTCACATATCCGGCCACGCCATCGGATCTATGACCAGACAGAAGTGTAACTGGGGACTGCTCATCGCATCCCATTTGATAAAATAGACCAAGATTCAGAAGATGGTTTAAAGGATATCGCTTGGAATGAAGTTCTTGAAGACTTGATATCAGCACGTTGGCAACGGAACACCTCACAGCTCATCTACTTCACCCAATGGCTTCGGAATATTTCGACCATACAAGCATCCATAGCATATCATCATTACAATCATAAAATCAAGGTACCAAATAACCTAAAGTCAAGGATGAACCAACGACGCAACCACAATCTCCAAGATAAGCCCTGACATTATTTTATCCATCCATCCCAAGAACGCAATGGAGTTTGGTAAATTTTGAAATTCACTGGACAGGTTAGATACTCGTTCTTATGGAGACAGAACCTTATTACACATTATAGAGGAGATCGATGGTACTATTGGGTGGATACATGCGAGAGAACCTACCTTGAGTTCTCCTGGCTTACCTTGCTGTTGATTATAACTATTGGAGATTACTTTGTTTCCATTAATTCTCGATCTACCACCGCTAAAAAATGATGAATAGGAGCTAGATGCTGCAGATGAAAGCACGAAGCCGGACGAACAACAAAACAGAAGAGGGTCGATACCCCTTTTCATACGAATGTAGTTTCTAGAGTTTGAATAGATAAGGATTCCTTATTTCTCCATGAATGGGAATAGATGACTAGGCGCACCAAACTCATGCTTCATAGCCTAACAAGTAGTGTGCCAATATCTCTACTCCGTGGCCGAACCAGCAGCGCGCCATCACGAGGAACACCAGTCGCTCAACCTATAACTCTACATGGCTCCAACACTTCGTGGTCAAGACAACTATACATGGCTCCAACACTCTATGGTTAAGTTAGCGCCAATTCTACAGCATTCTGTGATCCATCCAGCAAGCCTTCTAAGTGAAATTTCCACAGTTCCCTAGACTGAAGCCATTAGTGACACCATCACCATTTGGTAGCCGAAGTTCCAGCGCCACCATCACCATTTGGTATCCAAAGTTCCAGCGACATCATCACCGTTTGGTAGCCAAAATTCCAGCGCCATATTTTCACCATTCCATGGACTGAAGCCAGTTTCCACCATTCCCAAGACTAAAACCAAGCGCCATCACCATACGTTCCGTGACCTAACCAGCTAGCGCCATCCACCGATTCGCAGACCAAGTTGCACCGCCATCTCTGCCGAGCACCCTATGGCCAATCCAGAGTTATTCAAAGCCTCAAATACAAGGATCACGGATTCCTTATGACTCCTGCCAAAGGTTATCCAAATTCTCCCTGGAAATATCTTCATGACTTTCCCTTTTCATTTTTATCCTCGTCTGTCACCGTCTTATGCTTACCCCGCAACAATTCTACTATTACGATCTAAGCATGGGACTTAATGTTGATTGTGGTTTTTAGTTCAGAGCTAAATTTGTAAAAGTTTATCTACCTAACCCGGCATCAGATGTAGTAGATATTGATATGTATATATTCCATAGGGAATTTGGAGAATATATCAAAATATGATGAGTGCCTATGTCTTTTTTCATATTATATTGAAACTCAAGCTCCTAGATGAATTGTTCACTAGTATAGAGCCTAATGAGTGTATAAGATCCTAGCTGCATTACTCACAAATGTCGGACCCTGCTGAGTACTTTTCTTGTGCTTATGTTCCCCGGCAGAACCCTTAATATTGGTATGGAATGACGGATTTGTGTTCACTCGCAACAGAGTAGCAGGGACCTCCAAGTACTAAGGTTAAGGCCCTTGCACAAAATACTCAATCAGAAAGAAAAGAATAAACAGAACCGCGGAGTAGGAGCAACAACGAAGGAAGCGTGGCCATGCCCTAGGCCAGCCGGCGCTAATTGGCCACGCCCTATGCTACCCAACCGGACCTTATTCCTTTGTCGACCAATCAGGTTGCTTTAAATCTTCCATGGCGTACTGGAAGTGTGGACACGCCCTTGCTTGCCGGCCCCCTTTCCAGCGACCAATCAGTTACTTTAAATCTGCCACGGCGCACTGGAAGTGTGTCCATGCCCTTGCATGTCGGGCCCCTTTCCATAGACCAATCAGGTCGCCCTAAATACGCCATACACATTTAGAATGAGTCCGGCCCCATGTTGCTTGCCGGCCCCCTTTCCCTGACCAATCAGGTAGCTTTAAATCTGTCATGGCACACTGGAAGTGTGGCCACACCCTTGCCTACCGGACCCCTTTCCATCGACCAATCAGGTCGACCTAAATGCGCCATATGCATTTAGAATGAGGCTGGCCCCATGTTGCTTACCGGACCCCTTTCCATCAACCAATCAGGTCGCTCTAAATGTGCCACACGCATTTAGAAAGAGGCTGACCCCATGTTGCTTTTCGGCCCCCTTTCCATGACCAATCAGGTCGCTTTGAATCTTCCACGACGCATTGGAAGTAGAGCTGGAAAACGGGCGGGCTGGGGCTTGCTTGTTATGGGTTACACGGGTTCTGGTTAACACGGGCTAAAACCTGCGGGTTGATATTCTTCACGGGTGGTCATTTCTTTAACCCGCGCCCGTAACGGGTAAAGCTTGCCGGTTCACGGGTTATCCAGCTTGTTTAATTAAAATCAAAATTAAAGCTCAAGACCAACTCTTTCTTCCCTGTTTTTTCTTTCTACAATCACAATCTCTTCCAATTCTTCCCTTCAATTCACCAAAAAAAAAATCACCAAAATTGAATAGAAATAGACAGTGATTTGCAAAAATTGAAACCTTGAGTAACTTACTCTTTAGCACCCTTTTTTTCCTGACAATAAAAACCACAATAGAAGTTTTGTGTACTCCCCTCGTCTTCTTCAAAGAAGTTTTAAGGGAGAAAGGTAGTGTTCTCATATATATGACTGTTACTCTTTCGAGATAGAAATAATCGGATAACAAAATGTATGTAAATGTTATGTGCAGTTGTGTACATACCAATTAGTGAAAATTAAGAACGAATTAACTTGCGTCTAAGTTAGAAAAAGAAAGAACAAACATAAAATGGTGGACTACTGATAAAAAAGTTTCATCATCAAATTAAACATGTACATATCTCCATATAATAATAGACTGATTAAAAAAGAACAAAATACATCCGCCAATTTAAAAGAGATCCAAAATTAAATTAATCCTCCCTAATGATAGTAGCTGTGGCCGCGAGAAAATATGGAGGTGGTGAGGAAGAATATGGGGAGAAGAAATGATAGTAGGCGCAACCGCAGAAGAAGACAATATGGGGATAAGAAAGAAAAGAAAGAGGAAGAAGAAATGAAAAGATATCTCTCTGCTAGGGTTTTTGATGTTTTTATACCTTAAACGTAGGGATAGGATTAACCCTAGATAATCCAACTGTGAAAATTAAATGTAGTATTATTATACACGGGTTAACAGGTTTACCCGTGGGTTTACGGACGGGCACGGGTTAACCCGTTTCCCCACAAGCCACCATTTCTTTAACCCGAACCCGGCTTGTTTATAACCAAGTCAAGCCGGGTTAGGGTTTTCACGGGCCGGGTACGGGTTTATCCGCGGGTTTCGGCTTGATTGCCAGCTCTAACTGTAAGTGTGGCCACGCCCTTGCTTGCTACCGTCTTTTCCATCGACCAATCAGGTCAGTTTAAATACGCCATACGCATTAGAATGAGGTCGACTTCATTCCGCCTGCCGGCCCCCTTTTTCAATCGACCAATTAGATCGCTTTAAACCATGCCAACATACTAACGTCATGAAAAATATGCCAAAACGAGCATGTCAGGCACACATGCCAAACGTACCACTTACCGCGACAGCATGCCAAAATGTTCCAACCCACTCTCTGTTCGTGACCAGCATCACAACAGACTTCAATTTTGGCTAGCCTAACCGTAAGCGCGGCCATGCTCTAGTGGGGGTGGATGAAACCCTAACTTCTAATCGTGGCACAAAACTATACCGCCTCGGGCCCATAACATGCCACAAGCCGTGCGGACTTAGGAAACCCTAAAAAAAGGCGTCATGCCAAAGCCACTCGGGAAATATTTGCTCATGTGAACGTTTCCACATGGTGGCCTGCCTATGGCTCCTCTGGCATGACTTTGGCACCGTTTGTATAAAATACCATGTCACGACCACCTACCGCGTGCCGCATGCCATATGCGTTAATTAGGGTTTAGGCATGCCAAACCCTAATTTAGGAAAAGTTGTTACGCCAACCAAGCTAAATAATATTCCACAGAGCATTGGGATTGATGTGGCCACTGAAACTGATGTTGCCACACCACATTGCAGTCTAACACCAATAAGCCAAAATCTAGTGACCATGGCTACACCAGGCGTTATTTGCACCATCATGCCGCTGGCATGCACAAGCTATGCCAGCCATGCCACTGGCATGCACGAACTATGCCAGCCATGCCGCAGTGCCACTGGCATGCGCTAAAGGCGCCACTATACCATTGGCATATGCCAATGGCGCCATTGTTCCATTATCAGGCGCCAATAGGATATGGCCATAATCAATGGCTACCCTTCCTCATGAGATGCAATCTCATGAGGAAGAAGTTTGCCACCGAACTAACAGGCTTGTGGCAAGTTTGAGGAGACCAACCGAGATAAGCCTAATAGCACCACATGATATCTTTCCTGCGGCAAGTCTCTTGACCTTGACTTGACACACATAGCAAATTGCTACATGTTTTCCACGAAAACACTCAAGACATCAAACATGACACAAAACTGGGGGATACTCATCAGGGTATTGGTCTGGCGGTTAACAACGTGCGGAGTGCAATACGCCCGTTATAAGAAAGTGTTAGGAAACAAAACATTTAGTGGTGGCAAGAAGTAACGGGTCTAAATGGATCCACTTCCTTCATCATGGAAGCATGGTTTCTGACCGTTATATGTTACTCCACTCTTCCATCACTCAATCATTCCCACTTCCTACGAGACCAGGGTACGTTTTATTATGACTTGTATAAATAGTTTTCACCGATTTCCACCAAACAACAAGTTTTGGTGAACAACAACATAGTATCCAGAAATCACTAAAGAACTGATAGATTTTCATTTTGCAATCCAGTTCCACTTTCTGATACAAGTCATAAAACAACCACACCTTCAGAATTAACCATTCTGGTCTCAACATTTTCTTCGCTTCCCTTCCTCAGAGCAACCCTTCTCCTTCACTTTGTGACCGAAGCAAGCCTGGAACGGCCATTTCTTGCTTTAGGCCAGGATTGTACAGATTGATCTCTCGAATCTAAAATACTCCCGTGCAGTGCATTGTTTAGGGTCTAGACTTATTTCTCGTCCACACACCCAAACTTACCAAAAACAGCATAAACAGTTTTCACCCACAAACACCGGGTAACCGCTGGTTCCGGGTATTAAACGGGTAATTCACGAGTGTTTTATTTTGAAATATGTAATTTATTTTTGGTTTTACACTACTATTATTACTGAATACACGTGATGGTGTTATCAGTTTCTGCACACGTGATGGTGTTATCAGTTTCTTCTTTTTATGCAGGTTCAAGTTGATTTTCCCTCTCTAGAAATGCCATTTGAATGGCTTGTTCAATTGGTCCCTCCACTAAAAAAAGGCATTCTTCATTTGTTTATCTCTTTGTGCTCATGCAGAATAAATTTTAATCTATATTGTGTGTTGTCTCATGGAAGATTTCCTTATAAAAAGAATGCTTAACACGGTTGGCCGAGATTGACCCAAAAGAAGTCATAGACAGTATAATTAAATGGACGTATAAGATCATAAAACAGGATTAATATCTTTCAGTACACATGATTTTTTTTAATCTTTTCGTGAATGATATTAAATGATTTTTACTGAACAAGAGTTTTAGCCTAAACAACCAATCAAAGTCCAGGAGCTTGGCAGAAGAGTGAGTAGGCGTTAACCTAGAACGACAAAGAATTAAGCTAGAAGAGGTTTTAGAGTGGTATATCTGCCAAATTATCACGGCTCATGATTTTTTATTAGGTTCTATAGAAAATTAAAACGGGTACCCGACGGGTATTAACCGTTTGGATCCGTTAAGATTCGGGTCCAATCGGGTAATTACCCGTCGGTTCCTAAGTTGTTAATAGGTCCAACTTTAGGACCCAGAACCGGACCCGTTTCTACCGGTTCCGGGTAACGGGTACCCATTGACAGCCCTAGTTTAGGTGATAGAGTTTTAGGTAAAATTTATGGTATTGGTTAAAACAAAATTATTAGGCTTTGATAAGAAGACTGATTTTACTTGGTTTTCTTATCCACCAAATATGACAATATGATTTCTTCTCTCACCTAAACTATATAACAACAAACTGCAATCGCAAATCAACATCTTTATGCTGCAGTTTCGATTATTCCTACGATATAGAGGGGAGAATTGAGAATAAACAGTGAATTAAAGAGATCGAGGGAGAGCGGAGGAGTGCAGAAGAGAAAGAGGGAGAATAGGAAACAACAATGGTGCAGTATTATGGATTAAAAATATTTTCTCGATTTATTTTCGTTGAAAGTTGGGAAGTTCAATGAGAAAATATATGAATCGCTCTCCTTTCTCCAATTCTGAGTTTAAGAAATATTAAGGATGGTAGCGTTCACCGTTGAATGGTAAGGTGAGTTTTCTCACCGTTCAACGCGGAGACTTATATGACTTAGTCTGTTAAGGATTATAAGATTCATTACATTGAGAACCTATGAGATATATATTACATATAGTTATACCATATCAAGTTATTCAAGAAACAATTATTTACATAATAATTTGAGAGAGAGGATCCATGAACAATTTTTTTTGTACACTATCCATATAAGATTGAATCAAAATAAATTTAGAGTCTGAATGACTACGAATTTGAACCTAATATTTTGATGATATGTTCCTCTTATTAAACTTTTGATTTCTACAAAAAATGAGGACAATTCGATATACCAAACTTCACCATCTACCGATTATAATTTCGAATGTTAATTTTCAACGATTGATTTTCAAAGTGGTAGATGATGGTGTTATACATCTCAGATTATGATCATTTTTTGTAGGAATCTATAGTTTAATAAGAGGAACGTACATCAAAATATCAGGTTCAACTTCATTGTCGTTTGGACTCTAAATAAAGATTGGTTTAATCTTGTATCGATAGCGTACAAGATTTTCCATGGATCCTCCCTCATAATAATGCGAATAGGAAACTTGTGGAGTAGAATACGTCTTTCATGTGATGTATACCTAATAAGACGCGTCCTTAATATAGTACCTTCTACTAGAGTAAGTCCATAATGTTAAAACTTTTATCATGACCGATCATAATCTCTAATAGTTTGTTCACTCGCATTTAGTGTGGTAAACGAACTAGTACCATTTTATAACCGTGTGTGTAAAAAATGTTCAATAATTTTCTTTTAACAAGACAAAGAATTTTTCAAACATGGCTGGCATGCATACTGGAGTAACTCTCAAAAACATAATCTAAGTGTAACAAGGTGAAAACATACTGAGAAACTGATGCGTTCAACAAAAATACTACTCCCTCTATCCCTATTATAAAGGCGGAGAAGTAAAAAATTGTAGTACCTATATACATGCGGAATCTATTTCCAAAGTGATTTCTTCCCTATATGCCCATATTAAAGAGTATGATATTAACAAACTTAGTTAATGCCTTTAGTTATTTCCAAGAACAATTACAATTTATAATATTATAGTAGGAGAGAAACTCTTAATATATACATATTTTCCATATTTTCTAGATAAATGTATTGGAATTGATGAGGGTAAATCAGGTATAATTACAAAAAATTTATAAAAACCAAAAACTTTCTTATTCTAAGAGAATTCCACTTTTCCGCCAATATATAGTGGACGAAGGAAGTAAGTAAAGTGAGACCTATAAAAAAATATTAGTATAAAAACATAAAGATGCATCGTTGAAAATGTGGATACAACATAACTTGCAACTATCCATTGATTGTTACGCAGCTTGCCCTGCTTGGTTGCTTATCTCCCTTTGCTTTAGATACTTTCTTAATATTGTTTGTTTTTGATACCCTAGATACTCTCTTGCTGCTTGTTTTTGTAGATCAGTTGGCTCCCCTGCATAAGTACCGCCAGAAATTGACGCAAGACTCTCAATATAAGTTTTTATACTGTACTGGCGTCCTGAGATGCGATAGACCTCAGAAACTTCAACAGGTTTTGGTGCACTGATGGTTCATATACAACAAAATAAGTATCACTGTCATAATTCGATCTGGCTTTGAACAAAACTTTACCATTCTTGAGTTCCCATTGAAATGTCATGCCGCATAACTCTTTTTCTTTCCAACTGCTGGGAGTTGGGCAATGAACAATTTAGTCCAGGAATCACTCACTTTGTGATCTTTCATAATCCATACTCCAAGATTAAAACAACCAGAAAAAACTGCACGAAGGCACTCTCCTAAAACACTTAGTCATCCTGGGATAGTTAATACCAAATATTAAAGTCGATGAACAATTTAGTTCATCAGTGAGTGGCCCAAGTGGAATTTATCTGAAATGCTCTCCTCTGATATCTAAAGAAGCAATTAACATAGATTTCCGAACAGTCGAATAAGGTCATGGAGTTGCTAACCAATGAAGAGCTCCATTAACAAATGCATGAGTACTGTAAGGAACTATCTCATAAGGAACGATGTTGGGTAATGGTTTCCATGAATCCGATCCTAGTGTAAAAACTTGAACTTCAGTACCATAGCAAAACCATCGATCTTTTACACGCATATGATCATATTCATAACCATCGACAACAGTAGCTTTAACAATCTTGTAATCATTGGTATTGCAATTATAAACAAAACCGCATATGACTACAAATTTCTTTTTCTTTGTAAAATCTTGATTGTACGTTGGTCCATACTTTAGTCCTTATGAATTAAGTTATATTATCTTAAACTGTTTTGTACCTGGGTTCCAAAGGCAAAGATTAATATTCTCTCCCTTGATACGGGTTCTCATCAAAATCAAACCATTACAAGAACCATGTGTGTAATTAGTATATATGGATACTTACGCGATAGATAATTTAATGGGAAATCTAATAAATTGGTAGGATTAATGTAATCCTCTTTAAAAGTTGTTACTTGTGATGATGATTTACTCATAAGCGTATAAAACCAATGCAGACCTTCTAGGGAAAAACAATTATATTTTCTTCTCTTTAAGATGAGTTTTGTAATCAACTTAGGGTCTTTGAATAACTTATTGCACTAGTGTTTGCATACGCACCTGAATTTCAATATCAATTGTACGGGTAACTTTGGAAGAATATAGTCCACAATGATATCGTATGTGAGGATCAGGAGGTGTTAGAGCATTGCTCGGTCGAACTCGCAAGCGTTGTTATCTCAAGATTCTTTGTCAAGTTTAGTTTCCAAAACTATAAGTCTTGATTTCTAGTCTACTTATAGCTAAGCCTAGGATTAGGATAGTAAGTGTAGTTGAGCCTTAGACTCCACGGCATTCATCGAATGAAGACGAAGAACTACTCAAGGGAACTTGTGAAACTTCATCAACAAAAGATATGTGGAGACTTGAACTTATCTATCACTTAAAAGTTTATCTATTCTATCTCATATTTTGAGACAAAAGTCTTATTGCTATATAGATTTCAATGATACACATTTGATATTTTGAGCCGAGTTTATCTCGCTTATCTATTTCTCGAAATATGTGTTGGTAAGCTTTCGCTTTATCCAAGTTCATCTTTACTCGTGACGAAAGTCATGTTGATTATTTCAATAACTTGAAAATCGCTTTGATGAAAATAGATTATGGATACCAACTATTTTAACATCCTCTATGAAAGTTTCAATGATTGAAATGAGAGTTTAGAATAAGTAACCATGTTTGTATATAAGCATAGTGTGTTCTCACATTTGTGTAAAAGTCCAAAACCGGGAACCTAAAGTATGCGTACCCGTATGCGTACTGGCGGTTGTTGGAAAACCAAGTAAGTATGCGTACCCATACGCATACTGGTGGAAGTTTCACGTCCGTGAATTTCTGCTGGAGTTTGGAAGTAAAAACAAACTCAAACCGGTCACTTAAGTATGCGTACCCATTCGCATACTTAAGAAGGTTACTTTCTAAAATCGGTTTGTTCATGAACAAAAACATTTATATAATAAGGAATGCAATATTTGCAAACCATGGATATAATGTTCATGAATTGATTCGAGTGAATCAAAATCGATTTTTCTTCAATTGTGTCTTGTATACTTCTATGAGATCTAAGAAATTGAATAACTCTCTAACTAGTTCATTTGAGTCATTTGAAATAGTTATGGTGAAGATGAATAAGGTTGATATGGAAGTGCTCATATGGCTAACCATTGGTTAACTATTGTTGAACCGACTAAGTTTGCACGTTTAGGTACGGTTACATAAACCTAAATGAGGGTACATTTCATTTGTGTATAACAAGCTAAGTTCGATCTAACGGTTGAAAGATATTAGCTTGAATCTAATCAGGTTTTCATCTAACGGTGAATGTTGAATGCTTTGTTACCAAGGTAACTTAGATTGCAAACCCTGATTTGAAATATATATAAAGGAGAACTCTAGAAACTGGGAAACCTAATCCCCACACCTCCTGTGTGATATAGTTGTATGATCTAGAGTCGATTTTCCTTTAACCTTAGGTTTTTCATAAAACCATGTAGGTTAACAACTTAAATACTTCATTGGGATTGTGAAGCCAGACCCAACTATTTTCTCTGTAGTAGCGTGATCTAATCTTGCTGTTTTCTATCGTGATTGAGTACATTCTTAAGATTTGCTTGAGATTTATATCTCCGATAGGTAAGATATAAAAGTAGTCACAAACACCTTCGTCTCATCATTTGTGATTCCACAATATCTTGTTTCGTTAATCGATTAAGATTATTATGAGGTGATTGATAATACTAGGTGTCACACCTTCAAATGCTCCAAGCAATTTTTCGCGAAGATATAACTCGGCAATACAGTGGTTCAGTGATCTCTTATCACCCAATGTATTTCAGCCTTATAAGATTGTACCAATACAATCATCCAACTCTACCAAGAGTATGCAACGGAAGACTAACTTAGATTTTCTCTACCAAACAATGTAGCCCATACTACAAAGAGGTTCTTACCATGTTTATGCTTCACAGAATTGGGGGAGTATAACAAATCAATAGGAAACCAAAGCCAAACGCATAATCCAACAAACTCACTTTTATTAGCTTAAGGGGAAGATACAAAAACGTCCAACCAATGGACTTTTCAAGCTTATTCTATAAGCCTATGCAGCAATCACTCTCTACTGCCTAAATGGTTCCTCAACACTCGAACTATTGAAAAACTAGTTTACAAGGGTTCTCTGGCTATTTATAATGCCAAGAACTAGGGCCAATCCGTATGCAACTCTGTTGCATGCCCCATGAACAGCCATCTGTCCATGGGAAGTTCCCCTAACCGCCAGTTCTACTTTTTAACTGCCAGCTTTAGTGTTGGCTTGCTTAATGACGCCATACCTATCTTCAACGGTTAGGGTAATTCCAAACTCGGTTATAAATCACTTTATAACCGTCTCTAACTTGCTCGCACGCTCAGCACACTTGAACTCAAGTCCCGCAACATCGCTACTTGCAACTCAGCTTGCACTTTCACCAATTACTGCTATTATGGCTTCGGATGCGCTATTATAGCTTGCATTGTACACTTCTCATTTGAATGCCATCAATCAAGTATTATGCCAACCGAGTCTTTACTTGATTACTTCCATCTCCATGCTTCATATGCATCACTTGCATCTCTTTTAACGAGCAACTATCACCAATGGCGTGTTTGGCCTCACCATTGATGCATATGCATAGTCTAAGTCTTGGCCACAACTTAGAACCATGCCAAAGTCATTCCATGACTTTGCATCTCATCCTTTATTCCTTTATTGAGCTGGGCTAACTCTGAATAAGGATACACAACACTATCGCATAATGTTGTCAATGCCAAGTAACCTTTCTTGTCTCAGCCATTTTGGCGCTACATCGTCGGACATGCAGCTCCATCTGCCAGGCTACCATTTCCGTGATGCGCCATGATTATGCGTCACTATGCAGACCAGTCATAAACCTCCCCCACCCAATCTGTTCAACGTCCTCATTGAACGCAACATCAGTTCAGTCTCTACTGAACTTTCCTTGGCCTTGTACGCATCTGAGCCACTCTCAGAATCAGCAACTTTGTTTGGCCTTTAACTTTTCCAAACCTTTTCTGCCTAGTAATTTACGCCACCACTTAGTTTTTTTGCCTTTCCATTGAGCCTGTAAATTCCAGCTTCTTTGTCGCATCGTCGACTATGCTTCAATCTCTACTTCATTCACATCTCAACACCCAAATGCCATTTGCAATCTGTTGCTCTGCCCCTTGCATCAGCACACAAATTTTCTTCCAAGCCATTCCGTTCCTAAGTGTACACTTCAAATAGCCAACATATCTGGGTGATATGTATAACTTAGCTTACTTTCCTTCAATACCGACTGACATTGCACTCTTGCAATTCAACAGGCCTTACTGTAGACTAAGTGTTCTTCAATCATGTTGCAACACTCTTTTGCAAACTCGACTGAAATGCATGACTTTAGCCATGACTTAGGATACCCTTAACATTAGACCGACTCTCCCACCGAGCCAAGGTTCCTCTTCACATGCGTTTGAAACTAACAAGGCCTCACTTGTTCCTTCAAACTGCTATGCTTTAATGTAGTGGAAAAACAACATCATGTTCTTCCTAATTATGAGTTACTCTTAACTCATATGCTTGATGGACTTACATCTTCATTATTGCTGTGTTGCTCCATGCTATCGCTTCCAAATACTGTCGCACTTCTACGTAACTCTTCCCAACAACAAACTTGCCTATGCCACCAACTCTACTTCTTTGCTTGGTTTTACTTTCAGCATTTCTTATTGTATACTTTGGCTAAGTATACTTGTAGTGCTTCCCCAATGAACTAGTTTTACATTAAGAAAAAAGAGACAAGGTTTTTGCTTAAACACCACCTTCATTCATTACACTAGACTTACATAAGAAACTTAGGGTATCCTTCCCTTTTACACCACTGGCCAACACTCGGCCTTACCGAAAGCAAATTACATTACCAAAGAAAATACACCAACTAAAGTGTGATGTCTTTTTAAGACCATAAGATCAGCAACACCCAACTTAACTTGAAAACAGAAATAGCAAACAGATAATATGCCAAAGTCTCTATACTTCAGCAACCTTGCAAGTTCAGGCACTTGCAAACAGCAATGCAATGCCCCTACCTCATACATGTGCTAATCACAGCGAACAAGGGATGCTAAGATCCATAGGATATCCAAATTCCATATGAATCTCAGCTAAGCTTTCTTCGAATGAGCGAACTGGTGCAAACTCACTTGCCTTCCATTTGTCGCATTTCATGTCAACCAGACTAACTTTCCCTACACCCTTCACGAAACAAGGTGCACTGGGACTTTGTATGAAAATCCCTCCAAGGTGAGGCATCACTGTTGCCTATGCTTATTTGAAAAAGTTGTTACCAAGGATCATATCGAAATCATTGAGATGCATCACCATTATGCTAATCTGGCCACACCATGCTACAACTTCAACATTCGCCACTGCCATCCCCTTGATTAGCTTAGCTATATCATTCATTGTCTTCATGCAGTGATTAGCTTGATATACTTCCAAACCCAAGTACTCTTACATCGACAAACTCATCACAGTATGTGACGCACCCGTGTCTGCCATGTCCCAGAGACGATGGTTGTGTATGCCAACTTTCACATAAACTAGGCCAGCACCCATCATCCCATGTTGTACTGTTGTCGTTTGTGCTACTATGTTGCATAGTTGAATAGGATTAACATGCTCCACTTGATCATCTTCTTCTTTGTCACCACTACACTCAGTAACGATTGCAGACAATTTTTATTTCTTTGGACAATCACGCGCAAGGTGAGGACCCTTGCATAAGAAATAGCCACCTTCCTTGTTGTTCCTTGAAGCCAAACTATCATCCCTTTGATAGCTTCTATCCTTGGCCTCAGAACTTTTCTTATACTTGTCCTTACACTTCTGGTTTTTCTTATTTTTCCCCTTCCTACTAGCATCAGTTGAGGTATTGACTGACCTATAATCATCAAGGTTGTCCATGATTGCAATGGCTGAAGGTAGGTCTTTGGCACCCTGCCTTCTCACTTCAGCCTGAGACCACGACTGCAAACCAGATATGAAATTAAACAACTTGTCTTCCTCCGACATGTTGCGAATGTCTAGCATCAGAGACGATAATTCTTTCACGTATTCCCGTGGTGTACCGGTATGCTTCAACTTACGCAAGCTCTCTATGGATAGCCAAGCAGCATTGCTTGGTAAGAATTGACTCTTCAATTCTTCTTTCATGACATTCCATGTCACGATGCCTGGACGACCAGCAGTAAGGTCATCATCAGTTCTAGTTCTCCACCATAATTTCGCATCACCCTCCAGGTACATGCTAACGAGAGTAACCTTTTGTTCTTCTGGGGTTCTGGTGGCCTTAAAGTATTGGTCCATGTCCCACATGAAATTCTCCAATGCCTTCGCATCTCTTGCGCCAGAAAACGTCTTAGGTTCTGGGAATTTAATCTTCGTAAAGTCACTACTACTACTACCTGCAGTATCTTGATCTGTTCCAATCACACCCACCATTCGCCTCAAAACACTTATATCATCAGTTAGTTCTTTCAAGGCTCCTGTGAACATGGTCTTAATAGCATTGATTTGGCCTTCCAAATCACCATGCTTCATAGTTTCATTCTGGCTTGCCACAAGCATATCAGCGACATATGTGTCTAATGCTTGAATACGAGCCATCACCGTAGCATCATAACTAGCATCACTAGGATGGCGCACCTCTTCACCAATCTTGTCTTCTAAGTCCGCTACCCTATCAGTTAAGGCATCCAATGAACTCTTCTTACCAGCCATTACGATCTAACAATTTCAGCAACTAAACTCGAGCAAAACAGAGAAAATATTCCAAAGACAAAGCCGAAACAGAGCAAACCTCGCTCTGATACCCGTACTGTCACACCTTCAAATGCTCCAAGCAATTTTTCGCGAAGATATAACTTGGCAATACAGTGGTTCAGTGATATCTTATCACCCAATGTATTTCAGCCTTATAAGATTGTACCAATACAATCAGCCAACTCTACCAAGAGTATGCAATGGAAGACTAACTTAGATTTTCTCTACCAAACAATGTAGCCCATACTACAAAGAAGTTCTTGCCATATTTATGCTTCACAGAATTGGGGGAGTATAAAAAATCAACATGAAACCAAAGCCAAACGCATAAGCCAACAAACTCACTTTTATTAGCTTAAGGGGAAGATACAAAAACGTCCAACCAATGGAATTTTCAAGCTTATTCTCTAAGCCTATGCAGCAATCACTCTCTACTTCCTAAATGGTTCCTCAACACTCGAACTATTGAACAACTAGTTTACAAGGGTTCTCTGGCTATTTATTGCCAAGAACCAGGGCCAATCCGTATGCAACTCTGTTGCACGCCCCATGAACAACCATCTGTCCATGGGAAGTTCCCCTAACCGCCAGTTCTACTTTTTAACTGCCAGGTGTTGGCTTGTTTAATGACGCCACACCTGTCTTCAACGGTTAGGGTAATTCCAAACTCGTTATAAAGCACTTTATAACCGTCTCTAACTTGCTCGCATGCTCATCAAACTTGAACTCAAGTCCCGCAACATCGCCACTTGCAACTCAGCTTGCACTTTCACCAATTACTGCTATTATGGCTTCGGATGCGCTATTATAGCTTGCATTGTACACTTATCATTTGAATGCCATCAATTAAGTATTATGCCAACTGAGTCTTGACTTGATTAGTTCCATGTCCATGCTTCATATGCATCACTTGCATCTCTTTTAACGAGCAACTATCACCAATGGCGTGTTTGGCCTCACCATTGATGCATATGCATAGTCTAAGTCTTGGCCACAACATAGAACTATGCCAAAGTCATTCCATGACTTTGCATCTCATCCTTTATTCCTTCATTGAGCTGGGCTAACTATGAATAAGGATACACAACACTATCGCATAATGTTGTCAATGCCAAGTAACCTTTCTTGTCTCAGCCATTTTGGCGCTACATCGTCGGACATGCAGCTCCATCTGCCAGGCTACCATTTCTGTGACGCGCCATGATTATGCGTCACTATGCAGACCGGTCATACTAGGCTATTCTCTGGGAATATAAGTCGGGTTATCAATTGGTTCCTGTTCACCTTGATTTATCAAAAAACAGAACAAAAACTCGTAGGTATTTCTGTGGAGACATATTTATCTATTCTAATAGACTTTTCTGTGTGAGACAGATTTGTTTATCAAGTCTTTGACTTTGGGTCGTAGCAACTCTTAGTTGTGGGTGAGATCATCTAAGGGAATCAAGTGCGTAGTATCCTGCTGGGATCATAGACATAAGGAGCGTAACTGTACCTTGAATCAGTGAGAGATTGATTAGGGTTCAACTATAGTCCAGATCGAAGTTAGCTTTGTAGTAGGCTAGTGTCTGTAGCGGCTTAATACAGTGTGGTGTTCAAATATGGACTAGGTCCCGGGATTTTTCTGCATTTGCGGTTTCCTCGTTAACAAAACTTCTGGTGTTTGTGTTATTTCTTTTCCGCATTATATTTTGTTATATAATTAAAATATCCCAGGTTGTGCGTTGAATCGATCAATTGGTAAATCCAACCTTTGGTTGTTGATTGGAATTGATTGATCCTTGAACATTGGTCTTTGGTACCGTTCAAGTTGTTTCTCTTGTATTCAATCAGGCTCGCAAATTCCTCTTTGTTTGATTGCGGATTGAATCGAGAAATTGAGATATAATTCTTTGGTATACTTTTTATTAAGATTGAGTCTAACTGTCTAGTTGATTCTGTTGAAAGTATATTGGAGTTAATCCATACATATTGCTAAGAGAAATATTAGGTGAGGTTGTTATACCCCCACTTTTTCAATTGGTATTAGAGCAGGCAAACACGTTTAAGACCTCAAGTCTGTGTTTGTAGCGATCTAACTCTATGGACAACAATATTATCTCTGATAAACGCGTCACCGAAAATAAAAGTTTTGTTTCTATAATGTATATTAAAGAGAAAGATTTATCAATCTCAAATATTGATGAACCTAGTGTTCTAATGAAACACACTGACACTGCCATGTGTTACCCCGATTACCCTTCAAATGAGTCTGACTCCGTTGATGAAAGGGAAGCAGCTGAAGAGAGTAAAATGATTCTAAATCTTATTATAGTCTAGGCTGATAGAATTAATCGGTTGAAAAACAATGTCAATGTCCTTCTTGGTATAGTGAGATATTGTGACTCTAAAGAAAAATCTCCTTGCAAGAAAAACGTTGTAGTCCGGTCATCATGTATATTACTCGAGGCGAACCTCGAAAAGGATACTTTGGAAATTGAACATCTTTTGAGTAAACTCTTTATTCAAGGATGTTCCAAAAAGTCGAATATATACCATCTGCTTCTGTCACAACTGAAAAAGTTCTAGTTCCAGAAGTAAAATCAGAATCCCTTCCTATTGGAAAATATGTTCTCATAGCCTCCTCTAATCAAGGAAGTTCCACATCACTTGGAAGGAAGAAATTTCCAAACGATGATGTTAAGTATGTACTCTCTAATCACTCTTGTGATCAGAAAGTGTGTCTCTTTTTGGTGATTCAAAAGGGCATGGTAAACAAAAGAGCAACTCTAGGTTGAATAAAAATTCCATTGTTCGACTCCAACACACCTTAGATTTAATCCTCAAAGGTGTAACTGACATTCGAATGTCTAAACCAATTGGTTTCAGTACTCACCCTATGTATTCTACCAGGAAATTCAGTTCGATGTGTTCCTCAAATGATCAAAAGCATAACAGACTTATTAACAAAAATCGTCAAAGAATAGCTCATGAATTCTCTTCTATCAAAAATGGAGATAATGTTGTTTTTTATGTGGATAAAGTATAAGGATAAGGGAGAAAAAATGATGACATGAAAAACAACCTAAACGAAATAATTGAAGGATATAAAGAGATCATCAATAGGTTTTCTATTCCCTCTAGTCAAAATTATTCTGGTACAAACTTAAACTATGTCTCGTATTTTGATGACAGTAAGTTTTATGATAATTTTTCACATCAAAAGGGATTCTTTCCTAGATTTGAAAGGAAAAAGAGACTCAACCGTGAACATCGTTCATTTAATGATATTAGGACTCATTCTTGTGCTAATTAATCACAAGGGTTGAAAGCTTACTCATAAAAATCTTGTTGAGTAAGATGTGTTAATAATCAGGTGTACTTTTGGAAAAATTACTTCATGTTTAGTTGAGCTATTTTCTTATCGTCCATAGTTAAACTAGTATCCATAGACAACTTTGCTTAAGTATTGACTATGTCTGAAGATGTTCTTCATTTTGTTTTCTTTTTTCCTTATTTTTAAAGAAGTTTTTTTTGCAACTAAGTTGCTTGCTAATCTTGTGCTTTAAATTGTTTCTCTAGGGAGATATGAAATTTATTGAGCCAAAATTTTGTGAAAATATTCACGTAGCAAAAATTCGGTCGTGACATAAAAATACGACCTTTTGTGTGTGTTTTTGTTTTTGGGTCAAGTTGTGTTCACACGGGTACCCGTGTTACTGTCACGAATCAATTTTGGAAACCCTAGAAGTTACTTTCCCTAAGAAACCATTTAAATACCAAACATGTTGAGTCATGTATGCATACTCTGGGTTATTTTGTGTTTTGTCAAGAATGTCTTCTAGCTCTGGTGATTTTGCAAGAGGTTTTCTTGATAAAGGTATTGGTTTCGAGTCCAAAGGGAGTTAGAAAAGAACCCTAGTAGAAGATGATTATGCTAATACCTCATGCTACCATGCCTATTCACACCATGACATTGAGAATGAGGATATGGTTTATGATGAAGTGGTTCATGATTTTCTTAAATAATTTGAGGAAGCAAAACTGCAACTCGTTGATACTATGAAGAGTCTTGATGTTTTAAGAACTAAGTTGAAAAAGGTTAATTCTGACCTTGTTCTCATAAAGACACATGTTAAAGAACTTCTCAATGAGGATATGTTCTCTGAAGAAGCAGTGGATGCTTTCAATCACAAGCTTAAAGATCTCAAGGCTCGTGAGGATTCTGAAAAGACAATTTGAGTTCAGTTCATGTTCGGTCTTGGTGTTTTATGAGTCGTTCTTTGTTTCTTAGCTTGTCGATTCTTAATGTCTAGGAAACTTCTTATGAGAATTTATTCTTGTGCTTTAAGAAGGATAACTAGGCTTTGGAATAGAAATTATTGTGAGTACACATAGCTATTTCAACGGTTTTCATCTTTCAATGTTTTTAGATTTATTTATTTAAATTCTAAAGTTTATTTGGAAGATGATTTTGCAGTATTAATCTTTATGGTTTTATATATTGCAACTTGTTATGGGATATGTGTGTTCGCGTTCGTGAACTATGATTGTCCCATACTTGGTCAAAAGTTAAGTCTTTCATATGTCATTATGCAAGTATTGATAAAAGATTGAATGAACTTTTGACAAACAAAAGTTAAGCCTATTATGTCATTGTACAAATATTGATGGAAGATAGGATGAACTTTTGTTCACAAAGATTAAGTCTATTATATGTCATTGTGCAAATAGTGATGAAAAATATAATAAATCTTTGTGTATTCCGCAGTATTGATCTTCCCTGATCCATATCTTTATGTAAATGTTGTGCGGCTCCGTAAGTTCTCTTATGTGAGCATTTGCGATTAAATTAATCATGGGTTCTCTTGTGGTTAATTTAATTGAGATTTTTGGATACAAATTCATGTTTCATGTGATTTGTTAATATCCAAAGAAATCCTTATTTTCTTGTGAAAGTAAGGTCGCTCTTGTTGTTCTTTCGGGAATGACATTTTATGGGGCAGAGTTCTTAATTTAACTTGTGCTTAATTGCCAAATCTTTGTGGGGAGTGCGGTTGTGGAATATTATAGGGGTTATCTTGTATCTTTATAAACTCCTCGATGAATGCATTTAGTTTCGGATATATGATTGCATCTAAATTAAAAAGTTGATATGTGCTTTTCTTTTGGTCATGAAGTATCTCTATGGAAATTTCATTAGGATCCCACTAATGTTCGTACCTTTGCCAATTTTATTGACAAAAAGGGGGAGAATTAATGTGTAGTTCACATTACAAATACATATGGTTTTCGAATCATTATGTAAGGGGGGGTGGGTGGGTGGTTTTCATGTGAGATGAAGTAATGACTAAGGGGGAGTGATACATATCACCATAGTATTGTTGTCAAAGTTGTGATACAATTGAACTTTAATGCTGTGTAATAATACTATGACACTGTATAACAATGGTTGAGAGCTATTGTTTTCTCATTGTTATAGCTACTGATCTTCAACAAACATGGTGTTGAGTTGAACACATTTAGAATCATTGGAGTGCTTGGAAGTGACGAAGATTTCGAGTAATGTTGAAGAACCAAGGAGATCAAGCATTTGGATGAGAAGCTACAAAGTTTATTTATTTTGTATTCCATATGTATTGATAGTTTTGTCACTAAAATTGACAAAGGGGGAGATTGTTAGAGCATTGTCTGGTCGAACTCGCAGCGTTGCTATCTCAAGCTTGTTTGTCAAGTTCAGTTTCCAAAACTATAAGTTTTGATTTCTATTCTACTTATATATCTAAGTCTCGGATTAGGATAGTAAGTGTAGATGAGCCTTGGAATCCACGACGTTCATTGAATGAAGACGAAAAAATACTCAAGGGAACTTGTGGAACTTCATCAACAAAAGATATGTGGAGACTTGAACTTATCTATCACTCAAAAATCTATCTATTCTACCTCATATTTTGAGACAAAAGTCGTATTACTACATAGACTTCAATTATACACATTTGCTATTTCGAGCCGAGTTTATCCCGCTTATCTATTTCTCGAAATATGTGTTGGTAAGCTTTCGCTTTATCCAAGTACATCTTTACTCGTGACGAAAGTCATGTTGATTATTTCAATAACTTGAAAATTGCTTTGATGAAAATAGTTTGTGGATACAAACTATTTTAACATCCTCTAAGAAAGTTTCAATAACTTAAAGACTTTATTGCAGGGGCGGAACTATGCCTAGACTTAAGCCAGCCCTAAAAGCCCCAAGACCCTTTTTTTCACAACCTATTTTACTAGGGCTGATAAAAATAAGCCCAATTAATAGGCTTAAGCCACCCCCTAGATAAATTTCCATCTCCGCCACTGTTTCATTGGGATTGTGAAGCCAGACCCAACTATTTTCTCTGTAGTTGCGTGATCTGATCTTGTTTTTTTTTTATCGTGATTGAGTACAATCGTAAGATTGGCTTGAGATTTATATCTCCGATAGGCAAGATAAAAAAAGTAGTCACAAACATCTTCGTCTCATCGTTTGTGATTCCACAATATCTTGTTTAGTTAATCGATTAATATTATTGTGAGGTGATTGATAATACTAGGCTGTTCTTCGGGAATATAAGTCTGGGTTATCAATTGGTTCCTGTTCACCTTGATTTATCAAAAGACGGAACAAAAACTCGTAGATATTTTTGTGGGAGATAGATTTATCTATTCTAATATACTTTTCTGTGTGAGACAAATTTGTTTATCAAGTCTTCGACTTTGGGTCGTAGTAACTCTTAGTTGTGGATGAGATCAGCTAAGGGAATCAAGTGTGTAGTATCCTGCTGGGATCAGAGACGTAAGGAGCGTAACTGTACCTTGAATCAGTATGAGATTGATTAGGGTTCAACTACAGTCCAGACCGAAGTTAGCTTTGTAGTAGGCTAGTGTCTGTAGCGGCTCAATACAGTGTGGTGTTCAAATATGGACTAGGTCCCAGGGTTTTTCTGCATTTGCGGTTTCCTCGTCAATAAAACTTCTGATGTCTGTGTTATTTTTTTTACGCATTATATTTTGTTATATAATTGAAATATCACAGGTTGTGCGTTGAATCGATCAATTGGTAAATACAACCTTTGATTGTTGATTGGAATTGATTGATCCTTGAACATTGGTATTTGGTATCGTTCAAGTTATTTCTCTTGTATTCAATCAGGCTTGCAAATTCTTATTTTTTTTTAATGCGGATTGAATCGAGAAATTGAGATATAACTCTTTGATATACTTTTTATTAGGATTGAGTTTGACTGTTTAGTTGATTCTCTTTAGTCCATATAGATTGATAAGCAAAATATTGGGTGAGGTTATTATACCCCCGCTTTTTCAGGAGGCTTGACGTAATCTCTTCCTTTTGTTTTTCTTCATCTATTGTTGGTGTTTGTAACTTAGTTTTCTCCATTTTCAAACTGCGATAAGATGTACAACTACCTACAGCTGCTGAAGATAGAACTTCAGGGTTTATATATTGTTTGGAGGGCAGAATAAATCACAACGAGATATCAGAGAGTCATGCCTCAAGCTCAAGCAATATACATAGAAAGAAAAATCGCGGCCATATATAAGGAATTATCGCGCACAAGTATGACATCCCTGTCATATATGGGTTCTATTTCCATTTAGCATATACATGAGTTTTTTCTTTTCTTGTATATGTACGATATTGCATTCTTTTGATCACGATATCTCACCAAATGACACAAGTTGGGAAATGATGTAGTTTTAATTGTGGTAAGTATGGATTAGTTGCTCAGACTTTTATGAATATTTGGTTTTTGATTATTAAATGAAAGCACTAAGACAAACTAATTAATTATTTTTTTTGGTTTATCAAGGAGAGATGATTTCAGGGTTTTGGATTCCACTACTTCCAATATTTATAAACTCAATAACAATTTATTTGACAAAATACTCCTACTTTATTCAAAACAATTTCGAACCCAATCTCATGATTTGGAATATATAACGTTACAAGCTCTTTTTATGACTTTTGTCGTTATTCTAAGGCCTAATTTTCCTTCGCTTATAAAAGATCGGTAGCTAAACTACCCAAAACAATTATTTTGAAGCATATAAAGAAGAGAAAATTTCTAAATAAATTAAAATCACAATATTGGAGTAGATATGTCAAAGAAAATAATTACTAAAATTTATGTATCGAAAATAGCTTCTTCCCAGACCCCAGAAAATAATTTAGTTACTCATATGAAGAAAAGTGGAAGAAATATGATTAATAATTGTATTAAAAATAATAGAAATTGCTTACAACGATTTTCAGTTGCTAAAGACGTCTAGTGACAAAAGCAATACAGTTACCAAAAGGCTATTGCAAGTGGAATTGTAAACGATAAATAGGTCTTGTCGTTTCATTGAATATAAGACTGCCTTCCGCGGCTGTTTTTGAGGGTATAATCTTCCTCGTTCTTCTTTTTCAATGGAGCATCAGCAGATTCGCCGCAGAGCTTGATTTCTTCGTTTGTAGCTCTTTGTTACCTCCCTAACTCTCTGTCCCCCTTCTATAGGGTTCGAGCATCTATTTTATACTCAACAAGGTCTTTAAATCTCTTTAATAAATCGAGATAATCCTCTTTCCTTATACAGAGAAACACGAGAAATAATTCCTTGTTTTAACTCTTCCTTTGCTTTTCACGCGTTGATTTTCTTCAGGAACTCTCCTAACAGATTAGTACACGCTCCATAACAAGTTTAACACGCTTTATACTCGTGAAATCTTTCCAACACAGCACCAAATAATCCCGAGTATTTTTCCCGCCTTTGTTTTGTCCAATCCGCGTATTCACGTATTCCTTCATATTTTATCAATTCCAAAGGACTTACCAGCCCTGTTTGATCCTAACAGGCTTAGCCCAACGAATTCTAGCCCTTTAATCTCACTGATTAACGTTCAATTTAATTTTCAAACAGAAATATCCCGTGACTTATGTTTTGTTCTCACCGATTTTAAAGCCAATTTTCATCAGATCCAAACCAATTACTATCCCTGTAAGGCCAAAAGGAAGTTACCCAATGAGTTTCAGCGATTGAACCTCCCTCTAACAACTCAAATTTTCAAACCCTAATTCTGGTCCGTGAAACTCTTCTACTTCCCGCCAAATTTCCAAATTCAAATTGTTGAGGATGACTGCCCCTTATCCAGTCCTGGGGTGCATTTAGAAATTGGGGTATATAAATAACAATCTTGGGGGTGAGAATAGAAATTTTTTGGGGTATAAGAAGTAATTTTGGGCTGTAAATAGCAAAAACTCCTCCGCGTGCCTTTATCAACTCCTTCAGGTGCCTTCAACACATTTCTGGGGTGTCCTTATCCAAAGATGAGGTTCCTTTAGTACTTTCTCCCGAGGGTTCAAATGCCAAAAATACACCACTTCTTCGAATTCTCCACCAACAGCAGCCGTCTCTTACCTCTCAGATCCACTTCTTTTCCTCAATTTCTATGCATCACTAAAGTTGCCATGCGTTTTAGACATAACTTGCATCACTAAAGCCGACATGCTTTTCAGATAGAGATGAAGAAATAAAAGCAAATAATGAGAAATAATTCGCCTCCAACAACAGTTGCACATGAAATGACACTTTAGCTCTTTTAAGCGATGTTTCTTATTCTTTTGCTCCAAAGTACCTAAAACTCAAAATTAAACATAAGATACATAATTTACAAGAAAACTGAGCAAAGAAAGCATAAACAATAGATAACCATTAAATACGATCTAACAAGCCCTAAATAATTCATAGGTATTGTCTAGAAGTAAAAAACAATTTGTGAGATGGAAGCTTTTGTGATGACTTCATTTTTTGAGAGTAGAGTGGACTAACAAAAAATACGTCCAAAAGGAAAAATAGGTTGTTAAGTAATAAACAGTGAAGACTTACAAATAGATTTATGATAGGGAAAGATATCGTTTGGTCCTTTTGTGCCGGGGCCTACAACAGTTTAGTCTTTTTAGAAAAATCATTTCCATTTGGTCCACAATTAAAAAAAATACTGAACAGACAATAATGCCCTCTTCACACGTCCACCAAAATCACACCTGGCGTCGGGTCCCACTGTAACCGCCCCCATAAACACACATCTCCTAAAAACGCGTTAACCTTCTATCTCTTTCATTTTTCTTCAGTTTCCAGTTTCTGCTTCATCTTCTTTTCTTCGAGAAGAAAACTGCTTCGTCTTCTTTTCTTCGAGATCCAGAAAAAAAACCAAATCAAATTCATAAAATCAGTAGAACAAAAACCCTAGAAAATCAATTGAATATTTCCATTTGAAATCAAATCAGTCTTCAAAAATCAGTAGAAAAAAAAACCCAAATCAAAAACCTTAGAAAAATTAGAGAAATCAAAACACCAAAATGAGGAGATCGAAGGGCAAAAAAGTAGTAGAGTCATCTTCTGACGATGATTTTGAACAAGTTCATGAAAGAAACATCCAATTAGTTGAGTATTTAGGAGTAAATAAAGCTGATGAAGAACAAGTTTCCAAGAAATCCAGAGCAAAGAAACCGTTGAAAGGTACAAGAATACCCTAATTAGAAGTACTAAAAGTTGATTTTCGATGTTTATTGTTCTTCTGATGTTGATTTTTGATTTTGGATGTTCTTCTGAAATGCATATTCGTCGTGTTGAATGAAGTTGATTTTACTGGAATTCATTCCAGGAATGAAGTGTGGAAAAACTTCTCCGTTGCATATCCATAGAATGTACTTCATTCCGGGAATGAAGTCTTGAGAAACTTCTCTGTTGCATATCCATAGAATGGACTTCATTCCTGGAATGAAGTCTTGAGAAACTTCTCCATTGCATATCCATAGAATGGACTTCATTCCAGGAATGAAGTCTATAAAAAATTCTACAATCCATGCCATATAATTGACTTCATTCCTGGAATGAAATCTAGAAAAACTATAGTATTGGTCCTTCAAGCTATTCTTTATCTTCTTTATATCAGTTACTATTTATGACCATTAATGTTTTTTTGGTTTTTCTTTAAAAATATATAGACAAGAAGATAATATCAAAGTGTAGATATGCGGGAGTAATTGCACTTGTTGTTAAGATTAAAGCACTACAGGGAGAAGAAGCTTTGAATGGAGAACATAAACATGTTTTGTATAGGAGTCCATTAGGTAATGTAGTCAAAGTGTTTTTGGAAGAGACCATTGTTGCTTCTACATGGATTAAATTATTACATGCAGTCCAAATTATATGCAAACACATCAGTTCATTCCTGAAACAAATGATCATGTGTTTATTTTCAAAGTAGGGGAAAAAACGTATGTGTTACGATCATCACCTGAAGAGTTGTCATTAATATTTGGAATTCCATGCATCCCTGGAGGTGGAATAGAAGAATCTTTTTTGGACTCAAAAAAGCAGACAGACTACACTTGTGGAAGGTTCTGGAAAACCTACAAATTTAATCCACAAAAAAAAAAGCCTTGTGATATAAAGAATACCGAACCGAAGGATAAAATCATTGAGTTAATTAAGGATAAAGGACCTAATGAAGCAACAACTTCAAAGACACTTTTTGACAGGAAGATGGAATCCCTTGTAGAGCATTTGTCTTCTAAGAAACCTGAGGTTGATGAATTGCTGACTAAAGGTGGGAATGTGGCGAAATTCATGGCAGAACAAGCTTGTGAATACATGCGTACTGTTTTCCCTGATGAGTATAAGAGTTCATTGTTGAATGATGAAATAAACAATATACGGAATCAACAAGTGGATGAAGGCATGGAATCTGGTGGATGGAATGTGGATGCAAATGTTGTTATGGATGAAGGAATTCAAGCAGTACCAGATGCTGTTATGGATGAAGGAACGCAAGCAGTATCAGATACTGCTATAAGACCTGCTCATATCTTTCCCGTGTTAACTGTTGAGAATCCTTCTACTGGAGTTGATACAAGTAATAATCAGAAAAAGATACTTGATACGATGGCTGAAGAAGAGCTACCTTCCTTTCCAACGGACAGTGCCGGAGTTCCTTTAAGTATGGATCAATGTTTGAACCTAGGTAAATATTCCAACTATTTTTCTCTTTTTTTTTGTAAAAAATATTTTCTATATTGGACTTCATTTTTGGAATGAAGTCTGTAGAATGGACTTCATTTTTGGAATGAAGTCTGCAGAATGGAGTGTAACATCTATATTGTATCCATGAGAATGACTTTTCTAGACTTCATTTTCGGAATGAAGTCTGAATAATGGAATTCATTCTTGGAATGAAGTCTGTAGAATGGACTTCATTTTTGGAATGAAGTCTAGAAAGGTTGGAGTTCTTTCTCATGGATGAACTCTGGATACAACATAGATGTTAAGGGGTTCATTCTGAGGGTGTGAACTCTGACTTTTGATGCACAATACCATTATTGAATTGTTTTTTATTTATGTTTTTTGAATTATTATTAGTAGCAAGAGACAGAGATGATATGTTCATCAATGAAGAGCATGTGAGTCTGCAGCTTATTGATGAGAATAATGAAGAATTGAATGATGAATAAGTTAACAACATCATCAACACTACAGTTAATCAAATCAGCAGTAGTCCTCCTAGTTTCTCTATCGGGATGACAAAGATAATTATTGAGCCAGAAAACAGCATTGATAAAGAATTTGTTGAGCCAGCAAACAACATTGAGACAGTGTCCCAGATAGTTGCAGATTTGAATAAACATGGTCTTGGTTCTTCTTTCACTGATAAAACTCCAATTAAAGTTGTTGAAAAACACATGATGATTACAAGGAGCAAAAAACCAACGAATGTTCTTGGAAAAGAGTTCATCAGTGGATCGGATTACAGTGAATCGAAACAGAAGTTCAAATTGAAACTGCAAAGGAAAGAACAACTAAATGAGGAGCAGCAAAAACCACAGGTGAAGAATCAAGCACGTAAGAAGAATGCTGACCAGGAGAAGAATGCTGAGCAGAAGAAGAGAAAGAATTTACCTGCTGATATCGAGAAAGAAAATCAAAAAGCTGCAGCAAGCAAGAAGATAAGAGGAAATGAACCACAAAAGCAACTGAGAGTGTACATGCCCATCGTTCCAAATATGGGGGACTTGAAAAAGTCTCCATACTTCTCCAAATTGGACAAACATCAAAAGATACTGTTGGGTACCTTCTACAAACACGCTATGTAAAGGTAAGAAAACCCAGAAAAATGAACTTGAGGTTTTTGTTTATATGTTGATATTTCTATTATAAATGAACTTATATTCATTTATGGAATGAAGTCTAGGAAAGTATAGAAAAATTCTACATTTCATACCATACAAAAAGTCTAGAAAAAATCTACAATTTATACCATATAATGGACTTCATTCCAGGAATGAAGTCTAGGAAAATATTCTACAGTCCATGGAAAATAGGAATTGTTAGCTGAATGAAGTCTAAAATTGAACTTCTATTAATTTATGCTGAGATTTTTGTTTATATGTTGGTATTACTACTATAAATGAACTTCTATTCATTAATGATGAAGTTTCTGTTTATACTACTGCAGTCAAGCAGCTTGGAAAATAGATGATGCAACTAACAAGGCTCAGTTCGGTATCCAAGGAGAACACATTAATGATATAATGTTCAATAAAGATCTTGATGTCTTAATTCTTTTCTACTACTGCTACAAGAGGAAGATGGCAGCACAAAGGGAGAGCGCAAAAATGGATAGCGAAGAAAGCCAAAATCCATCGAAATACATCCATTTTGAGATGATGGCACCTACTGCATTTGTAAGTCCTTACTTCCAGAAATTTAGTGGTAACTCTTCATTATACCTATTTATGATACATAGTTATCTAAAGAAAATAATTGATTCATTTAGCAAAGATTTTAACCTGTCAGTTCATTACACAATATGAAATTAGTTTGACAAATACTATCATTCCATATTGTTATTCAGCAGTTCATTTTTATGATGAAACTGCTTTCTTGATAGTATTATGAATTTGAAAACTTATATATATATATATCTTTGCAGATATATTTTCGTGAGAAGAAAGTCGATGATAGGAAAGTTGAGATTGATGACTTCATAGCAGATATGCATACCAAGACTCAGAACATAATCATTCCAATGAACCTTCCTGCTGAAGGAAAATCAGAAGGTTTGCACTGGCACCTTCTTGTTTACGACATCAGAAACTATCAGTGGGAGCATTACAACTCACTCAAAGAAGGAGAAATAGGAGAAATATGTTCAACGAATGCAATAAAAATGGCCACCTACTGTAAACCACACATTGATAAATGGCTACTGAAACATGATCTACCAAGAGGCACTCAGTTAAACATTGAGCAAATGAAGATACCTGATCAAGGAGCACATCCATATTGCCTTATCAATACATGTTATTGGATAAAGCGAAGTTGCAAGCCTCTTGGTCCTTTGAAATCTCAGCATCTGATTCCAAGAGATGAAATGATAAAAAGGATGCAGCGGTGAAGATACAGAATGATATGCAAGCTTCTAAGTGATGAGAAAGATGGATTAAGCTGGACTGAAACAACTAATGAAGAATATTTTAACAATGAACTGATTAAAGAAGGTTGTAAAGACTGAAATGATTTAACCTTAGCTTCTCTAATGTCATATATAATATGATATGTTTACTCTTTTAACTATAGTATTTTGGGCAGTAGATTACTTCTTAGTGTAGAAGAAAACTTTTGTCTTTTGGACAGTTACATTAGATTCTAATGTAATTGATAATCTACAATATAATATCAATGATCTGTCTTATCTTTTGTCCTACTGTCTTATTTTCTTATGAATTTTGTAGCATGAATGTTCCTTCTTTGATGTTTATAATAGCAGTCTAAAATTCTTAGATCACCCCACATAATGGACTTCATTCTTGGAATGAAGTCTTGAAAAAATTCTACAGTCCATGTCCTAGAATGGGCTTCATTCCAGGAATGAAGTCTTGAAAAAATTCTACAGTCCATGACACAGAATGGACTTCATTCCAGGAATGAAGTCTAGAAAAATGAACTGATATATATAATAGCAGTCCATTCTGACCAATGAAAGACATTTATCCAAAAAAGAAAGGCGAATAACATTTCAAAAATAGCAGTTCTACAAAAAAAAAACAGACTTCATTCCAGAAAATGAAGTTAACAAAATAAGTACATATCCCAGAACAGAACAAAACTAAAAAACACCAATTCATATGAAAAACTAATACCAGAAAAACTAATAAAAGTTCAGGCATACTACTCCAACATTAATACACGACAGGTAGCTTTGTTCTGGTTCCCAATATTCTTACAATTAAAGCACTTCATAAGCCTTCTCTCTTTCTCATAAGCACTGTGAATACGCTTCTTTGTTGGTCTCCCTGAAGGTGGCCTTGGAATCCCAGGAAGGACTCTCTCTTCAGGTTCATATGCTTCTGGCCTGTCGTAGTTGGGAATGAGTCGAATTGCAGGAGCATAACAGTTGCGAAAGTGGTTTGAACCAAAGTAAGGATGGATAAACCTCAACATCTCAATACCACTCATAGTAATAGCAGAGCAGGCGTGTGCACATGGGAAACCAAACACTTTACATCTCTGGCAAGTGCACATCATCTGCATCAGATCAACATCATGAGATCTGGGAGAGTGAACCTCATATATACCATTACCTGACTCAGTTACATTCCATGGACAACCTATATCAACATGCGACTTGAGTAATGCTTTATAGATGGGAGTAAAACTATCACTATAGTTTCTACCGAGCTCACGCCTTGCTGCACTTATCCTCATTATTTTTATCCTCAGCTCATCAACAAGAGCAGCTGGAGGCAAATCCTTTTCACGATGAATCCAGTTGTTGAAAGATTCTGCGATATTTGATGAGTGTTTCCCATACCTGCATTCTACAAAGAAAGCATTTTCCGAGTGCTTGGGATCGATATTTCTGATATACTTGGCAACCCAATCACATCCTATGATGCACATCTCATTCAACGCAGACTCATATTTGGAAACACTGTAGCAGTATGCAGCTTTATGGAACATATACTGAACTTGTTTATACTTCTCATGTCCTTTCTTGATGGGAAGATTATTCTTCAAATGATAAAAACAGTAACTATGAAAAGAGTTGGGAAAATACTTGGGAATACTTTGCTTCAACCCTTCGTGACAATCAGTGATAAAGGTGATAGGACAAGAGTCGACACAATGCTGTAAGTTTTTCATGAACCACTCCCAAACTTCAATGTCTTCGGAGGGAACTAAAGCAAATGCAAAAGGAAAGAAACCTGCATAATAGAAAAGAACACAAAAAGAACTGAAAGTGTCATTTCATTAAGAAATCAATGCTTTTCTTGACAACATAACAAAGTAACACATAAACAAGCAGCAACAAATACTTATTAAAAATGAAGACCTTAACAAAAGTAAAACATAAAACAAAGCAGCGGGAGTTCATCCTAATATGAAAAAAAGCAGCAGGAGTTCGCCGAATATTAATATGAAAAATTCTACAGGCTTCATTCTACAGACTTCATTCCAAAAATGAAGTCCATTCTATGGCATGAAGTAAATTATATACTCGTTGGACAAAAGACCAAATGGTATATTTCTCTAGACTTCATTCCAGGAATTTTTCTAGATTTTTTTCCAGACTTCATTCCAGGAATGAAGTCCATTTTAAGGCATGGACGTATAAAATTTTCAAGACTTCATTCCAGTAACTGATAGGAAATACTTCTTCTCTAACATAAAAGGAGTTCATCCTAACAAATGAAAGCCTAACTTTATTCATTCACATTGCTCTTAAAAATCAAACAACAAACTAATATGAGTTATAGAAAAAATTAAATTTACCTTGGTTTCCATTCACACCAGTGGCAGCCATCAATGTTCCCTTGAATCTCCCAGTGAGAAATGTTGCATCACAGTAAAGCATAGGACGAATGAACCGGTATCCTTCCATACATGCAGCAAAACATATGAAAAGCCTCTGAAACCGTTTAGTCTCTTTATCATATTCAAACTTAATATAGCTGCCAGGATTAGTAGCCTTTATAGCTTCAACATACCAAACAAGATCTGTATAACTTTTAACATCATCTCTATATATCTCTGCCTTAGATGCTTCCTTCCCTTTATAAGCATGATGGTATTTGATGTTAATACCGTAACAACTCTTAACCTGAGCAACCATATCATTAGGCTTTATCGATGGATTTGACTGTATTTGGTCCTTGAACAAATGTTTTAACAATTTCTTCTTCATAGGGGGGTCCTTCAGATTATAAGCACCACCACATTTATGCTCCTCATTGAATTGCTTGATAGCAAAGACACTTTTAGCGCTATCAATTGGGATACAGTGCAGATACCAAGGACACTTTGCATCCCTACCACACTTGCCTGTGAACCTAAGTTTATCATTCCAAAAATGAAGCCTTAAAAAAATAAAATGACTTCATTCATTAACATCCTAAACAGATAAACAAAATCAGCAACAGTAAGAAGTTCATTCTCGGAATGAAGCCGTAACAGAATAGCACTAATAGCTTCTTCCTTGACAAACTAGCTTCATTCAACAACATTCTAACAGATCAATTAAGAGTTCATTCCAAGAATGAAGCCTTAAAAACAGAATGACTTCATTAATCTTCATCCTAAACAGATAAACAGAGCAGCAACATTACTTCTTCCATGCCAAAAGAAGAGTTCATTCTTGGAATGAAGCCTTAACAGAACGACTTCATCTTAAAATTCAAGAAAGAAACAAATCAAAGAAAAACTTAGATGATCTATAAAGGAAAGAATAAACTCACCAGCAACAAGAAGAATTCAAATCAAATCTCCAAGAAAACACAGATCTCCGGATCTGTAATTCCAAAAAATCAACTCCAACAGAGTCAATCTTCAAAAAACCTGGAATCAATCTTCAAAAAACTCGAATCAAATCTCCAAAAAAGCCTCAAATCAATCTCAAACTCTGTAATTCTATCAAATCAAACTCGGTAAAGCCTCAAATCAAACTCTGTGATTCCAAAATCAAACTTTGTAAATCGAATCGATCCTGGTATCAAAAACTAAATCGATGAAAGATTTCGTAAACCCTAGACGAAATTTTTTTGCAGCGAAATTTCTGTAAATTTCGTAACCAGAGAGAGATCGGAGTAGGAGAGAGAAAAATAATATGTTTCTGAAACTGATTCTCACTGTTTTTGTTTATAAATGTCGGTAAAAGGACCAAATAACAAAATTTAGGACCAAACAATAAAAATTTGCATGTGCAGGGGTGTTTTGGTAACAAAAAAAGAATATTCCGTGTGGGTGGACAAAACCCTAGGACCAAACTATAATTTTTAGGACCACATAATAATTTATATTACCAAATAGGACCAAACAGACAATTGACTAGGTCAATTGGACTAGACCTCTCTAATATATTATTTCTAGGACCATATGGTATTTCCTACTTTATGATACCCATCTCCTGACCCCGTAATAATACTTACGGATTGCCCACTCCCTAGTTTCTTAGTCTAGCCGTTTGACAAAAACGTATTAACCCTTGCGTAGCCCACCTAGTTTTCCTACCGTGCGCCGAAGTACAAGATGTTGTCGAACCCATTCAAAGATAATAAATCATATCTTTTAGGCGACCCTTCAGTCATCGCTCTAATAACTTATGGGAATCGAGCCGACTACGGACGATAAAACAAGCAAATATCCACACCATTTATTTTCGTTAAATGATGATAATCAGACTGAAAACACTAGAAATCTACTGCCACCACAACCCTACGACCCTTCCTTCAGCCATCAATATACTACGACAGTAAAAAGAAAGTGTTTCATTTTCTACGCAATACCTAGTTGAGCAAAAAAAAACAACTATGGGCAATTATCCAGTCCAAAGCAACAGGTGCACATAATATTCCTTGGTTACATTTCATAGCTAGATCCCATATTGGTACATCTACTCTTACTGTACCGTAGGCACTTAGTCCATGTCCCTAACAAATCATTACATTTCATAGCTATACTAGCACCTTGTACGAGCTCAAGAGCTTTATTATTTAAGTCTACCTATTGTTTTCACACGGAAAAGTCTAAGGGTGGACTAAATGAGTGGACCAATTTGGCGGACTAATTTTCTTCACCGTTGGATTAAGATATTAGGGCCCCACTAGTGATTTAAAAAACCCACCACTATAAATCATATGGTGGAGGGTGGCCATTTCATGATCCGCCATTGGTACACCACCCATTGGTCCACCCCTAGACGCTCACGTTTTCACACAGCAACAACTCTGGGCACTAACTGACAATTTTAGTCCATTAAAGTATTAAACGAAACACCAAAAAAAAAAAAATGAGACCTGATTCCTAACACCTTGTTCACAGTGGACGACATATGAGATCGAACATACTCATTCAAAGGAAAAACTAAACAAAACCTATCACAGGGTAATAGATAAGTCCAGGATTAAATCCATCCTAACTAGTATAAGAAAACGAATGATCTCAACCATTCGTACTATTACACAAACTACTGGAAGCACATCCTAGACATCAAGAGAATCTGTCCTCGTCTCATCGCGCTAAACACAGATCATAAAGAAAAAAACTTCGCAGCCGCTCACTTAACACAATCCCAACTCCCAAGGATAATCCGAAAGGAAAATACAATTATAGGTATTTCTTCTTTTAATCCGATTCCTTAAAACCTTTCTAATCTCATTAGATCAAGCTTAAAAGGCATAAGAATTAGAAAACCTACCTGGTATGAAGTAAAAACAATCCTCCCACTGGAAACAATGTCTCGGTTCAAAATAAAAATTGCTTTCTCCTTCCGCTTCTTTCACAACAATTCATTTTCAGAGAGAAAGGTTTAGTACAGCTGTTTTTGTTTACTGTTTTTTGAGAGAAAAGAAATATAACCCTAATCTCTTAGTATAAATCCCTTACCAGCTTTCCAAAATAGATGAGATTCTTTTACTCTAAAAATCTCATGATTATTAATGCTGGTGTGATAAATATGGAAACCCAAAACCAAGACTAATACTAATTAACATGGAATTTTGGACAAGGGGATTTTACATATTCTTTACCAATTGGTTGCAGCTTCTTTTCAGCTCCCTTGCTTCTAAGTTTGAATCCATGTCATACCCGTCTATCCATATTGCACACGGCTATCCCGACCAATATAGATCTGATACCACTTGTTGGGCAATTACCGATGCGGGACGCTATGTACAATATGGAACCTACACCAGCAATAATAAGAAACACGACGAAAATAGTACCAATCACACAACACCAACGAATGTCCTCTTTCTCTACTCACCGCTAACAGTGGATAACTAATTCTTTACCAAATAATTAGGTAGATTCAACCAATAACAAAACAAGGAAGATGAAAAACTTACTACTACTAATTACTCCTTTGAAGAGATGTAGGATGTGGTGGATAAATCTTCACCAACCAAGCCGGTCCTTCGCTAGAACATCCTTCTTCTTCAAGCTCACAAACATCACCAATCGATTCCCTATGGCGGCTATCTTCTTTTCTCTTTCCTTTTCTCCCTGTTTTTTAGGGCAGTAAAAATCACATCTCTATTTTGCTCGCAGCTCCTTATTGTTTCACGAACAAGAGATTATATACAAAATATGTTTCCTTTTTTTCAACTCAGCCTCCTTTATTTAGCTCCCCCTAATTTGGTAAGGGACACACGGTAGTTGGGCCATAAGGAGTGACCAGCCCAAAAATTGCCTTCGGGTTGTGCAAGGCTTTGACAGGCCGGCGTAAAAACTATGTTATAATTTTTGGGAGTTAACATTGTCTCCTACCCGACCCGGTACTTGCTACTGGAAAAGGGTCTATATACACTTGGTGACCAAATTTATGGTCTCTGTATATAGAATTATTTTTATTTTTTTGGAAAGCAATCACATTAAGCAAATTAATCAAACAGGCATGAATCCTGTTGAGCATTGTGTTTTACAAAAGCATTAGTGTCATGAAATAGCTCTCTAAACTCATAGTTCGAGAAGTTTGAGTTGAACTGTGAGACAATATCATGCAGTTTTGGCAACCAAACCTGCCTTAGGAAGATACATTCAAAAGTACGAAAATATGAAATATAATCTACATATTCATCAATCAATTTGTTGTTGCAGCTCAATTGATGATTAGCACATTTCTTCTTCAGTTGTTGTAGAAGCTTTTTGTTTCCTAACTGGATGATGCAAGTCCTCTCCTTTCTGTGGCGCGCCCATTTCATGCTTGCTAATACCCCCAGTGTTACTCCTTCCTTCTGTGAATCTACTCGGCATGTGAATATTTTGGTGCCTGCAATGTGTAGTCCTTTATCTGCAAGTAGGATGAGAACAAGATAGTAATGTTGCTGAGAATTATAGTAGCAGTGTACGATAGTAGTCTTAGTGGCTTGCCTTTTCCGAATTTGCATCATTTGTAACTGGGTTTGTGTTGGGTTTCTGTTGAGTATGACTTGTGAGTAGATTGGGTAAGCTTTATTTAGATGGTATTTGATCTGGTAGATTGTTGTTTCAGGTTTGACCTGCACTGCCTTGAGACTCCTATCACACCTATGTTTCCATATATATACCAACAAATTGTTGCTTCTGTCCTCCATTTGGTAATACTTTCACTCTTTGTTTCTCCAACTGCATCAAACCAATTGTTTATCCATTCAGGAATAGTTACATCAGGTGTACCTGGCACTCTACATCCTAACCCAAACCTAACAGCTCTGCTATAAGAGCAGTGTAGAAGAAAATGGGAGACAGTTTCGTCTTCCATGCCACAGAGACCACATATAGTAGACAGGTTTGGCATTCTAGTATGTAGTTTTCTCATTACCGGTAGTATGTCAGTGAAACATCTCCATATCAACACTTGAATTCTGGGCATGACTTCCAATTTCCAGAGTTTTTTCCATATTGGGTTTGAGGTTGTTGTTGTGTCTACTCCTTGTGCTTCATGAATAAGTTGGTGGTAAACAGACTTAACTGTGAGCTCACCAAATTTAGTATATGGCCAGATGAGTCTATCTTGTTTAGTTCTTGTTACTTCTAGATCGACAGATTGTATGTTATCCACTGCCTGTGGATGGACGATTTGGTTTAGGTAGTTCATATTCCATTTTCTAGTGGTTTTGTCAAAAACCTCACTAACCAGTTTAAGAGTATTGGAGATTTTAGGAGCGGTTTGCTCCTTTGTCAGCAGATGTGGAGTATCCATTGGAAACCACTTGTGTTTCCAAAGTAGGATTGTGTCTCCCTTGCCTATCTTCCAGAGACCCTTTCGTTTCACTATATCTAAACCTAACCTGAATCCCTTCCAGAGCCAGGAGGAGTTAGATTTCATTTTCTCAATACTCAGAGGTGATATGCCTTTAAAGTACTTTTCTTCCATTACTTTTGCCCAGAGATGATTTGGGTGTTGTAGCATACGCTATACCATTTTAGTGATCAAAGCTTTATTAAAGTATTCGAAAATTTTGAAACCTAGTCCCCATTCTTCTTTAGGGATGCAGAAAGTAACCCATTTTCAAGGCATAAACCCCTTCCATCTCCTCTTTTGTGACACCACCAACAAGCCCTATTTCACCTATCCATATTTTTTGAAATAGTTTTTGGTATAATGAAACATGTCATTTGGTACGTTTCTAGCAAGTCTGCAACATGTTTAATCATAACTCCTTTGCCAACACCCGAGAGGAGTTTTCCATACCAACTGGCTAGCCTATTTCTGTGTTTTTCATCTAATGGAGCAAAACATTGAACTTTGGATCTATGTGTAAATAGGGGCACCCCTAGATACTTATCCTCCATATTTATTCTACCCACTTTGAGTATATCAATTATTTCTCTCGCCTTTTTATTAGTCACATTTTTACTAAAGAATATTCCCGATTTTTCATAGTTTATCAGCTGGCCAGAGCCAACGCTAAATATTTCAAGAATTTTCAAAAGTCTTTTGGCCTCCTTTTTACTAGCTCTCGTGAAAATTAGACAATCGTCGGCAAAAAGAAGATGAGAGACGGTGATAGAATTTTTTGAGAAATGTACCCCTCTTATCCATTTTTTGTTTTCAGCTTCAATGAGAACCCTTGACAAGCTCTCCGTGTAGATTATGAAGAGGTACGGTGAAAGCGGGTCTCCTTGGCGGATTCCACGAGAAGGTTTGAAAAAACTAGTTGGTGACCGTTTATGAGGACCACACTTTTAGTGGTACCCATGCATATATTGCATGATTAATCCAATCCATTCCGTACAAAAGCCTAATTTAGCTAGCACACGTTCTAGGAAATTCCACTCGACTCTGTCAAAAGCCTTTGACATATCTATTTTTAATCCCATGTACCCTTTTTTGGTTTTTTTGTTCTCATTGTGTGTATTACTTCATGTTCAATTATAATATTATCTGTGATTTGCCTGCCAGGGACAAAAGCCGATTGATAAAGAGAGATAAATTTATCAAGGAAAGGCTTTATTCTGTTTGCAATAATCTTAGATATAATTTTGTAGATAGTATTACACAAAGAAATTGGTCGGAAGTTCACCGGACTGTCCGACGCTTCCTTTTTGGGTATGAGAGTAATGAAGGTTGCATTTATCTCTTTTAGAAGATGTTTGGAATAGAAGAATTGGTGGATTAACTTCGTAACATCCTCTCCAATGAGATACCATTTATTTTGGTAGAAACCAGCTGGGAAACCATCTGGTCCAGGAGATTTATCCGGGTGCATATCAAAGACTACTAATTTTATTTCTAATTCAGAATGAGGATTTAGGAGTTTGACATTGTCGGCGGCAGTGATGCTAGTAGGGATTAGGTTTAGAATTTGATGTTGAATAATTGGGTGTGTGGTTGAGGCCATATTCTTAAAATGGGTATAAAAAGTAGACTCTGTATCTCCTCTATCATGGCACCATTCTCCGATTTCTTCTTTGATGGCTTCTATCCTTAGTTTCTTTGCTCTATATTTAGCCTCCGAGTGAAAAAAGCCCGTATTTTTGTCTCCTAATGTTAGACTATTATCCGTGGCTTTTATTTTCCAAAAATCCTCTTCAAAATTGTACCATTTTTCCAGATCTTCCTGAATCAAGGTAACCCTATGACTATTTTGTTGAAGTTTGAGAATGTTTTTAGCATGTTCAAGAGTCTTATTTATATTTTTGATATTATGTTGTATGTTTCCAAAGTACTATTTGTTCCAAATTATGATTAATTTTTTAACATTATTTAGTTTAGATACAAATTTGTAGGCCTGGGAGCCATCTGTTTCTAAAGCCCAAGCTTCTTCGATAACCTTAAAACACGAAGGGTCTTGAAGGTAGATACCAAAAAACTTGAAAGGTTTTGCTCCATCCTTCCAACATGGCGAGGTTCTTAAGAGTATAGGACTATGGTCAGACCCTACTGGTGGAAGATGATATACCATCGCACGTGGGAATAAATCAAACCATTTCGGGTTTGAGAAAACACGATCAAGTCTGGCCTCTATAAAATTTTATCTTTCTCTCTTATTGGACCAAGTGTATTCATACCCAACAAAGCCCATGTCCATAAGCCCTGCCTCATCTATTAGCTGAGTGAAAAATCGAAATTCCTCAGAACTTTTCTTTTTTCCTCTCTTTTTCTCCGACTCCGTCAGCACAAAATTCAGATCGCCTATGACCATCCATGGAAGTTCTACCATTGCTGCCAGATTCTTAAAGTAGGTCCAACTGAGGTGTTTCTTAATTTTATAGGGACAACCATAGACCGCTGACATTAACCACTCAAAATTCCTAGATTTATCAGTTACAACTACATCGATTTGGTTTTCAGTACTGTTCATCAATTGCATCGAAATCTTGGAGGACCACGCTAAGACTAACCCCCTTGCAGTGCTTATCATTCATGTTGGTTCAACAACAATCATATCCAGGTAATTGAGTTTGTTGATTAATGGTTTGATGTATGCTGATGAATGTTTTGTTTCCTGTAGGAAGAGGATATCTGGGTTCTGGATTTTGATTTTGATTTTGTAGATGTAATATTGTGTTTCTATTCATCCCTTGGCAGTTCCAAGCAATAATGTTGAGAGACGTGATTTTACAGTTTAATTTAACAAACCCTAATTTATCAATTGAAATTGAAACTGTAGTAGTAAGAGTATTTGAGATATAAGATTGCAAATTTAGGTGTATTATTACCTGGTTCTCCTCCAAATTTAGCCCCCTTTTGGTTGAGCTGGCAGCACTATGTGGTGTGCTGAGTTGCACAGTTCCCACCTAATTTTCATCTTTGGCTTTGTTGCATTTCTTGAGGATACTTAGCTGAGATATTTCATTGCTTGACTCCAAGTTTCTATCAGTTGGTGCAGGGACAAAAGGATTCACTTGAGAGTGTGTTGCTGAGTCTTGAGATGAAAAAATTATGAATGGTTTTGGAAGGGAAGATCGGATTGTGGTGGTTGGTGATTTGCTCTGCAGGTTGGATGCAGCAATTTCAGGTTGATGGGTATTGTTTTGGTGGTCAGGTATTACACTTTGGTTTGTTTTGGGTGTGCCTTCCTTGTTGTGTTCATTTTCAGTCTCATTTATCTCTTTGCTGTAAAGTTGGTGTGGGAGTTTGATATTTGGACTTACCTCAAAATCCAGATTCTGAATCTTTGTACTATGTTTCTTCTGTCTTTTTGCTGTTAAGTGTAACATAGCTTTCATTAGTGCCTTCTCATAGTTGGTTTTAAGCATTCTAGTGCCTAACTTCACATTGGATCTCTTTTTCCTCCTAGTAATCTGCTTTCTCCCCCTCCCATTTTGGTTTTCTTTGGATGTGTTCTGCTTTTTTTCATCTTCTGTTGTGGTAACTAGTCTGGATTTCCTTGTCGATGTACCATCAGTTTTGTAGGCTTCAAACTGATAATTTTTCTTGCATGATTCTTCTTCAAAAGTAAGTGTTGTTTTCCATTTCATTCCATGATAGTATGCCATCAGCTTGTCTCCTGCATTGGAGTTTTGTTTTTCTCCCCGTTCAGCTTGCTGATATCTTGTTGTTGAGTCCCTTCCTGTCACCCTTGCCAGTTTCACTCTTCTAGTTGGTCTAGTATACTTCTTGAATCTTTCAAACCTGGTGGTGGTTCAATGAAAACTGTATAATCAACTAGTTGAAATGCATAGTTTGGGTGTGTGGAGAAATTAACCATTTATGGTGGTCCATGGTTAAATCTGAAGCTGCTAGCTTTTCTTTCCTTTTTTTTGAAGTCTCTTCCATTTTCAAGTCTCGTTCTCTGAAATTTGTGAGCTGGTGACATCTCTTCCCCTTCAAACAACTGCCTCTTAGAGTGTACATCTTCGGTTTCAACTAGAGTTTCCTTATAGAGGATCCGTAACTGGAATCTTGGTGTTGCGGTGAGCTCTGGTTGTTTTCATTCTCCCGTAGTTGTATTCGCCTCTCCCCTATATTCACTTGAAGTACCTACTTCCCCTGAGGGTAAGCTTTTAGTATGAGTTTGCAAGTACTGAGATGTTGAAGTGTAGGTAGCATTTGAGATTGCCTGCATTTACTCCTCCACAAAAGATTCAGTTTCCTCGCTTTCCTCCAGTTCTTCCATTATTGTGTCTTGCACAGGCTTTTTTGAGTGTTTTGTGGCTAAACATTTTTTCTTTGAGTGAGCAATGATTCTGCAATGTTTACAGAACTCTTTTGGTAGTTTTTCAAAGAATATTTTGACAATAATAGGTTCTTTACTCCCCATTGTAACTGATATATGATCTCAGAGTTTGTCATGGACATTGATTTCAACTAGAACCCTAGGGCATGAGAGAGTTTTCTGGCTTGTTGAAGGCTTTTCCACCATACGACAAGTTGCCATGGAGCTTGCAATATTGTATGGTATCATTCCACTTTCACATTCAGGAGGAAGATCAATGAGCTTTTCCCACATTGCTATGATATCCATGTTGACAGATGCTGGAGCAACACTAAAGAGATATTGTTGTACCACTATCACAAATGGTCCAACACCCCAGAGATTCTTGGAAAGAGCATAGAGCACATCTGACCTTGATTGAAGCTTGAACACAAATATATTCTTTTCCTTTCCTCTGAAGACTAGGGTGCCTTTCGGGAAATATTCTAGTTGCCAAGCTTGTTTTACGATTTCTGCAGCTTTGTCTTTGTGTAACTTGAAATCACAGTTTATCTTCGTTATAATTTGGAGATTTGCTTGAGCTCTGCTTTCATCTACATCTTCCTCATTCATATGAAAAATTCTATTGATATCCATATTTTTAAGCATATTATCAGTTGTTTCAGTATTGTTTATAGTGAACAGAGTTGCAGGTAAAATCAAGCACTGGGATGGTAAATTTGCATTGAGTTTTTGAGCTTTTTACACCATGATACAGATGACATTGTTACCAGAGTGAAGCACCATAGCCAGAAAAGCCAGTAGAGCCAATTGAATCCTCTGTTGACTGATATTAAAGTTAGGTTATACAGGGAGACTTCTTCAAATCATCCATTGACCATATTGTTCTGTCACAGGCAGGGTAGTTAAGAACTTCACACAGAGCAGGAAGTACAGTTTTAAAAAGCAGGTGCTTGGGGGGTTACGAACTAGTCGGGGGAGAAAAAGAATAAGAATGAGATTTATTCAATGCACAATATGGTTTGAGGGTTTGAAAGGGTAAGAGACAAAGACTGCACTAGAGGACTGCAGTAGAAGGCAATGAGAAAAGTATACAATCAATACGGTATGGTGATAGAAGGCAATGAGAAAAGTGTTAGAAATTTGAATAGAAATTATGTTAGTTATGATTGAAGGGTTGTTTCTAAGAGATATGACCCTCCATGAATGGATTCTATCCAAGAGGTGTGACTCTCCATGAAAGGACTCTTACAAGAGATGTGACTCTTCGCGAAGAGACACTATGTCCTTTCCTAAGAGACACCAATCAAGTATATAAACCCCACTCATGTTTCATTCTATACACAAGAAAAAGCACACACAAAATCTGATTTCACTTGCATTCATTGTTGTCATAGAATTGAGAAATAAACACTAAATTTGGTTCGTTGTTTCCTTGAGTTTGGAGTGCTTCTACTCGAGGAAGAAAGATCGTTGTATCCTGGGAGACGTTTCGCAAGTGAGAACCCATTAGCACCGGAGTGGGGCGAATTTCGTCTTAAGGACAGAGTATCCAATACTCGACTCGGTCTATGCATAATTCATAGTCTTCTAATTCTCTGAGTTTCTTTTCTTAATCTCTGGTTCTCGCATCTCGGATCATCGTCAGCAGCATAAAAAGGGAGAAGATAATCCAACAATCTTAAGACGAAAATTCCTTCTTTATCTTCTTCTTTTCTTCTCGTACATTTGGATGTTTGGTTAATAGGCGACAGTTGGAATTAATTTCAAGCGAAGGAAGTTGAATAGGCGGGTTAATTAAGTAGATTAGAATTCATTTCACAAGGGAGGAACTGAATCTAATCTAGCGTCTAGCACCAACTGCACGGTTTGAATTGAAAGCCACGTTATTAATTAACGTCGTTTTCATCTAGTATCTATGTCTTATACCTTTCCATTTCTCTGTCTTTTACTGTTCCATTTAATTGGTTCATTGCAATTTGTCCGTAGCCATTAATTTTAATCATTACTAAACTGAATAGTTTTGTTTCAAGCAGGACCTTCCGAAAAATTGGAAATGCAAATGGAGGATAACATGCCAGTTTCCGTGAACATTGAAAATGCAGAAAACAACCAACTGTGCGTTGTGGTATCTGAAGTGAACATGATCAGCAATTCCTTCCAGTGGTTTGTTGATACTGGTACGACATGCCATGTCTGTTCTGATAAGAGCGCATTCTCCCATTATCGGAAAAAGCCCCATGGAGAAAGTATATTCATGGGAAATTTAGCAATGTCAAGGGTTGAAGGACAAGGAAGGGTGATATTAAAAATGATATCCGGTAAAGAACTCACGCTTAATAACGTGTTTCATGTTCCGGACATTCGGAAAAATTTAATCTCAAGATCCTTGTTGATTAAACATGGTTTCAAACTAGTTTTTGAATCTGACATGTTTGTACTTTCCAAGAATGGGATATATGTTGGAAAGGGGTACCTTAATAATGGTTTATTCATGATGAGTATGCTGCCTGTTGATCGTGAAATCAATACGGTAAACAAGTGCGTTTACGCCGTCGAGTCATTTGATTTATGGCACGAAAGGTTAGGTCATGCTAATTACGGTTCTTTAAGAAGATTAATTAACATGAATTTAATGCCTAACTTTCGCATAAATCCAACTCACAAATGTGAAATTTGTGTTGAGGCAAAAATGACAAAAACTCCTTTTTTCCATTCAATTGAAAGAACTACGGAACCTCTTGAATTGGTTCATACCGACATCTGTGATTTAAAGATGGTAGAAAGTAGAGGTGGGAAAAAATATTTCATAACCTTCATCGATGACAGTACACGGTGTCATGTATACTTACTAAGAAATAAAGATGAAGCCGTTGTAGTGTTTGAGCATTACAAAAACCAAGTTGAGAATCAGCTTGATAAGAAAATCAAAATTCTTAGAAGTGACAGAGGCGGAGAATATGAATGTCCACTTATTGAACCATGTTCAAGATATGGCATAATTCATCAAACTACTACGCAGTACTCACCGCAACAAAACGGGGTTGCTGAACGGAAAAATAGAACTCTTAAGGAAATGATGAATTCCTTACTGTTGAATTCAGGAGCACCACAAAATTTGTGGGGTGAAGCTTTGCTTACGGAAAATTATGTCATAAACAAATTACCCCATAAAAGGAAGGATAAAACTCCATACGAATTATGGAAAGGAAGGAAACCTTCCTATAAACACCTTAAAGTGTGGGGGTGTTTGGAAAAAGTGGAAGTGCCACTTCCTAAAAAGGTTAAGATTGGACCTAAGACGATTGATTGCATTTTCTTAGGATATGCAGAAAATAGTTGTGCTTACAGATTCTTAGTACATAAGTCTGAAATTTCTGATATACATGTGAATACCATTATGGAGTCAAGAAATGCTACATTTTTTGAAAATGTATTTCCATGTAAGAAAATTCAAAATTATGGTTCTACTAAGAGAACTCATGACGATATGGAAAGCACTAATCTTCAAATTGAAGAACCTCGGAGAGGTAAGCGAATAAAAGTTCCTAAGTCTTTTGGTTCAGATTTTCTAACATATATGATAGAAAATGAGCCTCAAACTTTTAAAGAAGCGATGTCTACCCCCGAAGCTCCTTTTTGGAAAGAAGCGTCTAATAGTGAAGTTGATTCTATTTTACAGAATCATACATGGGAAATGGTAGATCTTCCACCTGGTTGTAAAGCACTTGGTTCCAAATGGGTTTTCAAAAGGAAAATGAAACCAGACGGAACTATTGACAAGTACAAGGCTAGACTTGTCGTTAAAGGTTATAAACAAAAAGAAGGGTTGGATTATTTTGATACTTATTCTCCTGTTACGAGAATAACATCAATTAGGATGTTAATCGCAATTGCAGCCTTATATAACCTTGAAATCCATCAAATGGATGTGAAAACTGCTTTCTTAAACGGTGATTTGGATGAAGAAATCTATATGGAACAACCAGAAGGTTTTGTCATTCCGGGGGAAGAAAAGAAAGTTTGCAAGTTGGTGAAATCGCTTTATGGATTAAAGCAAGCACCAAAACAATGGCACGAAAAATTCTACAAAGCCATGATGTCAAATGGTTTTAGGATTAACGAATGCGACAAGTGTGTATATTCCAAGAATACAGAAAATGGGTATGTAATACTTTGTCTGTATGTGGATGACATGCTAATAATGGGAAGTAGTATTGAAGCCATCAAAACTACTAAGAAAATGTTATCTAGCCAATTTGACATGAAAGATTTGGGTGTTGCAGATGTTATTTTGGGAATAAAAATTTGTAGAACACCGAGTGGATTAGTATTGACTCAATCCCATTATGTTGAGAAGATTCTTGAAAAATTCAATAAGAATGATGACAACATAGCAAAGACTCCTGTTGATTTGACTCTCCATTTGAGGAAAAATACTGGTCCGAGTATTAATCAAACGGAATATGCTCGAATCATAGGAAGTCTAATGTACATTACGAATTGTACACGACCCGATATAGCACACTGAGTAAATAAACTGAGTAGATATACTAGTAATCCTGGAAAGGATCATTGGAGGGCCATAACTAGAGTACTTAGATATCTAAGGTACACTAAGAATTATGGATTGCATTATACTAGATATCCTGCTGTACTTGAGGGATATACTGATGCTAATTGGATTTCTTCGAGTGAATCAAAATCCACAAGTGGGTATGTATTTACAATTGGTGGTGGAGCCGTGTCTTGGAAATCCTCAAAACAAACGTGCATAGCCAGATCGACTATGGAATCTGAATTTATTGCTTTGGATAAAGCAGGGGAAGAAGCAGAGTGGCTTCGTAATTTCTTAGAGGATATTCCTATATGGCCAAAACCTGTGCCCGCAATTAATGTGCATTGCGATAGTCAATCGGCAATAGGAAGGGCACGGAGTAGCATGTATAACGGAAAGTCTAAACATATCCGTCGAATACATGATACGGTGAAACAATTGCTCTCTAGTGGAATAATATCGATCGATTATGTAAAGTCTAAAGAAAACCTAGCGGATCCATTTACTAAAGGTTTGACTAAAGAGCAAGTGTATAAATCATCGAGGGGAATGGGTTTAAAAGCCTACAATTAAGAGTGACATAATGGTAACCCAACCTAATTGACTGGAGATCCCAAGATCTAGGTTCAAAAGGGACAACTAAGTTATGTATAACTCAGAGTGAACACTGTGGAGATAAACTCCATCCTATTCCTATGATGACGACAGTGTGTTTCCTGAAATGTGTTAGGATAAGCTATGCTTTTAATGGTGCCTATATCTTGTATTTACAAGTGGGATACTACAGGGTATTCTTAATGGGACATCACCTATGTGAGTGTAGAATTGTGGCCGATTCTATGGAAATTTTATAAGGCTTTAATTTCCTAGAGCACTCATGAATCCGGGATTTGTTCAGGGCCGAAATGAACACAACCATAGAACCAAATTAGTGAGAAAAGGCATTGTGTGATAACTATTGTCTTGGTTTACATTAAAAACTGAACAGTTCAAGACATCGCGTTCACTGGTTAGTGAGTAAATCCGATAGTTATTCACTAAGGAAGGTTCAAAGCCAAAAGCTACCTATCCCCATGCAATGACTTTTCATTTTATCTCTCTTTAGTGTCTGCATAACATTTGCATTCTTAGAAGTTATATTCAAATGTGGGGGATTGTTAGAAATTTGAATAGAAATTATGTTAGTTATGATTGAAGGGTTGTTTCTAAGAGATATGACCCTCCATGAATGGATTCTATCCAAGAGGTGTGACTCTCCATGAAAGGACTCTTACAAGAGATGTGACTCTTCGCGAAGAGACACTATGTCCTTTCCTAAGAGACACCAATCAAGTATATAAACCCCACTCATGTTTCATTCTATACACAAGAAAAAGCACACACAAAATCTGATTTCACTTGCATTCATTGTTGTCATAGAATTGAGAGATAAACACTAAATTTGGTTCGTTGTTTCCTTGAGTTTGGAGTGCTTCTACTCGAGGAAGAAAGATCGTTGTATCCTGAGAGACGTTTCGCAAGTGAGAACCCATTAGCACCGGAGTGGGGCGAATTTCGTCTTAAGGACAGAGTATCCAATACTCGACTCGGTCTATGCATAATTCATAGTCTTCTAATTCTCTGAGTTTCTTTTCTTAATCTCTGGTTCTCGCATCTCGGATCATCGTCAGCAACATAAAAAGGGAGAAGATAATCCAACAAAAAGTACACAATCAATACGGTAAGGTGATAGGGACGCAGGTAGAAAATAGGTGGGATTTATGGCTGAGACTAGATGACTCATTCAAGTTACTCCAGATACTGTAGAGATCTTTCAAAATCAAAGGGATGAAACAAGGACTGAAGACTGTGATAGAAAAAAATAAGAAACTTTGGATTAGAGTTCTTCTTTTTATGTTTTTTTCCCCGTTTTTTCTCTCTCTTTTTTTTTTTTTGGAAGATGATAGAAACTGGAGAAGCGTGAGCTAATTCATATGAATATCCTGCAAAAAAAGCAAAGACATTAGCACAAATTTGATAGGGTAGGGATTACCTTTGAATTCCTTTGCCGCTAGCTCAGGGGTTGTGAGAACCAGATTAAAATTTACTTTGCACGCATTTCAAGTCAGAGCAAATTAAACATAATTTTTAAAAAGCAGGATTTTAATTTTGAGAATTTTGACATGGGTGTGCTCAATTCAATGCAGAAAAATTTGGGTAATATCTCATTTTGTATAAAGAATTAGAATCGGAGGTATATCCAACCTAGAAAATTGTTAAATACTCATGCTTAAGGTTTTTGGTCTATTTGGTGGGGAGGGTTGAGTGCTACGGTGAAGGTTAATATCAATGTGAGCAAAAAGAAAAAAACTTGAGTGTTTATGGTCTATCTGGTGGGGAGGGTCGAGTGCTACGGTGAAGGTTAATATCAATGTGAGAAAAAAGAAAAAATTTTGAGTGTTTATGGTCTATCTGGCAGGGAGGGTCGAGTGCTACGGTGAAGGTTAATATCAATTTGAGAAAGAAAAAAATTAGTGTTTTTATGTTATCTGTTATTAGCAACCATGAAAAAGGTATTGAAGAGAAGACATGTGGCTGGTTTGAAAAAAGAGAATTGATTTTATGTGCAAAACCTTAAACAGGGTATGGATCTAATAGGAAATAGGAAAAGAAAAAAAGAGGGAAACATGGGAATCGACATAAGAGTTTACAGGTAAACTGAAATACAACTAAAATACTGGTTAATATTAGTACAATCAGCTTCAGTAACAAAACAAAGGGAACTATATTCAGCATTATTAACTGCTGACAGATATATTTATTTTTTACGTGATTATTTCTAAGGAAAGGCCGCCCTTGTTATCCAATTTACTTTATTTTGTTCTTGAATCTTCCTTTGTTTTTTTTTCCTGACTGTTTTTGTTTCACTGACGGCCCAGTTTCTGAACAAGGCGATCTTCAATTTCAGTTCTTTTCTTCATCAACAAGGTGTATTTAGGAAGTAGTTGTGGATCTCCAGCAGGCATCAAAAGCTTGCAGCTAAGAGCTGTTTTCTCTAACTTATTTTCATACATGCATGAGATTGGTACAAACTTGCCCTTATTGTTGCAAAGCCACCCATGCGCTGCCCTAAGGGCAGCTCCTAGAGAAGCAGAATCTGTCAACGACAACAAAAGATCTTACATGCTTGTAAAAATCACATATAAAAGTTGTTACTTGGCTCAACATGCTTAAATAGTTGTACGGAGTGAAACAAAAGTCAATTCTTAGATGACTTGAGAAAAATGTTAACATTCAGAGAAACAACCGAGGATCTGGAAAGCTAAATTGGCAGCTGATAAAGATTTAAGAACCCTTACTTACCAGGTCTTTGGACTGTATATATATCACAACCAAAAATTGCCGCTATTGACTTAAGAATGCTCTGATTGGCTGATGCCCCGCCGGTTGCTATTATTCTTTTGGGTGGATTTGGCATTCCAAACCTTTCAGAATGAGCTCGCATAGATAGAAACTGACCTTCAATTACTGCCCGTACCTGTCATTATAAGCAGTTCAGGCATGAAAAATGTTGGGATCCTAGTCCCACATTGGTTAGATGAGGCTTAATTGGTAGTTTATAAGTCAATGGGTTCCCTCATCTAGTCAACCGGTTTTCTAGTTGAGTTCTACTCATGGGCTTGTGACGAGTTTAGGGTCGGTACCCTAACATTTGGTATCAGAGCCAACCACCACGACCCATGCCCGCTCCACGGAAGGGGTGACCTATAGGCTAGATTAAAGTGTTGGGGCACCTATGTATGGGCGTAGTTGTCACCCGCATTGAATACTGATAGGGGAGTGAAGCCGCCATAAGAGAAAGGGCTACCTTCGGGTCAGTGTCGATAGAGTGGGCCAACGAGGACATTGGGTCTGGAAGCGTGGTGGGATGTTGGGATCTTAGTCCCACATTGGTTAGATGAGGCTTAATTGGTAGTTTATAAGTCAATGGGTTCCCTCATCTAGTCAACCGGTTTTCTAGTTGAGTTCTACCCATGGGCTTGTGACGAGTTTAGGATCGGTACCCTAACAAAAAAACTGATCAAAACAACAATCATACATGAATAGGTCATCTGAGTTGCACACCTCTGATGCTCCATCAAACTCTTCTGCTTCATGCTCTTTTAACCCCTTTATTGAGTCACCCGTGAAGTTATCAAGAACATAACGATGGAAGCCAACTGCAGCAACGGAACATCCAAAACGATCTTTCTTAGAGAAAGAGGAATATATATATTCCCAAAAAGGTCTCAACATTTTACAGGCCACGTGAACGTGTTTCATAGACTGATTTAATATGACGAGATGAACAACTATCCTATATGTTTACAATAGCAATACAGTTCGTCAACTTTCCGATTTAGTTTCTTTCTAATTTTTTTTGAAATAGTTTCAACCAGAAGTTGTTTGAATATAAGTCCGGTTTTTGCTACCAATTAAGGAGTGTGCTAGCTTCCATTGAAGTATTTGTTTCATTCTTATCTATCAAGTTTTTGCTGAGGAACGTTAGACGAGTGGTAACTAATCATCAATTAACATCACCGAATAAGATTATACGGTTCGAAAATAGAGATTAGAAATGTACTTAGACTACCAAGTTATGCAAAAGATATACAACAAGAACTTCATATAGATATTTAATTCGTAAATTATCTTAAGTAAAGCATTAGACAAGATCTCTACTACGATGAGCATAGTATATGGATACCGTTCAGTAAGAAAAGTAACCTACCTGGTAGAGGAGGAAGAATTTCATGGTCTTTATAGTAGAATCCTAGCTTTCCACCTTTTGCAGAAAATTGCACAACGTCAAAACCGTAGCATTTCATGCATATTTTCCATGAAATTAAACTAGAAGTAGAATCACAAACCATTTAGTGGTGATGTTTTTTCTAGATAGTTGTTGAAAGTATCCCACGATTGTTCCGCGTACTTGTTTCTTACATCTAATACCATAAATAAAAATGCAATGTAAATAGAAAGAACGAATAAGGTTGCTTAATTGAAACCTCAACTTCTCTTTTGAGAAGCAATCCAATCTATTCATTAGGGAGATGGAATTACCTTCACGAGTCAGAGACCCATTCTTATAGCAAAGCATTACCATGTAGCTCTGTGGATCAACGGGATTAGGAAAAACATGTCCTTCTAATCGAGGACGAGGTTCACTAGCAATCCCAAATACCTGAAATTATTAGGAAAACACTACTATAAGTAAATTAGTCAAAATTCTTATTCTCGCAATACAATGTTATTGATAAGCTTACAGTATCACTGGTTCCAAGACTTATAGCCAGGTCCCCAGGAGTATTGAGAGTCAAACCTGTAAACATAAACAACATTTAGAACAGTTCATAATTCTTTGGATTATTTTTTAATGAACATTTCTAAAGATATTTATCTATCCCAAACGAGGAGGCATAAACAAATGAAATTCCCATCTGTATCTTTATCACTCCACGACTCGCTCTATGGGCAAAAGTAAAACAATACCCATAAGCTAGGCAAATTTCAGATGATAAACATAGTAACATACTTGGAACTTATAACAACAGAAATTACCGGCAGAAACTATAAGAACCCTGGGATATATATGTATAACTACGAACCTGCCAAGCTGTTCGGATTGTCTCCAGACCATTGAACAACTACACAATTCTTGTCAAAGTGATATCTGGAAACAGTTCAATGCAAACTCCAAATTCAGCCTCGAATGAGAAACGTAAGTGCTTGCTCAATAAAACAAGGATATAATATATCAAACTGTCAAAAGAACAAAACAAAAAAAATCTTTGAATTTAGTTCAATGTTCATATGTACATATTTGCTGGGATTTATATTTTTCTGTTAACACATTTGCTGGTGATAACAAAAATAAAATAAAAAAAAATCTAACTTGGGATCTGTCAATGTTGAAACAAACCAAAACAAAGGGAGTTATTCAAGAAAAAGTAAACCACATACTTTTCGACAAAATAAGGAGCAACTAAACCAGCAACAGCATGGGCAGGTGCTAAATTCCCAAGCTTCTCCTCTAACCCCGGCGCTGTAGCCTAAAATAATCCACACAAAATCTCCATCAGTGAATAATAAAAAGACAAGATAACTCAAGTCGAAAAAAATATACAAAATGTTACGGAGAACCACCTCCAACACAATCTTAGACCAAACACGTTCTTTGATATCCATCAAGTTCATCCCAGCACCATCAGTTTCATCAATGCTTGCATAAGTCCCGGTTAGAAGACATGCCATGAAAGAGCTAACAAGGGAAATCCTCTCAGTATCAGCATACACATCCGGCTGTGTCCGGAATATCTTTCTGATTTGTGGACCTGTGAACCTTTCATAACCACGTGATCCAGTCAATTGAGACAATTCCAATGCACCTCCTACTGCATTCTCTATCTCTCTGCATTGAGCAGTAGTGCTACTATCCATCCATACGGGCGACTCGTTTGTCGAAAATGCATCACTAAGTTGATCCTTCAATGATTTTGATGCATCCAACTTCCCCAACTTCGCCAAACTGCCTTTCTTCCAGTAAACACTACCATGTTGCTGTCCACTACCAGAAATAGCAACAATCTTTCCAAAATCCAGTCCAGATTTGTTTAACTTTTCCAGTAAAAGTTCTAAAGCTTCTATCCACATTAATGTTGGGGATATAATTCTACCATCACCAGATGGGTCTCTATGAACTCCATCTTTAGTTTTATAATGAGGCAATTCATAATCAAAATGAACAACATCTGAAGTGACTATATTCAGATTGGAGTCCAATACTGTTGCCTTACATGACCTAGCAATTATCAAATTCAAACATTAAACTCAAATCCATGTCTAAAAACCCTGAATCAGCATCAGAATTGCATAATTAAATCCCTAAAGTCATTTTTAAGAATCTAGTATCACAAAATAAGGTAATAATGTACAGAGAGAAATAATAAACTTACTGTGTAGAGCTATCAAATCCAAGAAACAGAGAATCTTTAGGGAGAGAGTAATCCTCCATTGATGTATCCAAATGATTCACTATGTACCTGATCCGATCCTTAAAATTATTCGTATCTCAGTGCTGGTTGAAAATTTCGAATAAAGTATCTGTTTGTATTTTTCAGGTTTAGATCATAGCTTTTATATGAAGAAGAATAGGATAATTTTTTATTTGGATAATTAGATAAAGATTAAGCAAGAGTTTAGAGTGGATAACGACTCAATTAGGGGCTTGTATGTTATTCCAATTTCAAATTTATTAGGATTTTGTTTTATCCCCCGCCATTGCAGGGAAAAGATAAGGCCACGGAGAAGTTATAGTTAGTTTCGCTGTTTTACCACTATTGAAAAACTACTTGTGTAAATCCGAACGGATTTAACGGTAACTACAGTATAACTTCGTTAAATTAATTCGCGATAAATTAATAACTTCGCTAAGATAATATTTTTTGTGAGTCCCGATTTGGGTTAGTGTGCTAAATTAATAACCCCGCTAAATTTATAAAATAATAAAAATTTAAGTTTCCAATATGGCCCAACTAATATATAAATTAATAATCAGTGTGACAACATTATTACGCTGCTTATTAAAGAACGCGCAATTGGAAGATACTTAAACTAATTGGGGGATAGAGGAAAATGACAAAACCTAGATCCAAATATCAAATCAGGATCACCCCTTATCTAAGTATTTTACCTAATACCTAATCTACCCATCACTAATTAGGATTAGTGCTTAATTATAATTAGTAAATTCATAAGATTATTTGATAAATGATTAGTGTGTGTATTTATTTGTATTTGGGTGAGTGTAGAAGGATGGGAAAAAATTGAGAGGGTACTTTTTTTGGTAAAAATGGAGGATGATTGTACAAGCACTCACAATACTCCAGTAAAGGTGTCAATGTGTTCTTTGAATCCACCATTGTTGCAGCTGAAATAGCTCGGTGCCGGCATGGACGTATTATGAATACAATGCCGGCAGCAGCATTCCCGGCATTGTATTCATACTACGTCCATGTCGGCCAACAATATCCCCCATTTTGAAAGGCAAGCCGGCATTGTATTCAACCGAAAAAACCATGCCGGCATTTGTTGGAAATTTTCATAAATGTTTGCCACTATTCGGGGGGGGGGGGGTCCGTTAATTCTCGAGCATGCCGGTACTACTAACGGCATAGTATGTTGCTTAAATTTCTTTGACGGCACATGATGTAAAGTATCCAAAAAATTGAATCTTTTTTCACTTGACTACTGGCATTGATAGATTTCTATCGAGCATGCCGACATTTAGTGACGGCATGGTATTCATCACTTCCGACGATGTAAAAAACATTAATTTCCGAGATGGTCTTCATCACTTCCGAATGTAAAAATAAAAAATCGTTTTCAAAGTGAGGAGCCGGCAGAGAAGGAGAAGATACTTTGAAAGGGAGTGGGGAAAATTTAGACTTTGAAAGGGAGTGCGGAATATTTAGGTTTCAAAGCCCAAACCCTAAAAGAGATTAATAAGAAGTGAAGATGGAAATTGGGGATATGATTTTGTTTTTTGATTTTAAATTTTTTGATTTTAATTTTGAGTGAAGGGTATTTTAGTATTTTTTCCCCTAAAAAACACCCCTTAGCAGACACTATTGGTTGGGGGAAGTAATTTATACCCCCAATTAGTTCAAGTATCCCCCAATCGCGTTCTTATTAAAATAGGCGTCTAAGGTTAATTGTTTTTGTTCACATTTATCATATATTGGACTTCATCTTCCATTTTTTGTACTCCCTTGAGAAGTTCTGAAATGATTTTATTTTGTTTTCTGATTTTAATTTTCTTTTACTTTTATTTTGAGTGAAGGGTATTTTAGTATTTTTGCCCCCCAAAAACACCCCTTAGCAGACACTATTGGTTGGGGGAAGTAATTTATACCCCAATTAGTTCAAGTATCCCCCAATCGCGCGTTCTTATTAAAATAGGCGTCTAAGGTTAATTGTTTTTGTTCACATTTATCATATATTGGACTTCATCTTCCATTTTTTGTACTCCCTTGAGAAGTTCTGAAATGATTTTATTTTGTTTTCTTTTTCTTATTTTAATTTTAACGTTAAAGTATATACATATATACACATAATATGCCATAAAATAATTTGAATTGTCAATAAAATTTCTAGATATTTGATATCGCACACTTATTATAGAAATTTAAAGTTAAACTTGGTATGTTTCAACATAATAATAACTTATTAATTTATCTATAAATTAATACTTCGCTAAATTGATAGAGTTTAGCAGTCCCAAGACTATTAATTTATCGAAATTTTACTCTAGTAGTAAGGGTGTGCCCTTGCTACCCCTCCACATTTTGCTTCCAAACCTAAATTTTCAAGCATAAATTCTCCTCCAAGCCTAATCTTGCTTTTTTGCTACCCCTAATAAAAATTTGCTTCCCCTTAGTTTGGTTTCTAGATTCGTCGCTACGTTGATGGATAGCATCGTGACCACTATCCCATGGTAGAAATTAACGTTTAGTCCCAAAGTTGTTGGGATTTAGACGTTCTAGTCCTACCCTTTCAGGCATAGTACCCGTTAGTCCTAAATTACCAAATGATGAACGGGGTTAGTCCAAATCTTAACGATTCAATCCAAACTGAATTTTGTTGATGACTAAAATGACCCGATCTCATTTGGACTACTGTGCCTATATCGAACTCTCGTCTCTCTCCTTTTTCCAATCAATTTTCTCTTCCTGCAATCTCATTTCTTATCCGCTGAAAAATTACTCAGCGGTCGCTTCGATCATCAAAATTAAGGTTTTCTAATTGGTTTAGTCTTTTTAAAGGCGATGAAGAAGAAATCATCATCATCATCTGAGAAGAAAGAGTTGATGTCTTTAGTTTTAACGATGATGATGCACAAATTAAACTTCTTTCTAAATGAAGTATGGAAAAATTCCAAAATTCTTCTAAGAATTCCATGCAAAAGTAATCCAAAAAAACTACTTTCACTATACAGATGTCAATTTTGGTAAGAAATTGGTGTTTTATCGATTAGTTTTTTTATTTTATTTTTAAAAGAGGATAACCTCATATCATTGATTGATTATTTCCTTGTTTACTGTTAAAAGAGTTTCGGGTATCAATTACATATTCATTCCAACTTTGTAAGTTCAAATAGACTAGTAAAGCATTTAAACTGGTGTCTTTCCAAGTATGTTGTATTGCATACCTGTTACAAAAAACTGAGATATTTGCTGCCTCTATTACATTAATTCTTCTAGTTAATACAAAATCAAGTGCTCTAAAATTTATCTCAAATTTAGTCGTGTTTCCAAAATCTGCGCTTATCTTGTACCGTTGTTCCCTTGTTGTTGCATACTTTCCTATCAGCAGCAGTAGAGTAGGTTCATAGTTGCTTCTAAACGAGATAGTGTGACCACTCCATTGTGTTGCCCATCGGAATGCTGCATCAGCCCCCTTTTTATCTAGTTGCTCCCAGGAAGTGCAATCAGTATTAAGTCCTCTGGATTCTCTGACTGTACCTGTGTAATCACATAATGTTAACCCAATTCATGTGTTTGCTACCGAGTCCGTCATTGATAGAACTATATTCATTTTCAGAGTCATATTGTGTGCTTGTTCCATCGTTTGCCGGGTTGTTATTTTCATATTTTCATCATCCATTCTATTGTAGTATTTGCATTATATTGTAACCCTTTTTGTTTACAGTCATGTAGCTATTGATATACTTTGCTATGCTATCAGCCGTTTTTACACTGTTTTGACTTTCTTTCCTAAAAGTGATGTTGCACCTTGCTTTCCATATATACCATATAATAACACTACACAGAACCTGCCAGGTTACCCCATAAGTAACCCTATCTTGATGTTCGAAGCAATTGTTTAGCCACTCATGGAAATTTGTGGTTCCATTAGTTATATACTGTTTATCTAGGTTAAAATGCATCCATACTTGAGTTGCAAAATTGCAATCCAGGAACAGATGGGTTAGAGTTTCCCGACCTTCATTGCAAAGATTGCAGTTTGTGTTAGTGTGCGGTAAAACAGTTGTGATTCCCATGTTAGTTGGTAGAATAGCATGTGCTGCTTTCCACATGAAAAGTTTCACTGACGGGGTGATATTGATAACCCAAAGTTTTGCCCAATTTTTGTTTTCATTTCCACTGTTATTTAGTTTTCTATATAAAGACTTCACAGTAAAATCACCATTTTCATTCAGAGACCAGTGAGGAGTGTCTTCTTTATCTGTTCCCCTAAGACTTATTTTTCTTATTATTCCTATAGTTGTTTCATCAAAGCATTTTTTGAGTTTTTCCAGATCCCAAAAGTGAGAAACCTTTATTAAACCCTCAGTATGTTGAGGTTTATGAAAAGGAGGTGTAGCATCTGGGATCCAAAAATCATCCCAAATATCTACATTTATTCCATTTCCAATCTCCCGGAAGCAATATTTTTTAACTGATTTATGCTTATTAGCAAGCCTTTCTATATCCAGCTATCTGACCTTCTTGGTGTACCATCTATGTGTAATATGTCGGTGTTGGGGTAATATTTAGCCTTTAGTATGCTCGCACAGAGAGAGTTGGGTTTCTTTTTAAACCTCCACCCCATCTTAGCTATCATTTCTAAGTTAAATTTCTTCATATCTTTTATTCCCAGCCCACCTTCTTCAAGTTCTTTACCTATCGATTTCCAGTCTTTTAGAAAAACTCCTTTTTCCCCTCTTTATTTAATCCATTTTCATTCTTCCTCCACCAATAATTTCTTTGTATTTTAGTTATTTTGTTACAAATTTTTACCGGTATCTTAAAGCAATTCATTTGATACACGTATAAGGAGGTGGTTACATTTTTTTTATCATCACAGTTTTTCCCGCATCATTGTGTTGAAATCCTTTCCAGGTAAGCATTCTATGAGCCATTTTTTCCATTAATGGTTCCAAACATGATATTTTTGATCTATTTGTGAATAGTGGAGAGCCCAAATATTTGTCATTCAAAGGTATAGCAGTAACCCCAAGGATCTGTTTCAATATATGTCTAATATGAGTTTTAGTTTTGGGGATGAAAAAGACCCCAGATTTAGAAAGATTAATCAGCTGACCTGAGCAAGCGCCAAAATCCCTGAATAATTTAACCAGATTGTGGCAAGATTTTTCGTTTATTTTACAAAACAGCAGACAATCGTCTGCGAATAAAAGATGGCTAATTTAGGGTGCTTTGTGCATAATTTTAATACCTTTGAGCATTCCTGAGTTTTCATCTTGTGAAATTTTCCTAGACAAAGCCTCCATACAAAACAAGAAGAGGTAGGGAGAAAGGGGATCTCCCTGCCTCAACCCTCTTGTTGGTTTGAAGAATTTTGTCGGAGACCCGTTTATTAGGACCGCAAGAGTAGTGGTCGAAATACATTGGTGTACCAATTTACACTAGTTTTGGTTAAAACCAAGTTTTTGCATTATCTGTATGAGAAAGTCCTATTCGACTTTGTCGAAAGCTTTGGACATATCAATTTTTAGCCCCATAAAACCATTTTTAGATTTTGATTTTTGCATCTTATGAATTACTTCATGCGCTAATGTAATGTTTTCTGAATCACTAAATTTTGTTATGTAATTCCTACTAATTTCTCTGAACTAGGGTTAGTTATTATCATATTATGAGTTTGTGATAATCATATACAAATTAAATATTGTATGAGCAAGTTCTTAGTATATCTTTAGATGATTTTTGCTTTGGTTCTGTATATTTTTAAAAGGCTTGTGCTTTGTTAAATTCTAATTTTTCTGTAGTCTTTTTGTATTTATTAGAATGGGGAAGAAGAAATTTATGGTACTAGTGGAAAATGTTGACTTAAAGACAATTAAGTATAAGCAGGAACCGATTCAAGGTCAATTTTAATAAACAATTTAGTGTTTTAAATGAATTGAAAAATTAGTATGAATTCTAGGTTACATGAAATATTGTGATTTAATCAAATAAGGGAGTCTGGGATTTTTTTTGTTGCAGTTCCACATTTAACGGGTTTTAGTTCAAAGTTTTTTGTTAGCATTACTGAAGCACCATTGATAGGGTCATTATTATTGTCAATTTTGAAGAAACTAAATAAAATGAATGAGCTTGGTTTACACAGCACTGGTTTTTCCAAATGCGATTTTGTATTTATAATGCTTTTGTACCATATGAGTATCAATTGTAACTGTTTATTGATTACTTCTAATTTGCAGATGGTGAAAAATGTATTTAACCAAGCCAGCTTAATGATTGAATCATTTCAAAAAATAATAGTAGTGGTAGGTCGATCTTTTGTGACCCAAAGTTATGGAATTCTCTATTTGACCCATCTTTTCATCAACAAAATATCCAACATTCGCATTAGATACTTGGGGTGGCAGGTTATGTTAGTTCATAAAATAATTTAATTTTTGCTTTTTTAGCTCCTTAACTGGGATAGTTTCTTGTTAGCATACATGGGAGGTTGTTGATTATCTCATAATAAGAATCACAACATACTAGCTCTTGCTTCCCGCCGTTTATTAGTTTCTTGTTAATATTTTTCGGTGGTGTACTATAGATGCTTAGAATAGTTCACTAATTTTCACTTAAGTTATGTAATTTACGTATATAAATTATATAATTTATTTAGGAATTGCTTTTCGATGCAAGATAAAGTTTATGAGATATGACCTTTTTGTCGCTACCTCTGTCCATAAAATTCTATACCATATACTCTTTCAGGCATCCTTGTAATCTATTCGTAACTCTCTTGCCGAAGAGTTTGTGAAAATGACAGCAAAGGTCAGCACATGCACATTTAGAATTTATACATGCTTCCCCTTGTGATATCATCTAACAATATACTCTCTAATGATGTGTAGGTTGAAAAGTTGAAATCAGAGGTTGCTACTCTAACTGGTTTTAGAACGGATCTTGAAGCCCTTAGACGAAGACACTTTTCAGCACTTGAGCTAATTGGTGAGCGCGATGAAGAGGTAATATACTTAATTTGTTCCTCAAAAATATCTACTACCAACTAAATCACTGTTAATATTTCAAAACAGAGTACATGTGATCTGAGTATCCAGGGGACTAGTGGTATTTGTTAGAGCATAGCTCAGTTGAACCCACCAAGCGTTGGTATGTCAAGTTTGGTTGTCATATTTTAGTGAACCAAAACTCATTTAAGAGTCGCTTGATTTAAATGTACTAGAGTCAACTTCGTATAGGTTAGCTTGAAAGTATTAGGGTGAGACATTACAAGTATAGCGAATACTTGAAGAAGTGCGGAGCTACAACCACAACATCATCCTTCCACCTGAGGTTAGTGATATTTGACTTCAACTGTTTCATTCCCTAACGTATCTTTCAAGTCATGCATATTGAAAACATAAAACAGTGAAGCATGAACACTCTAGATAGACATAGTATTAAGGAATACAATATTAAGTTTCTTGCATAACCATCAAACTTTGTATATAAGACATCAACATAATCGTATGAATGCTATTTTGATTATGTATGGGTATGAGGTGAGGATTTCATCCTAGGAAACAATGTTTTTACATATGTTTTTAGGAAGTAAGTTCATGATATGTGTTGTGATCTGAAAAGGAAATCGTCGGGCGTTATTGGGGTTGTTCTTCATTGCATATCTTATGAACAACCAACATGTGTGATTAGTATAACCGCTCATGACTTGTTTGTGTTCTTGGTAAAACTATTCACATGATGCCTGACTTATGTATTGGTATGACTTTTATTAGTGAAACCGATCTTAAGTAATCACCTGGGGTATGATTGGGTTTGTGTGTGTCTGACCAAATTTAGGAGAGGGGAACCGATACTAGTAAGAGGTGCAGTACATCACAAGGGGGAACCGATCTTTGTATGAGACACAATAAGGTTTATAGAAGAAAGGGGAACTGATCCTATGAACATGTGCAACACGTTTTTAGGAAAGGGGGAACCGATCCTATGGACATGTGCAGCGCATATAAGTTAGATACCAAATATATGTGGGGAACCGATCCTAGTACCTAGTCAGCCGAATCTTTGGTAAGCTAGTGTGACTATGCACAGTACTCACATGGAGGTAGAACCGAAACTTGTTTTGTTAGAACAGTTACACCCATGACTTGTGATTGAGGGTTACTTGATCAATCACATAGTTCTTGAAAATCAGATGAACCAATTCTAAACTTGTTTGGAAGTGTGGTAAATCGGTTTCAAGTGAGTAAGTATGAAAAAGGACTTGCAAGAGAAAGATGTCGACACACTTTGAACACGCGCATTAATGTGTATCTTTTATTGTTCAAAGCTATTCCTTAACAGCTAAGAAGGAAGTAAATCCCAAGATCGAATTTAAATAAGTTAAGAATATTTTAATTAAGGTTTTTAATTATATATGAAAAATAAGAATTAGTAATGTGCATTTGCTAATTAAAGATTTTCCAAGGAGATTTCGATCATAAATTTGGACAATGCATTCACAGGAATTATGAAACCGAATCTGGGTTACTATGGAAATATCTTGAGAATATTTTTGGTTTTGGAAATTCCTTGGTGTCCAAACTTCCTTGTCTATAAATACTTTGAGTTTGCATTTCTAGCAAACTAATCCTTCGCTACAGTAAACTTCCTCTGTTGTACTGTTACTGGTGAATCCGCCTATTCGGAGAGGAGATTAACCTAATTAGGCGAAATATCTTACGACCTTAGCTTAAAGTCTTCTTTGGGATTGAGAATCTCTAGTGCGTACCATTGGTGGGAAACTAGATATTGCGGTTTATCTTTAGTTTTCTTATTGATTTGATTGACTAACGGTGGTTGAACTTTGATTGAACCTAGTTTGTTTATGCTTGAGAATCTTCTCTTCCGATATACGATTCACTCAAACTAGTTCAAGGTTTCGCCAGGGATCTTTATATTGTTGTTAGAACTAAAGACGATCTTGTGATAATCCATTATTAATAGACTCAGTTCTATGCGTGATTGATCACAAGAGATTCAAGTAGTTGTGTGCAGGTGTTTATTGAAGATCTAAGAAGATTTGAAGACAAAGAAGAGATAAAAGATTTCTGACTTGGTTTTATAATCTTTGGTGTGCACTGAAAAGGCGAGGGAACCCCAAATATACCTCAAGCTATTACTTTTCTAGTGATTGTATATGGACTGAGTCTAGATAATACAATAAATCGGTTCACACTTTGTGTGATCGTCTATGGATACGAGATCGAGACAATACAACAACAAAGTGTGTTTACTTGATACAAAGGTTTGGACTTAACCAAATTCAATAGGATTCACGTATCAAGTAAATAGGAATTAACGTTTGTGCAATTTACTTTAATTATAATAAAACAATTATAATGCGGAAATATAAAGTAAATGACACAGCAATATTTTGTTAACGAGGAAACTGAAAATGCAGAAAACCCCCGGGACCTAGTCAAGAATTGAATACTCTCAGGATTAATCCGCTATACAAAATAAACCAACTTCGTATATTTGAGACCAAGCAACTAAACCTATAGTTCACCTAGTTCCGTCTGTATTCCCACGCCTCCAACCTGTAAACAAGTCACATACTTGGACCAATTCCTTTGGATTGTATTCCAAATAGTAAAGGAACAATAAATCTGTTTGGTATCAACTCTTTTCAACCAAGTGATATGAGTTGCGCAAAGGTTCCCTTGTTTGTCTTAACATAAACTCCTTTTCCAGGTTCCGAGATCTATCTTATGTTCAATCACCCAAAGGCAATTGTTTAGATTAAGCCAATTAATACCTTTAATCACAAGGAAACGTATTGATGTCGATCTTCCTTAACTTCTATCGAAATACCCAAAAGGATAAATCAATTATAGTCGGATCCTATTTTTCCCAAACAAGTATTGTGCACACCAAAGATTATAAAAACCAAGTCAGAAATCTTCAATATCTTCTTTGTCTTCAATAAACACCTGCACACAACTACTTGAATCTTTTGTGATCAATCACACACAGAACGGAGTCTCTTAACAATGGATTATCACAAGATCGTCTTTAGATCTAACAATAGTCTAAAGATCCATGTCGAAACCTTGAACTATTTTGAGTGAATCTTATATCAGAAGAGAAGATTCTCAAGCATAAACAAACTAGGTGCAATCAAAGTTCAACCACCGTAAGTCAATCAAATCAATACGAAAACTAAAGATAAACCGCAATATCTAGTTTCCCACCAACCGGTCGCGCTAGAGCTTCTCAATCCCAAAGAATACTTTAAATTGAGCGGCCGTAAGAGATTTCACCTAATTAGATTACTCTCCTATCCGATAGGCGGCTTCACCAGTAACAAAGACAAAAAATGAAGTCTATGTTACGCAGGATTAGTTTGCTAGAAATGCAAACTCAAAGTATTTATAGATAATGAAGTTTGGACACCAAGGAATTTCCAAAACCGAAAATATTCTCAAGATATTTTTCATTACTCCACCAAATTCGGTTTTCATAATTCTTGTGAATGCACTGTCCAAAAATAATGATCGGAATCTCCTTGGAAAATCTTTAATTAGCAAATTCACATTACTAATTATTATTTTCCATATATAATTAAAAACCCTTAATTAAAAAGATTCTTAATTTTTTAAATTAAATTTTGGGATTTACTTCCTTCTTAGCCGTTAAGGAATATCTTTGAACAATATAGAATAAGCATTAATGCACCGTGTTCAAAGTGTGTCGACATCTTACTCTTGCAAGTCCTTTTTCATACTTGCTCACTTGAAACCGATATACCAAACTTCCAAACAAGTTTAGAATTGGTTCATCTAACTTTGAAGAACTATGTGATTGATCAAGTAACACTCAATCACAACTCGTGGGTTCACGATTCTACCTCCATGTGAGTACTGTGGATAGTTACACTAGCTTACCAAAGATACGGCTGACTAGGTACTAGGATCGGTTCCCCACATATATTTGGTATCTAACTTGTATGCACTGCACATGTCCATAGGATCAGTTCCCCCTTCCCAAAAACGTGTTGTACATGTTCATAGAATCAGTTCCCCTTTCTTCCATAAACCTTGCTGCACCTCATACAAGGATCGGTTCCCCTTCTCCCAGTAATAAGTTCACCCTTCTCCCAGTAATAATTTCAGACACTCACAACCCGATTATACCCCAGGTGATTACTTAAGATCGGTTTCACTAATAAAAGTCATACCAATACATAAGTCAGGCCTCATGTGAATAGTTTTACCAAGAACACAAACAAGTCATGAGCTGTTATACTAATCACACATATTGGTCATTCATAAGATATGCAATGAATAATATCCCCAATAACGCCTGGCGATTTCCTTTTCGATTCACAACACATATCATGAACTTACTTCCTTAGAACACATGTAAACATTGTTCTCTAGGATGAAATCCTCACCTCATACCCATACATAATCACAATAGGATTCATATGATTATGTCGATGTCTTATATACAAAGTTTAATGGTTAAGCAAGAAACTTCATATTGTATTCTTTAATACTATGTTTATCCAGAGTGTTTATGCTTCACAGTTTTGTGTTTTCAATATGCACGACTTGAAAGATACGTTAGGGAATGAAACAGTTCAAGTCAAATATCACTAATCTCAGGTGGAAGGATGATGTTGTGGTTGTAGCTCCGTACTTCTTCTAGTCTTCGATATACTTGTAATGTCTCACCCTAATACTTTCAAGCTAACCTATACGAAGTTGACTCTAGTACATTTAAATCAAGCGACTCTTAAATGAGTTTTGGTTCACTAAAATATGACAAACAAACTTGACATACCAACGCTTGGTGGGTTCAACCGAGCAATGCTTGTTTTGGTAAAAGAGGATCCAATTAATTATCGATTTATCCTTGCGGTAGATTGGATTGATTAACTGAGAAGATCGGCATCAATACAGTTCTTTGGATTAAGAGTGTTGATTGTATTAATCTTAACGATTACCTTTTGGTGATTGAACATAAGATAGATCTTGGAACCTGGCAAAGGAGTTTATGTTAAGATAAATAGAAGAGCCTTTGTGCAACTCATATCACTTGGTTGAAGAGAGTTGATACCAAACAGATTTGTTGTTCCTTTACTGTTTGGAATACGAACCAAAGTAATTGGTCCAAGTACATGACTTGTTTACAGGTTGGAGGCGTAGGAATACAGACGGAACTAGGTTAACTATAGGTTTAGTTTCTTGGTCTCAACTTGTAGATGGTGGATTTTCGACAATGGCTAAAATTGTAAACCCATAATTGTATGTACTCCCGATCCAGCAATCAGACGAGTATTGAGGCTCATGTCTCTTATCGAAAGCATGAAAGCTCATGCCACAAGAATCTCTGACTAAGAATACTGTCTCTCAGAGTATATGTAGATATGTAGTCTCTCAGCTAAGGCAACGACATATCTCATGAATACTGAGCAATTTCAGTAAATTACTTCTATATAGAATCGAAAGATTGGATGACTCATAGACAGCTTGCTTGCTAGTATAGAGCAATAACGTCTTCAGGATGAAACAATGTTTTCCCTGACTATATAAAAGAAGTATGACGCTTCAATAAGCTCATATCACTCAATTCTTGAATAATTAATGCTCCTAGACGATCGTACTAGTATAAATCCTTTAATTAATTATTCTTAAAATCATTAGAATCATTAACTGAATCCCTGAAAAATATTCAATATTTTTCATAATATTTCGTTACTTCAATCTATGGTTTTTCCCAGCAGAATTCCATGGGTTAGTAATAAATATTCAACGCACGGGCATCTGAGCTACCTTCGAATAAGCCCTGACTAAAATGGTTCAAGTGTACTCAGCAATAATGCACTAACGAGCATCTGAATGCACGAATGAGTATTTCAAAATACGACGAGACGATGAACCTATGCAAAATAGGAAGAAAATAATAAATAATAAAATATTAACCAAGACGCTGAGGGACTGGGCCCACCGGCCGGCAAGTCATGCCGTGTCCAGTCCCACGTCAAATTCTATATTTTATAATATTTATTATTTTCCTTGATCTCATGAAAATTCCTTTTGTTTGAACAAATATCCTTCGTTTTAAGGAAACTTCTCGGTTTCATGGTGTTTCCTTCGCATCAAGGAAATAATATAAAATTGGGAAAAGTGTCATGGGACCATGTCTACTAGCCATCCGGCTATGCCCTAGTTGTGACCGGTCCCACACCTCATGATTCCTCGGTATTTTATTATTATTTCCCTAATCTCATGAAAACTCTCTAATCTCATGATATTTCCTTGATCCCATGAAAATAATATAAAATTAGGGAAACTCGTGGGACCGGCCCCTAGCCGGCCGGTCATGCCCTAGCCGGTCCCACACGCCCGTTTTTTTTTTTTATGTTTCCTTGATTCCATTAAATTCCTTGATTTCATGATATTTCCTTCAAATCATGAAATAATACATAAAATTAGGGAAAACTCACGGGACAGGGCCCTAGCCGGCCAACCATGCCCAAGCAGGCCCCATACGCCCTTATTTTATTATTATTAATTTTTTTGTTTTCCCTCATCTCATGGAAACTCTTTCACTTCAAGGAAACTCCTTGATTTCAACAAAAACTCCTTGGTTTAATCAAACTCCTTGGTTTTATCATATTTCCCTAAAATCATGAAAATATAATAAAATTATGAAAAATGGCGTGGGACCGGGCTCTTTGCCGACCGTCCATGCCATGGCCTTAGCCGGTCCCACACTTTATTATTCCTTCATTTTTATTATTTTTCCTTCATCTCATGAAGTTTTCACGGTTTCAGCAAAAATCCATGATTTCTTCATATTTTCTCAAAATGTTCCTCAAACGCACCTCAGAAAATATCAAATTTCTCAGAACTGAGATACGAACATTTTGGTAACGCGTGAAGGTTACCTTGACCGACCAATGTTGGCTTTTTGGCTTGCAAGGAGCCAGTTGATAGGAGCCTAAAATACATCTTTTGAATGTCAATTTCTCATGCTTTTCTTAGCTATTTTTCTTGTATTTTTGTAAATTACGCTTCTTTCGTATTTTGTAGGTGCTTTGGAGTCATGCGACAAGAAAGAAGGCAAATGTGAGCTTAATACATTGCTTGGAGACATTGAGCATTGGCGGAGTCGAAGGATAGGAAGATGCAAGCCTTTAAAGCATCAAACAGGATTACTAGAGCACATTCTGGGCACCATTATGGGAACTGTTAAAGGAAGACTGCATTTCATTAAGGGACACTTGCCTATCCATCACTAAATCTGAAATCTGAGGAGTTATTAGGTCAGCTTATAGTCCTAGCAGAACTGAGCTCAAGTGACGACCAGCTCCCACATCAAGTTCGCTTTCTTTGTACCAAGGGTCCACACCGGCAAGCTCAAGACTGAATTCCGGAATTCATCCGAGCATATTTCAGAAGCCGAGAACATCACAGAGAAGCCTAAAGAAGAAACTGCAGCAGTTAGGTTTTCAATTTTCCTACCTGTCCGTACAAGTCAAAGAATTGCAGTTGCCATTTGTGTTTGTGAGTGGTTTATGAGAATGGGTTTGTCTGCAGATTCAAGTTAACAGCAAGTAAACGGTTTCTGTGCCTTTTTGGTTAGGATATGAACTTAAATTTCCAGTGAGAAGAAGATTTCTTGTTGCACAGAAACATCACTTCATTGTGCTCAGCAGGTGTTTGCAGAATTTCCTAATCCAGGAACAACTAAAAGAATGAAGAAGATGCACTAGTTACTGCCATTCGAATTGAGAGGAAAGAAGTGGTGATGGTAATTGTCATGGAAGTGTTAAACTCGATGTTGGATGAATGCATTGGAGCTTAGGAGATTAACATCAAGCTCAAGTGATAATGGGGTTGGCTGTAAGGAGCTAGAGATATTTGTCGATATATATAGAGCGATGGTGGCTAATTCCATCGATAGTTGGCAGTGAAAGAAGATGGCATATGGGAATGCTGGCAGAGACAATGAAGCTCGAGTATGGTACTGTTTCCATAAAGCGATGCTGCTGCCATTGTTGAGGAAGGAGAGGAGCTTGAGCTGAACTGATAAGAGTTGAATTGCACTTGGAGGTGGAATAGATGCGTGCGTGCTGGTGCAGGAGGCGAACGTTGGTGTTGTTGTAGTTGTGAAGGTACAACAGTGGATACTGGAACGGAGAGAGGTTTTAGTTGCATCTACGGATGGTTGTTACTGCAATGTTTGAACGGGTATTTGCCAAGGTACAGTTGGGTGAATGATTTTGTGGATTGTTGAGGTTAGGAGGACTCAGGACATGAGGTAGAGGCTAATGGTGTTTGTACAGAATTGGTGATCTGAGCTGCTACAGGAGTTGGGGTTGCTGGTGATTGAAGGCTTGTTTAGATGAATGTTTTAGGACAGGTATTTAAGAAAATACACACAGCTACAAGACAGCGATGAGAAGTTGCTGTGGAGTTGTGCACATGAGTCAGGTGTTGCAATTGAAGCTGGTGCATGGCCAGGGAGATAAAATCAGGTGTCGGGTTCTGAATATGGAGTTATGAAGCTGCAGTTTGATCTTAGAACTTTGGCTCGAGGCGGTAAATGTACAGAAAGCTGGAGTGTGTCGCTGATGGAGATTGCAGTCTCTAGATGTATGCTATTACAGGGATTCGACGCTGCATAATGGAGTTATGGGAGTTGCTGGTGCCATTGGTGAAGTGTTGCAGTTGCTTGGGGAGCAGGAACTGAAGCTCAAGGAGATTACAGGTGCAGTTTTACAGGGTTTTGAGGCAGTATTGGTGACTGCAGTTAATGAGCATTTGTAGCAGTGCAATGCAGTGCTGGTAAAGGTTGATCCGGTGGTGGTTGGAAATGGGAGCTGGTGTGCAGTTTCAATACAGGGAAGAGTTGCAGAATGCAGGAAATGGCGTAGCTGGAAGACAGTTGAGCGTGGAGAGGAGTCTAAGTTGTGATGTTGTTGCAATGCACAAGGTGGTGGTGAACTAGGAGGATACTTGGTGGATTTGGATAGGTGTGGTGCTGTAATATGGATTGGCTATGGTTTACATCCAAGGATCTGGAAAAGAGAAGCTGGTGACTGATCAAGATGGCAAAGGTACAGGTTAGAGCTGCAGAAACTGTGCGAAAACGGGGTGAAAATGGCGCGCCGGTGAGCATAGTTCTGGTAGCCGGATTTCAGAACTTGAAGCATGGATCACAATATTTCAGTGAATCGCGAGGCGGGTATGAGTCGGATGCAAGAATTGATGGCTGGAAGTATGAGCTACGCGTCACGCTTTTGGGTACGTTTTCGCAAGAATAGAAAATTGGATTTAAATGGGTTATGCAAATGTTTGAAATACAGGAAAGCAAAGTTGAGCTACTGGAAGTGCAGAATTACTTGGTGATAGTTTCAGATGGCAAAAGCGAGCGGAGAAAGGTTTCCGGTTACCGGATTCCGGCGCCGGCAACCGGATTCCGGTAATGACGTCAGCATTCCGGCGACCAGTTTTGGACCCAAAACTTCCAGAGACATATTTCTCACACCTGGGCTTGGTGGACTAGTAGATGGACGTGGACTTGAAGACTTTGACCTATTTTTGGAAAGCAAGGGCTATAAAAAGAGAGTTTCTACAACAAAGAAAAAAACGGTTTATTATTCTATTCTTGGAGCTTTTTGCAGAGAACTACTTCTAGGGTTTGCTTTCTTTTATGTTTCATAGTCTTCCCTTGAATATTATGATGATGAACTCCATGAATATGAGTAGCTAAATACATTAATTGGTTATGGGATAAAAAGTTGATTTCTTCAAGCATGATTATTTGATTCTATGAATTAGTTTTGTCTCAATTTTATCGTTCATGATTCATCGTTTTATTATCATATGATTTGAATGCTAGTTTGGTTGAGTCCGGAATCAATTGGATTTGTTTTCATCTCTATAGCTATATTAGGGTTTTCAATACGTAAAAGTTGTTTGTCCCTGATTTCTAGTAGAAACTTGTGGTTAATACTTGTAGTGATACATCTTTTTAATCGCATATGAATCATAACCTTTGTTAAAACGAATTAGTGCTTTTGCACGTTTGTTTGCATCGATTAGTCTTATTTCATAGAACTTATTGCTCTTAGGGAGTTAAATCTAATTGTGCTTTTACACTTTAGGTTGCTTTTTAAGAAGATTTCACAATAGCATCTTTTAATGTTGTTTGTGATAAAATCAAGAAATAAACGAGATACTCTTGCGATCAAGATATCTTAGGACTTTTGATAATTGAGAGATTAAATACCAATTCTAATCGTAGATGAAAAATACATGTTTATGAATGATACTATCCCTTAACCAATATCTTCTCCTTATTGATTATTTCAACTATTTACTTTGCTTTATTTAGTATTATTACTTTGATAAAAACAAAAACACAACTTGGGTTATTTGGTTACATAAGAATCTGAAAATTGCATAACAACAATCGCCTCTCTGTGGATACGAACTCTTTCTTATCGAATACTATATTCATATTAGTTAAGTGAGGAAGTGAAATTATTTTTGACGCATACGACACGCATCAAATTTTGGCGCCGTTGTCGGGGAGGCATTCGGCTTGTTATCTAGTTTTTAGTTTCTTTTTAATAGTTCTTTTCGCATACTGTTCTGTTCGCATACTGTTTTTTGTCTCTTATCTTGTTTCTTACTTGTTTGTGAGAAGTGTGTTTCAGGTACCTTACCGAAATACAAACAAGAAGAAGCAATGGGTGATGCAAACCGTACACTCAAGGAGTTGGCTTCTCACAAGCTGGATACACAAGCAGGGTTGCATTCAAACCAACTCTACTTTTGAGATAAAGCCGGGATTGCTTAGAGAATTACCAAAGTTCCATGGCATGGTGAATGAAGATCCAAACAATCATCTTATGGATTTCCACACCATTGTCATGGCCGTGCTTCCAGCGGATACTAATGCGGATGGTGCAATGTTGAAAGTTTTTCGATTCTCTTTGGTGGATAGCGCTAAGGATTGGTTATATTATTTGCCTCCCGAAAGTGTCACAACATGGAATGGGATGAAGAAACTCTTTCTAGAGAGATATTTTCCAAAGATCAAAGGCTACTCAAATTCGCAAGGAGATTTGCGGAATGAAGCAACATATGGGAGAATCTTTATATGACTGTTGGGAACGATACAAGAGATTGGTGGCAAGCTGTCCTCATCACCAATTCAGTGACGCGCTGATTATTCAATACTTCTATGAAGGACTACAATCGAGTGATAGGAATCTTATTGACGCTGCAAGTGGTGGTGCACTTATGAACAAGACGGTGACACAAGATCGAGAGTTGATCGAGAGTATGGCAGCAAATTCTCAACAATTTTCAATTCATGGGTCAGAACCATCTATCAAGGAAGTTAATCAAGTTGGAGAGATTATTGAATTACGTCAACAAATGAACAATATGATGGCAATGATGCAACAAATTGCAGCAGTGGTTGTAAAACCATCACGCCCAACTTATGAGAACGTAGAGCATGTCAATGCTATATTCTCAACTCGGTCGAATGGTATTTACTCCAACACTTACGAGCAAGTTGCAAGTGCAAGTTATGTTTACAGCCATCCGAGTGAGTTCCAACAACAAGTGCAACAACCACAACAAGGGCATAATCCAGAATTGGAGAAGATGGTTACTTTGGTGGAGGCTCTAATGTCCGTGGTACAGCAAAATCAACAACTAGCGATCTTAAATCAGCAGAAAATGGATAATGCAATTAAGGAGTTGCAATCACAAGTTGGTCTACCGCAACAACAACAATTCCAACAACAACAACCACCTGAAAATCAAGGGTCCAATATGGAAGAGTTGCTGAAATCTTTTATGCAAAGAACGGAGGGTGTGGTCCAGGACTTGCAAACACAAGTAGGTTCAATGGCCGAGGAGATTAATCAGTTGCATGCACAAAATGGTGAGAAACTCCCTTCCCAACCTCTTAACTCAAGTGAGGGTGTCAATGCTATTAAGTTTGGAAGTGGTACACAATTTGTGCAACCCAAAGTTACTAATTCGGGTGAAGAAGAAGCGCCAAAGGAACCAATTTTGGAGGAAAAGAACGCAGATTTTCCCCAAACTCCCGAGGTAACTAAATCAAACTCTAAACCTCTTGTTTCTACTTATGTTCCTCCTCTACCTTTTCCTGGCAGGTTCGCTAAAGCTAATGAGAAGGTGGAACAAGATAGGGATATTTGGGATGTTTTTAAGAAGGTCCAAGTGAATATTCCACTCATTGAAGTAATTAGGCAATCTCCTCGCTATGTAAAGTGTGTAAAGGAATTGTGCACTAACAAGCACAAGCTAACCGGTAATGAGGTAATGAGTGTGGGGGAGAACGCTTCGGCGTATCTTAAAAAGAAACTCCCACCTAAATTGAAAGATCCTGGTAGTTTCACTATTCCATGCACAATTGGTAAAACGCGGTTTACAAAAGCTATGCTAGATTTAGGAGCTTCCATTAATGTTATGCCTACTTCCATTTATGATGCTTTAAATCTTGGTCCTCTTAAGGAAACCGGCATAGTTATTCAACTTGCCGATAGATCTAATGTTTACCCTAAAGGGATTGTTGAGGATGTTTTGGTACATGTAAAAGGACTAATATTTCCAGTGGATTTCTATGTTCTAGACATGGGTAATGTGAATTCATCCTCGTCTACACCGTTACTATTGGGTAGACCATTTTTGAGCACCGCTAGAACGAAGATTGATGTTTACAATGGCACCTTGACTATGGAGTTTGATGAAGAAGTCATTCACTTCAACATCTTTGAGGCGAGGAAACATTCAAGTAACATACAATCAGATTTCCATAATGTGTTGGACGCCGGCTAAGGCGTAACAAACGAGGAGCACGTCGGGCTGACGACTTTAAACCAAGCGCTAAGTGGGAGGCAACCCACCGGTTTTGTATCTTTACCCTTATCTTTTTATTTTTATGCATTTGCTTTTATTTTTATTTCTTTGTTTTTGCATATCATTTGCGGAATTTCCCACTTTGAACTTTCTTTGGACGATTCAATTTTACATTGAGGACAATGTAAAGTTTAAGTGTGGGGGAGCATTTATATGTTTGTATAGTTTGTTTTGGTTTGTTTTATGCATTTAAAAAAAAAATCAGAAAAATCAGAAAAATAGAAAAAACAAGAAAAAAATTTGTGCTTTTTGAACTCCGAAATCTAGAAACTTGTGCCTTTAGGATGACACCATTAGTGGATGGAACCATTTTGAATGCAGGAGTTGAGGAACCGATTAACTATAAAGGGGACGAACATGGCTCAGAAATCACAATTAACATGATAGTTGTTACCATATCTCGGAATATCACCATATCGCATTCTATTTTTATTTTTCCATATTTATCTATTGTTCTCTAAGTGCTTTGGTGGGTCACTAAACATCGACATGTTATTGTTGCTAGGATGGAATAGAGTGATTGAGTTACTAGAAGAAAAAAAAAGAAAAAAATATATGAAAAGAAAAAGAAAAAAAAGAGACCGACCAATTAGACCAAAACGGAATAAAATGACACTTGGGAATAGCAGTATGTGTGAAACGTAGTCCCTGTCTCCGTCGCCTAAACAAGCGTGGAATGCAGAATCCAAGGCAACTATCATGTACTTGCTGACAAGAATCATGCGCTTGGGTCCAGCTTGATCCAATCATGTTGTCTAAAAAAATGAAAAAAAATAATAAGAAAAAAAAAATTGAAAAGAGAAAAAGCAAAAGAAAAAAAAAGTATTATTTTGGTTGAATAAAGTCACTCCTGGTTCCCTTGTATATGCTAGTGAGTTGATGTAGAATTCAAACCAAGTAGCTCAATCCAATAGGCATAGGTTCATCTTAGCAGTGACCTTCAGACAGATATGGGAAACATCGATCACTTGTGAACATTCGCCAACATCTACATCTATATCCATCTTCTTAATCTTTTCATTGTGATTGTGGGTTGTTAGTTTTCGAGTATTGTGGCTTGTTCGACTATCTAATTAAAGCTTTACTAATATATGAATTGAATTTATGCAAGGTACCTCCTCCTCCTGTAGTCATTTTGGATTCGTTCATTGATTTGTCACAAATAGACGGAGTTTGAAATATAGGTTTTGTAGGCAGACCTCTTGTAAACCTTCACGAGACTAAAACTCGTCCACTAGGTACACCTAGGGGTTTAAAGGCTTGTTATTTATGCTAAAAGTGACCGTAGCCTCGACGACATGGAGTTGTTGTATTTTAGTTTTATTTTGTTTGCTCGACGACTAGCAAAGATGAAGTGTGGGGGAATTTGATAGGAGCCTAAAATACATCTTTTGAATGTCAATTTCTCATGCTTTTCTTAGCTATTTTTCTTGTATTTTTGTAAATTACGCTTCTTTCGTATTTTGTAGGTGCTTTGGAGTCATGCGACAAGAAAGAAGGCAAATGTGAGCTTAATACATTGCTTGGAGACATTGAGCATTGGCGGAGTCGAAGGATAGGCAGATGCAAGCCTTTAAAGCATCAAACAGGATTACTAGAGCACATTCTGGGTAACATTATGGGAACTGTTAAAGGAAGACTGCATTTCATTAAGGGACACTTGCCTATCCATCACTAAATCTGAAATCTGAGGAGTTATTAGGTCAGCTTATAGTCCTAGCAGAACTGAGCTCAAGTGACGACCAGCTCCCACATCAAGTTCGCTTTCTTTGTACCAAGGGTCCACACCGGCAAGCTCAAGACTGAATTCCGGGATTCATCCGAGCATATTTCAGAAGCCGAGAACATCACAGAGAAGCCTAAAGAAGAAACTGCAGCAGTTAGGTTTTCAATTTTCCTACCTGTCCGTACAAGTCAAAGAATTGCAGTTGCCATTTGTGTTTGTGAGTGGTTTATGAGAATGGGTTTGTCTGCAGATTCAAGTTAACAGCAAGTAAACGGTTTCTGTGCCTTTTTGGTTAGGATATGAACTTAAATTTCCAGTGAGAAGAAGATTTCTTGTTGCACAGAAACATCACTTCATTGTGCTCAGCAGGTGTTTGCAGAATTGCCTAATCCAGGAACAACTAAAAGAATGAAGAAGATGCACTAGTTACTGCCATTCGAATTGAGAGGAAAGAAGTGGTGATGGTAATTGTCATGGAAGTGTTAAACTCGATGTTGGATGAATGCATTGGAGCTTGGGAGATTAACATCAAGCTCAAGTGATAATGGGGTTGGCTGTAAGGAGCTAGAGATATTTGTCGATATATATAGAGCGATGGTGGCTAGTTCCATCGATAGTTGGCAGTGAAAGAAGATGGCATATGGGAATGCTGGCAGAGACAATGAAGCTCGAGTATGGTACTATTTCCATAAAGCGATGCTGCTGCCATTGTTGAGGAAGGAGAGGAGCTTGAGATGAACTGATAAGAGTTGAATTGCACTTGGAGGTGGAATAGTTGCGTGCGTGCTGGTGCAGGAGGAGAACGTTGGTGCTGTTGTAGTTGTGAAGGTACAACAGTGGATACTGGAACGGAGAGAGGTTTTAGTTGCATCTACGGATGGTTGTTACTGCAATGTTTGAACGGGTATTTGCCAAGGTACAGTTGGGTGAATGATTTTGTGGATTGTTGAGGTTAGGAGGACTCATGACATGAGGTAGAGGCTAATGGTGTTTGTACAGAATTGGTGATCTGAGCTGCTACAGGAGTTGGGGTTGCTGGTGATTGAAGGCTTGTTTAGATTAATGTTTTAGGACAGGTATTTAAGAAAATACACACAGCTACAACACAGCGATGAGAAGTTGCTGTGGAGTTGTGCACATGAGTTAGGTGTTGCAATTGAAGCTGGTGCATGGCCAGGGAGATAAAATCAGGTGTCGGGTTCTGAATATGGAGTTATGAAGCTGCAGTTTGATCTTAGAACTTTGGCTCGAGGCGGTAAATGTACAGAAAGCTGGAGTGTGTCGCTGATGGAGATTGCAGTCTCTAGATGTATGCTATTACAGGGATTCGACGCTGCATAATGGAGTTATGGGAGTTGCTGGTGCCATTGGTGAAGTGTTGCAGTTGCTTGGGGAGCAGGAACTGAAGCTCAAGGAGATTACAGGTGCAGTTTTACAGGGTTTTGAGGCAGTATTGGTGACTGCAGTTAATGAGCATTTGTAGCAGTGCAATGCAGTGCTGGTAAAGGTTGATCCGGTGGTGGTTGGAAATGGGAGCTGGTGTGCAGTTTCAATACAGGGAAGAGTTGCAGAATGCAGGAAATGGCGCAGCTGGAAGACAGTTGAGCGTGGAGAGGAGTCTAAGTTGTGATGTTGTTGCAATGCACAAGGTGGTGGTGAACTAGGAGGATACTTGGTGGATTTGGATAGGTGTTGGTGCTGTAATGTGGATTGGCTATGGTTTACAACCAAGGATCTGGAAAAGAGAAGCTGGTGACTGATCAAGATGGCAAAGGTACAGGTTAGAGCTGCAGAAACTGTGCGAAAACAGGGTGAAAATGGCGCGCCGGTGAGCATAGTTCCGGTAGCCGGATTTCAGAACTTGAACCATGGATCACAATATTTCAGTGAATCGCGAGGCGGGTATGAGTCGGATGCAAGAATTGATGGCTGGAAGTATGAGCTACGCGTCACGCTTTTGGGTACGTTTTCGCAAGAATAGAAAATTGGATTTAAATGGGTTATGCAAATGTTTGAAATACAGGAAAGCAAAGTTGAGCTACTGGAAGTGCAGAATTACTTGGTGATAGTTTCAGATGGCAAAAGCGAGCGGAGAAAGGTTTCCGGTTACCGGATTCCGGCGCCGGCAACCGGATTCCGGTAATGACGTCAGCATTCCGGCGACCAGTTTTGGACCCAAAACTTCCAGAGACATATTTCTCACACCTGGGCTTGGTGGACTAGTAGATGGACGTGGACTTGAAGACTTTGACCTATTTTTGGAAAGCAAGGGCTATAAAAAGAGAGTTTCTACAACAAAAAAAAAAACGGTTTATTATTCTATTCTTGGAGCTTTTTGCAGAGAACTACTTCTAGGGTTTGCTTTCTTTTATGTTTCATAGTCTTCCCTTGAATATTATGATGATGAACTCCATCAATATGAGTAGCTAAATACATTAATTGGTTATGGGATAAAAAGTTGATTTCTTCAAGCATGATTATTTGATTCTATGAATTAGTTTTGTCTCAATTTTATCGTTCATGATTCATCGTTTTATTATCATATGATTTGAATGCTAGTTTGGTTGAGTCCGGAATCAATTGGATTTGTTTTCATCTCTATAGCTATATTAGGGTTTTCAATACGTAAAAGTTGTTTGTCCCTGATTTCTAGTAGAAACTTGTGGTTAATACTTGTAGTGATACATCTTTTTAATCGCATATGAATCATAACCTTTGTTAAAACGAATTAGTGCTTTTGCACGTTTGTTTGCATCGATTAGTCTTATTTCATAGAACTTATTGCTCTTAGGGAGTTAAATCTAATTGTGCTTTTACACTTTAGGTTGCTTTTTAAGAAGATTTCACAATAGCATCTTTTAATGTTGTTTGTGATAAAATCAAGAAATAAACGAGATACTCTTGCGATCAAGATATCTTAGGACTTTTGATAATTGAGAGATTAAATACCAATTCTAATCGTAGATGAAAAATACATGTTTATGAATGATACTATCCCTTAACCAATATCTTCTCCTTATTGATTATTTCAACTATTTACTTTGCTTTATTTAGTATTATTACTTTGATAAAAACAAAAACACAACTTGGGTTATTTGGTTACATAAGAATCTGAAAATTGCATAACAACAATCGCCTCTCTGTGGATACGAACTCTTTCTTATCGAATACTATATTCATATTAGTTAAGTGAGGAAGTGAAATTATTTTTGACGCATACGACACGCATCACCAGTCCCACGTATTTTCATAATTTGACCTAATTTGCGCAATTACACGTATTAGGTCCAAAACTCTTTCAAACAATTTGGAACTTCATAAGACGATCGTTATTCGATCCCGTGACCACCCAGGGCCGGTTTCATGACCCCTTGGTCGGTCTCTCATCTCTTCATAATTAAGTAGGTTTTATCACCTAAGGCTCAGACGAGCATTAGTTTTAATAAATGATTAAACCAGCATTTAATCATCCTTTGACCAACTGGTTTTCAAGAGACTTAGGTATATTTTTCTCACATGAGCATGTGGGCGCTACATAGTCGACCCATAATCCTATGTATCCGGTCCTCCTTAATCTTCAATAAATCATAATTGATCATCAGTTGATCAAATTAGTGTTTTGAGTCCAAGGTTCATAATTCCAGGTTCAAACGCTAATAATCTTACGTTGATCTCTTGATCAACATTTTATTAATTATACTCGGTTCAGTTTCCATTATTCTGATTTAATTTTGTTATGCTACCAATGATTCATAAAATGAGCAACATTTTCTCAGATGAGCAATATTTTCTCAAACCAAGGAATATTGGTTCAACTATCAATATTCAACAAATTATCGAATGAGCAATATTTGTTCACGTTAACTATCAACGTTTATTCATACATTATACTTCTTTCTCAATTCTTGAGTCTCAGAACATTTTCAAATCATGTTTGACTCAGAAATACATGGACTCATCATCCCATGAAGTCATGAAGTCAGGAACTGACTAACTAAATACATGTATGCCTTGCAGACTCCACAATCATACGAGATATCAATCTTGTTACATGAGGGGATATTAACTAGGGTTTTGGTATGGCGGTCTCCGGCATGTGTGTTCATACACACGATGAGAATGTGAGCAAGTTCTGCAATCAGTTGGAGGAGTTAGCAAAGTAGTGGATGGAAAATTAACCAAGTCTCCGCATGTTGAGCAACTGGTTTTAACACGATTTCCACTTCTCCACTCTTTGATTCCGTCAACTATCATACTTCATGGGATCATGGTGTTTACAATTCTTGCAATATAAATAAGTATCTGAATCATGATTGAAAAGAGAACAATCTCACGTCAAACAGACAACACGAGACCAGCAACTCAACGTATGAACAATTACTCTCAACAGAGTAAAATTCAATCATTCAGAACTTATCTTATTTTCCGAATACACAACACACCTACGATCTTAGATTACCATTGATCTCACACATTTCTCAGCTTCCCTCCTACAGATCGACCCATCCTCTCTTGTGACCGAATTTACTTTGGAACGACCATTGTCTTGGTTTAGGCCGGAGTACTACAGATTGATCTCTCGAATTCAAAGCACTCCCTTCTTGAAGTGCGTATGTGTGAGGTTTAATTGTTCGATCGGTTCAAGGAGTTTCCTCCGTACGGTCGTCTCCTCAATTCCATAAAAACCAGCAACTCGTTTTGCCCCTTCTACAGATTGGCGACCACAGTGGGAGATCATTCTCTCAGTTGTAATCTCACTTCTCACAAAAATGGTCGGTCATAGGTCTGGTTCAGTTACCAACCCGGATTCAACACCCGGCTCTAATATTGCAAGCTCTAGCGGTAATGCTAACACTACTCCTCCGGTGTAACCTGCCACTACCACTCCTCCGGTGCAAACCACCACTACTACTCCTCCAAGCACTGGTGCTCCAGTGATCACCCCTGCAAGCGGCGGAACTGACACCATCAATAATCCACTCTTCGGTCTGTCTCCTGAAGAAGTTAGAGAAAAACCACCTACCATAGGTGATCTCATGAAGGTGAAAGAAACTCTTGCAAAAAATCAGACTGTCATGGATGCTACTCAGAAGGAGCTATTCAACTTTCTCAAGACTCTTACAGACAAGATGTCAGAGAAAACTCAAGAGAAAGGAAAATCTAAAGAAAAGCCTTCAGACGCTGATCCCTAAGTCACTCCAATCTATGTAGTGGATGATGAGAAAGTTCCCAATGCTGTAGACAATCTACCAATGAAAGAACCATCCAGTTTCATCACTCGTGAAGACCTGGAACGCCTCTTGGAAGATCGTGGAAAAGACAAGACATATTCTGTCCACCATCACCAACCTCCATACCCTGCTGCTATGTAAAGGATTCCTCTACGAAAAGAACTTCATGAAGCGGCAAAGAGATTAGCAACTACTGCACCTACTTTATTGGAGAGGGCTAAGACTATAAAAGATGAAGAGCCACTGGAGACTCGAGGTAGCAGACGTTTAATCAACGAACTATAAAATCTCCAACCTTCCACAAATGTTGTTGAGGAAGGGAGCAAACGAAAATCCGAGCCGTATCGCAAACATACTTCCACAACCCCTTCAAAGATACAAAGGAAGGACAATATTCAAGTTCCTGCCCAACACACAGAAGTTGATCCAGAGGCACCTGATTTACCCGGCTCAATTGAGGAAGTTATTGAACTTATAGATGCTTGGGTTCAAGACGGCGCGATCAAACTCTCATATGTTAAAAAAGATCCAACTAAAGAGGCCATGGAAAACCCTCGTTACTATCGCTTTCATAGGTTTGTCAACCATCCCACAAGTGATTGCAAAACTTTGAAGCGCATATTCAAAGAAAAGATCGAATCAGGAGAACTCAACTTGGGGACTGAAGGAGTGCACATAGACCCTCTCCCAGACAGAACCTTCACTCTTTCTGGACCACCTGTTAAAGAAGCAGTTCAATCCTTAATCGAGCATGTCTGCGAATTGCTATACTTATCAAAGGATCAAAGGGGAGACATGTTCGCTACACTGAATCACATCGTGTCAGGGAAGCGTTTATTGATTCAAGAAGCATTTCCCGAGCCGCCCTCAACAACATACGAAGAAATGTACGGCTGGGGACTTCTCACCACAGTCCATCTCAAGGAAAACGAGTTCAAACAAGCATTGATTGATGTCGGCACCGCTGTCAATGTTATACCTCTGAAAAATATCCTAGCTGCTGGTATCACACGACAAGAAGCCATTCATGCTCCAATAACAATCATAGATCATGAAGGAACACCCAGAGATGCTTATGTCCACATCACTCTCAAAGTGAACATAAACTCAGCCTGGTCAGAAACAAAATTTTACATAATCCGAGAAGATCCAGGATATGATATGATTCTTGGACGGACATGGATTCACGCTGGAAAGGTAACACCAACACCTTCAGTTGCACTTTTCTCTGTTGAAGAAACCTCTGATTCGGAAGAAGAAAAGGAAGATATTTCGCCATTCGAGTATCTGAAGGAGTTCAAAGCCCTAAAAGAGCTGACACAAAAGCCTGAGGAAAACGCAAACGCTTTCATCAAAAGATTTCATACTCAAGCAAGTCTTATTCCTTCTCATATGCCCATATCATCAGTTTTCAAATATGCTTATTTGGTCTGAGGGCTCTACTCCACCATCAACTTAGCAATTGCAAAATGCTATGAATGGATAACCTCGCCTTAGCAATATTTCACCAAATGGTTAAGTTCAGAGCTTCTTCAAATCGAGCATACCATCAAAAAGCTTATTGCTGAAGACATTGCTAAGCATGACAAACAATATCTCAAATACTCTCCTTTGCACGAATGTCCACATGTGCCGCAAGGTTTGAAGACTTCAATAACATGGAATTTTACTGCACGAGGAATTCCAAATCAGCAGAAGATATTCAGAGCACGGACGGTCAAGCCTAACAGATTCCAGGAAGGAGATTTAGTGCTCAAAGCAACTAAGCGTAATTATCATTCTGCAAAGAATTCCAACTGGGAAGGACCCTTCATGGTCTCTAAATCTATTTCTGGTGGATACTACATATTGATCAACATGGATAGCAAGGAAGGTGTGGCCGTGATACACGAGAATTGGCTTAAGGCCTTTGACGTCTAAGGATTTGGATATTTGAGGTTTTGGGTGTTCAAGGAATGAGCATCCAAAATATTTGGCGTTTAGAGTTTTCTTTCATTGTATTTCAATTCCTCCAAAATGTTTGCAATATTTGCATTCAGCAATTTATCAAAATTCAGTTTACTTAAAGAAAATCTGTATCAAACCCAAAGAAAATCCTCAATCATCTACTTATCCAAAACCAATCAAAACCAAAAATAAAACCTCACATCTCTCAGAAGTTCAGAAGTTCAAGAGATTATCAGAGAAAATCAACAAAGAAATATTTTTGCTCCTCTGCATCCTTCAAGGCTTGTAAAGCCGACTTATCCATGTTCAGTCTTCAGTTAGCCTGGCAATTTTGTCTTTCTTCTCCATCACATCATCATTGATAAAGGGTATGTTATTTTCATATGAGTCCTTAATGGCATTCATCTTCTTACGAAGCCACTTCACGTTGAAGCCAAGTCTTTCAGAATTCTCTAAGTTGAACTCCCAATCAAAGAGTACATCTGGAGTCATAGTATTTCTGGCCCTGGTGCATATATCACTTACAACACGAAAGATAACACTTACTTGCATTGTTAAAGAATAAGTACGCTTTGGGTCTTTAGTAATGATGATGTGACCAAATTTCTTCCATATTTTCTCGTACAAGTTGGCATATCCAATGAGAATGATGAATCCACCAACTAGCTCGTGGTATGGGAGTGATGCATCAAAGGGAGGATCAAAAACAATCCCTGCACTTGGGTATTCGTGCAACACTATATGATTCTCAATCACTGGAGTCACTTCTACAGTCACAACAACAGTTTCTTCATCTTTTTCAATATGTGGTTCAACTTCTTTCGTCACTGAAGCAACAACAATTGAAGTCTCGGGCTCTTCAACAATGTCAACAGAAATTACCTCATGACTTTAAAGTGCAGAGTTGGTTGTTCCTTCATCAATAACCTTTGTGTTGCTCAAGCCATCATTATTAGCTCCTTCATTCTCAACTTCGGTATTTGACACCTAATACGAAGATTACATGAGATTAGGATTATCCAAGCATGAAACCAAAATAAATCATAAAATACAGCATAAAATTGGTCTAACATCATCAAAGTTCTTCATTCTACAAGCTAGATGTCAACAAATCACGTGAAAGTCACAAAAACATGTTTTACAACAAGCCCGCCTGAGAAGATTTTACATTGTCCTATACAAAACGATGAACTGGGAGCAATTGGTGAAGAATCAAGGGTTTAGTTATATACAATTATCTTCATATAGATGTTATCTACATCATGCCAAAATTTCATAGCAATCGGATGAACGAGCAAAAAGATGTGGTCAAAACATTCGACTACATGACAGCTAAAAATTTCCTGAAAGTCTCCTGGATGTTTACTGTTTCGTAGATTTCGACTCCTAAACATGCTAAAAACTCAAAAAGCTTCTGTACAAAATCTTGGAAATTTCCTGGGCATAAGGATTCATATGCGGATCGCGAAAATCTGACAGCGGACGAAGATTTTACGGTGTTTTTGCTCAAAGGCTGAGTTCTGAATTTTCTGGTGACGTATTTTCGACAAAACTTCTCATATATTCGCATTCATTCTCATTGATTTACTCATAAATCAACAAGTTTATGATTCTATGGATAAAATACATGAGAAATTCTTACTTGGGTGGTCTCTGAAGCGTTCAAAGAACCAGAGTTGCTCGTACTGACATAGACAACACCATTACTTTCATTCGATTTTGAGTTATGGGAGTTTCCTTTATCGCCATTTTTCGAGCAAGCATCACTAGTACTATCCGATTCCATGGAAACATTCTCCTAGATATATTCTCAGCAATTAGTATTTTGTTTACTAAGCATCATAGTTTGTTATATGAAGAAATACTTACTCCAGCTTCTTCTTCAACACCCGAGTCTGAAATCGTCTACCCAGCAGCAGAGAATTGAAGAGCGTCAATACTCGAGGGAGAAAAATTCTGTAACCAAATAACAAATATTGGTTTTATGATCCTAATTACATGGATAAGAAAGGGTCATGGTGAAATAAGTATTGACAACTCACCAAAGAAACAACTGGGGACTTTATGGTGTTAGGTAACATCTTATAATTCTTACTCCTGCCTTCCCCACCATGAATAGTTGCTTCAGTTTCCGAGAGGTTTACATCGATTCGCGGTCTTACGTTACGACCATCCTGTGGGAAATTTTGATACAATAACCAAAATACAATTATCATAATCTTATGAAGACTTCGTAAAGAATACTTACTTGTGAACGTCCTGGAGATGTTTTCCGTTTCTCACCACCAGGGAAATACTTCAATCTTGGCCGAGTAGCAATCATCTCAGCAGAAGGAGGCTCCTTCACTAAAGGTTGATCAACTCTCACGAAAGCAAGTAAACGCCTGAGTTGTTGATCCCAAAATTATATGTAACCTGGAGTTACATATGTGATTCTATCAGAGCTGGGGAACCAGAATTCACTTCCTTCCACATGTATGCGGTCCAGACGTGTCATGAGCTATTTAACTGAAGGTTTCTTTCTTCCAAAAGTCGGAACACATTGATCCATGCCTATTTGCTGAGCCGCCCTATCAATATTGTATTCTTCTACCAAGAATTTGTTATGTATTATGGATATCCGATGACCAGGAGTACAACTTAACATAAAAGACATCTCGCCATCGTCTAGAACAATACCAAATTTCAAAGTCATACTCTCTTCAGCATTAAAAGTTCTCAATTGAGAGATGTAAGGAGGAACTGAAACCCATGGACGGAAGTTGAATTCAGATTCACGGTCTAATACATCAACGAAGCGAGTCTTGAGTCGAGGCTGTTTTGTGGACCAGCGCATGATCCTGGCATTGGCCTTCTCATAGAAAACATGGCGAGCATCAGTGTTCAATCCTTGCAAAATGGTACGTGGAATGGGTGCATAATTCTTGAAACGCTTCCACATCAAAGCTTGAAGAAACATTGTATTGGCATATCATTCAATCTTCATAAAACTATTTGAGATGCTGGAGTCTATAATCAAGGAGTCCAAGTTAGAGTACAAAGAACCCAGGAACAAACTACCTATCGGGATTTGCTCACCCTAAGCCATATTAATTGCAAAAGGAATCACGAACGACTTCAACAAATTTACAACATCTTCAAATACATCTCTGGTCATCCATAAACAAAAGAAAGCAGCAATATATAACATACCGTCAATAGGACACTCCAGAGGAGTGTATCTTGGCCACCAGTGTATTAACTAATGAACATAACAACCTTTGCTTCCAGATGCCTTATTAATCTCCTCCATTGTGGTTATCAAGATGTTAGAGATTGCAATTTCCTCTAATGAAGAAAGACCTTCGGGAAGGTTACCTGTGATTGGAATATGCAACAAAGCAACTACATCTTCTAAAGTAATGGTAAACTCTCCCCATCTGCATATGAAAGAGTGAGTTGGAATACACCAGCGAGCAAGTAGAGCTACTATACCTCGCGCATCATGAAAAATGAACAAATCTCTAGAAGCTTGAATAGCCCGTATTACTTGTGCGTCATGCAACTTGGCTCGAACATGAGGAAAACCTAGCATGTACCTCGCCCATCCAGAAATTTTTTCCAAGGGCCGTCGAGAAAGATTGAACTCAATAATTGATGCAGAAAAATATCATCGTTCAAGACAGAACCGAATGGTTGTCTGAGGAGTCACCAATTTTTTCTGAGTAACCTCTCTGGGATTTATCAGAAGATGAAATGCTGGAGTTTTGAGACGCTTTTCAGGCCCTTGATCTATGAATAAGGCATCCTCTATGTTTGGAACGTTCTTAATTCCAGGAGTTTCATCTTTACCAATGGAAGTCTCATCCATGCATGAATCATCCTTAGAGGCGTCATTATCTATGTATGAATCTTCCCTAGAGGCATCATTATCCACACGCATATCATCTCTGGGAGTATCATTTGCTTGGGAGTCAGACATCCTTGCGAAGTAGTTGTAACATGCAAACAATGCTTCGCTTCAGTATATCATTCATACAAGTTTCAAACATCTACAAAATGGTAATTCTCAACTCTTACCTTTTTATGATTCCACTAACAATAGTGATTCTAATGCAAGAGTTAACACTTCAAAACTTGCTCGTTTTTTCGAACCTACAAAATACGAGCGAAAACTCAGATTTTCATAAAATCATGAATATTTCTACTGCGTGGACATTCACCATGGAATTATAAAACTAAAACATTATTTTATCATAAATAATTGTTTACTTATAAGTAATATTATACAAAACTCAAGTTTTGATTTTAAAGAAAATAATATATATTTGCATATATATATAAACGTGATTTACACACGTAAATTTTTTTTAAAAAAATTTTACATGAGCAAGGCTCATGAAAATAAAATTCGTGGATACTCCACAGTTTCATAAAAAAAATAAATCCCATGGACATACCATGGTTTTATAAAAGAAATCTTTTCCTTCGTACGATCGCCTTTCTTTGAAACGAAGGTTTATTTCGGTTTTGTGAAAGCTCACATCTTTTCAAGATAAAGTTTTGGTTTTCATGAAAGCTCATAAACAAAATTTTATCACTGGACACAGGTATATACATAAAAAAAAATCTCTATTAGGTCAGGGATTATTAATAGTTTCTCAAACTAACGATGGAACGAACATACGTTTTTTAAAAATAAGGGTTTTCAACAAAACTCACACTTATATATGCATATTATATAATTTCAACATGATCAAAGCATGAACTCAGCAAACATCTTAAAAAAAAATTACCTGGTCGGCGCCGGCCGGCCGGTGGTCGAACGGCGCCGGCGATCAGCAACAGCTCCGGCAAAAAAATTCTCTTGCTCTCTCATGTGCTCAGACGTGAGGATGATGGAAGGATGAAGGTGGTGGTCGGTCGTGAAGGTGAAGTAAAAAAAAAAAAAAAAAAAAAAGGAATTACTCCTTTTATATCAAGTTTTATTTCCAAAACCTAACCTTGCAAGGACTTCCTTATTGGGCTCGGCCCGTGAATCCTAAAACGACCAAGGTCCCGTCATCAAAATCAGTGGTTCAACACCAATTTATGCCCATTAGACGATGCTCCATCATGATAATAAGATCTTCATTCAAGTCGTGGTTTGCTCGTACTATCAAAATCCGGTAACGTATTATCTTATGACTAAGTTCAATTGCTTATCCTGTTTGTAACCGGAAAATCACAATTCAGTGCTGACTAAGGAACATGATTGTACCTCACTAATCACGAGACTTAATATAGATGGTGGATTTTCGACAAGGGCTAAAATCGTAAACCCATAATTGTATGTACTCCTGATCCAGCAATCAGACGAGTATTGAGGCTCATGTCTCTTATCGAAAGAATGAAAGCTCATGCCACAAGAATCTCTGACTGAGAATACTGTCTCTCAGAGTATATGTAGATATGTAGTCTCTCAACTGAGGCAATGGCATATCTCATGAATACTGAGCAATTTCAGTAAATTACTTCTATATATAATCGAAAGATTGGACGGCTCCTAGACAGCTTGCTTTCTAGTATAGAGCAATAACGTCTTCAGGATGTAACAATGTTTTCCCTGACTATATAAAAGAAGTATGACGCTTCAATAAGCTCATATCACTCAATTCCTGAATAACTAGTGCTCCTAGACGATCATACTAGTATAGAGCCTTCAACTAATTATTCTTAAAATCATTAGATTCATTAACTGAATCCTTGAAAAATATTCAATGTTTTTCATAATATTTCGTTACTTCAATCTATGGTTTTTCCCAGCAGAATTCCATGGGTTAGTAATAAATATTCAATGCACGGGCATCTGAGCTACCTTCGAGTGAGCCCCGACTAAAATGGTGCAAGTGTACTCAGCAATAATGCACTAACGAGCATCTGAATGCACGAATGAGTATTTCAAAATACGACGAGACGATGAACCTATGAAAAATAAGAAGAAAATAATAAATAATAGTAAAATATTAACCAAGGCGCCGAGGGACTGGGCCCACCGGTCAGCCAGTCACGCCTTGGCCAGTCCCACGTCAAATTCTATATTTTATCATATTTTTATTATTTTCCTTGTTCTCATGAAAATCCCTTTCGTTTGAATAAATATCCTTCATTTTAAGGAAACTCCTCAGTTTCATGGTGTTTCCTTCGCATCAAGGAAATAATATAAAATTGGGAAAGGTGTCATGGGACCGTGTCTACTAGCCGGTTGGCTATGCCCTAGTCGTGGCCGGTCCCACACCTCATGATTCCTCAGTATTTTATTATTATTTCCCTAATCTCATGAAAACTCCCTAATCTCATGATATTTCCTTGATCCCATGAAAATAATATAAAATTAGGGAATCTCGTGGGACCGGGCCCTAGCCGGTCCCATATGCCCCTTATTTTATTGTTATTATTTTATGTTTCCTTGATTCCATTAAATTCTTTGATTTCATGATATTTCCTTCTAATTATGAAAATTCCTTCAAATCATGAAATAATACATAAAATTAGGGAAAACTCGTGGGACCGAGCCCTAGCCGGCCAACCATGCCCAAGCCGGTCCCACATGCCCTTATTTTATTATTATTAATATTTTTGTTTTCCTTCATCTCATTGAAACTCTTTCACTTCAAGGAAACACCTTGATTTCAACAAAAACTCCTTGGTTTCAACAAACTCCTTGGTTTTATCATATTTCCCTAAAATCATGAAAATAAAATAAAATTAGGAAAAATGTTGTGGGACCGGGCTCTTTGGCCGGCCGGCCATGCCATGGCCTTAACCAGTCCCACACTTAATGATTCCTTCATTTTTATTATTTTTCCTTCATCTCATGAAGTTTTCACGGTTTCAGCAAAATCCCCGATTTCTTCATGTTTTCTCAAAATGTTGCTCAAACATACATCAAAAAATATCAAAATTCTCAGAACTGAGATACGAACATTTTGGTGATACGGGCAGGTTACCTTGACCGACCAAGGTTGGATTTTTGGCTTGCAAGGAGCCAGTCCCACGCATTTTCATAATTTGACCTAATTTGCGCAATTGCACGTATTAGGTCCAAAACTCTTTCAATTTGGAACTTCATAAGACGATCGTTATTCGATCTCGTGACCACCCATGGCCGATTTCATGACCCCTTGGTCGGTCTCTCATCTCTTCATAATTAATTAGGTTTTATCACCTAAGGCTCAGACGAGCATTATTTTTAATAAATGATTAAACCAGCATTTAATCATCCTTTGACCAACTGGTTTTCAAGAGACTTTGGTATATTTTGGTCACATGAGCATGTGGGCGCTACATAGTTGACCCATAATCCCATATAGCTGGTCCTCCTTAATCTTTAATAAATCATAATTGATCATCAGTTGATCAAATTAGGGTTTTGAGTCCAAGGTTAATAATTCCAGGTTCAAACGCTAATAATCTTACGTTGATCTCATGATTAACATTTTATTAATTATACTCGGTTCAGTTTCCATTATTATGATTTAATTTGGTCACGCTACCAATGATTCATCAAACGAGCAATATTTGCTCAGATGATCAATATTTGCTCAAACCAAGGAATATTGGTTCAACTATCAATATTCAACAAATTATTGAATGAGCAATATTTGCTCACGTTAACTATCAATGTTTATTCATAAATTATACTTCTGTCTCAATTCGTGAGTCTCAGAACATTTTCAAATCATGTTCGACTCAGAAATACATTGACTAATCGTCCCATGAAGTCATGAAGTCAGCAACTGACTAACTAAATACAAGTCTGCCTTGCAGACTCCACAATCACACGAGATATCAATCGTGTTACATGGGGGGTTATTAACTAGGGTTTTGGTCTGGTGGTCTACAGCACGTGTGTTCATACACACGATGAGAGTGTGAGCAAGTCGTGCAATCAGTTGGAGGAGTTAACAAAGTAGTGGATGGAAAATTAACCAAGTCTCCGCACGTTGAGAACTGGTTTTAACACGATTTCCACTTCTTCACTATTTGATTCCATCAACTTTCACACTTCATGGGATCATGGTGTTTACAATTCTAGCAATATAAATAAGTCTCTGAATCATGATTGAAAAGAGAACAATCTCACGTCAAACAGACAACACGAGATCAACAAATCAACGTCTAAACAATTACTCTCAACAGAGTAAAATTCAACCATTTAGAACTTATCTTATTTTTAGAATACACAACACACCTACGATATTCAATTACCATTGATCTCACACATTTATCAACTTCCCTCCTACAGATCGACCCATCCTCTCTTGTGACTGAATTTACTCTGGAACGGCCATTGTCTTGGTTTAGGCCGGAGTACTACAGATTGATCTCTCGAATTCAAAGCATTCCCTTCTTGCAGTGCATCTGTGTGAGGTTTAACAGTTCGCTCGGTTCAAGGAGTTTCCTCCGTACGGTCGTCTCCTCAATTCCATAAAAACCAGCAACTCGTTTTGCCACTTCTACACAACTATACAAAGTTGGTTTATTTTGTATAGCGGCTCAATCCTAAGAGTATTCAATTCTGGACTAGGTACTAGGGTTTTTCTTCATTGGCGGTTTTCTCTTTAACAAAATCTTTTGCTGTGTCATTTACTTTATATTTCCGCATTATAATTGTTTTATTATAATTAAAGTAAATTGCACAAACGTTAATTCCTATTTACTTGATACACGAATCCTATTGAGTTTGGTTAAGTCTGAACCTTTGTATCAAGTAAACATACTTCGTTGTTGTATTGTCTCGATATCGTATCCATAGACGATCACACGAAGTGTGAACCGATTAGTTGTATTGTGTCGATTCAGTCCATAGACAATTACTTTCGGAGAAAGGAATTATAGGAAGGAAAAGTTTTATCTTGAGGTATATTTGGGTACCCTCTCCTTTTCAATTGGTATCAGAGTAGGAAAACACGAAAAGATATAACAATCTGTATTTTTTGCGATCCATCCTATAAGTTATGGGCCAAAGTAAAGTTAAGCGCGAGCGAAAACTTAAAAAAGGATCAATTAACGAATTGCAGTACATATGCTCAAAATAAGAATGCTCTTCGGACTGTTCAATTGATGAGTTCTCTAACGAGACATTTTTGAAATCTATGATTGAGATTTCGAATGAAAGATCAAGTATGAAAACTTCTGAACTAAAGGATTTAAGCAAACAATTTCTTTATATCTTTGAAGAACTTCTCTCTACACTTAAAAGTGAACGAGAGTTAGCCTTAAAGGTTGAAGTTCTCTATAAGGAGAATGAGCTTCTAAAGGAAGAAATCACACAACAAGCGAGTGATCATGAGGAAAGAATGATTACTGAACGTAATCATGTTGAAACTTGTAAAAATAATCTGGAGAAAACTCAAAAAAAGATTTTCCTTTTACAAAAAGAGCTTAATAACTCTAAAGCAAAATTGAACTCTCAACAGGAGCTCTACAAAGAAAAAGAATGAGGTTTTCTTTCCAATATAAAACATCTAGAGGAAACTCTTAACTCTACTCTTGATGAAAATACTTCATTAAAAGAAGAAGTCTCTATGTTAAGAAAACTTAATGAAAGTTCAAACAACTTATCTTCCTTATTGGAGATAGGAAGAAGTCATAGAGACACACATGGTTTAGGATACAATGGTAATAATACTGTAGTTCCTAACAATGAAATAAAGTTTGTCAAATCCGAGTGTGCTCTAACACAAGATTGTCTAAAAGAAGATACTCAACATAATGGAGGAAAGTCTAAGGACAAACAAACAGGTGATGATCATTCAGACCAGAAGAAGAAAGATCATAAAGAAAGGAAGAAGTCAAAAGCTCAAAGAGTAGAGAAAAATGAAGGAATATTATACAATCATACACAAATAGGTAACAATCCACATCATAATCCTTATAATACCAAATGTTGTTGTAGGATCATAATATTGCCACAACAATATTCTTGCGAAAGTTTATTAACAACATTCCTGCGAGCCTCTCAGCAACACTCTACGAATGTCGCAGAATAACTCAAAGAATGATTCAAAGAATGACGTAGCAGATGACGGTGGCAGAAACACGAGAAGAGCATGACGATCCTGTGAAGATTACATCATCTGCGAGAATTAGCATTACCACTGCTGCGAGAGCCCCGCGAGCCAGATCCGAAATTAAAGGATAACTTAGTTGTCATCCACTGTGTACTTACCCTATATGAAGAGAGCCAATAGACTCAGAAGAGAGAGATCAATTTTTAGAGTGTTGAGAAAGTCTTGAGGAGAGAGAAAATTCTTGTGAGCAATTGTATTCTTGATTTCTTCCATTTCTTGTAACATTTCTGAGAATTAATCAATAAAAGTGTTGTTCTTAATCTCCAAATATATGTTGATCATGGTGAATTCTTGTATGGGGTGTAGTGTAGGATTTCCTGCAACTACGTTATGGCGCCCGAAACAGGGTTTGAATTAACGAAAATCATAGAAAAAGTGAGGTTGAAGATGAGAATTGTTCAAGATTAAGAAGATAATTGAACAAATCGGTGAAATAGTTGAAGGAAAAATGATTAGGGCCAAAGAGAATTATAGGAAATTGGAGTGTGGCATGATAATAAGAACAATGGTCGATAAATTCCATGAAAACATTAAAGGAAGGATACATAAACGAGATTTTGAAGGAAAGAAAATTATGACGGTGGAGAAAATGCCACCATTGAAGGATTGGGAAAAGCAGAAAATCACATTTACAGCAGCAGAAATACCAGCAGAAAATTTGATCATACATCTCCTTTGGTAATTACGATATCCGATATACAAATGAAAAAGGGAAAATAAACAAGATATGCAGAAGAATGGGCTGTAAATAGAACTTTGGTGGATGCAGGAAGTTCTATAGATATAATATTTTATCATGTATTTAAGAAAATTGGATACAAGGATGAAGAAATGTCTTGTTCAACATATCATATTCATGGCTTTGGAAAATCTTTAACAAAACCTAAAGGCGAAATAATGGTACGAATTCCGCTAGGAAAGATTGAAACACAAGTAACACTATGTGTGGTAGGCGTGGAATCGCCGTATAACATGATATTAGGAAGACCATGGATACATGCAATCAAGGCTGTAGCATCAACATTGCATCAATGCATCAAATTTCCTATGCCCAGTGGAATTGGAGAAATTAGAGGAGATACTGATCTGGCGAAGCTGTGTTATCAAATTGAAGTGAATTATGAAGGGTGTCCAAAGCTGCGAAAAGCTTGCAGAAAAATGGCGAAAGAGATAAAGAAAGAAGAAGAATTTAAAGTTTACATGATAAGAGCAAAATAAGGAAAGGGAATACCCATCGAAATCTCGCAAGAAGGATAAAAACCTGCGAGAGCTATGAAAACACCAACACCAATGGGAGAACCTGAGGCCGTCTACGCCACAGCAGAACCAACAAAGGAAATAAATATTGGAAGTGAAGAAGAACCTATGATGCTAAAAATTGGAACTAAAATGGAGGTAGATAAAGAAGAGCGAACCGTAAATCTCTTGCGAGAATATAAAGACATCTTCGCGTGGAGCATGGATGAAATTCTAGGAATAGATCCATTAGTAGCGTGTCATAAACTAGAAATAAACAAAGATGTAAGACCATTTAAGCAAAGGATAAGAAAAATCGCAACAACATACCATTCCCAAATAGAAGAAGAATTACAGAAAATTCTTGACGCAGGAATCATAAGGCAAGCAAAATACCCAGAGTGGATTGCTAATATGGTGGTGGTTCCAAAGAAAAATAAGGGGATAAGAATTTGCATAGACTTTACCGACTTAAACAAAGCTTGTCCTAAAGATAGTTTTCCATTTACAGACATTCCACAAATGGTTGAATCAGCAGCGGGAAATGCTAGAATATCTTCATTAGATGGGTATAAAGGATATAATCAGATTCCTCTCGTTGAGGAAGATCAAGAACACACCGCATTCTTTGCTCCAAGAGGGTTATATTACTATACAAAGATGCCCTTTGGCTTGCGAAATGCTGGTACAACATATCAAAGAATGGTGGAGAAGGTGTTTGCGAGGTGGATACACAAAACATTAGAGGTGTATGTAGATGATATGTTAATCAAAAGTAAAGAAGCTAAGAACCATGTGCAAGACTTGAAGGAGATTTTTGATCAAATGCGGAAATTTAACATCAAGGTGAACTCCGAAAAATGCATTTTTGGGGTGACTTCAGGAATTTTTTTAGGATATATTGGACCAAAAGAAGGAATACAAGTTGATCCAGAAAAAGTACAACCAATTCACGACATGCCAACGCTAGCAACAGTAAAATATGTGCAGAAGTTGAATAGGCTCTTGGCTTCGCTAGGAAGATTCATTTCACGGTCATCAGACAAATGCAAGCATTTTTTCGATATACTCAAGAAGGGAACAAAATTCAAGTGGAAGGATGAATGTGAAAAAGCCTTTTAAGGAATTAAAGAACATTTAATGAACATATCTATCTTGCAGAAAGCAGAGCCATGAGAAGAATTATTAATCTATCTTGCGACAACTTCGCATGTGTTAAGCGCAGTGTTGTTGCGAGTAGATGCAGGGGTAGAAGATCCAATTTATTACATCAGCAAAACATTTAACTCTGCAAATAGAAATTATTCAAAGATTGAGAAGTTGATTCTGGCATTAGTTCATGCAACCTTTAAACTTTGCATCTATTTTCAAGCACATAAAGTAAAAGTATTAACAAAGGTGCCAATTGAGTCAATAATGAAGAATTCGAAAAGATCAGGTAGAGTTGAGAGATGGATTGCGCAAGTAGGACATTTTGATATCCAATACGATATTTTATATTCACCAAAATCCCAAGTTATAGCAGATTTCTTAGCTGAATTTCCTCTAAAAGATGATGAAGTTGTGGAGGAGATGATGGATATAGAAGAAGAACATGGAGATCCAAGAGATCTATTAACAAAACCCAACATATGGGAAATATTAGTGGATGGATCATCAAACGGAGAAGGTAATGGAGTTGGAGTTGTCTTTATCTCGTCAGAAGGAGAAAAAATAGCTTTTTAATTTAGATTGGAATTCGCATCCACTAATAATGAGACATAGTATGAAGTTGTGATACATGCTCTAAAATTCGCAATAGAAATGAAGTTGGAGAATGCTAGAATTACTAGTGACTCGCAGTTGGTTATTCACCAAATCAAAGGAGAATACACAACAAATGAACCATCTTTAAAGAAATATAAGAAACTTGTTGAAGAGTTATCATCAAAAATCCCAAAAATAAAATGGAGACATATTTCAAGAAAAGATAACAGACTCGCAGATGCCTTTGCCTTCATATCCAGCATGATAGAAAATCCAGCTGCGAGATGCATAAAAATTCAGACACTTCTAGCACCTTCAATCAACAAAGAAGAATAAGAAGCATATGTAATGATAATAGAGAGTGGCGAAGAAGAACCAAGAAGCAATATTGCAGATAGGCGAGAAGAACTTCATGCATACTTGGCGAGAGGAGAAACACCAAGAAATAGATTAGAAGCACACATATTAAAGTGCCGTGCAACAAATTATGAATTAAGAGATGGAATATTATATCGTAAATCTTTTAATGGGACATCGCTTAGATGCTTGACACGGGAAGAAGAAGAAAAGGTATTAAAAATGTTGCATAGTGGAGATGCTAGTAATCATAGCGGAGGAAGATCTTTGGCATACTGAACAAAAATGCAAGGCTATTATTGGCCATATATGCATGAAGATGCGAAACAACTATCAAGGCGTTGCGAAGATTGCCAGCGACACGTAAAGAAGATGCATGCACCAAGGGCACCACTATCATCTTCGACAAGTGTGTGGCCTTTTTGGAAATGGGGGTTAGATATTGTAGGACCATTTGTACCAGGATCTGGGCAAAAGAGATACTAAATTGTCGCAATAGATTACTTCACAAAATGGGCAGAAGTAAAAGCAATACAACATATCCGCGACAAAGACATATTTACGTTCATATTTGAAAATATTATTTGCAGATTTGGAATCCCAGCACAGTTGGTGTCTGATAATGGAAAGAAGTTTGAAGGGCAGAACATAAAACTGCCACTCAATGCATTTAAGATAAGATGTGGAAAATCTACTCCTTTGTACCCACAAGCTAATGGTCAGGCTGAGGCAACTAATAAGACAATCGCAGGCATCTTAAAAAAGAAGTTGGAAGGGTACCATAGAGCATGGTGTGAACAGATCCATAATGCAGTTTGGGCTTACAATACAACTAAAAGAGAAGCAACGGGAATGTCACCTTTTTTCCTAATATATGGTGTTGAAGCAGTATTGCCAACAGAGGTTTCCATTCCTACAACAAAAAGAGAGGCTTGGGAGAAGAATCTTAGTGCTGGCATGATTCTAAATAAGCTTGATGAAATATAAGAAAACAGAGAAAAGGCTTTACAACAGATGGAAAATTATCAGCGAAGATTAGCTCGCGAGTATAATAAACGTGTCAAAAAACGTGAATTCCAACCAGGTGATTTGGTGATGCGAGAAACACCAGGTTATCAGCGAGAAAATGGGACGGACCTTATATCATTAAAGAGATAGTTGGAATAGGGGCATATAAACTGATGGATCAAGAGGGTAGAGATGTTGGTTAAATACTTGGTAGACCATGGAACAGATTGTATCTCAAAAGATATTACCAGTAACAAATTCTGAGAAAAGCTAGATGATAATACAATATATGATGAAACAGAGAAGAAATGAATAAAGGAAATTTTTATCAGAGTTGCGAGATTATTCGCGAAGAATATAACAAATATTTAAGAACTGGCGATATTCGCAAGAGATATAAGAATGGGACGAACCTTTATGGCGTACACCCTAGTTCGCGGATAAAATTTCGTAAGAGGCAAATGTAAGACCTAAAGTACGTCATATAATGGGGTATCTGCTTTCATGGCTCAGGGATAAGGTTATATCGCTGCTGGAACCTGAGTCGTGGAGAGGTGGGGTCCATCTCCATGAGAGATACCTATCCAAGAGAGGTACCTTGGATTTCCAACTATATAAGGTTATACCCAGGTTGGACGACCGAGGGTCTCTCCTAAGAAGTGTAGAGTATGACCAAGGCGCCGAGGTACACGGTTGAGCCAAGGGTGCCCGGGGAGTACGAAACTACCCTAGCCATTCTTGGCAAGTCTTGGCTACGATGCACTCGGCCCGAAGAAAACCCCACTTAGGGTGCAGTCTCGTAACTATAAGCCATATAGGCATAAAGGATAACAGGTTGCGAAAACAACTGGTTGTTGTTAAAACCGGATGGGATGAGCTAGTCTTGTATGGCCAATGTATGCCTCCTTGAAGGGGAAACCATGGGGAAGATAAGGGCGGCACCCTCCATTAGGGAGCTGATAAGTGTCTTAAGAATACAACTATACAGAGGCAAAAATCCATGAGAAAAAGATAAGATGAGATCAATGGATTTTTACATGGAAATGTAAAGACGTCATGTGGTTTCATCGCAATACGGCAATGTCATGGGGCTTTGTTCTCGCAAGAAAACTTAAGCCTATCATATTGACGCAGAGAAATTGACAAAGCATAGATAAGGCAAGATCAATGGGTTTTTACATGCAAGTGTAAGGACGTCCTGCGATTTTGTCGCCAAAACATAAATTTGGCTAAATAAGACCTTTAACTAGGAAGGCAAAATAAGACCAACAAAATAATCATAAACATTAGCTATTTTATTCAAATGCAGATAAATCTTGTTCATCGCCAGAAAGATACCGAGAGGCAAGTATGGGAATTCATAAAAACAGAATATCATTATCTTTCTCATGAGAATATTATTATCTTTCTCGCAGGCACAACTGAATTCAAGAAATAGTAAAAGTACATCATTCGCGAGAAAAGGAAGAAATAACTCAAGAAAATAAATAAAATCTCATTCAGTGTTAACTTCTCCAGCATCATTGTCTTTACTAGAATTATCATCTTTGCCAGCTATATTGTCTTCGCCAACATTCTCCTCATTCTGATTAATTCTAGCTTCTTCTTCGCCTGACTTATCACCAGAAGTTGTTCTATCATTGGTAGTAGCTCCTTCTATAGGAACTTCTTCTTCCATATCCACCTGGTCTTCTTCATCATGGTTTTCTTCGCTACTTTCACAATCAAAATCACTATCACCAAGACGAGGAACTTCACCATCACCTATTTCTATAGGTTTGATTGTCACATGAGGAAGAGAGTGGGACAATAATATATCATTCACTAGAACTTGTGCAGAAAGATGAGCTTTGCGAAGAGAAGCTTTATCACGATTTCTAATCTCCATATCTTTAAAATATTCGAGGTAGTCGTATTTCCTTTCTGCTAAATCGCGAGATTCAGTAAGATGAGTAGTAAGAGCAGCATTCTCTTTGCAAACTTTAGCCAGATTAGCACTCATAGCAGAGATAGTAGAATGAAGCTTTTCCTCAGATCTTGCGAACAACAACAATAAAAATAAAGATTATTTTGTTGAAGATTTCGCAAGAAATGCAATAAAATAAAAATAGTCAAGGCAGTCAAAAAAACTACCTTTATTTTGCGAAAGTAGGTTTTGAATTAATGCCAAACAAGTATTTTCCCATTGACTCATAGCATCATCAAATTTATCTCCAACTAAACATTGTAGGCGAGATTTTAAATTCTTTTCTTTGGAGAGGAGAAAAGAATTTTCCTTCACAAGAGCAGAGTTGGATTCTTCTAATTTGGTATACTCTTCTTTGAGTTGGCTTACCCTTATACTTAAAGATATTCTACCTTGGATAAGAGTATTTTTCTCACTGATAGAGGATTCAATTACTTCTCTAAGTTCATCTTTTAGTGAATGAAGGGATCGTTCTTGGTTATCATACATTCTTTGAAAAGTATTTAATTGCTGCGAGGAGATCGCCACCTTATTCGAAAGGTCCCGCCTATCTTGAGATAAAATCTTGTTTTCATCTGATAAAGTTTCTGTTGCTAAGTTAGCCTTGGTCAACAAATAAGAGATGCGAGTTACTTCATTACTCAATAGATCTTGTTTCTGTGATAATTGTGTGTTCTCTTTGGTAAGGTTCTCTATTTGATCAAGGGAATATGTGTAAATATTATCTAATCGGTTATATTGGTCCATCCAAGAATCTCTATCAACGCGAATCTCTTCAGCAACTGATTTAGCTTTGAATATCCCCATTAATCGATTCTGGTTTAAGGCTTAATAGGCGAACAAAGGATTTTAAGAAAATGGAGTGTGAAAAGAAGAAAAACAATTGATGAAGGAAAATCAAAAACATAGATAGAAAAGTTATACCTTTTAGTTCATCATTTTTCTTGCGAAGATTCTCGCAGTTCAGTGAAGAATTGTTAAGCTTATGATAAAGAGTGTCACATTCCAAAGTCTTGGCTTGGAGAGTTCCCTTTAAAGCCTCAACTTCACCTTTCAGAGATGCTTGCGAACCCACGCGGTCAGAATCAAAATATTTACATAAAGTCTCGCAGACACTATGCTTAACGGGATCAACAGAAGACTTCTTGGCATCATCTAAAATGTCAGACAAAACTTTAAAAGCAACATATACTAGAAGGAAAGAGGCAGATGGTGAAGTGGTAATAATAGAAAGTTGGAGATATGAATCATTCGCAGCTAATACATCATCTGAAAATGAAGTATCAAGAAAAGTAACAAATGGGATTGAGGAAGAGTTAACTTGAGAGGTAACTGCGGCAGAAGGGGAAGAAACTTCATCCATAATAATTTCAGGAATGACATCTATAAAAGGATCAGTTGAGGCAGAAGTATTTTTGGCGATATTTTCACAGACAGAAGATACATGTTCAGTATGCGAAGGTGTAGGAATGGAGCTGGCATGAATTAATTGAGGAATAGGATCAGCGAAATCAACAACTTTAAATCGACGAGATTTATTGCGAGGAGCAGTAGTGTTCTCATCACCCTGCGAATAACAATTTAGATAAGAAACAGAGACAACAATATATTGTTATTAAGAAAGAAAATGTTTCTTACTACCTTATGATTCGCAGGCTTCCTATTCTTTTCAGTGGGTTGTTGTTCTGGAAGAACTAGGGTTTTGGACTACAATTCTAGTGTTAGGGGAGGTTCCGCTGAAACGAAGCACGGTATGGGAATTACGTAAAGACAAATAAAAATAGATCTAATAAATTTTGATGAACATAATCTAAAATAATCAAGATTGAATAACATTAGAAAAACAGATACCTTGATGACTCCATGAAAGCAGCAACAGATGAATCTTTGAAGAAGAAAGTTGCAGACGGAAAAAAAGAACAAACAAACGAAAACGAGGAAGATAGAGAAATAGAAGAAGAAGATTGATTTTGTACCAGATTATACCTTTTATAGGCAAAAGAAAGTGACCTGTTAAGGAAAGACGTGCCAGTAAAAAGAAGAATATTTGACACGTGTAGGCGGTTATACTAAATTTACGGGGCTTTGTCGAGAAGAGAATATGGAAAGATAGGACGCTGCGCGGTTTGAAGAGTTGGAGATTCTCATAATCCTCTCCACTTCGCGGAGAATACATGAGAAGAGGCAAGATGTAGGATTAGAATATTGCCAAATAAATATTCTTGCGAAAGTTTATTAACAACATTCATGCGAGCCTCTCAGCAACACTCTGCGAGTGTCGCAGAATAACTCAAAGAATGACGTAGCAGATGACGGTAGAAGAAGCACGAGAAGAGCATGACGATCCTGTGAAGATTACATCATCTGCGATAATTAGCATTACCACTGCTGCGAGAGCACCGCGAGCCAGATCCGAAATCAAAGGATAACTTAGCTGTCATCCACTGTGTACTTACCCTATATAAAGAGAGCCAATAGACTCAGAAGAGAGAGATCAATTTTTAGAGTGTTGAGAAAGTCTTGAGGAGAGAGAAAAAATTTGTGAGCGATTGTATTCTTGATTTCTTCCATTTCTTGTAACATTTCTGAGAATTAATCAATAAAAGTGTTGTTCTTAATCTCCAAATATGTGTTGATCATGGTGAATTCTTGTATGGGGTGTAGTGTAGGAATTCCTGCAACTACAGTTGTTATTCTTGTGGCAGTAAAAATCATATACAGAAGGGGTGTAAGATTCGTAAAATGCAAAAGGCTCTCCATTTTGTTACAAAGGAATTAAGAAAAATTACCTTTGTTTCATATGCCTTAACAAGCAAAGTAAAAGACTATTTTGCCGATCCTTGGTCTACTCAGCTTACACCAAAAATATTTAAAAAGGGGTGTAAGAAAAGTAAATTTAAGCAGACAAGTTTTGTCTCTCATCCTTTAAAAGGAAAAATCTCTGAACCACTCTTTGATTATGATGATATATCGTTTTTAAAAATGTGGGACAAAAAGAACAGTCGAAAATAATACACTGTTACAAAAGAACAAATTTCTCTGTTCCCAAGCACTGTTGTGTTATAGATTTTTTTTTTTAAATGGGAAATTTCTGTTATTTCTTTTTGAGAAAGATTTTAAAAATTCTCTGTATAAAAGGTCTCCTTTTATAAGTGGTTAAAGCCTCTTAAAAACCAAATTCTTATTCTATTTCCTCATGAATGTTTACAATGAAGGACTTAAAGATTGCTATATCAAATTTGATATACTCCTGTAGATTTCATGATATTTTAACAAGAAAGATTCATGTAATCCGTTTTACTAAAAATAAAAGATCATTCAGCGAATTTGTAGGAGAATATTGTATCCAGGAAGTGGAAAGTGTTTTGGACTCCTCTAATAAAGGAAGAGTTGAAATCTGCTCTGATATATGTTCATATCAGATCGTGACATCTCCCACTGATATAGGGGCTACAAGCCTATGTGAAGGAGTTCTTGAACTACGAGGAATAAAGGAACTCCTAAAGGAATTATCTTATGTTACTCGAAAGGAAATTATCTTTCATGCTGTTTGCTGGGCATCTTTTAGAGATTTTCACGATCTTCAAAAGATTAGTATTCTCTCTACCAATCTTGAAGTGTATGAAGATAACCTTGATGAAATCATGGAGACAGAAGATAACAAGGATGAATAAGTTTAGACTCTTGTTCAGAGGAAAAATAGACATCAATTTTGATTTCTTTTATTGATTATATAAGTCTATTATGGATAAAAACTATTATGAATAAAGTTATTTGATTTATAATTTTTCTTGTGATAGTTTTTGATTTACATAACATGTGCTTAAATGCTTTATTTATTTGCTATGGATGTTTATGGGATGTTTGATTTCGGTTTTATTACCATGATATTCGATCTCATAATATGTTGTGAACCCTTATGGTTTGGGTGACTTTTTTATTTAGCAGGATTAAGATCTAGCACATGTTGGTAGGCTTTATCAAAGGATCATGAGGGGATCCTGTAGAAACAATATGCAAAAAAGTCAAAATATGTTGAATCGGTTTTGGTTTAGCATAAAAGCATATGTGTTTCGACGGTTTTCAACTTTTGCAATTGTTAAAACCGATTTTCAACCTTTCTCTGGTAAAGGTTGGTTGTTGTTATTCTTTTGTTTTTGCATAAGGATGACAACATAATGGTATTTCGATATCAATTTTCCCTGGAAGAAGAAGATGAGAACATATTGGAGAAGTTGGATGTGAAATTGAGGTAACAATCTTATTAGTTAATTGTTTTCTGGTTTAAGAAAAGCTTGTTTTTATTTGATATATCTATTCCTATTGCTTGAACGAAATTGTCGGTATAATTGATGTGTTTATTCCATTATGTATGTGTGATTCAATTGGTTTCGGTTAAGTAAAACTATTGTTATCTTGCTTTGTTGTGTGATATCAATCGTTTAGGCTTACAAAAGTTGGTGCAATTGCGGTGCTTTAATGTTTATGTTATTTCAATTGCTTCCAGTTAAGTAAAACAGTTATTATTTTTCTTTATTGTATGGTATCAATTGTTTAGGCTAACAAAATTTCGGTGCAATAGTGGAACTTTAATGATATATGTTGTTTCAATTACTTCCGGTTGAGGTGAATAATTATGCAAGTTGATTTATTGGTTTGTATGAATTATTTATGGCTTAACGAATGAATATATTGACGGGATGAGTTTTTTAGTCCAATTCGATTCCGGATAAGATAAACTAATTTAATTCTGATATAAGTTAGACTTATCAAAGTGGAGGTTTCAGTTATTCAAGTCTAGCCGAATGCCTAAGCAAGGAAATGCTAGTTAACTAACCTAGTGTTTGGCTTGTTTAAAATCTAAAGGTCTAAGTTATATGGATAATTAGAACCTGATGAGAAAAATAGAGTTTATCTTTGTTTTGGTCTTATCGAATGAAGCGGTTGTATTTATACAACCGGTTTAGAAAAGGAACTAAGGTGCTTAGTTGATTTTCGGTTTGCTAAACTTGTTGGGAAAATTGCTTCAGGCAATTATTTCCATGATAACATATCAAAACATAATTACTTTGTAGTTTCGGTTTTGATTTTAGTTATCAAAAATGGTATGTGGAACCCTCGTGCTTGACTCAACAGGTTGCAAGTCTATTTTGAGATTTGTAAGATCCTTTTCGTGTTGTCCTTTATTTTTTCGTTTCTTTTTCATTTTTGTGACAAAAAGGGGGAGAAATATATGGAGTAAACAGGTGATGTTGGTATTAATTTTATGTTGATTGGTGTCACTAGGGAAGAGGACAATGGTGCTTGAACGTTTATCTAATGAATGAGGAAAATCACAAACTAAGGGGGAGTAACATATCATATGATTGGGATAACAAAGAAGCGCGGATTTAAAATCTACCTATCTCACCTTTAAGGGGAGTATGAGCTTCATTATTATAATGTCAACAAAAGCATTTTAAGGATTGAATTAATGCAGGTTGTGTGCTGTTGAATTCGGGAATTAAGCGTATTCGGGAATTAAGCGTATGTGTAATGAATTGTTGTAGTTTTTTTATCCATAAGATTGTAAGAGTTTTGTCACTAAAATTGACAAAGGGGGGAGATTGTTAGAGCATAGCTTGGTTGAAACCACCAAGCGTTGGTATGTCAAGTTTGGTTGTCATATTTTAGTGAATCAAAACTCATTTAAGAGTCGCTTGATTTAAATGTACTAGAGTCAACTTTGTATAGGTTAACTTGAAAGTATTAGGGTGATACATTACAAGTATTGCGAAGACTTGAAGAAGTGAGGAAGTACAGAGCTACAACCACAACATCATCCTTCCACTTGAGGTTAGTGATATTTGACTTGAACTGTTTCATTCCCTAACGTATCTTTCAAGTCATGCATATTGAAAACATAAAACTGCGAAGCATGAACACTCTGGATAGACATAGTATTAAGGAATACAGTATGAAGTTTCTTGCTTAACCATTAAACTTTTTATATAAGACATCAACATAATTGTATGAATGCTATTGTGATTATGTATGGGTATGAGGTGAGGATTTCATCCTAGGAAACAATGTTTTTACATATGTTTTAAGGAAGTAAGTTCATGATATGTGTTGTGAACCGAAAAGGAAATCGCTAGGCGTTATTGGGGCTGTTCTTCATTGCATATCTTATGAATGACTAATATATGTGATTAGTATAACCGCTCATGACTTGTTTGTGTTCTTGGTACAACTATTCACATGATGCCTGACTTATGTATTGGTATGACTTTTATTAGTGAAACCGATCTTAAGTAATCACATGGGGTATGATCGGGTTTGTGTGTGTCTGACCAAATTTGGGATAGGGGGACCGATCCGAGTAAGAGGTGCAGTACATCACAAGGGGGAACCGATCTTTGTATGAGACGCAACAAGGTTTATAGAAGAAAGGGGAACCAATCATATGAACATGTGCAACACGTTTTTAGGCAAGGGGGAACCGATCCTATGGTCATGTGCAACGCATATAAGTTAGATGCCAAATATATGTGGGGAACCGATCCTAGTACCCAGTCAGCCGAATCTTTGGTAAGATAATGTGACTATGCACAGTACTCACATGGAGGTAGAACCGAAACTTGTTTTGGTAGAACCGTTACACCCATGACTTGTGATTGAGGGTTACTTGATCAATCACATAGTTCTTGAAAGTAAGATGAAACAATTTTAAACTTGTTTGTAAGTGTGGTAAATTGTTTTCAAGTGAGTAAGTATGAAAAAGGACTTGCAAGAGAAAGATGTCGACACACTTTGAACACACGCATTAATGTGTATCTTTAATTTTTCAATGATATTCCTTAACATCTAAGAATGAAGTAAATCCCAAGATCGAATTTAAATAAGTTAAGAATCTTTTTAATTAAGGTTTTTAATTATATATGGAAAATAAGAATTAGTAATGTGCATTTGCTAATTAAAGATTTTCCAAGGAGATTTCGATCATAAATTTGGACAGTGCATTCACAGGAATTATGAAAAAGCGAATCAGGTTTAATATGGAAATATCTTGAGAATATTTTCGGTTTTGGAAATATCTTGAGAATATTTTCGGTTTTGGAAATTCCTTGGTGTCCAAACTTCCTTGTCTATAAATACTTTGAGTTTGAATTTCTAGCAAACTAATCCTTCGTTACATTAAACTTCCTCTGTTGTATTGTTACTGGTGAAGCCGCCTATTCGGAGAGGAGAGTAACCTAATTAAGCGAAATCTCTTATGGCCTCAGTTTAAAGTCTTCTTTGGGATTGAGAATCTCTAGTGCGTACCCTTGGTGGGAAACTAGATATTGCGGTTTATATTTAGTTTTCTTATTGATTTGATTGACTAACGGTGGTTGAACTTTGATTGCACCTAGTTTGTTTATGCTTGAGAATCTTCTCTTCTGATATAAGATTCACTCAAACTAGTTCAAGGTTTCTACAGGGATCTTTAGACTGTTGTTAGGTCTAAAGACGATCTTGTGATAATCCATTGTTAACAGACTCTGTTATGTGCGTGATTGATCACAAGAGATTCAAGTAGTTGTGTGCAGGTGTTTATTGAAGATCTAAGAAGATTTGAGACAAAGAAGAGATAAAAGATTTCTGACTTGGTTTTATAATCTTTGGTGTGCACAATACTTGTTTTGGTAAAAGAGGATCCAATTAATAATCGGTTTATCCTTGTGGTAGATTGGATTGATTAATTGAGAAGATCGGCATCAACACAGTTTTTTGGATTAAGAGTGTTGATTGGCTTAATCTTAACGATTACTGTAACTCCCCGATTTTTCCAAACCCGGAGTGCTACTTGGAAACTATAGCCGAGGCCCAGCTACTAAGCCCGAGCTCATTAAATAATTTATTCATGCTTATTTAGTTTATGTTCATGTTACCATTTCTGTCGCAGCGGAAAACTTAGAAATTCATTTCGGATGATCTAACCGTTGATTTTAACCTAAATTTTTAAGTCACCAGAAACAAAACACATTTTGGTTCTCAAATAAAATATTAACACCATTCAGGTCTTAAGATTAATTTAATAAGTAACAATTTCAACACCATATTGTATAACTGAAAACATACCAAGGTAGATTCCTAGAATTTTACAGCGTTTCCAACTATGAATTTTCACGTCTTAAAAAAAAAGATTAAGCATAAAAGACTAATTAAAGCTTCACTACAATTAATCTAACTTGATATTAACAAATATCAATAAAGACTCATCAAAATTATTAAGCACTCATAGTCATGGCTAATTTATAAACAACTCATAAGATAACAAAACCATATTTTTATGACTCTACGTGCTGGACCGCTAAGCGGCTGCCTACGTACCCAAAAGGATCAAGCACGACCGTAGTTCATCAGACGATGCACCAAATGCACAATCAACAATTTTAAGATGATCAAATCATTAAGGTTAAACTTACCCAAGACACTTGTTCGACCCATTTAAAATAATCAAATTAATCAACTGAAGAAAAGAGAACCAAATTAATCAACTGCTCTCCCCAGGGAGCCAACATATGGAAACACCACATCCATAAACAATAATTAAATTCAATCAATCCTCACACCCCAGGGAGCCCCACGTGGGTTTAGGAAACAAAAACCGTTCCCAAGGATATCTCGTATCCCATCAAAAAATATAATACAACAATAAATTCAATCAATCCTCCCACCCCAGGGAGCCCCACATGGGTTTAGGAAACAAAAACCGTTTCCAAGGATATCTCGTATCCCGTCATAAATAATTTTTAAGAATCACAATCTATGGACCGCAGCCCAACATTCATAATCATGCTCACAACATCGATTATCATTCATATATATTAATGAAAACATGCAAACATAAATTTAATTAAAAGAAACTTAAATAAGAAGATTTTTGATTGTGTTGCGCCTACCTCAATCGCAAGCAAGTAATCATATGGAAGAACAATACCAAACGAACTAGCAATTCCCTTTTTGCTGGAACCATAATCCAAAGCTGAATAATATTGAAGTATTTTTATCCCTAAAACGTTTATTTCATCTATTTTACTATGTACTAATTGTCTCCTAATATCTGTATCTAACCCCAATAACACCACTAATAAGTTATCATTAAACAAAACATCATCATTACATAAAACATTATCATTACATAAAACTTTTTCTTTTTCTTTAACTTTTTTTTCCCACGTAAAACAAGATTAAAGTATTAAATCTTAGAGCTGGGCATAAGCTCAAAATCAATAAGTTCATTCAAACCAAGAGTTACGAAAATACCGTTTTAAACCACTTACTCAAAGATATTACCATGGGCTTCGTTTCAAAACAAAATGCGATAAATCTTACCATTTTAGAAACCGGAGAATACCTCCTTTCACACAAAAATCATTAACAAAGCGAAGAAAATCAAATAGTTTAGATAACAAGAGATGTAGGCATAAAACAACCGTAGAACATTTCTGAAATTCAGATTGTATAGTTTGTGTTAAAAAAATTGTGTAGACTTCATTACACAACCAAAATGAGTGATTCTTATCTCATTTTAAAGAAGATAGAATAAGGTATTATATAAAAAATATGACCAAAAACAATAAATTCCTTAACAGGTCTAATTCACCTCAGTAAAACCTGTCAGTGCTAATAGCTTCAGAAAACCTACAGTTTTGAGAGTCCAAACTTAAAAATTCACACAAAATTCATTGCTCAACCAAATACATTGGTTCTTGGCTCATCTTAAAGATTAAAAGATAATATTTCATGTAAAAATGTTAGGTAAAAATCAATGAGTTTTAAATCTGTTTGAAAGTTCCTCAGAAAATCTGCACAGAACTTACATTTTCAGAAATTGCAGTTTCGACAGTGTACATTCAAAAATTCGTGTAAAAATCATTACAAAATGAAATTTAGAAGTTTTGGTACCATTAGAAATCTAAGAAACCAAAATTTTACATAAAAATGATAAATATAGGTGATAAGATACATAACTATGCTTAAATCTCTCAACCAGAACGGACAGAAGTGCTGTCCTTCAGAAAATTCAGTTTTGATGGTCTGTAATCAAAAATTCGTGCAAAAATCATTACACAATAGAATTTAGAAAACTTGGTCTTGTTGAAAAGATGAAAGACTCTACTTTGAAATAAAAATAATAACCAGAAGAAATCAAGTATCAATCTGATCTGAAAAGTCTCAAATAAACAAGATAGTGACCAAGTTCTTCAGAAATTACAGTTTTGGAAGTCTATAATCAAAAATTCGTGTAGAAATCATTACACAACAGAATTTAGCAAACTTAGTCTTGTTGGAAAGATGAAAGACTCTAATTTGACATAAAAATTATAACCAAAAGAGATCAGGTATAAATCGGATCTGAAAATTCTCAAATAAACAGGACAGTGACAAAGTTCTTCAGAGATTATAATTTTGGAAGTCTATACTCAAAAATTCACCCAGACTTCATTACTCAACGGAATCAGTTGATTCTTGGCTAGTTTTAAAGAAGAGAAGTTAATATTGTATTTGAAAAATATAAACAAATATAAGATTCAAATTAACTGGGTGAGAATCTAACCATAAAACAGGACAGAAAACTGTTTCAAAACTCCTTGAATTGCTTCTAAATTGAATTTCAAGAGAAAGTAAAGATCAATTCCAATAAATTGAGAGTACCCATGGATTATTCAAAGTAATGAAATTAAATTCAAATCAGTTTTAAATAAGAGTTTTACCCTTATCTTTTGTGTAGTTGAACCTTCCAAAGCAACTAAATCCATATTAACTCACCAAACGATTGTTAAATCGATCTAGCTTCAAAATCAAGTTTTATGATAAAAAAAAAATTCTATTTTTTTCTTTGTTGTATGAAAAATGAAAGAATGAAATAAAGAGGTGATTTTTGAGATAAAATCAGGGGAAAATGTTTATAAAAGAAGGTATAAGGTCAAAAATACCCTTCTTGCAATTGTTACTCGACACATAGTCGAGGCAGGTGTCATTTTATCGCAAACTTGAGTTTAAAAACTTCATTAACGTCCGTCCACACTACGGGCAGGCTCACGCAAAGAGAAATATAATTTCTCAGGTAAACACAACTAGGTTTCACGCTCCATATTACGCTAATCCTAGTCTTCCAATCCAAATGGATTGAGATCGCACCATAAAAATTTATAAAAAAGAACACGGGTATTACAATTACCTTTTGGTGATTGAACATAAGATAGATCTTGGAACCTAGCAAAGAAGTTTATGTTAAGATAAAAAGAAAAGCCTTTGTGCAACTCATATCACTTAGTTGAAGATAGTTGATACCAAACAGATTTGTTGTTCCTTTACTGTTTGGAATACGAACTAAAGGAATTGGTCCAAGTACGTGACTTGTTTACAGGTTGGAGGCACGGGAATACAAACGGAACTAGGTAAACTATAGGTTTAATTTCTTGGTCTCAACTATACAAAGTTGGTTTATTTTGTATAGCATCTTAATCATGAGAGTATTCAATTCTGGACTAGGTCCCGGGGTTTTTCTGCATTTGCGGTTTCCTCTTGCTGTGTCATTTACTTTATATTTTCGTATTATAATTGTTTTATTATAATCAAAGTAAATTGCACAAACATTAATTCCTATTTACTTTATACATGAATCCTATTGAGTTTGGTTAAGTCCGAACCTTTGTATCAAGTAAACATACTTCATTGGTGTATTGTCTCGATCTCGTATCCATAGACGATCACATGAAGTGTGAACCGATTAGTTGCATTGTATCGACTCAGTCCATAGACAATCACTTTCAGAGAAAGGAATTATAGGAAGGAAAAGTTTTAGCTTGAGGTATATTTGGGTACCCTCGCCTTTTCAATTGGTATCAGAGCAGGCAAACACGAAAAGATCTAACAATCTGTATTTTGTGTGATCCATCCTATAAGTTATGGGCCAAAGTAAAGTTAAGCGAGAGAGAAAACTTAAGAAAGGCTCAATTAACGAATTGCAAGACATATTCTCAAAAGAAGAATGCTCTTCAGACTGTTCAATTGATGAGTTCTCTAACGAGACATTTTTGAAATCTATGATTGAGATTTCGAATGAAAGATCAAGTGTGAAAACTTCTGAACTAAAGGATTTAATCAAACAATTTCTCTATGTCTCTGAAGAACTTCTCTCTACACTTAAAAGTGAACGAGAGTTAGCCTTAAAGGTTGAAGTTATCTATAAGGAGAATGAGCTTCTAAAGGAAGAAATCACACAGAAAGCAAGTGATCATGAGGAAAGAATGATTACTGAACGTAATCATGTTGAAACTTGTAAAAATGATCCGGAGAAATTTTTTAATTTATGTTGAAATACAAGCAAAAGACACGACCTGGGCTGCTTATCGTCTTTCGCGACTGGAATGATCTTTAGGAATATGGTTAACCTTTAATTTATGGTAGGTAGGATATGGGACATGAACTAATACTTTATATGTAGTGATTGATTATCATTTCATTTTTTTGTTTTCACTTATATTTGTGTGCTAATATCGCCAGAACACTCATAAAAAATAAATGACTAAACTTACATAATGTTAGTTCATGGACATTCACTCTATATAATTTAGCAACTGCCGTGCACGGCTATCTTTTGAAAATTTTGTGCTATACATTAGGAGACAGTTTAAAAGGTAGCGCCTATTAGCTATACAAACATATCGAATGTAAAGAGACCACTAGTCCAAATTTTTATCTGGCTCTTTACAATCTATAGATACTGTAAACACTTCCTTTACTAGCTTATGCGCACATTTTATATATTTTATTTTTGAATTATTAATGTCTACATAATTGTACACATGTTAATTATTATGGTGTACATAGTTTTACACGTGTTATTGTTTTTGAAGTTGGGCATAGTTTTGCAATTTAGCTGTTTTTTGTCTATATTTTTTCCTTCAAAGCAACTAATTGATGTCTAATATCAATTTACAGGTTGAATATCATGAGGATCATATCTAAGAGATGCATGGAAGCTTAAGATTTTCTTTTTTTGTGGATTTCTGTTTAGGTGATTTTTTGGCATTATTTAACATTGGTTAATTTGAGTTGTGAGAGTCACCAGTAGTTTGAATAGTTCATACTTTCTTTTTGAGAAGTCCATAAATAAATAAATAAGTTATTTTAAATGATCGATGTACAAAATTTATTTTATGCTCACTGCTATTTGTCTCGTTTCCATTGTTCTTCTACTTTATTTGTCTTATGTTTTCTTTCATCCTATCTTGGCGTGTCATGATTTCTTATATTTTCTTTTTATAGGTAACAATATTGGCAGTAACAAAACGAGTTGCATCTCACAATAGTAAAGTTGGCAAGGTAAATTCTTCACATGTAGCCTCTCTAACCACTTATTCTTTTCCTTGTAAACTCTATGAAGATTATCTATTAGATATGTCCATTGCTTTTATTATACCGGTGTACTTATTTGTGCACCTATTATACGTGGTGTACTTTTAAGTACACTAGTTCGTGCATGAACATGAAACTATCAAATTAGTATTTGCATTTAGACTTGTTTGACCTGTTGGATTTTTGTAGGTGTATAGTGTATACATAGTTTACGCCATTGTGATATTTCATGAATATATGTCTTGTTTTGTGGGTAAATGTTGGATTTTTGTAGGTGTGTACATAGTCGTGCATCTTTGTGCTATCTTTTTGTTTATATTTTAGTTGTACATCATGTTGATTCTTTTTGAAGCTGGGCATAATTCTGTAGTATATTGATGTGTAATATCTTATTTTTCAGGTGTACATATTTGTAACATGTTGATTATTTAGGTGTACATAGTTGTACACATGTTATTCGTTTTGAAATCTAAGAAATTATGTAAAGCACTAATGTGTACACAGTTGTACACACATGTTATGTTATTTAGGTGTACATAGTTGTCCACATGTTGGATATTTAGGTATACATAGTTGTATACTTGAAGAACTATATTTTATGTATACAGACCAAAAATTAGGGAAAGCGCTAATTTTTTGGATTTTTTATAGATATGTACACCATTGTAATGATTGGGGATTTAGGAATGTACATAGTTGTATACCAATTCACTCAATTTAGTAAGGATTTAATTCTTATTATTAAACAAAGTACAGATATATAAAAGCGGCACCATTTAGGAATGTACATAGTTGTATACCAATTCACTCAATTTAGTAAGGATTTAATTCTTATTATTAAACAAAGTACAGATATATAAAAGCGGCACCATTTTATTCGACAATATATGTTTAGATTCATAGGATCGTATCAACTGTATTTTGCATTAGTTGAAAACAACTATTGCCTTCAGCCCGAAGGTTAATATTATGAAAATGGATGGAGGGTGATAGGATGGTCGGTTAAAATTGTTGTTCCGATGAAAACATTTGCACTACCTTGAAACATGAAGGCATTTGGACCATTATGTTGCAATATTTTTTTGTTAGGTATGAGGAAAATGTATGTGGACTGTTGTATACATCCCTTAAAATAAGAAGTAGGAGTTATAAACATCAGCTTTCATTTGCTTAAAATAAGAAGTATGAGATATGTAATGTGGACTAAGTCATTACTGTCAACATGATAATATGCAGAATTCATATTTCATCTCTCTGTAGCTTTCCAAGGTACTTCACTTGAATGAATGTATTCTTTTATCTTGATCAATGATGTTGTCCAAATTCCAAATTAATTTTACTGTGCACGTTGTTTAGTTTTCGGTTTGCTTCTAGCATTTATGGTTTCGACTACTTTTGATGTTGAGTTTAAGCTCCAAATGTCTAGATTTTTTTATTCTTAATGTGTACATAATTGTACATCTATTGGACATGTGTACATAATTATACACATGTTGATCGTGAATTTTCACATAAATATACACTTGTTAATCATTAATGTGCACATAAATATACACATGTTGATTTCTAATGAGTGCATATATTAATTCCTATTTGAACCTTCCCAAGGAAGATATCTTAACTTCAACTGAGCAAGTAGTTCCAACAGTTGTTCATGACAGTTTGGAAGCTTGGCGAAAAGGTGAATATAGTAGACATATTATGGATTCTGTCTACTATGTTTGTGTTACGTTGCTGAGCACTATTCTTGTTAATGTGTTATTGTGGAGCCAACTGCTCATACTTGTTTAAATTTTGATGTATTTTTTTTCAGAGAAGGGTGCCTACAATATTGGAATATTTTATTGGTGGTCGACAACAACTATAATCAAGTTAGCAAGGGAATGGAAAGACATGCTTCTAGATGATGATATGATATGGGGTCAGAATTACTTCAACGAGCTTGTCCATAAATAACTAGGACCACCGGTTGATGCGGAAAGTGGTCTTGTGTTTGCCTACGATGGAAAACTTAAGTTGGCTTCCCGCAAGTATATTTTGAAGTGGGCGTACTTACTTCGTCCAGGTACTGGATATTGATTGTTATTGTGCGCATTTATTATTTATCTTTAGGGACTCATAAGCTCAAAATGGTAGAGCGCCCAACCCTATCACAAGGTTTTTGGAGGTTGATGGTTCAAATCCATTTGAGTTTCCATGTTATGTTTATTTAATATGGATAGCATTAGTGGTGCTTAGGTGGACGATTTAAGTTGTATGTGACGTATAAACTGGTGTACCTTGTCTTGTCTTTTGATTTTCTATATTCTTGTAGATGTGTACATGTTTGTACACCAATGTAATCTAAGATTTTTTAAAAATGAGAATTATATAGTCATATGGGTACACTTTTTGTAGCTTTCGAATATATAAAGTTTGCGAATTTTGGACAAAAGAATCAAAAGATAAATTATTTTTTAATTATTTTTATATTGTTTAAAATTGCTGACAACATCATGAGTCATTTTGGACTAAACTGTAAATATTTGGACTAAATTGTAAATTAGGAAGGTTATATGCGTATTTTCCATATTTTAAATAGCTTTTGGACTAAATTGTACCTAGTTAACTCGGGATGGACTAACCCGTACTTTTTGATGCGTTTTTGGACTAAACTGTTTTTTTTTCCTATCCCATGTGACGCTCTGTCAAGTATCGAACAAAAAAATTATGTATTACATCAATACCATAAGAGAGTTGGATTACAAGATAGCATGCCTACTACAAGAAAAAGCTAATTTTTTATGAATGAAACAGGCAATGCCTCATAATTTCATTAATATGAAATTTTGATTGCATTATGATCAATTACATCATAAAATAGAAAATAATAATTAATACTAAATTTACAAAGTTCGAAACTTAAAGAATTGAAAAACGAAATTTGTACTAAGATTTTACGTTCTGGTAAAGAAATTGATATCTTGATAATGGTTTCAAACCATTTTGTTTCTTGATCTTTTGAATCTTGATCATTGACATCATATATGTCAGATGCTTCCATAAAAAAGAAATAATATGCCCAAATTGATATCAAAGCAATCAAAATCACTCTTATTTGCCGAATTAGATCATCTTCTTTCAAAACATACTTAATTATAATGCAGCACCACCACCAGAGAACGCCATTAAGGCTATTATTATATAACAAATCTTGATAGCATAGATATGCACCGATCAGAAAGATAAAAAAAATCATTAAATACTATTTACACAAACCCAAATCCACTCGGAAAATATGATATCTCATATTATATCCGAGCAAATCTAGGTATGGAGATGAAGAAAATTGAAGAAAATAAGTTTTAGATAATTAATTAGGAAAACGGTTATGCATAGAGAAAAGAGAGAACAATAATTCTGATTATTTTGGATGACACTCATCTTATATGAAGGACAAAAGAAATACGACTGCTAGAGCCATCATTACCACTTCAATGGATAGCATGGTAACTTATCCAAAATCTTCCTTTTCTTTTGTTTAAAAGACTTTAAATTTACCTAGCACATTTAGGGGCGACTCAATCGCAATTAGGGGCGACACTAAAAGACAAAAAAAGTCACCCAAACGTAAAACTGAGGTACCCCTTATCCGTTTTTTTTCAAAATGACAACTATGCCCTTATATAATCGGTAGCCAAAACCACAATCGGTAGTTTAAAATGAATCATTAGCTACCGATTAATGTATGGATATTTCGGCTAATGTTCCCTTTTATAATCGGTAGTTAATTGGACCTGTAAAACTACCGATTATAATAATCGGAAGGTTAACTGGTTATATTACCTTCCGATTATAGGTTGCCCCAAAATGAGTTTTTTTTTCTAAAATCCATTTTCTCTAAAATTTTGAAATCTTCCATAATCGGTAGGATATTTGGCTACCGATTATAAGTAGCCCCACATCGGACCTTTGCCAAATTTCCACTTGGCTCAGGGTGCAGAGCCACCCCTAACCATTTGGTTCGTGTTTGAGACGTAGCCATAATCGGAAGTTTAACTGGTTACATTACCTTCCGATTATAGGTTGCCCCAAAATGAGTTTTTTTCTAAAATCCATTTTCTCCAAAATTTTGAAATCTTCCATAATCGGTAGGATATTTGGCTACCGATTATAAGTAGCCCCACATCGGACCTTTGCCAAATTTCCACTTGGCTCAAGGTGCAGAGCCACCCCTAACCATTTGGTTCGTGTTTGAGACGTAGCCATAATCGGAAGTTTAATTGGTTACATTACCTTCCGATTATAGGTTTTCCCAAAATGATTTTTTTTCTAAAATCCTTTTTAATCGGTAGGCAAAGGTGTTACAAAGCTTCCGATTAAGTTTTAACAATCGGGCACAAAATACCTCCCGATTATGAAGGGGCATATAAGTATTTTCAACCTATTTTGTTTTTTATTGTCGCCCCTAATTGCGATTGAGTCGCCCTAAAAGTGCTAGGTAAATTTAGCATTCATTTTTTTTTCCTGGCCCAGCTAAAGGCTAGTTTAACTCCTCCTGAGATGACATCCTCTCCATCATGTCCCGAATATCTTCTTGCTATGATACCTTTGCCTGCAAGTTATTACGCTAGTGCAAAACATGTTATTGCCTAAGTCATGTATAGTAGTGTATGTTATTATAATAACACTAAAGACATTAGCAGCCCGTTCGGTTGGGAGAATTGGATACCTAAGAATTTAATTATGGGGTAATCCAATTCTTGGAATTGGATTCCAAGAAATGCAATTCAAATCTTAAAAATTCATGTTCGGTTGGGGTAATTCAATTCTCTTTGTTTTTACCCCAGAATCCAATTCCATTGCACTATTGAACCAATGCAATGGAATTTTACTATTTTGGATGAAATTGGATTCTTATGAATCAAAATTCTTAATTACAAAAAGTTCATTTGCACCGTTCGGTTCAAGGAATTTGGTGCATTCCCTAGGAATTGGAATCCGGGGATTCCAATTCCTTGAAACGAACATGTTGTAGAAGTAAAGAACTCATTTTGGGTTCCGTCATTTCTTTTGTAATAAAGAATGTTTAGGATGTGACCCGGTTGTCTTTAACTTTGTTATACAAATGTGTTTAATGCTTTTGCAAGTTAATTTAGCATCAAGCTCAATTTTTCTATAGATATGATCACATTTGGTTCCATATAAACCAACATGCACAAGTATAGGTTATGATCCCATGATTTATATCCGAGTTTACACTAAACCAAGAATTAAACTGCTTCAATAAGTTAGTAGTGGTTCCAAATTTAGTGTTGTTATCAAATAATATATGCCGGACAAAAATAGAAAAGGGGAAGTCTATAAAAAGATGTGTAAGTGTTCCTTCCGTCAATTTCAAGACTTGCATATAGGGTTAATGTAATGAAGAACGTTAGCAGCCTTAGCATTGTTGGGAGAATTTAATGAACACGTTTCCACAAAAATAATTCAAAGGCAGGAGAGGTATCTATTTTCCAAGTTTTATTCTGGTCAGTTTATTAAGTATCAACTTGTATTTGTTATCCATTTTTTCCATGTAGAGAGACTTGACAATTTAATCTTTTTTATCAGTTCACTTTTAGATACTTTGGTTTTCCCCCTAAGGTCCCTTCCTATGGGTGTGTCAAACCTGAATGTTTGCCACTTAAGCACCCATTATGGAGGGGGCAAACAGGAAAATTGGTCTGGCTAAGTGACAAATTTTCCACTTAGCCAGGTCAGGTGGAGTTTCTACCGAGTCTCGACCGCTCGGTGTAGTTTAAACCGGTCGGTGTAGTCTCCACTGCCAGCGGTCAATACTAGACAGGTAGTATCATCTCATCTAACGGTCCTAATTTCTTCATCCTATAAATACGATATCAATTTTTATTTCAATTCACACCATTTCTTCAATCTCCATTCTTTCGCTCAACAAATCCAACATGTCAGTTCGAGTTCGAGCTCGCAAATTTAACATAGTTGAAGATGAATCCATTTGCAGGCATTATGTTTTTGCTATGCAAGATATGGCCAATGCTGGGCAACATCAACATCAAGAGATTGTATGGAGTCGTATATTTCATAGATTTCAAGAAGATACAATGAACCTGAATAATCGAGATGCAAATGGATGTTGTGAACGCTTCTGAGAAATCAGCAGGGAGGTGAAGTTGTTTATTACTACACTAACTGAAGGCTATCTAAACCGCCAAATGGTCAAAACGCATTTGATGTGGAGCAAATGTGTCGGCTCGAATGGCGCAACAGAGTGGGAAAAGATTTTCAATTTGATGGTTGTTATCTTATCTTGAGGGTGTTCCCCGAATATGATCAGTTTAGATTAGCTGCCCAAATATGATACATCTATCATTTGTATCAAATTTTAATTTTAAGATATTATTAAATCGTTCGGTTAATTTCAACCGCTATAAAAATTTGTATCAAATTTTAATTTTAATATAAACTAGTGCAACTTTCATTAAAAGTAAAAATTTTAATTTACATTAGTGCCTCTTTCATTCATCTAGGTAATGACATAACTTACAATAAAGACTCTAAAAGTAAAAATTATGGACGATGTTCTTCATCTTGTTTATCTTCTTCATTTCACCAAACTTCCAATCAATGCGCTCCTGAACGGAGTCTCCTTTGTTTATCTTCTTCCTTGCCTTCAAATTTTCCTTCTCTTGAACTTTTCTTGGTCTTCTCTTTGGAGGTTTGATTTGATTAATATCCAAAACTTGTAGACTTCTTTGATTTTTACCTATTTCTTTATAACCTTCACATATCTTATTAACGGCCGAATCAAGCACCACTCCAGAAAAATCAAGTTGGGTAGCCAAGTCAAGTTGGGATTCAAACTTTGCCATTTTGAAAGATAATAAGATAGAAAGATAGAAATTTTTTGTGTAAAAAATTTGGTGTAATGTTAGTGTAATTTTTGGCCCTTTTATAGTGGTGGAGAAAGAGCCGTTGGAGGTTTCAAATCCATCTAACGGTTGAGACTACACCATTACTGGTTTAGTTGGCACCGCTACCGGTCGAGACTCGACCGCTAGGTGGACACTCGGTCGTTTAGAGCTTCTCCCATAGTAACGCGCCCGGTTTGTCAGTCCAACTGTCATGGCAAATGGAGGCATTTGCCATTTGCCATAGGAAGAGGCCTAAGTATTCATATTGTTATTTATTAATTGCCACTTTCTCCTCATGATTGAACCAAGTATCTAAAATATCGGTATCCCAATTCTCATTGTCAAAGATAAGATGCTTCGCCAGGGTAAGATCATTTAGGCAGCGAGACAAAAGATGAAGGTGATGCGTTTGAACTTCAGCAAATATGTTCATTAAACTATATAAATTTAATGTTCTTCATTTTAGTAATGTGTTTCTTTCCATGTTATGTGGATGATCGCCATGACCAATTGTTGGAGTCAAATGATGATACTGAAGGTAATGTTGTTTTTTCCACGTTGATTTTATACCTTTTATAGTTGTTTCGTTAACTTGTTGCTCACTATGATACAGTGGTGAAGGAAGTTATTAAACCTTCTCTTTTGTTTGGGCTTGAAAAGGATAAAGGTGAACATGGCAATGGACTAGAAGATATTTATGGTCTTGAAATGGTATATGTTCCATTACCAAATGATGAAAGTAAAAGTGGTCTATAGTGGGCCAGTAAGTGGTTGAATAATCTATCATTTGAAAAAATCTTTGGTGTAGATTTAGTGGATCCCAAATAATTATTTTCAGAACTTGAGCATATAGAACAAGTTGTTGATGCAAATAATATGGAGCCTGGTTTACAATTTCTAGAAGGGATATTTAACGTTTAGTACTCAGCAAATGTCCAACACCTAGCTTTGGTACCTAACATTTGATATATTAAGGGTTGGTACCTTGACCAGATGTGGACTGTCAGATACAAGGTTTGACTTAACAGTTTCTTACTTTTTAATTTTTATTTCGTTTTTAATAATTTAATTATGGGAAACGTTATTTTGTTTATCGTTCACGTTATAGTTATTGTGTGTGTTGTTCACGTTATAAGGTCAGTCCTTCCAAAATCCCGTCTAACCACCGGCTGCAATTACCATTTCAAGCATGTAGCCATCATTACCGATACCAATGTTGGAACACAGAACCCGCCATAGATCAACAACCACCACTGCAAGCATCACCTTAACATCATTTCTCTCAAGTGATTTTTCTCTCGAAACGAACCCATTACCACCAGCAACCATTTCAGTCACAAAACTCATATTAGAGAAACACTCACATTTCTCAAGCATACCAAATTCATCCCATCATACACACACAGAACCCCAATTTCAGGCCACAACATTTCTTGTTATTCTCCCCTAAATTTCAGTTCAATAACACATACATTTCGTATTTTTGTGGCTGTTAAACATCAATAAAATTCCAAGACTCCATCTCCATTCGAATTATAGTTCCATTAATCAAGCCTTCTTCTCTTTATAGAATTTCCAATTAAACCCAATTTCTTTTCACATCTAGAACCCCCAAATTCCATTTGCTGCTATTGATAATAAATGAAATGCTAATCCTTGAAATCTCCATTGATCGGACCACTTTTAACCATCTTCCATTACATGTCTCTACTACAGCCAATGTTTCCCGCAATCATTTGTTCATGGAGCTGATTCCAACTTTATTCACTACCACTGCAAACTTCCCAAATGGCTAGCAACACCAACAATCATTTACAGCATCAACGCCACCTTCCCGACCAAACAAACCCCCTGAAATTCGTTGATTGAATCACCAATTTCAGTAAAACCAGTAACCACGTCTGTTTTCCTACCTAGATCCTCTTTTTCTCTTGATAAGAACCTCACCAACTTGACATGAGAATTGCAATTTCATTTTGAGATTGGATTTCTGTCCGATTTGCGAAATAAGGTTAATTTTCTTACTGTGCAACTAAAAGCGTGAACAATAAACACAATAAAATTATTTTTATTAAAAGAGAATAATAAACAATCGGGTCAAATCTAGTCCCTAACAGTCCACATCTGGTCAAGGTACCAACCCTTAATATATCAAGTGTTGGGTACCAAATCTAGGTGTTGGACATTTGCTGGGTACCAAACGTTAAATATCCCTTTCTAGAATTATTGCATAGAGAGACACTATAGAGTAAAACATGGATAGACTTTTGACAGAAAAAGAATTTGGCAAGGCATGAAACGTGGAAGACTATTTTGATAAGGCGTGAAACGTGGAAGGACTATTTAATCGTGGAAATTTTGTAACTATACAATTATGGGAACTAGTATGTAACCCGTGCTACGCATCGGGATTGATGGAATCAGCTAATTTAGTATGGCGGGGCTTCGCCCCGCACCCGTGGTCAAATGCATTTGATTTTTTCTAAATAGTTCTCGATTTTTTTTTAAGGAATAGGAAACTCTGGTACCTTTAGTGATGAAATTTTGTATGATAAACCCAAATTCTTATAATAGCTTCATCGGCATATATTAAGATAAATCAATGAAATGATTCATTATTGGAAATGCCAAAGAGTCAACTGACCAGGTATTACTACAATTATTTGAAATGCGTTTGGATAACTTTTTTTTTGTTCAGTATAGCTTCGACCATTTCTGGAGCTCGGCAATTAGTTAACCATATATATGTATTAGTTAATGCCCATATATATATATATATATAGCAGGTATACCAAGTAATTGTTGCTAACCCCGTGATAGGCACCATGTAACTCAATTCATGAGTAATACAAAACATTCAATTACATGCCCAATCTTGCCAATGATTTATTCGAGCATTATGGATTTTCGGTAATTAATCCGATCGTTATGAATTATCTTACTTAGCATTGCACACCCTGCTTCCTATTTGATATCTTGTGTAGTGTTATTTTTTGACATTACGGTCTAAAAACCTTATGGACTGATTGATGAAGTGATTTAGAGAAGAAATTTACTCAAAAGTTGGTTGCATCTAAACATATTGTCCCATTGTGGGGAATACACCGCTTTTATCACCGTCGTTTACTTTTAAAACTGTCGCAAAATGTGTGTTAGTTTTGTAACATTTTTAGTAACATGTAATAAGAAATAAATGGATTTTTATTCCATAAATTAAGTACTAAACTTGAACACTCTACAGTCTCTACTCAAACCTAGCATCTTCAGCGAACCTTATCAACCATTACAATGCTCTCTTGCTGGTGAAATGATACAGATAATCTGTAAACCTTTAAAAGCAATGTTGCTCTCATTAGAGCAATTCTAGACGAACCGTCGAAAAGACAGCCCCGTCACAGATTTTCGAAATTTGTGGTCCCCAGTGGGCCCCTCCCTTCGGGAGTTTAGCAGGGGGCACATGTATTGTGTCTGGCGGTTTTTTCATTGTATTTCGCTCGGTCTGTAAAGTCTTTTTTTTTCTCTCATTAAAAATATTCAATGCTTTCCATCCTACTGACGCTCTAACATCATTAACTATGTCCAAAATCCCTTTCTTGACAGCCAAAAAAAGTGCTTCTATGGTCGTCCCAACTAATTGCGCAGATAACGGCATCCCCCACTTGCAAGTGCTTCAGCTTCCTATACCCTTTTTATTCTTTGAGTCATTTGCCATGCTTCATATGCAGACCTGTTTTATGGTCAAATAAGCCCAACTTAAAAAATTCGATTGCGAAAAATTGTACATGTTTGCATGTATATTAGTTTTACATTGTGTTAGGAACTTTACTACAAAAAAAAAATGTATCATTTTAATTGCAGACGGTAACTCTAATACGACTTGCCAAGCACGAAAATTGATTATATTCAAGAGTTTGATGCGACTTGAGAGCTAAAAATATATCGAACCTGGAAATTCGCTCAACTAATATTGGCATAGCTTACACGCGGCAGCTATAAAGTTGGATGTCAGTGTCAGTAAAGGTCTTATCAAGTTAGGTAATTAGTTGCTCTTTGCTTCGGCGATATTATAAAATCCTTTTTCTTTATCCACGACGATAGCATATGATTATCTCCGAAATAAACTATATGAACCAAATTAAATGTAAATAAACAAAGAGAGCATAAAATACAAACGCATGAATTTATTTATTTATTTGCTTTCACCATAATCCTTTTACGAACAATCTCATTTATTTTCATAATTTCTATAGCTTTTAACTTTTATGTTATTCATGAGTTTGTTTTGCTTTGTCATGTTTTGCTGCTATATAGTTGTCGATCTTTAAGAGAATGTATGATTCAGGATTGAATTATAAGTCAAAATATGACCCATTAATTGTTTTGCTTTGTTTTTTTTTTCTTTGAATTATAATTTATAATTTCCATCACTATGTTTTGCTTTGTTTTTAATTCATAATTGAATTATAAGTCTAAGGTCTTTTACCATTTTCATAATCCGGAAATGTACATTTAACAGAATATAAAAATTCGCTCGAGACAATGAAGTAAAGAAACCACTATTTTAATACAAAGAAATAAACCATATGGACCAAAGCAAATATAAAAAAACAGAAAAAGCATGGGATACAAATCAAATATCAATCGAGTTTAGCATATTCTTCTGACAATATGGGTTGGGGTTCTCCTTACTCCTTGGCCCCCCATTAAGAGTCCATTTGAATCCCAGAAGAAAGCATCCATAGATGAAAGTCAGAAGAAGAGCAATGGTGAAAGTCAGATCATGTTCAGAAGTGGAAGTGCACATGGGTGCAGTTCTCTGGATCCTTGTTTATGTCTAGTTATTTCTTCTCTCTTTTATATATTATATAGAATTGTTTTCTTTGTGCCTAGTAGAAGGATACAAAAGGGCACAAAATAATTAAATTATTAATAGCAAGAAGACTATTGAACCTATAAAAGGATCACTAAATGCAAACCTAAAATGGGAGATACTGCATAAACTTGGATTAAACATCTTCTTTCGACATCACCCATATCAAGCCTTTCAGAATGACATCAACATTTGTTTCCACACTGTCAATAAGCTAGGAATCACGTCCATTTTCCTTTCTTAAAAAAAAATCCATTTTCAGACCGGCTGAATTATTAGCTGAAAATAGTAGGAAGTGCAGAAACAATTTCCTGCATTAGATACTGACTCTAATTTTTACACATATAGGGCTTATCCCTATGATTTTAGGGAATCTAAGATGCACTGAAAACACATATTTGTTTAAGATGCATCGCAAACACATATTTGTTTAACATGATGCTACATAAACTACAATAGTGTCTGCAGCGGTATCCATGTATTTTATGATGAGAGAAATAAAAAGATATCAAAATCAAAACACATATTTGATCATTGTTAATTCACCAAAACCCACTTGAGAAATAAAAATAAAGGAACACAGTTGGATGAGACAAAAGAAGAGAAGTTACAGAGAACTTACCATTGTAAAAAGAAGATGCATTAGTTGAAGATTTAACTCTTAAATTTTTTTTTTGACACAAAACAAAAATTGAGAACAGAGAAACAAAGGGGAGAAAACCACCGAAATATTTTCCCCTGTTTCGGTTTATTTGAAGTACCCAATAAATAAATGAAATTGAGAAAAAATGAATACTCAAACGAAAAATAGAGTGATATATGATATCAAATTTTCAATGGGGAGAAATTTTACTTTTTTTCTTTTACATGATTCTCTTTTATATTTATAATTTATATGAATATGATTTACTGCATAGAATGGTTTATAACAATATAATATAACATACGAATTAATATAACGATAAATAGAGTGATATATGATATCAAAATTTTCAATGGGAAGAAATTCTACAATTTTTTATTTTCCATGATTCTTTTCTATATTTATAATTTATATGAATATGATTATCATTTATCAATATCTTAATTCTAAATTATTAGAAATTAAGAAAAAATATGGCATTCTAAAAAAAGAATCAAACGTTCAAGTATTTCAAATCGGATGGGAAAAGTGATATATGTGGTATATATCCATCCATATTGAATTGCGGATACAGAAATGATTCTATGATAGAATCATTTCTGATTAACAGATGCAATATATAAATAACACCAACAAAAATATCAATGTTAGTTGCTCATATTAGTAACCTGAATTGCAAAAATCTCACCACACTATGGGCGATTATTTTTATTAATTGTCGCAGGAGCTAGATTACAAATCAAAAACTTCGATAAAGTAATTACGTCAAAAATAAAATCATGAGATTTATACCAAAAAAAAAAATAAAACAAAAAAAAAAATAATCATGAGCTAAGAATGTGTAATGCCACGAGAGATATATTACAAATCAAAAACTTCAACGAAGTAATTACGGAAAAAAAATATGATTGCTTTATACCAAAAATAAATAAATCATGAGCTAAAAATGTATAATGCAATATAATTCCGAGGGAGGAAAGAGGAATCAACTTTCTTCATTTTAGTGGAATCAAAATAGAAATCATTGAACATGCAACTTGAATATGCATTTGTCATATATACACGTATGTAAACACACAATTTTTAGGTAATCATAACATGATAATGGGATGTTTTGGGGTCTTACCAAATGAGATAGCAAAACACGGGATTTTGCATGCCGCGTAAAAATTGTTAGACATTCAGAGGGGGCATTTAATCTGGAAAAGGAAAAATAAAGAGGTAAGGGGAAAATAAAGAGGTTAAACCATGTATAAAAAAAATATATACTTCCGAACTGTCACGCTTGCATTTTTAAGTACTGATGCGGCACGTTTTGATTTTTACCAAATGCTTCCTGCATTTTGGGAGGTAACTCAGTAGCAGGCCCCATATATGACAAATGTTAATTTCCTTTTTGTTTTGTTTTGTTTGTTTGAGTAGCCTGCAAATCTATTAACTAAGAATTATGGAAGAATGATGGTGCCTGCAAATGTTAACTAAGCTGCCTGCAAACCCCATACTATTAAAAGATCTGAAAACAACTATGTTACAAATTAGTGCATCCTACAACAATCAGGGGAAAAAGCTAACTATTTCTTTAATGTAATGAAAAACTGATGGTGCCTACAAATGCCTTCCAGCAATACCAAAGGTGATTATCAACAGGAGCCGTATAGTAAGCGCTAAAGGAATCTTGAATCGTGTTAAACCTAAGCTGGAAAGATGAGATCCAGAAGGCTCAAATATTTTCCCTATATATATAAAAGTTGTGTTAAATGTGCAGCTAAGAGTTCAAGAGAGTGCAAGGGAATCAACTTACCAAATTAGGCACACATGACTCTTCACCGACCGATTTTATCCGCTTCCTTAAAAAGTACCTTCTGTGTGCCATATGCCAAAGCATTTCTCCCTATGGCAATCCACAATTAGTTCAAATAACGAAAATGACATACATCATGCGAAATTGGCTAATATTCAGATATGAGTTAAATAATTTCCATGAAAACTTTGTATATTACCTACATTAATTGTATACTTTTAGATTGAAGCACCTGGCTAGATAAATCTCAGATGTTGCTTATTAGGTTGTACATGACTATTGCACTAATCATTTGATGATTACTCCATGATGTAGTACATGACAACTGTGAGAAAGACTGCATCGATCATTCGCATTAGTATGATGTTCTAGCCTTCACAAAAATCATCATTATTCTATTCGAATGATTGCTGATCCGTGTGTTTTTGTGATTAAAAATAAGAATGATGTTCCAGCCTTCACAAAATTTCCACTAACTGAATTTGGTTTTTCTAATAGGTACAGTCACAGTAAAAATAACTCTTGTATGCACATAATTGCATCATTTTATAAAACTACAAAAAAATAAACTTGAGTTGAGCCTGACAATAATCAAATCCTTGGTTACCATAATAAAAAGTTATAAAAACAAAAGAATTCTTGACTATTACCACATTCTTACTCTTTCATAATTGTGCCAACGGTCCTTATTGGTGGCTTGGTAGCTAGTATGTAACCCGTGCTAAGTACCGGGTCTGATGAGAATCGTCAATTGGTGTGGCGGGGCTTTGCCCTGCACCCGTTGCAAAATGCAGTAAAATATTTCCAAAAAATTCTTGATTTGTCTGATTATTTTTAATGGATAGGAAAGTTTGATACTCTTTAGTAATCGAACTACTTCTTTTAGCAATCAAACTATGTTATTGTATAGTTTCAAAGGATTTGGACATGACGAAATTATAAAAGAAATTTTAATCTACCAACCAAAGAACTTTGTGTTAGAAAGGCTTAATCTTAATGGAATATCAACTCTATATATTTTACTAATTGATAGGTGTTGTAAAACACCTAATTTTATATCTAGTATTTATGCTTTCTTTGCTATTTATTTTGTGAAATATGTATCTTATGTGTGAATTTGTGTTGATTAGGTGCAATGAAGTCATTTGGAGCAAAAGAATGAGAAATTGTCCTTTTGGAGCGTAAAAGCAAAGAGGTCAATTCACATGCGAGCTATACTTGGAGCAGGCCAGGTTGCGCGAGAAGGAGTGAAGGATGAATTGTCGGTTGTGCGAAACTGACATGCCAAATAGTACTGGGCACCCCTTATCCTAACCCATGGGATGTCAATATCAATTTTACTTCCTACACAAACCTAAATTTCAGAGATGAAATCATTGGGTTTTATTTCTTCTCATTTATTTCTGCATCTATATTAGAAAATGGCTTCCACTGGTGGAAGAAATCGATGGATTTCAGAGGTTGGAAATGATTTCATGAACAAAGAAGAAGAAAGTTCTTCCCCATATGATATTCTGTAGTAAGATTGAATCTGAGGGTTTTTGGTTGTTCTGCTGGTGAAATGAAAGGTTGATCTGTTGTTGTTTGTTTAGTCTGAAGTTGAGAGGAGAATTACAAGCTGGGTTCTATTTAATTTGCAATTATTTAGGGTTCCGACCCGATTCAGACACTGAGATGAACAAAGAGGTTTGGGTGTTGGAATTGAATCTGCTCTGATGAAACTGGTAGCTCGATTCTTTAGGGATTGAATTTGTTTAGCTATTGGTGTTGATTTACTATAAGATTTTGTGGATTTGAGATGTGAATTCAATATGCTACTATGATGAAAATTAATTAAGAAATTTGGGTTTAGAAATTGGAGTTAGGGTTTTGGTGGAAGTCTTTGTTGAGGATGAGATAGTTTCAAGACTCAGGGAAGAGGAGATCTTGGTGTTGTGCTATGATTACTGATGGTGCTAATCAAAGAAAAAGGACCTGAGTGCAGTGATGGGTGTTGATTTGAGTCACAGATGGTATGACTGAAATGAAGGTGATATTGCAGCTGACTAACTGGTGATGTGCAGTGCAGGGGTAAATGGAGATGTTGTTGGTGGTTTTCTGAGATGAATGGTTCCTGTATTTTTGAGAAGGTTCAGAAGAATGGGTTCTCACCCAGTTCAAGCCTACTGTGATTTAGAATGTTGGTAAATCACAAAATGAAGTCACAGAGGCAAAACTGTGGTTGATTGTCTGTTATCAGTTGCAGGAGCTTCAGGGAAGAAGGTTGGTTGCTGTGGTGTTGGATCCAGTTATGAAGATGAATATGGTGGTGATCTCTGTGAAGCAGGGTGGATTAACAACTGAGTAGATTGGTGATGTGTGTTGTTAGCAGGTGCTACAAGGTCACTGATGCTAGTTGGATGTAATGTTACTGCAATAAGGTGGGGGTTCTGATGCTAGATGGGATGATATGCAAGCAGGTGTTGCCAATTGCAATGGGTTCATGATAGAGCTGCAGTTCAGGTGATATGAATGTGGAATGATGGAAAAGGAGTTGGTGTTGCTGTGTTATGAAAACTGGGTAACTGTTGGTCACAGTCAGGCAAGAAGCTGCAATGGAACTGACATTGTGTTGGTGCTTGGCTCGACAGAGAAGGGAATGAGAAGAATTGAAGTGCAGCATCAGTTGAGGACTGTGGTTGAAGCTGTAGCAAGTGGTGGAGTTTTCAAGTTAGAAGCTGTGAAGACATGAATTGATGTATTGAGCTTAGGAGCAGCTGCATTTGCAAACAACTATAGTAGCAGAAGCAGAATGGTGAAATTGCAGGAATAGCAGGTGTTGGGAGTGGCAGTCACGACCATCTTGGCCGTGAACAGTATTTGGCTTATGCAAGATTTCAAAATCAAACCAACTCGGTCCACTCAGATCTGATTCGGTTCTCGACTCAGCTTCTGACTCGGTGTTTGACCCGAGTTGAATCGGTTGACCCGAGTTGGATCGTTTGACCGGTGACCGGGTGGACTTTTGCCGGTCACCTGAGACTTATTCCGGTGCCGGATTCCGGCCAAAAACACAGTTTTCCGGCGAACAATTTTTGGGTCATATTTTCACATGGGTTTTTCACACACATGATTTTAGTGGACTTCTTGGTATTGGACCATGGGCTTTGAAGACCTAATTTGCAAAGTTGGAAAGCTATAAAAGGAAGAGTTTCTATTCTTTTTGGGGAGATCACGTATCTTTCTACTGGAGTTTTGGAGGAGAGCGATTCTACTAGGGTTTGCTTTCGTTTATTTTTCATGTTCTTCATTTTATTTTTGATAATAATTATGTTGAATCCAAAAACTATGAGTAGCTAAACTTCATATTATTGGTTATGGGATAAAGTGGATTTCACAAATGATATTTGATTCAATGATGTAGTTTTGTCTCAATACTTTATTGTTTATGATTCATGGTTTATTTTGTTTTATGATTTGATTGTTTATTTGGTTGAGTCCGGAATCAATCCGATTTGCTTTCATTTCTAGAGCTATATTAGGGTTTTCAATACGAAAACGTTGTTTATCCTTGATTCTAAGTAGCATAAATGTGGGTAGTGCTTGTAGTGATATATCCTACTAGTCACATATGAATCATAACTTGGGTTAAATCGAATTAGTGCTTTTACACATTTTGGTTGCCTTGATTAGTCTTATTCCATAGAACTCATTGCTTTTAGGGAGTTAAATATAATTGTGCTTTTACACTTTAGGTTGCTTTCTAGGAAGAATTCACATATGCATCTTTTAATGTGGTTGTGATGAAATCAGGGAATTAGCGGGATACTCTTGCGATCAAGGTATCCTAGGACTTTTAGTAAATGAGAGATTAAATTTTCAATTCTAGTCATTGTTGATAATTCGAGTTTGTGAATGAAACTATCCCGTGACCAATATTTTCTCCTTATTGACTATTTTTATTATTACTTTGCTTTCAATTCATTTTTATTGCTTTGATAAATCAAAACCCCCCCCCCTTGGTTACTAAGAAACTGAATTTTTTTATAACAACAAAAGCCTCTCTGTGGATACGAACTCTTTCTTATCGCATACTATTTTTATTTTAGGAAGTAAGAAAGTGAAATTATATTTGACCGGCTGACAACCGACCACTAATATTGCCAAAATTTTGTTCTAATCATAGTCAGGCTTAAATGTTGTTAGTTGATCAATCACCATCCTATTGACTACTGTTTATAATGAACCATCAAGACATGAGAATTAAAAAGCACTCGATTCTTTTAACTTGTTTGGGTTTGGTTTAAACCACTACAGTATATCCAAGTCCCACTAAGATATCATATACTCATATATTTCCCATATTGTATCCAAGCTATCATCATACACTTTTGTACTTCCTACTATCGGTGCTAATACACCTCATGTCCCTCTCACAACCATTGTTAAGCCACCTTCGTATACTCATATACCTCGTACTCTCATTTTGCAAATCCACCATCGTGCACTCTTATCCGTCCCTCCTTTACATTCTACACCCGCCATGAAATCACCAACACCGTCTTCTAAACCATTACCAGAAACAAAACATGTGAAATATTCTTGAAGCATCAAAAAAAGTGATAATTTTCAAAACACACACGGGTCACTGGTTTTTCTTTGAATATTTGTCTCCATGACATTTCTCGTTGATTTGTCAGCAGGTAAGATATTATCGAAAAGTCAGTGACCTTTATTTGGCACCAGTAATTTGTTGTTTCTGAAAAAAAAGAAAATTGCATAATTAACATCTAGTGCAAGTGCAACGGTAATTCAATCTATACAACCAATATATATACTTGTTTTCAAGTATGCTAAGTTTTCATCTGATACTAGTATACGATACCATGCTTTCATGTATGCCACTAAGTTTTCAAGTCAGTTATTGTTCTTTTACTTTGAAGCATTTGGTCTAAATTTAACGGTGAGGGGATAATAGTTTGCCGTGAAAGTGTCAGCACCGCTGGTTATAGGAAAACACAACACATATCAGTATTTATTATTTAAGTTTAATCTTCTAGCATCTCAGTACATGATTCTTGTTATCATCAACGTGTCAACCTTACATATCCTATTCCTAATTTGTTCACAGTTCAAATTATCTCTCTTGACCTGTAGAAAATATATCTAGATTGCGGATGTGTTAGCTGCATCTATTTACAATAGTGGATACCAAGAAGTGCTCCCTTTATCATGTTATATTAGCCACCACTCACAAATAGAAAACATAATAGCCAATGAAAATACCAAGAGTGGCTATTAGCTATTCCTTTTCCCGTTGATTTTCCTTTCGATCCTTGTTCAACCGCCGGTCTTCTGTTGCTGCAGTGTTTCTACCACACAAAGAGGATATGAGAAACTTTATACAACTTAATATTCGAATACCAAGTTAGTAATCAAGAAAGGTAAATGTCATTGTGTGGCTAATAGTGCAAAAAGTACATACTTTAAGATTATAAAATTTCAGTTAAGCCCACCAACATCCTTTAATAACCATTATACGTAGCATTGTCAAGATATATTGCCTCGCGTAAAATTAATGTGTTGTTGAAGCTGTTTTGTCTACAATGAAGCGGATAGCATGATTTGATCAGTATTGCATGGTGTCTATCGCTCCATAGTTTTACATAAGTGATGGCCACTGAGTTGTCTTGCCCTGTTAACTTCTGGTACCCCAGAAACCAAAAAAGTTCTAAAGAACGCGGTTGCAGTAGTAGCCAGGATAAGGCAACTCAGCTAAAAATAGACACCATGGTCAACCTAATTGAATCTCGAACCCTACAAACAATGCAAAATAAAAATGTTGTGGATTCTTTTCCTCGTTCTTAGCAAGCTGGGCTTCTTGGATTTATTTGTCCTATATTAAACGGGATAGAGCCCCTGAGAACTTCTCCTTGACGTCATTTGCGTTCAGCAAAATCCAAAGATAAACAATAACAAATCCCAGTTATTAGAAGATTAAAGTTCCTATATCTTTTGGTTCAAAATTTCTACAAAATAGCTGATCCAAATATACTGATAAGAGAAAACATTAATTATGCCTCAATTTTTCACCAGCTGGATACAGGGTATATCTCAAAAATGGATTATCTGATAAGTAAACATGGTGAAGAAGAATCTCACCATATATATTAGCGGTCATTAGGAAATCAATAGAGAGTGGGAAAGTTCAAATAATTTATAACAATTTCTTGAATAATTAGATTGATGATTCTTAGCGGTCATTAGGAAATCAATAGAATTCGTAGGTTCTGTAGATCAACCATTATTAACATATGGAGTATCTGATTCTTGACTAGTCATTCCCAACTGGTTGCTTGCATACTCACCTTGAAAAAAGCCAATATTAAGCATGCTCATGTTACCTAACTTCATCAATGTGCAGAACTTGTTTATCTCCCGGTTAAACAACTCGACTCTTATTCAAGCATGAAACAACTATCACTTTGTGGCAGATCAATACACCTTTTAGAGAATCATAGCTTTAATACTACTACCCTCTAATATCCATGACTGTTTCTCACTTTAGTTCATCTTAATTATAAATAACAGTCACACTATATTATTACTAAATATCTAATAATATGTATCCTCAGCGATCAGAACCATAACTATCTTTAACTTTATACAACATAAAAAGCCAATATCAAGCACTAAGAATCATCAATCTAATTATTCTCGTACGAATTCTCCTGGCCTTTGCATGTACATGATCTTTTTGTAAACCACAACAGTCTAATTGCATCAAGGGAAATAGTTGAGTTGTATTGCAGATTCATGTGGGAGGTTGGTTTGGTGGACGATATGACAATACTCATGAAAGCACACTAACTAAATGTATTTGTCTAATCATAAAGGCTTCAAGGGAAACAATTAAACAAAAGCACACTAACTAAATACAATTATGTTATGTCACAACCGTTGTAGGAGCGAGAAAGGCCATGATGGGGCTGCAAGTATGTACCCGATTTCAAAGATCAAGACCAACAGAAGTAATATAAAAAAAGTTAAGGTGAAACCAAAACAAAAATCTAAACAACAAGCACACAAAATCCTAAATCCTCAAATACATATCACATTTCTTAAAATCGACTTTACAGCTGCAACAAAGCACTTACTTGATTGAACGGGTCAAGAAGTAACAACGAAATTATTTCCCAAGCCAATGTACATACTATAAGACTATTGTATAAATCAAACGGATGAAAAGATAATCATGGTATTGAATGACTGGAGTCGTTATATGTAAGTATGTACAGCTTGTTCATAGAAATTTAAGACAAAGGCTCTGACCAAATTAGGTTTTTACAAAAACTTCCAGCTGGTAAAGTAAAAATAAAATAAAATACCATCAGGCGGAATTGATACGAAATAATCAAATATTCAATATATATTATGGTCACTGATCCCCAGAAACGACTATCATCCACCAATTAAAATTATTATTCTTTTATGCTTGATTTAAATATATTTCAACCTACAATGGTCTTTCATCTTTCATCAAAGTTATAGTCAGAATACTAAACAATAATACGAAAACATAAAAATTCTCGACAAACTATAAAAAATGCCGAAGTCTTAAAATGTGCGACACTGGCTATAACTATCCTTTGTTCAATGCCAAGTATAATTATATAGTGTCATCAAAAAAGAAAGAAAAACTACCAAAGTCTTAAGAGTGCGACACTGTGACTATTAATTATCCTTTGTTCAGTGCCAAGTGAAGCTTTATAGTTTTATTGAAAAACAAAATTTCTTCATCTATATAAAGTATAGGTCCCATACCAATTCATGTGCATAATGATGTAGCTCAATGGCTGGTCTTTACTATCACATGTGTTCCAGCAATTAACAATCGCCCAAGCGTCTCTCGTACATGAAAAATCCCAATAACTTGATTATATAACCTACAATAGACTTAATTGAATAACCACAAAATGAGTTTCTATGCAATTTAAATTCCTGACGTTAATTGGTGAATAAAACATATAAATAAAGATAATGGTATTACCAAGCATGGTCAAAATCGAGGGCAGAAGGATACTTGACTTGCAAGAAGCCAACATCGTCAACATAGAATCAATAGATTTGTTCACATCTCTGCATTGCCTGGGTACATGATTCAGGGCCATTAATGGTAGTTGTTTCTCCCACTCACCTCCTCTCCACTTCCTTTATTGTTTATCATATCCCCTTTTTTAGCTACTTCTCTTGTTTGGCACACACCGCTGAACTGTTTTCCGGCGTGCAGCCACCTCATCTCTTTAGTGTACAAATGAAAAGAAAAAATGCTAAATATCAGCACAAATCAACCTTAGATTCTTTAGCAGGAAACTTTCTTTTATTCTCTTTACAAATATCTTACCATCATTGCTTTTGACTGAAAAGAAAAAACAGTACACATAAAGCAAAATGAAAAAGCAATAAACATAAAGCAAAGAGAGAAGAGAATACCATAAAAGAAAACAAATCAAATTAGATGAAGAAAATAAAACCCATTCTTCGAATTAGGCTCTCTTCACCTACAAAATCAGATGGGCGTCAAAACATGTTCATAAGGTATCTTGTGTTAAAAATAATAATTCATAAAATAACATAGTTAGATCGAAATCCATGTAAATGGATGGAAAAATATGGTACTATAAATTGTATTCAAGGTTTAGCAGTTACCGCAAGGCCAAATATTATGATAACATGCCTCTACATCGGCCACCTCCCAAGCTGGATGCACCAACCCCCGTAGTCCTTGAGGTTTGCTAGAATCACCATCCGACTATTTACCTCCTTTTACATATATTATAGTTTCTTCCGCTCCCTCGACCACACTGCACATTAAAACAACATTGTAAATATGCAATTCATATGTAAAAAAGATATGTATGATACCATTCCCCAAAATTTAGGCAATTTAAACTTTGAGACCCTGGCTATGTACATGCTCATTTTTTTTGCTTTTGCTTGAAATATGTTCTTCTTTCATTTTTTTCCGATTGTGTACACAGATTCTTAAACAATGAACATGAATATAAACTTGTGGAGAAGTATAATATACACAAAAGTGTAAACTTGATATTAAATAATTTATCCCAAGTGGAGCGACTCTACAGTCTGTCAAGAAGCTAAACTATTTTTTTCCTTAAAACAATGTAATACATGGACACAAACTTATTACAACCAAAAGAAAGGCAGGAAAGCAAGAGATTTTTTGCATAAGAGACACTGCAAGCAAGCGAGGACCCATCGAATAAGATTATTGTATTGCAAGTTGATAACTAAGCCTCTTGAATATGATTCACTTATTTTTCTTGTCAAGGTTTTAAGAATATATTTGGGCACCACGACATTGTTTCATGTTACCTTCTAATCCATCAACCCGATATCTTCAAACTTTCAAATTTGGCTGTCTATAAGAGAACCCGTTTACTGTACTGTATCAGACTTAGAAAAATGGCAGTATTGGGGAAAAAAACCTGGTTTATACTGTTGGGCCTAAGTTCTTGGAAACATATAATGGACCTGAAGTTATTAGAAGATATAATAGTTGAAGACTCTCAGATTAGTGGGGTTGACGTCGAGATCATAGGTTACCACTAAGTTATCCAAACAATTATAAAAAGAGATACATGCATTTCTGGTTCAAAGTTGATGTGTTAAATTTACGGGGAACCATTCTTAGGACGCAAAGAAATTGACTCGCATGTTCATGTTATTTTCTTTAAGCTTGACTGGAATACCAGTTTACGGTGCGTATAAGGGATTTCCAATATGGTGGCCTGATTGTATACCTGCATTAGGATCCAGTAAGTTTGAATATGCAAACCTATATTGAATGATGTTATCGGCTCAAGTAGACAATATACCACAGATTAGCCTCATATATTAGATTGTAGAAAATGTGTCCAATTAGAAATAGGTCATAATTAAAAGAATTTGATAAATCAAAAATCAAAAGAAAACAAAGAAAAGTAGCAAACCAGAGTTTTGTCTGGTCCATAAGTAAGAAACCTCACCCACAAAAGAAAAACATGAGTTAAAAGAGATGATGATTAATTATGAATAAAATCAAATTAAACAGAAACTAAATCATCATGAAGAAGATGCCAGACATCTATTCACACCTACAACTTCAAAACACAGCAAAAATCAATGAAAATAACAGATAAGGAAGTCAGTAAACCCAAAAAATCATAAAAACACGACAAAAGTAATAAGAATAAACAAAAAAACCCTAAAATCCTAACTAAACAAGTGAAAATAGAAAGAAGAAAACAATGTTACCTTGCTTTGGATCGAAGTTGGGATTAGATTCATTTTAGTCTTTAGAGTTGTCTTTTTTCTTCATCGTCCTTGTATGTAAAGGTAAAGGACCCTATAACAAAAACCGTCCTTGTATGTAAAGGTAAAGGACCCTATAACAAAAACAAATTTCAATAACCCAAATTTGAAGTATTGTACCAAATATCATAAAAAAAAAACCTATGCACTAAATCTGTGATCGTCTGCTGCTCAACTTGTACTATATCATCCAGGATTGGTGGAGGTGGTTTCAACCCTGTGATGATTTGTTAGAACGTTATAAGGTATAAAATATAAAATATTCCTTCGATACTTTATAGGCAACCCTGTTCGAACGTTATAACCAGTTAGAACTGTTATAATGCTGTAAGCTATGATACATTATAGGTAAATATTCCTAAGCAATTCCTTAGCAGGTACATACCAACTCAGAATTCCAGAAACATGGTATACCATTCTAACAATGAATTCATAAGAAACATCAATACCTTTTAATGGAACCATGAACATCACAATAAACTTATCCCTGACTTAGAATAACCATCATTGAGTTGCCATTCTCGTCGATGAAAGGGAAAACTACACCCACAAGAAGATTAAAAAGTAACCTAAAAAAAAAACATTAGAACAAAATCAATGAACACTTGAACAGTCAGAATGAGAACAAATAATCAGAATGACATCAGAGAAAAAGAGGAGAGTAGGCGGGGGAATAAACGTGTCACTCCACAATGCGTCTTATATCTTGCAGGTAGATTTTCCTTTCTTTTTTTTCCCCTCTTTTGAGAATACCATATTATGATTCTATGAATTGGAATCCTTATTCAACGTAGGATCTTAAAACGGGAGCATCATTATACGCACTAAAAATTAGAATCCGTATTTAATAAAAACGGTATGTATCTATATTATTTTAGGAAACATATATTTATTTTTTGAAGTAAATTTATATGAACATTAAGTATCCATGCTAATTTAGGAGTTTTTTTTATTATTTCTCGACGTATATATAATACTTTCCATATTTCTAATCATTCGTTGTTCTGATTAGGCAGGAAAGGAAATCTTGGCATTCACTCCACAGGTATTTACCATTCTTTTAGCATTAATATAAATATAGCAGCACTGTTATATTCTTGCCGAGAGTATATGAAATTAATTGATTAAAATTCAATCTTGTTTCCGAAAATACACTCTATTTCCTAAAACAACTTTTCCAAAATTAGTTTATTTATTATTTTTTAATAAATTTAGGGTAACAAAATCTATTTATAGTTTATTTTGCCAAAAATGGCTGGGATCTCTTTGTTTCTCTACACAGTCCAAAATTATTTTTTTCTTGAAACAAAAAGATCCAGGCAGGAAAATCCAAAATGGCAGTTGGTAACTAACATGTGAAAGAATTCCGTAAAAATATTCTTTTTTTTCTTGTAAAAAAACTTATATATGTTGATTTTCCTTCAACATGGAAAATTTTGTTTTTTTTTTCCCAAATTTTTTTTTTTTTTTGGCATGTAAATCTCGTAAAAAAACTTATACATGTCGATTTTCCTTCTACATGGAAATTTGTGTTTTTTTCCCAAAAAAACACATGTGGGCCCTCCCCGAAATATATTTGTAGATTTTTCCGCTAATCCGAAGGCCCGGATTTCATATTTTATTAAAAATTAACGGCCACGAAATGTAAGGGGGCTAACTTTGATTTCGGCCAATCAGGAGCGAGGGTTTCGTTGACCGACCAATGGGAGAGAAGGTTACCACAACTCTCGACGTGGTTGGGTGTTTAGATTATTGATATAAGAAGAAAAAAAAGTTAGTTTAGGTAATAAAAATGTTATTTTCGTAAATATATGGTAAAACAATATAATATGAATCTCTATTTACAGCCGTCCAAATCTTAATCGTGGGCTACATATATATATTTATATATATATCATTTTAATTATGGGCTTATGGAAGAGAGAGGTCTCATTACTTGGTTTCTCAAAAATTTCCACTTTTTTTATACTAAAGGATTTAATAATAAAATAGAAAAATAAAAACAGGATGGGGACATAAAGCTAGAATCTCCTGAAAAAAAAAAAAAAAAAAGGATTGGAAAAACAAAAAAATGTATCAACTTGCTCATCTGAAAACACTTTTCGGAAGCTTTCAAGTAAACTTTTTTTTTGCTATATTATTTTCTTTTTAACTAAGACCACGCAAAACAGGTTGAAAATTATCCAATGGGTGAAAATGAGTATCTTTTACCACCATGTTCTCCATATCGGCGAAGATAATAGTATTGGATAGTCATCATAGTCATTATCATCTGAATACATGGTTTGACTACTAAATCTATTTGTATCAGCACTAGATGTCATGACTGACTTCTGAGAGGAGATTTATTATCTGTTTTTAGCTCTTTGAGAATAAATTTACCTTCCTCTTTAAGAAAATATCTACAACTTCATTCAGTACTACTTACCTTGAAGTTATCTCTTTATTAGTATTAGGAGAAATCCCTGGAGATATCACGTTATTCACCAATTCACGAGGAACCATTAAGCTAGGATTTACTGCGTGATCTTCAATTGTAACATTTATAACGTTAAATATAGTTGACTTGTTCGCATCTTGTACCATGGAAGAAGCTTCTAGCACCGTAGTACTGTCCTTCAAGGTAGTTGACGCAAGTTTTTCCACATACTGCATAGAGTTTTTTTGTTTTTTTTTTTTGCTCCTGCTTATGTTTTTTCTTAGTTAATTCTTTTACGTGAAAATTTATTTGTTCTTTACAAGATTGATAAAACTTGAGATACAAGATGAATCTCTTTGGAGCATTTCTCGGTTGAACCCACTAAGTGTTGGAATGTCAAATTTGGTTGTTAAATTTTGTTATGAAACTTGAAGTTGTTTGATCTGATTATTAGAGTCAACTTCGTTAGATTAGATTAGGAACATAGAATTGTTGATGTTAGAGCATTTCTCGTTCGAACTCACAAGTGTTTTTATCTCAAGCTTGTTGTCAAATTTAGTTGTCCAAACTATATCTTGATTTCTAGTCTACAATTAGTTAAGTCTCGGACTAGGATAAAAACGTAGTTGAGAAACAGAGGATCACGATAGTCATCATTGCATTCTACCTTTTGAAGGAGAAGATCAGCCGAAGCTTTTGGAGAACTTCATCAACAAAAGTTAAGTGAAGACTGAACCACCTATATCTCAAGTTATATTCACTTTTCTATCATCTGAGACGATGTCGCATAACTAATTATACTAGTAAGCATAGACAAGAATTTCGAGTCAAGTTTATCTTGATAATTTCTCGAAATATAATGACTAAGCTTAATGAACATTTGTTCATACTTGATGAATTTTGGTTAAGGACTATTTATTGTTCGGAATCAAAATCATGATTCAAGTTTATAATTCGGAAATAGCCTGGAACAGTGATGTGTCATTGATGTTATTCAAGAATGTTTCGAATAGGTTTAGAGAAATATATGACTACTATTGATTCGGATATAAGACATTGGTATCAGTTTTACTGGGAAAACTATTATAATTCTGAACCCGTATTACATGTATTCATACAAGTACCGGAGTATCTATATACATATCGACTTACGTATTAGTGGTAAACATATTTTTATGTATATCATATGAAAATTTGTGTGACTCGTGAACCAGATCGGTGTGCATACTTGTATGCAAACCATTCTTGAACTGTGATTACGGAACCAGAGGTAAGTATCCAAACAGGTACGCAAGCTAAAACAATTCTGTGTTCCTGAACTCAGTAGCGTTTCCAAACCGGTACGCAAACTGATTTAGTTCTGTGAACGCCGGAACCGGCAACATTCTTTAAGTTTCCAAACCGGTACGCAAACCTTAAAAGTCATGTGAACTCTGGAACTTGGGTTTGGTGGAAAATTTTCAAACTGGTACGCAAACCTAAAAAGTTATGTGAACTCCGGTACTTGGTTTTGTTTTAACATTTCCAAACCGTTATGTTGTATTGTGATTGAACCGACTCACGAACTACTATGTATTTGTACTCGTACATCTACTAATCATGTCGAATATTTTTAAGTGTGTATAAATTATTTCTTCGAGATAATTAGCATTTGATTGATTTTCTATGAAAACGCGGGGTACAAAAACCACACCCAACTATTTAGTTCGACAATCTGTATGGACTAAACTCCAATATAATTCTGAGAGCACCAAGTTACTGAGTCTCAATCAGGAAATATATTAAAGAGCTTTATCTCTTCCTCAGATAAAACAGTAAATTATACAGATAGAAATCCGTGAACCTGATTGCTATGAGAATAACTCGGATGGTACCAAAGACCAATGTCTGAGTGTCAATCAAGTCATATCCAACAAACAAGGTAGGATTTATCAACTATGATTGAACAACGCACAAGCTGTGATATTTCAATTATATAAAGAAAATATAACGCGAAAATAAATATCACAGACACCAGAAATTTTGTTAACGAGGAAACCGCAAATGCCGAAAAACCATGGGACCTAGTCTAGACTTGAACACCACACTGTATTAAGCCACTATAGACGCTAGCCTACAACAAGTTAACTTCGGACTGGAATGTATTTGACCCTATCAAATCTCACACCGATTAAGGTACAGTCGCATTACTTACGCCTCTTGAATATCGCAAGAATCTGCGCACTTGATTCCCCTATTTGACATCCTTTATAGCCTAGAAGTTGCGACGACCAAAGTCGAAGACTTATAAACAAATCTGTCCCCCACAAATAAGTCTATTTTATTTGTTGTTTCCGTTTTAAGATAAAGATAAGGGTGAATAGGAAATTCAACTAATAATCTGATCGTATACTCCCGAAGAGCATCTTAGAAATATTAGTCACCTCACAATAACCTAACTGATTAACAGAATAAGTTATTGCGGAATCACAAGTGTCCGAGATGACGAAACTATTGTGATTACTTTTTATATCTTACCTATCGGATATAAATCTCGAGAAAATGTTAGAGAAGATTAAACTCAATACGATAGAAAAATTAAGATCAGGATACACAACTACAGATAAAATAGTTGGACCTGGCTTCATGAATCCCAAGCGAAGTCTTTAAGTCGTTAAACCTAGTAATGGTTTTCAAAAGAACTGGAAACCTAGGTTAATGGAGAATCGGCTCTAGTTTGCAACTAGGACACACAAGAGTGTCGGGATTAGGTTTCCCAGATGCTAGAGTTCCTCCTTATATAGTCTTTCAAATCAGGGTTGCTTACAATCAAAGCTAAGATAGCTTAGTAACAAAGCAATTAATATCCACCGTTATATGAACTCCTGATTTAAGATTCAAGCTAAGTTTGCTTAGAAAATAAGCAATCAATCTCCACCGTTAGGTAGTATTAGCTTGATACACACAAATTAAATATACCTATATTTAGATATGGGAGAATCATACATAAACGTGTATAACAAGTTGGCTCAATAATAGTTAACCGAAGTTAGCCATATAAACACTTTTTGCATATCCATATTCATCTAACACTTCTAGATCAAATCTGATAATCAATCAATCATAATAGATAATCAAATGAATCTAAATATGCTTCATGAGAGTTGTTCAAATGTTCGCCATCTCATAGAAATATCCATGAATAATTTGAAACATATACGGTTTGGTTTGTAAGTGTACAAAATACTTATACAAGAACCAACTCATGAAAGTAATGTCACGGTTTGCAAAGCAAGTTCGTATACCTTAATACATTAAAGTTGTTAGAGCATAGCTCTGTTGAACCCACCAAGCATTGGTATATCAAGTTTGGTTGTCATATTTTAGCGAATCAAAACTCATCTAAGAGCCGCTTGATTATGCACCAGAGTCAACTTCGTATATGTTAGAGTAGAAAGTCTAGGATTATGAGACATAAAATTATTACTCAAAGACCTGAAGAACGTTAAGAGGTAACGAGCTACAACGACATCATCCTTCCTCTTGAGGTTAGTAATATTCACTTGAACTGTTTCATTCCTAACGTATCTTTCAAATCGTGCTAATATTGAAAAAATAACAGCGAAGTTGTGAATGATTATTTTACTCTAGTAGTGAGACATGATCATATGATCATAGTGTTAAGGAAATAGACTACGAAGTATAACACTTATCTTTTGAACTTCATAGATATGACATCGACATAATCATATGAATGATATTATGATTATGTGTATGGGTAAAGGTGAAGATTTCATCCTAGGAAACAATATTAACGTTTGTTTAAAGGAAGTACATTCATGAACTTGTTTTATGAATTGAAAGGGAAATCGCTAGGCTTATTGGTATTGTTATTCATTGCATATTTTTGGATTACCAATATGTGTGAGTTAGTAGTACCGATCATAACCTGTTATATATCTTGGTATAACTAATCACAATACCTGACTTATTATTTTGTGTGACTAGTTTTTATTAATTGGTGTAACCGATCCTAAGTAATCACCTGAGATAGTATGATCGATATTTGTAACTGGTGTGACCGATCCTAGTAATTCATGTAACCGATAACAAAAGAATTGTGCAATTGATCCTTGTAATTGGTGTAACTGGTCCTAATAATTGGTGTAACCGATCCTAGTGACTCGTGTAACCGATCAACAATCAATACCATGAGTATATGGTAACCGGTCCTAGTAATTGATGCAACCGATCCTGGTAACTTGTGTGTTCGATCACAAGTAATCCATATTAAGGTATAACTGATCCAAGTGATTGGTAGAGTCGATTGAACCCATGATCGTGATTTGATATTTGATCAATCACAAAGTTATCTTGGAATACAGATGAACCAATTTTAAACTTGTTTGGAAGTGTGGCATAATTGATTCCAAGAGTGTAAATATGAAAGAGGATTTACAAAGAAAAATTGTCAACATACTTTGAACACGAACAGTAACTCTTATCTTTTATTGTTCAAATTTATTTCTTAATTACTCAAGGAGATCCCGGTCCGAAATAAATTAAGAATCTTTTAATTACCAGCAATTAAATGCATATCTCTAGAGAATAAAAACTAGTAATGAGAATTTATTAATTTTCTATTGAGAGATTTCGGAAATATTGGACAAAGCATTTCCAAGAATTATGAAAACCGATTTTGGGCATTTATTGCATATCTTGAGAATAATTCGGTTTTGGAAATTCCTTGGTGTCCAAACATCCTTGGTCTACAATTACCTAAGTTTGCATTTCTAGCAAACTATCCTAAGAGCCAGGCAAACTTCATCTTTTTGTTATTTCTGGTGGAGTCGTCTATCCGTAGAGGAAAGTACCCTAATTAGGCGAAATCTCTTACGACCACTCGTTTAAAGACTTCTGTGAGATCAAGAAGCACTACGAGTACTGTTGGTGGGAAACTAGATAATTGCAATTTATTAGTTTTTGATTGATTTGATTGACTAATGGTTGTTGAAATTTGATTGCATCTAGTTTGTTTATTCTTGAGAATCTTCTCTTCTGATATAAGATTCATTCAAACTAGATCGAAGTGTCGACGGGATCTTTAGAACTATTTGTAGATTTAAAGGCATCTTGTGATAATCCATTGTTAATAGACTCCGTTATGTGCGTGATTGATCACAAGAGATTCAAGTGGTGTTGTGCAGGTTTAAATGAAGATTAAAGAAGAATTCAAGACGAATAAGGTTTCTTATTATTTTCTCATATCTTTGTGTAGCACAAACCTTGATCGGCTGGGATCCAACTAGAATCAAATTTATTCGATTGATTAGTTGCGTGATATCAGCATCGCTTTATAGTTTCTTGTTGGATTCTATATTGATTGATTGCAAATATAAACTCTGATACTTCGGTAGTTGTTGGATAGAGTGATCTAACAAGGCAAAGAAGTTTATTAGTTTAAACGGAAGAGCCTTTGCATATGATTTGAGATATCATTATCTGGAAAGAATCAATAGAGTTGTTACCAAACAGATTTGTTATTCCTTTACTGTTTGGAATACGATCAAAAATAATTTTTCTAGTGCGTGCACTTATTGAATGTCGGAAGCGCAGGGATACTGAAGAAACTAAGTGAACTAGGTTTAGTTGCTTGGTATCAACTATACGAAGTTGGTTTAGATTTTGTATAGCGGCTTAATTCTTAGAGTATTCAATTCTGTACTAGGTCTCGGGTTTTTTATGCATCTGCGGTTTCCTCGTTAATAAAATCTTGATGTGTCTTTTACTTTTCTATTTCTGCAAATATAATTGTTTATTATAATTAAAGTAAAATACACAAACATTAACTCTGTATTACTTGATAGTGATCCTAGAGTGTTTGGTTAAGTCTGAAACTATTATCAAGTAATCACACTTTGATTGTTATATTATCGTATGCATAGGCGATCACACAAAGTGTGAATACCGATTTGTCATATTGTCTCGACTTTTTCCATAGACAATCACTTTTGGTAAGAGGACTTATATGTGGATATTTTAAAGATTGTGGTGTATTTGGGTACCCTCGTCTTTTCAATTGGTATCAGAGCAAGCAAACACGAAAATATTTAACAATCCGTGTTTGGTGCGATCCAACCTATAAGATTTGAATCTATGTCCGATTCAATTAACGTACCACCAAGATTTAATGGGACAAATTACCCATTGTGGAAATCTTCTATGAGAACTTTTCTTCAATCCAGAGATTTTAATACTTAGCTATTAATCGAAGACGGATATGAACGATCGAAAGTGGAATATTCGGAAACAAAGTTTAAATGATTAATGTTCTATACTTATGAAGAAAGAGCTCTTGCAAAGCAGAATTATGATGGTTTGAATGACATAGTACATGCAGTAAGTCATGATCTTCTACATCATGTTCTGTCATGTGAAACTTCTAAGGAAGCATGGGATACTCTTGAGATTGTATTTGAAGGAAATGATTCTGAAATAGAAGCACGACTTCTATCTCTTTCTTCTGAATGAGAATTCCTTAAAATGGATGATAACGATACATTCGAGGAGTTTAACTCTAAACTTTTTGAGATTGTCAATGCTTCTTTCTCTCTTAGAAAGGCTATACCTAAAAAGGAAATAGTATGCAAGATTCTCAGATCGTTACCATCCAGATACGAGTCTAAGAAACATGTCATAATAGAAGCCAATGATATTTTGATACTTTCTCGAAACTCTCTGGTAGAAAAGTTAAAGATCTTTGACAAAGAAACTCTGCTAAAGAACCGAAATTTTGGATGTGATGTCTCAGCTAATACAAGTCAATCTTCGAAAGAAGTATGTATAAAACCGAACTGAGAAACGTTGTCAAGAGGATGAAATACTTGTTGAAAAAGAGCTTAACTCAACAATTGTACTCCTAACACAATGGATTAAGGATGTTTTATTGAAAGATAATTCTAATCCTGATATATTATCTTTTTGTCATGAAAAAAGTAATGAAGAAATCCAATGTTTCAAGTGTCGTAGATTCAGACATATGGAAAAACATTGTTCTAGCAAAAAAGCTCAGAAGTGCAATAAGGCAAACGTCTCTACTCTAGATGATATCCCGGAGGAAAGTCCCTATGAAGGAATATCAAGTTGTAATGCACTTATTTACAATTCTAACAGTGATGTATCTTGTGAGTCTAATCAACTCATAAAAGACTGTTTAGAAAAACTTGAGTTGGGAATTAAGGAAAGTCAAAGATTAAGTCTAGAACTTGAAAACCTTATGAAATCCATGTCAGATAAAACTCAAGAGGTAAAATTTAAGCAAGATAAATTGGTTGAAATACCAAAAGGGTCAGAAGCTAATTCTTCTGATAAAATGTTAAGTTCTTTATGTGGAAAAAAAACAACCACACTGCAATCTTCCATGGAAATCTCCAACAAAATAAATTCAACAAGGAACTTTGTAAGGGCTTAAAATTTTGAAGGCTGATGAGTTTATTAGATCTCAAAAGAAGTTGCAGACTCTTGCAATAACAAGAGAAAGAAAGAACACAAATAAACACAATATATTGTGTTTATAAATCATCCTAACGATGTCTTTGTTACCTATGGTGAGATTAATCCTCACCTCAACACACACTGATTGTGTTGAAAAAAATGCATCCTCACTTGTTGCCCAAATTCTATTTGTGAGGAGGCATAAAATTGGGCAAAATGTGCAAATCTGTTTTGTAGGTAACAATAAATATATTAGGTTTTCATAAACCAAACTATATCACCCTTGATTTTCTCATATCTTATTTATATATATATATATATATTCTTCTTGTCTGAAAGAAGACAATCGTGCATCAATGGAGAAATCGGTAAAGGAAGGATCATCTCTTGATGATTTAGCACTTTGTCCATCGGTTATGACTGAAACTCGAGGTGTCTCAAAACATGATAATCCTCAAGATTCTCCTAGAATATAGATTTTTACTATTATAAATTGCATTATACATCATGACCTAATAATAAAGGATTCAAAGGAAGTACTAGCTAATCTTCATTCTCAGTTGCTTAAGATGAACAAATATTCTATTGAAAAGGGTAGTACTCAGAAGAATCTGAATCCAGAATTCGAAAGCGATCTTCACAAGACCCGCGATTAGAAAGAAAAATAGACATCAGTTTTTGATTTAGTTCGATTATTGTATAAGGTCTATTTTTGAATAAAACTATCAATTATTTATGAATAAAATTATTAGTTTATAATATTTTCTTGTGATAGTTTCTGTTTACATAGATTGTGTTTGAATGTTCATATTATTGCTATGTATTTTCGGTTTATGGGATGTCTGATTTCGGTTTTCATAACCTTAATATTCGATCTCATATGATGTGTACCCTTATGGTTTGTGTGACTTTTGGATTTAGCAGGATTAAGTTCTAGCCCATGTTGGTAGGCTTTATCAAAGGATCATAAGGTGTTCCGATTGAAACTCATATCACAATATGTTGAATCAACTTGTGTTTACATAAACATATGTGTTACGGGTTTTCAACTTTTTTTATTGGCACGCATTAGTTAAAACCGATTCAACCTTTCTCTGATAAAGGTTGCTCTTTTTTGTTGTTCTTTTATTTTTGCGAGAGGATGACAACATACTGGGGGAGAGTTCTAACTTGAACTTGTGCTTAATGATATATATTTCTGGGGAGAAGAGGATGCGGAATATGAGGTAACAAACTTGTTAGTTAATCATTTTCCTGTTTAAGAAAAGCCTGCTTATATTACATACATTTTGCTTTTGCTTAACAAAATTTCGGTACAATTGATATGTATTCCATTATGTGTGTACGGATGTGTGTGTGTGATTCAATTGTCTCCCGTTAAGAAAAACAGTGTCAATTTATTTGGCTTATTGTTTGGTATCTTCTTTATTGTTTAATATCAAGTGTTTTTGCTTAACGAAATTTCGGTGCAATTGCGGTGCTATAATGTTTATGTTTATTTCAATTGCTTTCGGTTAAGAAAATAATTGTGCAAGTCAATTTATTTTGGTTTGTATGTATTGTTAATGACTTATCGAAATACGGGATCATTTGTTTAGTCCAATTCGTTTCCGGATAAGAAAAACTAAGTTAATTCTGATCTTAGTTAGACTTATCAAATTGAAATATTCGGTTATTCAAGTCTAATCGAATGCCTTGACAAGATACTAGTTAAATAACCTAGTACTTGTCCTATCTAAAGTGAAAGGTCTAAGTTATTATATTAATAATTAGAACCTTATGAGAGAAATAAAGTTAATTCTGATCTTTATTTTGGTCTTATCGAAATAAGTGATTGTATGTTTACAATCGGTTTAACAATGGAACTAAGTTTCTTAGTCAATTTGTTAAACTATTATGGAAAATTGCTTCGGGAAATTACTTCCTTGATAACATATTAAAACTAAATTACTTGTATTTTAGGTTTTGATATTGGTTATCTAAAGTGGTATGTGAAACTTTCGTGCTTAACTTTTATAGGTTGTACAAGTTTTTTAGATTTGTAAGATCCTTTCGGTTTGACCTTTATTTGCTCGAACCTTTGTCATTTTATGAAAAAAAGGGGGAGAAATATATGGAGTAAACAAGCAATTTGCAATCACTAAGGAAAGGACAATTGTGCATAAACGTTATATCTAACAAAAGAGTAAAGCATTGACTAAGGGGGAGCAACATATCATATTGTTGGTGTAGTTATCTTGACTAAAAAAGGGGAATAACAAAGATGTTCAGATTGAAAATCTACCTATCTTACCTTTAGGGGGAGTATTAGCTTTGTTATTCAAATATCAAAAAAGACATTTATTAATTGGATATATGCAATTTATTGTGATGTTGAAACTTGGAATCAAGCGTATGTATAATGAATTCTTGTAATTTTTTTATCCATATGTATTAAGAGTTTTGTCACTAAAATTGACAAAGGGAGAGATTCCAAGATCATAGCTCGGTTGAACCCACCAAGCGTTGGTATGTCAAGTTTGGTTGTCATATTTTAGTAAATCAAAACTCATCTAGAGTCGCTTTATTATGTACTAGAGTCAACTTCGTATAGGTTATACTAGAAAGTCTAGGATTATGAGACATACAAGTATTACTTTAAGACCTGAAGAACGTGAAGAAGTAATGAGCTACGACGACGACATCATCCTTCCTCTTGAGGTTAGTAATATTGACTTGAAATGTTACATTCCTAACGTATCTTTCAAGTCGTGCTATATTGAAAACATAATTGCGAAGCTAGTGAGACATGATCATAGTGTTAAGGAATTAGACTACAAAGTATAACGATTATCTTTTGAACTTCGTAGATATGACATCAACATAATCGTATGAATGCTATTGTGATTACGTGTATGGGTAAAGGTGAAGATTTCATCCTAGGAAACAATGTTTACATTTGTTTAAAGGAAGTACATTTTTTATGAATCGAAAGGGAAATCGCTAGGCTTATTGGTATTGATATTCATTGCATATCTTTGGATTACCAATATATGTGAGTTAGTAGAACCGATCATAACTTGTTATGTATCTTGGTATAACTAATTACAATGCCTAACTTATGATTTGGTATGACTAGTTTTTATTAATTAGTGTAACCGATCCTAAGTAATCACTTGATATGGTATGATCAATATTTATAATTGGTGTGACTGATCACAAAAAATATATGAGTAAGTGATCCTTGTAATTGGTGCAACCGGTCCTAGTAATTGGTGTAATCGATCCTTGTAATTGGTGTAACTGATCATAGTGACTTATGTAACCGATCACAAGAAAAACCATGAGTATATGGTAACTAGTCCTGGTAATTGGCGTAACCGATCATGGTAACTGATGTAACCGGTCCTGGTAACTTGTGTGTTCGATAACATGTAATCCATATTAAGGTAGAACCGATCCTAGTGAATGGTAGAACCGATTGAACCTATGATCGTGATTTGATATTTGATCAATCACGTAGTTGTCTTGGAATACAGATGGACCAGTTCTAAACTTTTTTGGAAGTGTTGTATAATCGATTCCAAGATTGTAAATATGAAAGAGGATTTATGAAGAACATATGTCAACATACTTTGAACACGAACAATAACTCTTATCTTCTATTGTTCAAAGTTATTCCTTAATTACTCAAGGAGATCCCGGTCCTAAATAAACTAAGAATATTTTAATTAAGGTTGTTAGTTTTATATGCTTTAATTACTAGCAATTAAATGTTTATCTCTAGAGAGAGAAATTAGTAATGTGCATTTACTAATTCTAGATTTTCTATTGAGAGATTCCGAAAATATTGGACAAAGCATTTCCAGGAATTATGAAAACCTATTTTGGGCATTTATTGCATATCTTGAGAATAATTCGGTTTTGGAAATTCCTTGGTGTCCAAACATCCTTGGTATATAAATACCTAAGTTTGCATTTTCTAGCAAACTATCTTAAAAGCCAGGCAAACTTCGTCTTTTTGTTGTTTCTGGTGGAGCCGTCTATCCGGAGAGGAAAGTACCCTAATTAGGCGAAATCTCTTACGACAGCTCGTTTAAAGACTTATATGGGATCAAGAAGCTCTACGAATACCGTTGGTGGCAAACTAGATAATTGCAGTTTATTGGTTTTCGATTGATTTGATTGACTAATAGTTGTTGAACTTTGATTGCACCTAGTTTATTTATTCTTGAGAATCTTCTCTTCAGATATAAGATTCACTCAAACTAGATCGAAGTCTCGGCGGGATCTTTAAAACTGTTTGTAGATCTAAAGACATCTTGTGATAATCCATTGTTAACAGACTCCGTTTTGTGCGTGATTGATCACAAGAGATTCAAGTGGTGTTGTGCAGTTTTAATTGAAGATTAAAGAATGTTAGAGCATAGCTCAGTTGAACCCACCAAGCTTTGATATGTCAAGTTTGGTTGTCATATTTTAGTGAATTAAAACTCATCCAAGAGTCGCTTGATTATGTACTAGAGACAACTTTATATAGGTTAGACTAGAAAGTCTAGGAATATTGAGACATACAAGTATTACTCGAAGACCTGAAGAACGTGAAGAAGTAACGATCTACAACGACGACATCATCCTTTATCTTGAGGTTAGTAATGTTGACTTGAACTGTTTCATTCCTAACGTATCTTTCAAGTAGTGCTATATTTAAAACATAAATGTGAAGCTGTATTTTACTCTAGTAGTGAGACATGATCATATGATCATAATATTAAGGAATTAGACTACGAAGTATAACGTTTATCTTTTGAACTTCGTAGATATGACATCGACATAATCGTATGAATGCTATTGTGATTGTGTGTATGGGTAAAGGAGGAGATTTCATACTAGGAAACAATGTTTACATTTGTTTAAAGGAAGTACATTCATGAACTTGTTTTATGAATCGAAAGGGAAATCTCTAGGCTTATTGGTATTGTTATTCATTGAATATCTTTGGATTACCAATATGTGTGAGTTAGTAGAACCGATCATAAATTGTTATGTATCTTGGTATAACTAATCACAATGGATGACTTATGATTTGGTATGACTAGTTTTTATTAATTAGTGTAGCCGATCCTAAGTAAGTACGTGAGATGGTATGATCGATATTTGTAATTGGTGTGACCAATCACAAAAGAATTGTGTAATCGATCCTTGTAATTGGTGTAATTGGTCCTAGTAATTGGTGTAACCGATCCTAGTGACTTGTGTAACCGATCACAAGCAATACCATGAGTATATGGTAACCAGTCCTTGTAATTTACGTAAAATATCATGGTAACTGATATAACTGGTCCTGGTAACTTGTGTGTCCGATCACAAGTAATCCGTGTTAGAGCATTGCTCGGTAGACCTCGCATGCGTTGCTATCTCAAGCATGTTTGTCAATGTTAGTGATCAAAACTATTAGTCTTGATTTCTAGTCTATTATAGCTAAGGTCTCGGACTAGGATAGAAAGTGCAGTTGAGATCAAGAACTTCATGGAAATCATCGTACAAGACGAAGGACTACTCAAGGAACTGGTGGATCTTCATCGCCTAAAAGGTATGCGAAAACTTGAACTTATCTATCCTTCAAAAGTCTATTTATCTCCTATCTTGAGACAAAAATCGTTTTGCTATATAGACTTAGATTATACACTTGGTATTTCGAGTCGAGTTTACCCCGCCTATCTATTTCTCGAAATATGTGTTGGTAAAGCTTTCTCTTTAGCCAAGTTCATCTTTACCTAGTGACGAAAGTCATGTTAAGTTTCAATCACTTTGAAAATTGCTCTGACGAAAAATAGTTTGTGAATAACAATTATATAACGTCCTCTGAGAATGTTTCAATGATTGAAATGAGAGTTTAGACTATATAACCATTGGAGGATATAAGCATTGTTGTGGAAACACATATATGTATAATTCCTTATTCCTTGAACCGAAGTTTTCAAACTTTGTTGATCAAGAGAACCAGAGAAGTGTGTGAGCTAAGTCCGCGAACTGGCGGAAGTTCTCGACCCGAGAATTTCTACTGGAGTTTGTTAACTCCATCCAGGAACTTAAGTCCGCGAACTTGAGTAGGTTATGTCTAAAAACCATGTTTGTGAACTTATCTTTATAAACTAAGGAATGCTATTGCAAACTGTGGCTATATAGTTCATGAACCGATTCAATTGAATCAAATTGTTTTTGCTTCAATTGTGTCTTGTGTAGTACATGAGATTTCCTTGCAATTGAACAAATCTCTAACTAGTTCATTTGAGTCATTTGAACTAGTTATGGTGAAGAAGAATATGGTTGATATGAAAGTAATCATATGGCTAACCATTTGGTTAACTATTGTTGAACCAACTAATGTACAAGTTTGGGTATGGTTACACAAACCTATAAACGTGCATTTCATGTCTTTATAAAAGCTATGTTTTCGATCTAACGGTTGATAAATTGTCATGAACCTACATGAGGCAGACCATCCTAGTTATGGGCGAGCCTTAATTAGTTATGCGTCGGGCACCGATAGTAGTCTAGGTATAGTTGTTCACGTGAGTGACTCGTGCTCTGCACGAGACTAGTGTGGCATCTAGCCTTTTATACAGACGGTTGTACTCCTTTGCAAAGTATATAATGAAATGAAAAAACTCATCTTCTCTCTAATTGCTTCTGCAACTTCTCATATGTAACAATGTCTTCTTCTTCTTATTTCCCTAATTCGTCTAAATCTTCTCCTAATTCATCTATTTCTTCATCTAACCCTCTAAATTCTTCAATCTATCCCCAATTATCCCAATCCAAAGAGATGAAAGTTGTTCTTGATAATCCAATTTGTAGTGAGTTCACTACAAATGGTATCAGAGCAGTCGATTCTGCGGCTGCAAACATGAGAACCCTAACAGAAAGTGAAGAATTATCAATTCGAGTTGAATTACTAGAATCAGCTCTAGCTGAGATATCAAGAATGTTAGGTGATTGCAAAACTAAACCATCGCCTGAGGTTTTAGAAGGATGGAAGGATTATCTAGCTACAGAAGTAATGAACCTTCTATTATTGGAGCGTTGGATGATTGAATCCGTTGATCAGAACGAGAAATTTAATTCGGCAGAAAACTTTGAATCAGTTGAATTGGTGCTGAATAAATCGATGTTAATTGAGAAGGTAATCGACGAGAAACTTGAAGGATCTTCTGTTGATTTAAGTTCAACTAGTAATTTCTCTCATAATTCTTCCACTCTTACAGCAACAAACGAGGGTAAAATTCGATCGAAACTCAAATTTGATTTCTCTGATGTTGATGGAACTATAGATTCAATTCTGGATTATCAAGAGAATGTTCACATCGATTTCAATTTTTCAGCTAAATTCTTACCTAGTATCCGTTCTGATGATGTTAAGGATTTACTTCTTCAACCAGTAACACAAGGTACCTCTATATGTGATACAATGATTGAATTCAATTTTACTAAAATGTTGTTTGATCGAGGTAAACTGTTTGAAATCATGTTCTGGAAGTGCTTACCGAAATGTTTAGCTGCCTATTGTTCAATTTTCTGCCATTGTCATACTTACACAGTTGAAGTTAACAATTAAAAAAATGTTTATTACTTGAAAGAGTTGTTATATCTCCCGAACAATTTACACTGTCAGGATTGTTCTCATCCTCTTCTGGTCGACATCCGCTCGTTATTCGATCGTGGTATGTGTGCAACTACATCTTCGAATTCTTATGCGAAATTGAATTGTTTATTGTCACATATCTTTGGGTTTCAATCAGAGTTTAATTCTGTACCTGCAATTATTTTTGTGTTGGTTAATGATGCTCTTATTAGTGAGGCTTGGAAGATGCCTGGTTTGATTTTAAAGAATGATTATAATGAGAACTTTGCTTATGAGCCAGATATTAAGCTTGCCTATAACAGGAAATTATTGTCTGTTTACCCAAGTGTGTTTGTAATTGCTGAAAATGGTAACAATGGATATGGTTGGCAGATGTGTCTGAAATGGTCACAGGGGGATAGTTTCACCGGTCACGGTCATGGTCATATGCTATTTCATCGAAGAAGTGGAGATTGTTCCTCCGATGTCCTGGTTTTTACTGGAAGAGTAATTGATAGAGGAAAATTATTTGAATTGAGTGGAAGTTCTCTTTATGCAAGCATTAGCTCTAAACTCTGTGTTCACATTCTTACTTCTTGTTTGGTAATGCATAAAAATGATTGGGAATGTGTGTATGAGCCTCTTCATAAACTTGGGTACATGTTCAGATTTTTCTTTGCGAATTTAATGGTGATTGTAAATGCTGAAGGAGAGGGTGATGGTGATACTAAAAAGCTTCCAGGCAGAGTGCAGCATCAATGTCACGTTCTCTGGACTACTCAATTGAATTTTCAAATGCCAAGGCTAGGTATGTATGGAAATTCAAAAGGATTTACTGAACAATTGCTGGTGAAGTGTTTTAAGTTCAAGTTTATCATGTATTCTTTTGGGTTCTTCAATCTACATCATTGGGTACTATATTGTCATCTGTTTTTTCTTAGTGGGCATCATGGTGCTTGGGTTTTCCGTTTTATGAGAACCTATTATACATCATATAGAAAAATATATTTTCCGATGCTCAAAGTTATGAATTCAGGAGGTGCAACAAGTAGTTCTGGTGGGTTATTTGATGAATTTTCGCATGGTGCTATACTCTGGGAGGTATCGTTACTTCTAGTGATAATTGAAAATGAGTTTGGAAGGGATCCACCACCTTTTGATCAAATTCCAGGTGTCCCTAGCAGGGATTTTCAAGGAGTGAATGGTGCTGTATTTAAGCGAAAGTGGATGTACGAAGAATCTGAATTTACATCTTACTTTCATTGCATCTTATTGTTTCCAGCCACTCGTGAAGATTCGTTAAATCAATTTTTTAAGCACTTTTACAATTCATATATGTATCACTACTCTCCGGGCTGTTGGATTGCTGGGTATGGAAGTTAGTTTATCTTAAGATGTACAAATTATAAAAAGGAGTTGTGTAATTAATTTTGTGCTGGTAGTATGGAAAGTAAGTGTATTGATCTGTACCTAGCAGTGGGTATCTGGACAAATTGCAAGCTAAGATTGTATCTATGGGCAGTAGTGAGAACTCTTATTCTTGTTGCTGTCCAGCAGCACCTTACTTGTAACAGTCGAGTGATAGCCTTGTGGTTTCTAGACACGGTGCATTATAGAAGACTGGGATTCAGCGACAGATTAGTGGAAATCAAGTATTATCTTGAAGTTCTGAGCTGTGTTTTCACTATAATGACCAAGGTATTTCTGAACCCTGTCATAATTGTTGTTCATTACTACCTTCACCATGCCCTACATGATTTATATGCCTGTTATCGATTCTTGAGTCAACCTTATCAACCAAAGAGATGGTTATTCAAACTAGTGGTCTATGGAAAAATGGTGGACACTCAGGTCTTACTCATCGTGCTGAACATTCGCAATGTGTTGGAAGTTGTTCACTTATTAAAATGGAAATCGTCCTCGAAATGTCAATGGAGTGCAGTCGAAGGGTGGGTTATTATGAATCTTATATCAGCTATGTGTCTCATGAAAATACCCTGGTACTATGGCAAAGCACCCTGTAAAGTTGAAGTTTACAAGCAAATCATTCTCAATTGTCATCTGAGTGAGAATTCGAGCACTGTGGTGAGGATTGTTGGGATGGAATTGCTGTTCTCAGTTTCAAACACCTCCACATACCTAATGGACGTGTCTCGCCGAACTTTTCTGAGCACAACCAACTACCTAAATGAGATAATGGGGTTTCGAATGGCATTACCTTTGGGGGTATCTTCGAGATGGACACTTAAAGCACATTCTGGTACTAATCTAGACTGTGTACTGATGAGAATTCTTGTCCAAACTTGGGGTTTTAGTGAAAGGGTCCCAAGTTCATTCCACACTGAAGTTTTTAAGTACCTAGAGTATAACTCTTGGTTTACTGCCATGTGTGTTGTTCCTTGTCAAATTTTTGAAGTAACCAAGGGGGTCGGACAGCCACATCATTCCATGATAAACAAGGTCAAGACCATGGATTAGCACTCTACAGGATGTTATGAAGGCAAGGGACCGGTTTACTTTGGGAAAATGTCAATGGTTTATTTTGGAAGAATACTCATAATCGTGCGACTCACATGTAGTCTATCAGGGAAGTGTACAGATGGGCTTGGTATAGGAACCTTTTGGTCCTCATATGGGTTTAAAATGACAAGGAGCGTAATGGGTTTCTCTTGTGCCATGGGTGTGCGACAACTACTATCTTTATCGTCCACCAGGCGATGTTTCTCCATTTTTAGTGCTCCCCTTACTCATCCTTGAGGAAAAGGATGATTTGGAGAGGTGGGTATTTGTCATGAACCTACATGAGGCAGACCATCCTAGTTATGGGAGAGCCTTAATTGGTTATGCGTCGGGCACCGATAGTAGTCTAGGTATAGTTGTTCACGTGAGTGACTCGTGCTCTTCACGAGACTAGTGTGGCATCTAGCCTTTTATACAGACGGTCGTACTCCTTTGCAAAGTAGCTAATGAAATGCAAAAACTCATCTTCTCTCTAATTTCTTCTGCAACTTCTCATCTGTAACAATGTCTTCTTCTTCTTATTTCCCTAATTCTTCTAAATCTTCTCCTAATTCATTTATTTCTTCATCTAACCCTCTAAATTCTTCAATCTATCCCCAATTATCCCAATCCAAAGAGATGAAAGTTGTTCCTGATAATCCAATTTGTAGTGAGTTCACTACATAAATATTATCTTGAATCTAATCAGGTTTTCATCTAACAGTAAATATTGAAAGCTTTGTTACCAAGCTAACATTGATTTCAAACCCTGATTTGAAAGATTATATAAGGGAGAACTCTAGCAACTAGGAAACATAATCCCCACATATTCTGTGTGATACTAGTTGTGCTAATCTAGAGTCGATTCTCCTTTAAACTTCGGTTTCTTCTTCAAAACCAGGTTAACAACTTAGAGACTTCATTGGGATTGTGAAGCCAAACCGATACTACTTTTCTTGTAGTTGTGTGATCTGATCTTGTTGTTTCTATCGTACGAGTACAATTGTAATAATTGGCTTGAGATTTCTATCTCCGATAGGAAAGATAAAAAAGTAGTCACAAACATCTTCGTCTCATAGTTTGTGATTCGACAATATCTTTTTTCCCTACGTCGATTAAGATTATTGTGACGTGATTGATAATACTAAGCTGTTCTTTGGGAATATAATTCTGGTTTATCAATTGGTTCATGTTCACCTTGATTTATCGAAAGAGGGAACAAAACTCGTAGGTATATTCGTGGGAGACGGATTTATCTATTACCGTAGACTTTTCCATGTGATACAAATTTTTTTATTAAAGTCTTCGACTTTGGGTCGTAGCAACTCTTAGTTGTGGGTGAGATCAGCTAAGGGAATCAAGTACGTAGTATCCTACTAGTATCAGAGACGTAGGAGCATAAATATACCTTGGATCAGTGTGAGATTGATTAGGTTTCAACTACAGTCCAGAACGAAGTTAGTTTGGAGTAGGCTAGTGTCTGTAGCGGTTTAATACAGTGTATGTTCAATATGGACTAGGTCCCGGGGGTTTCTGCATTTGCGGTTTTCTCGTTAACAAAATTCTGGTGTCTGTGTTATTTCTTTTCCGAATTATATTTGTTATATAATTGAAATAATACATGTTGTGCGTTGTTCAATCAATTAGAATATCTGACCTTTTGGTTGTTGATTTAAATTAATTGACACTTGGATATTGATCTTTCCAAGTTATCTCCTTGTATTTGATAAAGACTCGCATATTTCTATTTGCTTGAGTAAAGATAAAATCAAGTGCGAGAGATATAAACTCTTTGATATACTTTTATATAGATTGAGTCTGACTGTCTAGTTGATTCTCTAGAAAGTATATTGGAGTTTGTACATATAGATTGCTAATCGAAATATTGGGTGTGATTGTTAGACCCTCGCTTTTTTAATTGGTATCAGAGAAGGCAAACACGTTCAAGACCTTATAAGTCTGTGTTTGTAGCGATCTGACTCTATGGACAGTAGTGCTATCTCAATAAATGCACCACCAGATCCAGGGATTTCAGAATTCTCTTCCATGACTGATTTAATAAAATCTGTAGAAGAAATTCTATCTAAACCTCCACCAGGTTTAAAACTCCTTTAAGTGTTTTCAGGGATTGAAAAAAAGCTTGAGATCTTATCTCTTGATGTTGAGTTATACCTCCAGAAAGAGCAAAAATCTCTTGACAGGATAAATCAAGTTATGATGAATAATATTCATGTTGAGGTTGATATTGATTTACTAATCAGTGAGAGCAATGCTCCTCATCTGCATAATCCAATTAGTTGTGATAAACTAAACGAATTACAAGAGGAGTTTCAATCTCAGTCATTTGAGTGTATCACCTCAAGGGATGAATTGATTCGTTGCTCAATTCCTGATACTTCCTATCAAGATAGTAGTATTGTCTTCTTTTATGAAGAATCTAGGAAGTATCTTTTTATCAAAAGAGTTTCCCTTCGCAGTACTAAAAACTATCTGCAGAAACTGTGTTTTATAAGTTGGAAAACAAGAAATCAGAAACGCAAATATTTTTGGGTTCTCTTGAAGTTCTTTGATAGACTTATAAAAACAGTTCCTTGGGTGTTTCTCAACACTACAAGATTTAAGAGTTGTTGGAAAGAAAATATTTCTTGGTGCCATGGTGAGCAAGACATTGTTCACCTCAACACAACTTGTTTGTGTTGAAAGTGTATCCTCACCAAGAAATGCCCTGCTATGTATACGGTGAGGGAAGCACAACAACTGGGGCGAACAGATTACATTCGGTAAGGCTGTAGAATTCAATTGGACTTTTATAAAAGGTATGTCTATAAACTTGAGCAAGTTTTATGTTTTTATTAATTGTTTAAGTACTTATAATGATCCATGTACCTTGATTATCGTTCATTTCTACCTAACTTGATCTATGTTTAAGGTTCTTAAATGTTTAGGGTTGAAAACATTAGTTCGGGATGTTTGGACTTCATGGTACACATACCAAGTATGCATAACATCATTGAAAACCAAAATCCAGGGGTTTAAGTTCGCAAACCCCATCTGCATACTGCTCCAGGATACGAAAATTCGTTTGCAAACTCGTATGCATACTTGACGTCGATATTCGGTAAACTTGTTGTGGCCGTAAATTTTTCTTCCGAACTCGGATTGACCTCATTCTTTCTGCAATCCCTTCTTATTTGAATTCTCTTCAAAATGAAGATGAGAAAATTTGAATTTGGATGAGTTAAGATTGGTATTTGTCCTGTCTCTTGTTTTTAAGTATTTTGCTCAGTTTCGTTGCACTTGTTCCACTTCTCTTGAACTTGGGCACTTGGATTCTTGGAGTATACTCTTCTAAGATAATTTGTAGCTTTTACAATAATGTTGTTGGTGAATCACAAAGATGGAAGTTCAAGAATGGAAAGTAGTACGCAATGCTATGGAATTCTTGAATGTTCACAATCATCCTATGTGAACTATGGTGCATGGTCGTTATTGACTTTGTATGTTCTTATTTGTTAAGAAAATCTTTTTATACTCCTTTGGTAGCTATTATTGGTGTAAATCCATGCGAAAAAGATTGATTTTACCTTGTAAGGACAAATCATCTTGTATGTACATTACGAGTTTGTCTTGATGCCTAGGAAACTTCTTATGAGAATTTATTCTTATTTTTGAGAAGGATTACTAGAGGTTGGAATAGCCATTATTGTGATTACACATAGCTATGTCCAACGTTTTCATCTTCATGTTGTTAGGTTTATTTGTTTAAATTCTAAAAAAAATTGGAAGATGATTTTTGCAGTATTAATCTTTATAGTTTCATATATTTCAATATTGTTATGGGATATGTGTGTTTGCTTCCGTGAACTTGATTGTCCCATACCTTGTCAAAATTAAAGTCGTTCATGAGTTGATATGCATATATTGATAAAAGAATGAATTGACTTTTGACAACTACAAAAGTTAAGCCTATTATGTCAATTTTTGATGGAAGATAGGATAAAATCTTTTGTTTTCAAGGATTATGTCTATTGTATGTTATTGTGCAAATGGTGATGGAAACTAGAATGAATCCTTGTGTATTCCGTAGTAATTGATCTTCCCTGATTCATATTTTATGTATTACTGTGAGGCTCCATAATGTGTTTTATGTTGAGCACTAAACAACCAAGTTGATTATTTTTATGATTATATTTGGTGTTGTTCTGTAAGGTACTTTATGTCGAGCATATTAAACTAAATTAATCATCTTGTTTGGTTATTTAGTTATGACTCCGTAAGTTTTCTTATGTTTGAGCGCTTTTGACTGGGTTGATTATTTTCATGATTAACTTAGTCATTGCTCCATAGATTTTCTTATGTCGAGTATGACCAATTAAATTGATTACTTTTGTGATTATTTTAGTTGTCTATTTAGATTAGATTAATTATGGTTTCTCTTGTGATTAATCTAATGGAATATTTTTAAGTCTCCATAAGTTTACTTGTGTTGAGCATGTTCGGTTAAATTAATTATGAGTTCTTTTGTGGTTAATTTAATTGAATATTTTTGGATTCAAATTCATACTTGTATGTGATTTTTTATATCCAAATAAATCCTTCTTTTCTTTTGAAATTAAGGTCGCTCTTGTTGTTCTTTCGGGAATGACATATTATTAGGGAGAGTTCTTAATTGAACTTGTGCTTAATTGCCAAATCTTTGTGGGGAGTGCGGCTGTGGAATATTATAGGGGTTATCTTGTATCTTTATAGACTCTTTGATGAATGCATTTAGCTTTGGATTTATGATTGCATCTAAATAAGATGATATACATTTACTCTTGTTCATGAAATGCCTCGTTTGGAAATTTCATTAGGATCCCGTTCTTGTACCTTTGCCAATTTTATTGACAAAAAGGGGGAGAATTAATATGTAGTTCATACTAAAAATACATATGGTTTTCGGATCATTATGTAAGGGGGAGTGGTTTCCATGTGAGATGGAGTATTGATTAAGGGGGAGTGACATATCACCATAGTATTGTTGTTAAAGTTGTGATGCAATTGGACTTTGACGCTGTGTAATGATACTATGACACTGTATAACAATGATTGAGAACTATTATTTTCTCGTTGTTATAGCTATGGATTTTCAACAACGATGATGCTAAATTTACAACCTTTGGGATCATTGGAGTACTTGGAAGTGACAAAGATTTCGAGTAATGTTGAAGATTAGACATGTGGAATAGGAGCTACAAAGTTTATTTATATATTTTTTGTATTTCATATGTATTGATAGTTTTGTCACTAAAATTGACAAAGGGGGAGATTGTTAGAGCATTGCTCAGTCGAACTCGCATGCGTTGCTATCTCAAGCATGTTTGTCAATGTTAGTAATCTAAACTATAAGTCTTGATTTTAGTCTACTATAGCTAAGGTCTCGGACTAGGATAGAAAGTGTAGTTGAGCTCAAGAACTCCATGGCAATCATCATACAAGACGAAGGACTAATCAAGGAACTGGTGGATCTTCATTGACTAAAAGGTATGTGGAGACTTGAACTTATCTATCACTCAAAAGTCTATTTATCTCCTATCTTGATACAAAAGTCGTTTTTCTATATAGACTTAGATTACACATATTTGGTATTTCGAGCCGAGTTTACCTTGCCTATCTATTTCTCGAAATATATGTTGGTAAAGCTTTCGCTTTAGCCAAGTTCATCTTTACCAAGTGACGAAAGTCATGTTAAGTTTTAATCACTTTGAAAATTGCTGTGACGAAAAATGGTTTGTGAATAAAAAATATATAATGTCCTATGAGAATGTTTCAATGATTGAAATGTGAGTTTAGACTATATAACCATTGGAGGATATAAGCATTGTTATGGAAACACATATATGTATAAGTCCTTATTCCTTGAACCGAAGTTTACAAACTTTGTTGATCAAGAGAACTGGATAAGTGCGTGAGCTAAGTCCGCGAACTGGCGGAAGTTCTCAACCCGAGAATTTCTGCTGGAGTTTGTGAACTCCATCCGGGAACTTAAGTCCGCAAACTTGAGTAGGTTATGTATAAAAACGATGTTTGTGAACTTAATTATCTTTATAAACTGAGGAATGTTATTGCAAACCGTGGCTATATAGTTCATGAACCGATTCGAGTGAATCAAATCGTTTTTGCTTCAATTGTGTCTTGTATAGTACATGATATTTCCTTGCAATTGAACAACTCTCTAACTAGTTCATTTGAGTCATTTGAACTAGTTATGGTGAAGAAGAATATGGTTGATATGAAAGTTATCATATGGCTAATTATTTGGTTAACTATTCTTGAGCCAACTAATGTACAATTTTGGGTACGATTACACAAACCTAGAAACGTGCACTTCATGTGTGTATCACAAGCTATGTTTTCGATCTAACGGTTGATAAATATTAGCTTGAATCTAATTAGGTTTTCATCTAACGGTGAATATTGAATGCTTTGTTACCAAGCTAACATTTATTACAAACCATGATTTGAAAGACTATATAAGGGAGAACTCTAGCAACTGGGAAACCTAATTCCCACACATTCTGTGTGATACTAGTTGTGCTAAGCTAGAGTTGATTATCCTTTAACCTTTGGTTTCTTCTTCTAAACCAGGTTAACGACTTAAAGACTTCATTGGGATTGTGAATCCAGACCGATACTACTTTTCTTGTAGGTGTGTGATCTGATCTTGTTGTTTCTATCGTACGAGTACATTTGTAATAATTGGCTTGAGATTTCTATCCCCGATAGGCAACATAAAAAAAAGTAGTCACAAACATCTTCGTCTCATCGTTTGTGATTCCACAATATCTTTTTTCGCTACGTCGATTAAGATTATTGTGACGTGATTGATAATACTGAGCTGTTCTTCGGGAATATAGTTTGGTTTATCAATTGGTTCCTCTTCACCTTGATTTATCAAAAGAGGGAACAAAACTCGTAGGTATATTCGTGGGAGATGGATTTATCTATTACCGTAGACTTTTCCGTGTGATACAAATTTGTTTATTAAAGTCTTCGACTTTGGGTCATAGCAACTCTTAGTTATGGGTGAGATCAGCTAAGGGAATCAAGTACGTAGTATCCTGCTGAGATCAGAGACGTAGGAGCATAAATATACCTTGGATCAGTGTGAGATTGATTGGGGTTCAACTACAGTCCAGAACGAAGTTATTTTGGAGTAAGCTAGTGTTTGTAGCGGCTTAATACAGTGTATGTTCAATCTGGACTAGGTCCCGGGGTTTTTCTTCATTTGCGGTTTCCTATTTAACAAAATTCTGTTGTCTGTGTTATTTCTTTTTCGCATTATATTTGTTATATAATTGAAATAATACAGGTTGTGCGTTGTTCAATCAATTAGAATATCCGACCTTTTGGTTGTTGATTTAAATTAATTGACACTTGGATATTGGTCTTTGGTACCATCCAAGTTATCTCCTTGTATTTGATAAAGACTCGCAGATTTCAATTTGCTTGAGTAAAGATCAAATCAAGTGAGGGAGATACAAACTCTTTGATATACTTTTATCTAGATTGAGTCTGACTATCTAGTTGATTCTCTAAAAAGTATACTGGAGTTTTTCCATACAGATTGCTAATCGAAATATTGGGTGTGGTTGTTAGACCCCGCTTTTTCAATTCGTATTAAGGTATAACCGATCCTAGTGATTGGTAGAACCGATTGAACCCATAATCTTATATTTGATCAATCACATAGTTGTCTTGGAATACAATGAACCAATTCTAAACTTGTTTGGAAGAGTGGTATAATCGATTCCAAGATTGTAAATATGAAAGATGATTTACAAAGAAAAGATGTCAACATACTTTGAACAAAAACAGTAATTCTTACCTTTTATTGTTCAAAGATATTCCTTAATTACTCAAGGAGATCCAGGTCCGAAATAAATTAAGAATCTTTTAATTAATGTTGTTAGTTTTATATGCTTTAATTACCAGCAATTAAATTCATATCTCTAGAGAATAAAAATTAGTAATGTGCATTTACTAATTGGAGATTTTCTATTGAGATATTTCGGAAAATATTGGACAAAGAATTTCCAGGAATAATGAAAACCGATTTGGGAAATTGCATATCTTGAAAATAATTCGGTTTTGGAAATTCCTTGGTGTCCAAACATCCTTGGTCTATAAACCTAAGTTTGCATTTCTAGGAAACTATCCTAAGAGACAGGCAAACTTCATCTTTTTGTTGTTTCTGGTGGAGCCGTCTATTCGGAGAGGAAAGTACCCTAATTAGGAGAAATCTCTTATTTAAAGACTTTTGTGGGATCAAGAAGCTCTAAGAGTGCCGTTGGTGGGAAAATAGATAATTGCAGTTTATTAGTTTTCGATTGATTTGATTGACTAACGCTTGTTGAACTTTGATTGCACCTAGTTTGTTTATTCTTAAGAATCTTCTCTTCTAATATAAGATTCACTCAAACTAGATCGAAGTGTCGACGAGATCTTTAGAACTGTTTGTAGATCTAAAGACATCTTATGATAATCCATCGTTAACAGACTCCATTCTGTGTGTGATTGATCACAAGAGATTCAAGTGGTGTTGTGCAGGTTTATATGAAGATTAAAGAAGATTTGAAGACAAAGAATATTTCTTATTGGTTTCTCATATCTTTGTGTAGCACAAACCTTGATCGGCTGGGATCTAACTAGAATCGGATTTATTATTCCTTTCATGTCTGTTATACGATCCAAAGAAATTGTTCCAGTGCGTGCACTTATTGAATGTCGAAAGCGCAAGGACATTGAAGAAACTAAGTGAACTAGATTAGTTGCTTGGTCTTAACTATACGGAGTTTGGTTTATATTTTGTATAACGGCTTAATTACGAGAGTATTCAATTCTGGACTAGGTCCCGGGGGTTTTCTGCATCTGCAGTTCCCTCGTTAATAAAATCTTGTTGTGGCATTTACTTTTCCTTTCCGCAATTATAATTGTTGTTATTATAATTTAAAGTAAATTACACAAGCGTTAACTCTGTATTACTTGATAGTGATCCTATAGAGTTTGGTTAAGTCCAAACCTATTATCAAGTAATCACACTTTGATTATTGTATTGTCTCGATCTCGTATCCATAGACGATCATACAAAGTGTGAATACCGATTTGTCCTATTGTCTTGACTTAGTCCTTAGACAATCATTTTCGGTAAGAGGACTTATAGGTGAATATTTTAAAGATTGTGGTGTATTTGGGTACCCTCATCTTTTCAAATAAGATTTGAAGACGGAGAAAATTTCTTATTGGTTTCTCATATCTTTGTGTAGCACAAACCTTGATCGGATGGGATCCAATTAGAATCAGATTTATTCGATTGATTAGTTGCATGAGATCGGCATCGCTTTATAGTTTTTTGTTGGATTCTATATTGATTGATTGCAAATCTAAATTTGTTACTTTGGTAGTTGTTGGACAGATTGATCTAACCAGGAAAAGGAGTTTATTAGTTTAAACGGAAGAACCTTTGCATATGACTTGAGATATCTTTATCTGGAAAAAATCAATAGGGTTGTTAATTACCAAACAGATTTGTTGTTCCTTTCCAAAGGAATAGTTCCAGTGTGTGCACTTATTGAATGTCGGAAGCGCATGGATACTGAAGAAACTAAGTGAACTAGGTTTAGTTGCTTGGTCTCAACTATACGAAGTTGGTTTAGATTTTGTATAGCGGCTTAATTCTGAGATTATTCAACTCTGGATTAGGTCCCGTGGTTTTTCTGTATCTGCGGTTTCCTCGTTAACAAAATCTTGCTGTGTCTTTTACTTTTCTATTTTCGCAATTATAATTGTTTATTACAATTAAAATTAAAATACACAAACGTTAAATCCGTATTACTTGATAGTGATCCTATTGAGTTTGGTTAAGTCCGAACCTATTATCAAGTAATTACACTTTGATTGTTGTATTGTCTCGATATCGTATCCATAGACTATCACACAAAGTGTGAATACTTATTTTTCGTATTGTCTCGACTTTGTCCATTGACAATCACTTTCAGTAAGAGGACTTATAGGTGGATATTGTTAGAGAATTACTTGGTTGAACCCACCAAGTGTTGTTATGTCAAGTTTGGTTGTCATATTTTAGTGAACCAAAACTCATTTAAGAGTCGCTTGATTTAAATGTACTAGAGTCAACTTTGTATAGGTTAGCTTGAAAGTATTAGGGTGAGACATTACAAGTATTGTAAAGACTTGAAGAAGTGCAAAAGAACGGAGCTACAACCACAACATCATCCTTCCACTTGAGGTTAGTGATATTTGACTTGAACTGTTTCATTCCATAACGTATCTTTCAAGTCGTGCATATTGAAAACATAAAACTGTGAAGCATGAACACTCTAGATAGACATAGTATTAAGGAATACAATACGAAGTTTCTTGCTTAACCATTAAACTTTGTATATAAGACATCGACATAATCGTATGAATGCTATTGTGATTATGTATGGGTATGAGGTGAGGATTTCATCCTAGGAAACAATGTTTACATGTGTTCTAAGGAAGTAAATTCATGATATGTTTGTGAACCGAAACAAAAAAAAAAAGGAAATCGCCATGCGTTATTGGGGATGTTCTACATTGCATATCTTATGCTCATGACTTATTTGTGTTCTTGGTAAAATTGTTCACACGAGGCCTGACTTATGTATTGGTATGACTTTTATTAGTGAAAACGATCTTAAGTAATCACCTGGGGTATGATCGGGTTGTGAGTGTCTGAACTTATTACTGGGAGAATGGGAACCGATCCTAGTAAGAGGTGCAGTGCATCACAATGGGAACCGATCCTTGTATTAGGTGCAACAAGGTTTATGGAAGAAAGGGGAACTGATCCCATGAACATGTGCAACACATTTTTGGGAAGGGGGAACCGATCCTATGGACATGTGTAGTGCATACAAGTTAGATACCAAATATATGTGGGGAACCGATCCTAGTACCTAGTCAGCTGTATCTTTGGTAAGCTAGTGTAACTGTACACAATACTCACATGGAGGTAGAATCAAAACTTGTTTTGGTAAAACCGTAAACCCATGAGTTGTGATTGAGTGTTACTTAATCAATCACGTAGTTCTTGAAAGTCGGATGAACCAATTCTAAACTTGTTTGGAAGCGTGGTAAATCCGTTTCAAGTGAGCAAGTATGAAAAAGGACTTGCAAGAGTAAGATGTCGACACTCTTTGAACACGGTGCATTAATGCTTATTCTATATTGTTCAAAGATATTCCTTAACGGCTAAGAAGGAAGTAAATCCCAAGATCGAATTTAAATAAGTTAAGAATATTTTTAATTAAGGGTTTTTAATTATATATGGAAAATAGGAATTAGTAACGTGCATTTGATAATTAAAGATTTTCCAAGGAGATTTCGATCATGTATTTTTTGGACAGTGCATTCACAGGAATTATGAAAACCAAATTTGGTGGAGTAATGAAAAATATCTTGAGAATATTTTTGGTTTTGGAAATTCCTTAGTGTCCAAACTTCCTTGTCTATAAATACTTTGAGTTTGCATTTCTAGCAAACTAATCCTACGTAACATAGACTTTCTCTTTTATCTTTGTTACTGGTGAAGCCGCCTATCAGAGAGGAGAGTAATCTAATTATGTGAAATCTCTTACGGCGGCTCAATTGAAAGTCTTCTTTGGGATTGAGAATCTCTAGCGAGACCCATTGGTGGGAAACTAGATATTGCGGTTTATCTTTAGTTTTCGTATTAATTTGATTGACTAACGGTGGTTAAACTTTGATTGCACCTAGTTTGTTTATGCTTGTGAATCTTCTCTTCTGATATAAGATTTACTCAAACTAGTTCAAGGTTTCGACGGGGATCTTTAGACTGTTGTTAGATCTAAAGATGATCTTGTGATAATCCATTGTTAACAGACTCCGTTATGTGTGTGATTGATCACAAGAGATTCAAGTAGTTGTGTGCAGGTGTTTATTGAAGATCTAAGAAGATTTGAAGACAAAGAAGATATTGAATATTTATGACTTGGTTTTTATAATCTTTGGTGTGCACAATACTTGTTTGGGAAAAAGAGGATCCAATTAATAATCATTTTATCCTTGTGGTAGATTGGATTGATTAATTGAGGAAGATCGGCATCATTATGTATCCTTGTGATTAAAGGTATTGATTGGCTCAATCTTAACGATTGCCTTTGGGTGATTGAACATAAGATAGATCTTGGAACCTGGAAAAGGAGTTTATGTTAAGATAAACAAGGGAACCTTTGCGCAACTCATATCACTTGGTTGAAAAGAGTTGATACCAAACAGATTTGTTGTTTCTTTACTGTTTGGAATACGAACCAAAGGAATTGGTCCAAGTACGTGACTTGTTTACAGGTTGGAGGCGTGGGAATATAGACGGAACTAGGTGAACTATAGGTTTAGTTGCTTGGTCTCAACTATACGAAGTTGGTTTATTTTGTATAGCGGCTTAATCCTGAGAGTATTCAATTCTGAACTAGGTCCCAGGGTTTTTCTGCATTTGCAGTTTCCTCGTTAACAAAATCTTTCTTTGTCATTTACTTTATATTTCTGCATTATAATTGTTTTATTATAATTAAAGTAAATTGCACAAATGTTAATTCCTATTTACTTGATACGTGAATCATATTGAGTTTGGTTAAGTCGGAACCTATTATCAAGTAAACACACTTTGTTGTTGTATTGTCTTGATCTCGTATCCATAGATGATCACACAAAGTGTGAACCATTTTATTTTATTGTCTTGACTCAGTTCATAGACAATCACTTTGGGGGAAAAGACTTATAGGAAGGAAAAGTAATAGCTTGAGGTATATTTTGGGTACCCTCGTCTTTTCAGATATTTTAAAGATTATGGTGTATTTGGGTACCCTCGTATTTTCAAAAGTTCCTGGTACTTTAGTTCGTAAACAGAGTTTGCAAATGAACCTGAGTTCATGTGTAGACAATAATTAACATACGAGTATGTGAGCAAGTTGTCATACTTATCGATTTTCAAACCTAACCACTGAGTTTGCAAATCGAGTACACGAACCACATCTTCGGACCTTGCATAGTCTTTCCGTTTGCAAACCACAGTTCCGGACCTTTCACAGATAAACTCGTTCGCAAACTTAGTTCACAAATAAGAGTTCCGGACCTGAACTAGTACTTCACAGTTAGCATATTGGGTACGCATACTATGTATATCCAGACATTGGTAGTAGTTCTAAAACTCTCATTCAATCAATTTGAAACATCTTTAGAAGACAACAATGATAGTCTTACACATACCGCTATATTCAAGTAATTTCCAAATGATTAATTGATCAATACGAAACTTCCCAAGTTAACATCAAATGATTGTCTCACACAAATCAAATAAGATGTTCAAGGTAATTTTCACATACTTTTTGTCGATGAAGTTCCTATAAGGTCTTCAGTAGATCTCCTTCTTCAATTGGTGAACACTGTGAAGTCTAATGCTCAACTACGCACTTTTATCCTAATCCGAGACATGGCTATAAGTACACTAGAAACCAAGTATATAGTTTTGATCAACTAAACTTGACAAACAAGCTTGAGATAGCAACGCTTGCGAGTTCGACCGAGCAATGCTCTAATACTCTATAAACACTAGACTTAATTGATCACATGTTTGTGATTCAGAGTTAATGTCTTATGTGTTCATGAAAATGAAGATTAATCTTTTATGTTCAAACCGACTAGTTTCGGATAATCATGTTGAATATAGTCTTTGTACACGGTTTAGTTACGGTCTCACCAAAACCAGAGTGCATATCTTGTTGTTAGTACCTAAAAATTACTTCGAGGTAAAACAAATGCACTGTTGTAGTATTTTTCTTTCTAGGTTCGAAAATTAAAATCGAACTGGACAATCCTAAACCACGATAGTAGTCGTTTTTTCCTGCTTCAGTCATGATGGAGAGGAAGATGGGTTGATCCTAGGGGAGGAAAGCAGAAAAATTTGAGAAATTGACTATGGTACCGAATTGTGTGTGTTGGGTATTGAAAACTAGGAAGAATACATAGCTTTTGGGTATGAAAGTGTGTTTTTTCTTCTGAATAGGTTGAGCAACCTATTTATAGTAGTTTAGAATATGTAATGCCAATTTTATAAGTTTTGGAAGCCGTGGGTTATGGAGAGATGGAGATGGTGTGATAGTGCGAGATAATTTAGGGAAGTTTCTAAAAATCCCTTTTTGATTGAGCCAACTATCTCTCCTAACTGCAGTGACTGTGCCACTACTCTAACTTTTCACATGGGGTGTTGCCATGCCGTATGATGTCATAGACTACCAGACCAATACCCCATGAAGAATCCCCCATGTGACGTATTTTGATGTTTCTCAGGTGTTTTTGACGAATCATGGACTCATCTTACTTAGGATAGATCGTAGGGTCATATGGGAATGTTAGATTGAAGTTGTTGTGAAAACAACTTAGCTATAGCTATTCATGGAATTAGGCCATGTTCATGCCTTGTTGTGGGATACCAGAATAGCTTGACGTGTTGGCGGATAGTTAATGCGCTATAATTTAGCATGGTATGCTAGTGGCATAAAAGTGGCATGGTTCCGCGCGTGTTTTATTCCACAACTAAAATGGAGAGAGATATTCCAAGCCATAATCTATGCGTGAGTTAGTAGACTCTACTAAATTACTGGATGGCCTTTGATTGGATTATTTGCCAAGGCTGAGAATGAGGCACGAGACCCTGCCACGGCTTTGGACACATTTCCAAGGACGATAATAGCGCGCAGGACCATGTTGTGGCCTTGACCACAGCTGTCAAGGCCGAGAATGAGGTGCGTAGGACCATGCCATGGCCTTGGCCAAATCTTCCAAGGCCGAGAATGAGGCGCGAGACCCTGCCATGGCCTTGGCCACATTTCCAAGGACGATAATGGCGCGCAAGACCATGTCGTGGCCTTGACCAAAGCTTCCAAGGCCGATAATGAGGAGCGGGACCCTGCCATGGACTTGGCCACATTACCAAGGCCGATAATGGCGCGCAGGACCATGTTGTGGCCTTGGACAAAGCTTCCAAGGCCAAGAATGAGGTGCGGGACCCTTTCATGGCCTTGGACGCATTTCCAATGCCGACAATGGCACGCATGACCATGTCATGGCCTTGGCCACATTTCCAAGGCCGTTAACCATGCGCGGGATTATACCACGGCCTTGGCCAAAGGTTTCAAGGCTGAATAACGCGCGGCTTACTGTGGCGCAGTGGCAGGCATGCCATAGGCCATATTTTGTCAAATTACGTCATGTACTTAGCCAATATGCTGATCATTAAATAGTTATATCCTTATGTTTTGAGCTTAGGGCGATAATGTCAGGCCTATACTTTGCGGCGTAGTGCTATTTTAGTATAGATTCCGAACACAATAGTGTCGCTACAGTATATTCAAGGAAATCGGTTGTGGGAGTTTTTGACTTGAGATTATACTGATATGGCTATGTGCTAAATACTATACTCTTGATAACATGTTAATCCGAGAATGGCATTCAATCTCATTATGATTGTGAATAATGCTATGTATATGGCATAAAAGGTATGTGCATTTTTGTACATGAAATTATGAGGTTTCTGCTGGGGAAATCACTAAAATTTGGCATGCATATACACTTTCAAAATAGCTTCAGGACTACTGAGTCCGTCAATTGAATATACTTTATTGATTCTCTTGAGGAATACAAAATCGCATTGATATAGATTCAACGACCCTGATGTTTTGTCAGGGATTTTATTATATTTATGCAGCTAGGTTCAGGATAAATTACTACAAATGCCCTTGTCAAAAACTCACCATCAACACTTGTTTATGTAAATAACATTTAAAGATTCATCTAACAATGGATATTGTTTGTTTGGTTCCAAAGCTATCTTAGCTTAAACCTAAAGAAACATATGCTTTGAATATGTATAAAAAGGGAACTCCAAGCAACCGGTATCTTTGAATCCTGACACTACTTTTTGGTATGTCCTAGTTGTATCAAGAGTCGTCCTCTCCAGAAACCCCTTTAGGGTTTAGCGACTATAAAGACTTCATTGGGATTCGTGAATCCAAGTCTATTTATCTTTCCTTTATAACTCGAGTATCCTGATCTTGATTATTTTTAGAGCTTGCTCCATCAATCAAGATAGATAGTAATCATCAAAGTTCTCTTCGTCTCAGACTTTGTTAATTCCATAGGTTTTATACTTGTGAGGTGAATAATAATCTAGGTTGCATAAGTTCGGATTTTGAGGATGCTAGACATTTGTCGAATTTGTATTGATTTCCATCACCTTGATCATACGTTTCAATCGTAATCAGGAAATCAATTATATAGGCTAGATCTGTGGGAGGCAGATTTGATTTAAAGTCTTCAATTGAGTTGAAGCAACTCTTAGTTTGTGTGACGTTATCTAAGGGAATCAATTGTGTGGAGTCCTGCTGGGATTCAAGAGGCATAAGGAGTGCAACTGTACCTTAATATGTGGGATACCTTTTAGGATCAACTACATTTATAGTCTAAAGTTAATTGGTAGTAGGTCAGTGTCTGTAGCGGCTTAATACAGTTTGAGGTTCAATCTGGACTTGGTCCCGGTTTTTTTTTTCATTTGCGGTTTCCTCATTAACAAAACTTCTGGTTGATTGAAATATCATAGGTTGTGCGTTGATCAGTCATAGTAGAGACATCCAACCTAGTTTGTTGGATATGACTTGATTGATTCTTGGACATTGGTCTTTGGTATCGTCCAAGTTATCTTTTTGTGATTAGGTTAGGGATTAAATTCTGTAAACGTTCTAATCGCAAGAGATAGAGATATAACTCTAAGATAATATTCCTTGATTGGGTTAACTCTCGGAGTTGTATTGAGTTTGTCCATACAAATTGCCTAAGAAAAAAGTGGTGGTGTATTTTGGTACCCCCACTTTTTCAGTTGAGACTTGCTCTTATTACTCATGAAGAACCTGAAGATGTATTGGCATCAATGAATACATCGTCCTTCATTTTGAGGTTAGCAACAACATACTTGGCTTAATTATTTCATTTTTATCATTGTTCTTTCAAGTCATTATTTATTGAAAACATAACATACAAAGTAAGGTTTGTTTATTTGTCTCTAGTATTAGTGATTTGGTTGTTATACTATGATCAAATTACCAAGGAACTATATACTATTTGTCTTATATAACTTGATTATATGGAGTTACGAAGTACACTGTATCTATGGACCTCGTGAATCGACATTACACTAATTGGTAACTTGTTATGATTTGGTGTATTAAACTTCTAAACGAATTCAAACCGTGAGATTAAGTTTGAAAGCAATTTCATATACATAGTTTAAGGAAGTAGACTTGTGACACTTGTTTTCATAGTTGAAAGTGGATTCAAGACCGATGCCAAAACCTATCCTAAGTTTAGGACCGATCCCAAGTCAGGACCGATCATGAAAGAGTGCAATCTAGTTTCTATATTTTCGATATGTTTGTTATCTCTGGGTAGCAACAAACATCGAGACATATACAGATTGAACTTGGAATGTTCATAACATGTTGACATAGTGATTTGAACATGTGATAAACTCTTATATCTCAATATTTAAGTATTTTCCTTTAATACTCAAGGCAAGATCATGAAACCGAAATTTCAATATCTTTTTAGATATTCAAAAATATTTTCTTATCATGCCCTAGAGATTCGCATATCTTTAGTTATTATATTAGTACAGTATATGAAAGTATGTCAGCTAATATTAGTTGTCAATTAATAATGATTTCAGTTTATGAATTGGAATACAATTGGTATTTTTTAATTTCGGAAATGATATTCTTTGGGAAATTTTGGAAATGGTAATACCTTGTATTCTACTCAAGCCTTATTCAACACTATAAATAGTCGAGCTCGTATTCTTATAAACTTATCCCCTAACACACTACCATACCGTTTGTGTGGGAAGCCAACTCTTTGACATAGGAGAGTAATCTAATCAGGAGAAATATCCTATGTTGTGTTTATTTAAACTCTTCTTGGGGATCAGGAAGTTTTTAGTAGTACTAATGGCGGGAAACTAAATAGACTGTTATTTTAGTTTTTGATTACTTTGATTGACTGACGGTATAGTTATCCTTGATCTATTAAACTTGTTTATTCTAATGTCTTTATCTTCTAATATAAAGCTGCTCAAGTTTGTTTGAGGATTGAACATTACAAATTTAGTGATTCAAGATATGTAAATTGAACTATTGATCATCCAATGTTAACAGACTTCATTCTGTGTGTGATTAATCATTAGTAGGAATCCAATTGTTGTGCAGCGGTTATATTGAAGATTAAAGACTTAAAGACTTTTCTTTTCGGTTTATTATCTTTATGATTTTTCTTGCACATTTGATTTTCTGAAATCAAACAAGTAGTTTATTTCGGTAAACTTTAAGACTGGTTGTACATATAAAAAAACTGCATAATTGCTTCTCTTTGTAAAGTTGCTTGGATATAGCTTGTTCACTGAGTAGATTATTTCTAAAATGACGAGGGTACCAAGTACACCACAATTTTTTCGATATCAATATATATGACAGATACCTTGCGTGATCTTATATAGTCAGATACTATAAAGAAGATAGCAACCACAAGGTATACACTTAGTATATAATAAAAGTCTGAAACCGAACCTAACTATAGGGATCAACCCAAGTGTTTTGATTAATGTACAAGTGAAATTTATTTATTATAGGTAAACAATGCGGAAAGTAAAGTAAAAGCATACAACAAAATTTTGTTAACGAGGAAACCGCAAATGCAGAAAGACCTAGTCCAGTTTTGTATACTCTCATAATTAATCTGTTATACAAACACCACTACCAACTTCCTATAGTTGAGACCAAGTAATCTACCCCTAGTTTCCTCTGTATTCCTCCGCATATAACCAATCTGGACAACACACGTGAATCCTAAGATAGAGTCCACTATCTTAAGTTGCTTCACCAAACATGAAGACTTCTTGCACTCAACTCATTTGGATAGTATTCCGAAACAGTAAAGGACTAAACTATATTCGGTAACTGCCCTATCATCAATCTCAAGAACTAAATCAGAGATTTATGTTGAGTCATACAAATGATATTCCTGTTAGATCACTGCTCGGTTAAACCCATCAAGCATTGGTATATCAAGGTTGGTTGTCATATTTTAGTATCAAAACTCATAAGTCGCTTGATTATATTACTAGAGTCAACTTTGTTAGGTTATACTACGAAGTTTAGAAATGTTGAGACACACAATTATTACGTTGAAGACATGAATATTCCGAAGACGTATCGACAACGACGATAATATCATACTTCCACTTGAGGTTAGTAAATGACTTGAATTTTTTCCATTTCTACATCGTTTGCTTTCAAGTCATTTCTGATTAAAAACATAACATGCAAAGCTATATATGTAAAACTCTAGTATAATAAACTTGATCATCATATTGTAATCAAAGTGTAAATGAGAAATATATCAATAGTGATAAGTTCTTTATATTAATATATTTATTTACAAAGTATAATTTTATCTTTTGGACTTCGTAATTGCGACATCGACATAATCTTTGTAATTCGTTACTAGATTGTGTAGTGAACATAGGTTTGATTTCATACCTAGAAAACTATGTTTAATCACATAAGTTTAAAGAAGTATACGTATGAACTTGTTTCATAGTTAAAAGTAAATCAAAAGGATTATGGTATTGGTTTTCATTGAAGATCTTAAGTATGGACCGAACCTAACTTGTATATGGGAATCAAGGTAGAACCGATCCCTACCTATATTGGGAGTCAAGGTAAAATCAATCCCTTCTTGCTTTAGATATCATGGTGGAATCGGTCCCAATAGGAAAAACCGATTTCTATAAGTCACGTACATTTTAGGGTTTGTGTGATTTGGAAATTGGGTTTGAAAAATAGGAAAGTTCAAGATGTCGACACACTGAGTAATTTGAACATGTACTGAAATCTTATTTCTTAATTGTTCAAAGATATTCCTTGATACTCAAGGTGATCCCAAACCGAAAATAGTAGAGAATCTTTCTGAGATTTTCGAAATTAATATGTATTATTTTACCAACGCTCGAAACATATCTTTGGAAATACATATTAGTTAATTGCTAGATAATATTGAGTTATCCATTACGATTTCAGTTATATAGTTAGATATTAGTTGGAATTTATAAAACCGAATTTAAGTGCTTTATTGCATATCTTTTGAATATCTTTGACTATGGAAATTCCTTGGTGTCCAAACTACCTTGGTTTATAAATAGTGAAGGTTGTTCCTCTTACGAACTTATCCTGGGCCAGACAAACTTCATCTTTATTGTTTCTAGTATATCCAACTAATAATATATCTTGCAGGAGAGAGTAACCTGATTAGGCAAAATCTCTTACGTCTGATAGTTTAATAAAGACTTCTTTGGGATCAAGAAGCGTCTACTATTACCGTTGGTGGGAAACTAGAATCATATTGTTATTTTAGTTTTTGATTATTGATTTGATTTACTAACGGTAATTATCTCTTGATTTACACCTAGTTTGATTATTCTTGAGAGAATTCTCTTCTGACATAAGGTCACCCAAACTAAATCAAGAGTAAAATATTGATTTGTGATCATCTATTGTTAACAAACTTCATTTTATGCGTGATTGATCATAAGTCAGGAATCAAGTTTGTTGTTGTGCAGGTACAAAAAACTATTAAAGATTGAAGACAAAAAGATTTTTCTTATTGGTTTTATATCTTCGTGATTTGCTTCGTGCACAAACTTGATCGGCTGGTTCCGACTAGATCTGTTTTATCTTTGATAGATTGATTATTGACTAGTCGTATTTAGATCGACAAGCTATTCTTTGGTGGTAATTTTCAGTATCTGAATATGGTAGTTCTGTTTGACTTGATCTGATTAACTTGTTTAATCCATATCTTAGAAGATCTAAACCCGACAAAGGAGTTTAATCTATTTTAAACAGAAAATCCTTCGTCATACTCAACATATATTTTCTTGATATGGAAGAGTGGTTTCCAAACATATTAGTCTTTTAGTGTTTGGAAGATGATCAAAAGGGTCGAGTTCTTAAAGTCTCTAGAGAGGATGAAGCAACTTAAGATTGTAGAATCTATCTTAGGATTGACGTGCGTTGGCCATATTGGTTGTAGGCACATGGATACTGAGGAAACTAGGTAACTAGCGGTAGTTTACTTGGTCTCAACAATATGAAGTTGGTAGTGTCTTTGTATAGCTACTTAATTCTGAAAGTATTCAAAACTGTACTAGGTCCTGGTGTTTTTCTGCATTTACGGTTTCCTCGCGAACAAATCTTGTTTTGTCATTTACTTTATATTCGCTTTATAATTTTTCAGTTATAATAAAGTAAATTACATTGCACATTAATATAAACCACTTGATATTGATCATATAGTATATTGTTCTTATACCGTAACTATTATCAAGTGAGTACCTTGTCATTGTATTGTCTCGACTTTGTCCATAGATGAACACACAAGGTGTGGAACTTATAGGTTGATATCGAAAAGATTGTGGTTTACTTGGTACCCTCGTCATTTTACTTCCGTTTAATCTAAAACTCCTTTATTTGGTTAGATCAACCAAGATCTAGATTATCAAGATAATCAGATCCAGGTTTACAAACTATCATATTCGGATACTTAAGAATATCACAAATGCTAGTTTTCCGATCTAATACGACTAGCAATAAGATATCTGTCAAAAGATAAACAACGCTAAGTCGATACGATTAAGTATGTGCACGAATTAGATCACAAATATGGAAACAAATAAGAAATCTTCTTATCTTCAAATCTTCCATCTTTAATGTACATGCACAAATAAACTTGATTCCACTTATGATCGATCACACACAGAATGGGAGTTTGTTAACAATGGATGATCACAAAGTCTATCGTCAGATCTACAGACATATCTGAACCACTGTTAATCCCTTTATCTAGTTTGAGTGAACTTATGTCAGAAGAGAAGGATCTCAAGAATAATCAAATTAGGTGCAATCAAGGTTTAACAACCATTAGTCAATCAAATCAATAATCGAAAAGTTAACAATATAAATTCTAGTTTCCCACATACGGTAATATCTAGAAGCTTCATATCCCACAGAATTCTCTAAGCTAGCGGATGTAATAGATTTCGCATAATTAGGTCACTCTCATCTCCAATATAATATTACAAGTAATACTATTAGTCGTCTACAACAGTGACTACAAAATGAAGTTCCTTCCTCGGGATAAGTTTGTAAGAAAAACAAACTTTACTATTTATAGACCAAGGTGGTTTGGACACCAAGTAATTTCTATAACCAAAAATATTATCAAGATTTGCAATAAACATCAATTTCCGATTTTGTCTAATTCCAACCAATATCCAACTGTAATACCGAAATCCCTCATGGATTACAACTCATTGGAGTATTAGCTATCATACAAGTACACTTTACTAATATATCTTACAGCGACATGTTTTACTTGCTGGAAAAATAAAACATATATATTCAAAAAATCTTAATAGAAAATTCTCAAACATTTCGGTCTGGGATCTCACCTTGAGTATCAAGGAATACATTTGAACAATAAAAGAATAAGATTTTACACATGTTCAAACTACTCACACATTTTGAACTTTCCTATTTCGCAAATCTAGATTTCGAAAATCACACAAACCCTATAAAATACCTGAAACAGAAAATAAGATTTTTCTATGGGGATCGATTCTTCCAGGGATCCCCAATAGGAATTAGACCGCCAATCCGTATTCGTTCCTTTCAACTACGAAACAAGTTCTGCACGTCTAGTTCCTTAAAATCATGTAATCAAACATAGTTTTCTAGGTATATAATCAATCCTAAGTTCAATACACAATCTTGTAACAAGTTACAAAGATAGTGTTTATGTCGCAATTACGAAGTTCAAAAGATAAGCATTATACTTCGTAATTAAATATAGCAAAGTTGTGATACAACTTATATACTCTTCATTGACACTTTAATCATGATAATATGATCAAGTCTCTACTATAAGAGTTTCATATATATAACTTCGTATGTTGTGTTTTCAATCTAAACATATTGAAAATAACGTAGATAGAAATGGAAATAAGTCAAGTCTGTTATTACTAACCTCGAGTAAAAGGATGATGTGTTCGTTAACTTCGATAAGTCTTTGGATTCTCCAGTTCCTCGGAGTAATACTTGTATTCCTCAACATTTTTAAACTTCCTAGTCTAACCTAACGAAGTTGAATCTACTAATCTAATCAAGCGATCTTGAGTTTTGAAACTAAAATATGATAACCAATGCTTGGTAGGTTTAGCCGAGCAATGCTCTAACAATCTCCCCCTTTGTCAATTTTAGTGACAAAATTCTAATACATATGGAGAATACAAGAATTAAAAGATAAAGATATTACATTGTATTACAGTCTCTTAACTCATTCTTCATACGCTTGATTCCAAGTTTCAATATCACAATAACCTGCACATATTCAAAAATAAATACAGCTATTGAAGCATTTGAATAACAAAAAAAAAATAGTACTTCCCCTAAAGGAAAGCTAGGTATATTCAATCCGAACATATTTGTTATGACCCTTTTTGTAGTATGTAATACTACACAGCATGATGATATGTTTCTCCCCCTTAGTCAATGCTTTACTCTTTTGTTAGATATATACTTTTCAGCACATATATCCTTTCTCAATGATTGTAAACCACTGTATACTTCATATATTTCTTATTCTTTTTGTCACAAAATGACAAAGAAAAAAAAAATACATAAGCAAACCGAGAGGATCTTACATGTTCACAAGAACTCGAAAAAACCTACAAGATTTAAGCACAAAGTTTTAACATACCATTTTTTATAAGCATCACAAAACCAGAAACTACCTAAGTATTTTATTTTTTCCTTTTACCAAGAAAAGAATTACCCGAAGAAATTTTCTCTTTGAATTGGTAAGCCAATACCAAGATCAGAATTAACTTAGTTACTTGTCAGGATCCAGTTATCATAAATAACTGTACCTCATTTGGAGAAGACAAAACTAGGTTAGATAACTAGTTTTCTTATGAAGAACCGATTAGACATGAATAACCGTACCTTATTTTGATAAGCCTAAACTAAGATCAGAATTAACTTAGTTTTTCTTATCAGGAACTTTCATTTATTAAGAAAAATCAAAAATCAGAATTAACTTAGTTTTTCTTAACCGAAACCAATTGTAACAAAAATAATTGTACCTTATTTCGTTAAGCAAAAGCAAGAATAGGCATTAAATCAGCTTTCCTTAACAGAAAAACTAACGCAGAACGGAAGCATGAATAAATAATTTTGATAGTAAAGTAGAATAACTATTGAGAAATCTCAATATGGGTTTATAATAATTATATATATTACATAGGACTTCACCCCTATTTATAGAAAAGACAATAAAACTCATATTCCTAAAATAATTCTAAGACTCAAACTTAGAAAATAAGAAATCCCTAAAATAATTAATGTTCTAGAATTTTATAACTTCTAAAGATAAGTAATTCTAATAATAAAACACTTCCAAAAATAATAAAGCCTAAACATAAAATGTTCTACATCAGGCCCGCCAGCTTGAAAAGAACTCGTTCACGAGTGTAATACCAAAAATCAGATCAATTGAAAGCGTAATTATCGGCATCGCCGACTTCGCCATAAATTTGAATTTCTTCAAAATAAGGAGGATCTTCAGTTAAAGAATTATCACTTGCTTGAATCACAGCTGTACGAGATTGATTTCCACGACACTCATGAGATTGATGACCTGGTTGCCTGCACTTGTTACATCTACCGGTAGTCGGATGAGCATATGGATTTGACTTGGATGTGCCAACTTGAAGTGGAGGATTGGTAGTAGGTGTCGATGACATACGAGCATTACTTGATTGAGACGAATTCACAACAATGGAATGAGTAAGTGGAGGTGTAGGTAGAAGGGGTGGAAGAGATCTAGTGTTCATAGGTATATGGGGTTGATTTTAGTTGGAAGTTGGGGTGTATTCCATGTTTTGTGAAGACGACATCGAAACATAATGGTTATCCACAACGGACTCCGATTTTATTACCAAACACACAACATCATTCAAAGTATGGATAACCTATAAGGCCAAGCGTTCTTGGATATCTTTTCGCAAACCATTGATAAAACATGCAGCTTGTTGGGAGTCATTTTCAAGCAAACCATGGAGCAGATAAACGATAAAATTCAGTTGCATAAACTGAGAAAGTACGATTACCTTGTATGAAATTATGGTACTCACGGAATAAGACTTGATCGTAATCAACATGAAGGAAGTGAGCCTTAACAAATGACGCATCTTTTTCCAAGAAAGAATAGGTTTCTTTCCAACACGAGTGCAAGTAAATTGCACATGTTCCCACCATGCAGAAGCAGCACTTTTGTGTTTAGAAACGACACAAATAACCTGTTGATCTTCAAGAATATTGTAATACTTGAAAATATTTTTAACTTCAGTTATCCAATCAACAAAACCTTCAATATCACGGTGATAGGTGTCCAAAACACCTTATTATTTATCTATTGTTTATGCTTTCTCTGCTAGTGTTCTTGTAAATTATGTATCTTATATTTTGTTTTTGAGTATTTAGGTACTTTGGAGTCATTTTGGATCAAAAGAAGAGGAAACATGGCAAAAGCGTTGGAGGCGGATTGTGTCTCATTAATTTATTTTATTTCTTCATCTCTATCTGAAAAGTATGCCAGCTTTAGTGATGCAAATTATGTCTGAAAAGCATGGCGGCTTTAATGATAAAGAGAAGAAGTGGACTTGAGATGCAAGAGGCGACTGCAGCTGGTGGAAAAGCATTCATTTGGAGCATAAAGGGGCAAAGCTGTCATTTCCTAGGAGAACACTATCCGGAGTCAAACCAAGGTTGAGGGATGACTCTTTTGGAGGAGTGCTAAACATAAGATAGCTGAGGCTAAGGGATGTCATCATGGGTGGTTCTACAGTTGGGTGTGTAAATCCCCCAATCATTCCTACAACCATAAAATTGAGAAATATCTCTTCTCAATCATTTGCAACATAAATTGAGAAGAAAATAAGTTGTTGTTCGAGAGAAATCATTGAGGTGAATTTCAGTGGAGATACTGAGCATCCATAATTGAGAGATTTCTGGTTCTTGAAATTAAGAGAGAACTCTGATATTGATATGGTGTGAGGTGTTGTTGTGGTAGAGATGCATTCGATTCAGAGTTGAATTCTGTGGTAAATCAGGGTTTTGATCTAAAGAGGAAATCAATGACAAGATTGAAATGGGTTTCTGCTACTGACGTGTATGAGAAAAATAGAGAAGAATTTAGGGGTCGCTGTGAAGATCTGAGTGAAGAACAAAGAAGACTCTAGTGGTGGTCTGAGACAGAATAGATGAGAAGAACAACGAGTTTCTGAAGATGGTTTGCTGCCAAGAATAGATCAAGAGTGGGTTTATGTTAATCTGTTGAAGCAGTGGAGAAATAAAATTGGTTGAATATGTGTAGTTTAATGTCTAGATCTGAAGTTGAGCTGCTATTGGTGGTGTATTTATGGCATGGAAGATTGCAAGGCTGAGATGATGATTTGAGGTTCGGGTTTTCCTTGGAACTGTGTATGAAAGGATGGGTTTGTTCTGAGAAATACAGGGAATGTGCTGCAATGTATTGAAGGCTTGCTAATGGCCTTGAGAAGATGATTCTGGTGCCATTTCAGAGGAGAAGTTGTTGGTGATAATATTGTGTTGATCTAAAGTGGAATGACTCAGGTTGTGGAGCTGTGAAAGATACAGAATGGGTATGAACTGTAAATACAGGTCAGATTGAAGCAATGGAAGCTGTGCCTGAAATGGAGTTGGACAATATAGGAAATACATGGGATTTGCAGTGTGTTTGAAGCAGCTGTACTTAAGAAGTTTGCAAGGGATGCTGAAGCAGGAATGGTTATGTTGCTGTTACTCTGAATTCATAATGGAATCAGCTGATGTTGAAGGTAGATGGAGTTGATGTTGAGGAATTTGAGATACAGAGAAGGTGGAAGAGATTGCAGGTGGCTACTGCAAAGAAGAGGTTATGCTGCAGTTGAACAAGACTTTGTTGCATTGCAGGTGAGCAGGGAATTGGTGGTGTGTGTATCTACAAGATAATGCAGAATGACATGATACTGATGATGCTGGAGAGTTTTGGTACTAGTGGATGTTACATGTGCAGTTAACCCATGAATAGGAGGTGGAATGGATGGTGTAAGTTTGCAGTATATGAAGTCTCAATGAGTTGGTGATGGTACTGTGGTTGTTTGGTTGGTTTCTGGTTGAATGATTTAGGTGGTTAATGTGACTGAATATGGAGCTGTTGAAGCCAGGGATGCTACTAAGTTACAGTTGCAGGTGTTGAAAGAGGCATTGGAATAGCCATTATGGCTGGGAATGAAGTGCGGGGAAGGTACAGCCATCATGGCTGAAGCGCAATCTTTGTGCTTAAGTGAAATAAGGCATATGCAAGACTGTAAATGGCCTGGACCGAGTTGGATCACTAAATTGGTATTGACTCGAAGTGACTCAGCAAGCTTGACCGAGTTGGATCGTTGACCGGTGACCGGGTGGACTTTGCCGGTCACCTGAGCTACTTTCCGGTGCCGAATTCCGACCAAAACCCCGGTTTTCCGTCGAGCGATTTTGGGACAGGCTTTCTACATAGGTTTCTCTCACTTGTGGGCTTGGCGGATTTCTGTCTAATGGACTTTGAAAACTAAACCTAATTTTAGAAGTTGGAGAAAAAGGCTACAAAAGGAAAAAGTTTTCTACAACTTGGATATCACGTTTTATTCTACTCTTGGAGCTTTTGCAGAGAACTACTTCTAGGATTTGCTTTCTTTTATGTTTCATCTTCTTTCTTTGAATATTATGATGATGAACTCCATTAATATGAGTAGCTAAATACAATTATTGGTTATGGGATAAAGTTGATTTCATCAAGCATGTTATTTGATTCTATGAGTTAGTTTTGTCTCAATTCTATCGTTTATGATTCATTATTTTTATTATCATATGATTTGAATGCTAGTTTGGTTGAGTCCGGAATCAATTGGATTGGTTTTCATCTCTATAGCTATATTAGGGTTTTCAATACGTAAAAGTTGTTTATCCCTGATTTTTAGTAGCATCTTGTGATTATTACTTGCAGTGATACATCTTTTTAATCGCATATGAATCATAACATTTGTTAAAACGAATTAGTGCTTTTACACGTTTGTTTGCATTGATTAGTCTTATTTCATAAAACTTATTGCTTTTAGGGATTTAAACTTAATTGTGCTTTTACACTTTAGGTTGCTTTTTAAGTAGATTTCACAATAGCATCTTTTAATGTTGTTTGTGATAAAATCAGGAAATAAACGGGATACTCTTGCGATCAAGATATCCTAGGACTTTTGATAATTGCGAGATTAAATTACCAATTCTAATCATTGATGAAAATACATGTTTGTGAATGATACTATCCCGTGACCAATATCTTCTCCTTATTGATTATTCCAACTATTTGTTTTGTTTTATTTAGTTTTATTACTTTGATAAAAACAAAACACACTCTTGGGTTATTTTGGTTACTTAAGAATCTGAAAATTGCATAACAACAATCGCCTCTCTGTGGATACGAACTATTTCTTATCGAATACTATATTTATATTTAGTTGAGTGAGGAAGCGAATTATTTTTGACGCATACGACACGCGTCAAATTTTGGCGCCGTTGCCGGGGAGGTATTCGGCTTGTTATATAGTTTTTAGTTTCTTTTTATTATTCCTGATTGCATATTTGCTTTTCGTTTCTTGTCTTGTTGCTCACTTGTTTGCGAGAATTGTTTTCAGGTACCTAATCTATGGCTTCTAAAGATTGGAATTATCCAAGGTGCGGGATAGCTACTCGAAAAGGCACAATACTCCAACCAAGGCAAGGCACAACGGAAGAACAAGACTTGGAAGTAGAGCACGAAGCTTTCCAGCAAGAGGAAGAAGTTCTAGAACAAGAACCACCTTTTAAAGAAGAAGAAGAAGAAAAAGTAATGGGTGATGCTGTAAATCGTACACTCAAGGACTTGGCTTCGCACAAGATGGATACACAGTGAGGTTGTATTCAACCCGACTCTACTTCTGGGATACACAGCGAGGGTGAATGAAGATCCAAACAAGCATCTTATGGACTTCCACACCATTATCACGGCTATGCTCCCAGCGGGTATGGTGGAGGATGGTGCTATGTTGAAAGTTTTCCGATTCTATTTGGCGGATAGTGATAAGGATTGGTTATATTATTTGCCTCCCGGAAGTGTCACAACTTGGAATGGGTTTAAGAAACTCTTTTTAGAGAGATATTTTCGCAAGGATATTTGTGGAATGAAGCAAAATGTGGGAGAATCCTTATATGATTGTTGGGAACGATACAAGAGATTGGTAGCAAGCTGTCCTCATCACCAATTCAGCGACGCTATGATCATACAATACTTATATGAAGGACTCCAATCAAGTGATAGGAATCTTATTGACGCAGCGAGTGGTGGTGCACTAGTGAGTAAGACGGTGGCACAAGCTAGAGAGTTGATTGAAAATATGGTAGCAAACTCCCAACAATTCTTGAGTCGTGGTTCAGATGTGCTTCTTAGGAGAGTCAATGAAGTGAGCGAGGTGGAGAAACTTCGTTAACAAATGGTTAACATGACAGCAATGATGCAACAAGTTACATCCGTGGTGATACCAAGTTCTCATGGGTATGAAGACGTCAATGAGCAATCTAATGCAGTCTTTCCAAATCAGCAAAGACGGTATGATCCTTATTCCAACACTTACAATCCGGGATGGAGAGATCACCCCAATTTTAGTTATGCGAACAAGCAAGGAGCGGTTCAACAATCCAATTTCAACAATTCAGGTGGATTTCAACCTCAACAACAATAATTCCATCCGCGTCAACAATTTTAACAACAACAACAACCTCAAAATCAGGGGTCAAGTATGGAAGAGTTGATGAAATCTTTTATGCAAAGAACAGAGAGCATGGTTAAGGAGTTGCAAACTCAAGTTGGTTCTATGGCTCTTGAGTTGAACCAATTGAAGGCATAAAATAGTGGGAAACTTCCTTCTCAGCATATCAACCCAAAAGGATATGTGAATGCAAGTACGTTGAGAAGTGGTACACAACTTATGCAACCCGAAGTTGCTGATTCGGGCAAGGTGGAAACACCAAAGGAACCTGTTTTGGAGGAGAAAAATGAGGATTCTCCCCAAACTTCTGAGGTACCTATTACTAACTCTAAAACTCATATTCCTACTTATGTTCCTCCTTTACCTTTTCCTCGCAGATTTGCAAATTCCAAGAAGGAGGCACTAGAAAAGGAGATTTTAGACGTTCTCAAGAAGATCCATGTGAACATACCACTCATTGATGCTATAAAGCAAGTTCCAAAGTATGCAAATGTGTTGAAGGACTTGTGTACCAATAAGCAAAGGCTCAAAGGTAATAAAGTGCTAAGTGTGGGGGAGAATACTTCGGAAATCTTACAACACAAACTCCCACTGAAATGCAAAGACCCAGGTAGCTTTGAAATTCCCGTCAAAATTGGTAACACTACATTTAACAAAGCAATGTTAGACTTAGGTGCATCCGTTAATGTTATTCATGCATCTATGTATAATTCACTTGATTTAGGTCCTCTTAAAAAGGCTAAAATTGTGTTACAATTAGCCGATCGTTCTAATGTCTACCCTATGGGTATTTTTGAGGATGTTCTTGTGCAGGTTAATCAACTAGTATTTTGGGTCTTAGAGTTGGATGAAGGTTCACCGGACTCATCTCTTCCATTGCTACTTTGGAGTCCCTTCATGAAAACGGCGAAGACCATTATTTATGTGGATAAGGGAATGCTTACTATGGAGTTTGATGGAGAAATAATATGTTTCAACATTTTCGAAACGATGAGATATCCTAGTGATGTCCACTCTTGCTTCTCCATTGATGTGATGGATACATTGGCACAACAAATATTTGAATTGAATGGTGATGATGCTTTGGAAACTGTTTTAACTACATCCATTGATAATGGTGTAGAGTATGGTGATGAAGTCAAAGAAGCCCTTGGTGATATCAACTCACTACAAGGATGCCCGGAAACTCATAATATCTCTTTTATTTCTTTACCATATAGTGATGAAATTTTTTTACCTTCAATTGTTAAATCTCCAAAGTTGGAATTGAAACCTCTTCCAAGTCACTTAAAGTACTTTTACTTTAGTGATAATCAAGAGTTGCCAATGATTGTTTCTAATGAGCTTAGTGAATTACAGGAGCAAAAACTTTTAAGGGTGTTAAGGAAATACAAGACGGCCATAGGATGGACAATTTCCGATATCAAGGGTATAAGCCATGACGTTTGTATGCACAAGATCCGTTTGGAGGACGATGCAAAGCCTACAAGGGAAGCGCAGCGTCATTTGAACCCCCTATAATGGAAGTTGTGAAAAAGGAGATACTCAAGCTTTTGGAAGTGGGTGTTATTTAACCCATATCCGATAGCAAGTGGGTAAGCCCGGTACAAGTTGTACCAAAGAAATCAGGTGTGACCGTGGTGGAGAATGATAAGAATGAACTTGTCCCGACTCGTGTGCAAACCGGTTGAAGGGTTTGTATTGATTATAGGAAATTGAATACCACTACTAGAAAAGATCACTTTCCATTGCCTTTAATTAATCAAATGCTTGAACGTTTAGCTGGACACTCTTATTATTATTTTATTGATGGCTATTCAGGTTATAATCAGATTGTGATAGCGCCAGAGGATCAAGAGAAACCCACTTTCACTTGTCCTTTTGGTACTTTTGCTTATAGAAGTATGCCTTTTAGCTTGTGCAATGCTCCAGCTACTTTTCAAAGGTGTATGGTAAGTATATTTTCAGAATATGTTAAAAACATAATCGAAGTGTTCATGGATGACTTTAGTGTCTTTGGTGATTCATTTGACCTTTGCTTGAACAACTTGTCTTTAATCCTTGAACAATGTGTTGAAATAAACCTTGTGTTGAATTGGGATAAGTTCCATTTTATGGTAACTCATGGCATAGTTTTAGGCCATATAATATCTTCTAAAGGCTTGGAAGTTGATAAATCTAAGATATACCTTATTCGTTCTCTAACCCCTCCCACTACGGTGAGGGAGATACGCTCTTTTCTTGGTCATGCAGGTTTTTATCGTAGATTCATCAAGGATTTTTCCAAGATAGCATCACCACTTTGTAACTTATTGCAAAAATATGTGGTTTTTAACTTTGATGAAAAGTGTGTGGCGGCATTCAATCGTTTGAAAGAACTTTTGATTTCAGCCCCTATCATTAAACCACCGGATTGGAGCAAGCCTTTTGAGCTCATGTGTGATGAAAGTGACTATGCGGTTGGTGCGGTGCTTGGACAGCGTGTGGGGAAGATACTTTATGTTATTTAATATGCTTTTAGAACGTTAAATGAAGCCCAACAAAACTACACACACTACCACTGAAAAAGAGTTATTAGCTATTGTTTTTGCTTTGGAAAAGTTTCGCTCTTATCTAATTGGTACAAAAGTTGTTGTTTTTTCTGATCATGCAGCACTTAGGTACTTGCTTACAAAGAAAGAGGCGAAACCGAGGCTCATACGATGGATTTTACTCTTGCAAGAGTTTGATATTGAAATCAAAGACAAGAAAGGAATTGAGAACACCGTTGCGGATCACTTGAGCCACCTTGCTGTGGAAAAGGAAGCTATCCCGTTGCGTGAAAGTTTCCCGGATGAGCAACTATTCTCAATTGCCTTTGCGGAACCATGGTATGTGGATATTGTGAATTACTTGGTAACTAAACAAATTCCAAAGAACTTGTCTCGTGCTGAGAGGGACACACTTAAGAGGGTAGGAAACCAATATATATGGGATGATACATACTTATGGAAACATGGCAGCGACCAAGTAATACGAAGGTACGTTCCCGAATCTGAATTTAACTATATCTTGTATTTTTGTCACTCCTATGCTTGCGGAGGACATTTTGGGAGTAAAAGAACAGCTTACAAGGTACTTGAAAGCGGTTTCTATTAGCCAACCTTGTTTAAGGATGCACATATATTTTTCACAACTTGTGATAGGTGCCAAAGGACAGGCAATCTAGGTGCTCGAAATCAAATGCCACAAACTTTTATTCAATTTATCGAAGTTTTTGATGTATGGGGTATTGATTTTATGGGTCCTTTTGTCAACTCTCATGGGAATTTTTATATCTTACTTTTTGTTGATTATGTATCGAAATGGGTGGAAGCAAAGGCCACCCCGACTAATGATTCTAAAGTGGTTTCAGATTTTGTGCAAGCTAACATTTTTGCAAGGTTTGGAATTCCAAGAGCCATAATTAGCGATGGGGGTTCTCACTTCAAAAACAAGTTCTTACAAGGATTGTTGAAGAAGTACAATGTGTCGCACAAGATTGCAACACCTTATCATCCCCAAACTAATGGACAAGCCGAGGTGTCTAACCGAGAGGTAAAATCCATACTAGAGAAAACGGTGAATCCAACAAGGAAGGATTGGAGCATGCGACTTAATGATGCTTTGTGGGCTTATATAACCGCATACAAGACACCTATTTGGATGTCTCCCTTTAGGATTGTGTACGGTAAACCTTGTCACTTACCCGTTGAGATTGAACATAAGGAGTTTTGGGCTATTAAGCAATGCAATATGGAGTTGGATGGTGCTGGAAAACAAAGAAAGTTACAACTCCAAGAGCTAGAAGATCTTCGCAGTGATGTATTTGAAAGCTCGTGCATTTACAAGGAGAAAACTAAGGCATTTCATGATACTATGATTTCTAGAAAACAATTTTGTGTTGGGCAGAAAGTGCTTTTGTTTAATTCTCGCTAGCAATTATTTCCGGGTAAATTAAGGTCACGTTGGATCGGACCTTTTATTGTTACTAATGTGTTTTATCATGGTGCAGTAGAAATTTGTAGCATAGCTACAGGAAAGGAGTTTAAAGTGAATGGACACCGGCTGAAACCATATTATGAGAACTTTACTTCTGAAGTTGTGGAAGGAGTGAACTTTGTGGAGGTACTCCCTTTGGAGGAGTCTTAGTAAACGAGGAGCAAGTCGGGCTGACGAATTTAAACCAAGCGCTAAGTGGGAGGCAACCCACCGGTTTTGTATCTTTACCTTTATCTTTTTATTCTTTAAGCATTTTATCTTTATTTTCTTGTTTTTGCATATCATTTGCGGAATTTCCCACCTTGAACTTTCTTTGGACGATTCAATTTTACATTGAGGGCAATGTAAAGTTTAAGTGCGGGGGAGCATTTATATGTTTGTATAGTTTGTTTTATGCCTTTAGTAAAAAAAAAATCCGAAAAATAGAAAAACCAAGAAAAAATTTGTGCTTTTTGAACTCCGAAATCTAGAAACTTGTGCCTTTAGGATGACACCATTAGTGGATGGAACCATTTTGATTGCAGGAATTGAGGAACCAATTAACTAAAAGGGATGAACATAGCTCAGAAATCACAAATAACATGATAGTTGTTACCATATCTCGGAATATCACCATATCACGTTCTATTTTTATTTTTCCATATTTATCTATTGCTCTCTAAGTGCTTTGGTGGGTCACTAAACATCGACTTTTTATTACTGCTAGGATGAAATAGAGTGATTGAATTGCTTAAAAAAAAAAAAAAAAAACCGACCAATTAGACCAATCGGAATAAAAATGACACTTGGATAGCAATATGTGTGTCTTCGTCGCCTAAACAAGCGTGGAATGCAGGATCCAAGGGAACTATCATGTAATCTGCTGACAAGAAGCATGCGCTTGGATCCAAAAGATCTAATCATGTTGTCTAAAAAAAAGTGAAAAAGAAAAGAAAAGAAAAGATTATATTTGTTGAATAAAGTCACTCCTGGTTCCCTTGTATATGCCGGTTGAGTTGATGTAGAAATAAGATGGTTGACCACTGGTTCCTTTGTATATGCCAGTGTGTTGACACTAGAATTCAGACCAGTATCTCAATCCAATAGGATGCATAGGTTCATCTTGGCGATGACCTTCAGACAGATATGGGAAACACCGATCACTTGTCAACATTCGCCAACATCTACATCTATATCCATCTTCTTAATCTTTTCATTGTGATTGTGGTTTTTTAGTTTCCGAGTATTGTGGTTTGTTTGACTACCTAATTAGAGCTTTATTTACTTACATATGAATTGAATTTGCGCAAGGAACCTCCTCCTGTAGTCAGTTTGGATTCGTTCATTGATTTGTCACAAATAGACGGAGTTGGAAATATAGGTTTTGTAGGAAGACCTCTTGTAAACCTTCATGAGACTAAAACTCGTCCACTAGGGACACCTAGGGGTTCAAAGGCTTGTTATTTATGCTTAGAGTAACCGTAGCCTCGACGAGACAGAGTTGTATGTATGTTTTATAATTATTTTGTTTGATTTGCTCAAGGACTAGCAAAGTCTTAAGTGTGGGGGAATTTGATAGGTGTACAAAACACCTTATTATTTATCTATTGTTTATGCTTTCTCTGCTAGTTTTCTTGTAAATTATGTATCTTATGTTTTGTTTTTGAGTATTTAGGTACTTTGGAGTCATTTTGGATCAAAAGAAGAGGAAACATGGCAAAAGCGTTGGAGGCGGATTGTATCTCATTATTTTCTTTTATTTCTTCATCTCTATCTAAAAGTATGCCATCTTTAGTGATGCAAATTATGTCTGAAAAGCATGGCGGCTTTAATGATGTTAATACATTGAAGAGAAGAAGTGGACTTGAGATGCAAGAGGCGGCTGCAGCTGGTGGAAAAGCATTCATTTGGAGCATAAAGGGGCAAAGCTGTCATTTCCTAGGAGAACACTATCCGGAGTCAAACCAAGGTTGAGGGACGACTCTTTTGGAGGAGTGTTAAACATAAGATAGCTGAGGCTAAGGGATGTCATCATGGGTGGTTCTACAGTTGGGTGTGTAAATCCCCCAATCATTCCTACAACCCTAAAATTGAGAAATATCTCTTCTCAATCATTTGCAACAGAAATTGAGAAGTAAATAAGTTGTTGTTCGAGAGAAATCATTGAGGTGAATTTCAGTGGAGATACTGAGCAGCCATAATTGAGAGATTGCTGGTTCTTGAAATTAAGAGAGAACTATGAAATTGATATGGTGTGAGGTGTTGATGTTACTATGGTAGAGATGCATTCGATTCAGAGTTGAATTCTGTGGTAAATCAGGTTTTTAATCTAAAGAGGAAATCAATGATAAGATTGAAATGGGTTTCTGCTAATGACGTGTATGAGCAAAATGGAGAAGCATTTAGGGGTCGTTGTGAAGATTTGAGTGAAGAACAAAGAAGACTCTAGTGGTGGTCTGAGATAGAATGGATGAGAAGAACAACGAGTTTCTGAAGATGGTTTTCTGCCAAGAATAGATCGAGAGTGGGTTTATGTTAATCTGTTGAAGCAGTGGAGAAATAAAATTGGTTGAATCTGTGTAGTTGAATGTCTAGATCTGAAGTTGAACTGTTATTGGTGGTGTATTTATGACATGGAAGATTGCAAGGCTGAGATGATGATTTGATGTTCGGGTTTGCCTTGGAACTGTGTATGAAAGGATGGGTTTGTTCTGAGAAATACAGGGAATGTGCTGTAATGCATTGAAGGCTTACAAATGGCCTTGAGAAGATGATTCTGGTGCCATTTCAGAGGATAAGTTGTTGGTGATAATATTGTGTTGATCTGAAGGGGAATGACTCAGGTTGTGGAGCTGTAAAAGCTACAGAATGGGTATGAACTGCGGATGCAGGTCATATTGAAGCAATGGAAGCTGTGCCTGAAATGGAGTTGGACAGTATAGGAAATACATGGGAGTTGAAATGTGTTTGAAGCAGCTGTACTTAAGAAGTTTACAAGGGATGCTGAAGCAGGAATGGTTATGTTGATGTTACTCTGAATTCATAATGGAAGCAGATGATGTTGAAGGCAGATGGGGTTGCTGTTGAGGAATTTGAGATACAGAGAAGGTGGAAGAGATTGCAGGTGGCTACTGCAATGAAGAGGTTTTGCTGCAGTTGAACAAGACTTTGTTGCATTGCAGGTGAGAAGGGAATTGGTGGTGTGTGTATCTATAAGATAATGCAGAATGACATGATACTGATGATGCTGGAGAGTTTTGGTACTGGTGGATGTTACAGGTGCAGTTAACCCATGAACAGGAGGTGGACTGGATGGTGTAAGTTTGCAGCATATGAAGTCTCAATGAGTTGGTGATGGTGTTGTGGTTGTTTGGTTGGTTTCTGGTTGAATGATTTAGGTGGTTAATGTGACTGAATGTGGAGCTGTTGAAGCCAGGGATGCTACTGAGTTGCAGTTGCAGGTGTTGAAAGAGGCATTGGAATAACCATTATGGCTGGGAAGGAAGTGCAGGGAAGGTACAGCCATCATGGCTGAAGCGCAATCTTTGTGCTTAAGTGAAATAAGGCATATGCAAGACTGCAAATGTCCTGGACCGAATTGGATCACTGAATCGGTATTGACTCGCAGTGACTCAGCGAGCTTGACCGAGTTGGATCATTGACCGGTGACCGGGTGGACTTTGACGGTCACCTGAGCTACTTTCCGGTGCCGGATTCCGGCCAAAATCCCAGTTTTCCGTCGAGCGATTTTGGGACAGGTTTTCTACATGGGTTTTTCTCACTTGTGGGCTTGGTGGATTTATATCTAATGGACTTTGAAGACTAAACCTAATTTTAGAAGTTGGAGAAAAAGGCTACAAAGGGAAAAATTTTCTACAACTTGGATATCACGTTTTATTCTATTCTTGGAGCTTTTGCAGAGAACTACTTCTAGGGTTTGCTTTCTTTTATGTTTCATCTTCTTTCTTTGAATATTATGATGATGAACTCAATTAATATGAGTAGCTAAATACAATTATTGGTTATGGGATAAAGATGATTTCATCAAGCATGTTATTTGATTCTATGAGTTAGTTTTGTCTCAATTCTATCGTTTATGATTCATTATTTTTATTATCATATGATTTGAATGCTAGTTTGGTTGAGTCCGGAATCAATTGGATTGGTTTTCATCTCTATAGCTATATTAGGGTTTTCAATACGTAAAAGTTGTTTATCCCTGATTTTTAGTAGCATCTTGTGATTATTACTTGTAGTGATACATTTTTTAATCGCATATGAATCATAACCTTTGTTAAAACGAAATAGTGCTTTTACACGTTTGTTTGCATTGATTAGTCTTATTTCATAAAACTTATTGCTCTTAGGGAGTTAAACTTAATTGTGCTTTACACTTTAGGTTGCTTTTTAAGTAGATTTCATAATAGCATATTTTAATGTTGCTTGTGATAAAATCAGGAAATAAACGGTATACTCTTGCGATCAAGATATCCTATGACTTTTGATAATTGCGAGATTAAATTACCAATTCTAATCATTGATGAAAATACATGTTTATGAATGATACTATCCCATGACCAATATCTTCTCCTTATTGATTATTCCAACTATTTGCTTTGCTATATTTAGTTTTATTACTTTGATAAAAACAAAACACACTCTTGGCTTATTTTGGTTACTTAAGAATCTGAAAATTGCATAACAACAATCGCCTCTCTGTGGATACGAACTCTTTCTTATCGAATACTATATTTATATTTAGTTGAGTGAGGAAGTGAATTATTTTTGACGCATACGACACGCATCACACGGTTGTCGTTAAATTGAGGAAGAGCATTCTCTATTTAATAATTAACCTGATTATTAGTTGGGAGTTGAACAACTTCATCATCACTTGTTGTTGTTGTTGTTGTTGTTTTTGATGTTGATGTTGAACAATATGACCATTTAGATTTCCTTAATTGTTGCGAGGTTGATGGTTATTATTTTCTGCATTACGATTAAGAACAAGAGCAACCAAATTGGTTGAAATTAATTTAACTTGACGTTGAGTCTCGAGTTGAGATTCCGTAAGATGACGTCGGGTATCGACTTGAGAAACTGTAAGTTTTTGTTGGGACTCGCAATAGAACATACAATATCTTCAAGGCTAGCATGATTGTCTTTTCCACTGCCTTTCTCTTTGCCAATCATGATTAACAATCAGTTGATACTGGTGTTTTAGTAATAGAAGAAAATACAGAAACGAAAAGAGCTAGACAAAATCTGTTTTGGATCTGGTCTCCGAACTAAGATTATGACGTAAGTGAAAAAATCTGGTACTGGGCAGTAAGATGGAAAAAATTATATACGGAGATATATTAGTCGAAAGAAAGTGGACGGGATTAATCAATTAATAAGAGACGTAGGGAACTACCAATTAATCGATTAAAAAGAGAAGTGGGGAACTGCACGTATGGAGAAAAATAAAAGAAGATTGGGTGGACAGAATTGGAGCAAAAAAAGCAAGATTTATAAAGGTGGATACCAACATTACTTGGGGGTGATACCAATCCATATAGGACAAATAAATGTTAACAGATCTTGACCGTCGGATCATTGAATTGGTATCACCCCCGCTAATAGTGGTATCCCCCTTTATAAATCATGAGAAAGAGTGGGGAAGAAAAAGTGATGGAAGGAATTAATTAATTAATGATTGATAAGAACAGGAAAAACAAGGAAGAATTTTAGAGGTGGCGGAAAAGTTTTGGTGAATCTAACATACGTCACTTTTTTTTTCTTTCTAGAAACGAAAATAAAAAGATAGTTGGATAATAGGGTTTAGAAGAAGAGATGCGGAGATCTCGATAGGTAGTGGAGACGAAAGGATAAAGAAAATTTAGATGAAAATAACAAGAGGATCGAAGCCAAAGCTCGTGATGCAACTTAACGTAGAACAGAAGCTTGAATAAAGAATTTTTATAGTAAAGTAGAATAATTGTTGAGAAATCTCAATATTGGTTTATAATAATTGTATTATTACATAGGACTTGTCCTCTATTTATAGAGAAGACAATAAAACTCATATTCCTAAAATAATTCTAAGACTCAAACTTAGAAAATAAGAAATCCCTAAAATAATTAATGTTCTAGAATTTTATAACTTCTAAAGATAAGTAATTCTAATAATAAAACACTTCCAAAAATAATAAAACATAAACATAGAATGTTCTACATCAAAAACGATTAACCAAACAAAAGTAAATCGTTACCTCACTTTCGATATGACAAACTAGGATATGAACCGTTGAAGTTTTCCTAAAAGGAAAGAGATTATCAAAATAATTCTTCCATCGGTTTCCACACCCACTCTCCCCTGTTATTTTGATATTCCCCTACAAGACAAAAAAATAACAAAAAGAGACAACCTTTATCAGAGAAATATCGACACGATCTTAGCTATTACGTGTTAATAGTAAAAAGTTAAAATTGAAACTCATATGTATACTTAATACACAACTTATGAAACATAAATTGATAATAGTATAATCGTGACTTCACACATAAGTTTAATCAATACCTACGTATGATTATTTGATAAAGCAACCCAATAGGTTAGATGCGAAATCTGCTAAATCAGAAAAATCACAAAATCATAAGAGACAACAATATTTTGAGATTGATATATTAGGATTAATAAGAACTGAAAGCAAAGCAAAGAGATATTAAATCGGTACAAGCAATGCAATCGTAACTATCAAAAGAAGGACATAAAGAATTTAAAATTAAAACTTAATCATTCATATTTATTGATAGTTTTTAGATAGACACAAAACAAAGATAGAAATCAGTACATAATATATCCTAGATTTTCGTGAGTCCTCAAGAGAGTGTTGATGACATTACTATCAAACTCAAGATTCAAATTCTTCCAAGCATATTCTTTTTCAGCTGTACGATTGTCTAACTCAACCAGTTGAGATTGAAGATTGGTGGGATTCTCCTTTGAATCCTTGAGCATATGTTCATGATGCTTGATGTTCCTTTTGACAGAAAAGATCTATTTTCTTAGAGAATATTGCTGAAGCTTAAGTTGTTGATCACCATTTGTTTCATTCATGATTGGTCCATAGTATACATATGCACATAGTGCTAAGTTATCAATATATGGTAAAAACTCCTTCACTGGTTTCTCCATTCGATATCAAGTAAGACCTCTCTTAGGGTAGGATATAAGTACATATATCGAAAATAAGGAGAAAAATAAAGAATATTATATCTTGTTTATGGAAACATAATATATCCAAATCTTTAAAAAAAATTATTCCCTAAAGATGTGAAAGATATAATACAAAAATAAATATATCATGAATAATAGTACCTGGTATTATGAAAAAATATCCGAAAATTGCCCGTACTTATGCCTCCTCACAAATACGAACTGGGAAACTAGTGAGGATGCATTTTTTCCAACTACTCAAGTTGTGTTGAGGTAACCGAAATAACCTGAGGATGATCAATGAACACGGTGGCTGGTTTTCCCACTTGTTTTATTCCTTTCCTTTGGTCTTACAGGATCCTACAATCTCTTCTTGTGTTTTGTTAAATTCATTAAGATATGACTTCATCTTTTTCATGCTCCTTCGGAGTTTCATTATAAATTTATTATTCCATTTGGAATCTCATCAGAAATTGACAGTATGGTCATTTCTTCCATAAAAGAAACATAGCACGAGATCTAGATTTTTCTGAGCATTTACAACTGTCAGCATAGCGTCCTTGTTTTCTGATAGAGCAGATTTTGTATGAAAAAACTTGTTTTTCTCGGTACAGGTGTTTCCAGTATACCCAATACCACACATGTTCCCAAAACACTTTTATCCGAAAAGCATAACCGAGACTTTGATAGAATTTCCTAAGAGACGTTGTAGGTCACATTTTAAGATGTTAATCTCTTTATCTTTTAGAACAACTATGTTGGAAAGTTTTTCCTGCTTAATTTTTTCTTCTTGAGTTCTATCAAATAAAGAATTTCTTAAATTGTCAATTTCCCTTTTCAATTTTAGATTATCTTTGGTGATTACATCAAAATTAGCTAGACAATATTTGAGAAGTTGATCGGACTCTTCCATGTGGCTACTGCTAGTTCATCAAAGAATGCATCACAATATGATGCCCCTTCATAGGTTTTATCCTTAGGAATATCATCAAGGGTAGTGTGATATGCTCTGTTTCCATTATAGGCTTTTTTGCTGGGACAACTTTTGGCCATGTGTCCAAAACCGCGATATTTGAAGCATTGGATTTCTTTAATCATCTTCGGGCACAACTTCTTTCTTGGTTGAAGAAAAAGGTTTTCTGGATGATGACTTGTTAAATATCACTCGTCTCTCCTTTTTCTTAGAAGATCTTTAACATGTTGTATTAGTCTCTCATCTTCAACAAGTGACTTATACTAACTTTTTCGAAAGATTGGTTAGTATTGTTTGATGCTTCAAATGCAACATTCTTGTCTTTCAGCTGAGCCTCGTGATCAAAGGTCTTTAACTTTCCAACAAGGGAGCTTCGAGAAAGTGTTGAAAGATCATTGGCTTCCATCATAGCATGTTTCTTAGACTCGTATCTAGATGGTAATGATATAAGAATCTTGCATACTATATCCATTTAAGAAATATTCTTTCCAAGATAGAAAGAAGCATTGACAATCCAGAGAGTTTTACATGGAACTCCTTAAAGGTATTGTTATCATCCATCTGAATGTTTTACCAATCAGAAGTGAGAGATTGAAGTCTAGTTTCCTTTTATGATGTGTTACCTTCAAATACAGTCTCAAGAATATCTCATGCTTCCTTGGAAGTTTCACACATAGAAACTTGATGCTGAAGATCTTAGATTACAACATGAATCATAGCATTCAAACCATTTGAATTATGTTTGGTGAGATCCTTTTCTTCAGTTGAGTGTGCAGCTAAGGGTTTAAATTCTATTTCCAAATTTTTCATTTTCGGATGATCATACCCATCAACGGCTAATATACAAGTATTAACAATCGCGTGATTGAAGAAAATATCTCATAGCAGACTTCCAATAGAGATAGTTAGTACCATTAAATCTTGTCAGTACGTTAACTGAACTCGATTCATTTGAAACCGGATTCATTGTCTTATAGGTTGGATCTCACCAAACACAAATTGTTAGATCTTTTCTTGTTTATCTGCACTAATACCAATTCAAATGACGAGGGTACCAAGTACACCACAATCTATCTGATATCAACCTATATGACAGATACATTGCGTGATATAATATAGACAGAGCCTATAAAGAAGATAGCAACCACAAGGTATGCACTTGGTATATAGTACAAGTATGAAACTGAACCTAACTATAGGGATCAACCCAAGTGTTTCGATTAATGTACGTGCAATTACTTTATTATAAGTAAACAATAATTATAATGCGGAAAGTAAAGTAAAAGCACACAACAAGATTTTTTTAAAGAGGAAAACACAAATGCAGAAAACCCCGGGACCTAGTCCAATTTTAATACTCTCAGAATCAAGCCATTATACAAAAACCACTACCAACTTCGTATGGTTGAGACCAAGTAATCTACCCCTAGTTACCTAGTTTCCTCAGTATCGATGCGCCTACATCCAATCTGGCCAATACACATGAATCCTAAGATAGAGTCCACTATCTTAAGTTGTTTCACCGGCCGTGAAGATTTGATTCACTCAATTCCTTTGGATCATTTTATGAAACAGTAGTAAAGGACTAAATTGTATTCAATAACCGCTCTCTCGATATCAAGAAGTAAATCAGAGGTTTATGTTCATTCAAACAAAGGATTTTTCTTTTAATATAATAAACTCCTTTGTTTGGTTAGATCAACCAAGATCTATATTATCAAGATAACCAGATCTGGGTCTACAAACTCTCATATTCAGATGTTGAAGAATACCACCAAATGATTGTTTACCAATTTAATACGACTTGCAATAAGATGTCCATCAAAAGATAAACAACGCTAAGTCGGATCCCAGCCGATCAAGTATGTGCACGAAGTAAATCATAAAGATATGTAACCAATAAGAAATCTTCTTGTCTTCAAATCTGCAATGTCTTCAATGTATATATGTGATTCACTAATCTCAATTAGAGATTATTCAAGGATATTCCTTGTCTGCTTTAAAAATTAATTAAAATTTCACGAATGAATTGCGTATTAGATTCCAAAACGCAAAAGGTTGTAGTCTACTGGGTACCCTCCCCTTTTCAAATTTCTATCGCGCATTGAAGATTGCCTCAAGGTTCGGGTGAGGATGAAAAACGCGTTAATAGTAAATTAACGTTGTTATTATTTATACTTATTATATTCATTTTATTTTTTGAATATTCAATTAGTTAATGATAATCAATGTATGGTTTAGGTACCAAACTCATACCTAGAAGAATGTTGGTCCAAGAGTAAGTTCCTGGAAAAATCTAGGTACCGAACTATGAAAAATCCTATTTTTCTTTGATAATTTCAAAGTTGGATACATATGAAAAAGTAAACGGTGTCGATATTCATTTTTGTTGGCGCAGGAAGAATGAGAAATTAAATAAAGCCGAAATCTAAATTAGATCAATTCATATTATTATATCAAACTTAGTTTTCAGTCATATCAATTATGACATGAATAGTGGCTCAAGCCTAAAACTATAGACATCGCTACAGATAGTTGTGTAACAACAACATGTTTGTTTTTCTCCACTACATATTTTGGTCACTATGTAGTGGTGGGACCCACAACAAGCGGTGTTTGTTTTAAGCACTTTCGTTATCTAGATAGTGGGTCATTACAATCTCGATAGTGAAAATAAAAAAGTATTTTTTTTCCTTAATGTTATTGATTTCTCGTATAAAAAGTCTTGTTTATACTTTTACGAATATACAATCCCCTTGCTTCTTGTCTTTTACAAAACTTTCAAGTTCTCCCTATGGTCGTCTTCCTCATCAAAACAAGCCCTCTCAATTAAAATAACTCCTTCATCCAAATCTTGATGGATTAATTTCTTATTTTCTAAAAACTCTGTAATAACATTGAGTTTTTTTTTCTAACCATGAAAATCAAATCAGATAAACACGAAAACTAGATTTTTTTCTCTATTTCCTCTTGATTGCTTCTTGTTAATACCCATCATAAAGTACTTTTGTCTAAATGGATGATCAGGTTCGGTAATTTTTGTTCAATTACGAGAAAGATCTTGATTTCAAATAGTTAATACTTGATGTTTTGGTCTTTCCAATCTTATAATCTTTATTGTAATTTTTTTTCCATTAATTGTAGCATCAAACTAATAGTGGGGATTTTATACAGGAATTGCTCAACTACCACGATCTTAGCAATGGCACAACTTCTGGGAATAACAACGGTTCTAGTGGCTAAATACGAGGCATGCTTATGGCACTAAAAACAATAACAAATATACAATAAATAAAAGTCGGCTTTGAGTTGGGCTCACCAAACCTAGTCAATTTCATCACCAGCCGGATTGAGACACCATTGTACTTGAGGCATATGATCAACTAAATCATAGACATACTGCGGTTGATTCTACATTGTACAATCCACCGCATCAATAGTGAGGCCAAATAGTTGATTCTGCATCGTACAATCCACCGCATCAATAGTGAGGCCAAATAGTCGGATGCATTAGCAAATTTAGAGGCCAAATAGTTGATTTTGCATCGTACAATCCACTGCATCAATAGTGAGGCCAAATAGTAGGATGCATTAGCAATTTTAGAATTCTATTTTTGGAGCTGAAAAAGTCTTGGTCTTTTGAGGGCTATTTTGGGTCACCAAATAGTAATTGGGCCACCCCTTATCCTATTTTTTGTTAATACCTAATATGCCCTCAATTGAATTAGTGTTAATTAGGGAAATTAACTAAATTAATTATGATTAGTATATGAATTAGGATTAATCATTTTACTAATTTTATGAAAATCAAAAAGAAAAAAATTGATCAAATTTTTTTCTCTTTCTTTTTTTGTTTGATTAAGTAGAGGATTCTGAGGATTCTTTTTTTAATTTTTTTGAAAATCAACCACCTAATATGGTGAAACGTATCCTTAAATTACTCAGAATAATCCTATATATGAAGGATTTTGTTGATTCAAATCGGAAAGCATCCATTAAAAATCTGGGTTTTTTGCAGTTTCGGCTGGGAAACATCAAATCCCAGCCTCAACCGACACTTATTCGGCTGGGATATGTAGAACTTCCAGTCGAAATACTGTATACGGCTGGCATAACATTACATCCCAGCTGCAACTCTATAATTTACGGTTGGGAAAACCCAGTTGTAATCAATCTCGGCTAGGAAAACCTTGTCGACCTATACGTTATATATTTTAATTATCAGAACCATTTACAGCTGGGAAAATCCAGCCGCAAGTATTAGATACGTCTGGGACGTACGAGTCGTAAGTTCAATTGCGGCTGGGAAAACCAAGCCGTTTTTCATCCTCTATTTTTTTTTTATTATTATCAGAATATCTTACGTCCGGGAAATCCCAGCCGTGGGTGTACTAACGTCCGAGAACTACTAGTCATAATTTTTTCCGGCTAGGAAAACCAATCCGTAATCTAGTTTAACGGTTGGGAATTCTAACAACTCCCGACCTTAAACACCTTTAGATTTTATTTTTTTTACCCGAAATTCATCAAATCGGATTTTTTAACCATCCAAAAACAAAAACAAATGATAGGTTTTCTTAGTTTTTTCTTTTTATGATAAGCGTTTTCATCATGATGAAATTATGATCATTGTCTTTATCACGATCAAAGGAAAATGAGAAGATAATAGTTTTTGGTTTTCTTTATGATCTTCATTTTCACCATCTTCATCACGATTTTTCAATCAAAAGAGAAGGAGAAGTGGAGATTATTGATTTATAATTATTATTTTTTGATGAATAATGAAATTTTAATAAGAGTATTTTTGACTTTTTCATATTCCTAGAGTCCCCATATCCACTTTTTGACTACACATAGCATTTTAGCCCCCAAAAACTCTTCCCCCTACAGCCCTGATAATAGGATTCCAAATTTAAGCTAAGACAGAAGACGATAGGGATCTTTTGAAACCACTTTATCGGAATATATAATACATACTCTTTAAGATAATATGTAATTGATGACTCCATGAGCTGGTAATATATAATTGATGACTCCACGAGCGTAACGTACTGACGCGTGCGTAAAATTTTGGTCTTATGCTAGTGGTTTTCATCATATTTTGAATGAATTTGCTGCGAAGAGGATATCTAAATAGCTTGAAAAAAATTACCTAATGTAGTGAATTCTGATGTTCTTTACATATAAGTGTACAGAAGTAAATTAATGAAGTAAAGTAATGGCTAGAATTGGAAAATAATATCGCTGATTACAAAAAAAACAACTTTTAATAACATCTAAAAGATACGACTACCAAAAAGAAGAACGGTAGACCATTGTATAAGAGCATTAACTACCTATGGCATGGAGGTATTATTACTATGTGGAATGGAGGTGAGGTTTGTAGGGAGGATACACTTTTGGGAGATTTTTCTATGACTATCAAATTTAGAAATATCAATGATGGCTTCACCTGGCTCTTTACCTCAGTATATGGTGCTTCTGATCCGGCTGACTATGATCAATTATGGCAAGAATTAGAAGATATTCGCACCATAATGCATGGACCTTGGTGTATCGGGGGAGACTGGAATGCAATTCTATGTCAGGCAGAGAGAAATAAACCTGGTGGAGCTAAAAGAAGCAGAAAGAACTTCAGAAACTTTCTTAACTCCCAAAATTTATTAGATATCCCAATGGCATGAGGTAAATTCACTAGGACTAATTCTCAGAAATCTCCTCTTCTGCAGAGATTAGACAGATTTGTTATGTCCATAGAATGGGAAGAGAGATGTCCAGGGTTGGTGCAAACAAGACTCAAAAGAACTATTTCTGATCACGCTCCTATTCTTCTAAGCTGCAATGGAGGTAATTCTTTCAAATCTCCTTTTAGATTTGATAATTACTACTTATCTCATTCAGATTTTTTAAATTGCTTGAAAACATGGTGGAATAACTTAACCTTCACTGGTAAACCAAGTTATATTCTTGCAAAAAAATTGCAAGGATTGAAATTCTTCATCAAAAAATGGGGAAGGGATAACTTTGGTTCTTTACAGGCTGAGGTTGACAGACTTGAGAATCTGATTGATGTGATAGACAGTTTAGAAGAAATAAATGGGTTATCTCAAGAAGATTTTGCTGAAAGAGAGAATTCAAGAATACAACATAAATCTGCTTCTTTAAATCTTGCAATAAAATGGCATGCAAGATCAAAGGGTAAATGGCTAATGGATGGTGAGAGAAACTCTAAATTTTTCCACAAAAATGCTTCATGTAGATACAAAGCGAATGGAATTAACTCCCTGGTAATAAATAACTCCATGAGTCATGACAAAGATGTTATCAATACAGAGGCAAAAAGGTTCTACAAGGATCTGTTCAAAGAAGACCACTCTCTAAGGCCAACTTTTGATGAGCTGCAGCTTCCCTCAATGTCGGTTCAACATAGCATCATGCTAGAGAGACCTTTCACTGAAGAAGAAGTGAGTAATGTCATCAAAGGCTTTGGTTCAAATAAGTCTCCGGGTCCTGGCGGCTACACATTGGAATTCTTTAAAGCTTCTTGGGAGATAATCAAAACTGAGGTAATGAATGTTCTTCATGAATTTCACTCAACTGGATTTCTTGATTGGATACTGAACTGCACAAATATTATACTTCTGCCAAAAATTGAAGGATCAGTTTACATGAACAATTTCAGGCCAATTAGTCTTATTGGAGGAATTTACAAAATAATTTCAAAATGTTTGGCAGACAGAATGAAAATTGTAATGCCCTCAATTATTTCTAAGTTTCAAGGTGCTTTTGTTGATGAAAGGCAAATTATTGACGGCATTCTTATAGCTTCAGAATTGATAGACGCAAGAGAAAGATCAAATATTCCAGGTATGATTGTTAAAGTAGATCTTCAAAAAGCTTTTGATAACTTAAATTGGAGCTGTTTAGATTATACTACGTCAAGATTTGGTTTCGGGAAATTTTGGAGAAAATGGATCCATTGGTGCATCTCTTCGGTGAGATTCTCTATTTCTTTAAATGGTTCGTGTTCTGAGTTATTTAGAAGCAGTAAAGGGGTAAGACAGGGTGACCCTTTGTCACCCTTCTTATTTTTATTAGTGGTGGAAGTTTTATCCTTAATGATACAAAAATCTGCTGAGTTAAGACTTTTCCAGGGATTCAAACCTTCTGCAGATGGAGACACAGTTAATCACTTAAAATTTGCAGATGACTTAATAATGTTCTTAGATGACAGTGAAGAACAGGTCTCAAACCTCAAAAACCTTTTGATTGCTTTTGAAATGGTTTCAGGTTTAAAAGTGAATTTTCAGAAGAGTTCTTTGGTTGCTGTAGGAAATGCACATTTCGCTGCTACTGCTGCATCAATTTTTGGCTGTCCAATAGTGCAGTTTCCTCTTAATTACTTGGGAATACCTCTTGGTAGCAAGCCTAAGTCAGTAACAGTTTGGGATGCAATTTTGCAAAAGTTCCAAAAAAGATTGAGCAATTGGCAGAGAAGATATTTGTCCAAGGGAGGGAGATTGATGCTTATTAAGCATGTCCTTTCAAGCCTCCCCATTTACTACCTGTTACTGTTTCAGTTACCGGCTGTGGTGGAAAAACAAATGGAAAGCACAATGAGAAGCTTTCTATGGGGTAATGGGAAAAAAAGAGGAAGTGTAGGATGGGAAAAGGTCTCCTTATCAAAACAAAGAGGTGGTGTGGGAGTAAAGAAGTTGAGGCTAATGAATAGAGCCTTACATGCAAAATGGATTTGGAGATACAACAAAGAAAAAAACGCCTTCTGGAGATCTATTGTGCATCAAAAGTTTGGTGGTTTTGTTGATGGAATTTTTCCGAATGATACAAAAACTTCAGTGGGCAGAAGTCTGTGGTCTGGCATTCTTAAATCAAAGAAAACAATTCAACAGCTTTCAACTTTGCATATTCAAAGCGGTAACAGATGTTCCTCCTGGAATGATATATGGGTGGGTACTCAGTCCTTAGATAGCCTATTTCCTTCTCTGTATAAGTTATCTAGAAGTAAGCATTCTACTATAAAGGAAATGGTGCAGGTTAATGATAATGGCAGTGCCTGGAACTTCAATTTCAAGAGAAACCTAAAAGAAATTGAGCTGGAAATGATTGCTGATCTGTTTGGGACAAATCAATGCTCCAAATTTAAGCGAGAAATTTGGTGATGACTACTTGTCTTGGAATCCGTGTAATGATTTCACGGTAAAATCTTGTTATGAGGCTATTGAAGTGGCTGGATTCATCTCTTTTCCTCATAAAAGCTTATGGAACCCAAGAATTCCACAAAAGGTGTTATTCTTCACTTGGAATTTATGTTACGGTGCAACCCCAACTCTTGATTCATTGCATAACTCCATTGTGATTAATGGATGCATCATGTGCAAAAAAGCATCCGAGTCTAACTCTCATCTCTTCCTGCATTGTGAAGAATCCAGAAAACTCTGGAATTTTTTCTTCACAAGCTTTAAGCTGGTTTGGGTGTTCAGAGAGGATGTCAAGGAAACCATTTGGGAATGGAATAGAAAGAGAGGTAATACTTGGAAACACAAGCTATGGAGTATGATTCCTTTTGCAATTTGGTGGGTAATTTGGAAGGAAATGAATGGAAGATTATTTAAAGGAAAATACAATCACTATAACCAACTCTTAAATGAAGTAAAGTGCTTGCTATTCAATTGGTCTTTAGGCACTAAGATAATTGGTCTTTAGGCACTAAGATATTTGAAAACATCTCCATAAATGATTTGTTAAACAACTGGAATGGAGTGTTGGTCATATCTTAATTCCGGTTTAGGGAATCTATTTTGATCCTTTGTTTTCTGCTTTTCTTTTTAGTTTGCTATGTAAACTTGTATCACTTTCTGCTTTTCTTTTTAGTTTGCTATGTAAACTTGTATCACCTGCACTTGGTTTCCACTTCTTTGTGGTAACTTTGATCTCTTTTTATATATGGCCCTTTTTGAGTGAAAAAAAAAAAACCTATGGCAAAGAAAAACAAACAATGAATAATTGAACTTTTAAATTATAGGAGGCAACAACCTAGCTAGCATAGTCCATAAGATAGGCTGATACAACTCGGTAATATCTTGAGCTAACTTTTGACAAAAAAAACTCAAAAAAACTCATTTTGGCTTCAACAAATCTTTTTGGGGTTTGTTTTATTCTTCTTGAGAGCTTGATACTGGTCAACCCTTCTGATTTCCCGCTGAAAGCGCACAGAAGTAGCTAGTTAAGAGTCCATGAAATGATAATTTAAAATCTCCAAAAGGACAGTATGAATCAACGATAAATTCAATTCCATGTTATCATTTTCATTGACATGCCCCGTCATCCCACAATCGCGTATCAATTCAATTCCAAGTTATCATTTTCATTGACATGCCCCGTCATCCCACAATCACGTATCCCCCGTGAGTAGTATTCCTGACCTGACATCACTAACTCATATAAAAAGCATGACCCTCATACCATAAAGGGTCTCTTCTGCTTCTCTCAGTTAAGCACTAAACAATTGTTCTCCTATTTAAGCACGGCATTACTTAAAAGCTAGACATTGATTTTGAAGCATGCTACTGTTTCAAGAATTGTCTTTAGTTTAGATGCAGTTTTGTAAAACCTGCTTACAACTTTGATCAAATAAAATCTCAAGGAAAGAATAGTTGGCTGCGTTGCAACTCCAATCCCCATCTATTACCTGCCCCGCCTATACATATATATCTCCCCATGTAATTTCACTACAGCGATCAACCTCCATCTACCATTTCTAAAAATTGATAAAGCAAGCTTGGGTAGACAATAGAGACTGATCCAAATAAACGATTTCCAAGAGACATAGTGCCACAAGAAATACATGGTAAGTTGCATTGTGAACAAACAAAATGAAAAGAGATAAATTTGCAAATTGAATCTAACTGGAAAAAAGAACCAACTCCTAGAAAATCCTGCTAGGATTTGATTATACTGTCGTCTTGATAACAACATCCAACAGCTCGTCTGAGGCAATGATAATCATAAATGTTACATCCTTATGAAATATGGCTCCTACGCACATATTTCCCAACACAGCACAATTACAAAATTCATAAACATGTTTATTCACAACGGTCTTTTCATACGTTAAATCATACTCCCTCCGTTTCAAAATAATAGGCTTGTTTACACACAAACAAGCCTACTATTTTGAAACGGAAGGAGTACATAAATCTGGATGTTTTTTCAGTTGAAAAGTTGGAAAGAGTAGATTTTTAGAGACTCGGGGTTTAAATTTACTTTTAAAACTTTCTTACTATAGTACCATTTAATAGATCACACAAGAAAATGAAATTCCTTAATGATTATTTAAGATATTTTCTTATTTGTCATCTATATTTTGAGGCTTCTACACTCCCTAGGAGATGCTCTTGGAGTTAGGGCAAAAATTATTGTAACTGTGACTTTCCTACTTGCACCGACTTGGCCATAGCCAATCAACAGATGAATAATGCAATATAAGCAGTTACATTTTCTATTCTTATTTTTCTCTCTGACGGATTTAAGGCTTCTAGAGATATCAGTATGTAATATGGCTCCACTCACTAAAAATATGCTTACTTTAGGTAACCTAGAGAAGGCCTATATTAATCTACAACAGTATACCCGAATATAACAAAAGCAGATTTACAAAAGATTCATAATCCTTATGTAGAATTCAAGTTCTCGAATTACCACAAGATCGACCTAATGCACCTGCTTAGATGTATATAATCGTGTCATGTACAGTAAGAAGGTCCCCATGCATCTCAGGTATTACTAGCATGTATGAGAGGAATGACAAAGCAAATGATGTACAATCAACTAGAACAGAATCAACAGATAGGTTAAAGATTCCGAGTCCAAAGACTAGTACTGCTTATTCAATTATTCATCCATTGAGGATAATCATACAAAATATTTCTTCAGCTAATATTACACGACATGGATATTCTAATGAGACGGATAATTAGTAAAGAACGGTATAAATTCACGGTGATGATACATGTGGAAGATTATTCCAGTACCACTGATGAAAAACTTATCTCCCAATATCAAAATTGTCAAATAACCCTAATAAGATTGAGTTTAATATTCATGCACTACTGATTGGATTGGTGGACCAATGCAACTTGCAAGTGGAAGTATAAATATTATATTTGCGGAATCATACAAGTTATAGGATCATACTTTAAGTTACAGCAATACTGACCATTCTTTAAGATACCCTACCTCCCAACAGATATAGCTGTTTCATTTAAATTAGGTAGTTCAAAGAATATAAAGTTACTTTCTCTTTTGAAAACAAACCTGGATATGTACATCTTTGAAGCCATCAAACATCATCATGGAAAGTGAGACTATCTGTCATACAAAATGCATTGAAAACAAACAAATCAAGGATAATGCACGTATTACACTATCTAGCAAAAACCAAAGTTATATATTGAAGCAGACTAAAAGTTAAGCTACGACAAACATAACACGGACACTAGATATCTGAAATCAACAATGTGTCAATATTTGTCACAAAAACAAAAAGAAAAGAAAAACACAACAGACACTTGTTCTGCAGTCCACAACTCTCGTTACTGTGTTGCAACCTACATAGTTAACACTACTACTGGTGATCGCCAAAAACAGCCAATAAGGCTCTTGCTCAAACTTTACGAGGCAAATTTAGTAATAAGTTGTTCCAGTAGTGGTCCGCTTTTATTTGGACCAAAACTAGATTAATACTTCCGAAAGAAGAGTGAAGGTTCAGTGTCATAGGCTGGTGTTCATGCTAACAATTAGGCTTCGATTTGTGTCATTGCAAAGCAACATATATCTTCCATAGACATGGGACTGTTTACATATAAAAAGAGCACCTACCAATTACCTAATGGCTAATACCCTAAGTTTAGCTGTCAGAGTGGAAACAATTGGGAATATATTCTCCCTGCGGATCCTGAATTGGAGCTGAATTAGGATTAGTTAATGTTAAGCACCCTTATGAAGACGTAATAATCTTATTGTAGGATTTCCAATGTCAGACCTTCAAACTACGTTGTGTGGCCACTCATATATGTTACTATGTTAACACTTTTATGTAGCTTAAACAATTGCATCACCAGTATCTTTTATCTTTTAACAGATCATAGAATATCCTGTGAACTTCTTCACAGATAATCTCTTCCTAACCGAGAAATGAATCAACCCTTTCGCAATAAAATACTAATAAGATCAAAGAGTAGATAATAAAAGCTTGCATAATTCATTAAATAATAGTTTTCGTTCTGACACCTAAATTTACTACATGTGGCCTAATTAACTTGCGTTGAAGACTGGAAACACTATGATCTCTGGCAAGCATAACTTATTTTTGGGTAAAACTACAAAGTGCTACTTTCAGATATACATAGATATAAACCCCCTCTACAGTTCTCATTCATCGATACATGAGATATAACTAACTTTGAAAATGCCTTCAATTGGAAGTGTATAGCATGGTTCGGATGAACAATCTTGTGTACCTGCAGAAGATTGATATCTCCCCCTTGAAAGCTTCAACTGAGTTTGAGGATGGTTCCAAAACTACAACTTCAAAATTCCCTCATTCCAGGCCGCTTGATCTCCAGCAGATGTTTCCAGTTTCTAACAACAAAGATGAGATACCCGGGTATTAAATTATTATTTTTCTTATACCCCACTGTATATACTCAACAGGAAGAATTAGCTGGACCAGCACTAAACAACTAGAAAAAACACAATTCCAATTTTGACCAGAAAATTTTAATATTTCAGAAAGTTAGTCAGCCTTACTTCTCAAAGTAACCAACATATTAAAGATGTGATAAACAATTCACTAGCTGAAAAAGACACAGCTGGATAGCTCAAGACTCATTCAGCTGAAGGAGTTCCCTGCCTACCCAGCACATAGGTACGAATCATATGATTTTTATATGGAGTACGAGAGAGCTAATCATAGGAAGCGGAATGTCTTGGTTAAATAGGTTTAGAGTCTAGGTTTACCCAATATTAAACAATAGTGATTCCAGAACATTCCATACAAAAAGATAGACATGAATGTGAGTACCTTTCTGCCATGTACGATCAAGGTGAACCAGACCCGGCCATTACAAATGCCTGAAGAAGGCTTTGTGCAGCATGTGTTTGTTCAGGTGTTCCAGATAAGATAATTGCGGTGTCTGTGGCTCCAGGTCGGGAATCAGTAATGGTAATTTTTGCACCAGAAATCTGAATGTTGGCTTTTAATAATCAACGGCACAATCATCAAAAAAAAAAAAAGAATTAATTAAAAAAATGTCTAGAGAAAAAAACCTGGCGAATCTGTTTCAAAGAATATCCATTTTCTCCATATATAGATGGAACAACAGCTCGGGGGACAGAAACTTCTACAGTTGTGCTTGTGACAAAAGCAGGCTGATTCCCACTGCATTAAAAAAATCAATCAAATGCGCAACTGGTCACAATTAAGTTGCTTCAGAAGCTACAAGATAGTGTCAGATGACTTATTAAAATAAAGGAACATACCCGCCAAACCCTGCATTTCTTCTATGGGGAGGAACTCCTGCATAGTCTGGGATGCCCAAGGGACCAACACCGTCACGCATTCCCTAGAAGTCATTAACAGCAGTCAATGGGCAATTGATACTGTAATTGACTGAAACTAAATGTTTAACTATCAAAAAAGGATGGATAAGCAACTTGAACAATACGCTGAAGAGGTTCCAATCAGTTCTTGCCACATGCTATGAAATAGGTCAAAGGCTTGATGCCTTTAAACTATTTAAGTTGTTTTATACATCTGAATATCGCTATCTATATTAATTTCAAAGATTATCCAAATTAACAGAGGAAATAAATAGCATACCTGATGTTCCCATGGTGCTGGAGGTGGCAGTCTTCCAGAACCAAGATGGGGGTTACCCTGTACGTGATTGTTGTGTGCAAATCGCTCATCGTTGGGATGAACATGCCCGTGTGGAGGAAAACCACCAACACCGTCAAAATTATGAAATGGTGGCCCTAAATTGGAATACATTCCTGGAGGTGAACGGTCCCTCCTTCCCCCAAATGGAGGATATGGTGCTACTTGGTCAGCAAAAGGAGGATGTGGTGGATGGTTAACGGAGGGATACATGTCACGAAAGAAATGATGTTGCAGCCTGCCAGTTATCTGCACTAGAGCTTCTTGCACTGCCTCAAATTCCCCAGACATCTGTTGAAGGACTCAACTGTAAGATGCCTCACAAGAGTAACACATCAAAAATAAATTGACCACTTCTAAGCAACAAATCTTATGTCAGTATTACTCTACAACTTCGAAATTAGACAGCTTAATGTCGAGCTAGAGTCAGCAGCCAAAGTTAAAGTGGACCTACAGACAGAATTCCTGAGCAAGTGACTATATTCTCCTCTGATACAGGGTATCCCCAAATAATCACCACGGTCTTAAACTAAAATTTCCAACAAAGAAGGTTTACGCTGCCCAGCTTTTGATGGGAATAGAAGGTTTATTGATGTGATTTTCAATGAAAAAGATACACATGGTGAAGTAATCATCATCATTCCAGTCTAAAATCATCGACATCCAAGCCCCACCAAAAACGTTGTGCAAATCTTGACTAGTCAATCGTATTTTTTCAACAATTTTAATCCTCAAAGTAGAATTACATGCTCAAACGTTACCATAATAACAAAGAATTAAAACAAACAAACCTGCACAATTTCGTCAATATCAGAGGTCCATTTTGGCATCTGGTCTCTTGCTACTATACGAATGTAAGCCCCGGTAAATTTCCTTATTTCAGTAATTATTGAACCACCCTTCCCAAGTATGCAACCAATCTGATTGGACGACACAAGTATCCTAGCTAATACTTTTTCACCGTTATCAGATACTGCCCTTGCTATCCTATTCTGCACACGGAGAACTCCATCTTGTGCAGCAGAAAACCTATAATCTGGATGCTGCATCAGATTTAAGGTATTTCAAGAAAACTTCGCATAAAGAATCTTATATTAATATAAGGAAAAACATGCTGGTTAGTTAAGCAAGAGAAACATGAAGATATCATATTAAACTCATCGAGTCAAAGCTTACCACTGGGCCAGTAATGAGAATAATACGATCCTCTGAATCTGGAATACTATCCAAGACTTTGATGTCACAGCCGGATTCATGCTGAAGTGCCTTGACTATGGTTCCGCCCTTCCCTATCACACCTCCAACATTCTCGTTGAAACACAATAGACGGAAGGTGATTGACTGCACAGGTTCCATTCTGTTTGGTATGACATGTTCATGATACTTTTGTGGTGGATGCTCAAAATCCGTTCTTTCATGAGGTCCAGCAGCATAAGTTGCTCCTTGGCCAGAAAAATGATGATTTGGGGGTGGATGAACGTCAGGCTTAGGAACAGGAGGACCAAAAGAATTATTTGATGATCCAGTATGTTTGCTTGCAGGAAACGTGTCACGGTCACGAGGTGGATTATCCAGAAGTTGTTGAGATACAGATTGAAGAGCCTTCCTAACTGCATCTAATCCCCCCGTGAGCTGCACCAATAGAATATAAGCCATAAACATAATGGATTCATATATACCAATCACATTACCATGAAATATTTAAAATGCACAAATATCAGCTAGGATGGAAAAGTTCGATAACATATGACAGTTCAAAGAGGAGTGATAATTCAAATCACGTGACAGGAACGCCGATCTCAAACTAATTCAACGTTAAGAAAAGTTATACTGCAACCCACAAATATACAGAAACAAATGGAAACCGGGAATAAACCACACAATGAAATACCTGAACCAGTTCATCAGTTTGTGAAGCACAAAGAGGAAGTTTATCTCTTGGAAGAATCCTGATCTGTGCCCCACTATCAGCGGCCATTTGCTTGATTACACTTCCCCCTTTTCCTAGGAGGCAACCAACTTGGGTGGACAGCACAAGTAATCTAACAACGGTTGAAGTTTTCTCTCCTTCATCTCCTTCGAGCTCTCCTTCAACCATCCTTTCAAAAACAAGGAAAAGGGCCCTCTGAACAGCAGAATTTCCTTTTTCGGCTTGTGAATCTTCAACAGGAGCAGTGCCCTTAGCTTCCTTATCCTCCTTAACTTCATTGAGTTCCGAATGTTCCTTAACATCCTCAACTCCCTTCTCCTTAACTTCATTGGAGGATTCTGAATCTTCAACTACCTTCTCCTCTTCCTTAGGTTCCTCGGATTTCGAAGCTTCCTTATCATCCTCAACTCCCATCTCCTCCTTAACTTCCTTGGGTTTAAAATCATCCTCAACTCCCTTTTCCTCCGTAACTTCCATTGATTGCAAACCTTCCTTGGATTCTTTCTTCACTTCCATATCATCCTCGACTTGCATTTCCACCTTAACTTCCTTGGACTTCACTTCTACATCATCCTCCACTCCCTTTTCCTCCTTAACTTCCATATTAACCATCTCCTTGTTACTTTCAGTCTCTACCTCAACTCCATTCCCCTTATCGTTCTCTTTCGTATCACCACCCTCACTAACCCCATTATTATTCTCCCCATCCTCTTTAATTTGTTCGCCATTCACTTCTATTACTTCTTTCTCAGGACCTACGATAACAATAACTCTCTCATCATCACCAGGAACAGGTTCTTCAACTCTAACTTTAGCACCAGTAACTTGTCGTATTTGTGACACAATGGTACCACCTTTCCCAATTACACTACCCGATTTCGAAACAGGACATAACACACGGAAAACAATACTACCAGGTGAGATTTTCAATGGTTGTAATGGTGGATAATATCCTTGTGTCTTTTGCCACTTCCCTTTTCCATTTTGCTCGTTCCGATCATGCGGTCTCTTTGACGGCGTCACGGAGAAAGACATAACTAAGAATTAATGTACCAAGCAAGTCCTACAATGCGATAATCAAAATACAGAATGTATGAATTAGGGTTTTAGAAATACGTAGATTTCCAGGAAAAAACAATGACGATTCAAAGTAGAAAACATAGGTTTTAGAATGTGATGAAGTGATTAGTTAGAGGAAGTGAAACATACCTTTGCAGAAACAGAGAATTTGTGCTCTTCTTTTTGGGGGAAAATGGAAATCAGAGAGAGGGTTAGGGTTTTTAGGGAAAGCGTAAAAGCATAACATAAACAGAAGAAATTTGAAGGAGTCTAGTGGTAACGGTGTAATTTATATGATTGTTAGGGTCTAATAGTCTAGAATTTTAATCATGTGCGGACTTCAGTATTAGCTGTCGGACATGTCTATAGTTTTGATGGTTTTCGTTATAATCCACTACATCTATCTCATCGTTGGCCCTCAGGCCAGGTGACCCATCTTTATATTTTGACAGACACATATTTAAGTTAAAAACTTTCAAATTCCAAATTCCGTTAATTATTTTACTTTTTGAGAGAAAGTAAGAAGTTAAAGGAAACAATATCTCTCTCAACAATTTTTAAGTTTTTGGTAGTAGGTAATTGAATAAGATGTTTTTGGGACGATTTTTCTTTGTCGGTGTGGGGGCCAGTTCTTCAAATTTTAGTGGCCGGTTTGTGGCTTGATATTCTTGATTCAAAAACATTAACGATTCATTACGACATCGCTTTGAATCGGCATCCGTGTTCGTGTGGATCGACAAATTTATGGGCAAAGTACTCATTTGTATTAGCAACATCTCTTATCGAAGAAGAAGAATACAATCAGATTAAATGGTTGGATTTATTTCCGGATATATCATCATCTCTCCCTTATACATAAAATTCTTTTGGATATCTTTGTTGTTTATCGCTCTTTCTCTTCGCGATCTACTTGTAATTGATGTCCTTATTGGTATTAGGGTTTTGATTGTTTTGTATTTTGATGTTTTTGTTATTCTTGTAAGCGAACATGTAATCACGATTTTGATTTGAATGAGTTGAAATATGTTGATTGTCCAAGAAAAAAAAAAGGAAAAAATAATGACGAACAGTTTGTAAAAAAATTCTCTATTTTATAAGTCGTGTCAGCATATGAAGTAAGTGGCTCGACAACATCGTAGTTGGAGCATTTTTCGGATCCAATCGTTAAAGCATCTGTAAAGGTGGGTGTATAAAATTTCGATGTAGACAAATTAATTTGTGGTTATGGAAACTTAAGTAACCTAGAAAGTGCACAACAGTCAGTTTGGTCCAGTTTTGGTCAAAACCAAACACCAAACCACGCACCTAGTCCGCTTTGAAATTTTAAAACCATTCTGATTGGTTGTCTGAATTAGATCGTATATAAGACGATCGAGTTGGTAACGGATACCCGATCGTTTCTACAAAGATGCAATTTCCTTTTAGCAAGTACGTAGAAGTAATTTACTTTTTGTGTACTGAAATTATCAGTTTTTAGTTCTCATTTTGGATGCATATCGAGTTTTAATACATCAAATTAAATAAGAATTAACTAATGTATGCCAATAGCAAAAGTCGAAAACCCGAAACGGTTTTAACTAATGTGTGCCAATAGCAAAAGTCGAAAACCCGAAACACATATGTTATGCTAAACACAACTCATGTAAACATAAATTGATTCAACATAGTGTGACTTTTCACATATGAGTTTCAATCGTAACACCTTATGATCCTTTGATAAAGCCTACCAACATGGGCTAGAACTAAATCCCGCTAAATCAAAACGCCACACAAACCATAAGGGTCACATCATATGAGATCGAATATTAAGGTTAATGAAAACCGAAATCAGACATCCCATACACCGAATACAAGTAGAAAAAATATAAACATTTATTCACATGCTATGTAATCGGTAAACTATCACAAGAAAAATTATAAAATAATAATTTTATTCATAAATAATGATAGTTTTATTCAAAAATAGACCTTATATAATAATTGAAGCAAATTAAAATATTGATGTCTATTTTATGGATTAACTATTAGAGCATTAACTTAATCCATGGTGGTGCTTTGATTGTTCACTGAGGTTTCTTCAGTGTTCAAACTCTTGAAGCATGTCTCAAGAGACTTGTCAGCAACCACCTCTTGTTTTTCAAGCTTTTCAACTTGTTTCTTCATGTCTGCAAGATCAAATTTTGTTTCATCAATCCTATACTTCAGCCAATCTTGATTTCGAACCGTCATTATGAGATTGGTTCTTAGTTCTTCAAAATCATGGATATAGTTAATTATACTATCAGAAGGTATCCACTTGGTTTCTTTTGGATCTTGAAAATTGTAATCCAACAGACATGACTCGTCTTGGGATCCAGTAAAACTATCAGATTTACAATTAGACATGATTTTTGATATGATCTTATTTTTCCTTTCTGTATTGATTCCTTGACAATCCTTAACTTTCTGAGCTTCCTCCTTATTTACCTTTGTAATACTGCGAGTTATAGGAGGCATGCTCAAGGATTTAAATAAGAATTAATCAGGGTTTCACAATACAAGCAAGAAAAACTTTCTCTTAAGAAGAAACAACTTTTGGACCGAAAATTCAAAGGAATTTCCGAAAATATATTAAATATATATTTTGTTTCCTGTGTCTGAGATTCTCAAGTTGGAAGGCTTATTAAAATTCGAAATTTTTGAATAAACTCTAATATAAAAGATCATAATAAACATGAACACTATTTTAGACAAAAAAGGATTCGCAGATTATCAAAAAAAAAACCACAGATTTTCTGATACAACACACACACAAAATGTGCTTCCTCATCCCAAAAGTTATGAGCAATAACTTGGATGAGGGTGCATAGACTTCATACAACTAAGTTTTATTAGAGTAAGCCTTATCGAGCTTACAACGAGTATCAGAAACATAATTCATGTTTCTCTTTGGAAATTTCTGCCCAAAGTATATTCTCCCGAAAAGATGATCCTTCATTAATATAAAGGTATCATCATGAGGATAAACTATACTGATGTGAGAATTTTCAGAGATGGATAGATCCCTCTTAATTATTTCAATGAGATTTTCATAAGATTTTCTCATTCACAGAATTTCCTTATTATGCACATCAGTTTGGTTATTTGAAACAATTATCAGAAATTTTCCTTGATTATTTCTCTTGGCATAAATTATTTCCTTCCCTTTCTTTTGAAAAAGTTCTTCATGTAAACAGAGACTGTTTCGACACGAGTGAGGAGGAACTTTTTTCCAGAAGTGATTATCAACTCTTTATTCTGATTCTTTTGAGTAGATTCTGTCAGGTTGGGGTATATTTTGTCTTTCTACTGAGGAATGATCTTTCAGTTTTTTAAGACAAGAAACTTCTCTTAACACTTTTACAAGAGTATTTTGAAGAAGTATAAGTTTCATGTCAAGTGACTGAAAGTTGTATTCCTTAAGATCTTTCTCACGGAACCGGTTAAAAGTTTCATTTGGACAAGATTTCATTTGATCAACAGTAGTTGTAGAAGATGGTTCTTCATTATCTTATGACTTGATGCAGTTAGGAAAACTACCTTCATCATGATCTATTTCAGACGTGATCAAACAGGTCTTGTTATCACAATCTGTAAAATTCGAGCAAAGACTTTTGGTTTCCCCATCAAAAGAAATTATAATAGAGTCATTAATCAGATTCATAGGATTAATCTCTTGTTCTTGAGTAAGAGATTTACCAAGAGCTTCTATATTGATAGTGAAATCCATATTCTCTTTGGCTAGAATATTTAGTTGAATGTTTTCTTCTCTGATGTCTCACTTAAGAAGATTAGATTTCGTCTTTAATATTAACATCATTGTAGACAAAGATCTTATAAGCTTCAGAAGTTTTACCAACTCTATATCACCATCTTCTTTTCCATCAGAGATAGACTCAAATGTACTCTTAATTTTGTAACTCCTGGATCATGAGTTAACGAAGTAGTAACATCTTCAACTTTTGAGTATTCGTACTCTTGTATAACGTTAACTGAATCATCCATAGGATTTAATTCTGTAGTTGCAGAATAACCTACAACTACACCCTCAATAGAATTAGTAAAAACTCAAGAAGTTCTTGATGGTGAATGATAACTTTCTTATTAATTCTCTTAATTGATTACATAGAATTATCAAAATGGAACTAGAATAGTTACAACTTTTTCTATTCTCTTTCCTAAGATAATTTCTTACACTCACTAAAAGAACCTCTCGAATTTTACATTTGAACTCCTATTTATAGTAAAACTTATACAGCTGTATATGAATTGCGAAGTATCGCAACTCATACTCGCAAAATTATTCCATCCTCGCAAAACTTCATATTTCTCCGCGCTACTTCTATCATCGTATCATTTTATAACTCTTTTCTCCTTTATTTATTACGATACTCGTGAACTATTATCTTGCGATATTCAGTACCTACATCTTGCCTCTTCTCATGTCAATTCTACGAAGAAGAAATGATCGTGAGAACATAACCGTTACTTAGTCTTTTAGAATTTGGACACGTCTTTTGTAACCGTTCTTTTCTAGTTATTCCCTTATATAACTCCTTTATATTCTCTTCCTTTTCTTCTTCTTACTTCTGCAATTTTATCTTCTGCTCATACTCTCTATTACTGTTTTCTCTGCAATTTTTTCTTCTATTATATCTTCATGAGTTCTCCAAGGTAATTTCCTTCTATCTCCGCGCATTTCATTTGTTCTCCTCTTTAATTTCTGTATAATTTGTTATCTGATTTTGGTTTATTTCAGCAAAATAACTCCTCAGATGAAACCTCAACTAAAAAATTCAAGCCCTAATCCACGAAGAAGAAAATCTGAGAATCAAAAGGTAGTTAAAATACTTTGCCTTCTTTCCTGAACAATATATTGTTGCCTCAGTTTTTAATCTACATTTTGATTCGCAGGTTGGCGAAAAACCAAACCCTGGTAAGAGATCTCGAATAACTAAACCCACACCATTAATTCCGATTGATGATTTCCTTCCTGAAGTTGATAAGGAATTTTCCTCTCCTCCTCGTGAAAATGCTTCTTCACACACTCCTGCCTCTACTCCATTACCTACCTTTCAATCTCCCATCAGTGTCAATTTATCAACACTTCTTCAAGATCAACCCTCACAAAATATTTCTTCAACTTCTTCTCTTGAAAAACAACCCTCGCAAAATATTTCTTCAACTTCTTCTCTTGAAAAACCTATCTTGTCCCCAAATCCTTTGAGTGCTATTTCTCCAGACAATTTGCAGCTTGCTCTTATTCCTTCAAATTCTTCTCCTCTTCCTCAGGAAATTCGAGATGGAATTTATTCAACTTTCCGAATGTTATCTGAGGTTTTGACCAATACTGCGAAGTCTACTAATGTTCGTTCGCAATATGAGTTTTGCGAAGTTCTAAATAATTTCGTCAATCCAGACATTTCTTCTTCACGTCAATCCTTGGAAAAAGAAATTGAATTGCTTCGCCAATCTTTGAAATCTTCTCAAGCAGAATGCGAGGATCTCCGTAAAGAAAATTATCATCTTCAAAATAATTCTCTCGACTGTGCGATTCTTCGCAAAAGAAATGATGAATTGAAAGGTATGATTACTATCTTCATATTTTCCCTTTTATTTACTTATATTCTTCATATGCTTGAAACATCCATTAAAACCCATTCCCCTTTATAGAATCCATCCAGAAATGTAGAAGATTGGTACTTCACCATGAATCAGATGCAACAGAATATCGAACCAAGCATGAAAGCCTCTCAAACCAATTCTCCCATTTATCTAATCTTTACTCGTGTGCTCTTGACAACTCAGACGCTCTTTTTCAAGAGAATACTCAACTAATATATGATCGAAATTTTTGAATGATGATATATCTCAACTTTTTCTTCCTTAACTAAAGCTAATTTGAGAATAGAAACCTTATTAGAAGAGAACAAAACCTTATCAGAAGAGAAATGTTCGTTTTTGAATACAATGATTGTTTCTTCGCAAGAATTAAAAACTCTTCAGAATAAATGTTGCGATCAAGAAAATCTTCTTTCTTTGTTGAAAGGTGAACTTGAGGAATTAAAGAAGTCTTCAGATGCTGAAAGAAATTCTTTTGTTATTGAGAAGAATTCCCTTATTAATAAGAATATAGTCTTGAGTACTAAGAAGAATCAACTTGAAGAAGATTATTCGTCATTAAAAAGTCTTAATGCCAAACTTGCGAAGGATAAAAATTTTCTTCTTTCTAAAGATCAAAAGCTTCAATCTCGACTTAAAGGATTAGTTGGTGATGGTTTTGATAATGCGATGAATCAGATGAAGAACTGTTGTCTATCTTTAGCTCAATCTCTTACTTCGCAAAGAGAAGGTAGTCATTAAAATTTGACTGCCTCTGGTATATCTTTTAAATTTCGTTATACTCGCAAATTTTATCCTTTGAATTTTGTTTTATTTGCAGAATCTGAGAACAACCTTCGTAATGCGAAAGCTGGATTAGAAGCCTCCTGTTCCGAGCTTCGTAAGAAAAATGCTTTGCTTTCTACCCGCTTAATCAACTCTCGTGACCGTGCTACTCGGAGATTCAACTATCTTGCTTATTCCAAAGATATCGAAGATACCAACCATCAAAAAGCTATACTTCGTGAAAGTCATCTGAAAGCTCAAGTCTTTACGAATAACATTCTCTTATCAAGAGCCTTGCCTCCTGTGAAAATTACTCCTCTGAAAATATCTGACGATGAAGTTGCTCGTGAGCCTGATAGTGATTTCGATTATGAGAGTGATGATGAAGATCTTGATGACGAGAAAGAATCTATTCCTCAAGGAGATGTTCCTGTTGCATATTCTTCAAAGGATGATATCTCGCAAAAGTCGAAGGCTGCTAATGACCCTACTCATCTTAAAGATCCAGCACAGAGTGTTGATGAAGCATGATAACATTCTTTTTCAATTTATCATTGACTCTCCTGTCCTCCTTTCTTTTGAATTCCTTCCCTTAGTTACTGTTGGTTTTCTTTTTTGCGAACAATTCTGTTTTTTAAGAAGTACATCTGATATTTTGCGAAGATGATTTATCCTTTTCTTAAAAAGTATATCTGATATTTTGCGAAGATAATTTAACCTTTCTTTAATTAAATTTTGCCCCATTTGATCATATGAAGAGAAATAATATATAACTCACAGATAAAGCTTAGTATCTCCTTTTCCCCCTATTATTTCTCTTTAAATGATTAAACATTGTTTGAAGTATTAGAATATCTGCCTCAATTTATCTTACGAAGTTTCAACTTGTTACGATTGTAAATAAGAAATCCTCCCTTTTAAGTATAAGAAATAAAATATATGAAATATCCTTAATAAGTATACTACATATACAATACCTTTGAAGAAGTATTAGAAGTACTAAATCCGTCAAATGAAGAGATATAAGAAGTATTAGAAGTACTCGATCCACCAAATGAAGAGATATAAGAAGTATTAGAAGTACTCAATTCACCAAATGAAGAAATATAAGAAGTATTCAATCTGTGAATAATTACGTAACATATGACGAAGTATAATGATTATTTAACCTTCACCAAATGAAATATCCGTTGAAGAAGTATAATAAATATGAGATATTCTTGAAGAATTATAAGAAGTATTCAACTTTTGGAGAAATATTCAATATATGGAGAAGTATAAGAAGTATGTAATTCTCGTAAACTTTTACGAATATGAACTTATCTGTATTTGATTGCTATCAAAATCGCATCTTTTGTTAAGTCTTCGTTAAAATTCTTCAATGATGTTGTCTTCTTTGATAGGACTTCTTGTAAAAATTCTTCAATGATATTGACAGAGCTGTCTTCTCTTCAAAACTTCTTGATGTATATTCTTGTAAAATTTCTTCAATGATATTGACGAAGTTGTCTTCTTTTCAGATCTTCATAATGTATATTCTTGTATAATTTCTTCAATGATGTTGATGTAATGAATTTCATTAATTTCTGTGGTCTTATCATGCCTTCCTAAGTAAAGGTCTTATTTTGCCACCTCTTTTGTAGTAAATTTTTGTATTTGCGATAATATGACAAGTCTGAACATTCTTGCGAACATACAACCTCGTGACATTATCGTCTTGCGATGAAATCGCAGGACGTTTTTACACTTTCATGTAATAACCCATTGATCTCATCTTAACTTCTTTGTTTCATTCTGCGAGTTCTTTTTGTATGTTTTTTTCCTTTTTTTTTTTTTTTTTTTTTTTAGAATGCTCGCAGAATTTCATTTGTTGCACAAATATGACAAGCCTTTATGTTTTCGCAAACAAGAAGCCTCGTGACATTTGCGTCTTATAGCACGTATCAGCTCCCTAATGGAGGGTGCTGCCCTTTATCTTCCCCCTGGTTGCCCCTTCAAGGAAGCGTACATCGACCATACAAGGTTAGCTCTTCCCATCCGGTTCTGCCAACAACCAGCTTTTGATCGCAACCTCTTATCCTTTTTGCCTATAGGGCTTATAGTTACGAGGTTGCACCCTATGGGGTATCTTTGGGCCAAGTGCATCATTTGCCAAGACTTGTCAAAAATGGCAGATGTGGTTCAACCTCACCCGGCACTCTTGACTCAACCGTGTACCTCGGCGCCTTGATCGTTTTCTGCACTTCTTGGGAAAGACAGTATGCCTTAGTCGCCCAACCTAAATCCTCTTACACCGCATTTTATATTGCGTAATGTCGCTAGATTAGGTGAGAATCCAAGGTGTCTAACCCGGATAGGTACCCCATTATTGGGTTGTACCCCTAAATTTTTACCATGTACTAAGGGCCCTTGGTGGTGTTCCGGTTACCCTTAGCCACGTTTATAGGTACCCCTTAAATGACGTACTTTAGGACTTTGCCTCTTACGAAATATAGCTTCGCGAACTAGGGTGTACGCCACAAAGGTTTGCCTGTATAAAATTTTCTGCGGCTCTCTTTCTTTTTTGGAGGCTGATCACAGATTGCGGTCTTTTATTCGCAAATTAATGAAAGTTTAATCGCAATATAAATTTTGAAACTCGTAACTTTTCCCAATTTCCTGCGAGCAAACAATATTCGTAAAAAATTTCATGAGTTTTATGGATAATACCTTTTCAAATATAGTCTGTTCCAAGGTCTACCAAGCCTCAAACCCATGTCTCTCCCTTCTGGATCCATCAGCCGATAAGCTCCGCTTCCTACAACTTCTTTAATAACATATGGTCCATCCCATTTTGGTGCTAATTTTCCTCCATTTTCTTTTTGATATGGAGGTGTTTCTCGCATGACCAAATCACCTGGTTTATATTCACGTTCAATGACTCTCTTGTTGTATTCTCGAGCTAATCGTTCCTGATAAATCTTCATATGGTGCAACACCTTTTCTCTTTTTCTTCCAAATCATCCAATTCACTTAATATTACTCCCGCACTTAAATTTCTTTCCCAAGCTTCTTTCTTTGTTGTCGGAATTACAACCTCTGTGGGTAATACTGCTTCTACTCCATATGTTAGACAATAAGGAGACATTCCAGTTGCTTCTCTTCTAGTTGTATTGTATGCCCAAACTGCGCTAGGTACTTGCTCGCACCACCCTTTGAGATGTCCTTCTAATTTCTTTTTGATTGTATCTGCGATTGTTTTATTTGTTGCTTCTGCCTGTCCATTAGCTTGTGGATATAACGGGGTTGACTTCCCACATTTTATCCTAAAAGCACTGAGTAACATCTCTATGTTCTGCCCCTCAAATTGTTTTCCATTATCAGATACTAGTTGTGCTGGAACCCCGTACCTGCAAATGAGGTTCTCAAATATGAATGTAAAAACATCTTTATCACGAATATGTTGTATTGCTTTTACTTCTGCGAGCTTCGTGAAATAATCTGTTGCAACTATCAAGTATCGCCTTTGTCCAGATCCAGGTATAAATGGTCCAACAATATCCAAACCCCATTTACCAAAAGGCCAGCAGCTTGTTGAAGAAGTTAATGTGGCCCCTGGTGCATGAATTCTTTTACCATGTCGTTGACATTCCTTGCATCTTCGTACGAACAATTTTGCGTCTGTATGCATATAAGGCCAGTAATATCCTTGTATCTTTGCTCTATATGCTAGAGATCTTCCCCCACTATGATTGCCAGCTTCTCCTCCATGTAACATCTTCAATATTTTTCTCCTTCTTCGCGAGTTAAGCACCTGAGAGGTGGTCCATTGAAAGATTTTCTATATAAAATTCCTTCTCGCAACTCATAGTTTGTTGCACGACTCTTTAATTTATGTGCTTCTAGTCTGTTCCTGGATATTTCTCCTGTTGCGAGATATGCATGAATTTCTTTTCTCCAATCTGCGATGTTGTTTGATAACTCTCTTTCTACTTCCATCGCAACAGCTTCCTCAATTTCTTTCTCTTTGTCCACTGATGGGTGTTGAATTGTCTGTATTTGGATATTTCTTGTATTTGGATTTGTCATCATGCTTGGAATAAATGCAAAAGCATCTGCGAGACGGTTATATTTTCTAGATATATGTCTCCATTTTAATTTTGGTATCTTCGCAGATAATTCCTCAACGAGTTTCTTGTATTTCTTCAAAGAAGATTCATTTGTGGTATATTCCCCTTTAATTTGACAAATCACTAACTGCGAATCACTTGTTATCCTTATACTTTCAAGCTTCTTTTCTATTGCGATCTTTAATGCATGCACTACAGCTTCGTACTCTGTTTCATTGTTCGTGGATGCAAATTCTAGTCTGAATGAGAATGTTGTTCTTTCTCCTTCTGGTGAAATCAACACGACTCCAATTCCATTTCCCTCACTATTGGATGATCCGTCCACTAGAATTTCCCATCTATCTGGTTCTGTTAACAAGTCTTTTGGATTTCCAAATTCTTCTTCAACATCCATCATTTCCTCTACTGCTTCATCTTCTTCCAAAGGAAATTCTGCCAAAAAATCTGCGACGACTTGTGATTTTTGCGATGACAATACTTCGTATTTTATCTTGTAATGGTTTACTTGTGCATTCCACCTTTCTATTCTTCCTGACCTTTTTGTGTTCTTCATGATTGATTCAATTGGGACTTTGGTTACCACTTTTATCACATGTGCTTGAAAGTATATTCGTAACTTGAATGATGCATAAACCAGGGCTAAGATTAACTTCTCCATTTTAGAATAATTCTTCTCTGCTGCATTAAAGGTTTTACTAATGTAGTAAATGGGCCTTTCTACTCCTGCATCTGCTCGCAACAGAACTGCACTTAGAGCATATGGAGTTGTTGCGAGGTATACCAATAATTCTTCGTCTCTCTCTGGTTTCTGTAGTATAGATGTATTTGCGAGGTATTCTTTGATTCCTTGAAAAGCTTTTTCACATTCATCAGTCCACTTGAATTTTGCTCCCTTTTTAAGTATGTTGAAAAAATGCTTGCACTTATCTGACATTCGCGAAATAAATCTTCCAAGTGAAGCCAAGAGTCCATTTAGCTTTTGTACTTCTTTTACCGTTGCAGGTGTTGGCATGTCACGAACTGCTTGGACCTTTTCTGGATCAACTTGTATTCCCTCCTTTGATACTATGTATCCCAAGAACTTTCCAGATGAAACCCCAATTATACATTTCTCAGGATTTAATTTGATGTTGAACTTTCTCATTTGCTCAAATATTTCCTTCAAATCTTGCACATGATCTTTAGCTTCCTTGCTTTTTATCAACATATCATCTACATATACCTCCAAAGTTTTATGTATCCATTTCGCGAACACTTTTTCAACCATACGTTGATATGTAGCACCCGCATTCCGCAAACCAAATGGCATCTTCACATAACAATACAAACCCCTTGGAGCAAAAAAGGCAGTATGTTCTTGATCTTCTTCTGCGAGTGATATTTGATTATACCCTTTATATCCATCAAGTGAAGTGACTCTATCATGACCTGCAGCTGATTCCACCATTTGTGGTATATCTGGTAATGGAAAACTGTCTTTGGGACATGCCTTGTTTAGATCAGTGAAATCTATGCAAATTCTTATTCCTTTATTCTTTTTCGGAACAATGACCATATTCGCAATCCATTCTGGATATTTTGCTTCCCTTATGATCCCTGCATCCAACATCTTTTGTAATTCTTCTTCTATCTGTACATGATAATTTTGTGATATCTTCCTTATTCTTTGTTTGAATGGTCTTACATTTTTATCTATGTTCAATCTATGACACGCCACTGATGGATCAATTCCTGGTATCTCATCTACACTTCCTGCGAAGATATCTTTATATTCTCGTAAAAGATCAATAGTTCTTTTTTCTTCTTCTTCATCCATCTTAGTTCCAATTCGCAAGAATAAAGGCTCCTCTTTACTTCCAATATTTATTTCTTTAGTTGGTTCAGCTGCAACATAGCTTGGACTTTGCTCCCCCATAGGTGTTGGTTCTTTGATTATTTTTGCTGGTTCCCCTTCTTTTTCTGGAATCTCATTTGGTATACCTCTCCCTTCCTTTGCTCTTATTGTATACACTCGGAATTCTTCTTCCTTTTTTGTTTCCTTCGCAAGTTTCCTACGAAGCTGTTTCTTTCTTGCTCTTCCTCCGCATTGCGTTACTTCAATTTGATAACAAAATTTTGCACTATCAAGATCTCCTTTTATTTCTTGTATTCCATTTGGTGTAGGAAATTTGATTCTCTGATGTAATGTTGAAGCAACATCTTTGATCGCATGAATCCACGGCCTTCCTATCAGCATGTTATATGGAGATTCCATATCTATCACACACAAGATTACATGTGTTTCGATTTCTCCTAGTAATATTCGCAGCGCGATTTCCCCTTTAGATTTTGTTGTAGATTTTCCTAATCCATGAATAAGACATTTTGAATTTGTGATTTCTTCATCTTTAATTCCCATCCCCTTAAGTGCATGATAGAATATGATATTAACAGAACTCCCTGTATCAACCAAAATTCGGTTTAATTTCCATTTTTCTACAGCTTTCTTATCTTCTAGCATGATCGGAATTGTGATCACCAATGGTGAAGTGTGGTTCAAGTCTTCATTTGGAATTTCTGCTGCTGAAAATGTGATTTTCTGCTTTTCCCATTCTTCTAAAGTTGTTATCTTTTCTTCCTCCATGATCTTTCTTCCTCTACAATCTCGCTTGTATATTTTTCCCTTCATATTACTATGAAATTCATCAATCATTGTCTTTGTGATCATATTACATTCTTCTTTTTTGCAATCTCCATCTACTGACTTCATTTGATCTTCAAATTTTCCACAATTCCCTCAAATTTAGGCTACCACAATTCTCAAGTCCCTGTTTCTAGCGCCAATTATGTAGTTGCAGAATAACCTACAACTACACCCTCAATAGAATTAGTAAAAACTCAAGAAGTTCTTGATGGTGAATGATAACTTTCTTATTAATTCTCTTAGTTGATTACATAGAATTATCAAAATGGAACTAGAATAGTTACAACTTTTTCTATTCTCTTTCCTAAGATAATTTCTTACACTCATTAAAAGAACCTCTCGAATTTTACATTTGAACTCCTATTTATAGTAAAACTTATACAGTTGTATATGAATTGCGAAGTATCGCAACTCATACTCGCAAAATTATTCCATCCTCGCAAAACTTCATATTTCTCCGCGCTACTTCTATCATCGTATCATTTTATAACTCTTTTCTCCTTTATTTATTACGATACTCGTGAACTATTATCTTGCGATATTCAGTACCTACACGGAGTTAATATAAAGTGTAATTTACTTTAATTACAATAAAACAATTATAATGCGATAAAGTAACTAGCACAACAAGATTTTGTTAGCGAGGAAACTGTAAATGCAGAAAAACTTCGAGACCTAGTCCAGAATTGAATATTCTCAGAATTAAGCCGTTATACAAAATATACACCAACTTCGTATAGTTAAGACCAAGTAACTACCCCTAGTTCACTTAGTTTCCTCAGAATCTATGCACTTCCGAATTCAAGAGTTATGCAGTGGTATAATTCCTTTTGATCGTATTTCAAACAGTAAAGGAACAATAAATCTGTTTGGTAACAACTTTATTGAATCTTTAAGATAAAGATTTCTTAAGTTATACATAAAGGCTCTTCAGTTTAATCTAATAAACTAATTTGCCTGGTTAGATCAATCCGATCTCTATCATCGAAGTAATAAGATTCGAATTTGCAATCAATCAGAATAGATCTCAGAGAGAACTATTAAGTGATGCTAATCTCATGCAACTAATAAATTGAATAAATCTGATTCTAGTTGGATCCTAGCCGATCAAGGTTTGTGCACACAATAAGATACGAAAACCAATAAGAAATCTTCTTCATCTTCAAATCTTCTTTAATCTTCAAATAACCTTCACAACACCACTTGAATCTCGTGTGATCAATCACACACATAACAGAGTCTGTTAACAATGGATTATCACAAGATGTCTTTAGATCTAACAACAATTCTAAAAACCCCTCGATACTTCGATCTAGTTTGAGTGAATCTTATATCAGAAGAGAAGATTCTCAAGAATAAACAAACTTGGTGCAATCAAAGTTTCAACAATCGTTAGTAAATCAAATCGATCGAAAACTAATAATACTGCAATTATCTAGTTTCCCACCAACGGTACTCGTAGATATTCTTGATCCCATAGAAGTCTTTAAACGAGCGATCGTAAGAGATTTCACATAATTATGATACTTTCCTCTCTAATTAGATGGATTCACCAGAAACAACAAGAAATGAAGTTTGCCTGGCTCTTAGGATAGTTTGCTAGAAATGCAAACTTAGGTATTTATAGACCAAGGATGTTTGAACATTAAGGAATTTCCAAAACCTAAAATATTCTCAAGATTTGCAATGAACGGCAAAAATTGGTTTACCTAATTCCAATAAATGCTTGTCCAATATTCCAAAATCTCTCAATAGAAAATCTTTAATTAGTAAATGCACATTACTAATTTTTATTCTATAAAGATATGCATTTAATTGCTGGTATTAAAGCATATAAAACCAAAAACCTTAATTAAAAGATTCTTATTTTATCTCGGCACAAGATCTCCTTGATTACTAAGGAATATCTTTGAACAATATATGATAAGAGTTACTGTACGTGTTCAAAGTATGTTGACATGTTTTCACTGTAAATCCTTATTTCATATTTACATGGATTTACATTCTTGGAATCGGTTATACCACACTTCCAAACAAGTTTAGAAATGGTTGACATGTATTCCAAGACTACCATGTGATTGATCAAGTACCAAATCATACATGGGTTAAATCGGTTATACGAATCACTAGGATCAGTTATACCTTATTATGGAAATATTTGTGATCGGTCACACCTGTCATTAGGATCGGTTATACCAGTTACAAGGATCAGTTACATATTCCCATGGTATTGCTTGTGATCGGTCACACCAGTTACTAGGACTGGTTACACCAGTTACCAGGACCGGTTACCAATTATAAGGATCGATTACACAACACTCGTGATCGGTCATACTAATTACTAGGATCAGTCACACCTGTGGTTGCAGGAAATCCTACACTACACCCTTGTTAGATTTCATAAAAAACAACTCATACTTAAAGATTAAAATGACTCTTTATCATCTAATTCTCAGAAATGTTTTACAGAAGTGGAAGAAATCAAGAACACAACTATTCTCTCGAAGTTTCTCTCTCCTCAAGACTTTCTCAACTCTCAAAAATACATCCTCATCTCTCTGGACATACTGGGTCTCTATATATAGGGTAGATACATAATGGATGATAGCTAAGCTGTCCTTTACTTTCGGATTTGATTTACGATCTTATCGCAACAACTATAATATGAAATCTCGCAAGCATTGTAACTATCGCAGATAAGTCATGCTCTTCTCGTGTTTCCTCAATCGTCAGCTATTATGTCATTCTTTAACCTACTCTGTGACATTCGCAAAGTGTTGTTGAAGATCTCGCGGTATTCTCGCAGAAATGTTGTTTAATCTCGCAAGAATATTGTCATGGCGATATTCTGATCCTACATCTTGCCTCTTCTCATGTCATTTCTGCGAAGGAGGAAAGATCATGAGAACTTAAATTTTTATAATGCCGCAACTGTTCATCTTTTGCATTCTTCTGTTTTGACATGTTTTTGCATTCTTTGCCAGCTGTCTTCATGTATATTTTCTTCCATTCAATTTTTGACACGTCCTTTTCAACCGCTGCGATCTAACCGTTCATGTCCTTTCATTGCATTGATTGCATTTATATTTTCGAGAGCTTTCTTCTTCTATAAATACTTATTTCACTCTTTTCTTTCCTATTTTTATTTCTTTCTTCCTTCTCTTCATAACTTCTCTGCAAATTCACTGTTCTTCCGTAAATTCCGGATCTGTTTACTTTCATAAATTTTCTCTCAATTTTTTACTTATTCAATCTTCATTCCCATACTCAATATGGTTGTAGCTGGTCGCAAATATGAGGCTGCCTTCGAGAAGATTCAAAAAGAATATCAAGACAAAGGTTTTACTTTATCCACCATTCCCAATCAAAACCCTAAGTCTGGACTTTCTGTACCATTATTTTCTAACTTTCAATGTAATCGCGAGAAAATCATAGTCTCGCTAGGTCAGCTTGAAGGTGGTCTTCCCAATCCTCTTTATGACCCTGAACTTCCTCTATTTTATGAGATTCTTTCTCACGAGAAGTTCTCGCGAGCGATATATCAGTTGAGTGGGGACTGCATTCATCTGTTGATGGAATATGCTACTCGCGGTGCTAATAAAAAATCTCGCTATCCTGAAACCGTGAAGAATCCTGAGTTTAAGGATATTCCAACTATTCCCGCGATGTATACTGTAGATAATTTCTTCATAAATTATGACATTATCCCCATGAAGAGAGATAGCACTTGCTGGGGTGTCCGCTTGCAAAAGAAATATAAGATCGCTGAAGATGAAGCACTTATGTTGGATATCGATTGGCATACAAGTACTAATCAAGGCCCTCGCCACTCTAGCGATGACAAATGGTTCATCTTTCCTTTATGTCTTGAAGGTCCTTACATCTATGGTCTTCATACCTTGCCTGCGAATCTTACAGAATATCAACCGTGGGTCTTCAACTGGCCTGAGAGAAGTAAAGAAGTATGTTCTTCTTAAGTCTTTGTATAACAAGTTATTATTATCAATCTTTCCATATCTTTAAGCTCTCGCTGACTATCCCTTTTTATTAGATTGAAAGGTTAAAAGCTAGCTACAAGAAGTCTGGGAAACCCGCTACTCGCTTAACTCTTCAATTACTCACAGATGAAGTAAAAAATATTTCTTTATAAATCTTAACAATATATTTTTGCCCCTATTTCTTATCTTTATTTGTGTTCGCAGGTAATTGAAGAAATAGAACCTGTAAAAATTGTGAAAACCAAGGGGAAATACAAAGATGCTCCTCGCAAAGATAAATCTATTGCGCCTCTCAAGGAAAAATCTTCTGCTTCTCGCGGAGGAAAATCTGATGCTCCTCCCTTAAAAAAATAAAAATTCAACTTCTTTCTTCTTCAACTTTTCAATCCAATGAAGGAACTTTAGATGAAGATTTTAACAATGGCAACGATGATGATGATGAAGATAATAATGATTCTTCCCCTCCTGAGTCTTCTATGACTCAATTATACACATGGCATCGCAATGATCATGGAGATGAAGCTCTTAATGGGATATCCCAGGCTCTCTCTAAAGTTTGTGATGCTCCCATATTAGTTGGTAATGATTCTCTCCAAGGAATCTCAAGATCGTTGACTCCCAGCCTCTTAAATTCGCTTGGTATTTTGGTATGTTTTTATTTATTCATCACTCTTATGTATTTATTTTATCACTATATATTGACTTATATTATTCTCTCACAGGTTGGGAAAGCTTCATTTGCTGTTGCATCTGACTTGGATAGAAGACGTGCATCTTCCCATAAGAATAACATTGCTCTTCGCGGAAAGAACGAGAAGTTAGAATCTGAATTCTCTAACCTCCGCGAGAGGAATGAACAAATGGAATCTGAACTTGCTAGCCTTCGTGAGAGGAATAAAGAACTTGAGAATAATCTTTCTCAACAATCGCTCAAAGTATCCAATCTTGATACTGCTAACAAACAACTCTTAGGTATGATAATCTTCTTATTTTCCTTCATAATTTTATGCTTCATTATTATTTCTTACTTGATTTATCATTCTCGCAGACATTTATAGTCTCACTGATGAGGCTTTAACCATTCGTTCTTTTCCTGAACCAATAGACAATGATACTCTTCTAGAACTTCTTAATAATTCTTTGAATAACCCTTCCAATATTAATTCCCTTTCCATAGATGAACTCAGATCTAAGTTTCGCATTTTAGAAATTGATCACAGATCTTGTTTAGATATAGCTCACAGATTCAAATAACTTTATCACAACTCCAAAGTTGAGATTAAAACTTTAAAGGCCAAGAACAGGAACCTTTCAAAAGACAAAGACCGTATATCTAGACAAGGAGCTGAAACCTTAACAAATTTCCATAAGACCATTCTTGAAGTTCAAATTGTAAGGAATGGGCTTATCCGCGAGAAGGAAGGTTTTATTGAAAGAGAAAACCAAATCCGTTCCCGTCTTCTTATAAATAATGATGAGGAGTTTGCTTGGGCTGCGAAATTTCTTGACAATGCCAGAACTAATTTAGGTGTAGATGTTAGTCTTCATATTGAACAAGCAGCTTTAATTAAAGACTTGATTTCTAGAAGAGAAGGTTGTTAACTGTTCTCCCTTGTTAATTCCTTGTTTTTGTTATTCTTCCTTGCAAAATTTCCAACTTATTGTTGTATACTCGCAGGAGCTGAAAAGAGATACTCTGAAAGAATTGGAGAACTTGAAGCTGATAAGAATCAACTCGCAAGTACCATTGCTGCTCGCAACGAGAAGTATTCAAGATTGAAAGACCAATTAAGAATTAACGCTGCGAATTTAGCAGTACCCTTGTTGATGTTCGCAATAATTCCATTAAATTGGTCTGCGATGATCATAACATCCCTCATTCAATATATCCTGATCTTGTAAAAGAAGTTCCAGCAAAAACTCCAAACCTTGTTATCTCTGATAGTGAAGCAGAGGAATCTGATGAGGATGAAGATGATGGTAAGGATGAAGAAGGAGAAAAATCTGGCCACAATGATGGTGGATCTAATTAGATATATTTCCTCTTTTATCTTCCTTGTAATTATGTACACTTATTTTCTGCTTCTCGTAATATTACTGCGAGTTTCTTCAATTTGCTGTATAAATTTCTTTTGCTTATATCTGTATGAATTAGAAAACAATTATTTTTTGCAACATGGTCAATCAACATAATTATTATTTTTTAACAGTCTATATAAATGTGTCACATAATAATATCTACGTAATTTTATCGTATAATGATGAATAATAATTTCATCGCTCCGTGCATTCCCATACTTGCCTCTATTATTCATCTGCAATATGAAAAAATTGAGTAGAGCTTAGATATTCATTGCAAATAAAATTGAATTTCGAGCATCATTGCAAGTATCAGTTGTATACTTTTATGATCTATGCATGAATATCGCAAATTCCATAATCTCTGCAGAAATATCGCAGTCATTTAACCTCTTGTGGTCTTATTATGCCTTCCTAGTTAAAGGTCTTACTTTGCCACTTTATGTTTTTGCGATAAAATCACAGGACGTCTTTACACTTGAATGTAAAAACCCATTGTTTTTGCCTTATCCGTATTTTTTCAATTTCTCTGCGAAAATATGACAAGTCTAAGTTCTCTCGCAAGAACTAAACTTTATGACATTGCCGTCTTGCGATGAAATCGCAGGACGCCTTTACACTTTCATGTAAAAACCCATTGATCTCATCTCATTTTCTTCTCTTATGGCTTGTTGCCTCTGTGTAATCTTTGTCACGCGACAATATGACAGGCATAAACGCTCTTGCGAGCGTAAATCCCCATGACATTTCCGTCTTAAGACACTTATCAGCTCCCTAATGGAGGGTGTCTCCCTTATCTTCCCCCTGGTTTCCCCTTCAAGGAGATCACATCGGCCATACAAGACTAGCTCCTCCCATCCGGATTTGCCAACAACCAGCTATTTTCGCAGCCTCTTGTCCTTTATGCCTATATGGCTTATAGTTACAAGACTGCACCCTAAGTAGGGTTTTCTTCAGGCCAAGCGCATCATAGCCAAGACTTACCAAGAATGGCCAGGGTAGGTTCATCCGTCCCGGGCACTCTTGGCTCAACTGTGTACCTCGGTGCATTAGTCATACTCTGCACCTCTTAGAAGAGACCCTCGGTCGTCCAACCAGGGTATAACCTTATATAGTTGGAAATCCAAGGTACCTCTCCCGGATAGGTTTTCTTTAACCCCAGCATCTTCATGACTCAGGTTCTAGCAGCGGTATAACCTTATCCCTAAGTCATGCAAAGAGATACCCCCTAATATGACGTACTTTAGGTATTACATTAGCCTCTTGCGAAATTGTATTCACGAACTGGGGTGTACGCCATAAAGGTTCGTCCCGTTCTTTGTTTCTTTTGCGTATATCGCAATCTTTTGTTCTTTAAGTAACCTTGAATAATCTCGCGATTTAACTCGCCGCTTCTAATGAAATTTCTTCTTTTGATTTTATTTCAGCTCTTGCATAATATTTCAATCTCATCCTCCTCATTCAAATAAAGTAAAACAACAAACCATTTATAGACTTCATCATTTTACCTTCATACTTACCACTTTTTGCTTCTGCCCTTTTGTTGCGTTTTGTTACTTTTTCTCCATTTGCGATATGCTCGCCATCCATTTTTTGATGTTCACATTGATTTTGCAGCATCTCATCTTCTCGCTGCTCTATTGTATCAACCATTAACCTGTCACACTTTTGTTTTTGTTTGATGTTCTGCTTCCAATTGTTATTCTTCGCTACTCTATCTTCACAAGACTTTATATCAATCTCATAACATTTTTTACTCTCACCCCAATATCCTTTGATGACCCCGACACCATGTGGATGTGGAAATTTAATACATTGATGATAGGTTGATGCCACACCTAAAATTCCATGTAACCATGGTCTACCAATTAAAGCATTATAGGGTTTCTCCACATCTACTACACAAAATAAGACTTTGGACTTAATTCCCTTTAATGGTATCCTCATTGTGATCTCCCCTTTGGTTTATTGGCGCTACCATTGAAACCATATCTCTTGTATGTTGAGGGTATTAAATCCTCGTCTCTCCCTCCCATGGTCTTATAAGTGTGATAAAATAAGATATCCACCGAACTACCTGTGTCAATCAACACTCTATTAATTTCCCATGAATCTTCATTTTCATCATCTTCAACTTTTTCTTCATCTTATTTTTGTTTTGGGTTTATCTCTAACCTCACAACCAATGGTTGATCATGCATTTCTCCAGGTTCAGGTAATTCTTGTGCGGTAAAAGAAATGGTTTGTTTTTTCCATTCCTCTAATGGTGAGACTCTCGCAATGTTCATAATCTCTCTTCTATCTGTATCTCTCGCGAAGACTCGGCTAAGAATGTTGTCGTGGAAGTGCTCAATAGTCTTGTATGAATGTACGATGGAATTACAAAACAAATTATTTGACTTTGCTCCAACCTTTATTACAAACGTTTCTGCTCCTTTTACAGTATTCACTCTGTGAATTTCTGGTGCTGGTGGTAGCTGCTGAGATTGTGGATGTCCTATTAAAAAATGATTTAACTTTCCTTGATCAATCATCCTCAAAATTAGTCTTTTTACATTCCTGCAATTGTTTATTAAATGTCCATGAAAATGATGATAAGGACAAAATTCTTGATTTCGATTATTCTGATGTGGCTCTTTTCCCATATTCCAGGGTGATGGTATATTTTCCATCAAAATTATTGCTTTCCAAATCTTTTATATGCTGGCATTCAAGGGTGGCATCTTAATTTCTTCCCATATTACTCTTTGATTCCCTTGTCCTCTGAAATTATTTTGCCTCTGACCACCATAATTCTCTTTCGGATGGTCCAATCTTTGAATTTTATTATTTTCACCGCGATTGTAATAATTCCTTTCTCTTTCATACTCCTCTTGATCTCGACTTCCCATAGCTACTAACTTTTGATGATTTTCAATCACCACTTTCTCTTGCTTTGGCTGCGAGGTGCTCGCCACATTATTGATCATTTTAGGAAGTAAACTCCCATTCGTTGCTATTGATCCGGTGTTTGCGATTGGGTATGATTCCATCTCATTTTGTTTTTCCTCCAAAGCAATGTATTCTTCTTGTAGTTCTCGTAGCTCAGTCATTGTGATGATATTTTTGATTCTGAAGATTTGTATGTACAGCAGATTGGTTGCGAATATTGCATTGATAAAAGATAAAATAAGATATCTCTCATCCACTCTTCCTGCCATTTCACTACACATTGTTTTCCATCTTATGGTCAGGTGTTTCAGACTCTCGCCAATCCTCTGTTTTAATCCAAATACATCTTCAATACCGGGTCGTGAAGAATTGTTGCTTATATATGCCCCTAGAAATGTAGCTTGCAAATGGTCGAAAGAAGTTATTGTATTTTTAGGTAAGCTTTCGAACCATTTTAACGCCTCACCAGTTAAACTAGATGCAAAGTATTTGCATAACACAGCGTCATAGTTTTCCCATTGTAGCATACACCTAACATAATATTTGACATGTTGAACAACATAGGTAGTCCCATCAAAGATATTGTTTAACGCTGGTAAATTTCATTTTGGAGGAATTCCTCTTAGTTGTACTTCTCAAGTGAATGGAGTTCTCGCAGCTTCTTCAATGGCTTCATCAAGTTGCCTTCTGCCTCCTTCTCTTCTATTATTCAACATTCCCCTCATTTCTGCTAATTCTCTTAAAATTTGTTCATTTCCAGCTGAAGTTTGCTCCATTGGTCTTTTTATCGCATCTTCTCTTCTTCTATGTTCATGCCTTTCTTGTCTTGCGAGATTTTGTGTATCTTCATCTGCATCTTCATTTTTTCTTCCTCTGCGATTTTCCTCTTCTCTTCCTTCTTGGATTCGCAACTGGTTATGTCTTCCAATTTCTTATCTGCGAGTTTCTTCATTTCTCACTGTTTCTCTTCGTTGTCTTTCTAATCTTCTTTGTATTCTATCATATTCCTCATTGATATCATTGTTATGGAGATTTTGTGTGCGTCTTCTTTCTCGATTATCATGATTATTCTGCCGAATCGCTTCCTGAAATTCTTTTTCTTCTACTTCTACTCTTAATCTTTCCCTCTCGCAAGCCAAACGTGCTTGTTCAGCATAATGTCTCTCAATTTCATCCTCAATGACTCTTTGATTTCTTTGCATTTCTCGCCCACGTAATATTCTTCTACCTTCTTCTCGATTTTCTTCATCATTTTGATTATTTCTACCCTCTTGATTTTATCTACCATTTACAGCTTCATCGCGTGGAATATGGCGATCATCAATTATCTCTTCTTCTCTATGATGTTGTTCTTCATTTGGATTTTGCATTCTTTCCACATTTCTCATAGGGGAATTTCGCCTTGGTTCTTCTCTAAATGACCTTGAACTTGATCTAGCAGTACTTCTTGATCTCCTTCTTTGTAATCTTAAATTCTCCATTCTTAACTCATGATTTTGCCTTGTTAAATTCGCACGTTCTTCTGCTTCTAATCTCCTTTCCTCCTGTATTCTTTGTCTTAAATCATTTGTTGTTTCATTTTCATTTTCATCTTCTTCATGAATTAATTCTTCAACAACTCTTCGATCTCTTTTTTCTCTTCTTTCATTTCTTAGTTCTCGATCTTCTTCTTCTTCCACTGAATCTGATTGCCAAGTATGCACGCTAACTCTATCATAATCCATAGTTCTATCTTGTATTGGTGTTTGCTGATTTGATTGTTGAACCTGATTTCCTTCATTATTCCTTGTTCTATTTTTTCTTGTCCTTATTCTTGAAGATTCTCCCATTTCATTTGTTCCTTCACCTGCAAGTCTTTTACTCCTCCTTACGGTTGTTGGTGGTTCTGATGTGTTTCTTCTTCTTCTAGCCATTATTGCGTTAGATCTTTCACCAATTGTTCCAAATTTCTTTCAATCACAATGTCAATTTTTATCTTTTTCTTCAAGTAATCATCAATTCATCCATGTTTCGGGCGCCAAAATGTAGTTGCAGGAAATCCTACACTACACCCTTGTTAAGATTTCATAAAAATCAACTCATACTTAAAGATTAAAATGACTCTTTATCATTTAATTCTCAGAAATGTTTTACAGAAGTAGAAGAAATCAAGAACACAACTATTCTCTCGAAGTTTCTCTCTCCTCAAGACTTTCTCAACTCTAAAAAATACATCATCATCTCTCTGGACATACCGGGTCTCTATATATAGGGTAGATACATAATGGATGATAGCTAAGCTGTCCTTTACTTTCGGATTTGATTTCTGATCTTATCGCAACAGCTATAATATGAAATCTCGCAAGAATTATAACTATCGCAGATAAATCATGCTCTTCTCATGTTTCCTCAATATTCAGCTATTACGTCATTCTTTAACCTACTCTGTGACACTCGCAAAGTGTTGTTGAAGAGCTCGCGGTATTCTCGCAGAAGTGTTGTTTAATCTCGCAAGAATATTGTCATGGCGATATTCTGATCCTACAACACCAATTACAAGGATCAATCATGCCATTACATAATGATTACTCAGGATCGGTTACACCAATTAATAAAAACTAGTTGTTTGTGGTTGAAAACTATTTCTGCGAATTTTGGTAATTTTGGGTGTGTGGATGAGAAACAAATCTAAACCCTAAATAATGCACTGCACAAGAGTGCTTTTGATTCGAGAGATCAATCTGTACAATCCTGTCCTAAACCAAAAAATGGCCGTTGCAGGCTTGCTTTGGTCACAAAGTGAATGAGAAGGGTTGGTCTTAAGGAGGGAAGCGAAGAGAGTGTTGAGACCAGAATAGTCGATTCTGAAGATGTGGCTTGTTTTTATGACTTGTATCAGAAAGTGGAACTGGCTTGCAAAGTGGAAAGCTATCAGTTCTTGTTGATTTCTGGATACTATATTGTTGCCGATCAAAAGCCTGTTTTTTGGTGAAAATATGTGAAGCCTATTTATACAAGTCATATTAAAACGTACCTTGGTCTCTTAGGAAGTGGAAACGATTGAGTGGTGGAAGAAAATAGAGTAACGTGTAACCGTCCGTCATTATGCTTCCATGATGAAGGAAGTGAATTCGTTTACACCGTTACTTTTTACCACCACTAATTATCCTGATTCATGACACTTTCTTGTAACGGGCGCATTGCACGCCGCACGTTGTAAACCGCCAGACCAATACCCTGATGAGCATCCCCCAGTTTGTGACATGTTTGATGTCTCGAGTGTTTTCGTGGAAAACATGTATCATTTTGCTACTTGTGGCAAGTCAAAGTCAAGGGACTTACCGCAGGAAATTAACAGGTGATGCTATTAGGCTTCTTTTTGGCTGGTCGCCTAAAACTTGCCATAGGTTTGTCAGTTTGGTGGCGAACTTCGATGGCTGAGATCGTGTCTCATGAAGGAGGATATCCATTGATTATGGATACCTTGTGTTCCCGCCTGATAATGGCGCAGGGGCATTTTGGTGTACGCCAGTGGTAATGTAGCATGGATCGTGCATGCCAGTGGCATGGTGGTGCAAGTGGTACCTGGCGTAGCCATGGCCACTAGATTTAGGAAGCTAGTCGCCTAAAACTTGCCACAAGTCTGTTAGTTCGGTGGCGAACTTGGATGGCTGAGATTGTAATTCAGGATAGAGGGTGGCTGTTGATTATGGCCACATTATGTTGGCACCTGTTAACAACATAGTCGCGGCGTAGTGGTATGTGCATATGGCATGGTGGCATAGCCGCGTCTGTGGCATGGCCAAAGCTAGGGCTTGGCGGCATGGCCAAGGCTAGGATTTGGCGCCATGGCCAAAGTTAGGGCTTGGCGGCATGGACAAGGTTAGGTTTTGGCGTCGTGGCCAAAGTTAGGGCATGGCCAAGGCTAGGATTTGGCGTCGTGGCCAAAGTTAGGGCTTGGAGGCATGGCCAAGGCTAAAAAGTGATTCGTGGCATGTTGTGGACTATGACCAAAAATTAGGGTTTAGGCTTATGCTACTGAAGCAAAAGTCTTATTTCGATCCTGAAACCCTAATTGGAGTCCGTTATGGCATTGACCCTGAATAGAAAGTGGATTAACACGTAGTGGCGTCATTTGTGGTGCATTGGCACGTTGTTGCGGCAGAGTGGTATGTTGGCATGTTGCTATCGCAGAGTGGTATGTTGGCATGACGGTTAATACGTTGTTGTGCAAGGTGTGTTTGGATTTCCAGTTAGTATGGCGGCGTGGCAGGGTGCGTTTGTCCTTTTATGCATGGTGGCGAGTTTAGAGCGATTTTATTGGTCAAGAAAAGGGGCCGACCAAACATAAGTCTCCGCCACCTCTCTAGTTCTCATGGCGCATTTTAAAGTGACCTGATCGGTTGGTAGGAAGGAGAGGGGCCGGCCAAGCATGGGGGTGGCTACACTTCTGGTGTGATCATGGCGGCTTTAGTATAAAATGATTGGTCGAGGGAAATGGGTCCGGCAAGCAACATGGGCCCGGCCTCATTCTAAATGCGTGTGGCGTATTTAAAGCGACCTGATTGGTCAATATAAAGGGGGCCAGCAAGTAAGGGCGTGGCCACACTTCCAGCGCGCCGTGTCGGGTTTAAAGTGACCTGATTGGTTGATGGAAAAGGGGCCGGTTGAGCAGCGTGGGTGTGGCCACTTGTAAGTGGCGCCGGCTGGCCTATGGCATGGCCACACCTCCCTTTGTTATTGCTCCCATTTCACAGCTCCTTGTTTTATGATTTTGGGTAGGATTTTGCACCTACTAATCCATGGCGGATTAATCACCTAGTTTGCCTAGGATTAATTTCGACAAGCAGGATCTGATATACTGCGTAAGGCGCAAAACCCTAACTTTTGCAAATCAGTCAGGGTAATTGATTGAATTCTACGTGTTGACGCAAAGCTCTTTTTTTACGTTCATTGCCAGAGAGCAGCATGCTTTCTGATTGAATACCTTATGCAAAAACCTTATCCTTGATACTTGGTAATTCGTGCTACTCTGCTGCGAGTGAACACAAATTGTCATGCCATATCAACATTAAGGGTTCAGACGGGGAACATAGCACATAAAGCATTCAAAGAAACTTATATTAAGTGAATATAGGCAAAGTGCCAAAATTTACAAAATATTTAGGATTGTTGCTACATGCACCATTCTGTGTAAATTTCATAAGAGAATATTGAGTTGCTCAATAAATGTGCCAGTGAAGAGGTGGACACTTATGGCTCCGTTTCCTTACAGAGTGATGTCGCATCAGATGTAAGGTTTTACAATTTTAACCCTAAGCTAAAAACCACCACCAACACTAGTAATACCAAATCATAAGTCAGGCATTGTGATTAGTTATACCAAGATACATAACCAAGGTTAAGATGGGTTCTACCATCTCACACATATTGGTCATCCAAATATTTGCAATGAATAGACGGACCAATAAGCCTAATGATTTCCCTTTCGATTCATGAAACAAGTTCATGAATGTACTTTCTTTAAAGGAATGTAAAACATTGTTTCCTATGATGGAATCTTCACCATAATCCATTCACAAAATTCTAACAATATATACAAGATTATGTCGATGTCATATCTACGAAGTTCAAAAGATAAGTGTTATACTTCGTAGTTTAATTCCATAATATTATGATCATACAGTTATGACCATGTCACATCACTAGAGTATTATACAATATGTACAGTATATACAACTTCGTAGTTATGTTATCAATCTAGCACGACTTGAAAGATACATTGGGAATAAAGCAGTTCAAGTCAATATTATTATCCTCAAGTAGAAGGATGATGTCGTCGTTGTAGTTCGTTACTTATTCAGGTCTTCGGAGTAATACTTGTATGTCTCAATATTCCTAGACTTTCTAGTCTAACCTAAACGAAGTTGACTCTAGTATTTAATCAAGCGACTTTAGATGAGTTTTGACATACTAAAATATGACAACCAAACTTGGCATACACGTACACGTACCTTTACTTAACTGTTCATGAACATGTTAATTATTTGTACCTTGTACATATAATTACCATGTAGATTAAATTCATATGCACATAAATTATTTCTCCGAGACAATTAGCATTTGAATAATCTCTAAGAACACCATAGACATATTTGATCACATAATTGTGACTCGAGTTAAAAGTATTAAGTGTTTATGAAAATGCTCAAGCTTATAATTCATTTGGCTAGTTTCGACTAACCATTCATGAGTGTGGTCTTTGTATGTGGTTCAGTTACGATTTATCCTAAAGCAACCTATACTTTGAATGTCTATAAAAGAAGAACCTCAAGCAACTGAGATCTTTGAATCCCTACACTACTTTTTAGTGTGTCCTAGTTGTAAACTATAGTCATCCTCTCCATAAACCCTTTTAGGGTTTAGCGACTACAAAGACTTCATAGGTATTCGTGAAGCCGGGACCACCTATTGCTGATCTTGGTAGCTCGAGTATCCTGATCTTGATAGATTATTGAGATTGCTCCATCAATCAAGATAGATAGAAATCATCGAAGTTGTCTTCATCTCAGACTTTGTTGATTCGACAAGTTTAATACCTGTGAGGTGACTAATAATCTAAGATGCACTTCGGGTTGCATAAGTCCGAATTTTGAGGTTAGCTAGACTTTGTCTATTGCTATCGGTTTCCAATCACCTTGATCTACAATAAAAAAAGGAAATCACACATGTAGGCTTATCCGTGAGAGGCATATTATATAAAGTATTCAGTTGAGTTGAAACAACTCTTAGGATGTAAAGGACGTCATCTAAGGGAATTAATTTCGCGAAGTCCTTTGGGGATTTAAGAGGCGTAAGGAGCGCGATTGTAACTGAACTATTGTGATGGTTTAATTCGGTCTCAACTACATTCCAGTCCGAAGTTAATTGATAATAGGCTAGTGTCTGTAGCTGATGTGATCTCAATAATGTTGTAGTAAAAGGTTCGTTGAGACTTGTGAAAGCAATAGATTTTAGACTTATAAAATTTAAAAATAAAGAAAACTTAATGCAAAATTGATTTCAAGATATTAGGAATAGTCAAGACACTGATTCCACTATTACACATGAATAAATTATGGTAAATAATCCAAAACTCTAATTATCTTTTAAGTCCCTTATTTCTTAATTCACAAATAATCAGGAAAATTCTCAAAAATTAATTATATCCCCTAAGCATAGATTATCTAAACAAAGCATAACCTATCTAATTGAATCACAACTAATAACGAAAATTTTGCAAACAATTAAAGACTCTGCAAAAGCAGTGATTGAGTGAATTATAAATTAGATAAAATAAATAATTACCAATTATTCATGCGTAAATAGCTTCCTCATTGCCTTGGTTGTGAGAGAATTAGCCGCTCATCATGTTGGAAACACGCTCAAAAATCATTATTATTGCTCAAAAGGTTTACAAATGATGAAATTGGAAGAAATATAATGAAAACCGGGTTTGTAAGAGTTATATTTGTTACAAACCGAGCAGTTACAGAGAACGATAAAATAAGAGTGTCGTTGTCACTGTATCATAAAAGACTGTCTTCAAAATTGTCGCATTCACTGTAGCAAATACGACTGCTTCTTTGTGTCTAATGTTCTTCGAGCTCTCTTCAATGGCAGAAACAACAGATCTCTCCAACTCGACTTTCTCAGCTCTGTAATCTCCCCAAACTCTCCGTCACCTTTCTCTGCTACCTCAACAGACTATTTATACTCGACAGCTTCCAAATAATATCGGTTTAATGCTAGAATATCTTCTCTTTACTAAACGGAAATAACCGAGATTTCTTACTCTGTTTAACTTCTTCACGTGTTTGTAGCAGGTTAACACGCTCCCATATCGTGAATTCACTTTCCAGGTGACTTAAACCTTCTCCAGACACACGCAGCATAGAGAAAAACTCGTGAAGGAATAAAAACCACCGTGAATATTTCACGTCTCCCTGTTTCACCTCAAGCCGATGATCTAGCCCTTATTTGATGAAACAAAACACATTACCGTCCCTGTTTAATCAAAACAGGATGATATCGATCAAATATGGTCATTGAATCTCCATAAATGTCCTCCAAATTCTCTGCCAGAAGTTATGCTGCAATAGATATTTGAATTGATAAATTCCAGCCACTTTTGTAACTTTTATATAATGATTTTAAACTATATAAGGAGACATCTTTTGTTACAGAATTACACTTCTGGTGTCTGTGTTATTTCTATTCTGCATTATATTTTGTTATATAATTGAAATATCACAGGTTGTGCATTGTATCGATCAATAGTGAAATCCAACCTCTGGTTGTTGATTGGAAATTGATTGATCATTGGATATTGGTCTTTAGTACCATCCAAGTTTGTATCTCTTGTATTTGATAAAGACTCGCAGATTTCTATTTGCTTGAGTATAGATCAAATCGAGAGATAGAGATATTAACTCCTTGATATATTTTTTTATTAAGATTGAGTCTGACTGTCTGGTTGATTCTCTTAAAAGTATATTAGAGTTAGTCCATACAGATTGCTAATCGAAATATTGGGTGAAGTTGTTAGACCCCCGCTTTTACAATTAGTATCAGAGAAGGCAAACACGTTAAATACCTTATAATCCTGTGTTTGTAGCGATCTGATTATGGATGAGTCTATCTCTAATAACGTACCAGTTCAGAAATTACCAGATGAGTCTAAAAGCTTAGATTCACCTGAGAGAACTGTCATATCTAAGTCAATATCTAAACATTCTCTTGATGTAAATACTGTTGATTGGGAAACTCTCCTAGAAGAACAGTTGGATGAAATTTTTGATGAAGGTGATTCAGATATTGATAGAGATTTTGATGAGGAAGTCTCAGAGTATGTTAAGTTTTTGGATTCGTGGAATACGAAGAATATTACAACTTCTCATGTCTCACCTCTACTGACTCCTCTCTGTCGATAAAACAAGAAATTGATAAGATTTTACGCAGGTGTTTATTTTTCGAATTGTTCTAACGATCGATCCTCAAGGATTCTGAGGAAAACCTACGTATGAAGTCACTTGAATGTGATAATCTTTATCAAAAGTATTTTTTGTTGGAAGAGAAACTTGCAGAATCTGAAGCAAGGTTTAACTCTCAACAAATTAGTTTTGATGACAGAGAAACTAATTGTCTCATTCGAGAAAAACGCCTTGAGGCTGATTTAACTGCTTCTCTTGATAAAATCAAGATATTGGAAGATGACTTGAAAAAGTCCAATACTAGTTCAAGCAAATTAACCATTATGCTAGGAGCAAGTAAAAATCATCGTGATACACGAGGATTATGCTATAAAGGAATAAATACTCCAAATATTAGCAAAAAGGTAAATTTTGTCAAGGCTAGTGATTCTTCTCAACAAAAGGTTTCCACTGATGGCAAAAGTGAAATACCTTCACCGGTAGTTAAGGTTCAAAAGAGCAAAGTGTATCTACCTCCAAAACCAGCACACATGAATCCGGGTAAGAATGTTCCTTATATTTGTCATTATTGTGGAAACAAAGGTCACCTAGAAAGGAGATGTCGGTTTCATATAATGAATGAAAAACTTCATGATATTCTTGTTTGGGTGTCAAAAGAAGTGATTAAACCGGGATCATATGTTAAGGCTAACACTCTCGACGTTACAGGTTGTAAATGTCCAACCTTTAGGCAAATGAATCAGTACTGTGATAATCCTAGATTTGACTATAAATGTCATACAAAGTCTTTTCACAATCGTAATGGTTATCAAAAGGATAACTTCGTAAAGACTAAGACAAGATCTGATGATCCCAATTAGACAAACACTGACTTGCAAAAGAATAGTCAATCCAATTCTCTTCCGAGGAATCTTTAAGAGAGTAATGGGAAGAAGGTTCCAGTTGTTCCTAAACGCACTCAGAAGTGGGTACCAAAGAAAGCCAATGATGCTTTGAGTGTGAAAAGGAATGATCTTCCAGTAAAATTCCATGACTATGGAGAAGGCAGTATCCATGATGTTGGAACTTAACAAATTTTTTGGAAAAATGGAATTGGATATGAAATGTTCTAAAAGCGATCTCTTTCATGATAATCCAACGGTCACTTGTGGTGATCAACACATTGTTCACCCCAATGCAACTTGATTGTGTTGTAAGTGCATCCTCACCAAGGAATGCCCTGCTATGATCATCTTTACCCGTGACGAAAGTCATGATGGCGTTTCAATCTTGAAAATGGCTTTGATGAAGGTAGATGGCAAAAGAATAGTCAATCCAATTCTGGTGTCTATGTTATTTCTTTTCCGTATCTAGATGGCAGCGATCTGAGAATTTTCATCACAATGGTTGGGGTTTAACTATAGTCCAGACCGAAGATAGCTTGGAGTAGGCTAGTGTCTGTAGCGGCTTAATATAATGTATATTTAATCTGTACTAGGTCTCGAGGTTTTTACGCATTTGCGGTTTCCCCGTTAACAAAATTCTGGTGTCTGTGTTATTTCTTTTCCGCATTATATTTTAACGACTATTAACATTATAGAAGAATGTTTCAATGATTGAAATGTAGAGTTGAGATTACGTAACCACCTATGGATATAAGCATATTAAGTGTGTTCGCACATTAGTGTATAAGTCCGTGTACCAGAAACCAAGTGCGTGCATATGTGTGCATGCGATATTGGTGAAGGAGACAGGTTGGGTACACGTACCCGTACGCCTACTGGCGGAAGTTCACGTCCGTGAATTTCTACTGAGTTTGGAGTTTACGAACTTACAAACCAGTCACCTTAGGCAAGCGTACTCACGGAAATTTTCATCCAATAATTTTTGTTGGGTTTTCAAACCCAATTCTGGTAGCTAAGGAACGCATACCCGTACGCGTACCCAAGCTGGTTATTTCTCAAATCGGTTGTTCATGAACTTAAACAATAAAACTATAAGGAATGCAATCTTTGCAAACCGTGGCTATATTGTTCATGAATTGATTCAAGTGAATCAAATCGATTTTGCTTCAATTGTGTCTTGTGTAGTACATAAGATTTCCTTGCAATTGAACAACTCTTGAACTAGTTCTTATGAGTCATTTGAACTAGTTATGATAAGATGAATACGGTTGATATGAAAGTACTCATATGGCTAACCATTGGTCAACCATTTTTTTAGGGTACTAATTCGTTTCTCATCAACACACCCAAATTTACTAAAAACAACAGAATCAGTTTTTACCCTCAAACAATGGCCTTATTAAAGTTTGCACAAAAAGCATCACCATGCTGCGGCCGCATGCCACAAACATTAATTAGGGTTTCTTCATGCCAGACCCTAATTTAGGCAAAATTGGTATGCTAACCAAGCCCAATCATGCTACCCAGAACATTGGGATTGATGTGGCAACTAGAACTAATATTTCCAAGCCATATTTAGGCCTAACACCAATGTGCCAAAATCTAGCGACAATGACCACGCCAGGTGCTACTTTCACCACCGTGCCATCGGCATGCGCTAACTATGCTAACCATGCCATTATGTCACCGGCGTGCACTGAATATGCCACTATGTCATTGGCATGTACAAATGATGCCACTGTTCTATTATTGGGTGCCAACAAGAAGTGGCCATAATCAGCGGCCACCCTTTCTCACAGGGCACAATCTCAGCCGTCCAAATTCTCCACATAATTGACATGCCTGTGGAAAGTCTTACGCGAACAGCCAAGACAAGCCTAATAGCATCACATGTTATTCTCCCATGGCAAGTCTCCTGACTTTGACTTGCCACACATAGCCATCTGCTACACGTTTTCCAAGAAAACACTCGAGACATTAAATATGTCACAAACCGTGGGATGCTCATCGGGGTATTGGTATGGCGGTTTATAGCGTGCGACATGCAACACGCCCATTACAAGAAAGTGTCAGAAAGCAGGGAAGTTAGTGGAGGCAAGAAGTAGTGGGTGTAAACTAACTAGTTTCCTTCATAGTGGGAAAGTGGTTTCTCGCATTTACACATGACCCCACTTTTCCATCACTCAATCATTCCCACTTTCTATGATATCAGGGTGCGTTCAATATGACTTGTATAAATAGGTTTTACCTATTTTGACCAAAACAACAAGTTTGGGGAGAACAACAACACAATATCCAGAATAATACCAAAGAACTAATAGCTTTCATTCCGTAAGATAGTTTCAAATTCTGTTACAAGTCATAAAATAGCCACACCTTCAGAATTAACCATTATGGTCTCAACACCTTCTTCGCTTCCCTCCCTAAGACTAACTCTTCTCCTTAACTTTGTGAACGAAGCAATACTGGAACGGCCATTTCTTGGTTTAGGCCAGGATTGTACATATTGATCTCGAATCTAAATTACTCCCATGTAATGCATTTGTTTTAGGTTTAGATTTGTTTCTCATCCACACACCCAAATTTACCAAAACCAACAGAAACAGTTTTTACCCATAAACAATTGGCGACCACAGTGGGATTAATCTCTCGGTTGCAATATCAATTTTGTATTTTCAGTTTCATTTGTTCAATTCCAATTTCAAGATGGTAGAGCTTAGATCCGGATCAACAACAAGCCCTGATGCCACCAGCGCTGAGAACGTCCTTGGTATCAACGTCCCTTCCAGTGGAATCAATTTACCACCTGTCAGCATGACCAACATCACCAGCGGTGTAGGAAACGTTCCCTCAGGCGTTACACCGCCGATCACCAGAGCCGCTTTCGCCACCCCCAATATTTCTTCAAGCGTGACGCCCCCAGTTATCACCAGAGCTACCACCATTCCACCATCGGGACGAGAAAGTGGAGGAACCATAGGAAGCCAACCCACTATTAACATTGCTGATTTGACGGAAAGACATAAAGTTCCTTCTAAGGCTCAGACGGACATGGATTCAACTCAAAAAGAGGTACTTACTTTCCTCAAGACGTTATCTGAGCGGCTACCACAGGAACCACGCCTTCCAGAGCCAATGAGGAGTACTTTTAATACTCCTGGCGCCAACACCTCAGCATGGCGCACCCTTGTAGATGAAGATGCCCGTCCATTGGAGAGGAATTAGCCATCCAATTTCATCACGCGTGAAGATTTGGAGCGAATTCTCCGAAATCGAGACAGAGAAAACCCGGTGGACATGCACCAGCATCAACCTCCATATCCTCCTGATGTCCAAAGAGTTCCTCTTCCGAGGGGATATTCTTCTCCTCAATTCTCCCTATATGATGGCAATGGTAATGCACGTGAACATATCTCTCGATTTATAGAATCCTTGGGTGAAAACGAGTACAATCATGTCCTCCGTCTGAAAGAATTTTCAAAGTTAATAACTGGAAGAGCATACACCTGGTACAACAACATTACACCAAATAGCATATCCAACTGGCGTGAGATGGTCGCAGCTTTCTACAAGAAGTATTTCTTTGTGTCTGAGCAAATAACCTTTTCAGACTTATGAAGGATGTTCTAATGAAATAATGAACATCTGAATGATTATGTCAAGAGATACATAATTCAGGCGTTGGATTGGCATGACCCAAATGTGACTGAACAACAATTGGTAGACTCTTGCATCAATGGCATGGTTCCCATTTGTAATAACCTGTAATTTTTTTATATACTGTTTCGGGTCGGGTTATACCTAGATTGGTTAACCTTGTGTTTAGATTGTTGTTCCTTAAGCCCTAACCTTAAACTTAACCTTAAATGGGTGGATTGAACAAGAAAGGCTCCAAGTTAGGGTGGAAATAGAGCCACCCAAATTCATTGTTTGTTTTTCCTTAATAATGTTATTAAGGTTTGATAACTAAAACTTTAGAAATTTTAGAGAGAGAAACTAAAACTAGGGAGAAGAAGGAGATGAAGCTAGAGTTTATTTTAGAGGGGGAAAACCATGGAAAATCAGTGGAGAATTAAGAGGAGTTTTTTTTTAAGCTATTGAGGTAGTATGCTAGATTCCCTTTCTCTTTACGTTTTTTTTATACTTGATTTTGAATTTGTATGATTAGATCTAAGTGATTTATTGATTAAAAACTATGAATCTAATTGATGATCGGCATTTAATATTGATAGATAACATTCTTAGGTATCTCTAGTTAAAATTTGAGAATATTTCATCACATATTCACCATAAAATGTTTGTTTGTACTTGGATGTTGATTTCTAAATTGTTTTGTACATTTTCGCTTTGTATGTTCTTGACTGTACTTAGGACATCTTGATGATATCAAAACGATTTTTGATATTGATAAAAGTTGTAGATCTATGTCTTATCTTTAATTATGCGTTGAGTTTGCTAAATTTAGAATTTTTATGAATTGACGGTGAATTGTTTGGTAAAATGATGCAATCTGTCCAAATGTTTGAAATGATCTTATAAAATAAATAACTCTCATTTGAACCATTGGGTTTTCGTAAAAATCGAATATGATATAGATACATATGTTAGAAATGCTTCCCTAAAATTTGAAGATGATCGGATTAATGAATCATTATGAAAATTGTAATATAAAATTCTAGTTGTTATTGAAAATAGATGAATTGAGCCAAGAACAAAAGAATTTTTTTTTGATTAATGAAAATAGTTGTTGTTAATTCTCTTTTTCTTTTGATTGATGAGAATAGTTGTTGTTAATTACTTTTTCTTTTGATTGATGAAAATAGTTGTTGTTAATTTTTTAGATTAAAGAATCTTTGATTTTTGAAATTAGTTATTATTAATGCTTTTCTTTTTCTTTAGATTAAAGAATTATTAGTGGGACAATCTTTTGATTTTTTTGAAATTAGTTTTGATTAATTCTTTTCTTTTTCTTTAGATTAAATAATTCTTAGTGGGATAAAGAATCTTTTGTTTTTTTTTGGAATTAGTGGTTATTAATGATGAAAGTTAAGGAATAATAGGTATTAATAACTTATTATATTCAAATTTGAATTCTTTTTGTTTTTTTGTTGGAATCCTAGGAAATAACTTTTCTTTATAGTACTGTTTGTTTTAATAAAGAATAAAAAAAAAGGAAGAATTATGTTAGAGAGAGAAATAAATTAAAAGAAGGTGGTAGTGGTAGACATAAATAATTAGCTATCACTTTGAAGACATAATTATTAGATTCTTATCTTGACCAAACTTTTAAACTTAAGGTTAGGTGGAACTTGTTTTAGGTTGTGAGTATATATATATATGTATATATCTTATACTAAGAAGAAAAGAGTAAACATACTAAGAAGAAAAGAGTAAACAAAAATCTAAATTAATAGAAATAACGAGAGATTCTTTTAGTTCATATCAAAGACAATTTCTTCGGTGATAAAGCTTTCCCTTCTATTATTTATAGTTTTTGGATTGCGATTCGAGGTAGGCGCAACACAATCTAAAACTCTTCTTTTATTTAAGTTTCTTTTAATTAAATTTATGTTTGCAAGTTTCCATTAATATATGGATGATAATCGATGTTGTGAGCATGATTATGAATGTTGGGCTGCGGTCCATAGAATGTGATTCTTAAAGATTATTTATGACGGGATACGAGATATCCTTGGAAACGGTATTTGTTTCCTAAACCCACGTGGGAGCTCCCTTGGCCGAGCGGATTGATTGAATTTATTGTTGTATAATGTTGGGATACGAGATATCCTTGGGGACGGTTTTGTTTCCTAAACCCACGGGGGGGCTCCCTTGGGCGAGCGGATTGATTGAATTTATTAATGTATATGGATGTGGTGTTTCCATATGTTTGTGGTGGTGTTAACCATGCAACTTGTTTTGAAAAGAAATTGAAAAATATTGCATAAAATGTTTTGTTGCTTCTTTTCCTACTGAGTGTCACAACTCACGTCGTATTATGACAAAAATTCCAGATTTTATGACACCACAAGGAGCTAATGGCGGAAAAGCATAGAGATCGGTTTTGGTGTTTTAACTAGTAGTTGCATATTATGATTGGAAATTTGTAATAAAATATCATCAAACTCTCTTTTGGATGATTTATTGAGTGCTTATTGAGTATTTATATTTTGGAGATTATTGGGTTAATGTATAATTAATGGAACAATGTGTTATTAAGACAATTTTATTTGGTAAAATAAATGAAAATTTCTGAGTCATGTCAGTTTGACTGTTAATGATAATTATTTTACAAGATATTTATGATTGAATATTTTATGGTATGCATAAAACTCACGGCTTATGAAGTTGTTAAAATATTAGAATTTTCTGAGTGCCGGAATTATTTTTAAAACAATTGTTTATTACTATAAGAAATTCAGATATTTTCTGACAGATTCAACTATGTTGAAGTTTTCCTGTTTTTAAACTATTCTATGGCGTGTTTTAGTCTTTGGTGTCTTCTGTAAACTTGAATAGATTTCTTTTTAGATTCCAAAATGGTAAACTAAACCTGATTTGGAGTTGTGAGTGATTTTATATGATTTTATAAAATGGACTATCTCTGTTTTTCTTTTCCGCAGTTCTGGTCAACTACGTATTTGACTATGGTCAAAAGGTCTTTAAGATAATCTAAATTTTTTGTAAAATTTATGAATGGAACTATGCTCAATTAGGATTCGGAAAGTATAATAATAATAATATTTGGATTTGAAATAGGTTCGGTAAAATTCGTGGAGTTAATTGATGTCTGTTTTTAATTTATAACTCTTCCTTAAATATGCGATTCTTTTGAATTAAATCTGGAACGTTTAACGATGATTTTTTTTTATGGTAAACTATAGTTCTCTATTGTTCATGTGAGTTAAAAATAACGACAAGTTAACGGTTAGATGTTCCCAAAATAATTTTTATGTATCCGCTGCGACAAAATTTCGGAATTGAACATAAATAAAGAATAGACAAAGAATCGGTTGTTTGGACTTGGGCCAAGTGTAGAAGTCTAGGATTGTTATTAAATGTAACATTTCGGATTTTGGGTTTGGATTTGGGTCGAAATCCAGGCCCGAATTTGGGGTGTCACAGATTTTGGTATCGAGCTTGATCTGATCCTTTGGGAAGACTAGTTTCTGAATGAGTCAATGTGTGAATATGCTTGTATGTGAATTGATTGCAGCAATTGTTGATTGTGTTTTGGTAGAATGCATAATAGATTGCACTCCTTTTTTTGCATAGAGAATTCTCTCTGTGATACTTATGATTTAATGTCCCTCATTCAGGACATGTCTCGTCGTAATAATGGTTCAACCGGCCCACAAGATGGGGGTTTTGGTGATGTTGTTCGTGCTTTGAATGTTGTTGCTCAAGCAATGCAGCAACAAGTTACTCTTAATCAGAATGCACCTCCCCCTCCCCCCACCACCTAATCAACAGGCTTTGTTAGTTAGAAGATTTAGTGAACAACACCTTGATTCCTTCTAGGGTAGTCCTGATCCATTAGTTGCTGAAGATTGGATAGATAAGATTGAGAAAATATTCACCCTATTAGGCGTGAATGATGAGAGTAAGCTGGATCTTGATGTTTATAAGCTTGAGGGTGAGGCCACTCGTTGGTGGGAATTGACTCGTCGTTCTAGGAATGATGGTTTGTTTACTTGGATGGAATTTCGCCTCGCCTTCCTAAATAAGTACTTTCCACAAACTGCACGAAACCAACGCATGATCGAATTTATGCAGTTGACCCAGAGGAACATGACAGTAGCACAGTACCAAGCCAAGTTTGAAGAACTCTCTCGTTTTGCTACTAACCTGGTTGATAATGAATAATTTAAGACTTTTAAGTTTCAGGAGGGACTTAGGCCTTCAATCAAGAGTAGGTTGTCTATTCTAAAGATCACCTCTTATAATGAGATAGTGGAAAGAGCAATGATTGCTGAGAGAGACATTGAGGAGGCAAATAGAATTCGAGAACGTCATAATGGGGATAAGAACAAGAACAAAAATAACAACACTCCATACCAGAAGAAAGGAAATGGACCGAAGATGGAGCCTCCTGCACCTTCATGTTATCACTGCAAACAATGATGAGTGCCAAATATTGCATATTCATACACCTTTTCATTGGCACTTAACTCATCTTTCGCGCTTCAAAGTCATATATTATCCCAAATTCTGCATTTTTACCATCTTCAAGAATAAATATTTGTATTAATTAATTTTGTGTTTTTAAGTACTAAATAAAGCTTGGAAGAATTGAGAAGACAAAAGAGAAGAAAGTTGGAAGTGTTGCAACCCGTTCGCGCATTAGTGGCAACCTGTTTACAATACATGGGATTAAACTACCCATAATCCAAAACCCATGATCCAAAACCCAAGACCCAAATCCATTTCCACCTCACCACCATTGGATTCCAAAACATCCACCTCACCCCATTGGATTCCAAAACATCCACCTCACCCCATTGGATTCCAAAACATCCACCTCACCACCATTGGATTCCAAAACATCCACCTCACCCCATTGTATTCCAAAACATCCATCAAGTGAGAAAACATGTTTTGTTGAGTAAATAATTTCCAAAATTCGAATCCAAGTGAGAGAGAATTTTTGTGTATAAATAGAAAGGGTTGTTGTGTTGAAAACTCATCCAAGAATAGCTTGTTCATGTTAGTTTCTTAAATTTCAGTTTTGTTATAATGTTCTTCATGTTCTAGTTCATTTGCTAGGGTTTTAATGAAGCCATAACTCATTGGTATGTATTCATATCTTGTATCTTGTTCTTGAAAGTTTAGAATTGTTTAAAGTATAATTTAATCCAAGTTTGTCAACATCTTGCTCTCACAATGTATTCCATGTATCCATTGTAGTTAGAATATCTCCATGTTGATTATGCTACAACTCATGCTTAACCAAATATTGATCCTTAGATTATTTGTGCTTTAATAAGACAATTAATTCTTTGGAGAAATACTTTAGTTGTTATTAAATTATCCATTGGAGAAACACCTTAGTTATAAGGTAGACTTGAATCTACTATAAGGACAAGAATAATATTACAAGTTGAATGCATATCATAGGTTATTGGTGGATTTGAATACCCTAGTATCCATATTCTCATTGTTTACATATCTTGTTATTTGCATCTTTTATTATTTCAGTCACTTGAAAATCATATCGTCGTATCGACAAAATCAAACCCCTTTTGGTTACTCTTTGAATCAGGATTTAGAATCAACTTCTACACTCTCCAAATCTCTGTGGTTCGACCTGTGCTTGCCCTGTGTTGCTTGTCGACACTGTGCACTTGCAGTTTATACATAGAAGTAGGTATCTTTCTAAGCCTACCAAACAACCTAGACATTTTAAGAGGAACTGTCCTGCACTTAATTCTCAGAGGAACCAACAACCATTTCCACCTCAGAATCAGCGTCAAGGGTACCAACAGAACCGTCCTCAGAACAATCCTCCACAATATCAAGCCCGACAACCCCTCAAGCAACCTAAGGCCTTCAATATAGCTCATGTTGGACAAGATCCTGATAACTCAGTTGTTGAAGGTACATTCTTAGTTTACAATTCTTGGGCTAAGATATTGTTTGATACTGGTGCTACTCATTCGTTTATTGCTTCTTCGTTTGTCTTTTCCTTGGGTTTGGAAACTGAATTACTTGATAGAATTATCGGCGTAGCTAGTGCTGTAGGAGGTAGTGCACGTATTGATCGCGTGGCACGAAAGTGTATAGTACGTATAGCTAGGCATGAGTTTTTGATTGACCTTTTCGTGATGAAAATGTCTAGTTATGACATAATCCTGGGTATGGATTGGTTATCCGCTCATCATGCTGTTTTTGATTGTTTTCAAAAACGTGTGACTCTGCACTCGGGTGAAGGTTCAGTTGTCCACTTTACCGGAACTCGTAGTTTTGCAGCTCCCCTTATCTTGTCGGAAAGACATTTTCGACAGACTCATTCTAGAGGTTTTCTTTATCACTTAGAGATGATAGAAGATGAGCATCAAGATTCCGTCTCTACTATGGGTATTCCAGTGGTAGAAGAGTTTGAAGATGTTTTCCCTGAAGAATTACCAGGTTTGCCCCCTAGAAGAGAAATGGACTTCACCATTGAAGTTCCACCGGGTACTTCGCCAATTTCGATGCCTCCTTATCGAATGGCACCAATAGAGTTGAAAGAACTGGACAAACAACTACTCGAGTTGGAAGCTAAGGGTTTTATTCGAGGTAGTATGTCACCTTGGGGTGCACCAGTCCTTTTTGTGAAGAAGAAGGATAATTCACTAAGATTATGCATCGATTATAGAAAACTCAATGAAGTTACAGTGAAAAATAAGTATCCCTTACCTAGGGTTGAGGATTTGTTTGATCAGTTGAAGGATTCCCAATTTTTCTCGAAGATTGATATGCGATCAGCTTATCATCAACTGCGAATCAAGGATGAAGATATTCCGAAAACCGCTTTTCGAACTCGATTTGGACATTTTGAGTTTGTAGTGATGCCATTTGGACACACAAATGCTCCAGCAGCATTCATGGATCTTATGCATCGAATTTTCCGACCGTATTTAGATAAATTCGTAGTGGTATTTGTAGATGACATTCTTATTTATTCGCGGTCACGAGAAGATCACGAGGAGCACCTGAGATTAGTGTTGCAATTGTTGAGATCTCATCAGTTGTATGCTAAGTTGATTAAATGTGACTTTTGGATTTCTGAAGTCCGGTTTTTGGGACACGTAGTTTGTAGAGAAGGAATAAATGTGGACCCATCTAAGGTTGAAGCAGTTACTAAATGGGAAAGGCCAAAGAATGTGTTTGAAGTTCGTAGCTTTCTGGGCTTAGCGGGTTACTATAGACGATTCATTCAAGATTTCTCAAGGCTTGCTTCACCATTGACGAGGTTGACTCGAAAGGATTCCAAGTTCGAGTGGAATGATGATTGTGAGACGGCTTTCTCCATTCTGAAGGAGAGATTAACTACTGCACCAGTTTTGACGACACCAGTAAGTGGAATTGGTTATGTGATCTTTTCTGATGCGTTGTTAAAGGGTTTAGGATGTGTTCTTATGCAAGAAGGTAAAGTGGTAGCTTATGCCTCAAAACAATTAAAGACACATGATTTGAATTACACAACTCATGACCTCGAGTTGGCAGCTATTGTGTTCGCTCTGAAGTTATGGAGACATTATCTGTATGGTGAGAAGATAGACATATTTTGTGACCATAAGAGCTTGCAGTATATTTTTACCCAACGAGATTTGAACCTAAGACAGAGGCGTTGGGTGGAATTTCTTAAGGATTACACGTATACCTTCCATTACCACCCGGGAAAGGCAAATGTTGTAGCAGATGCTCTTAGCCGAAAATTAAGGGTCGGTGTAGCAAGTATGACTCTTCATGCTTGGGATTTGTGCAGACTTATGGAGGAATGCGACTTGAGCCCTGAAGAGATGATTTACAATACTGTAGTTGTTCCAGAGTTACAACAACATATCATAGAAGCTCAACATACTGATAGAGAGATGATTTCGATTCTTGATCAAATAGAGAAAGGTCAAACACCAGGTGGTTTGACTCAAACTGATGGTGTACTTCGTTATATGGGGAAACTTTTTGTGCCAGCAAAATGGAGGATGGAAGTACTAGAACAAGCTCACAATTCTAAGTTTATTGTTCATCCGGGAGGATCGAAGATGTACCATGACATGAAAAGACAGTATTGGTGGAAAGGGATGAAGAAAGATGTTGCCTTGTATGTGTCGAGATGTCTTACTTGCCAGCAAGTGAAGATTTATTATCGGAAACCAGGAGGGTTACTTCAACCATTGCCCATATCAGAATGGAAATGGGAACACATCACTATGGATTTTGTCATGGGATTACCCAAAACTGCACATGGCAAGGATGCTATATGGGTTATCGTTGATAGACTTACCAAGTCAGCGCACTTCTTAGCAATCAAGAAGACTGATACGTTAGCCACGTTAAGTCAGATGTATGTCCATGAGATAATAAGGCTGCACGGTACGCCGATGTCAATTGTATCTGACAGAGATCCTCGTTTTACTTCTCAGTTCTGGAAAAGTTTACAGAAGGCATTGGGTACAGATGTCTCTCTTAGTACTCGCCTTTCATCCCAGACCGACGGATGATCTGAACGGGTGATTCAGATTGTGTAAGATATGCTACGAGCTTGTGCCTTAGATTTCAAAGGAAGTTGGAGTCAGCATTTGCCATTAGTGGAGTTTGCTTATAATAATATCCATCAGACTAGCATTGGTATGGCACCTTTTGAAGCATTTTATGGACGACCTTGTAGATCTCCAGTGTGTTGGACCGAGATCGGCGAACGAAGCATTTTTGGACCTGATTTGGTACGAGAGACGACGGAGAAGGTTCAGTTAATCCGGCAGAGGTTAATGACATCTCAGAGTCGTCAAAAGAGCTATGCATACAAGAGACGTCGACCTTTAGAGTTTACTGAGGGTGACTTAGTGTTACTCAAAGTGAGCCCGAAGAGAGGTGTTAAGCATTTTGGCAAGAAAGGAAAGTTATCACCACGTTACATTGGACCTTTCCAGATTATGCGGCGTGTTGGTGCATCAGCTTATCAGTTGGAGTTACCTCAGCGAATTGGGCATGTTCATGACACTTTCCACGTGTCAATGTTACGGAAGTACGAGAGAGATCCTTCATATGTTATTGACCCTTCACATATTATTGCTTGGGAATATTTGGAGATTCAAGAGGATGCTACGTACGTGGAGAGACCGGTTCGAATTTTGGACTTTAAGGAACATGTGCTTCGCACAAAGACCATCCCTATGGTTAAGGTGCAGTGGCGGCGTCGCCAAGTCGAGGAAGCAACGTGGGAATTAGAGTCCGAGATGCGGAGCAAATACCCTGAGATTTTCCAAGGTAACTTCTAAATTTCGTGACGAAATTTCTTTTAAGGGTGGTAGAATGTAATAACCTGTAATTTTTTTATATACTGTTTCGGGTCGGGTTATACCTAGATTGGTTAACCTTGTGTTTAGATTGTTGTTCCTTAAGCCCTAACCTTAAACTTAACCTTAAATGGGTGGATTGAACAAGAAAGGCTCCAAGTTAGGGTGGAAATAGAGCCACCCAAATTCATTGTTTGTTTTTCCTTAATAATGTTATTAAGGTTTGATAACTAAAACTTTAGAAATTTTAGAGAGAGAAACTAAAACTAGGGAGAAGAAGGAGATGAAGCTAGAGTTTATTTTAGAGGGGGAAAACCATGGAAAATCAGTGGAGAATTAAGAGGAGTTTTTTTTTAAGCTATTGAGGTAGTATGCTAGATTCCCTTTCTCTTTACGTTTTTTTTATACTTGATTTTGAATTTGTATGATTAGATCTAAGTGATTTATTGATTAAAAACTATGAATCTAATTGATGATCGGCATTTAATATTGATAGATAACATTCTTAGGTATCTCTAGTTAAAATTTGAGAATATTTCATCACATATTCACCATAAAATGTTTGTTTGTACTTGGATGTTGATTTCTAAATTGTTTTGTACATTTTCGCTTTGTATGTTCTTGACTGTACTTAGGACATCTTGATGATATCAAAACGATTTTTGATATTGATAAAAGTTGTAGATCTATGTCTTATCTTTAATTATGCGTTGAGTTTGCTAAATTTAGAATTTTTATTAATTTACGGTGAATTGTTTGGTAAAATGATGCAATCTGTCCAAATGTTTGAAATGATCTTATAAAATAAATAACTCTCATTTGAACCATTGGGTTTTCGTAAAAATCGAATATGATATAGATACATATGTTAGAAATGCTTCCCTAAAATTTGAAGATGATCGGATTAATGAATCATTATGAAAATTGTAATATAAAATTCTAGTTGTTATTGAAAATAGATGAATTGAGCCAAGAACAAAAGAATTTTTTTTTGATTAATGAAAATAGTTGTTGTTAATTCTCTTTTTCTTTTGATTGATGAGAATAGTTGTTGTTAATTACTTTTTCTTTTGATTGATGAAAATAGTTGTTGTTAATTTTTTAGATTAAAGAATCTTTGATTTTTGAAATTAGTTATTATTAATGCTTTTCTTTTTCTTTAGATTAAAGAATTATTAGTGGGACAAAGAATCTTTTGATTTTTTTGAAATTAGTTTTGATTAATTCTTTTCTTTTTCTTTAGATTAAATAATTCTTAGTGGGATAAAGAATCTTTTGTTTTTTTTTGGAATTAGTGGTTATTAATGATGAAAGTTAAGGAATAATAGGTATTAATAACTTATTATATTCAAATTTGAATTCTTTTTGTTTTTTTGTTGGAATCCTAGGAAATAACTTTTCTTTATAGTACTGTTTGTTTTAATAAAGAATAAAAAAAAAAGGAAGAATTATGTTAGAGAGAGAAATAAATTAAAAGAAGGTGGTAGTGGTAGACATAAATAATTAGCTATCACTTTGAAGACATAATTATTAGATTCTTATCTTGACCAAACTTTTAAACTTAAGGTTAGGTGGAACTTGTTTTAGGTTGTGAGTATATATATATATATGTATATATCTTATACTAAGAAGAAAAGAGTAAACATACTAAGAAGAAAAGAGTAAACAAAAATCTAAATTAATAGAAATAACGAGAGATTCTTTTAGTTCATATCAAAGACAATTTCTTCGGTGATAAAGCTTTTCCTTCTATTATTTATAGTTTTTGGATTGCGATTCGAGGTAGGCGCAACACAATCTAAAACTCTTCTTTTATTTAAGTTTCTTTTAATTAAATTTATGTTTGCAAGTTTCCATTAATATATGGATGATAATCGATGTTGTGAGCATGATTATGAATGTTGGGCTGCGGTCCATAGAATGTGATTCTTAAAGATTATTTATGACGGGATACGAGATATCCTTGGAAACGGTATTTGTTTCCTAAACCCACGTGGGAGCTCCCTTGGGCGAGCGGATTGATTGAATTTATTGTTGTATAATGTTGGGATACGAGATATCCTTGGGGACGGTTTTGTTTCCTAAACCCACGGGGGGGGGGCTCCCTTGGGCGAGCGGATTGATTGAATTTATTAATGTATATGGATGTGGTGTTTCCATATGTTTGTGGTGGTGTTAACCATGCAACTTGTTTTGAAAAGAAATTGAAAAATATTGCATAAAATGTTTTGTTGCTTCTTTTCCTACTGAGTGTCACAACTCACGTCGTATTATGACAAAAATTCAGATTTTATGACACCACAAGGAGCTAATGGCGGAAAAGCATAGAGATCGGTTTTGGTGTTTTAACTAGTAGTTGCATATTATGATTGGAAATTTGTAATAAAATATCATCAAACTCTCTTTTGGATGATTTATTGAGTGCTTATTGAGTATTTATATTTTGGAGATTATTGGGTTAATGTATAATTAATGGAACAATGTGTTATTAAGACAATTTTATTTGGTTAGATAAATGAAAATTTCTGAGTCATGTCAGTTTGACTGTTAATGATAATTATTTTACAAGATATTTATGATTGAATATTTTATGGTATGCATAAAACTCACGGCTTATGAATTTGTTAAAATATTAGAATTTTCTGAGTGCCGGAATTATTTTTAAAACAATTGTTTATTACTATAAGAAATTCAGATATTTTCTGACAGATTCAACTATGTTGAAGTTTTCCTGTTTTTAAACTATTCTATGGCGTGTTTTAGTCTTTGGTGTCTCTGTAAACTTGAATAGATTTCTTTTTAGATTCCAAAATGGTAAACTAAACCTGATTTGGAGTTGTGAGTGATTTTATATGATTTTATAAAATGGACTATCTCTGTTTTTCTTTTCCGCAGTTCTGGTCAACTACGTATTTGACTATGGTCAAAAGGTCTTTAAGATAATCTAAATTTTTTGTAAAATTTATGAATGGAACTATGCTCAATTAGGATTAAGAAAGTATAATAATAATAATATTTGGATTTGAAATAGGTTCGGTAAAATTCGTGGAGTTAATTGATGTCTGTTTTTAATTTATAACTCTTCCTTAAATATGCGATTCTTTTGAATTAAATCTGGAACGTTTAACGATGATTTTTTTTTTATGGTAAACTATAGTTCTCTATTGTTCATGTGAGTTAACAATAACGACAAGTTAACGGTTAGATATTCCCAAAATAATTTTTATGTATCCGCTGCGACAAAATTTCGGAATTGAACATAAATAAAGAATAGACAAAGAATCGGTTGTTTGGACTTGGGCCAAGTGTAGAAGTCTAGGATTGTTATTAAATGTAACATTTCGGATTTTGGGTTTGGATTTGGGTCGAAATCCAGGCCCGGAATTCGGGGTGTCACACCATTTATCGTGCCTTACTGGAGAATCTACGCTTCCAGATGTTCTCTGAACTTCATGAAGCTTCTAAGCAGTCGGTCACAATAGTTGTAGCATTGTTAGAAAAACCCAAACCGGCCAGAGGTGAAGATGCATGTGAAACTCGAGGAAACAGGCGCCTCATCAACAAGCAATATAACATTGGCCCCTCTGTAAGTGTAGTGGGTGAAGGAGGAAAAAGGAAAGCTCCAGCAACAGAACAACAACCCAAGCGTGCAGCACCATCACATCAGGTGGCTCCACCTCAGAAGGCCGCGACCAAAGCCCCTGTACAACACCAAAAAGGCAGAGAAGCCGCCTTAGACATCCCATTCCCAACCGAAGAAGTAATTAAACCCTTGGAAGTATGGATTCAAGATGATGCCATCAAGATGCCTCCTATCAGGCGCCCTTCAACCGAAGAGGAAATGACAAATCCCAAGTATTTTCGTTACCACAGGTTCGTCCATCACCCGACTAATGAGTGCAATAGATTGAAGCGCATCTTCAAGGAAAAGGTAGAGGTGGGAGAACTCCAACCGGGCTATGAGGGAGTTCACATAGATACTCTTCCAGTCAGGAGTTATATGCTCTCTGGGAACTCCGTTCACAAAACTATGCAGTCCATGATGCAACACGTGTGCGAAATCCTATATTTCTCCAAGGCGCAGCGTCAAAACATATTTACAGCCCTCAATCGTGTTGTGTCGGGCAAGCGACTTTTTGCTGCTGAAGAAGCCGCTCTGAAATCCCAATCTGTCTTAGGAAGCTCTGTTGGAAAGTGCAACTAGGGACTGCTAACCACGACTTACCTAAATAATGATGCGTTCGATGGCACACTGATTGACGCGGCCTCTGACTTCAACATTGTTATCATCAAGACTTTGAGAGCTGCAAGAATTTCAATACAGGAGGCTACCCATTCCCCAATGGTGGTCAAAAACCTTGAAGGAGAAGCAATAGACGCGTATGGCAACATTAACCTCGAAATTAAGGTGGGTGTTAGAGCACTGCTTGGTCAAACTCGCATGCGTTGCTATCTCAAGCATGTTTGTTAATGTTAGTTATCAAACCTATAAAGTCTTGATTTCTAGTCTACTATAGCTAAGGTCTCAGACTAGGATAGAAAGTGTAGTTGAGCTCAAGAACTCCATGGAAATCATCACCCAAGGCGAAGGACTACTCAAGGAACCAGTGGATCTTCATCGACTAAAAGGTATGTGGAGACTTGAACTTATCTATCACTCAAAATTCTATCTACTCTATCTCTTATCTTGAGACAAAAGTCGTTTTACTATATAGACTAAAGATATTCACGTGTGACATTTCGAGCTGAGTATATCTCGCTTATCTATTTCTCGAAATGTGTGTTGGTAAAGCTTTCGCTTTATCCAAGTTCATCTTTGCCTAGTGACGAAAGTCATGTTATATTTCAATCACTTTGGAAATTGCTCTGACGAAAACTAGTTTGTGAATAACAATTATATGACGTCCTCTGATAATGTTTCAATGGTTGAAATGAGAGTTTATACAATATAACCATTGGGGGATATAATCATTGTTGTGGTAACACATATATGTATAAGTCCTTAGCACTTGAACAAAAGTTTGAGAACTTTTTTGATCAAGTGAAAACCGAACTTGAGCATTCAACCCAGTCCGCGAACGTGCGTAGTTCTCGAACCCGAGAATTTCTGCTGGAGTTGTAGCTCGGTTTCAGTCCGCGAACTAACAGAAGTTCTCGAACTCGAGAATTTCTGCTGGAGTTTGTGAACTCTAACCGGTTATGTGAGTCCGTGAACCCAGTCCGGGAACTTGTGTGGTTATGTCTAAAAACGATGTTCGTGAACTTATTTAAATTATTTAAGGAATGCTATTGCAAACCGTGGATTTATAGTTCATGAATCGATTCGAGTGAATCATATCGTTTTTGTTTCAATTGTGTCTTGTGTAGTACATAAGATCTCATAGAAATTGAACAACTCTCTAACTAATTCATTTGAGTCATTTGGACTAGTTATGGTGAAGAAGAATATGGTTGATATGAAAGTTATCATTTGGCTAACCATTTGGTTGACTAATCTTGAACCAACTATTGTACATGTTTGGGTACGGTTACACAAACCCAAAATCGTCAAGTACATGTGTGTATGGCAAGCTAAGTTTTCTATCTAACGGTTGAGAGATATTAACTTGTATCTAATCAGGTTTTCATTTAACGGTGAATATTGAATGCTTTGTTACTAAGCTAATATTAATTGCAAACCCTGATTTGAAAGACTATATAAGGGAGAACTCTAGCAACTAGGAAACCTAGTCCCTACACATTCTGTGTGATACTAGTTTGCTAAGCTAGAGTCGATTCTTCTTTAACCTTTGGTTTTCTTCTTCTAAAACCAGGTTAACGACTTAAAGACTTCACTGGGATTGTGAAGCTAGACCAATACTACTTTTCTTGTAGTTGTGTGATCTGATCTTGTTGTTTCTATCGTACGAGTACAATTGTAATAATTGGCTTGAGATTTATATCTCCGATAGGCAAGATATAAAAGTAATCACAAACATCTTCGTCTCATCGTTTGTGATTCCATAATATCTTTTTTCGCTGCGCCGATTAAGACTATTGTGAGGCGATTGATAAAACTGAGCTGTTCTTCAGGAATATAAGTCTGGTTTTGTTGATTGGTTCCTGTTTACCTTGATTTATCAAAAGACGGAACAAAACTCATAGGTTTATTCGTGGGAGACGAATTTATCTATCTTGTAGACTTTTCTGTGTGAGACAGATTTGTTTGCTAAAGTCTTCTACTTTGGGTCATAGCAACTCTTGGTTGTGGGTGAGATTAGCTAATGGAATCAAGTGCGCAGTATCCTGCTGGGATTAGAGGCGTAGGAGCATAAATGTACCTTGGATCATTGTGAGATTGATTGGGGTTCAACTACAGTCCAGACCGAAGTTAATTTGGAGTAGGCTAGTGTCTGTAGCGGCTTAATACAGTATATTGATAGGTGTCTAAAACACCTTATTATTTATCTATTGTTTATGCTTTCTCTGCTAGTTTTCTTGTAAATTATGTATCTTATGTTTTGTTTTTGAGTATTTAGGTACTTTGGAGTCATTTGGATCAAAAGAAGAAGAAACAGCCCAAAAGCCTCATCTCATGTGCACTAGCTTTTGGAGGCAGATTATTTCTCATTATTTGCTTTTATTTCTTCATCTGTGTCTGAAAAGTATGTCGGCTTTAGTGATGCAATTTCTGTCTGAAAAGCATGACAACTTTAGTGATGAATAGACATTGAAGGGAAGAAGAGAATTTGAGAAGTAAAAGGCGACTGCTGCTGGTGAAAGAATTCAAAGAAGTAGAGAGCACTCATTTGGAGCATAAAGGGGCAAAGCTGTCATTTCCTAGGCGATTGATATATGGAGCTGACCCAAGGTTAAGGGGCAACTCATTTGGAGGGCCAGCTGTTGTTAAGGGATGGACAATCAGGATGGCCCTTATCTGTGACTAAGGGGTTGGTTTAATCCAATTATTACAACCCTAAATCGAGAAGATTACTTCTCAATCATTTTTCCGCCTGAAATCAAGACACAGAAAGAGGCGCAGCTTTTGCTGCTGTTACTTCCGAGAAATCGAGAGATAGATTGCTGCCATTTGGAGATACGATGCTGGTAAGATGAACATCTTGGGTTTTGCAGCCTAACTGATGATTCAAAGAAGACGGAGTCAACGGATGATTGAAGTGAAATTAGGGGTCGATTTGAGATGGGTTCTGGATTTAGATGAGAATGAGTTTGTGGTGTTGGTTGAACTGATATGAGCTGGTCTGTGATTTTGATGCCATGGAGATGGTTTTGAAGCTAAAATGTGATGTTGTTGAACTCAGGAAGAGGAGCTGGTGATTGCAGTAGTTAAATGAAGTTGATGGTGGTATCTGAGATGGATGAAATTACAAGGGGATCTGTGGGTTTTACTTAAAGTCAAAAGCAGATGAGAAGATTTAGATGAATGAGCTGTTGTCAAATTGATCAGGTGTTGGTGGTAATGGATTCTGGAACGGAGAAGTTGTACTGAGATAGTGAATCTGAAGTCGAGTTGGTGTTTCTGGTAGTCTAGGAATTATAGCTCTATTGGTGACAAACTGAATGAACTGTGTATGAATATTTTACAGGGAATGGTTTAGCTGCAGGACTGTGTAGCTGTAATAATGTGGATAGAAGCTGTGTAGCAGGTGCAATTGCAGGAGATAGCTAGGCCTGACGCTGTTGGAGTTGAAGCTGCAATGAGGAAGTGCAGATGATGTGCTTTGGTGGTTTATCAACTCACATTTGATGGTTATTGCTATGGAAAGTGTAGTTCAGGGAGGTGCAGCTGCAGATTAGCTGGGAACTGAAGCTGTTGGAGTTGAGTAGCACTGCAGGTGGTGCTAGGAGAAACTATACATTGTTGTTTTGTGGAATGATGCAGTGGCTCAAGATGCTTATGATGGAGTTATGAGAGCTGGTATGGCAAGGTTGCTGGAGTGGAGTGATGTTACAAATAGAAGTTATGGTACTGTGTGAATGACTAAAATGCATAAAATGGATAGGATAGGTGGTTTGAGCTACATAAAGTTGTGCATTGCAGGGATTCAAATGAATGCAGATTCACATATGAATGAATGGTCAGAATGTTAGGTTTTGATTGACTGAACTGGTATTATCTTGAGATTGTAGGAGTTGTGACATTGCAGGCGTAAGAGGTTTGAATTATAGCTGTTGCTATAGTGATTGTGCCAGGTAGTTGGTGTTGTTTTACAGTTGAAGTATGAACTGAGTTGGTGTTGGTTCTGGTGGAGATACTTTATAACAATTAATTCAGTTGGAGTTGCAGCTGTTGCAAAGAAGCTGCATATGGTTGTGAAGGTATGGAATTCATGGAGATACTGCTAGGAATAATGCAGCTGGAATTCTGGCATATGTGGCTTTGATGAGATGAAGTGTAGGTGGCTATGATGCTATGGGTTGAGCTGAAATTGGAGTGATTAGATGCACTGCAGGTTTACAGGGCAAGGAGTGGCGCAGATGCTATGGTTGTTAAACTGGAAGAGGTGATTATGCATAATGGAGGGTGTGAAGTTGAGTTGCTGCTGTGCATCTACAACTGGAGTTTTTGGTACAGGGCAGTGCAGCTGTTACTAAACAGGATGGAATTATAGTTGCTGAAGTAATTGCAGCTAAAGGTGCAACTCAAGGAGTTCATGTGGTTACATCTGTGAGGTTGCAGCTGAATGGTGATAAATTTGAGCACAAGAGGTGGTTGTATGATGTGTGTGTTGGTGGTCATGAAGAAGAGAAGTTAGTTTGCAATAGGGATGAAGAGAAGCAACAGCTGCAGCTTAAGTGCAGGGAAGGACCAGCCATCATGGCTGGCAGTGAAGCTGCAATGATATGGCCTGCATAATGGCTTAGGTCGTGACCAGTCAGTGAGTTGACTCGATATAATGGTTTGAGAGTTCACTCAGTTGACCGACCGGTGAGTTGACTCGGTATGCCGGTCACTGAGATGTTTGACAATTTCCGGCGAGTGCACCAGTTTTCCGCCGACAGATTTTGGGACAGATTTTCTACACGGGTTTCTTTCTCTTGTGGGCCGAGTAAATTTCCAACTAATGGACTTTGAAGAGTTGGACCGAATTTTGGAGAAAAGCTACAAAAGGAGAAGTTTTGTTTCTTTTTGGGGTATCACGTATTTTCTACTTGGAGCAGAGGAGAGAGCTGTAACTAGGGTTTGCTTTCGAATTTATTTTTCATTTTCTTTATTTGATTATTGATGATGATGAACTCCATTAATATGTGTAGCTAAATTCTATATTATTGGTTAAGGATGTAGTCCTATTTCTAAAACTTGTGCTTGAGTTATGTATTAGTTTTCTCTCTTTGTTTTCGTTCATATCTCTACTGATTTTAATATCACATGATTGATGTATTGTGATAGGATTTAGATGTTTGGTTAGTTAAGTGGCCAATTAATTGAACTTGCATCTTGTCCATAGCTATCTTAGGGTTTTTCATCGAGCGATAACCCCAAATACAAGTAGCATGATATGATTATAGTTTGTAGTGATACACTCTTATAATCATATGTAGAGTTTGACCATTGTTCGAATTGTCATGCGCAATGTATGACAATTGCATTGATTAGCCTATTTCCCGAACTTAATGCTCCTAGGAATTGAACTTAATTAGCGCAAGGCGTTAGGTTATTCTTTAGGTAGAATTCACATACGCAGCTCTAATGTGCGTGTTGATGAACTTAGGAAATTTTCATATTATCTTGCTCTCTTGATTTTCTAGGCTTTTGATAATAAAAGAGATTAAATTGTAATTCTAATCATATATGCAAGCACATGTTTAAGATTGAAGATAAATTCCTTGACTAATATATTTCTCTCATTGATTATTTTATCCAATTTATTTTGCTTTTAATTTACTTTTATTTTGACAAAACAAAAATCCCCCTTGGTTATTTAAGAAACTAGAATTTGATAACAACAATCGCCTCTCTGTGGATACGAACTCTTCCTTACTTTATACTTCATTTATATTTTATTGTTTAAGAAAGTGAAATTAGTTTTGACGCTTACGACAGCGATCAAATTTTGGCGCCGTTGCCGGGGAGGCATTCGGCTAGTTATTAAGTTTTTAGTTTCTTTTTATTATTTCTGCTTGCATATTTGCTTTTCGTTTCTTGTCTTGTTTCTCACTTGTTTGCGAGAATTGTTTTCAGGTACCTAATCCCTGGATTCTAAAGATTGGAATTATCCAAGGTGCGGGATAGCTACTCGAAAAGGCACAATACTCCAACCAAGGCAAGGCACAACGGAAGAACAACACTTGGAAGTAGAACACAGTACTTTCCAGCAAGTAGAAGAAGAAGTTGTAGAACAAGAGGTTCCGGTTGAACAAGAATCACCTTTTTAAGAAGAAGAAGCAATGGGTGACGCAAATCGTACACTCAAGGACTTGGCTTCTCACAAGCTTGATACTCAACAAGGTTGTATTCAAACAAACTCTACTTTTGAGATCAAGCCGGGGTTTCTTAGAGAATTGCCTAAGTTCCATGGCATGGTAAATGAAGATCCAAACAAGTATCTTATGGACTTCCACACCATTGTCACGGACATGCTTCCAGCTGATGTTGAGGCGGATGGTGCTATGTTGAAAGTGTTTCGATTCTCTTTGGCGGATAGTGCTAAGGATTGGTTGTAATATTTGCCTCCCGAAAGTGTCACAACATGGAATGGGCTGAAGAAACTCTTTCTAGAGAGATATTTTACTACATCAAAGGCTACTCAAATTCGCAAGGATATTTGCGGAATGAAGCAAAATGTGGGAGAATCCTTATATGATTGTTGGGAACGATATGAGAGATTGGTGGAAAGCTTCCCTCACCACCAATTCAGCGACGCTATGATTATCCAATACTTCTACGAAGGACTCCAATCAAGTGATAGGAATCTTATTGATGTTGCGGGTGGTGGTACACTAGTGAGCAAGACGGTGGCACAAGCTAGAGAGTTGATTGAGAACATGGCAGCAAACTCCCAACAATTCTTGATTCGTGGTTCAGATGTGCTTCTTAGGAGAGTAAATGAAGTGAGCGAGGTAAAGGAAGTTCGTCAACAAATGGGTAACATGTCAGCAATGATGCAACAAGTTGCAGCCGCAGTGATACCAAGTTCTCATGGGTATGAAGACGTCAATGAGCAAGCTAATGTGATATTTCCAAATCAGCAAAGATGGTATGATCCTTATTCAAACACTTACAATCCGGGATGGAGAGATCACCCCAACTTTAGCTATGCTAATAAGCAAGGAGCGGCTCAATAACCTACTTTCAACCATTCGAGTGGATTTCAACCACAACAACAATAATTCCAGGCGTAACAACAACAATTTCAGCAACCACAACAATCAATGCAAAATCAAGGTTCTAATATCGACTCAAAGCTTCAAACAATGATGCAAGGCATTTCTACTATGTTTAAAGACAGCCAACAAGAGACTAAGAGTGCGATAAAGGATTTGTAGACACAAATGGGTTCCATGGATACTGAGTTGAACCAAGTGAAGGCACAAATTAGTGGGAAACTCCCTTCTAAACCCATCAACCCAAAGGAGGGTGTCAATACTATTACGTTGAGAAGTGGTACAACACTTGTGCAACCCGAAGTTGCTGATTCGGGCAAGGTGGAAACACCAAAGGAACCTGTTTTGGAGGAGAAGAATCAGGATTCTCCCCAAACTTTCGAGGTACCTATTTCTAACTCTAAAATTCCGGTTTCTACTTATGTTCCCCCTTTACCTTTCCCTCGCAGATTTGCAAATTCCAAGAAGGAGGCACTAGAAAAGGAGATTTTAGACATACTCAAGAAGATTCATGTGAACATACCACTCATTGATGCTATTACGCAAGTTCCAAAGTATGCAAAGGTGTTGAAGGACTTGTATACCAATAAGCAAAGGCTCAAGGGTAATGAAGTGCTAAGTGTGGGGGAGAATGCCTCGGCAATCTTACAACACAAACTCCCACTAAAATGCAAGTACCCGGGTATCTTTGACATTCCCGTCACAATTGGTAACACTACATTTAATAAAGCTATGTTGGATTTAGGTGCTTCCGTAAATTTTATGCCTGCATCTATTTATAACTCACTTGATTTAGGTCCTCTGAAAAAGTCTGGAATTGTGTTGCAATTAGCCGATCTCTCTAATGTCTACCCAATGGGTATTGTTGAGGATGTTCTTATGCAGGTTAATCAACTTGTATTTCCAGCTGACTTTTGTGTCTTAGAGATGGATGAAGGTTCACCAGACTCGTCTCTTCCATTGCTACTTGGGCGTCCCTTCATGAAAACGGCAAAAACCATTATTGATGTTGACAAGGGAACAATGACTATGGAGTTTGATGGAGAAATAATAAGTTTCAACATTTCCGAGACGATGAGATATCCTAGTGATGTCCACTCTTGTTTCTCCATTGATGTGATGGACACATTGGCGTAACAAATGTTTGAGTTGAATGGCGCTGATTCTTTGGAAACCGTGCTCACTACACCTATTGATAACGGTTTGGAGTACGGTGATGAGATTAAGGAAACCATTGGTTCTCTTAACTCATTACCGGAAAAATCTGCACTTAAGAATATTTCATATGTTTCTTTACCGTGCAATGATGAAAAGCTTGTACCTTCAATTGTTAAATCGCCAAAGTTGGAATTGAAACCTCTTCCAAGTTACTTAAAGTACTTGTACTTGGGTGACAATGAAGAGTTGTCTGTGATTATTTCTAACGAGCTTAGTGAATTACAGGAGCAAAAACTTATAAGGGTGCTAAGGAAGCACAAGACGGCCATAGGATGGACAATTGCCGATATAAAGGGTATAAGCCCTGCCGTTTGTATGCACAAGATCCGTTTGGAAGACGATGCAAAGCCTACAAGGGAAGCGCAATGTCGTTTGAACCCTCCCATGATGGAAGTTGTGAAAAAGGAGATACTCAAGCTTTTGGAAGTGGGTGTTATCTACCCCATATCCGACAGCAAGTGGGTGATCCCGGTACAAGTTGTACCAAAAAAATCAGGTGTGACCGTGGTGGAGAATGATAAGAATGAACTTGTCCCAACTCGTGTGCAAACCGGTTGGAGGGTTTGTATTGATTACAGGAAATTAAATGCCACTACTAGAAAAGATCACTTTCCATTACCTTTTATTGATCAAATGCTTGAACGTTTAGCTGGACACTCTTATTATTGCTTTCTTGGTGGCTATTCAGGTTACAATCAGATTGTGATAGCACCGGAGGATCAAGAGAAACCCACTTTCACTTGTCCTTTCGGTACTTTTGCTTATAGAAGGATGCCTTTTGGCTTATGCAATGCTCCAGCTACCTTTCAAAGGTGTATGGTAAGTATCCTTTCAGAATATGTTGAAAACATAATCGAAGTGTTCATGGACGACTTTAGTGTCTTTGGTGATTCATTTGATCTTTGCTTGAACAATTTGTCACTAATCCTTGAACGATGTGTTGAAACAAACCTTGTGCTGAATTGGGAGAAGTGTCATTTCATGGTAACTCATGGCATAGTATTAGGCCATATTATATCTTCTAAAGGCTTGGAAGTTGATAAATCTAAGATAGACCTATTCGTGCTCTAAACCCTCCCACTACGGTGAGGGAGATACGTTCTTTTCTTGGTCATGCAGGTTTTTATCGTAGATTCATCAAGGATTTTTCCAAGATAGCATCACCACTTTGCAATTTATTGCAAAAAGATGTGGTTTTTAACTTTGGTGAAAAGTGTATGGCGGCGGCATTCAATCGTTTGAAAGAACTTTTAATTTCAGCCCCTATCATTAAACCACCGGATTGGAGCAAGCCTTTCGAGCTTATGTGTGATGCAAGTGACTATGCGGTTGGTGCGGTGCTTGGGCAGCGTGTGGGGAAGATACCTCATGCTATTTATTATGCTTCTAGAACGTTAAATGAGGCCCAACAAAACCACACAACCACTGAAAAAGAGTTATTAGCTATTGTTTTTGCTTTGGAAAAGTTTCTCTCTTATCTAATTGGTACAAAAGTTGTTATTTTTTCTGATCATGCAGCACTTAGGTACTTGCTTACAAAGAAAGATGCGAAACCGAGGCTCATACGATGGATTCTACTCTTACAAGAATTTGATATAGAGATCAAAGACAAGAAAGGAATTGAGAACACCGTTGTGGATCATTTGAGCCGTCTTGCTATGGACAAGGAAACTATCCCGTTGCGTGAAAGTTTCCCGGATGAGAAACTATTCTCAATTGCCTTTGGAGAACCATGGTACGCTGATATTGTTAATTAATTAGTGTCTAAACAAATCCCAAAGAACTTGTCTCGTGATGAGAGAGACAAACTTAAGAAGCTAGGAAACCAATACATATGGGATGATCCATACTTATGGAAACATTGTAGTGACCAAGTAATACGAAGGTGCGTTCCCGAATCCGAATTTAACTCTATCTTGTATTTTTGCCACTCATATGCTTGTGGAGGACACTTTGGGAGCAAGAGAACCGCTCTCAATATACTAGAATGTGGTTTCTATTGGCCGACTTTGTTTAAGGATGCACATGCATTTTGTATTACATGTGATAGGTGCCAAAGAACAGGCAATCTAGGTGCTCGAAATCAAATGCCACAAACTATTATTCAATTTGTTGAGGTTTTTGATGTTTGGGGAATTGATTTTATGGGCCCTTTTGTCAATTCTAGTGGAAATTATTATATTTTGCTTGATGTTGATTATGTCTCGAAATGGGTGGAAGCTAAGGCCACCCCAACTAATGATTCTAAAGTTGTTTCAGATTTTGTGTAAGCAAATATTTTTGCAAGGTTTGGAATTCCAAAGGCTATAATTAGCGATGGAGGTTCACACTTCAAAAACATGTTCTTGCAAACCTTGTTAAGGAAGTACAATGTGTCTCATAGGATTGCAACACCATACCATCCACAAACAAATGTACAAGCCGAATTTTCCAACCGAGAGGTGAAATCCATTCTTGAAAATATGGTGAATCCAACAAGGAAAGATTGGAGTTTGAGACTCAATGATGCCTTGTGGGCATAAAGAACCGCATACAAGACACCTATTGGGATGTCTCCCTTTAGGCTTGTGTATGGTAAACCTTGTCACTTACCCGTAGAAATTGTGCATAAGGCGTTTTGGGCTATTAAGAAATGCAATATGGAGTTGGATGGTGCTGGAAAGCAAAGGAAGTTGCAACTTCAAGAGTTATAAGAGATTCGCAATGATGCATTTGAAAGCTCACGGATTTACAAAGAAAAGACGAAGGAATTTCATGATAATATGATTACAAAGAAACAATTTTGCATTGGGCAGAAAGTGCTTTTTTTTAATTCTCGTTTGCAATTATTTCCGGGTAAACTAAAGTCATGTTGGATTGGACCTTAATGTGTTTTCTCATGGTGCGGTTGAAATTCGTAGTTTGGCTACAGGAAATGAACTTACAGTGAATGGGCACCGGTTGAAACCATATTATGAGAACTTCTCTTCGGATGTCGTGGAAGGAGTTAACCTTGTGTAAGTGCTCCCTTTGGAGGAGTCTTACTAAACAAGGAGAACGTCGGGCTGACGAATTTAAACCAAGCGCTAAGTGGGAGGCATCCCACCAGTTTTGTATCTTTACCTTTATCTTTTTATTCTTTAAGCATTTTGTCTTTATTTTCTTGTTTTTGCATATCATTTGCGGAATTTTCCACCTTGAACTTTCTTTGGACGATTCAATTTTACATTGAGGACAATGTAAAGTTTAAGTGTGGGGGAGCATTTATATGTTTGTATAGTTTGTTTTAGTTAATTTTATGCCTTCAGTAAAAAAAAAAATCAGAAAAATAGAAAACCAAAAGAAAAAAATTGTGCTTTTTGAGCTCCGAAATCTAGAAACTTGTGCCTTTAGGATGACACCATTAGGGAATGGAACCATTTTGATTGCATGAGTTGAGAAACCAATTAACTAAAAGGACGGACATAGATCAGAAATTATAAATACCATGATAGTTGTTACCATATCTCGGAATATCACCATATCACATTCTATTTTTACTTTTCCATATTTATCTATTGTTCTCTAAGTGTTTTGGTGGGTCACTAAACATCAACTTGTTATTACTGCTAGGATGAAGTAGAGTGATTGAGTTGCTAAGAAAAAGAAAAAAAAAAGAGATCGACCAATTAGACCAAACGGAATAAAAAAAAAGAAAAAAAAGACACTTGGATAGCAGTATGTGTGAAACGTTGTCCATGTATCCGTCGCCTAAACAAGCGTGGAATGCAGGATCCAAAGCAACTATCACGTACTTTCTGACAAGAAGCATGCGCTTGGATCCAAAAGATTTAATCATGCTGTCTAAAAAAAAAAAAAAAAAAGTGAAAAAGTGAAAAAGAAAAAGAAAAGAAAGTATTATATTGGTTGAATAAAGTCACTCTTGGTTCCCTTGTATATGCCAGTGAGTTGATGTAGAATTCATACTAGTAGCTCAATCCAATAGGATGCATAGGATCATCTTGGCGGTGACCTTCAGACAGATATGGGAAACATCGATCACTTGTGAACATTCGCCAACATCTACATCTATATCCATCTTCTTAATCTCTTCGTTGTGATTGTGGTTTGTTAGTTTCCGAGTATTGTGGCTTGTTCGACTATCTAATTAGAGCCTTATTTACTAATATATGTACTGAATTTGCACAAGGTACCTCCTCCTGTAGTCATTTTGGATTCGTTCATTGATTTGTCACAAATAGACGGAGTTGGAAATATAGGTTTTGTAGGCATACCTCTTGTAAACCTTCACGAGACTAAAACTCATCCACTAGGAACACCTAGGGGTTCAAAGGCTTGTTATTTATGCTTAGAGTAACCGTAGCCTCGACGAGACGGAGTTGTATGTATGTTTTATAATTATTTTGTTTGATTTGCTCGAGGACTAGCAAAGTCTAAGTGTAGGGGAATTTGATAGGTGTCTAAAAAACCTTATTATTTATCTATTGTTTATGCTTTCTCTGCTAGTTTTCTTGTAAATTATGTATCTTATGTTTTGTTTTTGAGTATTTAGGTACTTTGGAGTCATTTGGATCAAAAGAAGAAAAAACAGCGCAAAAGCCTCATCTCATGTGCACTAGCTTTTGGAGGCAGATTATTTCTCGTTATTTGCTTTCATTTCTTCATCCCTGTCTGAAAAGTATGTCGGCTTTAGTGATGCGATTTCTGTCTGAAAAGCATGACAACTTTAGTGATGAATGGACATTGAAGGTAAGAAGTGAATTTGAGAAGTAAAAGGCGGCTGCTGCTGGTGAAAGAATTCAAATAATGAGAGAGAACTCATTTGGAGCATAAAGGGGCAAAGCTATCATTTCCTAGGCGATTGATATATGGAGCCGACCCAAGGTTAAGGGGCAACTCATTTGGAGGGCCAGCTGTTGTTAAGGGATGGCCAATCAGGATGGCCCTTATCTGTGACTAAGGGGTTGGTTTAATCCAATTATTACAACCCTAAATCGAGAAGATTACTTCTCAATCATTTTTACGCCTGAAATCAAGACACAGAAAGAGGCGTAGATTTTGCTGCTGTTACTTCCTAGAAATCGAGAGATGGGTTGCTGCCATTTGGAGATACGATGCTGGTAAGATGAACATCTCGGGTTTTGCAGCCTAACTGATGATTCAAAGAAGACGGAGTCAGCTGATGATTGAAGTGAAATTAGGGGTCGATTTGAGATGGGTTCCGGATTTATATGAGAATGAGTTTGTGGTGTTGGTTGAACTGATATGAGCTGGTCTGTGAGTTTGATTCTATGGAGATGGTTTTGAAGCTAAAATGTGATGTTGTTGAACTCCGGAAGAGGAGCTGGTGATTGCAGTAGCTAAATGAAGTTGATGGTGGTATCTGAGATGGATGAAACTACAAGGGGATCTGTGGGTTTCACTTAAAGTCAAAAGCAGATGAGAAGATTTAGATGAAGGAGCTGTTGTCAAATTGAGCAGGTGTTGGTGGTAATGGATTCTGGAACGGAGAAGTTGTGCTGAGATAGTGAATCTGAAGTCGAGTTGGTATTTCTGGTAGTCTAGGAATTATAGCTTTGTTGGTGACAAACTGAATGAACTGTGTATGAATGTTTTGCAAGGAATGGTTTAGCTGCAGGACTATGTAGCTGTAATAATGTGGATAGAAGTTGTGTAGCAGGTGCAATTGCAGGAGATAGCTAGGCCTGACGCTGTTGGAGTTGCAGCTGCAATGAGGAAGTGAATATGCTGTGCTTTGGTGGTTTAGCAGCTCATATTTGATGGTTATTGCTATGGAAAATGTAGTTCAAGGAGGTGAAGCTGCAGATTAGCTGGGAACTGAAGCTGTTGGAGTTGAGTAGCACTGCAGGTGGTGCTAGGAGCAACTATACATTGCTGTGTTGTGGAATGATGCAGTGGCTCAAGATGCTTATGATGGAGTTATGAGAGCTGGTATGGCAAGGTTGCTGGAGTGGAGTGCTGTTACAAATAGAAGTTATGGTGTTGTGTGAATGACTAAAATGCATAGAATGGCTAGGACAGGTGTTTTGAGCTATATAAAGTTGTGCATTGCAGGGATTCAAATGAATGCAGATTCACATATGAATGAATGGTCAGAATGTTAGCTTTTAATTGACTGAACTGGTATTATCTTGAGATTGTAGGAGTTGTGACATTGCAAGCTTGTAAGAGGGTTGAATTATAGCTGTTGCTGTAGTGATTGTGCAAGGAAGTTGGTGTTGTTTTACAGTTAAAGTATGAACTGAGGTGGTGTTGGTTCTGGTGGAGATACTTTATAACAAGTAATTCAGTTGGAGTTGCAGCTATTGCAAAGAAGCTGCATATGGTTGTGAAGGTATGGAATTCATGGAGCTACAGCTTGGAATGATGCAGCTGGAATTCTGGCATATGTGGCTTTGCTGAGATGAAGAATGAAGTGTAGGTGGCTATGAGGTTGTGGGTTGAGCCGAAATTGGAGTGATTAGATGCACTGCTGGTTTACAGGGCAAGGAGTGGCGCAGATGCTATGGTTGTTGAACTGGAATAGGTGATTATGCATAATGGAGGGTGTGAAGCTGAGTTGCTGTTATGCATCTACAGCTGGAGTTGTTGGTACAGGGCAGTGCAGCTGGTACTAAACAGGATGGAATTGTAGTTGCTGAAGTAATTGCAGCTAAAGGTGCAACTCAAGGAGTTCAGGTGGTTACAGCTGTGAGGTTGCAGCTGAATGGTGATAAATTTGAGCACAAGAGGTGGTTGCATGATGTGTGTGTTGGTGGTCATGAAGAACAGAAGTTAGTTTGCAATAAGGATGAAAAGAAGCAACAACTGCAGCTTAAGTGCAGGGAAGGACCAGCCATCATGGCTGGCAGTGAAGCTGCAATGATATGGCCTGCAGAATGGCTTAGGCCATGACGTGTCAGTGAGTTGACTCGGTATGACTCGGTGTTTGACCAGAGTTCACTCAGTTGACCCGACCGTGCTGACTCGTTGACCGGTGACCGGGCGGACTTTGTCGGTCACCTGAGATGCTTTTCCGGTACCGGATTCCGACCAATTTCCGGCGAGTGCACCAAGTTTTCCGGCGACAGATTTTCCACACGGGTTTCTTTCTCTTGTGGGCCGGGTGAATTTCCAACTAATGGACTTTGAAAAGTTGGACCAAATTTTGGAGAAAAGCTACAAAAGGAGAAGTTCTATTTCTTTTTTGGGTAATCACATATTTTCTACTTGGAGCAGAGGAGAGATCTGCAACTAGGGTTTGCTTTCGAATTTATTTTTCATCTTCTTTATTTGATTATTGATGATGATGAACTCCATTAATATGTGTAGCTAAATTCTATATTATTAGTTAAGGATGTAGTCCTATTTCTAAAACTTGTGCTTGAGTTATGTATTAGTTTTCTCTCTTTGTTTTCGTTCATATCTCTACTGATTTTAATATCACATGATTGATGTATTGTGATAGGATTTATATGTTTGGTTAGTTAAGTGGCCAATTAATTGAACTTGCATCTTGTCCATAGCTATTTTAGGGTTTTTCATCGAGCGATAACCCCAAATACAAGTAGCATGATATGATTATAGTTTGTAGTGATACACTCTTATAATCATATGTAGAGTTTGACCATTGTTCGAATTGTCATGCGCAATGTATGACAATTGCATTGATTAGCCTATTTTCCGAACTTAATGCTCATAGGAATTGAACTTAATTAGCGCAAGGCGTTAGGTTATTCTTTAGGTAGAATTCAAATACGCAGCTCTAATGTGTGTGTTGATGAACTTAGGAAAATTTCAGATTATCTTGCTCTCTTGATATTCTAGGCTTTTGATAATAAAAGAGATTAAATTGTAATTCTAATCATATATGCAAGCACATGTTTAAGATTGAAGATAAATTCCTTGACTAATATATTTCTCTCATTGATTATTTTATCCAATTTATTTTGCTTTTAATTTACTTTTATTTTGACAAAACAAAAATACCCCTTGGTTATTTAAGAATCTAGAATTTGATAACAACAATCGCCTCTATGTGGATACGAACTCTTACTTACTTTATACTTCATTTATATTTTATTGAGTAAGAAAGTGAAATTATTTTTGACGCTTACGACAGCGATCATGTATGTTTAATCTGGACTGGGTCCCAGTTTTTTTTTGCATTTACGGTTTCCTCGTTAACAAAATTCTGGTGTCTGTGTTATTTCTAGTCCGCATTATATTTTGTTATATACTTTAAATAATACAGGTTGTGCGTTGTTCAATCGATTAGAATATCCGACCTTATTGGTTGTTGATTTAAATCGATTGACACTTGGATATTGGTCTTTGGTACCATCCAAGTTATCTCTCCTTGATTAAACTCTTTTCTTGAGTAAATCAAATCGAGAGATAGAGATAATAACTCCTTGAGTATTTTCTATTGATTTAGTCTAGTTGATTCTCTAGAAAACAACTCGGATTTGTCCATACAGATTGCTAATCGAAATATTGGGTGAGGTTGTTAGACCCCCGCTTTTTCAGTGGAGATGCTCTAACACATGGAAAATTATACATTGTTAAAGAATTCCCAAATTATGACATGATTCTGGGGCACTCGTTGGTATATGGAAATAAAGCGAAATTGGGAGTATCCCCTCTGCTGGTGTCAATACCCGAAAGAATTTCCAACAAGCCATTTATCCCTGAAGATTACATGTTGCCGTATCAACAACTTACCAGTGTAACCCAATTACCTGGAGAGATCCCGTCGATGTTCATCCGTAGATTCCGAACACAAGTAAGTCTTATAGGACAACCCTTTCTGCACCCAGTCACTTCTCCTATCGGCCAGGCATGGGGACTCGGTCCAGTTATCAACTTGTGCGTCACTAAGAGATGTGAATGGGTTGTTGGGCCTTTTAAGTGTTTCATAAAAATTTTGGAGGTTGTCTTAGTCGAGAATAATAAACCCAAGAATCAAGTAGCCACGCAACACCAAAACCCATTCCAAGTTAGAGATATGGTAGTAAAAGTTGTCGCTCAACCTCCTTCATCCAACTCCACTGACGAACCATACTTAGTAGAAGAAGTTATTTTGGGAGGTTACTGCAAGCTCATCAATGCCGACAAGTTGTAAGGTGTAGTAATACACGCTCAGTTTCTCAAACCCTTTTAAGCCTAAAATCGTCACGCCGCCTCTTGCCTCACAATTCTTCTTAGTATTTCCTTCAGCGATTTCCCTTTTCCTGAAATATTTGTAATCCCTCCAAAATGATTGCACTGCTTGCATTCATAATTAGGGTTTCGATTTTAATTAAAAGCATCTTTATTTCAAAATGAGTTTTCCTGAATCATCTCAAAGGAAAAGTAGCCAGCAAATCCAAACCCCCACAAAGTCATTACCCATCAATTAAAAACCATAAAAAATCAAACCCTACAAAAAATATCTTGTTCAAAAAAAATGTTGAAGGAGTGAATATGAAAGGAAGAAGATCATCAAGTGGCGGCACAGACACCTTTCTTCAAGAACGTTTGGCTTCAACTTTCGCCTGACGAGGTTTATCTACTTCTCACGACGTGTTTACCAGCTTGTGGAAGCTCATGCTTCTACCCAGGCGGCATGTCACGTCATGTGTAATTTGCAAGGGAAAATCCAATAAGAGGTTGGTTAAATCCTTAACTATTGCTACTGTTTCCCCCTATTTTGAGTTATTGTTGCCAACGACATACGAGGCGTTGCCATGGAAGTAGTTAGATAATGGGACACGCCTACTAGCATTATTGTTGCGCTATTTATGTGATTTGGCTTCCCGTCCGCTGAATCGCTCTGGAAGAATGGAAGAACTCGTTTTTTGCAAAAGGGGTTTTGGGATTCTTTCGGGAGATTTTATTCATTCATCCAATTAAAGATATGAAATTATCAAAGCAGCATAAATGAAAGAATATTACTCGAAGAAGCATGGCTCTTGTCACATGAACAAAAAAAAAACCTAGAGTATCAAAAGCATCTACAAGCTTCGAAAAGATTGTTTTTATATGGAAGGAAATAACAGAATGAAAAACTAGTTATCAATGTCAAAGCCTGCTCCAGCACCCTCTCTAAAGACTGTTCCAGCGCTATCTCCAAAGCCTGCTCCAGCACCCTCTCCAAAACCTGTTCCGGCGCCATCTTCAAAACTTTCTTCAACATCCTATCCAACGGCCCCAGCGTTTGCTTCAGTGCCCTCTCCAGTGGCCGCTTCAATAGCATCCTCGACGACCGCTTCAACTTCTTCAACAACAGTTTCGGCATTCTGGGCTGCGCCGGTATCCTTCTCAGTAACTGATCCAACAGCCTCTTGAGGATACTCCGGTTCGTCAACATCGGAGTCTAGGATTACGATACCGTCATGAACATGGTAATTGAACTTGTTCTCGCCTGAAGGTTTCTTAGGATCGATCCTTCGCCGCTTCAGTCGAGCAGCGAATCTTTCGCCCCGATACTGGATTGCTGAGATACTTCACCACACTGAGACTTGACGCGATGGGACGCTTCATCATGCCTCCACTTTTCCTCCATGTCAACCGAAGCTATGAAAGCTTGAGCACGCATCCGAACAAGACGTGGATGAGATAGAGGCACACCATGTATGATCCGACCAGATTCACGAAATAAAGGATCAATTTTGTTCAATGCTTCCTCATATGCAGAAACCCTGGGTTTGTCGACTTTAAAGCTTCTCTCTAAAGAATCGAAGGATAATCATCACCAGGAGTTCCCATCATATACTGCAAAAAGCATTATGTCCGCCTCAACAACCTACGTGGTAAAAGAAAGCAAAAGAAGAGCTATGAGAGATTCGTTGAGTATGCGAGTAGGTGAAAACCCTAAGTTAAATTCGTAATGGAAAGTCATTTTTTACGCGACATTCACTCCAGAGGTTGTAGAAACTTCGTTTTGATATCCGATTTTAGTAGTTGACCAACCTATGAAACAAAAAAAATCTGACTTTCATATATTAGAGAAAAATTAAGATTTGGAGATTTTTTTTCGGTGATAAGTCCACGTGAATTTGAACTCGGGAATATAAGGTTTTCAGCAGCAATACATTCCAAAGTTGGAATCATATCTCTTAGATTGTATTCCGGAACGTCATGCCCTTTTAACATGCACTAGCAGGGACATAGACGTACACTTTTTATCGGGTGTATCATCAAATTCTCTACCGTTTGTGCTAGTTTGTTTTGTTGGATGAAGTATGTGGCAGTCTTAGTATATGAGACACTGCAAGCTCGTTTCTACCAATCACAAACCCTAGTTTATCTCATGCATGAATCTTGAGCAGATGAAGGATTTGAACGCGTATTTTCCTTTGGTATAATCCCAATACATGTTTCCATATGTGAGAATCCTGAACAGGTTTTATAAAATACTAGCTTTCTTGATCATGATAGAAACCCTAGATTAGTCTTGATGGGTGATCCTTATTTGGATGCGATGAAACGTGATTTTGAATCATCTAATATTAGACTTGTGGAAATGTTCTGGCATCTGTGGTTTGGTTGCAAGGGTTGAAACATTTTTTCATAGGAGAAGGCTATGTTGATTTTTGTTTAAATATCGGTCATGGGAGCTGAGGCTCGGACATGATATTTGATTCTCGGTCATACACCTTTAGTGAAAAGTCTCTAATTCCAAGCATTCTAAATTCTACCAATTTGTTGTGCACCCGGAATCTCTATGTCAATAGTGTAAGAGTATGTCATCTAGGAGTTGGATGTTTGGGCCGCCTCATGTTAGTCACATAAATTTATGATACACGGTTCTTTATTAGTCCCCAATTTGTTGTATGAATAGGGATTCTCATTTACTGGAGATGTTTGATAATCACGTAAGACCTATGTATTTATCGAGATTGAGTCTTCAGGGATGAGACAAAGTCATCGTTTTGTTTCTGTTAGATGTATTGACAGGAATTCATGTGAACTTCCATTGAAAATTCTCTACTGAGTAAAATCCTTCTTCTGTGAGATGGTCAAACGAACTTGAGAGTAGTAGACACATTACGACTGAGGGAGATGTAAGTGGTTGTCGTATATTTTCCATCGGTCATCACGTTTGACTTTGACACATAGGGCAGCTTGTTAACACGATTTTTAGAGAGAATGGGCTTTAACTACGGGAACTTCTAGGAGCTTCTGGATGAGTAACTTATGGTTTAGAGCTGCGGTCTCTGATCCTTTCCGTATTACTTCAGTGACAGTAATTGATTATGGCTGTATCTCAAGTAATGAAGTCTTATCTAAATTATTAGCCTCACGAGTATCGCTTCAGATTTCTTTTCCCTTGATAGGTTTGGGTGAAAATATATTCTCCTTCTCCGTTTGGGTGAACTAAGGTCCCATCGGAAAATAATACTGGATAATCATTGGTGTAGCTGAGATTGAGTATCATCGATACTTGGTCGTACAATTTCTATAAATCCTCTTCTTTCTGACAGGACGGGTGTTGAGATAACATATCGACCATCATCTTTGCATCTTCAGATAAGTATGAGCTTCGACCGAGCGTCTTCTTGGAAACTATTCTTGTCTTATACTTTGTCGTGTTCTAATCATGATCCTCTGAAGCAGTAAGAACAACAAGTTGTATCTTGGACGGATATGGTAATCCATGAAAGTAGGCGTCTCTGCAATGTTTTGATTAGGTCACGAAGTTTTTGGAACCTTTATAAGTTTTCACCAAGTTTATCCTGAAGACAACAAAATAAAAATGCGACGAAAAAAGAACGAGGTCAATCAGATACAAAATGAAAGAGTTATAAGTAAAATAGTTAAGTGAAGTAAACTTCCCGAGTCCCCTGTGATCAGGTTTAGGTCCCTTGACCTAAACGAATTTTGGAGCAAATATTCGTCATCATCTCCAAGTTTAAAGCATCATCTGGTTCTTGAGGTCCTTAAAAGTAATAAGTTCGACTGGATGGTTGCTCCCTTGATTTGTCACGTTCGTAACGAGCTTCATCTTCTCTGGTGAGGTTGAAAAGACGAGGGTACCCAAATACACCACAATCTTTTTATATCAACCTATAAGTATGATACCAAGTGTGATTGTATATGGACAAAGTCGATACAATATGACAACTTGATATTCACTTGATAATAGTTACAATCCGAGGCCGATTCATTATAGGATCAATATCAAGTGATTAGGAATTAACGTACAAGAGCAATTTACTTTAATTATAATAAAATAATTATAATGCGGAAAAGTAAAGTAAATGGCACAACAAGATTTTGTTAACAAGGAAACTGCAAATGCGTTCAATTTTGAATACTTTCAGAATTAAGTTGTTATACAAAATCTAATATCAACTTCGTATAGTTGAGACATTAGATACTTAGTTCCCTCAGTATCCCTGTTCCTTCGCTTCTAGAGTCACACACATGAATAACAAGTGTTAGAGCACTACTCGGTCGAACTCGCAAGTGTTATTATCTCAAGCTTGTTGTCAAGTTTAGTTTCCAAAACTATAAGTATTGATTTCTAGTCTATTATAGCTAATTCTCGGATTAGGATATAAAGTGTAGTTGAGCATTAGACTTCACGGAGTCATCAATTGAAGACGAAGAACTACTAAGGGAAGCTTGTGGAAATTCATCAACAAAAGGTATGTGGAGACTTGAACTCATCTATCACTCAAAAGTCTATCTACTCTATCTCCTATTTGAGATAAAAGTCATAGAGCTATATAGACTTCGATTATACACATTTGATATTTTGAGCTGAGTTTAACTCGCTTACATATTTCTCGAAATATGTGTTGGTAAGATTTCGCTTTAACCAAGTTCATCTTATATTCTTGACGAAAGTCAAAAATCATCATGTGAAAATCACCAGGTAACATCTTATATGATTTGTGTAAGACAGTCATTTGATGTAGACTCAAAATGTTTCGTATTGATCATTCGATCACTTGAAAATTGATTCGAAGCTAATAGTTTGTGTGAGACAGCTATTGTCGTCTTCTAAGAAAGTTTCAATGATTGAAATGGTATTTTAGAACATATAACCATGATTGGATATAGCAAAGTATGCATACTTGTATGCTAACTGTTGCAAGTTATTCCAAGTCCGAGAACCATGGTATGCATACCCGTATGCGTACTGATTGGTTTATGAAAGTATGGGAGCTTAGTATTGATAAGTGCTTAAATTACATCTTTCGAATATCAATTTATTATATTTTTCTTGGCTATTTTCTTGTTTTATTTGTATATTATGCTTTGTTTTGCATTTTATAGGTACATTGGAGTCATACGATGTGAAAGGATCGAAAACGAAGTTAATTCACTGCCTTGGTAACGACTCGGAGCGTGCAAGCACACATGGATGTAATGTTTCAGAAGTATTATTACTGGAGTTCACCAGCACCTTTTGTCTCAAGGCAACCACTGAAATGCAAGTTAAGTTCACTAAAGGCATACATAATTTCCTGCTCAGGGCACCTCCCTCTTTATGCCTCAACAGATGAAATACTAAGTATTTTGGGACCTAGTTTTCCAAGTTCATGTTGCTGCAACCAGTTCGGGAGAGTTCTTTGCCGTTGCAGCTGAACCAAGTTCATTTTCGTCCATGCCATAGGGTGATTTCCGATGGTTAAGAGAGTTTTAGAAGCTGAGAAGAACACAAAGGTTTTGTTTGAGTTATGGGTTCGTGTTTGATAGTTAGAATTGGAATACAAGCCATGAAAACAGGAAAGAATACCTGATGCTACTGCCGATTGATTTAATGGCTATGATTGAGGGTTAAACGAAGTTTTTGAAGATTCAGCAATGAACAGAACTTGGGTTACATTGGACTGAGTTTCCAGTGAAGTTTTAGAGGATTTGAACATGAATTCCGTGCCAAACTCCTGCCATTGAGTTGTGATGATAAATGATGAGATTAATCCGTGGTTAGTGTTTATTAATGATTAGCAGCCTTGGGTTATGCTTTTAATCGTATGTGCAAGGAAGGAGATTGAATGAGGATAAGAAATCAACAGCATGTTCATGTCCCTTTCACAACCAGAAAATGCATATTACCTGTTTGTTTGAAGACCTGAACTACCAATGCCTCACTAAAGTTCTGTTGTGTCTAATTGTTATGGTCCATACGGTTCTGTTGAGTGTTAGAGAAGGTTTAGATGATTGGGTTTGCAGGGAATTCAAGTTACAGCGAGTTTTGGGCAAAATTAGAGATCTAAGGAATGGGTTGTTGTTGCTGTCAATCAGATGGGGGTTAGCCATTTCAGGATACAATGAAGCCACCGATTGCGGCTTTTTGACTACACTATCTCTTGCCGTAGCTAGCCATGAGTCAGGTGGATTGTACAAGGGACGTTTGGCACTGGCTAGGATCTGTTTTCAACACCGAAAAAGATTAGAATGTATTAGTTTGAGCGAGAAGTCAGCAGCCAAGATGTGAAGTCATACGCTTTTGCAGGAAGATTAGGTTATTAAAGAAGAACCCTAGGCTACAGATCATCTCATACCCCCTTCAGCTGCCGCAACCCTAGTTTCAGCGAGCTTTTGCTCGCTGAACAACCACCACCACCATTTGCATATCCACCTGCATTCCGCCAGCATCTCTTGCATCTCCATTACCATTATAACCACCTGTATTACCTTCCATTGCATATCATCTGCACCAGTTCAACACTTCACCTTATCTGCACCAGTACTTCATACCATTACATTCCAAAACCACCTGCATACACCCACCATATCCATTCATACCACCATCAACAGTAGCAGCTGGAGTTCAGATCAATCTTCCATACATCCATTCCACCATACCCCTGCATATGCACATCTCCACCAGAATATATCTCCACCTGTACACCCTTCCATCATCCCCAGTTTGCATACCACCTGCACACCATCATCTGCATATCGCACAGCATACACCATCAACACCAGGTCCTGTCACAGTCCACCACGCCTTACGACGTTACCACCAGTTCGCCTCATTCAACCACTTTCATCTGTTCACAGCAGGACCTGGAACTGACAAGTACATCCGTGCCACCATCACCAGCATATAGGCAGCAAGGAGAACAGGAAATACAGCTCCAAGGCAGCATCAGTTTGCATACGCCACCACCATTCCATTATCACCAGGCTACACTGTCTCCAACACCATCAGTCCACAGTCAAATCCAACTGCAGTTGTTTGGTTTTGTATTCTTGTTTTTATTTGCTTCTTTGTTTGCCATGAACTCTAGTATCTAATTGCATCCTGATTAGGGACGAATTCGACGTCCGGGCATGAACTCAATTTGATATGTAAACTGCCTATTTCTTGAAATTTATATTGTTATTGCTCATTCACTACCGTGCCAATATTGCTATATGAATTATTTCTCATTCGTTTAAGTTGCAAATTGAATGGTTGTTTGATAATTCTATTGCTAATTGAGACCTCTTCGATCTGTAATTGTCTAGAGACTCTTAATACAAGTAGTAATATGTGGTTATCGACGATGGGATTTTGTTAAGTAATCATATGTATTGAATGACACTAATAGATGAATCGAGCTTTTGTGTTTGTTACTAGGAATAACCTATCTCACAGAGCTTAAGGCATTTGTTTGAGTCACACCTAGTAAGCGTACCTCTAGGAAACTTGGCAAGTAGAATCCGGTAGTCGAGCGCTTCCATGTCTGGTGAACTTAGAAGATATAACGGAATAGTTGAACGTACTAATTATTCTAGGGTTATTAGTAATGGGTACTTTGCAGAAACTAGCTATATCATTAAGATTCATGTTTTGTGACTTAGAAGAAGTCCTTGGTCATTCTCATTCTCATATTTGCATTTCTTATTCAGAAATTGAATCGACAACTTAGACTCAACTCTCCCTGTGGATACGAACTCGACTTTCCTCACTACTTCTTTATATATTTGTGTAGCATAAGAGAATTATTATTGATAGGTTGACAGCCTCGTCAAGTATGCATACCGGTATGCGTAATAGCGTGAGTTTGGAAGGTATGCGAACCCAGACTTAGTCCGACCACTTAGGTATGCGTACCCATTTGCATACTTGAGTAGGTTATGTTTTAAAATCGGTTTGTTCATGAGCTAATACATTTATATATTAAGGAATCCAATTTTTTGCAAACCGTGGCTATAATGTTCATGAATTAATTTGAGTGAATCAAAATCAATTTTGCTTCAATTGTGTCTTGTATACTTCTATGAGAATATAAACGATTGAACAATTCTAGAACTAGTTTCATTTGAGTCATTTAAACTAGATATGATTAAGATTAATAAGGTTGATATGAAAGTGTTCATTTGGCTAACTTCGGTTAACTATTGTTGAGACAACAAGGTGTACACGTTTAGGTACGGTTACTCATATATAAATGAAGTCAATTTTCATTTGTGTGTAACAAGATAAGTTCGATTTAACGGTTGAAAGATATTAGCTTGAGTCTAAGCAGGTTTTCATCTAACGGTGAATATTCAATGCTTTGTTACCAAGGTAACATTGATTGCAAACCCTGATTTGAATACTATATAAGAGATAACAATAGCAACTGGGAAACCTAATCCCCACACCTTCCGTGTGATACTAGTTGCGACTAGAGTCGATTCTTATTTAACCTTAGGTCTTTCCAAAACCCTGTAGGTTGACGACTTAAAGACTTCATTGGGATTGTGAAGCCAGACCCAACTATTTCTTTGTAGTTGCATATTCTGATCTTGATCGTGATTGTGTACTATCTTCTCTAAGATTTGCTCGAGATTTAATCTCCGATAGGCAAGATAAAAAGTAGTCACAAACATCTTCGTCTCATCATTTGTGATTCTACAATATCTTGTTTTGCTACCATATGATTAAGATTATTGCGAGGTGATTGATATTACTAGGCTGGTCTTAGGTAATATAAGCTGGTGCATCAATTGATTCTTGTTCAGATTGATTTATCAAAAGACAGAACAAAATTTCTAGGTATTTCTGTGGGAGACAAATTTATCTATTCAATAGAATTTTCTGTGTGAGACAGATAGGTTTATCAAGTCTTTGACTTTGGGTCGTAGCAACTCTTAGTTGTGGGTGAGATTATTTAAGGGAATCAAGTGCGTAGAGTCCTGCTTGGATTCAGAGGCGTAAGGAACGCGACTGTACCTTGATCACTGTGGTTGGTTAGGGTCAACTACATTCCAGTACGAAGTTAGCTTGGAGTAGGATGGTGTTTGTAGCGGCTTAATACAGTGTGGTGTTCAAATCTGGACTAGGTCCCGGGTTTTTCTGAATTTGCAGTTTCCTCATTAAATTTTTTATGGTGCCCGTGTTATTTCTTTTCCGCATTATATTTGTTTATATAATTGAAATATCACACGTTGTGCATAAGTTCAATCAGTTTGTGAATTCGACCGTTGGGTTGTTGATTAAATTGATTAATACTTTGATATTTGTTATTGATATCGTCCAAGTTATTTACTATATTCATTCGGGCTCGCCAATTCCTATTTGTTTGATTGCAGATTGAATTGAGAAATTGAGATATAAATATTAGATATACTTTTCTTAAGATTTGGTCTGACTATCTAGTTGATTCTCTTGAAAGTATATTGGATTTAGTTCATAAAGATTGCTAAACGAAATATTGGGTGAGGTTGTTAGACCCTCGCTTTTTCAATTGGTATTAGAGTAGGCAAACACATTTAAGACCTCATAAGTCTGTGTTTGTAGCGGTCTGACTCTATGGACAATAGTGTTATCTCTGAAAATCGCATCACCAAAAAAAAAAGTTTTGTTTCTATGGAATCTATTAAAGAGAAAGATTTCTCAATATCAAATATAGATGCAACTAGTGTTTCAACGAAATAGACGGGCACTAATAAGTGTTACCCCGATTACCTTTCAAACGAGTCTGACGCTGTTGATGAAAAGGAAGCAGCCAAAGAGAGTGAACTAATTCTAAATCTTGTTTGAATCTAGGCTTATAGAATCAATCGGTTGAAAAACAATGTCAATGTTCTTCTCGGTATAGTGAAAGATCATGACTCTAAAGTAAAGGCTTCTGGCAAGGAATTCGCCGATGTTCACTCATCACGAACCTTAATCGAGGCGAACCTCAAAAAGGATGCTTTGGGAATAGAATATCTTTTGAGTAAACTCTCAATTCAAGGATGTTCCGAAGATTCCACTATACCAACTGCTTTTGTCTCAACTGTAAGAAATTCAGTTCCAGAAGTAAAATCAGAATCCCATTGGAAAATATGTGCTTGTATCTTCCTCTAATCAAGGATACTTCGCATCATTCGGAAGGAAGAATCTCCTAGTTACTTTGTTAATCCAATTAATTCTAATCACTCAGGTGATCATAAAGTATGACTCTTTTGTGATTCAAAAGAACATCTTGAACAGAAAAGCAAGTCTAGGTTGAATAACAATTCTATTGTTCGTCTTCAACACACCTTAGATTTAATACTCCAAGGTGTAACTGACATTCGGATGTCTAAACCTATCGACTTTAGTACTCACCTTGTTAACTCTATCAGGAAAGTCAGTTCTACTTGCTCATCGAATGTGCGGACAAATTGTAACTCTAATTCAATTTGGTCAAGGAGATTTCAGAAATATCCCCTTTAGCCTAATGTGAAGAATGATGTTCAAGATGTGAAAAAGATTCCTTTAGCTAGAAGAAAAAGTGAAGATGTGATAGGACAACCTTAATCTAATAATTAAAGAATACAAGGATCTTATCAGCAAGCTGTCAAAATCCTCCACACAAATCTCTTCTGGTAAGGATTCTAACTATGTCTCATATTTTGATGACAGTGAGTTTTATGATAATTTTTCACGTCCAAAAGGACTTTCTCCTGGTATTGGAAGAAAAAAAAGTCTCAATTGTGAACACCATTCATTTAATGAGCTTAGGGCTCATACTTATTCTAATTGATCACAAGGTTGAAAACTCACTCACAAAAAATCCTGGATGAGTGAGATATGATCAGGTATACTTGATGGCAAGATGTTTTCTGATTCTCTATCTTTTTTCTTATCGTTCTTAGCAGGATTATCATTCACAAACATTTTTGTATAAGTATTGTGTTTGGTTTTGTCAAGATTTTGATTTTTAATTTCTTTTTGAAATTTCGTTATGTCAAAATGCTACTCTTATGCTCTAAATTTTTCTCTAGTAAGAATATAAAATTTATTGAGCTCAAATTGTGAAATTATTCACGTAGCAAAACATTGGTGTTTATACAATGTCTCGTGTCACGTTTTTCGCTATCTGAGTATTTTCCGGTATGGGTCAAGGTTGTGTTCGTATGGGTACCCTTGTTACATGTCATGAACCAACTTTGGAAACCCTCAAATCAGTTTCCAGTGAAACTCTTTAAATAACCAGCCTTTTCTATGAGAGTACGCATACTCCATGTTATTTCTCTTGTCAAGAATGGGATCTCCTTTTGGCTCTTGTAGTTTTGCAAAAGGTTTTCTTGATAAGGGTCTTGTTTTCGAGCTCAAAGAGGAGGAGAAAAAGACTCTTGTAGAAGTTGATGACACCTCTTCTCAATTGGCTTAAAATTATTCAGATGTTGAGGACGATGAACATATTTTTGCTGAAGTTGTACAAAACTTTATCTGTCAGTTTAACGATACAAGATAAAAAGTAGTCACAAAGATCTTCGTCTCATCGTTTGTGATTCCAAAATATCTTGTTTCGCTACCATACGATTAAGATTATTATGAGGTGATTGATAATACTAGGCTGTTCTTCGGGAATATAAGTCTGGTTTATCAATTGGTTCATGTGTACCTTGATTTATCAAAAGACGAAACAAAACTCGTAGGTCAGCTTATATATTCTAATAGATTTTTCATGTAGGAGACAAAATTATGAGGTGATTGATAATACTAGGCTGTTCTTCGGGAATATAAGTCTGGTTTATCATGTAGGAGACAAAATTATATATTCTAATAGATTTTTCTATGTGAGACAGATTTTTTTATCAATTCTTCGACTTTGGGTCGTAGGAACTCTTGGTTGTGGGTGAGATCAGCTAAGGGAATCAAGTGTGTAGAATCCTACTGGGGTTCCGATACGTAAGGAGCACAACTATAACTTGATCAGTGTGAGATTAATTAGGGCTCAACTATATTCCATTCTGAAGTTCATTGGTAGTAGGATAGTGTCTGTAACGTCTTAATGCAGTGAGGTGTTCAAAGCTGGACTAGGTCCCGGGGGTTTTCTACATTTGCGGTTTTCCACGTTAACAAAATTCTAGTGTCTGTGTTATTTTTTTCCGCATAATATTTTGTTATATAATAGAAATATCACAGGTTGTGTGTTAAGTTCAATCAATTGTGAATCCAACCTTTGGTTGTTGATTATATTGATTGACACTTGAACATTGGTCTTTGGTACCATTCAAGTTGTTTCACATAATAATCAGGCTCGTGGATTTTTATATGTTTGATTTGCTGATTACATTGTGAAACAAAGATATAAACTCTTTGATGTACTTTTATCTAGATTGAGTCTGACTGTCTAGTTGATTCTCTTGAAAGTATATTGAAGTTTGTATATTCAGATTGTCGAACGAAATATTGGGTGTGGTTGTTAGACCCCTGCTTTTTTAATTGGTATCAGAGCAGGAAAACACGTTTAAAACCTCATAAGTGTGTGTTTATAGCGATCTGAATATGGATAGGAGTGTTTTATCTGATAAACGCATCACCAGAAACAAGAGATTTGTTTCTATGAAATCTATTAAAGAGAAAGATTCGTCAATCTCGAATATAGACAAACCTAGTGTTCCAACTAAATAGACTTCCATTGACAAGTGTTACCCGGATTACCTTACTGACGAGTCTGACTCTGAAGTTGAAAGGGAAGCATCCAAAGAGAATGCAGTGACTCTAAACTTGTTAGAATCTAGGCTAAAGATGTCAACCGGTTAAAACACAAATTCAATGTCCTTTTTGGTATAGTAAATAAGCGTGACTCTCTGATAAAGGTCCTTCAAGAGAAAAATGCCTCATTATGTTCTTCACGAACTCTGCTTGAGGAAAAAAATCAAAGAATATGCTTTGGAAATTGAACTTCTTTTGAGTAAACTCTCTGTGCAAGAATGTTCCAAAGAGTCCACTATACCAATCACTTCTGATTTAACTATAAAAAAATCAGTTCCAGAAGCAAAATCTAAATCCCTTTATGTTGAAAAAGATGTGCTTGTGTCTTCCTCTAATCAAGAAATATCTACATCACATGGAAGGAATACATCTCCCAATGATGGTGTTAAGACTGTTCTGTCTAATCACTCATGTGATCAGAAAGTGTATCTCTTTGTTGATTCAAAAGGACATGTTGAACAAAAGAGGAAATCGAGGTTGAATGGCAATTCTATTATTCGTCATCAACACACCTTAAATTTAATTCTCAAAGGTGTAACTGATATTCGTATGTCTAGACCAATTGGTTTTAGTACTCACCCTGTGTACCCTATCAGGAAAGTCAGTTCGATGTGTTCCTCAAATGTTCAAATGCGCAACAGTCTTCCTAGACCATCTCGTCCAAGAAGAGCTCAAGAATCTTCTTCTATTAAAAAGGGAGATCATGTTGTTCTTGATGTGGAAAAGGTACCAGAAGAAGGAAACAAAAATGGAAGTATGGAAGACAACCTAAATCTGATAATTGAAGGATATAAATAAATCATTAACAAGATTTCAATTCCCTCTAGCCAAAATTCTTCTGGTAAGAATACATACTATGCGTCATATTTTTATGATAGTGAGTTTTATGATAACTTTTCGCATCAAAAAGGTTTTCCTCCAAAGATTAGGAAAAAGAGGTTTAACCAAAAACAATGTTCATTGGAGCTCAAGGCTCATACTTGTGCTAATTAATCACAAGTTTGAAATCTCACTCACGAAAATTCCTGGTTGAGTGAGATATAATCAGGTATACTTGACGGCAAAATGTTTTATGATTATCTAACTATTTTCCTATCGTTCTTAGATGGATTATCATTCCCAAACATTTTTGCATAAGTATTTGTGTTTGGTCTTGTCATTTTTTTTAATTTCCTTTTGAAATTTTAAGATGTCAAAATGCTACTCTTATGCTCTAAATTTTTCTCTTATGAGAATGTAAAATTTATCGAGCTAAGACTTGTGAAAGTTTTCACTCGGCAAAATTTTGCCCTGCAAACAGTCTCCTTGAATTGCATCCTTCGTTGCTTTGGTTCTTTTCTCCTATGAGCCAAGTTTTCGTTCGAATGGGTACCCATGATACTTATCACGAATCAACTTTGGAAATACTAAAACCTGTTTTCCCGAGAAACCATTTAAATAACAACTTGAAGAGTACGTGTACCCCGGGTTATTTTTCTTGTCAAGAATGTCATCTCTTTCGGGGTCTTGTAACTTTGCAAAAGGATTTATTGATAAGGGTTTTGGTTTCGAAGAAGAGGAGAAAAAATCTCTTGTGGAAGTCAATTACACCTCTACTCAATCTCCTGATATTCTTCCAGACTTTGAGGATGATGAAGAGATTTTTGCTCAAGTTGTTTAAGATTTTATAGGTCAGTTTAATGATGCAAAACTACTTCTTGTTGATACCTTAAAAAACCTTGATATGTTAAGAACTGAGTTGAAAAAGGTTAACTCTGACCTTTCTCTCATGAAGACACATGTTAAGGATCGTCTCAAGAAGTGTATCATATGCGAAGATGCAGTCGATATCATCTGTCACAAGCTTGAAGGTCTTGAAACCCATGAAGCTTCCGTTCATGAACGTTGATTATAGATTGTGACCTTTTTCTTTTAGAGTTGTTTTTAATTATTGTCTAGGAACCTTCTTATGATAATTTATTCTTGTGTTTTTAAGAAGGATAACTAGGGTTTGGAATAGCCATTATTGTGAGTACACATAGCTATTGCCAACGTTTTCATCTTGCAATGTTTTTAGATTTATTTATTTAAATTCTAAAGTTTATTTGTAAGATGATTTTTGTAGTATTAATCTTTAGGGATATTTTGACTTTGGGTCACAACTTTGTGATCAGAGTTGTGTTTGGGTCACCCCAAAATTTTAATTAGAGTTTGGGTCACGAGACCACGGTTGAACATCTTGACCGTTACATAAATAATTTTATTTTAAACTTATTTGTATCGTGCTAACGGTGTTAGTTAAGTGTCAACATATGCACTGCACGTGCAAAAAGATTCCTCTCATACTCGACTTCGTTAGAGAAATAAACGGAAAAACTTTGGGAAATCAGAAACAATATCAAGACACTTCTGAAATCAATCGATTTTTGTTCTAAAAAAAGAAGCCAAGTTATCCAATTCCTCGCTAACTAATCGTTTTCTATCTTAATCACTTGTTTGGATTTAAGCTTTCTTTCTTCGTTACAGAATCCTTTGATTCTTTCTTTCCCTGTGGTAAGAATCCATCGCCATTTTTATTTTTTCATAAATCACACACAATTTGATTGATTTGTATTCTGAAATTCCTAATTAGAGTCCACCTGAATCTTCGTATTATACCGTGTTACGGGTTCCAGATTGGGATTGGAATTTATGTTCTAATTTTTTCCGGAAGCTCGAGTACGTACTCATCATCATCCTCCTGTCATGTCTGCCATCATCCCGTCATTAACTGTCGGCTCTCAACTCCGTCCAAAAGTACTCCCATGTTCGTGCTCTGTCTCACCAAAATTTGCTAGGCTTCATCAGCAGCACCTTCATCATCATCGTCAACAACAGCCAAACTTGCTCCAGCTCCGTCACGTTCTCCATCATAATTCTCTGTTACGTTCTCAACTCCTTCAACAGAGACCCAAACTCGTCATCGTGTTCTTCTAACAGCCATGCATGTAGCAACCATCAACAGTTTCACTCTCCTTCCGGCCAACTCCAAACAGCCGGAACTTCATCAACAACCAAGCTTCGTTCAAGCTTCTCTGTTCCAGCTCCGTTTTCATCACGTTCCATCGTTACTGGAAAGAACCACCAGCGCGAGAAAAAGCCGTCACCGTAACCGTCGAGCTCGTCATTGCCGTGATTATCTGAAGTTCTAGCACTCTTCACGTTCAATGGATGTCAGTAGCAGCTACCATTACCATCATCACCGAGCCACTCCTCAATATCCTTCTCACGAACAGCAACACCCTGCCATCAAGCTTGAGAAGCACCATCTTCAGTTCACCCTTCATCTGTGGCAGAAGCATCTTCGTCATTCTTTTGTTCACTCGAGCTCGTCAATGTCGTCATTCTATCTACAACACCATCGTTATTCTTCTTCCGGCTACAGTCTACAGCTCCCACTTTCCATGACAGCAACCTTCATCTCGAACAATCATCAGCCGCGCAACAGAAATCACCAGCCTCCGCCGAAATGAGCTCTTCCAACACCGGCAGTAAACCATCATCGTCGTCCATCTCGTCTCCTCAGCAGCAGATCCGTTATTCATCTACTACCAACGACTCTTGAGCTTCCATCATTCTTTGCATCGTCTAGCATCATCGTGTCGACAAACATCCAACTTTTCCGTCACTGCCATCATCTTCCAACTGCAAATCTTTCCCAGCCGAGAACTAGGAAGTCGAGTATGAGAAGAACTTTTTGCACGTGCAGTGCACATGTTGACACTTAACTAACACCGTTAGCAGGATACAAATTAGTTTAAAATAAAATTATTTATGTAACGGTCAAAATGGTCAACCGTGGTCTCGTGACCCAAATTCTAATTAAAATTTTGGGGTGACCCAAACGCAACTCTGGTCACAAAGTTGTGACCCAAAGTCAAAATATCCCTAATCTTTATGGTTTAATATATTGCAATTGTTATGGGATATGTTGTTTACGTCCGTGAACCTTGAGTTTCCCATATATGCTCAAAAGTTAACTATATCATATGTCGGTATGAAAGTATTGATAAAAGATAGAATGAACTTTTGAATACAAAAATTAAGCCTATTATGTCATTATGCAAATATTGATGGGAGATAGGATGAACTTTTGTTTACAAATATTAAGTCTATTATATGTCATTGTGCAAATGGTGATGAAAAATAGAATGAATCTTTCATTATTCTACAGTATCGGTCTTTCCCCGATACACATCTTTGTGTATGTACTGTGCAGCTCCATAAGTTCTCTTGTGTGAGTATTTCCGATTAAATTAATCTTGGGTTCTCTTATAGTTAATTTAATTGAGTTTTTGGATACAAATTCATGTCTCATGTGATTTGTTAATGTCCAAAGAAATCCTTCTTTTCTTGTAAAAGTAAGGTCGCTCTTGTTGTTCTTTCGAGAATGAAATTTAATGGGGGAGAGTTCTTAATTGAACATGTGCTTAATTGCCAAATCTTTGTGAGGAGTGCGGTTGTGGAATATTGTAGGAGTTTTCTTGTATCTTTATAAACTCCTTGATGAATACACTAAGTTTCGACTATGTGAAATCATCGAAACAAGTTGGTATGTTGTTCTCTTTTGGTCATGAAGTATCTCTATGAGAATTTCATGAGGCTCCCACTAGTTTTTGTACCTTTGCCAATTTATATTGACAAAAAGGGGGAGAATTAATGTGTAGTTCGCACTACAAATACATATGGTTTACGGATCATTATGTAAGGGGGAGTAGTTTTCATTGTGAGATGAAGTATTGACTAAGGGGGAGTCATACATATCACCAGAGTATTGTTGTCAAACTTGTGATACAATTGGACTTTGATGATGTGTAATAATACTATGACACTGTATAAAAATGATTGAGAGCAACTATTTTCTCATTGTTATAGCTACGGATCTTCAACAACTATGATGCTGAGTTGAACACATTTAGAATCATTGGAGTACTTGGAAGTTACGAAGATTTCGAGTAATGTTGAAGAACCAAGGAGATCAAGCATTTGGATGAGAAGCTACAAAGTTTATTTATTGTGTAATCCATATGTATTGATATTTTTGTCAATAAAAATAATAAAGGGGGAGACTATTAGAGCACTGCTCGGTCGAACTCGCAAGCGTTGCCATCTCAAGCTTGTTTGTCAATGTTAGTGATCAAAACTATAAGTCTTGATTTCTAATCTAGTTATAGTGATGTCTCGGACTAGGATAGATTGTGTATTTGAGCATTAGACTTCACAACGTTCATCAATTGAAGACGAAAAACTACTAAGGAGAGCTTGTGGAACTTCATCAACAAAATATATGTGAAGAATAAAACTCATATATCACTAGGAAATTCTATTTATACTCTATCTCCTATATTGAGACAAAAGTCATATTACTATATAGTATTCGATTATACACATTTGAGATTTCGAGTTGAGTTTAAATTGCTTAAATATTTCTCGAAATATGTGTTGGTAAGCTTTCGCTTCAACCAAGTTCATCTTATATTCTTGATGAAAGTCAAAATATAATCATGTAAAAATTGCCGAGTAACATCTTACATGGTTTGTGTGATACAATCATTCGATGTAGACTTGGAATGTTACGTTATGATTATTTCAATAACTTGAAAATTGCTTTGATGCTAATAGTGTGTGAAAAAGGCAATTGTCATCCTCTAAGAAAGTTTCAATGATTGAAATAGAGTTTAGAGCACTTAACCATCATTGGATTATAAACATAGTATGCATTTTTGCATGTATGTGATCCATGACCGGAACTATAATATTCATACCCGTATAGTTAGTTGTGAAATTCCGAGTACCTAATTACACATACCCGTACGCATATTAGCGAAGGGTTTGGGTCCGGAAATGTCTGCTGTGTTTGGAAGTATGCGTACCCATTTGCATACTGGCGAACCCAAACTCAGACCGGCTACTTTAAGTATGCGTACCCTTTTGCATACTTGAGTGGTTAAAGTTCAAAAATCAGTTTGTTCATGAATTAATACATTTATATAATAAGGGATGCATTTTTTGCAAACTGTGGCTATAATGTTCATCAATTGATTCAAGTGAATCAAACCGATTTTGCTTCAATTGTGTTCTTGTATACTTTTATGAGAATATATCAATTGAACAACTCTTTAACTAGTTTCACTTGAGTCATTTGAACTAGTTGTGGTTAAGATGAATAAGGTTAATATGAGAGTGTTCATATAGCTAACCTCGGTTAAATACTGTTAAGCCAACCTAGTGCACACATTTAGGTACGGTTACTCAAACCTAAATGAAGGTACATTTCATTTGTGTATAACAAGATAAGTTCGATCTAACGTTTGAAAGATATTAGCTTGAGTTTAATCAGGTTATCATCAAACGGTGAATATTGATTGCTTTGTTACCAAGGTAACTTAGATTGCAAACCCTACTTTCAAAACTATATAAAAGAGAACTCTAGAAACTGGGAAACCTAATACCCACACCTCCTGTGTGATACTAGTTGCGACTAGAGTTGATTCTCCTTTAACCTTAGGTTTTTCACGAAACCCTGTAGGTTAACGACTTAAAGACTTCATTGGGATTGTAAAGCCAGACCAAACTATTTTGTCTGTAGTTGCATGTTCTGATCTTGTCTTGTTCTATCATATTGAGTACTATCTTCTCTAAGATTTGCTCGAGATTGATTCTCCGATAGGCAAGATAAAAAGTGGTCACAAACATCTTCGTCTCATCGTTTGTGATTCCATAATATCTTGTTTCGCTACCATACTATTAAGATTATTGTGAGATGATTGATAATACTAGGTTGTTCTTCGGGAATATAAGTCCGGTTTATCAATTGGTTCCTGTGCACCTTGATTTATCAAAATACAGAACAAAACTCGTAGGTATTTCCGTGGGAGATAAAATTATCTATTCCAATAGGCTTTTCTGTGTGAGACAGATTAGTTTATCAAGTCTTCGACTTTGGGTCATAGCAACTCTTGGTTTTGGGTATGATCAGCTAAGGGAATCAAGTGCGTATAATCCTGCTGGGGTTCAGATACGTAAGGAGCGCAACTGTAACTTGATCAGTGTGAGATTGATTAGGGCTAGTGTATGTAGCGGCTTAATACAATGTGGTGTTCAAAGCTGGACTAGGTCCCGGGGTTTTTCTGCATTTGCGGTTTTCCTCATTAACAAAATTCCGGTGTCTGTGTTATTTATTTTCTGAATTATATTTTGTTATATAATAGAAATATCACAGGTTGTACGTTATTTTCAATCAATTATGAATCCAACCTATGGTTGTTGATTATATTGATTAACACTTGAACATTGGTCTTTGGTACCGTTCAAGTTGTTTCACATAATAATCAGGCTCGCGAATTTATATCTTTTTGATTTGTTGATTACTGATAGATGTTGTAAAACACCTAATTTTATATCTAGTATTTATGCTTTCTTTGCTTTTATCCTTGTGAATTGCATCTCTTATGTTTAGTTTTGAGTTATTAAGTGCAATGGAGTCCTTTGGAGCAAAAGAATGAGAAAACTTCCATTTGGAGCGTAAAGGAGCAAAAAGATCAATTCACAGGTGAGATATACTTGGAGCAGGCCAGGTTGCGCAAGAAAAAGTGAAGATATACTGTCAGTTTCCCACAACTGACAGTTGAGCAAGGAGGAGAATTGGCAGTCAGTTTTGTGAAATTGACAGGCCAAATAGACTGGTTATCCCATATCCAGGATTATGGGTATCCTATAGCAATTCTCATCATTACCTAAACCTCAAATTGAGAGAAATGTCTTCTCAATCATTTTTGTGCGGCTGTGACGCTGTGTTTTATGTGTGTCTGAAAGTTAGAGAAATTCATAGAAAGAGATGGAGATTGCGGTTGTTGATTTAAGATAGGTGATCGAGAATTACGATGAATTAACCGATCGATCTGTGTTGGGTTGGAATTGTAGAAGAAGCTTCAGTTCAAGAAACAGATGATGTTGTAACTCTGGTGAAGATTGAAGGTGGAGATTAAGAAGAACTTGTTACTTCTATGATTGTGTTGGTAGATTGAGGAATTTAAAGAATAATTGGAGGAGTCCACAGGTCACACAGTGAAGAGAAGTTGAAATTTAGGAGTTAGGGTTTGTCAGTTTTGGGGGTTTCTCTCGATTTGAGTTTTTTAGAGTTGTTGATGATTTGTTAAAGATGGGTTTTGATCTGAAGTTGAGATGTTGCTATTGAACCGAGAATGGGTTATGGTGATGGTACTGAGGTTGTAATGATGTTGGTGGAGAATCAAGAGTTGGTTGAAGTACAAATTGGGGTTCGAATTTATTTTGTGAATAAAGATATGGAGGATGAATAACTGAGATTCAGGGGAGATGCTGAGCAATTCTCAGTTGCAGGAAGAAGATCTTATATTGTTGATGACCAGAGATTAATAGTGAAAAGCTAAGTTTTGTGTTGGTCTTATGATTTACCGTTTCGATATAAGAGAAGGATCAAAAGGGGTTTATGATTATGTGAGTTTGAATATTCAGATGAAGTTAGGGTTTGGTCGATTCATGGAAACATAGAAGAAGGTTGAATCAATGAAGAAATTACATCTGAGATGAAGATTCGAGGGTCTGTGAATTTGCTGCAATGGGTTTGTAGAAGGGTATGTCTCAGATTCAAGGTTACAGTGAGATAGTTGGTTCTTTAAGAATTATATGGAGGATTTCTGCTGAGTTGAACAAATATGGTGGAAAATTTTGGGATTCTGTCAAGAACATGGACCTGAGAATTGCAGTGATGGGAGTGTTGGTGACAGTTAAGGCACTGGTTGTGATATTGTTCATTTGGATAATTTCCGTTAACTATTGTTGAGCCAACAAGGTGTACACGTTTAGGTACGGTTACTCATATATAAATGAAGTCAATTTTCATTTGTGTGTAACAAGCTAAGTTCGATTTAACGGTTGAAAGATATTAGCTTTAGTCTAATCAGGTTTTCATCTAACGGTGAATATTGAATGCTTTGTTACCAAGGTAACATTGATTGCAAACCCTGATTTGAAGACTATATAAGAGATAACTATAGAAAATGGGAAACCTAATCCCCACACCTCCCGTGTGATACTAGTTGCGACTAGAGTCGATTCTTCTTTAACCTTAGGTTTGTCCAAATCCTTGTAGGTCGACGACTTAAAGACTTCATTGGGATTGTGAAGCCAGACCCAACTATTTCTCTGTAGTTGCGTATTTTGATATTGATCATGATTGTGTACTATCTTCTCTAAGATTTTCTCGAGATTTAATCTCCGATAGGCAAGATAAAAAGTAGTTATAAATATCTTCGTCTCATCGTTTGTGATTCCACAATATCTTTTTTTGCTACCATATGATTAAGATTATTGCGAGGTTATTGATATTACTAGGTTGGTCTTAGGGAATATAAGTCCGGTGCATCAATTGGTTCTTGTTCAGCTTGATTTATCTAAAGACGGAACAAAACATCTAGGTATTTCTGTGGGAGACAAATTTATCTATTCAATAGAATTTTCCGTGTGAGACAGATTGGTTTATCAAGTCTTCGACTTTGGGTCGTAGCAACTCTTAGTTGTGGGTGAGATCATTTAAGGGAATCAAGTGCGCAGAGTCCTGCTGGGATTCAGAGGCGTAAGAAACGCGACTGTACCTTGATCAGTGTGGTTGGTTAGGGTCAACTACATTCCAGTACGAAGTTAGCTTGGAGTAGGCTGGTGTCTGTGGCGGCTTAATACAGTGTGGTGTTCAAATCTGGACTAGGTCCCGGGGTTTTTCCGAATTTGCAGTTTCCTCGTTAACAAAATTTCTGGTGTCTGTGTTATTTCTTTTCCGTATTATATTTGTTTATATAATTGAAATATCACAGGTTGTGCATAAGTTCAATCAGTTTGTGAATCCGACCTTTGGGTTGTTGATTAAATTGACTGATATTTTGATATTTGTTTTTGATACCGTCCAAGTTATTTATTATATTCAATCGGGCTCGCCAATTCCTATTTGTTTGATTGCAGATTGAATTGAGAAATTGAGATATAAATATTAGATATACTTTTCTTAAGATTGAGTCTGACTATCTAGTTGATTCTCTTGAAAGTATATTGGATTTAAACCATAAAAATTGCTAAACGAAATATTGGGTGAGGTTGTTAGACCCTCGCTTTTTCAATTGGTATTAGAGTAGGCAAACACATTTAAGACCTCATAAGTCTGTGTTTGTAGCGATCTGACTCTATGGACAATAGTGATATCTCTGAAAATCGCATCACCAAAAACAAAAGTTTTGTTTCTATGGAATCTATTAAAGAGAAAGATTTCTCAATCTCAAATATAGATGCAACTAGTGTTTCAACGAAATAGACGTGCACTAATAAGTGTTACCCCGATTACCTTTCAAACGAGTCTGACTCTGTTGATAAAAAGAAAGCAGCCAAAGAGAGTGAACTGATTCTAAATCTTGTTTGAATCCAGGCTGATAGAATCAATCGGTTGAAAAATAATGTCAATGTTCTTCTCGGTACAGTGAAAGATCATGAATCTGAAGTAAAGGCTCCTGGAAAGGAATTCGCCGATGTTCACTCATCACGAACCTTACTAGAGGCGAACCTCAAAAAGGATGCTTTGGGAATAGAATATCTTTTGAGTAAACTCTCTATTCAAGGATGTTTCGAAGAGTCCACTATACCAACTGCTTTTGTCTTAACTGTAAGAAATTCAGTTCCAGAAGTAAAATCAGAATCCCATTGGAAAATATGTGCTTGTATCTTCCTCTAATCAAGGATATTTCGTATCATTCGGAAGGAAGAATCTCCTAGCAACGGTGTTAAGCCAGTTAATTCTAATCACTCAGGTGATCATAAAGTATGTCTTTTTTGTGATTCAAAAGAACCTCTTGAACAGAAAAGCAAGTCTAGGTTGAATAACAATTCTATTGTTCGTCTTCAACACACCTTAGATTTAATACTCCAAGGTGTAACTGACATTTGGATGTATAAACCTATTGGTTTTAGTACTCACCTTGTTAACTCTATCAGGAAATTCAGTTCTACTTGCTCATCGAATATGCGGACAAATTGTAACTCTAATTCAATTTGGTCAAGGAGATTTCAGAAAGATCCCCCTTAGCCTAATGTGAAGAATGATGTTCAAGATGTGAAAAATATTCCTTTAGCTAGAAGCAAAAGTGGAGATGTGATATGACAACCTTAATCTAATAATTAAAGAATACAAGGATCTTATCAGCAAGCTGTCAAAATCCTCCACACAAATCTCTTCTGGTAAGGATTCTAACTATGTCTCATATTTTTATGATAGTGAGTTTTATGATAATTTTTCACGTCCAAAAGGACTTTCTCCTGGTATTGGAATAAAAAAAAGTCTCAATAGTGAACATCATTCATTTAATGAACTTAGGGCTCATACTTATTCTAATTGATCACAAGGTTGAAAACTCACTCACAAAAAATCCTGGATGAGTGAGATATGATCAGGTATACTTTATGGCAAGATGTTTTCTGATTCTCTAGCCTTTTTCTTATCGTTCTTAGCAGGATTATCATTCCCAAACATTTTTCCATAAGTATTTGTGTTTGGTTCTGTCAAGATTTTGATTTTTAATTTCTTTTTGAAATTTCGTTATGTCAAAATGCTACTCTTATGCTCTAAATTTTTCTCTAGTAAGAATATAAAATTTATTGAGCTCAAATTGTGAAATTATTCACGTAGCAAAACATTGGTGTTTATACAATGTCTCGTGTCACGTTTTTCGCTATCTGAGTATTTTCCGGATATGGGTCAAGGTTGTGTTCGTATGGGTACCCTTGTTACATGTCATGAACCAACTTTGGAAACCCTAAAATCAGTTTCCAGTGAAACTCTTTAAATAACCAGCCTTTTCTACGAGAGTACGCATACTCCATGTTATTTCTCTTGTCAAGAATGGGATCTCCTTCTGGATCTTGTAGTTTTGCAAAAGGTTTTCTTGATAAGGGTCTTGTTTTCGAGCTCAAAGAGGAGGAGAAAAAGACTCTTGTAGAAGTTGATGACACCTCTTCTCAATTGGCTGAAAATTATTCAGATATTGAGGATGATGAAGATATTTTTGCTGAAGTTGTACAATACTTTATCTGTCAGTTTAACGATGCAAGATAAAAAGTAGTCACAAACATCTTCATCTCATCATTTGTGATTCCACAATATCTTGTTTCGCTACCATACGATTAATATTATTACGAGGTGATTGATAATACTAGGCTGTTCTTCGGGAATATAAGTCTGGTTTATCAATTGGTTCATGTGTACCTTGATTTATCAAAAGACGGAACAAAACTCGTAGGTATTTATGTAGGAGATAAAATTATATATTCCAATAGATTTTTCTGTGTGAGACAGATTTGTTTATCAATTCTTCGACTTTGGGTCGTAGCAACTCTTGGTTGTGGGTGAGATCAGCTAAGGGAATCAAGTGCGTAAAATTCTACTGGGGATCAGAGACGTAAGGAGCACAACTATAACTTGATCAGTGTGAGATTAATTAGGGCTCAACTATATTCCATTATGAAGTTCATTGGTAGTAGGCTAGTGTCTGTAACGGCTTAATGCAGTGTGGTGTTCAAAGCTGGACTAGGTCCCGGGGGTTTTCTACATTTGCGGTTTTCCACATTAACAAAATTCTGGTGTCTGTGTTATTTTTTTTCCGCATTATATTTTGTTATGTAATAGAAATATCACAGATTGTGCGTTAAGTTCAATCAATTGTGAATCCAACCTTTGGTTGTTGATTATATTGATTGACACTTGAACATTGGTCTTTGGTACCATTCAAGTTGTTTCACATAATAATCAGGCTCGTGGATTTCTATCTGTTTGATTTGCTGATTATATTGTGAAACAGAGATATAAACTCTTTGATGTACTTTTATCTAGATTGAGTCTGACTGTCTAGTTGATTCTCTTGAAAGTATATTGGAGTTTGTATATTCAGATTGCCGAACGAAATATTGGGTGTGGTTGTTAGACCCCTGCTTTTTCAATTGGTATTAGAAAACACGTTTAAGACCTCATAAGTCTGTGTTTGTAGCGATCTGAATATGGACAGAAGTGTTATCTCTGATAAACGCATCACCAGAAATAAGAGATTTGTTTCTATGAAATCTATTAAAGAGAAAGATTCGTCAATCTTGAATATAGACAAACCTAGTGTTCCAACGAAATAGACTTCCATTGACAAGTGTTACTCGGATTACCTTACTGTCGAGTCTGACTCTGAAGTTGAAAGGGAAGCATCCAAAGAGAATGCAGTGATTCTAAACTTGTTAGAATCCAGGCTGATGATGTCAACCGGTTAAAACACAAATTTAATGTCCTTTTTGGTATAGTAAATAAGCGTGACTCTCTGATAAAGGTCCTTCAATAGGAAAATGCCTCATTCTGTTCTTCACGAACTCTGCTTGAGGAAAAAAATTAAAGAAGATGCTTTGGAAATTGAACTTCTTTTGAGTAAACTCTATGTTCAAGAATGTTCCAAAGAGTCCACTATGCCAATCACTTCTGATTTAACTGTAAAAAAATCAGTTCCAGAAGCAAAATCAAAATCCCTTTATGTTGAAAAAGATGTGCTTGTGTCTTCCTCTAATCAAGGAATATCTACATCACATGGAAGGAAGACATCTCCCAATGATGGTGTTAAGACTGTTTTGTCTAATCACTCATGTGATCAGAAAGTGTGTCTCTTTGTTGATTCAAAAGGACATGTTGAACAAAAGAGGAAATCGAGGTTGAATGACAATTCTATTATTCGTCATCAACACACCCTAGATTTAATTCTCAAAGGTGTAACTGATATTCGTATGTCTAGACCAATTGGTTTTAGTACTCACCCTGTGTACCCTATCAGGAAAGTCAGTTCGATGTGTTCCTCAAATGTTCAAACGCGCAACAGTCTTCCTAGACCATCTCGTCCAAGAAGAGATCAAGAATCTTCTTCTATTAAAAAGGGAGATCATGTTGTTCTTGATGTGGAAAAGGTACCAGAAGAAGGAAACAAAAATGGAAGTATGGAATACAACCTAAATCTGATAATTAAAGGATATAAAGAAATCATTAACAAGATGTCAATTCCCTCTAGTCAAATTTCTTCAGGTAAGAATACATATTATGCGTCATATTTTGATGATAGTGAGTTTTATGATAACTTTTCGCATCAAAAAGGTTTTCCTCCAAAGATCAGGAAAAAGAGTTTTAACCAAAAACAATGTTCATTGGATGAGATCAAGGCTCATACTTGTGCTAACTAAACACAAGTTTGAAATCTCACTCACGAAAATTCCTGGTTGAGTGTGATATAATAAGGTATACTTGACAACAAAATGTTTTCTGATTATCTAACTATTTTCCTATCGTTCTTAGATGGATTATCATTCCCAAACATTTTTGCATAAGTATTTGTGTTTGGTCTTGTCATTTTTTTTAATTTCATTTTGAAATTTTAAGATGTCAAAATGCTACTCTTATGCTCTAAATTTTTCTCTTATGAGAATGTAAAATTTACCGAGCTAAGACTTGTGAAAGTTTTCACTCGACAAAATATTGCCTTGCAAACAGTCTCCTTGAATTGCATCCTTCGTTGCTTTGGTTCTTTTCTCCTATGATCCAAGTTTTCGTTCGAATGGGTACCCATGATACTTATCACGAATCAACTTTGGAAACCCTAAAACCTTTTTTCCCGATAAACCATTTAAATAACAACTTGAAGAGTACGTGTACCCCGGGTTATTTTTCTTGTCAAGAATGGCATCTCCTTCGGGGTCTTGTAACTTTGCAAAAGGATTCCTTGATAAGGGTTTTGGTTTCGAAAAAGAGGAGAAAATATCTCTTGTGGAATTCAATGACACCTCTACTCAATCTCCTGATATTCTTCCAGACTTTGAGGATGATGAAGAGATTTCTGCTGAAGTTGTTTAAGATTTTATTGTACAGTTTAATGATGCAAAACTACTTCTTGTTGATACCTTAAAAAACCTTGAAATGTTAAGAACTGAGTTGAAAAAGGTTAACTCTGACCTTGCTCTCATGAAGACACATGTTAAGGATCGTCTCAAGAAGTGTATCATGTGCGAAGATGCAGTCGATATCATCTGTCACAAGCTTGAAGGTCTTGAAACCCATGAAGATTTCGTTCATGAACGTTGATTGTAGCTTGTGACCTTTTTCTTTTAGAGTTATTTTTAATTATTGTCTAGGAACCTTCTTATAATAATTTATTTTTGTGTTTTTAAGAAGGATAACTAGGGTTTGGAATAGCCATTATTGTGAGTACACATAGCTATTGCCTACGTTTTCATCTTGCAATGTTTTTAGATTTATTTATTTAAATTCTAAAGTTTATTTGTAAGATGATTTTTGTAGTATTAATCTTTATGGTTTAATATATTGCAATTGTTATGGGATATGTTGTTTACGTCCGTGAACCTTGACTGTCCCATATATGCTCAAAAGTTAACTATATCATATGTCGGTATGAAAGTATTGATAAAAGATAGAATGAACTTTTGAATACAAAAGTTAAGCCTATTATGTCATTATGCAAATATTGATGGAAGATAGGATGAACTTTTGTTTAAAAATATTAAGTCTATTATATGTCATTGTGCAAATGGTGATGAAAAATAGAATGAATCTTTCATTATTCTACAATATCGGTCTTTCCCTGATACACATCTTTGTGTATGTATTGTGCAGCTCCATAAGTTCTCTTATGTGAGTATTTCCGATTAAATTAATCTTGGGTTCTCTTATAGTTAATTTAATTGAGTTTTTGGATACAAATTCATGTCTCATGTGATTTGTTAATGTCCAAAGAAATCCTTATTTTCTTGTAAAAGTAAGGTCGCTCTTGTTGTTCTTTCGAAAATGAAATTTAATGGGGGAGAGTTCTTAATTGAACTTGTGCTTAATTGCCAAATCTTTGTGAGGAGTGCGGCTGTGGAATATTGTAGGAGTTTTCTTGTATCTTTATAAACTCCTTGATGAATACACTAAGTTTCGACTATGTGAAATCATCGAAACAAGTTGGTATGTTGTTCTCTTTTGGTCATGAAGTATCTCTATGAGAATTTCATGAGGCTCCCACTAGTTTTTGTACCTTTGCCAATTTATATTGACAAAAAGGGGGAGAATTAGTGTGTAGTTCGCACTACAAATACATATGGTTTACAGATCATTATGTAAGGGGGAGTAGTTTTCATTGTGAGATGAAGTATTGACTAAGGGGGAGTCATACATATCACCATAGTATTGTTGTCAAACTTGTGATACAATTGGACTTTGATGATGTGTAATAATACTATGACACTGTATAAAAATGATTGAGAGCAACTATTTTCTCATTGTTATAGCTACGGATCTTCAACAACTATGATGCTGAGTTGAACACATTTAGAATCATTGGAGTACTTGTAAGTGACAAAGATTTCGAGTAATGTTGAAGAACCAAGGAGATCAAGCATTTGGATGAGAAGCTACAAAGTTTATTTATTTTGTAATCCACATGTATTGACAGTTTTGTCACTAAAATTAATAAAGGGGGAGACTATTAGAGCACTGCTCAGTCGAACTCGCAAGCGTTGCCATCTCAAGCTTGTTTGTCAATGTTAGTGATCAAAACTATAAGTCTTGATTTCTAATCTAGTTATAGTGATGTCTCGGACTAGGATATATTGTGTAGTTGAGCATTAGACTTCCGGCGTTCATCAACTGAAGACGAAAAACTACTAAGGAGAGCTTGTGGAACTTCATCAACAAAAGATATGTGAAGAATAAAACTCATATATCACTAGGAAATTCTATTTATACTCTATCTCCTATATTGAGACAAAAGTCATATTACTATATAGTATTCGATTATACACATTTGAGATTTCGAGTTGAGTTTAAATTGCTTAAATATTTCTCGAAATATGTGTTGGTAAGCTTTCGCTTCAACCAAGTTCATCTTATATTCTTGATGAAAGTCAAAATATGATCATGTAAAAATTGCCGAGTAACATCTTACATGGTTTGTGTGATACAATCATTCGATGTAGACTTGGAATGTTTCGTTATGATTATTTCAATAACTTGAAAATTGCTTTGATGCTAATATTGTGTGAAAAAGGCTATTGTCATCCTCTAAGAAAGTTTCAATGATTGAAATAGAGTTTAGAGCACTTAACCATCATTGGATTATAAACATAGTATGCATTTTTGCATGTATGCGATCCATGACCGGAATTATAGTATTCATACCCGTATAGTTAATTGTGAAATTCCGAGTACATAATTACACATACCCATACGCATATTAGCAAAGGGTTTGGGTCCGGAAATTTCTGCTGTGTTTGGAAGTATGCGTACCCATTTGCATACTGGCGAACCCAAACTCAGACCGGCTACTTTAAGTATGCGTACCCGTTTGCATACTTGAGTGGTTAACGTTCTAAAATCGGTTTGTTCATGAACTAATACATTTATATAATAAGGGATGCAATTTTTGCAAACTGTGGCTATAATGTTCATCAATTGATTCAAGTGAATCAAACCGATTTTGCTTCAATTGTGTTCTTGTATACTTTTATGTGAATATATCAATTGAACAACTATTTAACTAGTTTCATTTGAGTCATTTGAACTAGTTGTGGTTAAGATGAATAAGGTTAATATGAGAGTGTTCATATAGCTAACCTCGGTTAACTACTGTTAAGCCAACCTAGTGTACACGTTTAGGTAAGGTTACTCAAACCTAAATGAAGGTACATTTCATTTGTGTATAACAAGATAAGTTAGATCTAACGGTTGAAAGATATTAGCTTGAGTCTAATCAGGTTATCATCTAACGGTGAATATTGAATGCTTTGTCACCAAGGTAAAATAGATTGCAAACCATGATTTGAAAACTATATAAGGGAGAACTCTAGCAACTGGGAAACACTGTGTGATACTAGTTGCAACTAGAGTCGATTCTCCTTTAACCTTAGGTTTTTCACGAAACCCTGTAGGTTAACGACTTAAAGATTTCATTGGGATTGTGAAGCCAGACCAAACTATTCTGTCTGTAGTTGCATGTTCTGATCTTGTCCTGTTCTATCGTATTGAGTACTATCTTCTCTAAGATTTTCTCGAGATTGATTCTCCGATAGGCAAGATAAAAAGTGGTCACAAACATCTTCGTCTCATCGTTTGTGATTCCATAATATCTTGTTTCGCTACCATACGATTAAGATTATTGTGAGATGATTGATAATACTAGGTTGTTCTTCGGAAATATAAGTCTGGTTTATTAATTGGTTCCTGTGCACCTTGATTTATCAAAAGACAGAACAAAACTCGTAGGTATTTCCGTGAGAGATAAAATTATCTATTCCAATAGACTTTTCTGTGAGAGACTGATTAGTTTATCAAGTCTTCGAATTTGGGTCGTAGCAACTCTTGGTTGTGGGTATGATCAGCTAAGGGAATCAAGTGCGTATAATCCTGCTGGGGTTCAGATACGTAAGGAGGGCAACTATACCTTGATGAGTGTGATATTGATTAGGGCTCAACTACATTCCATTCCGAAGTTCATTGGTAGTAGGCTAGTGTATGTAGCGGCTTAATACAGTGTGGTGTTCAAAGCTGGACTAGGTCCCGGGGGTTTTCTGCATTTGCGGTTTTCCTCGTTAACAAAATTACGATGTCTGTGTTATTCCTTTTCTGCATTATATTTTGTTATATAATAGAAATATCACAGGTTGTACGTTAAGTTCAATCAATTATGAATCCAACCTTTGGTTGTTGATTATATTGAATAACACTTGAACATTGGTCTTTGGTACCGTTCAAGTTGTTTCACATAATAATCAGGATCGAGAATTTATATCTGTTTGATTTGTTGATTCCTGGTAGTTATTATAAAACACCTAATTTTATATCTAGTATTTATGCTTTATTTACTTTTATCCTTGTGAATTGCATCTCTTATTTTTAGTTTTGAGTTATTAGGTGCAATGGAGTCCTTTGGAGCAAAAGAAGGAGAAAACTTCCATTTGGAGCGTAAAGGAGCAAAAAGATCAATTCACAAGCGAGCTATACTTGAAGCGGGCCAGGTTGCGCAAGAAAGAGTGAAGATGTACTGTCAGTTTCCTACAACTGACAGTTGAGCAAGGAGGAGAATAGGCAGTCAGTTTTGTGAAACTGACAGGCCAAATAGACTGGTTATCCCATATCCAGGATTATGGGTATCCTATAACAATTCTCATCATTTCCTAAACCTAAAATTGAGAGAAATGTCTTCTCAATCATTTTTGTGCGGCTGTGACGCTGTGTTTTCCATGTGTCTGAAAGTTAGAGAAATTCAGAGAAAGAGATGGAGATTGCGGTTTTTGATTTGAGATAGGCGATCGAGAATTATGATGAATTAACCGATCGATCTGTGTTGGGTTGGAATTGAAGAAGAAGCTTCAGTTCAAGAAACAGATGAAGCTGTAACTCTGGTGAAGATTAAGAAGAACTTGTTACTTCTATGATTGTGTTGGTAGATGGAGGAATTTAAAGAAGAATTGGAGGAGTCCACAGGTCACACAATGAAGAGAAGTTGAAATTTAGGAGTTAGGGTTTGTCAGTTTTGGGGATTTCTCTAGATTTGAGTTTTTTAGAGCTGTTGATGATTTGTTAAAGATGGGATTTGATCTTAAGTTGAGATGTTGCTATTGAACCGAGAATGGGTTATGGTGATGGTACTTAGGTTGTAATGATGTTGGTGGAGAATCAAGAGTTGGTTGAAGTACAAATTGGGGTTCGAATTGATTTTGTGAATAAAGATATGGAGGATGAATAACTGAGATTCAAGGGAGATGCTGAGCAATTCTCAGTTGCAGGAAGAAGATCTTATGTTGTTGATGACCATAAATTAATAGTGAAAAGCTAGGGTTTGTGTTGGTCTTCTGATTTACCGTTTCGAAATAAGAGAAGGATCAAAAGGGGTTTATCAAGAATCAGAATGGGTGTGATTATATTAGTTTGAATATTCAGATGAAGTTAGGGTTTGGTCGATTCATGGAAACAGAAAAGAAGGTTGAATCAGTGAAGAAATTGCATCTCAGATGAAGATTCAAGGGTCTGTGAATTTGCTGCAATGGGTTTGTTCTAATTTGTAGAAGGGTATGTCTCAGATTCAAGGTTATAGTGAGATAGTTGGTTCTTGAAGAATTATATGGAGGATTTCTGATGAGTTGAACAAAGATGGTGGAAAATTTTGGGATTCTGTCAAGAACAGGGACCTGAGAATTACAGTGATGGGAGTGTTGGTGACAGTTAAGGCACTGGTTGTGATATTGTTGGTCTCTGTATTGGACTGAAGTTCCAGTTGGTGATGTAAAGCTGAAGCTGGAGTTGGAAGTTGCATAATGGTTAGGTTTAAGTAAATGGGTACTAAATTGAGTCACTGGTGGTGTTGAAATGTAGCAGAAATCATGAGCTGCAGGGTTATTGAGTTGCAGTTCAGGTGCAGCTGGTGAATAAAATGATGGAATGAAATTGAGGTAATGGAGCAGGTTGTGGCTGTGTGAAGCGGAGAAAACAAGTCAAATAGAGAAGGGTTTGTTTGTGGTTGAAGTTATGAAGATTTTGAGCTGAAATATTGCTGTTGTGAAGACAAAGTCAAGCCATGAGAGCATCTTTACAAATGATACTATAGATGTATGCCTAGGATTGTTACAGGGAAAAGGAATTATGGGTTCTGGTGGAGTTGGAGTGGATGGATGATGTGGTTTTAGTTTGAGACAGAGATTTTGGCAGTGATGGTCAGTGAACAATGAAGAATTAGTGGATTTGTATAAGTTGTCCATTGCTGGGAAAGCTTATTTGGAGATAAATTGCAGCTGAGCTGCATTACAGTGGGTTAGGCTTGAGTTAATGGTAGTGGTGAATGGCATGAATCAAGAAGGCGTATGTTGTGTGCAGAATTTAGTGAAGCTGTTGGCGGTGTACAAATTACAGGTGATGTGTGTTGCTCAGCAGATGGAAACTGCAAGAGTTCTGGTGCTTCTACTGAGAGATGGTGATGGTTGCAGGGAGGACAAGAAAGCTTATGTGGATGGTGGATTGAACTATTTGCAGAACAGGGCACTACAGATGTTGCTGCCAAGATTGAATCAAAATAGGAGATTTCAGGTCTCAAATGCCAGTGGTAGATTTACTAAGTGGAGTTTACAGATTGTGTAAGTGATGGTGGTGGTATGAAGCAGATCTGAAGGGTGTTGCAAGAGATACAGTTGCAGTCAAGCTACATAATGCATTATTTTTTTCCATTGGGAGTTGTGGTTGTGCAGGGCCATCACGGCTGGCAGTGAAGCACAATGATGGTGCATCACAACTTAAGGCTTGTGCAAGACTATGGCCTGGCAAGTCAGACCAATTAGACTCTGATTCAGCTGAGTTGCTTGACTCAGCCTCTGAATCGCATTGACTCAGTTCCTGACCGTGTTGACCATCGACTGAGCTGATTCGTTAACCGGTGACCGGGCGGACTTTGCCGGTCACCTGAGCTTCACTCTGGTGCCTGATTCTGGCAGAAAAAACAGTTTTCCGGCGACACCTTTTGGGACAGATTTTTACTTGGGTTTTTCCACACTTATGGGCTTGGTGGAATTTTACTATTGGAGCATTTGTAACTCGGGCTTTGAAGACCTAATTATGGAAAGTTGAAAAGCTAAAAAAAGAAAAAGTTTCGATTCTTTTTGGGAGGGATTATTTTTCTACTGGAGTTTTGGAGGAGAGCGGCAACTAGGGTTTGATTTCATTTATTTTTCATGTTCTTCATTTTATTTTTGATTATAATTATGATGAACTCAAAAATTATGAGTAACTAAATACTTATTGGTTATGGGATAAAGTAGAGTTCACAAATAATATTTGAATCAATGAATTAGTTTTGTCTCAATATTTTATTGTTTGTGATTCATTTTTAATATTGTTGTATGATTTGATTGTTTGTTTCGTTGAGTCCCGAATCAATCCGATTTGCATTCATATCTAAAGCTAAATTAGGGTTTTCAATACGAAAAATTTGTTTATCCCTGATTCTAAGTAGCATAATTGTGGGTAGTGCTTGTAGTGATATATCCTACTAGTCACATATGAATCATAACTTGGGTTAAATCGAATTAGTGCTTTTACACATTTTGATTGCCCTGATTAGTCTTATTCCTTAGAACTTATTGCTTTTAGGGAGTTAAACTTAATTGTGCTTTTACACTTTAGGTTGCTTTCTAGGTAGAATTCACATATGCATCTTTTAATGTGGTTGTGATGAAATCAGGGAATTAACGGGATATTCTTGCGATCAAGGTATCCTAGGACTTTTAGTAAATGAGAGATTAAAATTTCAATTCTAGTCATTGATGAAAATATATGTTTGTGAATGAAACTATCCCGTGACCAATATCTTCTCCTTATTGATTATTTTAATACTTTATTGCTTTCAATTTATTTTTACTGCTTTGAAATTTCAACCCCCCCCCCCCCAATTGGTTACTAAGAAACTGAAATTTGCATAACAACAAAAGCCTCTCTGTGGATACGAACTCTTTCTTATCGCATACTATTTTTATTTTAGTTAAGTAAGGAAGTGAAATTATTTTTGCTCGGCTGACAACCGACCAAATTTTGGCGCCGTTGCCGGGGAGGCAAACAGCTTGTTATTAAGTTTTTAGTTTCTTTTTATAATTTTTGCTTTTATCTTGCTTTTTGTTCCTTATCTTGTTTCTTACTTGTTTGCGAGAATTGTTTTCAGGTACCTAATCCCTGGCTTCTAAGGATTGGAACTATCCAAGGTGCGGGATTGCTACTCGAAGAGGCACAATACTCTAACCAAGTCAAGACACGGAAGAGAAAGAGTTAGAAGTGGAAGAAGAATTACAACTAGAAGGATAACAAGAGGTTCCATTTGTATAAGAACCACTAGTTGAAGAGGAAGAAGCAATGGGTGATGCAAACCGTACACTCAAGGATTTGGCTTCTCTTAGGCTTGATGCACAACAATGGTGTATCCAAACAAACTCAACTTTCGAGATCAAGCCGGGGTTGCTTAGAGAGTTACCAAAGTTCCATGGCATGGTGAATGAAGACCCAAACAAGCATCTCATGGATTTTCATACCATTGTCAAAGCCATGCTTCCAGCGGAGACTGATGCCGATGGTGCAATGTTGAAAGTTTTTCCATTTTCTATGGTGGACAACGCTAAGGATTGGTTATATTGTTTGCCATTTGGAAGTGTCACTACATGGAACGGGTTGAAGAAACTCTTTCTAGAAAGGTATTTTCCTACGTCAAAGGCTACTCAAATTCGCAAAGAGATATGTGGGATAAAGCAAAATATGGGAGAATCTTTGTACGAATGTTGGGAGCGATACAAGAGATTGGTGGAAAGCTGTCCTCACCATCAATTCAGTGACGCTATAATTATCCAATACTTCTACGAAGGTCTTCAATCAAGTGGTAGATATCTTCTTGATGCAGCGGGTGGTGGTGCACTAGTGAACAAGACGGTGGCCCAAGCTGCCAAGTTAATTGAAAGCATGGCTACAAACTCGCAACAATTCTACACAAGAAGTGAACCAATGGTTAGGCGAGTGCATGAAATTAGTGATTCATCATCATCACACCTTGATCAAAGGATGGACAATATGGAGCACATGATGCAAAATATGGTTGCGGTTATATTACCTTCGTATGGTGAAGAGTTGGAGCAAGCTAATGCGGTTTTTCCAAATCAACAAAGACGGTATGATCCCTATTCCAACACCTACAATCCGGGATGGAGAGATCATCCAAATTTAAGTTATGCCAACAAGCAAGGTGCAGTTCAACAACCTACTTTCAACCGTCCGAGTGGATTTCAACCGCAACAACAATAATTTCAACCGCAACAACAAGAATTTCAGCAACCACAACAATCGGTTCAAAACCAAGGTTCCGATATCGATGCAAAGTTACAAACAATGATGCAAGGTATTTATACCATGTTCAAGGAAAGCCAACAAGAAACTAAAAGTGCTATCAAGGAGTTGCAGACTCATGTGGGCTCCATGGAGATTGATATCAACAAATTGAAGGCACAAAATAGTGGGAAACTCCCTTCTCAAACTATTAACCCAAAAGAGGGTTTCAATGCTATTACGTTGAGAAGTGGTACACAACTTGAGCAACCCGAAGTTGCTGATTTGGGTAAAGAAGAAGCTCCAAAAGAGTCGGTTTTGGAGAAAAAGAGGGATGAAATTCCCCAAACACCCGAGGTACCTACTCCTAACTCTAAAACTCCGGTTTCTACTTATGTTCCTCCTATACCTTTTCCTCGCAGATTTGCAAGTTCTAAGAAGGCGGAACTAGAAAAGGAGATTTTAGACGTTCTTAAGAAGATTCATGTGAACATGCCGCTCATTGATGCTATCAAGAAAGTTCCAAAGTATGCAAAAGTGTTGAAGGATTTGTGTACAAATAAGCAAAGGCTCAAAGGAAATGAAGTGCTAATTGTGGGGGAGAATGCTTCGGCAATCTTACAACACAAACTCCCACTGAAATGCAAGGATCCCGGTAGATTTGACATTCCCGTCACAATTGGTAACACCACTTTTAACAAAGCAATGTTAGACTTAGGTGCATCCGTTAATGTTATGCCAGAATCCATGTATAATTCACTTAATCTAGGTCATTTGAAAAAGGCTGAAATTGTGTTGCAATTAGCCGATCGCTCTAATGTTTACCCAATGGGTATTGTTGAGGATGTTCTTGTGAAAGTTAATAAACTTGTATTTCCAGCTGACTTTTGTGTGTTAGAGATGGATAAAGGTTCACCAGACTCATCTCTTCCATTGCTACTTGGGCGTCCCTTCATGAAAACGTCTAAAACCATTATTGATGTGGACAAGGGAATGTTGACTATGGAGTTTGATGGAGAAATAATATGTTTCAACATTTTCGAAACGATGAGATACCCTAGTGATGTCAACTCTTGTTTCTTCGTTGATTTTATGGATGCATTAGCACAACAAGTGTTTGAATTGAATGATGATGATGCTTTGAAAACCTTTTTAACTATATCCATGGATGATGGTGTAGAGTGTGGTAATGAAGTCAAGGAAGCCCTTGGTGATCTTAACTCACTACAGGGATGTCCGGAAACTCATAATATCTCTTTTATTTCTTTACCATGCAGTGATGAAAAGATTTTACCTTATATTGTTAAATCTCCAAAGTTGGTATTGAAACCTCTTCCAAGTCACTTAAAGTACTTGTACTTGGGTGACAATGAAGAGTTACCTGTGATTGTTTCTAACGAGCTTAGTGAATTACAGGAGCAAAACCTTATAATAGTTCTAAGGAAGCACAAGACGGCCATAGGATGGACAATTGCTGATATCAAGGGTATAAGCCCTGCCGTTTGTATGCATAAGATTCGTTTGGAGGACGATACAAAGCCTACAAGGGAAGCGCAACGTCGTTTGAACCCTCCCATGATGGAAGTTGTGAAAAAGGAGATACTCAAGCTTTTGGAAGTGGTTGTTATCTACCCCATATCCGATAGCAAGTGGGTGAGCCCGGTACAAGTTATACCAAAGAAATCAGGTGTAACGGTGGTAGATAATGATAAGAACGAACTTGTACCAACTCGTGTGCAAACCGGTTGGAGGGTTTGTATTGATTATAGAAAGTTGAATGCCACTACTAGGAAGGATCACTTTCCTTTACCCTTTATTGATCAAATGCTTGAACGTTTAGTTGGACACTCTTATTATTATTTCCTTGATGGTTATTCAGGTTACAATCAGATTGTGATAGCACCGGAGGATCAAGAGAAAACCACTTTCACTTGTCCTTTCGGCACTTTTGCGTATTGAAGGATGCCTTTTGGCTTGTGTAATGCTCTAGATACCTTTCAAAGGTGTATGGTAAGTATCTTTTCCGAGTATGTTGAAAACATCATTGAAGTGTTTATGGATAACTTTAGTGTCTTTGGTGATTTATTTGACCTTTGTTTGAACAACTTGTCATTAATCCTTGAACGATGTGTTGAAACAAACATTGTGATAAATTGGGAGAAGTGCCATTTCATGGTAACTCATGGCATAGTTTTAGGCCATATAATATCTTTTAAGGGCTTGGAAGTTGATAAATCTAAGATAGACTTTATTCGTGCTCTAACCCCTCCCACTACGGTGAGGGAGATACGCTCTTTCCTTGGAAATGTAGGTTTTTATCGTAGATTTATCAAGGATTTTTCCAAGATAGCATCACCACTTTGCAACTTATTGCAAAAAGATGTGGTTTTTAACTTTGATGAAAAGTGTATAGCGGCATTCAATCGTTTGGAAGAACTTTTTATTCCAGCCCCTATCATTAAACCACCGGATTGGAGCAAGCCTTTTGAGCTCATGTGTGATGAAAGTGACTATGCGGTTGGTGCGGTGCTTAGGCAACGTGTGGGGAAGATACCTCATGTTATTTATTATGCTTCTAGAACGTTAAATGAGGCCCAGAAAAACTACACAACCACTGAAAAAGATTTGTTAGCTATTGTATTTGCTTTGGAAAAGTTTCGCTCTTATCTAATTGGTACAAAAGTTGTTGTCTTTTCTGACCATGCAGCATTTAGGTACTTGCTAATGAAGAAAGAAGTGAAACCGAGGCTCATACGATGGATTCTACTTTTTCAAGAGTTTGATATTGAAATCAAAGACAAGAAAGGAATTGAGAACACCGTTGCGGATCACTTGAGCCGTCTTGTTGTGGACAAGGAAGCTATCCCATTGCGTGAAAGTTTCCCGGATGAGCAACTATTCTCAATTGCTTTTGGAGAACCATGGTATGCTGATATTGTGAATTACTTGGTAACTAAACAAATCCCAAAGAACTTGTCTCGTGCTGAGAGAGACAAACATAAGAGGTTAGGAAACAAATATATATGGAATGATCCATATTTATGGAAATATGGCAGCGACCAAGTAATAAGAAGGTCCGTTCCCGAATCTGAGTTTAATTCTATCTTGTCATTTTGTCACTCTTATGCTTGCGGAGGACATTTTGGAAGTAAGAGAACCGCTCACAAGGTACTTAAAAGCGGGTTCTATTGGCCAACCTTATTTAAGGATGCATATACATTTTGTACAACTTGTGATAGGTGCCAAAGAACAGGCAATCTAGGTGCCAGAAATCAAATGCCACAAACCTTTATTCAATTTGTTGAAGTTATTGATGTATGGGGTATTGATTTTATGGGTCCTTTTGTTAACTCTCATGGGAATTTTTACATCTTACTTGTTGTTGATTATGTCTCTAAATGGGTGGAATCTAAGGCCACCCCAACTAATGATTCCAAGGTTGTTTCAGATTTTGTGCAAGCTAACATTTTTGCAAGGTTTGGAATTCCAAGAGCCATAATTAGCGATGGGGGTTCTCACTTCAAAAACAGGATTTTACAAAGCTTGTTGAAAAAGTACAATGTGGCACACAAGATTGCAACACCTTATCATCCCAAAACAAATGGATAAGCCGAGGTTTCTAACCGGGAGGTGAAATCCATACTAGAGAAGACGGTGAATCCAACAAGGAAATATTGGAGCATGCGACTTAATGATGCTTTGTGGGCTTATAGAACCGCATACATGACACCTATTGGGATGTCTCCCTTTAGGCTTGTGTATGGTAAACCTTGTCACTTACCCGTGGAGATTGAGCATAAGGCGTTTTGGGCGATTAATCAATGCAATATAGAGATGGATGGGGCTGGAAAGCAAAGGAAGTTGCAACTCCAAGAGCTAGATGATCTTAGAAATGATGCATTTGAAAGCTCATGGATTTACAAGGAGAAAACGAAGGCCTTTCATGATACTATGATTTCTAGAAAACAATTTTGTGTTGGGCAGAAAGTGCTTTTGTTTAATTCTCGCTTGCATTTATTTCTGGGTAAATTAAGGTCATGTTGGATTGGACCTTTCATTGTTACTAATGTGTTTTCTCATGGTGCAGTAGAAATTCGTAGCATAGCTACAGGCAAGAAACTTAAAGTTAATGGGCACCGGTTGAAACCATATTATGAGAATTTCACTTCCGAAGTGGTGGAAGGAGCTAATTTTGTGGATGCACTCCCTCTGGATGAGTCATAGAAAGCAAGGAGATAGTCGGGCTGACGACTTTAAACCAAGCGCTAAATGGGAGGCAACCCATGGGATGAGTATTTCTTGTCTTGTTTTTAGTTTTATTTTGTCTTGAATTTTATTTTTTTGATTTCTTGTCATATTTCATGCATGATTTCCCACCTTGACTTACTTTGGATGACTCAATTTACATTGAGGACAATGTAACGTTTAAGTGTGGGGGAGTGGTTAAGCATTTGCATTGTAAAAATTTCAAAAATTTCAACTTTTTTGTAAAATAATGAATAAAAAACTCCAACTTATAGTTAGTTTAGAGTCACATAGTATACATGTCGCTAAGATTACATCGAGATTCTCATAAGAGTGACTGAACTTAGAGATGACAGAGAACATGATCGGGTTTCTTACTTGTATGAGAGTTAAAGTTGGATTTAAACATGCCAGTGGCAAATAAGGTGCAGACTGAATTCAGTAGTAGAGTAGTGGTCCCCTATAGTGGAGACTACCCATGTTACATCATGAGAGGCACTGACCTTCAATTCTTTGTACCTGTCTAAATATGTGCTTTTGGAGTGTGTGTCACCGTACGTAAACTCCGGGTAGAATGGTTAGCTACCTAACCTCCCACCAATAGAAGCACTATTTTTATATTTTGAGTGCTATTTTATCAATCATGATGGTGACATCGAATTTCTAACTTACATACCACTTGTAATCTTGTTCGCAGTTATCACCATCCACTTTATCTCTCTCTACACCAACATGTCCATAGAAACACCATCATCATCAACAAGAGGAGCATCTCAAATTCGAAGGAAAGTTGAAGACGATCAAGGTTTACAAGCAATAGTACAAAAATGAGCAGATTTCAGGTTCAAGTATAGCAAGAAGACAAGGAGCAGAATTTTTACAAGTTGAAGACTAATGTACAAGAGAGAAGATTATCAAGATGAGAATTCAAAAAGTTTATGATATTGATACATACAAGTTGTGAAGAATCAAGCGGTAAAGTACTCACACCATGACATTTGTACTTGCATTTTTATTTTATCTTTATTTGTATTTTAGTTTCTCTTGTCTCAAAAAAAAAAAAAAAAAAAAACTTGGGACATGGTTATCATTATGTTAGTTCCCTTAAAAAAAAAGACAAGAGACAAGAGAAAAGTTCATTAAGTTCATCATTAGTTTTAATTTTTTGTTTGTTTTCATTTTGTATTTACTTTATTTATCTTGCATTTTGAAAAAATAAAATAAAAATAAATTCATTGCATCATATTTTGGTTTGTTTGGTTCGTTTTTTTTTTGGTTTTGTATTCATTCAAATAAGCCAATGGAAGAAGAAATATCTATAATGAAGTTTCAAGCAACAAGGAATTAGATGAAAGAGTCACATTGTCAAGATTCTACGAAGTTAAAGAGTTATCATCAACAGTTGAAGACCGAAGACGAAGATAGGGATTGAATACCGAAGATGTTTCTATGGATGCTGTGAAAGTGGTGCTAACTGCACGCCGAACGGATAACGAGGAAAGTAAGCATATTCCCACCTTCGTTAAGTGGTTGATTTCCTTTCTTAGAGATCGTCAGAAAAAAGGTTTTCAAAAACAATAAAAGATGTGGGTTTTCAAAACAATTCGGAAGGTTTGCCCTCCTACTATTCAACGTGTCACAGGATTCTCTCTTCATTCCTACCTGGACACATGTGTGAAGAGCTGTTTATTATTGAGAGAAATTTCATAAAACCCTTTCTTGTGAGGCAGAGTCGAGGCTTTCGATCACTCCGAACCCGAATTTCTTTCGATAAGGGATGGTTATTTCTCTCTCAACTTTTAAGAATGAGATTATGTTCATATTTGTGTCTAACTTCTAATGACTAGTGTGCATAATCTTTATGTCTTCTTAGCGCGTTAGATACTATCATTTCGGAGAACTTGTAAGTTGGAAATGTAGGTTTTGTGGGTATTTCTCTAGTAAACGCTCACGAGAGTTGTTTGCATATTTTAGAATAAGTTTTGTTTCATTTGCTCGAGGACTAGCAAAGTCTAAGTGTAGGGGAATTTGATAGGTGTTGTAAAACACCTAATTTTATATCTAGTATTTATGCGTTCTTTGCTTTTATCCTTGTGAATTGCATCTCTTATGTTTAGTTTTGAGTTATTAGGTGCAATGGAGTCCTTTGGAGCAAAAGAAGGAGAAAACTTCCATTTGGAGCGTAAAGGAGCAAAAAGATCAATTCACAGGCGAGCTATACTTGGAGCAGGCCAGGTTGCGCAAGAAAAAGTGAAGATGTACTGTCAGTTTCCCACAACTGACAGTTGAGCAAGGAGGAGAATTGGCAGTCAGTTTTGTGAAACTGACATGCCAAATAGACTGGTTATCCCATATCCAGGATTATGGGTATCCGATAGCAATTCTCATCATTACCTAAACCTCAAATTGAGAGAAATGTCTTCTCAATCATTTTTGTGCGGCTGTGACGCTGTGTTTTCTGTGTGTCTGAAAGTTAGAGAAATTCAGAGAAAGAGATAGAGATTGCGGTTGTTGATTTGAGATATGCGATCGAGAATTATGATGAATTAACAAATCGATCTGTGTTGGGTTGGAATTGTAGAAGAAGCTTCAGTTCAAGAAACAGATGATATTGTAACTCTGGTGAAGATTGAAGGTAGAGATTAAGAAGAACTTGTTACTTCTATGATTGTGTTGGTAGATGGAGGAATTTAAAGAAGAATTGGAGGAGTCCACAGGTCACACAGTGAAGAGAAGTTGAAATTTAGGAGTTAGGGTTTGTCAGTTTTGGGGGTTTCTCTCGATTTGAGTTTTTTAGAGCTGTTGATGATTTGTTAAAGATGGGTTTTGATCTGAAGTTGAGATGTTGCTATTGAACCGATAATGGGTTATGGTGATGGTACTGAGGTTGTAATGATGTTGGTGGAGAATCAAGAGTTGGTTGAAGTACAAATTGGGGTTCAAATTGATTTTGTGAATAAAGATATGGAGGATGAATAACTGAGATTCAGGGGAGATGCTGAGCAATTCTCAGTTGTAGGAAGAAGATCTTATGTTGTTGATGACCAGAGATTAATAGTGAAAAGCTAGGGTTTGTGTTGGTCTTCTGATTTGCCGTTTTGAAATAAGAGAAGGATCCAAACGGGTTTATCAAGAATCAGAATGGGTGTGATTCTGTGAGTTTGAATATTCAGATGAAGTTAGGGTTTGGTCGATTCATGGAAACAAAGAAGAAGGTTGAATCAGTGAAGCAATTGCATCTGAGATGAAGATTCAAGGGTCTGTGAATTTGCTGCAATGGGTTTGTTCTAATTTGTAGAAGGGTATGTCTCAGATTCAAGGTTACAGTGAGATAGTTGGTTCTTAAAGAATTATATGGAGGATTTCTGCTAAGTTGAACAAAGATGGTGGAAAATTTGGGGATTCTGTCAAGAACAAGGACCTGAGAATTGCAGTGATGGGAGTGTTGGTGACAGTTAAGGCACTGGTTGTGATATTATTGGCTCTGTAATGGACTGAAGTTCCAGTTGGTGATGTAAAGCTGAAGCTGGAGTTGGAAGTTGCAGAATAGTTAGGTTTGAGTAAATGGGTACTGATTTGAGTCAATGGTGGCATTGAAATGTAGCAGAAATCATGAGCTGCAGGGTGATTGAGTTTCATTTGAGGTGCAACTGGTGAATAGAATGATGGAATGAAATTGAGGTAATGGAGCAGGTTGTGGCTGTGTGAAGCGGAGACAACAAGTCAAATAGATAAGGGTTTGTTGGTGGTTGAAATTATGAAGATTTTGAGCTGAAATATTGCTGCTGTGAAGACAAAGTCAAGCCATGAGAGAAGCTTTACAAATGATGCTATAGATGTATGCCTAGGATTGTTACAAGGATAAGGAATTATGGGTTCTTGTGGAGTTGGAGTGGATGGATGCTGTGGTTTTAGTTTGAGACAGAGATGTTGGTAGTGATGGTCAGTGAACAATGAAGAATTAAAGGATTTTTATGAGTTGTCCATTGTTGGGAAAGCTCATTTGGATATAAATTGCAGCTGAGCTGCATTACAGTGGGTTAGGCTTGAGTTAATTGTAGTGGTGAATGGCATGAATCAGGAAGGCGTATGCTGTGTGCAGAATTTAGTGAAGCTGTTGGCGGTGTACAAATTGCAGGTGATGTGTGTTGCTCAGCAGATGGAAACTGCAAGAGCTCTGGTGCTGCTACTGAGATATGGTGATGGTTGCAGGGAGGACAAGAAAGTTTAAGAGGATGGTGGATTAAATTGTTTGCAGAACAGGGCACTACAGATGTTGCTGCCAAGATTGAATCAAAATAGGAGATTCCAGGTCTCAAATGCCAGTGGTAGATTTACTAAGTGGAGTTTGCAGATTGTGAAAGTGATGGTGGTGGTATGAGGCAGAGCTGAATGGTGTTGCAAGAGCTGCAGTTGCAGTCAAGCTACATAATGCATTATTTTTTGCCATTGGGAGTTGTGGTTGTGCAAGGCCATCAAGGCTGGCAGTGAAGCACAATGATGATGCAACACAACTTAAGGCTTGTGCAAGACTATGGCCTGGAAAGTCAGACCAATTAGACTCTGATTCAGCTGAGTTGCTTGACTCAGCCTCTGAATCGCATTGACTCAGTTCCTGACCATATTGACTATCGACTGAGCTGACTCGTTGACCGGTGACCGGGCGGACTTTTCCGGTCACCTGAGCTTCACTCTAGTACCGGATTCCGGCAGAAAACACAATTTCCCGGCGACACTTTTTTGGGACAAATTTTTACTTGGGCTTTTCCACACTTATGGGATTGGTGGAATTTTACTATTGGAGCATTTGAACCTTGGGCTTTGAAGACCTAATTATGGAAAGTTGAAAAGCTATAAAAAGAAAAAGTTTCGATTCTTTTTGGGAGGGATTATTTTTCTACTAGAGTTTTGGAGGAGAGCGGCAACTAGGGTTTGATTTCATTTATTTTTCATGTTCTTCATTTTATTTTTGATTATAATTATGATGAAATCAAAAATTATGAGTAACTAAATACTTATTATTGGTTATGGGATAAAGTAGAGTTCACAAATAATATTTGAATCAATGAATTAGTTTTGTCTCAATATTTTATTGTTTGTGATTCATTTTTAATATTGTTGTATGATTTGATTGTTTGTTTGATTGAGTATCCGATTTGCATTCATATCTAAAGCTAAATTAGGGTTTTCAATACGAAAAAGTTATTTATCCCTGATCCTAAGTAGCATAATTGTGGGTAGTGCTTGTAGTGATATATCCTACTAGTCACATATGAATCATAACTTGGGTTAAATCGAATTAGTGCTTTTACACATTTTGATTACCTTGATTAGTCTTATTCCTTAGAACTTATTGCTTTTAGGGAGTTAAACTTAATTGTGCTTTTACACTTTAGGTTGCTTTCTAGGAAGAATTCACATATGCATCTTTTAATGTGGTTGTGATAAAATCAGGGAATTAGCGGGATATTCTTGCGATCAAGGTATCCTAGGACATTTAGTAAATGAGAGATTAAAATTTCAATTCTAGTCATTGATGAAAATATAGGTTTGTGAATGAAACTATCCCGCAATCAATATCTTCTCCTTATTGATTATTTTAATACTTATTGCTTTCAATTTATTTTTACTTCTTTGAAATTTCAACCCCCCCCCCCCCATTGGTTACTATGAAACTGAAATTTGCATAACAACAAAAGCCTCTATGTGGATACGAACTCTTTCTTATCACATACTATTTTTATTTAAGTTAAGTAAGGAAGTGAAATTATTTTTGATCGGCTGACAAACGACCAATTACATTGTGAAACAGAGATATAAACTATTTGATATACTTTTCTCTAGATTGAGTATGACTGTCTAGTTGATTCTCTTGAAAGTATATTGGAGTTTGTATATTCAGATTGCCGAACGAAATATTGGGTGTGGTTGTTAGACCCCCACTTTTTCATGTTATCTCAAAGAGTAAACTATAAGGTGATGCCGATCTCACGCAACTAATCAATCAGATTATCAAAGGTAAATCGATTCTAGTTGGATCCTAGCCGATCAAGGTTTGTGCACTAAATCCATAAGATATCAAAACTAATAAGAACTTTTTTTCGTCTTCAAATATTCTATTCCCTTCAAATACGTGTAGAACACCACTTGAATCTCTTGTGATCAATCACATAGAGAAATGAGTCTGTTAACAATGGATTATCACAAGATGTCTTTAGATCTAACAACAGTTCTAAAGATCCCGTCGATACTTTGATCTAGTCTGAGTGAATCTTATATCAGAAGAGAAGATTCTCAAGAATAAACAAACTAGGTGCAATCAAATTTTCAATAACCGTTAGTCAATCAAATCAAATCGAAAACTAATAACACTGCAATTATCTAGTTTCCCACCAGCGGTACTTGTAGAGCTTCTTGGTCCCATATAAGTATTTAAACGAGTGGTCGTAAGAGATTTCACCTAATTATGATACTTTCCTCTCCGAATAGACGGCTCCACCAGAAACAACAAGATTATAAGTTTTCCTGGCTTTTAGAATAGTTTGCTAGAAATGCAAACTTGGGTATTTATAGACCACGAATGTTTGGACACTAAGGAATTTCCATATCCGAAAATATTCTCAAGATATGCAATGAATGCAAAATTCGATTTTCCTAATTCTAATAAATGTTGGTCCAATATTTCCGAAATCTCTCATAGAAAATCTCCAATTAGTAAATGCACATTACTAGTTTTTATTCTCTAGAGCTATGCATTAATTGCTGGTAATTAAAGCATATAAAATCAAAAACCTTAATTAAAAGATTCTTAGTTTATTTCGTCACAAGATCACCTCGAGTACCAAGGAATATCTTTGAACAATAAATGATAAGAGTTACTGCTCATGTTCAAAGTATGTTGACATCTTTACACTGCAAATCCTTATTCTATATTTATATGGATTTGCATCTTGGAATCGGTTATACCACACTTCCAAACAAGTTTAGAATTGGTACTACCATAATTCCAAAACTACTATATGATTGGTCATACCAAGTCACAATGGTTAGTTATGATTGGTCCTACCAAGTCATATACATGGGCTCGGATCGGTTATACAAATCACTAGGATCGATTCTACCTAAACATGGTACCTACTTGTGATCGGACACACCAATCACTAGGATCGGTGATACCAATTACAAGGATCGGTTACACCAATTACCAGAATCAGTCACACCAATTACAAGGATCGATCATACCATATCATGGTGATTACTTAGTATCGGTTACACTAATTACCAAGACTGGTCATACCAAATCATAAGTCTAGGTATTGTGATCGTTTATACCACGATACAGAACCTGAGTTAAGATCAGTTCTACCAACTCACACATATTGGTCATACAAAGAATATGCAATGAATAGCCGGAACAAAAAACCTATTGATTTCCCTTTCGATTCATGAAACAAGTTCATGAATGTACTTCCTTTAAACAAATGTAAAACATTATTTCCTAGGATGAAATCTTCACCATTATACCATACATATAATCATAAAACTATATACAAGATTATGTCGATGTCATAACTACGAAGTTCAAAAGATAAACGTAATACTTCGTAATTATAGGACCAGAATACCGCCATGATATTATTCTTGCGAGATTAACAACGTTTCTGCTAACATCATCGCGAGTTCTTAAACAACACTTCACGAGTGTCACAAAATGATTTGAAGAATGACATAATAGATGACGAATGAAGAAACACGGGAATAGCGTGATTATCCTGCGATGGTCACAACGCTTGCGAGAATGAACATTGTAACTACTGCGATAAGATCGCGAGTCAGATCCGAAATTAAAGGACAGATTAGTTGTCATCCACTATGTAACTATCCTATATAAAGAGACCCAGCAAGTTCATAAGGAGGATGATATATTTTTCGAGTGTAGAGGAAGTCTTGAGGAGAGAGAAAATTTAAGAGAGCGGTTGTAATCTTGACTTCTTCCATTTTATTATAAACATTCCTGAGAAATAAAATAAAAAAGTGTTGTTTTTAATCTTCAAATATATCTTAATTACAATAAATTCTTATCATGGGTGTAGTGTAGGATTTCCTGCAACTACATTTTGGCGCCCGAAACATGGACCAATTGTTGATTTCCTGAAGAAAAAGATAAGAATTGACATTGTGATTGAGAAGATTTTGGAGTAGATAGTGAAGGATTTTTACGCAATTTCCAACAACTCTTGAAGATTAATGGCTAGTAGAAGAAATACATCAGAACCACCAACAACCGTAAGGAGGAGTAAAAGACTTGCAGGAGGTGAGACAAGTGAAATAGGAGAATCTTCAAGGTTCATAACAAGAATAAATAGAACAAGAAATGAAGGAGAAAATCAAATTCAACAGCTGAATCAACAAACACCAATACAAGATAGACCTGTGGATTACGACATAGTGAGTGTGCATACTTGGCGATCAGATTCGATGGAAGAAGCAGAAGATCGAAAATTAAGAAATGAAAGAAGAGAAGAAAGAAATCGAGAAGTAAATGAAGGATTAATACACGGAGATGATGGAAATGAAACGGTAGAGGATTTAAGAAAAAGAATACAAGAGGAGAGGAGGTTAGAGGCGGAAGAACGTGCGAATCTAACAAGACAAAATCATGAGTTAAGAATGGAGAATTTGAGATTACGAAGTAGGAGATCAAGAAGTACTGCTAGATCAAGTTCAAGATCATTTAGAGAAGAATCAAGGCGAAATTCCCCTATGATAAATGTTGGAGCAAATATCCGAGAAGAAATGCAAAATCCAAATGAAGAGCATCATCAGGGAGAAAAAGAGATGATTGATGGTCGCTACGTTCCACACGGTGAAGCTGTGAATGATAGACATGATAATAGAAATCAAGAGCGTGGAAATAACCAAGATGGTGAAGAAAATCAAGAAGAAGGTAGAAGAATATTACATGGGCGAGAAATCCAAAGAAATCAAAGAATCATTGAGGAGGAAATTGAGAGGCATTATGCTGAACAAGCACGTCTATCTTGCGAGAGAGAGAGAGATTAATAGCATAAGTGGAAGAACAAGAATTTCAAGAAGCAATACGGCAGAATAATCATGACAATCGATAAAGGAGACGCACACAAAATCGCCATAACAATAATATCAATGAGGAATATGACAGAATACAAAGGAGAGTAGAAAGATAGCGAAGGGAAATGATGAGGAATGAAGAAATTCGCGGAGGAAAAATTGGAAGGCATAATCAGTTGCGAATTAAATAAGGATGTGAAGAGGAAAATCGCAGGAGAAGGCAGAATAAAGATGCTGAAGAAGAAGCACAAAATCTCGCAGGACAAGAAAGACACGAGCGCAGAAGAAGAGAAGCTGCACTGAAAAGACCAATTGAGAAAAATTCAACGGGGAATGAACAAATTTTAAGAGAGTTAGCAGAGATGAGGGGAATGTTGAATAACAGAAGAGAAGGAAGCAGAAGGCAACTTGATGAAGCCATTGAAGAAGCTGCGAGAACTCCATTCACTCAAGAAATACAATTAGGAGGAATCCCTCCAAAATGCAATCTACCAGCATTAACCAGTATCTTCGATGGGACTACCTGTGCTATTCAACATGTCAAGGCTTATGTTAGGTGTTTGCTACAATGGGAAAACCATGATGCTGTGTTATGCAAATACTTTGCATCTAGTTTAACTGGCGAGATGTTAAAATGGTTCGAAGGCTTACCTAAAAACAAAATAACTTATTTCGACCATTTGCAAGCTATATTTCTGGGAGCATATATAAGTAACAATTCTTCGCGGCCTGGTATTGAAGATGTGTTTGGGTTAAAACAGAGGATTGGCGAGAGTCCGAAACACCTAACCATAATATGGAAGACAATGTGCAGTGAAATGGCAGGAAGGGTGGATGAGAGATACCTCATTTTATCTTTCATTAATGCAATGTTTGCAACTAATCTGCTGTACATACAAATTTTCAAAATCAAAAATACCATCACAATGACTGAGCTACGAGAACTACAAGAAGAATATATTTCTTTGGAGGAAAAACAAAATGGGATGGAATCATATCCAGTCAAAAACACCAGCTCAATAGCGGCGAATGGGAGTTTACTTCCTAAAATGATTAACAATATGGAGAGCACCTCGCAGCCACATCAAGAGAAAGTGGTAATTGAAAACCAGCAGAAGTTAGTAGCCATGGGAAGTCGAGATCAAGAGGAGTATGAAAGAGAAAGAAATTATTACAATCATGGTGGAAATAATAAAATTCAAAGACTTGATCAGCCGTAAGAGACTTATGGTGGACAGAGGCAAAATAATTTCAAGGGACAAGGGAATTAAAGAGTAATACGGGAAGAAATTAAGATGCCACCCCTAAATACTAGCATAGAAATTTTTTGGGAAGCTATCATTTTGATGGAAAATATACCATCATCCTTGAATATGGGAAAAGAGCCACATCAAAATAATCGAAATCAAGAATTTTGTCCTTATCATCATTTCCACGGACATTCAATAAACGATTGCAGGAATGTAAAAAGAATAATTTTGAGGATGATTGATCAGGAAAAGTTAAATCATTTTCTAATAGGACATCCGCAATCTCAGCAGTTACCACCATCACCAGATATTCGCAGAGTGAATACTGTAAAAGGAGCAAAAACATTTGTGATAGAGGTTGGAGCCAAGGCGAAGAATTTGTTCTGTAATTCCATTGTACATTCATACAAAAATATTGAGGATTTACACGATAATGTTCTAAGTAGAGTCTTCACGAGAGACAAAAATGGAAGAGAGATAATGAATATTGCGAGAGTCTCTCCATTAGAGGAGTGGCAAAAGCAAACTATTTCCTTCACTGCGCAAGAAGTACCAGAGCCTGGCGAGATGCATGCCAACCCATTGGTAGTAATATAAGGTTAGAAATAAATCCAAAACAAATAGAAGAAGAAGATGAAGAAAATGATGATGATGAAACTGAGGATTTCTGGGCCATTAACAAAGTTCTAATAGATACTGGAAGTTCAGTTGATATCTTATTTTATCATACTTACAAAACCATGGGTAGAAAAGAAGAGGACTTGATACCATCAACCTATAAAATCTATGGTTTCAACGGTACTGCCAATAAGCCCAAATGGGAAATTACAATGCGAATTCCATTAAAGGGGTTATCTTCTAAGATTCTATTCTGCGTTGTGGATATTGAATCACCTTATAATGCCCTGATTGGCCGACCTTGGCTACATGGGATATTAGGTGTGGCGTCAACTTTCCACCAATGTATTAAATTTCCCCATCCTAATGGTGTTGGAATAATAAAAGGAGACTGGGATGATGGGAAGAAATTCTATGAAATTGATATGGAGCCTTGCGAGGAAAGGGCAGCAAAGAGCAGAAATTGGAAACGAAACATCAAGCAAAAACAAAGAGGTGATAAGATGATGGTTGATACAATAGAGCGGCGAGAGGAGGGAATACTGTGAAATCAACAAGAGTTGGAAACTGTATGCGGCGAGCATCTCGCAGATGGAAAGAAAACAACAAACCACAACAAAAAGGGAGAAGCAGAAGGTAGTAAGTAGAAAGGTAAAATGATGAAATTTAAGAAGTATGAGCATGATTTGTTGAAGAAAATATTTTAAAAAGATATTTTGTTTGAATGAAAGAAATGAAATTAAGAAGTTATACAAGAGTTGAAATTCAAATAAAGAGAATATCAAAGAAAAGAAATTTCATCAGAGTTACGATACTCGCAAGAAACACGAATAAAATTTCGCAGAGACATAAGAATGGGACGAACCTATATGACGTACACCCTAGTTCGCGGATACGATTTCGCAAGAGAAAATATAAGACCTAAAGTGCGTCATATAAGGGGTATCTCTTTGCGTGGCTCAGGGATAAGGTTATACCGCTGCTGGAACCCGAGTCACAGAGACTGGGGTCCATCTCTTTGAGATACCTATCTAGGAGATATACTTTGGATTTCCAACTATATAAGGTTATACCCTGGTTGGACGACCGAGGGTCTCTTCTAAGGGGTCCAGAGTATGACCAAGGCGCCGAGGTACACGGTTGAGCCAAGAGTGCCCGGGATGGACGAACCTACCCTGGCTATTTTTGGTAAGTCTTGTCTATGATGCACTCGTCCTAAAAAAAAACCCACTCAGGGTGGAGTCTCGTAACTATAAGCCATATATGTATAAAGGATAAGAGGCTGCGAAAACAACCGGTTGTTGTTAAGAATGGATGGGAGGAGCTAGTCTTGTATGGCCGATGTGCCCTCCTTGAAGGGGAAACCGGGGGGGGAGTAAGGGCGGCACCCTCCATTAGGGAGCTGATAAGTGTCTTAAGACGGCAATGTCATGGGGCTTTGTGTTTGCAAGAACATTTAGGCCTGTCATATTGTCGCATGACAAATACAGAGGCAACAAGCCATAAGAAAAAATTAAGATGAGATCAATGGGTTTTTACATAAAAGTGTAAAGACGTCCTGCGATTTCATCGCAAGACGGCAGTGTCATGGGGCTTTATTCTCGCAAGGAATTTAGACATGTCATATTGTCGCAGAAATTTGAAAACATATGGATATGGCAAGATCAATGGGTCTTTACATACGAATGTAAAGACGTCCTGCGATTTTGTCACAAAAAGAAACGTGGAAAAATAAAACCTTTAATTAGGAAGGCAAACTAGGACCACAAGAGATTAACACATGACTGCGAGATTATGGTTGCGATTTTTGCACAATTTTATTAAGAATCTAATATGCTCAATCTTGTATATTGCATACGAATAACAGAGGCAAGTATGGGAATGAACATAACGATAATATTGTTATTCATCTTTATATAACAGATTTACGCATCTTTATATAATAGATTTACAAATGGATAGCCAAAAACTTATAAATATATTACTTAACCATATTGCACAAAAGAAATTATCTTTTAATATATGCAGGAAGGGATAAGAACAAGTTCATATACTAGAGAACATTAGAAGCTGGAGAAATTCGCAGCAAGTATATTACAAAGAGAAAAGGATAAGTGTACAAATATTACATGGAGAATATAAGAAATCTAATTAGATCCATCGTTGTCTTCATCGGATTTCTTCTCTTCATCCCCACCACCTTCATCATGATCTTCATCTTCTTCAGAATCTTCAGCTTTGCTATCAGAAATGACAAGATCAGGGACATTTTGTGGAACTTCATGCAAAATGTCAAGATACTCAGAATGAGTAATTTGATGGTCATCGCAGACCAATTTAATAAAGTCATTGCGAACGCCAACAAGAGTGTTACTAAAATTTCTTCTCATAATTTCTAATTGTTCCTTCAGTTTTGGATACTTTTCGTTGCGAGAAGCTAGAGTTTTTGCGAGCACTCCCTTTTCATCTTCAAGTTCTTTAACTCTGACAGAGTATCTCTTATCAACTCTTGCGAGTACAGAATGGCAAATCAGAAATTTAATAGCAAAATATAAAATACGAAGGACCAATGAGAATGAATAATTAGCAACCTTCTCTTTCAGAAATCATGTCTCTAATCAAGGATGCTTGTTCAGTATGAAGACTAACATCTACATCTATATTATTTCTTGCATTGTCAAGAACTTTCGCAGCCCAAGAAAATTCTTCATCATTGCTGATAATAAGACAAGAGCGAACTTGGTCCTCTCTCGCAAGAAAATCTCTATTTTCTCCGATAAGTCTATCACTATCAATTTTAACATCAGTAATAATCTTATGGAAATCTGCTAAGGCTTGAGCACCATTTTTAACAATAAGATCTTTCTCATCAATAAGATCACTATTCTTACTTCTCAATCTATTAATTTCTTCTTTCGAATCAAGATAAAGACGCTTAAATTTATTGGTTAAGCCCAAGTTGAATCTGTGCTCAATTTTTAAGAGATAAAGTTTGGATTTAAGCTCATCTATGGAAAGAGATCTAATTTGATCATCTGAGAAACTACTTAAAGAACTATTAAGACAAGCAAGAAGGGTATCCTCATCTACAGGTTCAGGGAAAGATCGGAAGATTGTAGCCACATCAGTAAGGTCATAAATATCTGCAAAAATGGTTACTTGAATGAGCCAAAATAAGGCAAAAGAATTAAAAGAAAAGAAGGAAAAGTTTATACCATAGAGTTGCTGATTAGATTTTTCAAGATCAGAAATCTTTTGTTTATCACTTGAAGCATCAATTTCTAGTAGCTTATTCTTCTTGCGAAGCTCAGCAACCTCAGCTTCTAATTCTCCTTTACTTTTGTGAAGATCAATAGCTTCGGATTCCAACAGTTCCTTTTGCTTGCGAAGATCTGCAGATTTAGACTTTAAATTTTCATTTTTGTTGCGAAGGTCAGCACGTCTTTTCTCCAAAACTGAGGAAGCGATAAAAGAAGCTCTTCCAGCCCGTGAAGAAATGTAAAAATTACTAAGACAGATATAGTTCGAAATCTAAGGTATAAAGAAGAGGCAAAGAAGTGAAAACATACCAAAATGCTGAGTGAATTCAAAAGACTAGGTGTCAGCGATCTTGAGATTCCCTGAAAGAATCATTGTCAACCAATAGGGAAGCATCGCAAACCTTTGCGAGAGCTTGAGATATTTTATTAACAGCTTCATCTCCATGATCATTTGAAATACCATGCGTGACATCTCTAAAAATCTTAGATAATTGGGTCATAGGAGAAGAGGAATCTTTCATAGGGGAGATGTCATTATTATCTTCTTCTTCATCATCATCAGCGTCATCGTTAATCGGATTTTCTTCGTTAGATTGAGGAGTTGAAGAAGAAGAGAGTTGGGTTTTTCTTCTCTTTAAGGGAAGAGCATCAGAATTCTCTCTGTGAGGAGCAACAGAATTCTCTTTGACAGGGGCAATAGATTTACCCTTGTGACCAACTGTGGATTTCTCTTTAGTTCTCGCAGGTTTCACAGGCGCTCTTTCTTCAATTTCCTGTAAACACAGATAAAGATAAGAAATAGAGGCAACAATATATTGTAAAAAATATATAAATAAATATTTCTTACTTCATCTGTGAGAGATTTGAGAGCTAAGAAAGTAGCAAGTTTCCCTAGCTTATCATAGCTGGCTTTCAACCTTTCAATCTGATAAAAAGGAAATAGTCAGCGAGAATCTAAAGACATGAAGAAAATAATAATGGTAATTTATTATGCAAAAAATTAAGAAAACATACTTCTTTATTTCTCTCAGGCCAGCTGAATACCCACAACTGGTATTCTGCGAGATTCGCAGGTAAAGTATGGGTACCAAAGATATATGGACCCTCTAAAATTAGAGGCAAGATGAACCATTTGTCATCGCTAGAATGACGCAGACCCTGATTAGTACTAGTATGCCAATCAATATCCAACATAAGCATTTTATCTTTCGCAACATCATATTTCTTTTGCAGGCGGACACCCCAGCAGGTGCTATCCCTCTTCATGGGTATTATGTCATAGTTTATGAAAAAATTATCTACAGTATACATGGCGGGAATAATTGGAACATCCTTGAATTTAGGATTCTTTGCAGTGTCAGGGTAGCGAGATTCTTTATTAGCACCGCAAGTAGCATACTCCACCAGTAGACGGATGCAATCCCCACCCAATTGATATATGGCTCGTGAGAATTTTGGATGAGAAAGTATCTCATAGAATAAAGGAAGTTCAGGATTGTAAATATGAATAGGAATACCAGCTTCAAGTTGACCAAGCGAGACTATAATCTTCTCGCTAGAACTTGGATGATCAGAAAATAGTTTAACAGAAAGTTCAGCTTTAGGGTTTTGATCAGGGAAAGTGGATAGAGAGAAACCTTGATTCTTAAACTTCTCCTGCATTTCCTCAAAGGCAGTCATATATTTACGACCAGCGGGAGCCATTTTTAGTAAAATAAGTAGGGGAATGAAGAAAATGATAGAATATTGTAGGAAAAGATGCAACAGTAACAGATGCGCAATTTATGGAAGAACAACAAAATTGCAGAGAGATAGAAAAAAGAAAGTAAAAAGAGGGAAAGAGAAGAATGAAAGAAGTATTTATAGAAGAAGAAAGTTCTCGAGAAGATGAAAGCAATTAATGCAAAGAAAGTACGTGAACGGTCAGATCGCAGCTGTTGAAAAGGACGTGTCAAAAATTGAATGGAAGAGAAAATATGTGAAAACAGCTGGCGAAGAATATAGAAACGTGTCAAAGTAGAAAAGTGTAAAAAGATAAACAGCTGCGGCATTATATTCTCATGATCTTTCTTCCTTCGCAGAAAAGACATGAGAAGAGGCAAGATGTAGGACCAGAATATCGCCATGATATTATTCTTGCGAGATTAACAACGTTTCTGCGAACATCATCGCGAGTTATTCAACAACATTTCACGAGTGTCACAAAATGATTTGAAGAATGACGTAATAGCTGACGAATGAAGAAACACGGGAAGAGCGTGATTATCCTGCGATGGTCACAATGCTTGCGAGAATGAACATTGTAACTACTGCGATAAGATCGCAATTCATATCCGAAATTAAAGGACAGATTAGCTGTCATCCACTATGTAACTAACCTATATAAAGAGACCCAGTAAGTTCATAAGGAGGATGATGTATTTTCGAGTGTAGAGGAAGTCTTGAGGAAAGAGAAAATTTAAGTGAGCGGTTGTATTCTTGACTTCTTCCATTTTCTTATAAACATTCCTAAGAAATAAAATAATAAAGTGTTGTTTTTAATCTTCAAATATGTCTTAATTACAGTAAATTCTTATCATGGGTGTAGTGTAGGATTTCCTGCAACTACAGTAATATAATTCCTTCATACTATGACCATACTGTTATGATCATGTCTATCTACTAGAGTATTATTTATATACAAGCTTCGCATGTTATGTTTTCAATATAGCACGACTTTAAAGATACGTTAGGAATGAAACAAGTTCAAGTCAATATTACTTATCTCAAGTGGAAGGATGATGTCGACGTTACTTCTTTTCATTTTTCAGATCTTCGGAGTAATACTTGCATGCCTTAACATTCCTAGACTCTCTAGTCTAACCAAAACGAAGTTGACTCTAGTATTTAATCAAGCGACTTTAGATGAGTTTGGTACTAAATTATGACAACCAAACTTGACATACCAACGCTTGGTGAGCTCAACCGAGCTATGCTCTAACAAAGGTCGATTACAGATAGACCGGATCCCGTCCGTGATATTCTCAACATTTTTAGTATTCCTTCTTTAGGGAACGTGTACTTGATCTATATTTGTTGGATCTATCCCTGCTGGTAACTCTAAAGGCGTTTTTAGATAAGTCTGCTTATCGATCTTAGATTTTGCTAAAAAAATTTGAGTCTCCAGGACCTCGCCTTAGTCCTTACCAAACGTTTCCAAGGGTTAGTAGTAAATTTTCATGAAAATAGGTTACATGAGAATTTTTTATGGAAAAATAAATCCAGGTGATTTGGGACGCACTAACCTATTCATTAGGTTCAAACACTCTTCTGAGAGAGAGAGAGTGCCGGAAGAGATATCTCTCTTGACTAAATCTGTAATTGATTTACAGAGACTGAATCAATGGAAAGTTTGTGTATGTATTAATAAAATCGGCTTCCTTCCTAATAGTAACCATTATTGAAGTATGTAACTGAGTGAACAACCTCCCACCGTGGACGCCAAAATATAGTTACCTAAAATCGGTGAGAGGCTAAATTTGGATTCTAGGGTTTCTGAAAGTGAGTTACGGGAGGTTGAACACGAACAGTCTATGCCTAAACCACGCACAGTGGCCGTTCAAAGGCTGCTTCAGTCACATGGAAGAGGTTAGGGCAGGTCTTAGGGAGGGAAGCAGATGAAGAGAGAGATCATAGAAATCTAGGGTTTGAAGACGAATTCCTCTGAGAGTTTATGAGAAAGTTGCGTATTAGCTTGGAGAAATAGATGACCTATTTATAGCAGAATTCTCTAATCTCGAGTCGGTAAAGATAAGGATTTCTTACTGTGCTGAGAATTTCTCCTGTCTTTTCAGAAATAGATACAGATAAACTAGGTTTAGTTCATCTCATTATTCCACCGCCTTTACTCTCTTATGCGGTGAGAAATAGGTCGGGCATTTCTCACACATGTTGTAGACCGTCATACCAAAACCCTAATTAATTTCCCCCATTTGTGTGAAGCTGAGTCAACATTTTTGATGATGCGTTGACATAGAAAAATATTCTCTTTAGCCGAGTTGGCCAAGATTGAGAGACATTCTCTGATTTGTGAGAATGAGTAGGATGAGTCACGTGAAAAGACATGGAATATCTCAGAATTCTTGTACAGAGTGTGAGAGGAGCTGAGGTTGAGCTTCCTCTCTCCATGGCCAGTCACATATGTCACATAGATACCGTATTATTGCTTGTGGGTCCCTTAATTGAGCATACAGAGCTTATCCACATTTTTGGATAAACGAATACTGTTCAAGCCCAATTTATTAGCTGTGAGTGTGTTTGAGATGTTGAGAAATATGCCCGAGGCTTAGATGAGGCTTGTGCCTTAGGTGAGGCATGTGTCTGAGTTTTATGTATGTATAAAACTCTTCAAATGAAATGGGTCAGTTTGGATGAGGCCACCTGAGATTTGGCTGATGCGACTGTGGCTGTCAGAGATTTAGCCGACGTGTTTGAGGCTTTCAGAGATTTGGCCGATGGGTTTAAGGTCGTTAGAGATTTGGCCGATGGGTTTAAGGTCGTTAGAGATTTGGCCGACGGGTTTATAGCCGACGAGTTTATAGCCGAGGGGTTAGAGTCTGTTCGAGACTTGGACAATGGGATGGAACCTCTCCGGTCAGGTGAGACATGTTTGGGAGAGAAAAGAAGGCTTGCACGCCTGATAATGTCTCTGCGAGACTTCGGCTCACTTGTCTTTGACCAACGTATCTTGTAGAGATCTGCTAGGAACCAATTATGTTTGTATTTATGGGTCCGACATGACCAGTGTATCTCTGAAGGATGTTTTAGGAGTTTGTCGAAAGATTCCAGGGGCAGAATCACTAGTGTATCTCACGGGGATGTCCTAGGAATTATTAGAAATCCTCAGTAAGTCGAGTCAGAGCCTACAGTAAACATGACCAGTGTATCTCGTGATGATATACTAGGAATCATTCCTTAATCTCAAATAGGATGAGTCGTGCTTATAGGAGACATGTATGTCTCCGCTTTGGGTCATAAGTCCTCCATGGACGTTTTTCCGCATCTATAGAGCCTACATGACCAATAGTATCTCGCGAGGATGTATACTAGGAGTCATGGCATCATAATCAGCTTCGTATCGTGAAGACATGATGGAATTATAACTGCTCTGGTTCATAAGTCTATCGGGGACGTTTTACGCTCTATAGAACTTACGTGACCAGCAGTATCTCATCGAGGACGTGCGCTAGGAATCACAACACCACAACCAGCAGTGTTTCGTGGGGACGTATACTATAAATCGTGGCTATGAGTGCCTCCAAGGGCTTAACCACTCCCGGGATAGTTGAGTTTTGTCTATGGTATTGAAATGACACTTTTGACCCTTATCCAAATTTGATCATCTACAACGGATTGATACATGGTGGTATTCACATTGGAGTTTTCCTCGTTAACAAAATTTCTGGTATTGTGTGTTATTTCTTCACGCATTATATTATTTATTTTTATAATAAAAATATCACAAGTAGTATGTTAAATAAACAGATAGTTTTTAAGATTAAACTAAAACCTACAAGATTTACTCGTACGAATTAGTATCTTGAAATATAGATTACAAGACATTTTCTTGTTGGAGTTTATTTTAGATACATACTAGTTTGATTCTTGATATCGATTTTTGAGATCGTCCAAGTAAACTTTTTTACCAATCAGGTACAAGGATATTTACTATTGATTTGAACTTATGACTGTGACAAAGTTGTCCATTTGGTTTCCAAACAAAAAAGTTGGTGATGTACTTGGTACCCTTCCCTTTTCGAGTAATGAACAATATGACACCCGTTGGCTAATTGGTCGTATGGTATTTGCTAACTCAAACTTTCAATTCTCACTTGAATTTTCTCTTATGATCCTTGATTCCGAATCTAATCAAGCAAATCTTGGATTGCGAATTTTTTACTAGATTAGGCAAATTGCTAGTCTCTAGCAAGTTTTTTTTTTGTAACTATTCATGAAAAAGTCTATGAATTTGATACGCAAGATAGATAATGAAAAAGCGGGGGTCTAACAACCACACCCAATATTTCGTTCGGCAATCTGAATAGACAAACTCCAATATACTTTCAATAGAATCAACTAGACAGTCAGACTCAATCTATAGAAAAGTATATCAAAGAGTTTATATCTCTATTTCACAATGTAATCAGCAGATCAAACAGATAGAAATCCGTGGGCCTGATTATTATGTGAAACAACTTGAACGGTACCAAAGACCAATGTTCAAGTGTCAATCAATGTAATCAACCACCAAAGGTTGGATTCATAATTGATTGATCTCAACGCACAACCTGTGATATTTCTATTATATAACAAAATATAATGCGGAAAAGAAATAACACAGACACCAGAATTTTTTTAACGATGAAAACCGCAAATGCAGAAAAACCCCGGGACCTAGTCCAACTTTGAACACCATACTGTATTAAGCCGCTACAGACACTAGCCTACTACCAATGAACTTCAGACTGGAATTTATTTGATCCCTAATAAATCTCACACTGATATGGTATAGTTGCGCTTCTTACGTCTCTGAAACCCATCAAGATTCTACGCACTTGATTCCCTTAGCTGATCTCATCCACAACCTAGAGTTGCTACTACCCAAAGTCGAAGACTTGATAAACAAATCTGTCTCACACATAAAAGTCTATTGGAATAGATAAATCTGTCTCCCACAGAAATACCTACGAGTTTTTTTATGTCTTTTGATAAATCAAGGTGCACATGAACCAATTGATAAACCAGACTTATATTCCCCAAGAACATCCAAGTATTATCAATCACCTCACAATACTCTTAATCGTATGGTTGCGAAACAAGATATTCTGGAATCACAAACGATGAGACGAAGATGTTTGTGACTACTTTTTATCTTGCCTATCGGAGAATCAATCTCGAGCAAATATTAGAGAAGATTAGTCAATACGATAGAACAGAACAATATTAGAACACACAACTACAGAGAAAATAGTTTTGTCTGGCTTCACAATCCCAATGAAGTCTTTAAGTCGTTAACCTACAGGGTTTCGTGAAAAAACTAAGGTTAAAGGAGAATCGACTCTAGTCGCAACTAGTATCATACAGGAGATGTGGGGATTATGTGTCCCAATAGCTAGAGTTCTCCATTATATAGTTTTCAAATCAGGGTTTGGAATCTAAGTTACCTTGGTGAAAAAGCATTCAATATTCACCATTAGATGAAAACCTGATTAAACCCAAGATAATATCTTTCAACCGTTAGATCGAACTTAGCTTGTTATAAACAAATGAAATGTACCCTCATTTAGGTTTGAGTAACCGTACCTAAACGTGTACACTATGTTGGCTCAACAATAGTTAACCGAGGTTTTGATGTATGAACACTCTCATATCAAACTTATTCATCTTAACGACAACTAGTTCAAATGACTCAAATGAAACTAGTGAAAGAGTTGTTCAATTGTTATATTCTCATAGAAGTATACAAGAACACAATTGAAGCAAAATCGGTTTGATTCACTCGAATCAATTCATGAACATTATAGTCACGGTTTGCAAACAATGCATTCCTTATTATATTAATGTATTAGTTCATGAACAAACCAATTTTAGAACTTTAACTCAAGTATGCAAACGGGTACGCATACTTAAGTACTCGGTCTGAGTTTGGGTTTCTCCAATATGCAAACGGGTACACATACTTCCAAACATAACAGAAATTTCCGGACCCAAATGCATACTATAGTTCCGGTCATGGATCGCATACATGCAAGAATGCATACTATGTTCATAATACGATGATGGTTAAGTATTCTAAACTTTATTTCAATCATTGAAACTTTCTTAGAGGATGACAATTGCCGTTTTCACACACTATTAGCATAAAATAGAGGTGTCAAACAGGCCGGCCTGGCCTGGCCCGGCCTGCTTTTGGTCGGCCAAGCCTGACCTAGGGCCTGGCCTGGGTTATCCTATTAATTAAACAGGCCTGGCCGACCTGGCCTAAGAAGCATACGAGTCAGCCTAGGCTGGGCCTACCTTAAACTGGGCCAGTCCAATCCAGGCCAGGCTAACCTGTTTTGTTCGGAGGGTTTAAATTAAATCTTAAATTTTTTTATTCTGTGGGAGACTCGAACACGAGACATTAACTAATTACAAGTCAGGTGCAACCATTTGTACACCAGTGCCTTCGTGTTCTAAACGTCAATGTATATATTACATTATCTAATACAAAAAGATAATCATTAGTGAGGTGAAGTTAATACAAAAGTATTCCAATCTTATCTAATAAAAATTTCTATTTTAGGTAATGATATAAAAATCCAACACATAGTTAATGTCTAACAATAAAAATTAGGCAACTTATAATTAAGAATAATAAATCAACAATGCATGTTTACTATAAATAATTTTTTTTTTTGTTGTTTACTTTAAATAAAATAGTGACATAGTATTTATTGAAAGAACTATATAAGGAAGAGTCTTAAAAAAATCTAGTTTCCAAATTCAAACATGACCCTATTAAATTGGGAAAGATCTTATACATTTCCATTTTTATATTTATATCTACCATAAATGAAAATCCCTCACAAATAGCCAAGTTTAAATTTTAAAAAATTATAATTATTAACCTCAAAAATAAATCATAATACGAATATAGGAGACTTGTAGAACAGTGGTTGTAGTTCCCTTTTCAAAGTTATACTCATGCTCATGCACACGAGTTCGATCCACCCCACAAGAGAATTTTTTGAAGCATTAAACTCCTATATAGGTCATATTTCTAACTATACAGGCCGTCGTAGGCCTAGCTCGGCTGGCTCACTCAGGCCCAGGCTGAAGCATGCCTGGCCGTAGCAGGCTAAGAGGCCTAAAACTTGAGCCTGGACTGGGCCTGTTATAGAGCCTGTGCCTGGCCTGGTTTACTTAGTCACAGGCCTGGCCGAACTTTAGCCTGTTTATACAGGCATGGCCAGACCAGGCTTGGGCCGGCCTGGCCTTTTTGACACCTCTAGCTTCAAAGCAATTTTCAAGTTATTGAAATAATCATAACGAAACATTCCAAGTCTACACCAAATGATTGTATCACACAAACCATGTAAGATGTTACTCGGCGATTTTCACATGATCATCTTTTGACTTTCGTCAAGAATATAAGATGAACTTGGTTGAAGCGAAAGCTTACCAACACATATTTCGAGAAATATGTTAGCGAGTGAAACTCATCTCGAAATCTCAAATGTGCATAGTTGAATACTATATAGTAATACGACTTTCATCTCAATATAGGAGATAAAATAGAAATAGATTTTCCAAGTGATAGATGAGTTTTAGTCTCCATATACCTTTTTTTGATAAAGTTCCACAATCTCTCCTTAGTAGTTTTTCGTCTTCAATTGATGAACACCGTGAAGTCTAATGCTTAACTACATAATTTATCCTAGTCCGAGACATCACTATAAGTATACTAGAAATCAAAACTTATAGTTTTGATCACTAACATTGATAAACAAGCTTGAGATAGCAACGCTTGCGAGTTCGACCGAGCTGTGCTCTAACAGCTCCAATTCTCCTCCTATGCATATTCTTCGCTATAATCACTGCCTGATGATGCAGGAGATACATGTCTGTCATCTGATGATGAACTCCTATCACTACCACTTTCTTCACTCTCATCCTCCAAAATCTCTTCATCATCACTTGACTCTCCTTCATGCATGGTTCTGGAAAATATCTCTGGATTGGCTCTCTCATCATCAAATATTCTACGCAGTCTCCTATCATGATAAGCCTCCATCCTCTTCCGCTCTTCTGCAGCATAGAAATCCTCTTCATTGGTGTTTACCTCTTTTACTAGGTATTCAAACCTCTTCTCAGACTCTTTAGAATCACTTTCAGTGGCACTCCCAACAACTTTTGGCTTCTCTTCTCTTGCTGCTCTTTCCTCATCTTTTAGATCAACCCTCTCAAAGTGCTTCACCTTCCAAACCTCAAACAATGCTTCAATTCTCTCATTTTCTAGTCTCTGACGATCCAACTCTTATGCAACAATTTCTTCATTTTCTCGTCTCTGACGAATTCTCTCCAATGCACGATGTTCTAATTCCTCTAACAGATCTTTCTTCAACTTTTCTATTTCATGATTTTGTAATGTCATGGAAAGAGCTTTGGCTTGCTCGTATTCTGCTGATGTTGGAGGTGGAACGACGAGAATAGGATCTTGTGTGTTTCCATGGAGGTTTTGATTACCGATACCGCCATTCTCTAAAACTCTCTCTTTACTCTTAATTTTTGCCTTTTCTGGGTATAATCTCTCTGATCATCTGATAAAACCATTTTATAGCCTATTAATTAATACCATTCATAGCCATTTATGGCTTTTGGTTAATAGTCATGTCTCTAGACCATGCACTCGGGTTCAATATCCCATACATGGTACTCAGAACCATCATGACGCTTTGAAAATTAACCCACACAATCAATTTTCTCTAACCTTTCATTTCTGGCTTAATTACATCTCTTCGACCTTAACGCCCCAATACACCAAACCTAATCTTCTACCCACTTCTAGCCTCTATGGTTCCACCATTATGAGTGAAATTGGTAATCCACCATACCTAGCATTTTTTTCTTGGGTATTAATCTTGGTCTATGATTTTATGCAGGTTCAGATATTGCATCACCTGTTAGGAGGCACTATTGGCTTTTGGGGGGACGTCGAGTAGATGTATGAAGTACCATAGCACCAACCATCTCCTAATCAATGCTCAAAACCTTACACACCAAAATAACCAATATCCTACTCAAAAAAATCCTGACCTCATTAATACCTATTTATCTCACCCATTGCTATTCCATACCACCCCTCATTATAATCCATCTACCATTATTACATTTGTAAGTACTCATATTATGCTGCACAATTCAAAAGTGCACAATAAATTAAAAGTGTACCTTAAATCCTATGAAGAAAAACCTCCCCTGCATGAGCATTATATTTACTATACTTCTTGTGCCTCCACCATTATTTCAGATGTCTTATTAACCTACCCGTCAGATACGATTATGTCAATGAATTATCAGCATGGCACAACCATCATAGATTCTGCAGATACCACTGATACGATTCCCAACACCACTGTTGCGGAACCTTACCAACACTTACCTAACCTGAATCTTTCATAATTTCATCCTCACTTTACCAACAGAACCTATAATCTTTTTATCAGATTTTTCGTTTTTAAGGTTCAGTCTTCTAGACAGGCTTATGCTTACTTATATATGAATATCTCCCTGACCTATCTATGATCCCCATTGTATCTTGGCATTATCAACTCCAAATACAAATATATATTTTTCCAACATCCAATCCTAAAATTGCAGACACATACTTGTCCTTTAAGTTCACTTTTATTTTATTGCCTATATGGAGGATTCAAATTCTACAAGTGAAATCCATTATGCTACCTCTATTCAAAACCTCTCTTCTCAAATGGCTAAGAAGCTTACTTTACTCAAAAATCTCCCTACTTCCCTATCTGAACCAGTATACATCGATAAAACAGTTGTTCTAGCTGAGAATGATACAAATTGGAAATGGTGTATGGTGGGTTACATATGTAGTGAGACTTTAGTGCCCACCTCTTCTATAAAATATTACATATGCTCTCAATTGCCTCTAGCTCAAACTCCTACTGTTACCAACTTTAATGGGTTGAGAAACAAAGTTCTTAACATATATTTAGCCGAAAGTAATTTCATCAGGGTCAATGAACAACGCCCTTGGTTCACCTGTGGATTCCTTATAGTTTTACGAGTGGTTCCACCAACTGGTTGGCCTGCAAATTTTCAAGTTTCCTTTGAGGATGAAATGATGTGGCTTATCTTATGCAATGTTCCTAAATAATATGTTGAATTTGAAGATCTGAAGCAACTTACACTCAATCTTGGAGAACTGCTTGATGCTAAAGATCTTTATGGTAGTCATCCTCTCAAAAATAATGTTAAAATTTATGCGATAATCCCCATCAATCAAGATCTCCCAACTGGTATTCCACTTATTACTATAGAAAGAGAAGAACCTTTTCTCATTAAATGCAGGTACTTCAAATTCCCAAGGAATTTTTGTCACTTTTGTTGTGTTATTGATCATAAAGATGATGTATGTCCTAATTGGCTAGCAAAACAAAAAATTATCAAGGAAGCTAGCTCGTCTGCATCAAAATATGTTTACCCACCAATTTCTAGACTCATGGTGCCATCTACTCAAAAGCATCCAATAATTGCTCCAAATATCTCAGCTGTTGATTCTCTAATGACTCAAGTTGAAGTAGCACCAGATACGCAAAGTAAAATGTTGGTACCACCTATTTATGTGGGTAAAGAAAAGCTGCAGCTATTACTCAAACTTCAAGTGATACTAATCAGGAATATCCAAATTGCTTGATTAACATGGGCCCGTTTGGTAGCAGATCTACTATTCTCAAGATTCATGGAGTAGAAACAAATCAAACCAAGCAACTTATTCCTTTGGTCAATGGCTTACCACTTATCTTGAAGAAATTTACCGGTCAAGCTGAGGTTTTGCCTTCTTTGAATCATTTCCCTGAGTCCAGCAACTCAGGACCATTCCGTACCAGTAACTCAACTAGAAGATTCAAGATGGCGACAACCCATAATCAGAAAGCTGTTATATCAAAAGAGCAAGCTATATCTTTAGCAACTGAACATGATGCTCTTTCTAGTTTAAAGAGGAAAATTAATCCACGTGCCGAGCTCAGAAAGAGAACTAGATCATCCTCTCCTGGTTGATTTTATTACCCTCTCCTGATAATTTTGGAAACTTCACTGTATCTACTGATGCGCTTCAAATGGTAATGGTGTCCGCAACAATTACTCTCATGAGGTTTTTGATCTGAACTTGGATGCTACCCAAGGAGCTATCTCTTCTGGTGGAAATAGCAATTCTCTATCTAATGGAAAACAGGATTCTGCTAATCAGGTTCCTTCTTCTTCTACCCCTACCATGTCCCCTTCATCTCATGCTGATCTTTCCTTTTTTTCCTGTCAATAATGTGAACATTGTTTGTTGGAATGTGCATGGTCTTGGTAAAAAATATGCTAATAAGGAACTTAACATCCTCCTTAGAAATGTTAACCCGAACATTGTTTTCTTGTCTGAAACAAAAATACAAAACTGATTTTGCTGTTAGAAAACTGAGGAATATGGGATTCCCTTGTACTGCTCATGTGTCATGTGTTGGAAGAAATGGTGGTCTTGTGCTGGCTTGGAAGAGGCAAACCGACCTTACCATTGTTTCCGCTAATAATAGGGGCATCTATGTCACCACTAAGGATATCATACATTCCAAAATCTGTCACATTTATTTCATACATGGAGAGAATAATAGTTCCTTAAGACAAGCCTTCTGGGAAAACCAACGCCTTTTACCACCTATACCAGTAGATGAACCATCTTTCTTTGTAGGCGATTTTAATGCTCTCTTAGGCCATGAGAACAAAAATGGTGGTTTAGAGGTTGATGACACTGATTTTTTTAATCTTAGGAATTTCTGCAATGTTTTTGACTTACATGATCCTGGTTTCTCTGGCCCTAGCTTTACTTGGTCTAATATGCAACGAGGTCCTGATCTCATTCTTGAAAGGCTTTATATGTGTCTTATTAATCCTTATGTTGAGCTGTTATGTCCTAAATTTTGTGTTAATAATCTTCCTAGGGACTCTTCTGATCATTTCCCCATACATATTGGTTTTAATTTTGAAGCGAATTTTATGGCTAAACCCTTCCATTTTATGGCCATGTGGATGGAGGACCCTACCTGTAGGGATATTATAGCTAATGCTTGGTCTGTCAATGTGATTGGTACACCTACTTTTAAACTTAAAGCTAAAGCTAAACTACTTAACACAAAAAAGGCCTTATGGAGTGGAACAAGAATTCTTTTGGTAACCTTCAAACCAACATCAAAACTACTAGAGAAGAACTGGTTGATCTCCAAACACACAATCCCTCTGACTCCTCCTCTACTTCTTGATTAAGGGCTAGACTAGAATACTTGTATAACCTTGAGGAGATTTACTGGAAAGATAAATCTAGGGATATTTGGCTCCTGGAATGAGACAAGAATTCTCCCTATTTCCATAGAGTCACTCTCTTTAGGAGAAAAAAGAATGCCATTAGGAATAATATATGCACTTCTTTTGTAGATTACTTTAAAAATCTGTACTCCTCCCAACCTCACCAATTTCAAGATGAAGTTTTAGAAAACTTACCAATCAAATTTTCCCCCGAGAATAACTCTTTGTTAAATCTCCCTCTCACTGCTGAGAAAATAAAAAAATTATGTGTTTCAAATGAGCGGTAAAAAAGCTCCTGGCCCTGATGGCTTCACTGGCTTGTTCTACCAGGAAAACTGGGATATTGTTGGAGAATCTGTTATTGATATGAACCAAATATGTTTTAGAACTAGTCAATTAGCAAAAGACTTCAATACCACCAACATTGCCTTAATCCCTAAGGTCCCTATGGCTGAATTAGTTTCCCAATATAGACCAATTGGATTATGTAACTTCATCTATAAAATCCTTTCTAAAACCATGGCCAATAGACTCAAACCTCTGATGGACAATATCATATCTCAAAATCAAAGTGCTTTTGTCCCTAAAAGAAGTATTTCTGACAATATCCTGCTAGCCAACGTGGTTGTGTATGATATATCAACCATCATAAAAAGAAGGAGGGCATTGCTTCCATCAAACTTGATATGTCTAAAGCTTCTTATAAGTTAGAATGATTTTTTCTTAGCAAAGTCTTACTTAAAATGGGTGTATCTGATCACTGGGTTAATCTGATTCATCAATGTATTTCCACTATCTCATATTCTGTTTTAATGAATGGTAGTCATATTAGCCTTATCAAACCAGAGAGAGGCATGAGGCAGGGTGATTGAAAAGATGAGGGTACCCAAATATACCTCAATCTAAAACTTTTCCACCTATAAGTCCTTTTCCAATAGTGATTGTCTATGGACTGAGTCGAGACAATATAACTAATCGGTTCATACTTCGTGTAATCTACTATAGATACAAGATCGAGACAATACAACAATGAAGTATGTTTACTTGATAATAGGTTCATACTTAACCAAACTCTAGCGATTGTCTATCAAGTAAAATAGGAATTAACATTTGTGTATTTTAATTCTAATGATAATAAAACAATTATAATTGCGAAAATATAAAAGTAAAAGACACAGCAAGATTTTGTTAACGAAGAAACCGCAAATGTAGAAAAACCCCGGGACCTAGTCCAGAATTGAATACTATCAGAATTAAGCCGCTATACAAAATCAAACCAACTTCGTATAGTTGAGACCAAGCAACTAAACCTATAGTTCACCTAGTTCCCTCAGTATTCCTACGCCTCCAACTTGTAATAAGTCACGTACTTGGAACAATTTCTTTGGTTCGTATTCCAAACAGTAAAGGAACAACAAATATGTTCGGTAACAACTCTTTTCAAACAATGTGATATGAGTTTGACAAAGGCTCTTCCGTTTAACCAATAAACTCCTTTGTCGGGTCCTTAGATCAATCTCTCAACAAATACCGAAGTAATTATTAGACTATGCAATCAATACTATTAATTACAAAGAAGTGTATTGATGACGATCTACTCAACTAATCTATCCAATCTATCACAAGGATAAACCGATTATAGTTGGATCCCTTTCCAGCCGAAACAAGTATTGTGCACACCAAAGATTATGAACCCAAAAAGTTTTCTTGTCTGCAAATCTTCTTTAATCTTCAATCAGCACCTGCACACAATCAACTTGAATCTCTTGTGATCAATCACACACAGAACGGAGTCTGTTAACATTGGATTATCACAAGACGTCTTTAGATCTACAAACATTCTAAAGATCCCCGTCGAAACTTCGATCTAGTTTGAGTGAATCTTATATCAGAAGAGAAGATTCTCAAGTATAAATAAACTAGGTGCAATCAAAGTTGATCAACTGTTAGTCAATCAAATCAATCGAAAACTAATAATAAACTGTAATTATCTAGTTTCCCACCAATGGTACTAATAGAGGTTCTCAATCCCAAAGAAGTCTTTAAACTGAGTGGCCTTAAGAGATTTCACCTAATTAGGTTACCTTCCTCTCCGAATAGGTGGCCACCAGTAACAACACAACTAGGTAGTTTTGCTGGCTCTGAGGATTAGTTTGCTCGAAAAACAAACTTCAATATTTATAAACAAATAATTTTGGACACCAAGGAATTTCCAAAACCGAAAATATTCTCAAGATATTCAATATATTCCAAATTAGGTTTCCATAATTCCTGGAAATGCTTTGTCCAAATATTGATCGAAATCCAATATAAAAATCTATAATCTGTAAATGCACATTACTAATTATTAATTTCTAAAGATATGCATTTATTTTCTGGAAAATAAATAACATATAAAAACTAAGAAACCTTAAATAAAAGATTCTCAAATTATTTCCATCCTGGGATTCTCCTTTAGCTATTAAGTAATATCTTTGAACAATTAATGATAAGAGTTACTGCACATGTTCAAAGTATGTCGACATCTTTACTTTGCAAGTCCTTTTTCATACTTACAATCTTGGAAACGATTTTCCACACTTCCAAACGAATTTAGAATTGGTTCATCTGAATTCAAAGAACTATGTGATTGATTATCCTATCAAATCACCAATCATGGGTTTCACGGTTCAACCAAAAAAAGTTTTGGTTCTACCTCTGTTGATGGTGGATTTTAGTTCAGGGCTGAAATTGTAAAACCAAATTTTGTACAGCCGTCCTGCAAAGGATAAGGCTATTTCATAAGTAATGAATACTTCTTCGCTTTATAATTCACCTAGAATGGAGCATGTAGAAACAATCCCTAAGTATTATGTGAATTTTAGCATTACTAATGCATAAATCGCCTCATATTTCCTGTGTTGTTCTCAGCATAACTCTCATGGTTGGTGCGGCATGATGACTTATTTTTACTCTCAGCAAAGTAACATGAATATCCAAGTATCAACAGTGAGGCATGCACGAAATACACGTACATGCTACACTATTCTCTAACAAAGAGGATCATGTCTCGGTGTGTTATACTAGCCCAATCGAGCATAATTGAATCTGGACTATCCATAGCAGTCTCAGAAACAGTCACGACTATGCAAGTTGGCCACACAATTTAACTAGCCTAGACGAACCCTAGCAGGAACAGGCTATCACTGCAATGGACACCAACGGACCTATTTAACCCATGGCCGGTCAGGTACAAGTCACGCCTGTCAAATAGCCACCAAACGTCATCCTAGATTTGGACATCCGTGCTGGTACGGAGTGGCTTGGAAGAACTCTTACGAGCAAAAAATGCTTACGGCAGTCTCAAACCCATCACGGCCGATCATCTTCACCGGCATAATTGGACAGCGCGGAGCGTCCCATCCCTAGTTACGTAAGCACCGTTGTGCACACCGGCGGGCCCCCTGTTTACCTGCATAGCCGACCATCTCACGACCTAGCCATGGAGAAGCAAACGTTCACCCATAATCTGGTCGGCGTGATGCTTTAAGGGTCTCAAACTGATCACGACCATCCAACTTCGCCGGCATGTTTGGATGGCCTAGATCAAGCCCATGACTATCAGTCAGGTATTACCATGATCACTACGGTACCAATATGGGTCCCACATGGTCGGCCTCCCCAAAGGGGGAGCTTAGCATACCAAATCGTTAGGTTGAAGTAGTGTACGCACGACCAATCCAAAACCCTAATTAGGGTTTGCGGCATATTACATGTGTTGCTAATCGATCATGAGCGTCCGTTTTATCCATCTTGGATAAAGGGTCTAGGAATAGATTAAGCAGGTCCGGAGAGTATCAACATGATCAATGTGAGCCCATCTATCTCCATGTCCGATCGACTAAGACAAACCATGGCTCGATGCCTTGGTTCGCGAGCCTTGAAGATGGCATGCGACTCCCTTTTAGGAATCCTTTGCGGCATAGGATTCCCGTCGCAAATAAATCTCAGCCACTCATCTTTACCGGTAAACTTGAGTGGCCTAGATCGCACCTTTGTGGGATAATGAAGTATGGACATGGACACCAGCATGTCGTCTACACACATGTCTGATCGGTCCTCTATAAAGCACTTCCCATGCTTGGATTCGACCAAGCTGAAAAAAGGAACTTGCGTACCTCCTAAACCCTAATCCGACGGTCGCAGATGAGGGTCGCAAGTCATCTCGTCCGTCCAACTTTTCCAGCTTGGACGGATAGCCTAAGACGGGAATTAGGCTACCAATGAGACATCACCACAATCACCGTCCACCACTCTTCCATATGGAGTGATCGACCAAGTCAGAGGTTGCTTGTATAGCCTCCAACGATCACTCGAAGTAGGCTGGACATGAAGCTACTTTAAGACGCTCAAACAGCGATGCTTCGTACATGCTGAATATATTCGATACAGTACCTGCATAGAATACACACGATACTTCATAAGTATCGACTTCCTAAATAACTTAGTTATTTAATGTAGCATTACATGCTACTTTCTGTGGGTCCCACGATCCACACACTCGAGACATCAATCATGTCACAAACTGGGGGATACATACTGGGGTATTGGTCGGGCGGTTTACAACGTCCAGCGTGCAACACACCATCACAAGAACGTGTCAGGAAGACATGGACTGTTAGTGATGATGGGAGAAGTGAGCAAGACTGATCGTGTGACGCTAATACACGACTCCACTACTCCATCACTCCACTTCCTCCATTTCCCACGAGAGACGTGAATAAGGCTCAAATGACTTGTATAAATAGGTTCTCCTCCATATTTCCAGGACAAGACAGACAAAAACCAAGTGTTAATACAAAATGTATTCAAACACCCAGAGCCTGCTTGCATTAATCGTAAGCCTGCTCACCTTTCTTTTACAAGTCATAAACAACCTACACCTTCACAATCTCAACACCTTCTTCGCTTCCCTCCCTAAGATCAACCCCATCTCCTTCACTTTGTGACTGAAACAAGTCTGCAACGACCATTTTTTGGTTTAGGACAGAATTATATAGATTGATCTCTCAAATCAAAAGCACTCATGTGCAGTGTGTTTGTTTAGGGTTTAGATTCATTTATCATCCACACACCCCAAATTACCAAAACCAGCAGAGATAGTTTTTACCCATAAACAATTGGCGACCACAGTGGGAGACTAATCTCTCAGTTGCAATATCAATTTCCGATTCTTAATTTCATCTTTTCAATACCCGATTCAATTTCAAGGGGATAGATCTTAGATCCATTTCAATCATCAATCTGTTCATTTCTTTCAATTGCAAAGTCTAGTTTCTGTCTTATGATGTATCCTCCTCAGCCGAGTTATCCGGAAGCCGTGAATGATCTAAACCTCATGGAGAGTATAGCCAAAATGCTAGAAGACGTCCTAGAAAACCAAGCTGGTATCGATAGAAGGCAGAGTGAGACGTTCCGTCTTTTGAATGATATAACAGTTCAATTGCAAGAAGGTTCTGCAGGTGCTTACCCGGGGAGCATCGTGAATGATGATACAGTCGAATCTCTACCTAGAAATCATATTTCGACTAACAAGGACGCAGAAAGAACACATGGCCACACCAGGAGGTCAGGGAGAGACGAGCGACATGACCCGGATAACGAAGGGGGCTCAAAGCAACTTTATAGAGGAAATGAATTATCATGGATGTCACAACCTTTATTGGACAAAGGAAAAGGTCCATCTTATGAGACCTTGCTGGGAGATTTATATATCAAAACCCTTATTGAAGTGCAAAAAGCTGTTCAATCCGCCACGACTTTTCAGCCAAATAAAGAACTGCCTGAAGAATGAGAAATCATCCAAGAGTCACATGAATACAGAGGCTGGGAATACCTGGCTCAGCCTCCTGACAATGATGCTCTCGTCGATACGAGGCCCTCGATGGCAGCTGCACCCCAGCAAAGATGGCCAACCAAGCGAGCCGCATATATGTTGACGCACGCATATGCTCCAACTCCGAAACGTTCTTCATACCAAAATCGACAAGAGATATCACAACATCATTCGTCAATGCAAGAAAATTCTAGCTCAAGATACCTGCACTTCCCGTTCTCAATGAAAAAAGTCTTAGAATTGTTGGAGATGTGGGTACGAGATGGGGAGGTCCAACTGCCTCCGGTATGGCGTCAACCAACTGACCAAGAGATGATAAATCCAATATATTGTCATTACCACAGTTTTCTGCACCACCCTACCAGTGAATGCAACGCCTTAAAGCGCATTCTCCAGAAGAAGCTTGATTCAGAAGATTTTCCTCATATCTCCAAAGATTAATGCGTGAAATTTCTCGGAGTAAGTACTAGGGAAGGTCCAATTTCATGCAGATGGAATTCCAAAAGCAAGTAAGTATTATCACGCAATTTTTTACAGGATAGTTTTAGAATTTACTAGGGACTTGGCATCCCACACGAGAGAGAGAGATTCGATGATCAGACACCACGTTTGTTCCCTTTCATGCTAGCACGATATTTCACAAATTCATATAAACAATATTGTTGTAGTATCCACATCATTCATAACCAGAATGCAAATTCCATTCAGAATAATCTCTCTCAAAAAATCATTCACAAAAAACTATCTCAAAATAAACCAATTCAAAATTCAATCACCTATTAACTCAATACCGAGTTGTGAAAGGAAACCCTCACATCGCTCAAAAACTACTAAAAACAAAAAGGAAAAACATAAATAGATGGCATAAAACCATTCAAGGGAAGTCCTTGAGCAACAACCCGTCTTTCTATGCAAGACCGGCTTTCATTTTTTGGAGAACGTCATGTTCCAGCTTCAACTCATTAGACGGACTTTCAATTTTCTCTTCCTGATGAGCAATGCTGTCTGCGAAAGGAACTTCATGTATTTCGCCTTGCAGCTTCTGGATTTTAGCGAGTCCTTCACAGAACTAGGAGGTGTTAAAATCATACTTCACAAACACGTCCCGGTGGAACTCCCAGTTTTCGATTACCTCTTCATAAACAGTGCGCCCAGTCACGATACTCATGCCATAGATGGAAGATAAAGCTTCTTCGACGCGTTTTACTGATGCAAAGCGGCTCTTAAGTATATGAGAGGTGGCGATATGACCATACTTCTTCCATATTTTAGTATATAACTCCTCGAACCTAGCTGGCACACTGAATCCTCCAACCAACACGTGACCTGTATAAGGAGTATTGAAAGGAGGCTCGAAGATAGCTCCAGGAGCAACGGGTTGCATCACCAACACTTTATTAGAAACCTTCTCAGCTGTAAAAAATCATATGATTGCTCTATTAAATGCCAGAGCTTGTTCATGGGATTCTTTGGAGGGAGTTACTTCAGCTGTCATGGGTGTGGTCTCTCCTACATTCCTCGGGATAATTGTTTCACTCTGAAGACTGATTTCTGCCACGGCCTCATAAACAATCTCTTTAAAGTTGCCGCTATGTGAATCGTCCCTTTCAGTTGAGCTCGCACCATCTCTATCATTGTCTTGAAGAGGGTCAGTGTCACCAGACTTCTCATCGTGAAGATCAGTATTACCGGAATTCTCCAATGTTGCATTATGGTCGCGTGCCAGCCTCGAAAAAGCATTTTCTTTCGAGAGCCCCTAATTTAGAATAACAATCATCCTTAGTAAAAAATCGTTCAAGATAGACGGGGTTAGAGGATTAAAGAAAAGTAGTTATAGGTACTTGCATATGAGAAGAATTAAAGACCATGGGACCGCATGCCTGCTTCTTGGACCTAACTCCTGTATCCTGGGGACTGCAGTTATCAATAGTGTCGGCTGTGTTTCGTTTACCCGAAAGTGGCTTCAATCGTTTGTGCTGCTTCAGAATCTCAGGATATGGATTGTCACGAGGGGCCGTCTCCCTTTTTTCTGAGAAAGCCTGAAAAGATAACAGCTACTCTCTCCAAAATTCCTTGTACCTATCAGTTACCATTGGTTTTCTTCCAATGGGAAAAAATGTAAAGCTCTGTTCTGGTGTGAAGACGTCGGCATTGAAAATAGACGGGACGAGATCTTGTGAAGGCATTTACAAACGATAGAAGGAACACCCTGGTCAAATCCCATTTGGCGGGCGGCTTTGTCAATATTGTAGGAAACCGCATAAATTAGCGTATCGAAGAAAGTTGGAATATATCCTGGCATACAAATCCGAAGGAAGATAGCTTCTCCATGACTCAAGGTTTTACCCTTAGTGTGCAACACGATGTCAGAAGCAATGGTAGAAGTTTCCGGTTGGATCACGGAAGAATGAACCGGTCCCCACGGGCGGAAGTCTATAGCATACACATTATCAAGGAAGTCAACAAGTCTTGACCCGGGTTTTGGATGTCTGTTCTACCAACGGAGTATCCTTGAACCACCATACAAACCAGAGTGCAAAGTCGTGGGGACAAGAGCGTAACCTTTGAAATGTTCCCACAAACACGCTTGGAGGAAAGCAATATGGATGTGAGTTTCCACCTTCTTATATCCATTGGAAGCGTACATGTCTACCGCCAAAGCATCTAGATGAGAATACAGTGATCCAAGGAACAAAGCGCCCAAACGGAGAACCAAAATTTTCGCCAATTTTATGGCGAACATGACAAGATCGTGTCTTATAGTATTCTTCCCAGAACCGTCATCGAAGATGTCCCTAGATAGCCACAAGGACAGAAACGCAACTACACTGAGCTCATCATCCAGTTTTAGACCCGACTTCGGTTTTGCAGGAGACCACTCAGATACCCACCAAGTATAAAAACATTTCACATCAATTTTTTGTTGGTCATACCCATTTTCCTTTCGAAGTATAGAAGCGAGGGTTACCTTTTCTTCGTCAGATAGCGTGTAGTGAAAATTTCCAGCGATAGGCAAATTCATCAACACGGCTACGCTTTCCAGGGTAATGGTCATCTCTCCCCATATGCAAATAGCTGTGTGCGTGGAGGGACGCCATCGATAAATAAAAGTAATCAAACCTGCAGAATCCTTCTTGATATGGAGAGTTGCAGAAGCCATGATAGCCTCGATTATTTGCGCATTGGTAAAATTATATTTGATACGCTCATTGCTCAACATGCGCCTCAACCATCCTTCATAAGAGCTCAGTGGAGTATGAAAAACCTTGAAGTCAATGGGATAAGGAGGATACTCGTTCTTCCGAAGACAGAATCTCATCACAAATGCCGGAGAAGATGACAGAGCAACCTATTGATTTTCTGAATTCGAAAGCAGTATTATCTTATGGCTAGGATGTTTCCTAATACTTGGGAAAGGCACGGTGAATAGTTCATCATCTATGTTCGGAATGTCTCTAGAGTTGTCAACACTCCCTGACTTGGCATCAGCGTTATTCTCAGAAGACTTCTTAGCAGGAGCCTTTTTGTTCATTCTACAGTGAAAAAGAAGCAAGGGAGTCAGTACTTGTATAAGAACGCGTCTCATGGAATGTATAATCCCGACCAAGAAGGACACACAATCACAATTGAAATGTACCAAGCTGGGAAAAGCAGGCAAGGCCGGTATTAGGCCACGTCACTAAACGAGGCAGGTGTTGATTTAAGTCCGCGGAGCCTATATTGGTCGAGATTACAAGACTAATAGCTCCAATCACATCACGTCAGTCAAGTAGGTATTAATCCATGACAACAAGCAAAGCTGGTATTGGACAAGACGAATCAAGGTCACAAGTCTGGTATTGGGCCACGTCAGTAAGCAAGGTCACGAGGACGATGTTGGTCGAGGTCACAAGGCTGGTATAAAGTCGATATTCAATCAGGCGTGTATGGCAGGTCTCATATTCGTTTAAGGTTGCATGCATAGTTTTCTTTATGGGCGGAAGAGCAAACAAGTTCGTCCATGGGTTTTCAAACTATAACCTAAGGCTCTAGGTTTTTCATGCAACAATAAAAAAGGAGCAAAAATAATATATTCATGGATTCATAGCTTATTTTACTGAGAAATCTACCAATATATACGGCGTTGCTATTTAATTTCATTAATGGAATTAACCACGATATGCCTGGCAAGGAGGTTTTTTACCTAAGAACTAGGGTTTGTACCGAAAAAAAAAACGAACGAAGAGAGGATAACGAAGAACCTACCTGACGGACGAATAGCGGCGGCGGTGATGAAGTCCAGCGAGAGCAGCGTCAGCAACACGTCTAGCGGAAGCGTCAGCAACACGTCCAGCAGCGAACGTCAGCAGTTGCACCAAACTCGGCGGAAAATCGAGGTGGTCGAACAAAAAAAAAGGGGGAAGAGAGCGGAAGAGGAAGTAGGAGAAAATACAAGGTTTAACACCCTTTTATACATGAGCAATCGAAGAATCCTGATAGAAGAATGATTCCCTTCTTGGCTCAAATACCCAAAGGAGGAAACCGGTCCCGCCAAGGCCTGTGATCGCGCCCAACTTGCTCACGTGGGTGATTTACAACACGACCGGTCCGAGTCCCTCCAGGTAAACTTCCTTTATATCTCCCTTTTACATTTCATATGTCACAATCTCATGCCTACCCCACAATAGTGTAACCATCATTTGCTAGGCAGGGGACTTAATGTTGATGGTGGATTTTAGTTCATGGCTGAAATTGTAAAACCAAATTTTTTACAACTGTCCTGCAAAGGATAAGGCTATTTTATAAGTGATGAATACTTCTTCGCTTTATAATTCACCTAGAATGGAGCATGTAGCAATAATCCCTAAGTACTATGTGAATTTTAACATTATTAATCCATGAATCGCCTCGTATTTCCTGTGCTATTCTCAGCAGAACTCTCATGGTTGGTGCGGCATGATGACTGATTGTTACTCTCAGCAGAGTAACATGAATATCCAAGTATCAACAGTAAGGCATGCACGAAATACCCGTACATGCTACACTATTCTCTAACAAAGAGGATCATCTCTCGGTGTGTTATACTAGCCCGATCGAGCATAATTGAATCTGGACTGTCCATAGCAGTCACAGAAACAGTCATGACCACGTAAGTTGGCCGCACGATTTAACTAGCCTAGACGAACCCTAGCAGGAGCAGGCTATCACTGCAATGACCACCAACGGGCCTATTTGCGCCATGGACGGTCAGGTACAAGTCACGCTAGTCAAATAGCCACCAAACGTCATCCTAGATTTGGACGTCCGTGCTGGTACGGAGCGGCTTAGAAGAACTCTTACGAGCAAAGACTGCTTACGGAAGTCTCAAACCCATCACGGACGATCATCTTCACCGACATAATTGGACGGCGCGGAGGGTCCCATCCCTAGTCACGCAAGCACCGTTATGCACACCGGCGGCCCCCCTATTTACTTGCATAGCCGACCATCTCACGACCTAGCCTGGGAGGAGCAAACGTTCACCCATAATCTGGCCGACGTGATGCTTTAAGGGTCTCTAAGGGTCTCAAACTGATCACGACCATCCAACTTCGCCGGCATGTTTGGATGGCCTAGATCAAGCCCATGACCGTCAGTCAGGTATTGCCATGATCACCACGGTCCCAATGTGGGTCCCACATTATCGGCCTCCCCAAAGGGGGAGCTTAGCCTACCAAATCGTTAGGTTGAAGTCGTGTACGCACGACCAATCCAAAACCCTAATTAGGGTTTGCAGCATATTACATGTGTCGCTAATCAATCATGAGCGTCCGTTTTTGCCATCTTGGATGAAGGGTACAGGAATAGATTAAGCATGTCCGGAGAGTATCAACATGATAAATGTGAGCCCATCTATCTCCATGTCCAACCGACCAATATAAACCATGGCTCGATGCCTTGGTTCGCGCGCCCTGAAGGTGGCATGCCACGACCCTTTAGGAATCCTTTGAGGCACAGGATTCCTGTCGCAAATAAATCTCAGCCACTCTTCTTTACTGGTAAACTTGAGTGGCCTAGATCACACCTTCGTGGGATAGTGAAGTATGGACATGGACACCAGCATGTCGTCTACACACATGCCTGATCGGTCCTCTATAAAGCACTTCCCATGCTTGGATTCGACCAAGCTAAAAGAAGGAACTTGCGTACCTCCTAAACCCTAATCCGAAGGTTGCAGATGAGGGTCGCAAGTCATCTCGTCCGTCCAACTTCGCCAGCTTGGACGAACAGCCTAAGACGGGAACTAGGCTACCAATGAGGCATCACCACAATCACTGTCCACCACTCTTCCACATGGAGTAATCGACCAAGTCAAAGGTTGCTTGTATAGCCTCCAAACGATCACTCGAAGTAGGCTGGACATGAAGCTACTTTAAGACGCTCAAACAGCGATGCTTCGTACATGCTGAATATATTCGATGCAGTACCTGCATAGAATACACTCGATACTTCATAAGTATCGACTTCCTAAATAACTTAGTTATTTAATCTAGCATTACATGCTACTTCTTGTGGGTCCCATGATCCACACACTCGAGACATCAATCATGTCACAAACTGGGGTATTGGTCTAGCGGTTTACAGCATGCAACGCTCCATCATAATAACGTGTCAGTAAGACATGGACGGTTAGTGATGATGGGAGAAGTGGGAAAGACTGATCATGTGACGCTAACACACAACTCCATTACTCCATCACTCCACTTCCTCCATTTCCCACGAGAGACGTGAATAAGTCTCAAATGACTTGTATAAATAGGTTCTCCTCCCTATTTCCAGGACAAGACAGACATAAACCAAGTGTTAATACAAAACATATTCAAACACCCAGAGCCTGCTTGCATTAATCGTAAGCCTGCTCACCTTTCTGTTACAAGTCATAAACAACCTACACCTTCACAATCTCAACACCTTCTTCGCTTCCCTCCCTAAGATCAACCCCATCTCCTTCACTTTATGACCGAAACAAGTCTGGAACGACCATTTCTTGGTTTATGCTAGAATTATATAGATTGATCTCTCGAATCAAAAGCACTCCCGTGCAGTGCATTTGTTTAGGGTTTAGATTCATTTCTCATCCACACACCCCAAATTACCAAAACCAGCAGAGTTAGTTTTTACCCATAAACAACCTCCTTGTGAGTACCGTGCATAGTCATGCTAGTTACCAAAATTTAGTTGAATAGGTACTAGGATCGGTTCCCCCAAAACTATAAACTTGTTGCACATGTTCATAGGATCAGTTCCCCCATCTACTAAAACGTATTGCACCTCTTACAAGTATCGATTCCCCTCTAGTAAATTTGTTGCACCTCTTACTAGGATCGGTTCCCCAATGACTAGATAAAAGTTTCTATTTACAAGGCATCGATCATACCATCTTGAGTGATTACTTAAGATATGCTTCACTAATAAAATTCATACCAATACATAAGTCAGGCCTTATGAATAGTTTTACCAAGATACATAAACAAGTTTATGATCGGTTATACTAAACACACATATTGGTAATTCAAAATAGATTTGCAATGAATAACAATACCAATAAGCCTAGCGATTTCCCTTTCGATTCACAAAACAAGTTTATGAAATTACTTCCTTTAAACGAATGTAAAACATTGTTTCTTAGGATGAAATCTTCACTCATTCCCATACATAATCACAATAGCATTCGTATGATCATGTCGATGTATTATATACAAAGTTTAATGGTTAAGCAATAAACCTCGTATTGTATTCCTTAATACCATGTCTAACTAGAGTATCATACACAGCTTCGCAGTTATGTTTTCAATATGCACGACTTAAAAGATACGTTAGAGAATGAAACAGTTCGAGTCAAATATTACTAACCTCAAGAGGAAGTATGATGTTGTCGTTGTAGCTCCATACTTATTCACATTCTTCAAGTCTTCATGTAATACTTGTGAGTCTCATATACTAATACTTTCAAGCTAACCTATACGAAGTTGACTCTAGTATATCATCAAGTGACTCTTCAAATGAGTTTTGATTCACTAAAATATGACAACCAAACTTGATATACCAACTTGGTGGGTTCAACCGAGCTATGCTCTAAGATTGATCCTCTCTCTCCCCATCTCTATATCATCTGCTCTGAAGCCTTATCTGCTTATATTCATAATTTGACCTGTAAAGGCTTAGTTTAAGGAATTAGAGTTTGTAAGAATGCCCCTTGCATGACCTACCTCTTATTTTTTGATGATTCCATCTTGTTTTCTAAAGCTACTAATAAAGAATTAAAACCATTAAAGACTATCTCCAAAAGTATTGCTTAGCTTCTGGTCAGGAAATCAATTTTGATAAATCTGGTATTTTGTTTAGTAAAGAGCTGCCTGCACCTCTTATGAATCATTTGTCTAATATTCTGGACATCCATAACAGAGACCTAGGGGAGAAGTATCTTGGTACCCCTATTGCTTTCCAGGCCTCTAAGATCTAAACTCATATGGGTATTCTCCAAGATGTAGATGCTAGAATTACCTCTTGGCTTCATAGACTTTTATCTCGAGCTGCTAGAACTACGTTGGTTAAGCATGTTGGTCAGGCTATTCCTTTATACCAAATGTGTGTTTTTCTTATCCCCAAGTATCTTTGTAAAAAGATGGATTCCCACCTTTGTCAATTCTGGTGGGGAGAGACTCTTGACCCTGAGGATATAAAATTGCATATTCTAGGATGGGATGCTTTGTGCTCCCCTAAGTCTGAAGGTAGTCTCGTTTTTAGGAAATCTGAACTTAATAACTTGGCTATGTTATCCAGAAATGCTTGGAAAATCCTAGAGAATCATGGCTACCTTTTAGGTACTGTGCTGAAAGCTCGTTACTTTCATAGGACTGACTTTATTAATGCTGCTTGCCCTGCTGATTTCCCCTAGACTTGGAGATTCCTTCATACATTAAAAAGATGATTAAACCCTTCATTTCTTGGATTGTTGGGGATGGTAAATTTATTGATCCCTGGTGTAATAAATAGATCCATACTTTAGGTTCTGCCACCCCCAATCCTTTGGTCCCTCTTGTCCCTTGTGTTAAAGTTTCTTATTTCATTGATGATGCTACTAGATCTTGGAATTTGGATAAACTAAATACTCACTTTGATGATGCTTATGTTCAGAATATCATCACCATTCCCTTAAGCCAGTTATGCACTCCTGAAAGGAGGGCTTGAGAGCTTTCAAACACTGGCATATTTTCTTCAAAATCTGCTTACTTGGGATTAAGAGGGTCTGGACCCTCCCCTAGTAATAAACTTTGGAAGTGCATTTGGAATATTTATGTTCCTCACCGTATTCAACTTTTTACTTGGAAAGTTGCTAGAAATGTGTTGCATACTAAAACAGTTTTACAAACTAGGATGCCCATGCACTCTGTCTCTTGTAATAAATGCTCTGACCCTTGTGAATCCATTATGCATGCTCTTGTTCTGGGTCCTTTTGCTAGTCATGTTTGGAGTGTGGACTTTTTTTATGCAAATACTTTTGCTTTCTCTTCTAGTTCTATGATTGATTGGTTGAATTTCTGGTTGTTGGACCCTATTACTAGAATTCCTATTGATAGACATTGCACTTTTATTGTTGTCCCGTGGTCTTTATGGACTAGTAGAAATAATTTAGTCTTCAGAAACCTTCAGGAAAATCATATTGATGTTATCCATAAAGCTAAAACTATGCTCCTCACTGTTAAATTCAGAGTTCAGAACCCGCCTAGTCATACCCTTTCCTTTAGTGACCACTGGATGCCCCTACTTTTGGTTGGATTAAATGTAACAATAATGGTGCTTATGATGACACTACTAAGGATAATAGTGCAGGCTATGTGATGAGGGACTTCTCCAGCAAGGCTTCTTTCTGTGCTTCTATTGTTTTTGATGTAGAATCTGCTGAAGAGGCTGAGGCTAGAGCTATCTGGACTGTTTTGAAGAAGGCTGTGGAGTTAAAGCTAACACATATCATAGTGGAAAGTGATGCTCAAGACCTGGTTTCTCAATTCTCTATTGGTTGTTTTGATGGGAATCCTAGAAATGATGCAATCTTTAAAGACATTCAATTTTTTGCTCCTTCCCTCAAGGATTGTATCTTCTCTTTTCAACTAAGAACTTGTAACTTTGTTGTTCATGAACTAGCCAAATGGGCAAAAACAAACAAGTCGTCTATGTACTGGTCCGTCCCTCCTGTGTGACTTAGGCCTTTTGTTGAGGAAGACCATTAGCCTTTTTGAAGGCCTTTGCTTATAAAAAAATAAAAATAATAATGTCGACTATGCCATGGCCAGATGGTTTGTTGAGACCTAGTAACTTCTATAAAATAATAGGTTTGGGACCACCCTCATCCTATTCTTATTAATATATTGTTGGATTTTATCTCCTGGTATCCATTGCGATCGATCTATAAAATATAAATAATTTAGCTCTAATAAATTGGTTAATAAGCCTGGTTTAGCCAGTCGTATTTAGGTTATGATATTTACAGATCACTTCAAGTTTTGGATTCAAATTGGAGTTCGGATCTGAAATGTAGGTGTTACAATCATGGGAGAACATACCAGTTGATTTTTTTCCCAAGCCATTTTGGTTTTCCTGATATCAGCCATTATGTATATCCAAAATTAAATTCCCCGCATGGTGTGTAGAGGCCATGCATCATTTTTCTTTGGTAACCTAATTTGCGGAAACTGAACTATTTAAGACGAGTCTAATATCGTGCACACTCCTCTAACGACTGTATATATTCGACATGTTCGTTTGATTGAAACATCAGGCTCAAATGTTATGCAGATAATAATGCCGACTATGCCATGGCCTGCTTTACTATCGACATCTGCGTAAATTTACGAAAGCAGAAACACTTAGAATCAGTGAATCACTGATGTCCTTGTTTTAATATCGGATATGTAGAATATTAATGCAACTATCCTTGTTTTAATATTCAAAAGTCAAGAATAGGACATTACTAACTCGACTTCAGATTCTCAATTTGGATGCTTCCCTAGCTAGTATACACAGAATCACAGATAAGCTAGCCACTAAAACCTCATGACCAGATACTCGATTTGGATGCTTTCCCTAGTACAGAGAGAAGTTAGCCACTAAATGACCATAAATCAGTGGAAGGAAGTAATCGAAGCTCAATGGAGAATCGCCAAAAGTAAGAGATCCTCATTTTGAAAAAGAAAAACCTCATCAAGAAAAAAAAAAAAGGTGCGAAAATTAAGTTTAGATTATATGAGAATTGTGGATTGTCTAAACATGGGAATCAAAAAGCATGCAAATGTGTGGTGTATCCGACGTAGGAAAAGGCCCAAAGGGATGACCTTTGACTTAAAAACATATATCAACTTTGACTTTTCCCTCAAATCTCTTCACTTTTGGTTAATTTTCTTTATCTTTTCTTTTAACGGATCCTTTTCTTTTCATTCTCTTCTTTTATTTCTTTGGAACAAAGCAAAACCACAAAATACTTCACTGGTAAGTCTCTTTTTTTGGAACTTATGATTGGTACTCCGAAGAATTCGTAGTCCTTAAGTTGGTTTAACAATGGAAACCAAGTCATAATTAATCCTAAAATTAGTAATGACGTGGATTAAGTTTTATAAGTCTTGTTAAGTAAAGATTGAGCGATCGAGCTTTGTAAGTCCTCGAGGACTGAGTATAAGATGCAAAAATACGCGTACTGCTTCGTTGTATAACAAGTCTTATAATTTGCAGCGAATCCGATGCTTATTTTCTAACCTCATTAAATAAAATTTCATGAGTTTTCATATATTAATCGAGACTTTGGTCTGAGTAAGATCTTGATATCGTAGCAACTGGCTTCTTATATAATGCCAATAAAAAAATAATGCGGGAAGAGTATCATAGACATCAAAAGGAAAACCATGTGAACGGGCCGTAATTCGGATTGGAGAAGTTCTCCGTCCATACCTTATATATATATACAGATCACAGATGTGCCACCAAATTATCAATAGATATAGTATACTCATTTAAACGAGAAACACAATCTCAATCTGGTATTGATTTCTCATATGTATGCATGATAATGCATCCATCGAGACACTATTGAGCGACCAACGACTTAGTTTCTCTTTGACGACTTTCAGTTATTTTTTTTAAAAGATTATAGGAAAATGGTTTCTCTGGATTTCCTCTTACGTCTTTTTTGTTCTGTGGATCTCTGGTTTTGTGCAGAGAATAAGAGTTTAAGCCTTTAAGGGCACTCTTTAACCTACAAGCCTTGAGTTTTGCATATGGATGCTAATAGGAGGTATCAATTTGTTTAGGGGTGTACCATTCCAAAGCTATTCTTTTCTTGGTACAACCCTAAGCAAGTTGGTACCCCTATTAACAAGCTTGAGAAAAATAACTATCTTTTTATGTTGAAAGATCAGAGGTTAAAGTAAGAGAAGGAAAGGGAGCAGGTCCATTTTATCAATGCTGCTAATGGGGGACCGAAACTACCTGGGGTACCGTTTCATATGGGATAAAAGAGTTGTATCCGATCCTAGAGGTGTAAAGTGGGTTGTCAAAGACGAAGCCACTGAAATTGCAAAGACAAAGACGCTAAAATTTGAGCACAATTGACCCTAGCACGTGACTTAGCGGCCACGGCACATCACGTTAGTTAAATGGGACGTCTTTGGGTTTGAATAATTGGCACAAGATAGACAAAGACACGCGACACGGATAAGCACGTGCACAGTCGAAGACAAAGACGTTAAGAAAGCACGTCATAATATGTACAAGTACACCATATAACAAGGCATAATACATCACATTTTTTGTATATTTCACAAAAGAGTCACTATTCTAGCTAGTTTTTAACATTTTATACTGACTTATTTATATCTTAATATTTGGAAAATATATTTCAATATCGTCATCTATATTTAACTAGAACATTAATTTACATGACGATAATCCAATTTTATATTTGATGGACTATTTATTTTTATTGAATAAACTTGTTAATTTTACTTGAAATAATATCAAATGGTATGTTGTCTAATTAAATTCTTGTGATAATGTACGACTTAATGTATACATTAAGTGATTTCAAATTGTTTATAGCACGTGTGCTAGCACGGCACAGCACGGCACATTTATTCGTGTGTTGTGCCCGTGGGATGTGTTGTGCCTAGCTTTTAACTAGTAAAGCACAGCACGGCACATCACATTTAAATCGTTGGCACAGCACAGCACGGCACATGGCACGTGAAGCACGCGACTTCGTGTGCCGGGCTGTGCCGGGCCGGCACGTTTTACACCTCTATCCGATCCTGCCCGTCGGATCACTCAAATGGCACCCCTGCTAATTCAAATCCCCCATTAGCAGCATTGCATTTTGTGATTGAGTGGATAGTTGATTACATAGGCCAAGGATGCTAACAGAGGATACCATTTTCTTAGGGTAATACTTTAAAATGTTAACAGAGTACCATACAAGGATGCTACAAAATGTTCCTTACGTATGGATTGGTACACCCCGATTATGAGACCCCAATGAGCAATGTTGACATATGCAATATTATCGACATCTCCCGATTATGACTAGCATTTGGAGGCCTACAAGTTTCATCGACATATAGATCCAAGGAACAAGAGCATGCTCGATAGTGTACTGTTACAGGAAGACTTGTGTCGACCTCGTCTCCAACAATTCTGTTGTTCCTTTCAGAAAAAGTACTGCAATTTTGATAAGGGTAAATTGGGATGTAAAAATATCCCCTCGTCTTCATCAAAACAATCATAACTAGCATTCTATCATCTTGAACCAATCAAAATGACTCGCCATTAATTCAACACACGTCTTTAACTACTTTATCTTCGTATTTACTTTCAAACTCCGCTACCTACACGATTCCATCCCTATTAGTTTATTATTTTTATTTTTTTATAGTAATAAAAAAATGAAAAGCAAAACACTTAAAACCCCTGAAACAACGTGTGGCAAGCTAACATCAGACGACGACTAAATCCGCTACTTGAACGCGGAACGGTTATAAAATACTCCACGTAAGTTAAATTTACGGATATACCCTAATATATAAAATACCAATCACACCCTTAGACCAGCACCGTTTCCGTGTTGAACTGACACACTCAGGGCCTAGTTGACATGTGGGTCAAAAAAAAAAATGGAAGACCTTAACTAAGCAGCTAAGCTCGTACAATGTCGGTTTTGTTTTTATTCTTACCAACTTGGCATGATTAACCAAGATTCAAGATCTTATCTGTAAAATTCCAATGCCCTCAAATATCCAACCACTGCATATCATATGTACATTCAATAATGACTAAATGCACACCATTTGCCTGATGCTCAGAGGCAGATGAAATAAATCATAAAAAAGTGAGGCAATCTAATATTAATATAATCAAATAGATCGAAGACAAAAAGAAAAATTATATACAATGAATGTCATTGATTGGACCAAAGACGGGGATACTACATGAACTGTCTCCTTCAAATCAGTGACACTGTTTTAGCGCTTGGTGGTAGTATACTATTATCAACAGATCGAAGTAGGTTGTCATACCCTTTGTGAAAAAAGGAATAGCCTGAGATCGAAACTTATTGGTTGTGACTTGATTTGTACCGTGCATTATCCGTCACGAGAGGTGTAAAAAGAACGCCCTTCTTTGATACGATGACTCCGCTTACCCATGCTGCTTGGTACTTTTCCGTTAACCAACACCTTATTCCATTACAAATTATTTTCGTCACTATAAGATTCGTTCAATGGATGACACCGTATCAAAGAATCCAAGGAAAACGTTAGACAATAAAAGAACTAGATGATTGCAAAATTTAATCAATAAATTGAATTATCATAGTGGAATGGATGTTGAATTTCTTTTAAACTGCCCTCAAAATGATATTATTTCAGATTTGTTGACTAACGAAGAAATAATTGAGAGTGTCATGGGAAAATACGAAAATAATGATGTGGATGTGGAAGTTGAAGATGAAAGTGTAGTTACAGAGCCACCTTCCCATAAAAAACCTATCAAAGCTGCAAATTAAGATATTGAATATGTTTTTATTGCATCAGGAAATGATAACACCAAAAACTCTTCTAATGTTAAGAAAAATCCAAAATAAAATTCAACGTGACATCAATTTTAAGAAAAACCAAGTCACAAATGAATCATTTTTGACCAAATTAGAAAAAAATATAAAACTAAATTTATATAAATTGGAGAGTTATTAATTTATATATTCGAAGGGACCTATAAAAAGCTAAAAAAAATTATTATTTTATAATTTTAGCGAATTATTAATTTAACACGTTACTCCCGACTCAGGACCGGCAAAACTTATTAATTTATCGCGGATTAAATTATGGAGGCTCTACGTAAAGTCGTATTACTGTATACTCCCTCCGTCCCTAATATATATGCGGAGAAGGTGAAATCTCTTCAATTAAGAAATTATTTGGTTTTCATAAATGTTTATATTTTTTCTTGTTTTTACCCTTTGTGTTATTCTTACTACAATTTCACATACAATATAAATAAAGGTATGTATGTCAAAAGTCTTTTTTGAATTGAAATGCCGCCTATTTAATGGGACTAGAAAAATCACACATTCCTCCTATATAATAGGGGCGGAGGGAGTATATTTTTTTTGTATTAACGTTGATATTTTTTAATGTATAAAATATTTTTCATTGGCATGAGTGTAGTGATTTATATGGATTTTCACATTTAACTACCCATTTTGTAATGTGTTGACTATCCACGGATCTCTTCCCACTTAGTTATTGTGGTCATCCAATAATGTGGAACAACTTTCCAGGAGGTCATTCATTTCCGGATTGTTTTTGTCCGAACACAGTGAAATTGTAGAGTTTTTCTGGCCAACTATAGAACTAACTGTGAAAAGGCCTAGATGCCATGAAATATCAACCATTCCGCAAACCACAACTGCCGAATTGATGTATAACAATACCACCATCTTAAATTGGAGACGTCCTAAGCTTCGGAATACATATGCCAAATTTCTGACGTTCCCTGTCACTCATGAGACTAGTACCCGATCTAACTCATTCAGGTGACCCGTCATTCGTTTTAATACAATTTTTAATGACCTAGATATCCCCTAATACTGTTCCACTGAACCACTGCGGTCATTCGGCAATGTAAGGTTTTCAACAGATACCGATGCGGTCATCTTGCAACAGTTTCTCAGGACTCAGGAGGTCATCCATCCTTGGATTTTTGCCAGCTCGAATACACATAACTGGATAGTTTTTTGCCAAATCTAGAGTCAACAATGTTGAAAAGGCCTCAATATTTGTTTAGTATATATCATTACTCATATTCATTCGACCAACCACTGCCGAATATTGGTTGTTACCATCTCACCCCCTTAGATTGGAGCCATCCTCATCTCCGGAGTATATAATCCAAGATCTCCGACGTTCCTTGCCACTCATGAGACCAATACCTGGCCCAACCTGTTCAGCAAATTCTTCCACCCTCGACAGGTTCCCCATAGTCGGCTATTATACCTTGTGTAACGACCCGATCCTCCATTGATATTGTCCTCACATATTCACTGCCATCATTCATCAATGTGGAGTTTTTAATGGGTATTTACTACATGTATACAACAAGAGCTTCCCAAGAGGTCATTCAATCCTGGATTGCCCATGCCTGAGCTCGTTTGAATGCAGAGTTTTTTGCCAACTCGTACGCCAAGTGTACCGAAAAGATTTCAGTATTATGAAGGGTCAAACCATTACTGATATTCCATTCAACGAACCCTAACTGTAGAATCGGGATATTACACGTTGTTTTTATTTAAATATTTTTTTTTTGATATTAAACATAATAACACCTAATATCTGGCCAACCACCGTAGAATATTTGGTGCATATCATTATTTATATTCCATTTGAACGTCACAAGACAATTGCAGATTTTATTACATAAAGAATTTCATCAAAAGTTCTAAATTTTCCCCTAAACACAATTTTATTCTTCTTCTTCCATGACGATTGCCAAATCATGTAAGGAAAGATAAACCATATATATATATATATATATATATATATCCTCTTAATCTATTTGAACACTAATCCAAAGAATTTTCGTGGACAATGTTAGAGAAAACCTATTCAATCTTGAAAGCTTTTATGAAGTAATTCCAAAACCTCCAAGAAAAATTGCAATGAATAAAATGTGTTCAATAGCCTCCGCTTCTCTATTACACCGTATTTCCATAAAAAGTAATTTTATTTTGTGATTTTCGTATGGTTGGCGGTGTAAAATACATATGACGCGATTTACCATCATATGACGTGTGTTTTTTTAAACTTGATATGTTAGTATTTTTCAGATTATCGTAATCTATTGAGCATATCCAATTTTGTTGCATGTCCGTTATATCGGTGCCTACGTACGCCACGTGCCGTGTTGTACCAAATGCGTCAACTTAGTAGACACAATCATAACAAACCAAAGTTCGATTGTACCGTTTGTGTCTAGATTTTCGCTTGTTGTAGTGTCGTAATTTGATATGTCAACAAGACGGACTAGTTTAAAACTTATATCGACAAATATGCTCATTTGTTTGATGTTGGTTTTCACTGTCAACAAAAATTACATTACCAGTTAAGATATTTCGATACCATGGTCTTACATGAATCTTAAGATATTTTTGAGCAAAGTTTTTAAAACGGCAATAAGGTATCCTGATCATATTGCGACCTAAATTGAGTTTTGGATAACAGACTTTGGTTGAATCGTCGTGCGTTGAAATATAACAATTCAAAACATACAATTCGTATATATCTTAATTTTAAATTTTAGAATCCTACAGTTGCCTCATGACTTGGCGCATATGCAGTCACCACATAATCATTTTTATTTTATTTTCTACATACGACAAAATCTATCGAGAATTTCCAAATCTTAAGGTTGTTGAGCTATGACATGTTGGATGATCTTATAGAAAGATATATATCAGATCCTTATAGAAAGGACTATTACTCTCTTCCAACGAAATAGTATAGTCGAAAAATGCTCAATGTATGAGGAATAACTTCCACATAAATCTCATATTCCTCTATACTTACTTCGATCAAAGAAGTGGTTGAAGGAAAACTCAAGATGACAAAGAAAATGTCGTCTTGAAAAGGTACGACACGCTCTTTACCATCCAAGGTTTATTTGTTTTATAGCATGTTTGAATACACATCTATAAGTAGCTTTTTGACTTCTAGAATTCAAAAAGAAAGAATTTAGTTTGGGTATTAGATTTCACGACTTCTCGATGAGAAAATGTCAATAAAAAATTTGAAGCAGGATGATTTTGTTTTTGACTTATGCTTATGGTATCCAAGCACACTATCAATGTTTTAGATCGATTTAAACAAGAAAAAAAAAAGCTTGTCGTAAAGAGGTGTTTTTCCACTACTTCCCGTAATGGCATTTCAACTCCTCTGTCCCATAATCCTTGATCTGTAAATTTGGCAGCATTCATTCATTTGGTTTTGCAACTTATAGGTGGGTGGTTTATTTTTCCAGAATTAGTTGACTTGTTTGAATTATTTTAATATAACTGAATACTAATGTTATAGAAAACTCTTAGCTTCAGTTATAAATGTGGTACAAAGTCATATATGCTCAGATACCTTCAAATCATGCATCAATTTTTTTTTTAAAGATGAACGATCTGATATATGACAAGGGCAGAATAAGACGTCGATTCAAATTAAAATGCAGAATCTGATCCAAACAAACAAGGTGTTACTAAGTTAAATACAAATGGCACACCAGAAAACACGTGAGAACATACTAAAATTACCAGAGACAATACTTTTAACCAGAATTGATATTTTTCATATACTGAGCTTATTTGTCTGTAAATTTACTAATTTTGGTACCTTGTCGCTCAATTTATATTTGAGAACAACAAATTACCGAAGCTTTATGTGGGATCATCTCCAATGCATGAAAGCTAAGATTAAGACTTTTTCCACCAAAATTTCATCTCCAATACAAAGTTGAAGGTCATAAAAAAAGGATGCATTGCTAAGTGGGGTTAAAAAAGAAAATCTAGATTACAATTTCTTCATGACCTTGGGCTTAAGTCCACATCATTATTTGTTTCTAAATTTAAACAAAGTTTGTTATACAAGACTTCGGGGGATATGAGATGAACTTTAGGTGGAAAATTCTATCTTGTTTTTTTTTTTTTGTATATTACTAATGACTAAAGGTGTAAGTGGATGCATACAGATGCATATAGGGCACTATCCGCATCCGAATCCGAAAATACTATACACTATCCGAATTCGATTCGAAATCCGAATGGATGTAGTAATTTTCACTTCGAATTCGTATATGAATATCTATCCAGATATCAGATAATTATCCGATCCGAAATCACAAGAACAAAAAGTACAATATTTGTATTTTCGCGTAAGATTAATGTTTATGTAATAAAATAAATTAAAATCAAGATAATTATTTATGTTTTTAATAAAATTTAACAAAATATTGAAATATAAAAGAAAAGAAAATAAATAAAACATCATCTACACTTTCATATGTTAAAAAAATGTATGTATTCATACATAAATATTCAGATACATATATTTCGGATGCGTATCCGAATTCGTATCTGGTTAGTTGTATTTTAGGATTGAAAAAAATCTGTATATCCGAACCCAAAACTATTTTCGAATAATATTTGATATTTCTAACGAATTACAGAGTTTTAGGACATCCATTGACAATCTTAGCAATGACCCACAAAAAAAATGTATTAATAAGACCTCCGCATAAGATGACCTTGACCCTAAATATTGGAGATTACTTTCATCCCAGATGGACGTATGGACTATGGAGTAGGAGAAGGAGATTGGACTTGGAAAATTCCTTTCTTCACGTCAACAGAGGAACATCAAACTATAAAAGCAATAGAAATTACCTTCCGGATTAAGAAAGGTTTATAAACTATTATCTATTAAAACGAACTCCCATTAGCAACAGTAGGGTGAAGCTGCAAATTATGTCTTCCAATATTACCCATATCTTCACACGACACACTGGAAAATGGAAATATAATTCAAGGGCAAAATGGTAATATCACAGCGCAAAATGGAAATTTTTTATTTTTATTTTTTTTCCTGACTTTAGATACCATTGTTGGATCCCATAGAAACTTTTGATGAGAATCAAAACATAAAATGCCAATCCCAAATTAAGAATTTTGAAAATTCATGGAAGATGTAGGATCAGAATATCGCTACAACGATATTCCTGCGAGATTTACAACAACGTTTATGTGAGCTTCTCAAGAACACTCTATGAGCGTCGCAGAATAATTCAAAGAATGACGTAACGGATGACAATAGCAGAAACACGAAAAGAGCATGACGATTCTGCGAAGAATACAACGTCTGCGAGAGTTAGCATTACAACTACCGCGAGAGCATCGCAAGCCAGATCCGAAATTAAAGGATAACTTAGATGTCATCCACTATGTACTTACCCTATATAAAGAGAACCAACAGATTGAGAAAGGGAGATCAATTTTTAGAGTGTTGAGAAAGTCTTGAGGAGAGAGAAAGTTCTTGTGAGCGGTTGTATTCTTGATTACTTTAATTTCTTGTAACATTTCTGAGAATTAATCAATAAAAGTGTTGTTCTTAATCTTCAAATATGTGTTGATAATGGTGAATTCTTGTATGGGGTGTAGTGTAGGAAGTCCTGCAACTACATAATGGCGCTAGAAACAAGGATTGAAGGTTGAAAATCATAGAAAAGGAAAGATAAAAGATGGATTATATACAGAAGTAGGTCTGTTCTGGACCCTCACTTTCGTTTCTAGGCCTCTTTTTTTTTTCTTACAAATATAAGCCTCTCAAATGGATTCCATCCAAATCCGTTATCTCAGCCAATATCTCATGTTGACTAGTCAATATCTCGCCAAAATCTCGTATAAGGAAATCTCGTGAACTACATAAGATTACTAAAATGCCCTATTTGTACGTGTGTCAGTAGCATGGTTAATGTCGCCTACGTGCTTCGATCTGAACCCCTAATCCAAGATCAGGAAATCTCCCTTCATTCAGTTCTCTCTTCCATCTCTGCTCTTCTTCCCCAGCCGAAACATGAGAGATTAGAACCAATGAAAAACTATGGTGGCGACGTTACCTAATAGTTCCGAAACAAGAGAGATTAGAATATAACTAGTGAAAAACTATGGTGGTTCATGTTACCTAATAACGCAAAAATAAGATGGGTTTGGTTCCGTGGAGATGAAGAAGAACAAATGATTGAAGATGGAGAAATTCATGAGAATGAGAAGGAATTGAAGTTGAGATAGAGTTCAAATTAGAGAAGAACAAATGAATCTTGCTGCTATTAATTAATTTTTAATATAAGAAATTAGGGTTTGGCGGTATTAATCTTTAATGGAATTGAGATTTGCTACTGATAAAACAGATTGAGAAGAATTTGAGGGTTTAAAAGAATGGGTTCAACTCAGATTTGAGTTTGGATCGATTTTAGCGAGATGGATTGGAGAAATAAATTCAAGGAAGAACACCATGTGTGATAGGGTTAGAGGATGAGAGGAACAATGGGTACCTGCAGATAATCGAATCTGGTGGAATTGAAGTTAATGAGAAATAATGATGCTGTGATGTGGAGGAGATTGAATTGGTGGTGATTTAAGGGATGAAATTATACTGGGATAGTTGGCGGTGTTGTTGGTGTTTGAACTCAGGTGAAGTCAGGGAGAGAATGAAGATGCGATGAAAAAGAATGGGTCTTGAGATGAAGTGTTGTTGAATCAGTCAAGAACAAGGAGATGCTGCCATTGAACTGGGGGATGAACGGAATAATATTTTCGTAGTTAAATGAAAATTAGAAGATGGGTTTCTGTTGTATAAAGAACTGTTAAATTTAAAACAAGAATTTGAGATAATAAAAGCAGTATTGAACAGAACTTGCAAGCCCTGAAGCTAGAGATGAAGAATAGTGAACTAATGCCATTCAATCGATGTTGAATGACATAAGACTAAGATGTTCAGTAATTATGAATTATGAGTAATGTTTGGGTTGTGTATGAGATTAAGTTCTGCAGGGAAGGAGAGCTAATTGGTAGGAAAAAAAATGCAATATAGTTTTGTCCATCATTAGTTTGCATACGCATACAAGGTATTTGTCAAAATCCCTGAGTGACCAGTTTTTGTAAATGTAATTCAGTCACGACCAGTTCTGCCATACTTTTTTACGGCCGTTGGTTCTATCCATAGTTTTTGGTACGGCCGTTGGTCTAGCCATGGTTATGTTGGCTGCTCAGCAAGGGTTTCACCAGACTTTCGAAACTGACAAGAGATTGAGGTGATTTTAACCTCTCAAGTCCTCTCGCCTCTACCAGTTCAGTTACAACAAGCTTTTTGATTGTTGTATTGCACTGCATCTACTACACTTCATCCTTCATCTGCATACGACCGTTACACCTGCATACACACCATCACATGCATCCATAAGCATAACAACATACGCTGAAGTACAGCACCAGTACCATCCCTAATACCCCATACCCCATGTGACTGTTTACCCACCAACAAATGGGAGCTTTTCTCCTCTTAAAACCTTTACATCCACTACGATTAATTGCTCTCTTCCACCACGAGTTAAGTTTGCAGACTACCATCAGTTACCAAGTTTGAGCTACTACTGGTATTGAAGGTTGATCTGAGATTTTAATAATGGTGGAATTATAAGATATTTAATAATGGTGGAATTATAAGATAAGCTGTTGTGGATTATGGAACTGTGAATGGTGACATGTTCAAATTTTTCCCATGGCATGATAACCACATAAGCAGTCCACATGGCATTATCCGAGTCCACATGTACTGAGTCTATCCTGACTTACCCGAGTTAAATCAGCGATACAAGCTTAAATCAGCGATTCAAAGGACTAATAAGTCTTTTTAGGTACACTTAACGGTGCTAGCTTTCCATCCACCGTTTCTGGTCAAATAAGGCTTAGTTTTGTAAGAAATAAAAAAACAGGCTTAGTTTTGTAAACCATAAAAAAAAACAGGCCTATTTCTGTAAAAAGCCCATAAAAGATCAATATTCAAGTTAAGAAGATGATTGAACAAGTTGGTGAAAAAGTTGAAGGAAAAATGATTAAAGCTAAGGAGAATCACAGAAATATGGAGTGTAATACGATAACAAAAGCAATGATCAACCAATTCCATGAAGATATCAAGGGAAGGATTCATAAACGAGATTTTGAAGGAAAGAAAATTATGATGGTGGAGAAGGTTTCACCTCTAAAGGAGTGGGAAAACGGAAAATCACATTCACAGTAGCGGAAATATCAAGAGAAGATTTAGATCATTCATCACCTTTGGCGATCACGGTACCTGTTATATGGATGAACAAGGAAAAATAAACAAAATTTGCGGAGGAATGGGCTGTGAATAGAACTTTGGTGGACGCAGAAAGTTCTGTAAATATAATATTTTATCATGCATTTAAGAAAATGGGATACAAGGATGAAGAGATAACGTTTTCAACATATCACATTCATGGCTTTGGAAAATCTTTAACAAAACCTAAAGGCGAAATAGTGGTCCGAATTCCGCTAGGAGAGATTGAAACACAAGTAACGTTATGTGTGGTAGATATGAAGTCACCATATAACATGCTATTGGGAAGACCATGGATACACGCAATCAAGGATATAGCATCGACGTTGCATTAATGCATAAAATTTCCTATGCCTAGTGGAATCGGAGAAATTAGAGGAGATACTGACCTTGCAAAGCTATGCTATCAAATTGAAGTGAAGAATTATGAAGGACGTGCAAAGCTGCGAAAAACTCGCAGAAAAATGGCGAAAGAGACAAAGAAATAAGAAGAATTTAAAGTTTACATGATAAGAGCCAAAGAAGGAAAAGGAATACCCAGCGAAATCTCGCAAGAAGGAGAAAAACCTGCGAGAGTTATGAAAACACCAACACCAATTGGAGAACCTGAAGCCAATTACACCGCAGCATAACCAACAAAGGAAGTAAATATTGGGAGTGAAGTAGAACCTAAGATGCTGAAAATTGGAACTAAAATGGAGGCAGATGAGGAAGAACGAACTATAAATCTCTTGCGAGAATATAAAGACATCTTCGCGTGGAGCATGGATGAGATGCCAGGAATAGATCCATCAGTAGCATGTCATAAACTAGAAATCAACAAAGATGTAAGTCCATCTAAGCAAAGGATAAGAAAAATCGCAACAACATACCATTCCCAAATAGAAGAAGAACTACATAAAATGCTTGACGCAGGAATTATAAGGCAAGCAAAATATCCAGAGTGTATTGCAAATATGGTGGTGGTTCCAAAGAAAAACAATGGGATACGAATTTGCATAGACTTTACGGACTTAAACAAAGCTTGTCCTAAAGATAGTTTTCCACTACCAGATATTCCACAAATGGTTGAATCAGCAGCGGGAAATGCTAGAATATCTTTGTTAGATGGGTACAAAGGGTATAACCAGATTCCTCTCGCTGAAGAAGATCAAGAACACACCGCATTCTTTGCTCCAAGAAGGTTATATTGCTATACAAAGATTCCCTTCGGCTTGTGAAATGCTGGTGCAACATATAAAAGACTGGTGGAGAAGGTGTTTGCGAGGTGGATCCACAAAATATTAGAAGTGTATGTAGATGATATGCTAATCAAAAGTAAAGAAGTTAAGAACCATGTGCAAGACTTGAATGAGATTTTTGATCAAATGCGACAATTTAACATCAAGGTGAACCCCGAAAAATGCATTTTTGGAGTAACTTTAGGAAAACATTTAGGATATATTGTATCAAAAGAAGGAATACAAGTTGATCCAGAAAAATTACAAGCAATTCGCGACATGCCAACACCAGCAACAATAAAAGATGTGCAGAAGTTGAATGGACTCTTGGCTTCTCTAGGAAGATTCATCTCTCGGTCATCAGACAAATGCAAGCATTTCTTCGATATACTCAAGAAGGGAACAAAATTCAAATGGACGGATGAATGTGAAAAAGCCTTTCAAGGAATTAAAGAACATTTAATGAACATATCTATCTTACAGAAAGCGGAGCCAGGAGAAGAAATATTAAACTATCTTGCGACAACTTCGCATGCGTTAAGTGCGGTATTGCTGCGAGTGGATGCAGTGGTAGAAAAACCAATTTATTATATCAGTAAAACATTCAATTCTGTAGATAGAAATTATTCAAAGATCGAGAAGTTAATTCTGGCACTGGTTCATGCAACCTTTAAACTCCGCATCTATTTTCAAGTTCATAAAGTAAAAGTATTAACAAAGGTGCCAATTGAGTCAATAATGAAAAAATCGAAAAGATCAGGCAGAGTTGAGAGATGGAATGCACAAGTAGGATACTTTGATATCAAGTATGAAGTTTTATCCTCGCCAAAATCACAAGTTATAGCTAATTTTTTAGCTGAGTTTCCATTGGAAGATGACGAAGCTGTGGAGGAGATGATGGATATAGAAGAAGAATATGGAGATCCAAAATATCTATTAACGGAACCCAACAGATGGGAAATATTAGTGGATGGATCATCAAACAGAGAAGGTAACGGAGTTGGAGTTATCTTTATCTCGCCAGAAGGAGAAAAAATAGCTTTTTCATTTATATTGGAATTTGCATCTACTAATAATGAGACGGAATATGAGGCTGTGATACATGCTCTAAAATTTGCAATAGAAATAAAGTTGGAGAATGCTAGAATTACCAGCGACTCACAACTGGTTATCCGCCAAATCAAAGGAGAATACATAACAAATGAACCATCTTTGAAGAAATATAAGAAACTTGTTAAAGAATTGTCAGCAAAAATCCCAAAAATAAAATGGAGACATATCTCAAGAAAAGATAATAGACTCGCAGATGCATTTGCCTTCATATCCAGCATGATGACAAATCCAGATGCGAGGTGTATAAAAATTCAGACACTTATAGCACCTTCAATCAATAAAAAAGAAGAAGAAGAAGAAGAAGAAGAAGAAGAAGAAGAAGAAGAAGAAGAAGAAGAAGAAGAAGAAGAAGAAGAAGAGGATGTAATGATAATAGAAGGTGGCGAAGAAGAAGCAAGAAGCAATATTGCAGATTGGCGAGAAGAACTTTATGCATACTTGGCGATAGGAGAAACACCAAGAAATAGATTAGAAGCACACAAGTTAAAAAGCCGTGCAACAAATTATGAATTAAGAGATGGAGTATTATATCGCAAATCTTTCAATGGGCCGTCACTTAGATGCTTGACAAGGGAAGAAGGAGAAAAAGTGTTAAAAATATTGCATAGTGGGGATGCTGGTAACCATAGCGGAGGGAGATCTCTGGCATACAGAACAAAAATGCAAGGCTATTACTGGCCATATATGCATGAAGATGTGAAGCAATTATCAAGGCGTTGCGAAGAGTGCCAGTGATACGGAAAGAAGATACATGCACCAGGCGCACCATTATCATATTCGACAAGTGTGTGGCCTTTTGTAAAATGGGGGGTAGATATTGTGGGAACATTTGTGCCAGTATCAGGACAAAAGATATACTTAATTGTCGCAACATATTACTTCACAAAATAGGCAGAAGTAAAAGCAGTACAACATATCCGCGACAAAGACATATTTACATTCATATTTGAAATTATTATTTGCAGATTTGGAATCCCAGCACAATTGGTGTCTGATAATGGAAAGAAATTTGAAGGGCAGAATATAGAGCTATTACTCAATGAATTTAAGATAAGATGTGGAAAATCTACTCCTTTGTACCCACAAGCTAATGGTCAGGCTGAGGCAACTAATAAGACAATCGCAGACATCTTAAAGAAGAAATTAGAAGGGTACCATAGAGCATGGTGTGAACAAATCCATAATGCGGTTTGGGCACAATACAACTAGAAGAGAAGCAACGGGGATGTCACCTTTTTTCTTAGCATACGGTGTTGGAGCAGTATTACCAACAAAGGTTGCCATCCCTACAACAAAAAGAGAGACTTGGCAGAAGAATCTTAGTGCTGGCATGATTCTAAATAAAGTTGATGAATTAGAAGAGAAGAGAGAGAAAGCTTAGCAACATATGGAAAATTATACAGAGGTAAAAAGCCATGATTAATTAAAAATGTAAAGACGTCCTGCGATTTCATCGCAAGATGGCAATGTCATGGGGCTTTGTTTTCGCAAGGAAACTTAGGCCTATCATATTGTCGCAAAGAAATTGAAAAACCATGGATAAGGAAAGATCAATGGGTTTTTACATACAAGTGTAAGAATGTCCTTCGATTTTGTCTCCAGAACATACAATTGGCTAAATAAGACCTTAACTAGGAAGGCATAATAAGACCAACAGAATAATCATAAACATAACTATTTTGTTTAAATGCAGATAATTTTTTTCATCGGCAGAAAGATACTGAGAGGCAAGTATGGGAATTAAAGAAAATATAAAATCATTATCTTTCTCGCGAGAACAACATTATCTTTCTCGCAAACACAATTGAATTCAAAAATAAAATAAAGTACATCATCCGCGAGAAAAGGAAGAAATAACTCAAGAGAATAAGGATAGAATTCTTCATTCAATGTTAACTTCGCCAACTCCAGTATCCTTGCCAGAGTTATCATCTTTTCCAGCTGCATTATCTTCGCCAGCATTTCCTTCATTCTGATTAGTTCTATCTTCTTCTTCACCAGTCTTATCACCAATAATTGTTCTATTTTCGTTGGTGGCTTCTTTTGGAGGAATTTATTCTTCATCTCCTTGGTTTTCTTCAGAATGGCTTTCTTCACCACTTTTACAATAAAAGTCACTGTCAGCAGGACGAGGACCTTCATCTTCACCTACTTCCATAGGTTTGATTAACATATGAGGAAGAGAGTTGGCCAGCAAGACATCATTTACTAGAAATTGTGCAGCAAGATGAACTTGACGAAGATGAGCTTTATCACTATTTATAATAAGTGAGATGATTAGTAAGAGCACCATTTTCTTTGCGAATCTTCGCCAGATCAGCACTCATAGTAGAAATAGTAGCATGAAGCTTTTCCTCAGATGCTGCGAACAACATCAAAAATAAAGATTGCTTTATTAGAAATTTCGCTAGGAGTTCAATAAAATAAAATAATCAAGGAAGCCAAAAAGACTACCTTTCTTTTGAGAAATTAGGTTTTGAATTAATGAGGCACAAGTATTTTCCCATTGACTCATAGCATCATCAAATTTATCTCCAACTAAACCTTGTATGCGGGATTTTAAATTCTTTTCTTTGGAGAGGAGAAAAGCATTTTCCTTCGCAAGAGCAGAGTTGGATTCTTCTAGTTTGGAGTACTCTTCTTTGAGTAGGCTTATCTTTATACTTAAAGAAATTCTACCTTGGATAAGAGTATTTTTCTCATTGATAAAGGATTCAGTTACTTATCTAAGTTCATATTTTAGCGAATGAAGGGATCGTTCTTGGTTATCCTACATTCTTTGAAGTTTATTTAAATGCTGCGAGGAGGTCGCCACTCTATTCGAAAGATCTCGCCTCTCTTGAGATAAGACCTTATTTTCATCTGATAAAGTTTCTATCGTAAGGTTAGCCTTGGTTAACAAATAAGAGATGTGAGTTGCTTCGCCACTCAATAAATCGTGTTTCTGTACTAATTGAGTGTTCTATTTAGTAAGGTTCTCTATTTGATCAAGGGAATATGTGTAAAGGTTATCTAATCGGTTATATTGGTCCATCCAAGAATCTCTATCAACGCGAATCTCTTCAGCAACTGATTCATCTTTGAATATCCCCATTAATTGATTTTGGTTTAAGGCTTAATATGCGAACAAAGAATTTAAGAAAAGGGAGTATGAAAAGAAGAAAAACAATTAATAAAGCAAAATCAAAGACAGAGATAGAAAAATTATACCTTTTAGTTCATCATTTTTCTTGCGAAGATTCTCGCAGTTCAACGAAGAATTGTTAAGCTTATGATGAAGAATATCACATTCTAAAATCTTGGCTTGGAGAGCTCTCTTTAAAGCTTCAACTTCACCTTCTAGAGATGCTTACGAACTCATATGGTCAGAACCAAAATATTTGCTTAAAGTTTCGCAGACATTATACTTAACGGGGTCAGTAGAAGACTTCTTAGCATCATCCAAAATGTTAGATAAGACTTTAAAAGAAACATATACTCCAATTGAAGTTTCTTCAGAGGGAGGGAAAGAGGTAGATGGAGAAGTGGTAATGATAGAAAGCTGGAGATTTGAATCACTCGCAGTTAATGCATCATCTGAAGATGAAGTGTCAGGAAAAGTAACAAAAGGGAATGAAGTAGAGTTAACTTGAGAAGTATCTACATCAGAAGGGGAAGGAACTTCATCCACAGTAATTTCAGGAATGCCATCCACAATAGCTGAGGCAGGGATGTTTTTGGCGATATTCTCGCAAACAGAAATTATAGGTTCAGCTTGACAAGATGTAGGAATAGAACTAACAAGAGTTAATTGGGGAAGGGGAACAGCGAAATCAACAGCTTTAATTCGGCGAGATTTCTTGCGATGAACATTAACATTCTCATCACCCTGCGAATAACAATCTAGATAAGAAACAGAGGCAAAAATATTGTTATTAAGAAAATAAATGTTTCTTACTACCTTTTGATTCGCAGGCTTCCTCTTCTTTTCAATAGGTTGTTGCTCTGGATTTCTAGAAATATTAGGGTTTTGAACTACAATTCTGGTGTTGGGGACGGCTCCGCTGAAACGAAGACACAATATGGGAATTACATAAAATCAGGTAAAAACAGATCAAATAGATAATGATGAACATAGTCTAAGTAAGTAAGATCAAATTTAACAACGTTAGAAGAAGAGATACCTTGATGACTCCATGAAAGCAGTAGCAGGAGAATCTTTGAAATAAGAAAGTTGCAGACGAAAAGACAAAGAAGATAGAAAAGTAAAAGAATAAAATTAGTTCTGTAACCAGATTCTACTTTTTATAGGCAAAAGAAGATGACCTGTTGAGGAGAGACGTGCCAGTAAAAAGAGGGATTTTTGACACGTATAGGCGGTTAAGCTAAATTCACGGAGTTTTTTCGAAAGGAAAATATGGAAAGATAGGAAGCTACGGCATTATGAAGAGTTGGAGATTCTCATATCCTCTCCACTTCGCGGAGAATACATGAGAAGAGGCAAGATGTAGGATCAGAATATCGCTACAACGATATTCCTGCGAGATTTACAAAAACGTTTCTGTGAGCTTCTCAACAACACTCTGCGAGCGTCGCAGAATAATTCAAAGAATGATGTAACGGATGACAATAGAAGAAACACGAAAAGAGCATGACGATTCTGCGAAGAATACAACGTCTGCGAGAGTTAGCATTAGAACTACCGCGAGAGCATCGCGAGCCAGATCCGAAATTAAAGGATAACTTAGCTGTCATCCGCTATGTACTTACCCTATATAAAGAGAACCAATAGATTGAGAAAGGGAGATCAATTTTTAGAGTGTTAAGAAAGTCTTGAGGAGAGAGAAAGTTCTTGTGAGCGGTTGTATTCTTGATTCCTTTAATTTATTGTAACATTTCTGAGAAGTAATCAATAAAAGTGTTGTTCTTAATCTTCAAATATGTGTTGATAATGGTGAATTCTTGTATGGGGTGTAGTGTAGGAATTCCTGCAACTACATAAAGATCATATAATTTTTTTAATAGGAAATCTCTGATATATAGCCCTCGAAGATGATTGTTTTACACTTGATAATCGAACAACAAAAAGAAGATTGTATCAAAATCCAAGAATCCATGGTAATAAAACTTTTCCATCACTTGATCTGTATTTGTTTTTCTTTTTTACGGTGATGATGAGGAGATATGATATGATGGCGGTGGTGCAGCGAAGACACAGAAGCAGTTTTAAGAGAAAGGTTGCTTTTGCGTGGACGGAGAAGTAGAGATGATTTGAGTTATGACTCTAGAGAAACCTAACACTACCATCGCTCTAAGCACGTGCGTATGCACGTGCCCGACACTCTTGTATCAAATAACAAGAAGAGTAGATACCATATATTCCCTTATAACAATGGCGTACACATCTGTATCAAATAACAAGAAGAGTAGATACCCTAGTTAGCAATTCGGGGTACAGGTAGTAGTTCGGGATGGCATACGTACGAGAATTATACGGATTCAGATAGGTCGGATTCGGTCAAAAATCCGGTCAACGGTTCGTTGTTCGGACAGTAGTTCGGAACGGCATACATACGTGTATATTCGTTTTATAAATGTGAGTTCGGCACTTAAAATTCGGATTACATAAATGATAAATTGATAAGTATTATGAAACTAATTTTATTTGTATATGATTTATAAGATGAAAAAAACATTTTAGCGTGATTATTTAACAAGAAGTAAATAGTTTAATCGCATAAATGTATTATAAAACGAGTTTATATATTTTTAAACAAAAATTAAAACATAAGACACTGGTTAAACAACTATCAATAAAAAATTTAACTGAATAATTGTATTTAAATATAAAGTATATTCAAAATCAAACAAAAACCAAGCAACAAAACTCTGATAAGAGAATTACTTATGGGAGAGCGAGGTTGGGTGCGAACTAGGTTCGAAGTTCTAGTTCGGAAATATCATTCGGATTCGGTTAGTTCGGATACGTTCGCGAATCATTCGTGAGGTCTATATAATCCGGGAACTAAGTTCGGAGTTCAAATAGTTCGGAAGTATCATTCGGATTCGGTCAGTTCGGATACGTTCGGGAATCATTCGGGAATGATTCGTAGAATTACTAACTAGGGTAGATACCATAAATTCCCTTATAACAATGGCGTACACCTCTAATCAAATCAGTTTTAACAATCCTATAATAATAAAGAATCATATTTTTGGGGCTATAGTGGGGGAGAGTTTTGGGGGCTAAAAGACTAAGTGGTATAAGGGGAAACACAATCAATAGTAAAGGTCAAATATACCCTTTCCTATAAATATACTATTATAAATAAATAAATTTTTTTTTTAATAATAATCTTCTTTTCTTCTTCTTCTTCATTTCATCACGATAAAATCACGATGAAAATGATGATCATAATTTTATCATGATGAAATCGTGATCATTAAAAAACTTAAATCTTCTTCTTTCTCTCTTTTATTTCTTCTTCATCACATCGCGATTCTTCATTGCATCGTGATGAAGATGATGATCCTAAAATAAAATAAAAATATATTATTTTTCTTTCTCTCTTCTTCTTCATCTTCTCCATTGCGTATAGAGATGATAGAAAAAAACAAAAACTAAGAAAACCCACCATTTATTTTTACTTTTGATCGAATTAAAAATTCGATTCGATTAAGTTGAGAAAAAAAAAGTTTCTGAAACTGTGTAACGGCTGGGAGTTCACGCTTTCCCTACCGTGAATCCAGTATTAAGGTTGGAAAAATACATGTTTCCCAACCGTGAACCTACCTGTATGGTTGGGAAAGTAAGAGCTCCCAAGGACCCAACCGTAAAAGAGTGTATGCGGCTAGAATTTCCCAGCCGTAAGCTATTCTGATAACCACATAAAAAAATAATATAAACATAGGTCTAATTTCGGTTAGGTTTTCCCGCCGAAAATGCTTACTTTCGGCTAGGTTCCCCAGCCGGCTTGGATAACCTAGCCGTAACTGTTTCTGATACTTACAAAAAATAGTAGGAAAAAAATCGGTTAGGAGTTCTTGTCGACCCAGCCGCGAAAGTAATCCACGGATGGGAAATCTTCAATTCCGAGCCGTAAATTACTAATTTCGCCCGGGTCGACAAATTTACCCAGCCGTAACAGTAGAAAATTCTAGATTTTTTTATTCCAGATTTTTGACGGATTTGAATTGATGTTGGGAGTTGATTATAAGGTTATCTTAGTTTTGCGACGAAGGGTTTCATCATTTTTCTTCAAAAAAAAATCAATTTTTTTAAACCAAAATCACCATTTCTTCTTCTTCAAAACTAAAAAAAAATAATTTTTGATTTTCAAAAGCTTCATATTTTGATTAGTCTAATCATTCACTAAGACTGATTAGTTAGCTTAATCAATTTAATTAGCACTAATTAAATTAAGGGTTGATTAGACATTTCAAAAAATGATGATAAGGGGTCCTATGGGTTGTTATTTCATGACCCCATTTAGCCCAAAAAACCCATCCGTTTTCAGCCCAAAAATAGGATTCATAATAAAAGACAATAAACCTAAGTCACCGAGACCGTGATATTAAAAGCAATGAAATTAAACCTAAAGTATCAAAATTCAAACAAGCGTAATGTATCAAAAACGCTAAGACACATATAATCTTTTTCTTTCTTTTTGATAAAAGAAAATCCAACACCACAATGTAATATTACTCGTCTGCGTACCCATAGACGACGAGTACACCAATATGCAACCCAGTCCAAAACACGGCATTTTAATGCAACCCAGACTAAGCCCCTCTAAAGTGCATTATTAGGTAGCTATTCAGTGACCGTTTCCTAATTGCCTACGAAATCCTATTACTAAATTCGAAATAACTTGGGTGACAAACAAAAGACGACCGAGTCAGTCTTCTTCCCAAAGAAAAAAAACAACAACCGATTCACGAATACCGTGTGCATAACGAAATCACAAACCAAAACAGAAAGTCAGAAGTTTATATAATACTTAGCTTAGCTGCTTAGGACATACAGACCCAACCGTCATTGATATCATATTATTATTGCCGACTCTGTTTGGTCCACGCCTTTCGCATCACTTGTCTATAAATAGCATTTTCATAATCTTAGATTAGAGAGCGAGATACAGAGAACAAGCACAAACAAAGCCGAATTATCAGAGCACAGGAGAGAACAACAAAAAATTCTAATGGGAATTTTCTAGAAATTTCAAATTTATAGACGTTAATTCTCCTTCCAGGTTCCTCCTTCTCTACCTCGATCTCCATTATTTGCATCTGGGCTAATTGTTCTTTTGTTTTTAAGTTCTTCTCGATTTGGATTTTCTTCTCTTTTTTAAAATCATGATTAAGACTGCGAGCTTGAGACCCAAGATCGTAGATTTTAGTAGCAGCAAAAATATGATGATGATGAACAAACAGAGAAATTGTGTTAGAAGTACTGGTAGGAAATTTACTAACAAAACTAAGAGTAGTATAGTTGATTATACAGATTCTAATTTTCGTAGTTCTCCGAATAATGGTGATGAGCAATGTGGGTTTTGTTCAACACAAGCTTTGATTCAGAATTATACAAATTTCAAACAAAGTGATGTTCCAGTTAGATTTATGTATTATAACAATGGTACTTGGATTGGGTTTTCTAAAGATGTTTTTGAGGTTTTGAAAGAGGGTTTTGTTGGGAATAAACCAATTGTTGAAGTTTCAATTGATGGGGCGAAGTATTTGGTTGATTTCTTAAGAATGTTGCAAATTGATTTAGTGTCTGGAAATCGAAGATCGGTTTCTTGGATTGATGTTGAGAATAAATGTTTCTTCCCCAAATTTACCGTGGAAGAGAAAAGTGATGATTGTTGTGAAGTTGTTGAGTTTCCTACATCGAAAATTGAGATTAAGATCGATTCGAAGTCCACTACGAGTTCGAGTAAGCGGAAGAGAATGAATCTGTCTCACGTGGAGGATGCAGAGAGCGACACGGAGAGTTCTTCGGATGATCAACATAGTGCTGTGAAAAGGGCCAGAGTTTCACCTGTGGTAATGGAGAAAGGTAAGTGGCCAAATGTGGAAGTTTTGGAGGATGAAGAAAAGAATTATATAGATATCAAGAACATATTTCTATCGGGGTTAAGGAAAGTCCATCGAGATGTTAGTATCACTGCGATTCGCCGTTGTTTACATGCCGGCCCAGTAGGAGTTGCTCGTCTGCAAGCATTTCAGAGACAGATGGAATTAACAAAAGCTGCTCGTGGTGGTACATCAGATGTTAGGCTTGCTTGGCATGGAACTTCATCAGAAAGTATTGCTAATATCATACTACATGGTTTTGGATTGGATAATAAGCCATCCGATTCTGAAGCAGCTTATGGGGATGGAGTTTATCTTTCACCGGCTCGATCACCAGAAACGAGGTAACAACTAGTCATTTGTCTGTATTTTTCACATTCTTGCCCGATGTTCCAAGTTTTTATTCCATTAAACGACGGAAACTTAGAGATCTCATTGTGTTTGCAGTGCAATTCTATCATTAGCTGATAAAAATGGAGAAAAACATGTATTGTTGTGCCGGGTTATAATGGGAAACATTGAAAAGGTTGAATTAGGATCCGATCAGTGTCACCCTAGTAATGCAAATTTTGATACTGGAGTTGATAATCTTGCAAATCCAAGATGGTATATAGTGTGGGGCTGTCATATGCGCAAGCACATTCTTCCTGAATATATTGTAAGTTACAAGTCTTCATCAGACCATCAGCAAGGTACTAATGCTACTCTCTTTTTGTTTTGGTTGATCAAGATACTTTCACTAAACATTTACACACGTTGGCAAGCTTTTCGTTACATGGTGTAGTTTGTTAATTTTTTTTTTTTTTACATCTTTTTTACCGACAGGAACATCGATTCTGAAAAGAGATAACACTCCGTCATCAACAATGTCATTTCCAAGATTGTTTGCTGCAATGAAGAGTTCACTTCCTATATCAAGTATTCAAGAACTTGAATCCTTATATGGCCTGTTCAAGGTAAGAAAAAAATATCGACTTACACATCATTACTTTAGCTTTCATTAGTTCAAATAGGTTCTTTGAATGACTCAAATTCTAATACTTGGCTTTCAAATTTTTTCAGGATGGCAGGGTGCCTAAAGACGTCTTGATAAGACAATTAAGATCGATAGCTGGAGACCAATTAATCACTTCAACTGTTCATAAAATTCGAAGTTCCATGAACTAATCAGAATCTTCAGATACAAAAATTAGACTTAGACTTTCTTTTTCTTATGAGAATTACAGTTCTTAATTGTAATGTTCTCCTTCACATGTCTCATTTAGCAGAATGCTACTGAGCCAGAAAAATAATGAAAAAAATCATTACATGTATAGAGTTAGACAGAAAATTTTAAAATAGGTTTGATCCGATGATGAAAACAAAGTTGTTACCCACAACTACAAGTGCTTGATTGTCTCTTTATCTATTTTTATTTCTTTGTTTTCTTTTGAGTTCTGGTCGCATGCATGTATTATGTACGGTATCTGTATTGACTATATCTATCAAACAGTACTCCTGCTAACAATGTCAAGAACCAAAATAACTTTATCATGTGATTCCATCTCTACATTCTGTCCTTCAATTTTCGTGTTATCAAACCTACCAATTTTTGCGTTAATATGCATTTATTTTGTGGGGTTAACTTCTAAATATTGGGAGACTTTTCCTTTTTTGAAGCAATATTACATCTGAAAAGTGAGATTTTCTCATGGCTTATGGTTTGCATAATTACTATACAGAATGCCAGATACAGTATATAATCTGATTCTTTTATTGTGGTTTGCGGCCGTTTCATCCTCCAATCAAGTTCTGCTGTTGTAGTTGGTTGGTTATCTACCAATTGCACCTTTTGTGGACTTGTGGTACCTACTAGGAGGAGAAGAAAAGAAACTCTACTTTGGTTTCTTAATACAGAAGGAAACTTCTTTTTGTTTATATGACAGCATAAACTGTAATTCCATTATTCCCACTAGGGGTGAGCATTTTATACGTAATCCTCGGATTTAACCGGGACCAACCGTATGTGTGCGGATGGATGCCTGAACCGTTCTCAAATGGGTTGGACGCGGATGAAATTTTTGAAATCCAACGGATTACGGATTGGACCCGGATGCAACCTTGAAAATCCGTTGGACATCCATACCCGTTAGATTAAGGGCATTTATATAGTTTTTAGAAAATACATGGATAGTCTTAGAATTTTTAGGTGTTTGTTTGGAGTGTTGTCCATGACACTTCTATATTTATATACATACATAAAATGTGTAGGTTTTATAAGAAGTCATCTATATAGACTTTATTTTTTCATTATAAATTTAACTAACACAAATCCATTAGATTATCCGCACCCAATCCGTTCATCCGTGCATCCATTAGATGCAAATCCGTTGGATGTTGGATTGGATGCGGATGCCAAATTTGAAATCCACAGTGTATTGGATTGGATACGGATGAGGTGAAAACCGGTCCATACCGGCCCATGCTCACCCCTAATTCCCACTCACAAAGGAAGTCATTCTTTGATACTCTGATTTTTCTGTCCGGGTGATGGTTTTCACTTTTGGGAAAATTAGGCTAAGGCCCAACCCATGGATAACCCATAATATGAGACCCTTAATTAAAAGAAATTTAAATCTAGGCCCCAAATTATTAAAAGACCTTGATACCCTTATTCATATTGTCAAGCCCATAATTAAATAAAATTTAAATTTAGGCCCAATATTGTTAAAATATAGCAAATATGATGTCACAACCATCTTTAACGACCGCCACCGTCACCACCAACCACCACCTCCGACGACCGTCTCCACCAACCACCACCTCCGACGACCGCCACCACCAACAAACACCTCCGCCGGCGACCACCAACGCCTCCGACCACCAACGTCGAAACCACCACCGCCAACCACCTCCGACAGTGACCACCATCAGCAGCAGAAACCACCACCGCCGGAAACCACCACCTCCGTCGCCGGCGGCCACCACCTCCGAATACCGCCTCCCACCAATAATATATGGATGTGTAATATGAAGTTACACATGGATATGGCATGAAAGGGTTACACATGTGTAAGCAGAAGTTACACATGCATATAACATGTGTATCCAAAGGTTACACATCCATATGGCATGTGTAATGAGAAGTTACACATAAAAAAAAAGACTTAAAAAAGTAAACATAAAAAAAAAATACATCTATTACTAGAGGTGGCAATCAAGCCGAAACCCGCGGATAAACCCGAACCCGGACCGTGAAAACCCGAACCCGGCTTGACTTGGTTATAAACAGGCCGGGCGCGGGTTAGAGAAATGATGGCCCGTTAGTAAACGGGTTAACCTGTGCCCGTCCCGTAAACCCGTGTACAGTAATAAGTTTACTTAATTTCCACCGTCTGATTATATAGGATTGATCTCACTCGTCCGTTCATGATATAAAATCCAAAAAACCCTAGAAAAGTTATCATTTTTTCCTTCTCTTCTTTTCTTTCTTCTTCACGAACTCCACTGTCTTCTTTCTTCTCCACTGTCTCTCCGTCAAAAATTCACTTAACCTAACGTTTTCCTTTTTTTTAACGAAAACAATACAATTAGTGTGCGATTGGATCAAAATCATCTTTAGAAAGTTAAAATCTAGATTTTATTTTGTACAAATCTCAGATCTATTTTAGGTCTTCTTCTTCTATGAAGGTGAATAATAAACCAAACCCATAATAATTCTCTTTACATCTTCTCGATAATTTTTTAATGGTGGTTAGGGTTTGTGTTAATTTGGGGGTTTCTGTGATTTCTAATTACACCACATATTTATTTCCGATCTGGGTTTTTTATTTTGTGTTGATTATGATTTTTTTTTAATCTTTTGGCTACCTGATTGATTTATTACTCATTTTTTAGGAACATGGCTTCTCTGAATCCTTACGGCTATGGGTGTTGTGTGATTCTGGAAAGAATATGATTGGGAGCTATGGCATTTGAGGTGTTTAATGATGTATAAATGGTCTTACATTCTTACTGCTATGAGTCTGAGTTTGAGCAGAGAAAACAAATGTGTATGGAATTCTTGTTGCGATTGAAGATATAATCTGTACTCATTTTAGATTAACTTTGTCTCATTTTAGATTAACCTTGTCTCCCATTGTTGTCTTCCATTAAAATTGAGCTTTAATTTTAGATATTACAAAAGGATATAATATGTGCTCATTTTATTTTTATTGAAAATTGAGCTTTAATTTTGATTTTAATTAAACAAGCTGGGTAACCCGTGAACCCTCAAGTTTTACCCGTTACGGGCGCGGGTTGAAGAAATGACAACCCGTGCAAAATATCAACCCGCAGGTTTCAACCCGTGTTAACCCGAACCCGTGAAACCCGTACCAAGCGAGGCCCAACTCGCCCGTTTGCCACCTCTATCTATTACACTTTAAAATTTATTTACAATAATTTCTTAGCATGTGTAACTAAAAGTTACACACACATCTGTCTAGTATAACTGGGAGTTACATATGCATATATCTAGTGTAATTGAAATTTATACAACACTATGCACACTTTCAACAACATTTATCCTATAGCTACCACCATGGCTCATTTCATCATTCTCTACGAGCATCAATTCCTAACAAATCCACTGCAATAGCAACATACATTGGCAACTCTGCACCTGTTTATCCTAACATGCATCTAGCATGCAATATTGAGTTCTCAGACTCAGGCCATAACTTACCACATATCAATTCCATCGTAACCCATGTCCTGCAACTGCAACCAACACCAATAAACTGAATTATGTATCATTTCAGGTTTACTCAAACTTCTACACATATAATTATCACATGTAACTAGCAGTTACACATTCAATTAGCATGTGTAACTTGCAGTTACATATCCAATTGGCATGTGTAACTAGTAGCTACACGACTTCATAATCTGGTCTTGGATCTAATCTACTATATGCAATTAGCTTGCGTACCCGTAAAGTATGAAGGCGGTCAAAATTCAAAAGCTAACAGTTTCTACAAAATTATACAATTATGTATATTTCATTTTGTTGTCTATACACTACTTTCGTTATGGACTTGCTATGGACTTAAACTGGTTAACGTAGTTTCACTAGTTAGTCCTACATTTACTTAAACAAACCATTTCCATTACTTACCTATAGGCAGAGATATATAGGGGCATCTGGATTTGCTTGCAGTAGCATTAAATTATCACCTCGATCATCATTGACAACAAGCCGATCGTTTCTGTTGTTTCAGGAACAATTGCTCTAAATTCTCAATCACTAACTGAACCTGGATCATTCAAAGTGGCGTTATTATACAAGATTACAAGTAACTACTTAGGTTTAATCATACACAATACTACTACTTCTGAAAGGCCTACTAATTTGGAAACTGCTTGTGTAAAAACTATATGTAAGTAAAATCTATGTAACCTGACGTTACACATTCAATCAGCATGTGTAACTAGAAGTTACACATTCAATCAGCATGTGTAACTAGAAGTTACACATCAAATTAGCTTGTGTAACTAGAAGTTACACATACTTCTGCATACTACTGAGAAATGATGACAGAGTTAATCCATAAGTACATGTCTAGCTAAGGGTTCAGTGCAGGCTGGAATCCAAATACACACTATGAATACTGAAAAGCAAAAACACTGTGAATTATTATGTATAACGTACCATATCCAGAGTGAAAACCCCTCAATCTGGCTTTTGTCATTCTTCGTGCATGGGATCAAGAGTGAATGTGGTTTGGTTTGCAGCTGATGAATTCATCTTCAACCAACTTCCTAATGTGTTTCTCTGCACAAGACATCACAAAACTAGTAAATTCAACCAAAAATAATCATAACGTAGATACAAACCACTACATCCACATAGCATGTGAAACTAGAAGTTACATATTCGGTTAGCATGTGTAACTAGGAGTTACACATGCATCATACTTATATATGTCAACATAAAATCAGCAAATTGATGTGATACATTAAGTGGTAAATTAAGAAAAACCAAAGGAAACGGTGTTGTGCCACAAGATGATGTACATAACTTATAGTTACACATCTATTTAGCTTGTGTATCTATAAGTTACAAATCTAATAAAAAAGTTACACATGGATATAACATTTGACTCGAGGTTATTAAATACAAACTACAAAGATGTGATTGCTAGGAATTATGAAAGCATACAATTCCAAACTCATATGATAATTTAGACTTCAATCATGCAAAGAAAAGAGTTTTATAAATGATCACAACAAAGTATAGACAAGAATATTTCGAAAGATGAAATTCAGGTAACGAGACATTTACCTTAAGGTTTGAAATGATCTCCATATCAAGTGCATCAACTTCCATGAGCCTTGCAATAGCATTAAAATTCACCCCACCTGGATATGAGATAGGTATTAATTTGGTATTATGGATAACAACCCAAATGTATCAATCAATAAGTACAAATGTTAAACACGAACTAGTTAGGAAAGAGTTGTTGGTTTTCAATTTCATCTAGAAGTAACAGGAAGCATATACAATCATTAACTCAAAACTTAGCATGTCTACATCATCAATTTGAAGTTGTTCTTCTGAAAAAATATTTTTTCTTCATACTCTTCTCAGTATCAAACAAAAAAACTCACAACAAATTCACAAATTCATAAAAAACAACAGAAAAATACAAATTCCATGCTTAAAATACAACATGATATATATGTGTAACCTCAAGTTACACATACTGTAAAACAAACAACAACATGTTTACATCATCAATTTGAAGTTCTTCTTCTGAAAAAACATTGTTTCTTCATCCTCTTCTCAGTATCAAACAAAAAAAATTCACAAATTCACAAAAAACAACAGAAAAATACAAATTCCATGCTAAAAATACAACATGATATATATGTGTAACCTCAAGTTACACATACTGTAAAACCAAAAATAGCATGTCTACATCATCAATTTGAAGTTGTTCTTCTGAAACAACATTTTTTCTTCATCCTCTTCTCAGTATCAAACAAAAAACTCACAACAAATTCACAAAAAACAACAGAAAAATACAAATTCCATGCTAAAAATACAACAAGATATATATGTGTAACCTCAAGTTACAGATACTGTAACAAAAAACAGCGCATGTCTACATCGATTTGAAGTTGTTCTTCTGAAACAAAATTGTTTCTTCATCCTCCTCTCAGTATCAAAAAAATATAAACAAAAAATTCTCGGATCGTACATGCAAGAACAACAAATAATCGAAAAAAAAATATTGAAAAAAGTTTTGAAATCAAACCAAAATAATCAAGAACAGGTAACATTAGAGGAGCAAAAATCAGTTCAAAAATCAAAGTATATAGAATTCGTATCTAATAGATGGGTAAATGAGATAATGATTCACTGATTTCAAATCTGAAAACCGATTTTCAATCGAGATAAAAAATTAAAAGATCTATCGAATTTTGTTCAAGAACCCTAGAAATTTTTCTTGAATGTTTTTTTTCGAAAATTTCTTCTCAACAGTAAGATTAAGGTGAGATGATAACAGATCTAACTCCAATTAAATCTAGCTATTGATTTGAAATGTTCAATACGATTTTTACGTTGAAATCAAGCTTTTAAAAGTTTTTCAAAATCATAAAATGATTAAATCAAAGAATTAAATCTAGCTATTGATTTTAAATGTTAAACATAAACGAAACTTACCTGTTCAATTTGATTTTTTATGTGAATCTTTAGATTCATTTGTTGTTGATAATTATCATTTCTTTTTCATTGATTTTCACCGAATCTCCCAGGAACATGTGATGTTGATGTTAAATTTAGGTGTAGATAATCATGATCTTTGTTTGTAAATCTTAGATCTAGGTTTTGAAATCGTTTTCTACTGAAAATCTCGATTAGAAGTTGTTTCTTCTGTTCCTGTTTTTCTAACAGAGAGAGAGAGTGCAAAAGCAAATGAGAGAGAGAGAGAGAGTGAAAAAGAAAATGAAACTGAAAAATGAAATCCATACCTAATTTTATTAGTATAAATACAAAAGGGCATATTTGGTATTATTAAAAAAATGTTTTATTAACAAGCCCTGAAATCTAAAGTTTTGGGCCTAGAAATATGAAAATCTGAAAGTATGGAGCCTAGTTAGCAATTCGGGGTACGGATAGTAGTTCGGGACGGCATACGTACGAGAATTATACGGATTCGGATAGGTCGGATTCGGTCAAAAATCCGGTCAACGGTTTGTTGTTCGGACAGTAGTTCGGAACGGCATACGTGTATATTCGTTTTATAAATGTGAGTTCGGCACTTAAAATTCGGATTACATAAATGATAAATTGATAAGTATTATGATCTTATTACGAGAATAATTTTATTTGTATATGATTTATAAGATGAAAAAAACATTTTAGCGTGATTATTTAACAAGAAGTAAACAGTTTAATCGCATAAATGTATTATAAAACGAGTTTATAGATTTTTAAATAAAAATTAACACATAAAACACTGGTTAAACAACTATCAATAAAAAAATTAACTGAATAATTGTATTTAAATATAAAGTATATTCATAATCAAAGAAAAACCAAGCAACAAAACTCTGATCAAAGAATTACTTATGGGAGAGCGAGGTTGGGTGCGAACTAGGTTCGAAGTTCTAGTTCGGAAATATCATTCGGATTCGGTTAGTTCAGATACGTTCGCGAATCATTCGTGAAGTCCATATAATCCGGGAACTAGGTTCGGAGTTCAAATAGTTCGGAAATATCATTCGGATTCGGTCAGTTCGGATATGTTCGGGAATGATTCGGAGAATTACTAACTAGGGTATGGAGTAGAGGGTGGAAAATCCATTTTGTGGGGCTTGTAAATGTTAAACCCATATAGTAGGGGGATTCTAGTATTTTTCACTTTTTCTAGTCACACAAATCGCACATAAGAGTATATCATAAGCGTATTGCAGAATTTGTGATTCCCACCGATATTCTTTCGCATTTTAGAAAGCTCTTGCTTTAATCGTTATTCTCATTTTACAGTCTTTTTAGTAGTATTTTTTTCATGTTATAACCGGCCACAAATTTATAGTATGAGATTTTAAATACGGAGATACCGTGAACGGATGTCCCGCAGATCATCCAAAGATCGTTTCCATCCACTCCACGTTTTGTGGGCACCGATATTGTTTATTACTAAAACTTATATTAAGCCTGTTCACCGGAAATTGCTTGGTTCCCATGGCCATGAGAATAATATAAGATGAGATCACAGTGTCTTCTATTCAAGAGAAGAGAAGATCTTAATGATCTAGACATGACATCCTCTGGTCAGTGGTAAAAGGCACACAGAACAAAACAAAACATAAATATACTAGTTGTTGATCATTATTGACACTGTATGTGCATGTGCCAATCAACTATTTTCCCAGACAGGCTTTAAGTCACTTAACTAAACTAATTAGTTGCATTAATAAGTAATCAATCAGTACTAGTGGACAATCACCAGACTTGCAATGCAGACCATATATTCCTTTAATTGGTTTCCCTAGACAAGAAAATAATCTTAAATTCTGAATCTCATTATTGGCTTTGCTGTAATCTTCCTGTTCAGACTCCAGACCCATCTGTAACATTCGTGTCCATATGGTACCTCATATAAATCCAATTCAATGGTGTGGACTCTTCACTCTAAATTATTCTTGTTTTTGCGTCTACGATTTTCATTACGTATATTAATAAACAACTACTTTTATTTATTTTTGTTTTTGTTTCAAGCTTGGTAAAGGGGCGTCATGAATTGGTAGAGGGGCGTCAAGTGTGATAGCAATGTCCCTTTTATTGGTTAGGAGGTGTCCTATAGGGGTGTAGAATGACTAGATTATCCCTTTCACCTTAAATTAACCAAAATCAAATCAATTTTTTTTTAATTAACCAAAATCAAATCAGTTTTTTTTTTTCATCTTTTCTTCTCCTCCATCAACCCTATCCTCCATTAAAACCGAAAATGTCATCGTTTTCGATTAATCGGCGATTTGAAAAATGTTTGGAAAAACCCAGGTAGGGTTTAGTTTATTGTGTTGGATTTAAGTTAATTTTGTATCAAAAATTAGGGTTTTGGATGAAAATTGAAATTGAAATTTCTGGGTTTATGCTAGTTACGGTTGATAATAACTCAAATACGAACCGTAACTGTAGATTGGGTTGATGTTACGGTTGGTTTAAACTCAAATACCAACCGTAAGTTCTTAGTTTTGGGAATATGTTCAGTTACGGTTTTTATTTGCATCATATTTATCAACCGTAATTGAGTTACGATTTGAAACTCAATTAAACTAACCAACCGTAAATCATCCTGAATGTTAACAACTTATCAAATATTTATGTACGGTTCAAAAGTTAAGATGTCTTACCAACCGTAGGTTAGTTACGGTTGGTTTCTATTCATTAGTTACCAACCGTAATTTAGTTACGGTTGGTAACTAAATTAAATTACCAAACCGTGAATCGGGTTTACGATTGGATCTTCCCCAAATTTAACCAGTTACGGTTGGTATTCGATAACTTACGAACCGTAATTAAGAGTTACGGTTGGTCACGAGCAAAATTGCAACCTAACTTCTTCTGAAAATTCAAAATTTTGATTTTGTTATGTAATTTAGATAATATTGAGCGAAAAAAAGCTAATTGGAACTAATTTAGAAGTATATCGGGTCACTGGAATCACTCATTTTGGTGGAGTGAATCAAAATCTAGGATTTCACAAATATCACATAAGTTTTCTTTTCCTCAAAATTTTTTTTTTTATAACTCTAAAAATCTGATTTTAGAGTTATAATACACTAATCTTGATTATCAACACTAATCTTGATTATCATTACAAATCTTGATTATTAACAATAAGGGCTAATTAGTCATTTACAGATTTTTATTGATAAGGGGCACTTGAATTTACTTCTAATGACCTTTTTTGTCTTATTAGTTTGACGCCCTCTACCAATTCATGACGCCCCTTTACCAAGCTTGTTTTGTTTTTCATGAACATCGGTGTACTGTGGGCGTGTAAGTCTTCTTCCCCATGGGTCGTTCGGGTTCCCCCACCAAAGGATTGTTTGTTTGTTCGTTTGATGTGAACCAGAATAGTAGTAGGAGAAGAGCTGTTTTATTGCTGTCACCATGATTGATGAAGAAGATCCACCGTTTTGGCCGTGTGAGTTAGTCATTATCTTAAGAGGAACATCTCCATGTTCTTTCTTTATAGGTAAGGTTTGACAATGATTAAAAACTTCCAAGGGGGACTGATAGTTCTACCCCAGTTTCAACTAACTATTAATCTATTGCCTGATGGCGGATGCTACTACGAGGATTAGAACTGACATCAACTGGCGGAGATACACGGGCAAAAGTAAATCACCTATAGACACTGCCTGATATAGAGGTATAAATTGGGATGGGACAGCACGTTTATGGCATAGCACAACATGAACACAACACGTTTGTTTAATGTGCTGTGCTGTGCCAGACAAATAGGCACAACGGCACAGCACAACACGTGTTAGCACACAACACAACACAGCACAGCACAACACATCATGTGAAGAAAGTACACCACGCCATGCGTAAAATACTACACGATACATCACATTTGATGCATATCATTGTTATAAAAAGGTATGAGGTTTGTCTCCATGATAGCTAGGGCTATTAGATGGACGTCATTCAAAGGGGACCCCGATCCGGCGGCGAGGAAGCTCCGGATGGAGTTTTTGCTTGGACAGCTGGAAAAGTTGCGGTTTTAACAATCCAGGGAAAGATTTGTTATAAAACATTGATAGTCACGAAAAGATAGAACAAACTGATCATATATTCATCGTTCGTGGGTCGCTTTCTCCATCAACCTAGCCATTGACATCACCTGAAAATCCAGGATGCGTAATTATTTTTTTGTCTTTTGATTGTTTGTGTGTACATGGTGGTTTTCTTGGTGTCATCCCTGATGTTTCAAGGTATGCGTTCATCTCCTTTTTCGTTTTGGCGTGTCTTGGTGTTGAAAACGCTATCTGCATGTCTTTGTTTCTTTGGTATCCAACAGTTGCTCCATATTCATAGCCAAAGTCAGGATGGATTTGGCCCAACCATTGGATAGCTTTGCAGGATTGGTACTCGAAGATATTCGACTGATGCAAGTGTCGGGATATGTTGATTCCAGATAACCATCTGGATGCGGCTAATTTATACCATCCCTTGCATAGATTTGTCGGATTGGATACATTTGAATCTTGAGTTGTTTTTTTGGTATGGTGGTGATGTTGACCTGGATTAAAGAAGGCTATGTTGGGTGTATGTCGTGTTACTTATCCAGCAGTATTATGTAGCTTGTGTGCTCCATCATCTAAGGCTGAGTAGAATAAACGGGGATGGATGATTTAAGGTAATTCTCTTCTGTTTGTCTTTCTTTCTTGGGTTGTTATTTATTTCTTGAGTTTTGTGTATGGAAGATTATCTAATCCATAATATTATCCTGATGTTTAAATAATTTCTGGAACAAGTGTATCCATCAGCTAAGTATGTTTTGGATGATCCTTCAAATGTAGTAGATTTTTCTCAACTGTGGATTGCTAAGAGTTGCTGGAAAGTTTGTCTAAATTTATTCATAAAATGGTACTCAGGTCACAATGTATTTCTGGAAACCTTAGTGTGGTATATGATCGCCGGTGCATTAAGTCCCAGGTATGACATTGTTCCTTGGTTACTCATGGTAGATGAGGTCCCTTAGTTAGGTTCGCTCATTCGGATCTATGTATGGTATGGTGCTGCATCATTTCAGATCATATAGAGTGTTCATTTGATTGGTTCACCAACCTGGGTTTTTGCTTCTTTTTCTTGCGAATTATGCACGGTTTATTTCATTATTTGTATTCAATAGGAATTTAGGTGTTGATTTCAAAGTTCTTTTGGTTATTTACAGCACCCACTTGGTGCAGAAAGAAAGTGCAATTTTGGCTGACTGAACTTTTATCATGGTCTTGCATGCCTAGATTTCATGGTACAATGCCATATAATATAAGTGGATGTTACTTAATGGTCCTTATCTATTTTACATGTATTTAGAACGACTTAAAATTGTTGTCTGGTATCAATTTATAGACTTCGTTCCATATACGTAGAGTTTATACCATTTGTCTTCCTTTCAAAAATTATGTAAAGGTATCATTTTGGGAAATCGATCTTGACTTCTTCGCATACATGTAAAGTACTTTATATTCTCCATCTTTCCTTCCATAAATTATGTAAAGATAATTTTTCTTACAAGGAATAAGATCTTGGCATGTTTCGACGTCGTGTACACTTAGGCAAAATTCAAAACCGAAAACATAGTGACGAATAAAGCTGGGGTGGGCAAGATGTTGCAAAATTAGGTATACAAAGTTTAACCCATTGGCTCTGTTATTCGGCATTTCTCCAATGGAGTCGAGATATTCGATTGCATTTGCATTGGCTCTCTCTACCTGCTATTGGATGTGACTTTTGTTTTTCTTAGCAGATGATCGCATTCATGATTTACTTACCCTGACTTGGGTTGTTTAACGCAAGTAAGGCTTATTGCTTTTCCAATATTTCTTTTCACCTGTAGTAACCTATGTTGTATTTGTGTGTTAATTGGTTATATTTCTGCAATTTCAGGTCTTAAGAAGGTGAAGGAAAATTCCAGCAAAGAATAATTTAAGAAAAGAGAGGCAACCATTTTCCTGCGGACTAATGTGTGGAAGCAAAATCAGTATATATCATGAGCTACTTCTATACCCCATGTCAATCCAAATGTCAATTAATCCCATCACTGTCGGATCCGATGAAGTGCATACCTGCAATCTGATGATGGCTTATGGGATTTGGGGCTTTTGGATGTGTATCAAACTGCCATTTTTTCGTGAAGATCTAAGGATGGTGTGCGGTACCAAATTCATAACAACTAAGCATATAAACCATAGTTTTAATTATAGTCTACGATTCTAGCTTCAGAAGCAGATACAATATCATTAATTAACATTCTGAGAAGTTCCGATCCATTTTACATATAACATGCTAGAAGCCGTATTAGGTTAGAGATTCAAATTTTTAAAGTAGTTAGATAAAAATCAATTCTCGAGAATTTCTATAATTTGTTCATAGTAAAATAGTGTCCACAAGTTCATCACTTGCGAAAATAAAGGCCCGCCACTTTTCCTAAACTAACGCTAGAGACATTTCTATCCACTTTTCAATTCAAGTTGCTGAGATCGATTAAGCTTCTGCAATAAGAATTGGACAGTGTTGAAATGTCATTCTTTAGAATTCTTTTAATTTGCTATAGGATTTGTGGAAGGTTCAAATTTAAGTTTTTGTTAGTCGGTGTGTGCATGATTGATTGGCTACTACACATTTCCTGCCGGCATAACACGTATATATGTACCCATCCCGTTATCAATCTTGATTTCAGTAATGTTAATTCCTAAATGTTCCTAACCTAAAATTTACCGGAATACTTGCTCATTTTTTTCCTACCATACCTGCCCATGCGAACTACTCATACTCTGTGATAGCTAGAGTTCATGCTGGACATGGCCAGGGAGATTATTGACTTATTGTGACTGCAAATCCTTGATATCTTCTCTAATATACCCTCATACCTGTAGCGCCCCCTAAGCTAGCAGCTGACTAATCCAAGAGATTAACTAAACAAAGAGGCACAAAAAAAATTAAAACATTTACTTAAACAATTAAGAAATCTGCTACAAAACTTAACCCAAAAACTAGCCCCGCTCTGAAATATATAAATACAAGAACTCCTCTCAGATGACACATATACAATAATCATTTGGTTTACAAATAAAATATACAACATAATAAACATGTCAGAATATAATCAACTAACGAAGTTAACTTCTCAGAGCTTTACACAAGCAACCCCGATCTCATCCATCAAACCGAAAGTGGGAATAATTAATATTTAACTTCTAAGTAATCATAAGCAAGAGTTGGAAAACAGTACATGTTTTTCCGAAACATTAAACAGTGACTAAGTCACTGAAATAATCATACATGTATATGGAACAAACTTCTTCTTTCAAACAACGTAATAGTATTCGTGCTTACCATACTCAATAGTTATGGATGCCACCAAGACCATGGTGACCAACTCTAAACAATAAAAGCTGAATTAAAGTAGGTATAAATGTGAAGGAGAGTATCCTATATACCACAAGTGGAAATTCTCATTTCCCATAACAATTCATACTGACAACAAACAATACAAGTCCTTTCCAAATCGTGGAAAGATTCATAGGATCAACATGATTATCATAATGCATTTTAAACAAAGCATGAAATGCACGGACAGACAATGCATGAGTTTGTTAAGCATAAACTTTTATAAAAACAACAATAATGAATACAAAAGAGTCAAATGCATTCCCACCTCTTTTGAAGACAAGCCACGCCTACCTCGAGATCCACGATCCACTGGTTCCTCCTTTGAATCAGTCGTTGTTAATCCTAACTGTTAATCAAAGAAGCATTCTAAGAGTTTAGCCAAAAGGCTCGTACAAGGCTCATACAAGTCTAACTAATGGTTATAAGCCCAAGTCTACTAAAACGGCCCATTAATCTAAAGCCCGATCCAATATTTTCGACTAATGGTCAATAAAAGTCCAAGGGTCAATTAACGGTAAACGTCCAGTCAAGGTCAAGTCCTGGTCAAATGGCCAAGTTTAAATCGGTCAACTGAGTCAACTCATGTCAGAATAGGTAACTCAGAGAGTCAACACTGATTCAACTCAGTCAGAAAACTGAGTCAGCTATACAAGTTAGTCAGACATCTGACTGGGATACTAACAAGCCTAAACTCAAATTACAGCCTTCATTTCAATCTACTTCATAACCATTTCAATTCTACCAAACTAAAGTTATACATTCATTTTAAAGTAAACATTACAACTCAGTTACAAATGTAAGCTAAGCTTACCTTGATCGGCAACTGCTGGCTTTCATAACCAACTGCCATTTCAGCAATTCCAAGCTTTTACATCAAACACTAACTATAACTCTATAATCATCACCAAACTCAACTACATTCACCAACAGATATAGCTCATAACTCAACCTCAACTCATCTTGTAATCCAAACTCTCAACATAAACCCATTTACAATCATAAATTACACTCCATACTTCAACATATGCACAACAAAACCATACCACCTGTACTTCCAATTCAGTTCCCCACCAATTTAACCCAACAACAATAGCGGTATAAATTAACTTCATCTCCTGAACTTCAACTATATCTCAATACAGCATTACCATTCAACAAAGCATACCACCTGCCTCCATCATCTACATCTGTAAAATAATTCCTACTCCCTGTAATTTAACACAACTCCAAACTATAATATCAACCACAATAATTCCTAAACAACCACAACCCTATCTTCTCCACTAAACAACATCCATCTTCATTATTCTATCTGCAATCCATTTTCCCACCAAAACAGTTCTAACATCTATAACTGCAGACCATTATCAGCATTCAAGTCTCTACATAACACTTATAACTTTAGAATTCATAGGTACATCACTGTCTCAACCACCAACACATACACACACAGTATCCATAGCCTTACCACTGAATTGCTCATATCAATTCCAGCTACAACAACACAACACCAACAATTGCAACTCTAGCTAGCTCTTCTACATTGAGCAGTAACACTAACAGTTTTATTTCTAAAGCCATGTTCCTCATAAACACCACCACCTGCAAAAGTTCAGTTGAGACCATACTCCAATTCAGAATTAAGATAACAGCTACAGAACCACCACCAACATTACATCCTTCTACTCAATATCATCGGCAACTTACTTTAACTGCCACCAACAACACATCACCATTCTCATTCAAACTATATCTTCTTTACAACTACACATACCCATCTCAATCTAATTCAACCACTAAAATAATCTGTATTCTCACCTATAACTTACATAGTTCACCAACACAATACTCTTATTTAGATAACCACAAATCAATATAACTCCATGTATATCAACAATTCCAAATCAGCATCTCATAGTCCATGAACTCAAATTGAAAACATACAAGTATTACTAACTGAACTAAGAAGAACAATTACCTTGATTTGGTTTCATCCCCAACAGTTGATTCCAGCGGCTAAACCAGCTTCTTCTCCAACTGCAGTTCAATCCATGAGCCCTGAATCCAAATCTATTGAAACCTTAAATCAATTCTTAATCCTCTTTTCCCAATTCGAGTTCAAAGCATCAACCAAATCCTCAAATTGACCAAACCCACCTTTTAACTTCTTCTTATCAATGCTTAATCGAATTCACGAAACCAATTCTCAGAAACCCTAGCTTTCAGATCATCACCAAAACAAGTCTTCTCTAATTCGAGCCCAAAACATCAACCTCCGTCTTTGAATCAACAAACCCATATCAAATCTCTTTCTAAGATATCGATTTCACCTTCTAATTCCTCTTTGTACTCTTCCAGAAAAACCAACTATTGATTCAATCCTCAAGACAACTTCAGAACAACCCACAACTCCAATTAAACCTTTACCCACGATTCTTTATCTAACCACATATCTGTTAATCATTCTCTAAATCTTCAGAATCATAATCAAAACTAAGAACCCTAATTTTGATTTACAACAACTTAATCTTCTCCTTCATTCCGTGTTTAACAGACCACAACATCATCACCATCTTCTACTTAATATGCTCTCCCTCATCGATAAGGTCTCTCACACCGAACTCACAATTCTCATTTCTCTCGCAGACGCAGAACAGGAAGAAGAGAAGAAGAAAAAAAGAAGAAGAATGAAGAGAAATAGGAAGAGAAACGAGAGTTATCTTCTCGATTGGGTGAAGATAAGACCACGGTTAACACTATTTCACACACTTACTTCACTAAGGGGAGCCCAAGTCAGTATAATTGTGAAAAGATTATTTTGCCCTTTAAATCAATCTGATGATTACTTATTCGTCTGGTATCCGAATGACATGTTCGAGTAGTCCATTCTGCATAAATTTTTGAGACCTATTCAATGGTACTAGTTTCGCATCTAGATCGTTGTTAGATTAATTTTTATTAATTGACGTTCGTGTTAAATTAATCGAGTAATTAGCGGCTAAATCGTCTCTTGACTGGTCTAATAACATTGACGAGCTTGAGGGTCCTTACATTCTCCCCACCTTATAACATTTTCGTCCTCGAAAATCAAACCATCCTTCTGGTCTTCAAAAACTCCCCACCTTATAGAATAAATCCACCTCTTATCCAAGCGCAAAACAAAACGATAACAAAAGCATAAACCTATATAGCTTTCTACAACTAAAATTTATAATTTGTAGCTCTAGGTTTAATTACGCTGATTTAAGTTCTATCCAAGAGGGAAGTCTTAAGTTTCTTACATGAAGCTCTATAACGGAAACTATGACTTTTAGATTTGAATTCTCTACACTAATTTCTATGTCAATAATTTACTGGTTCTAAGTACTTTGAAGATATTCCATAATAAAGTTTCTCATTAAAATTTGGGATCTATTAGTGAACTATTAGTTCACTAATAGAAGCAAGTCTCCCTTCAATGTCTAGTGATACAAGAATGCAGTTGCTCTATCTAGGTTCGCGACGCCTGACAATGCCTACTACCTAACAAGTATCACCTGAACATATCAGAATTACCAACCTCACTATTCCCCAGTGCTGGATTATTAAGTATTAATTTATTAAAATTAATTAGTCTTTAACTTCTATCTTAATTGGTGTAATTCTGAAAATTTTACTTCGTATAATATTTAAATAGGTCACATCTTTTTAAAATTTATTCATCAAAATTTATTTTATTTCATTTTTTATTTACCATTATTATTATTTACTCAGTTTAATGAAATTGAATTTTAATTTCAAGAAGAACTATATTATTATAACTAAATAATTTTTTAAATTCATGTACTATTAAAGGGTAACTGAATGTTATAACTATTATCCAAATGTTACTTTATAATGTTGTATGTATTTGTTTATTTCATCGTGTGACTTGATATAAATAAATAACCGTTAAAAAAATTTCATAGTTGTTTGGGATTAATATTTTATTATTATAATTGTTACATTTATTTCTTATTTCTTAGACCGATACAAGTTAAATCGTAATCTTAATTAGTCATAGTGAGAAGTTTAAATTTATTATTAATACTAGATTTAATTTAATCTAACTTTATTTCCTTAAATTTTATATTATTGTTAAGTGATCCTTAAGTTATACTATTAATAATATTACATTTTGTTATTGCCATCCATAATTATTATCCAAATGATATTTACAATAACTCTAAATTTATAATAATCCGTATTATATAGTATTATTATTTGCTTATCTTATCAAAAGTTATTATCATAATTATATTATAATTTTCCTTATTGTTTTATCAAATTTTCCCATTTGATTACTAGCGTAACTAAAATATGGCCAGAATAAATATTTAGTGATGACACTTAGTTTAATTTTGTTAAGCCTGAATCTTGTAAATAAAATTCCACTTTCACTTAAAGATTGATATAATATATTTTATTTATTCAGATTAAATTTGTATATTTTGTTAAGTATTGGCGTTGGTAATATAATATGATTTAAATTTGATCCTGTGTAAAATTTTAATATGTCTTTATTCATAGGAAAATTTATTCTCCTTTAAGTCTAATTTTGTACTAAGCATTCACTTCATGTGTATAATTTAGTGAATCGTTTATTGGACTAAAGATAATCTGGGTATAATATCGTTAACAAGTTTAGTCTCTATTTTATACCTTATATGACATCATGTTCTTAATCTTATTAAATAAATCTTATATTATCTATTTGGTTTGAACGCAAAACATATAATTCTAATTTGTTATTAGTTAACTTTCCAAAATTTAACCGTAAATAAACAATAATAATTTTCCATCCTAATCATTATTTTATCGCTATATATTTGTGTAGATGCATTTTACTACAAACTACATCTAAAGGATAGAAACGCACTACTCATCTCAAATGAAAGTAAACACTCCACAATGAACACAAGATATACGCGGTTCGGTATGATTACCTACGTCCACGGGGGTGAAAGGATGAATCTTATTACTTCGAAGTGTTACAAAGGTGTTGCTCTTGGTGGGATTTCCTTACAAGATGAACTTACTACTCACTTACTTCTTCTTAGTGTTCACTCGAGTTTCTCTCCCTCTCTCTCTCAAAATACAACCTAACTTTCTTGAATACAAGTCCCTCTATTTATAGGAGAAGTTCTATACAGCAAAATTAAGGTGTTGGTCATGTTACATCTATTCAGCAGTTCTGTGATCGGGCCGATTTACGTCGTCTCATGTAGTCGATGCATCCTGATTCCTCGCCTATCCTTCGTTCGAGCCGATCTCTTCAGGTGCTTTATTAACACGATGTCGCCTATCTTGACTATCGCCCTTACGGTTATCCGATGTGACCCGTACTTTCTTATCTGTTTGACCATAGCTCCTCGTTTGACCCGTCACGCCTTATCTTGTCAGCTTTATCAGAAGTCTGGGTCGAGTCTTGTCCGACATTATTACGCCCGATCCACGTGGCTCCTTAAATATCGCGCCCATTAATCTTCGCTCTATACTTCGCGTCTCTTCGTATTTGGGTACACCGAGCCTAGGATGTTGCCACCTGTATCTGTGGATAATTTACACCTACATTTATGCCCCTTCTTTCGCTCGTGTAGAAGACACGAGTGGAAGAAAGTCGTTTCAACCGCCATGTCCTCGTCCATGCCGTAGATCCCGCCATGCAGCGTTCCACTATCTCCACTTTATTACCTGTAACCGTTGGCATCGGTTACAACTTATTCTCCTTAAATACCCCGCTCCTTTTTATTTTTCTTCTTCTTCACCACTTCTCTCTCAGTCTTCCGCCATTGCAATCTCTTCTTCAAGATTTCTTCGTTACTTTGCGCTTACAAAACCATAGCTTTATTTTTTCTTCCTTTATCTCCTCCTCCCGGATTGTTACAGTAGCTGTTGTCGCCTCATCTTTTTTTTTTTTTTGTTGAAAACCGAGCTTTGCATTATCTCAATTAATGGCTTCTTCTCCTTCCATGACTGAGAAAAGGTCTGTTGACGACGTTTTTTCTGAGTTAGATGCTCCTTCCCTTGCTTCTCTGTTTTTTCTTGAAAGCCCTTCTAGGTATGATGATCGCGCGATAAAATCTATTTTTGCTGATATCTCTTCTTCTATTTCATGCAGGTCCGAGAAAAGGGTGAAAGATATCTCTGATGAAGAGTTTGTTTAGCAGTTGAAGGATAAGTACTATCTTCAGAATTACGAAGTGACCCTTCTCTCGGGCCGAAATGGTACCTTGAAGAAGACCGACATGAAGAGGCACGAGCAATCGTCTGATTGTGTGGTCATTACCTTAGGTAAACTGGAGCTAGGCCTTCGTATTCCCCTGTACAACCCTGATAGCCCTTTTTATTACGAGATCCTTTCTCAGATCAAGACTTCTCGTGATTTGGCTCAATGGACTGGTAATACTTTTCTAATTATGAACGAGTGGAGGGATCGCCGCAATGGTCATGGTTCTGTTTCCGAGTGGTCGACCTACAAGCCCGAGGACGCTCCCGAGTATACCGTTGCCAATTTTCTTGTCAACTATCGAGCCGGTACTTCAACCTTGGGCGAGCTTGCCGGTTTTGCTGCTAGTCCTCATCGGGTCAAAACTATGCCCGAGGGTGTTGAAAGGATGATGCTGGATGCCGATCCTATCGGCCAACCCTGCAACAAGCGACCCCGTCATTCTAATGATCCGATTTATCCCCGAGTTCCACTTCTTGTTCAAGGTCCAATTCTTCATGGTGACTTTCCGTCGCCTACTTTTCCCGCCGAGCCCTATTCTTTCTGGGTGGTTAATGATGACAAGGCCGATAAGGTATGCGCTTTTCTTGATTTCTATCTTGTTAGCTTCGGGCGTCAATTGGTCATTTATTGTTGTTTGAAAATTTCAGGTCGGTTCCACCAAGACTGTCGGATCTAGGAAGAGAGGTGCTGGCACAAGGGTTGAGGAAGACCAGGGGAAGGTAACAAACATAATGATTTTCTTAGAAGTACATGTACTTGCCCCTGTTTTTTGCCTTCACATGTTCTGACGAGACACTTGTGTAGAAACACCCAAGGCGCGATGATGCTGACACGGGCGATGTTGACCCCAATCCGCTTAGGCGTAATACTACCAGAGGTAAGCAAATTACTAAGCCACCGCCGAAAATGGTCCCAATCATTGATCTTTCCGATGAAGATGAGCTGTTTGGAGAGAATGTATCGGGTGACAAAGGCGATGAACAAGGTATGGGCGACCAGCAGGAGCCCTTGGAGACGCCCGACGTAGAGAAGGTTGTTACTGATATACCGGTAGGGCTTCCTTGTGTGCCCCGGATTACTGAGGGATCGTCTTCTAGTGCTGAAACTTCCTTTACTGTCTCTGGCCCAATCATGAAATCCTTGGGTGCGCTTACTTCCTCCGACTTTGGGAAGTATACTGATGAAGAGATGTTGAATGATGTGCCCCGTTATGGCGACATCGCCCTGACACTTGACACTGTGGTGAGCGACTCATTTCTGTATGGTAATTCCCCGCTTCTGATTTCTGTTCTTAGTGTCGCTTATGATGTAAACTCGTTTGCTTGTGTTAGATTATGAACCGGGTACGCTTGGATACCGCCAATCGCCTTCGAGATAAGCAGTTGATAGAGTCTCTCCAACTTCAACTCCAGAATGAGAAGAGTCGCGCGAACGAGCTGGAGATCAAACTTGCCGATGCTCAATGTATATGATCATTCTTAACTTGTGTTGATTGAGTTTATCGTGCCAGTATCCTGAGTCGGGTCTCCTTCTTCCTAGCAGAGGTATCTAGTATAGGTATAGATGCTACTTCGGAGTTTAGGATTATGAAGAGAACATGGGATATTGAGAAGGGTCTAGTGGAAAATCTTCGTCAGCGAATGGCAAACAAAGATGACAAAATAGACCGCTAAACTGAGGAAATTGCAAGACTTGAGGACGAGTTAGGACGACATCGACGGTTTGATTATGATCCTGCCGAGATGGAAAATTTACGGGCTCACTTGGGATCTTCTCAGCGCCTTGCTGCTGAAAAAGCTGCACTAGCCACGAGTTTGGAGCAAAGGGTAGACGCTCTACAATTGCAGAATCCAGACCTTCACGAGGACCGCCGACGAATATTGAGGGATAAAGATGTGGTGGAGTGAGCTAATAGCGATTTGATGGGCCGAGTGAGTGAATTCGATAAAGTAAGGGGCGATTTAGAGTGGAGTAGATCGCAGCTTGCAGTGCTCCAAGTGTCGCGTAATCGTTTAATGGACGATTGGAATGAGCATAAGAAGTATTGCCCCAGTAACGAGTTCAACGAGCAACACTATAACGAGTTAACCATGAAGTTGTCCAAGTCCAAGGATGAGTTGTCCAAGTCGGTAGAGTCGCTTCAGTCGGTGTTGCCCGCCCTTTCAGGTCTCTTAGACGATGTGTTGAGGTCGTTCCTTAGATCTAAATTGCGCCTTATTCTTGAAAAAATGTTAAGTCGTGCCCGATGAATAACACTCTATCTTTGTGATTTTGTAGCCGAGCAAAAACGCTCTCGGGAGCTGGATCTGGAGGTTCGTCGATTGAAACAGGCCGAGGTCGATTTGGGCTCCAAGTTAGCTGAAGCCGAGGAAAATGCTTCCCAGATTACCCAAAAACTCGAGGATGAACGCGTTGCCCATGCAGAGGAGTTAGACCAGAAGGTTCAGTCGGGCATTATGGACTGGGTGGAGAAGAAGCGGCTCGAGGTCGCGCAGAGGAAGGCCGGCGCGGCTCCTCCCAAGGATTAAACTTTCTTTTTGTGGTGCTGCGTCACTATGTTGCCCCTTCCATCGGGTTGTAAATCTCTCTGAACACTTCTCCCCTTTTTAATTTCCGCTACATTGCTTGTTTGTTTTAATGGGGGTGCTGCGTCACCGATGTTGTTTGTTTTACTTTCGTTAGACGCTTCGTTTCGCATGGTCACATGATGCTTTCCGTATTTTCTTAATAGACGCATGACGCAATCGAGTTCTCCTTTGTTTCACATGTTATTCCTGCAATCATTTTTCAAGTAAGTCAGTATTCTAACCATTTCTGTCGAACACACCCAACAAGGAGGGTCATCGGGCCCTATGCCATGTCCTGATTGGGGTATCTCATCACTATCTCTTTGGATTCAGTGGAAGAGTGCCCGTCATCCTAGTTCTAGGCCCGACAATCCCGAGTGGTTATCGATCAACTGATCTCGGGCAAGTGGACACGCCCACTTGCGATGGGGGTGACCTTTCAGATGTAAGTAGGCCACCTAGCTGAGTAGACCTCGCGTCTAAACAACCTTTGGAACTGTTTTCCAACCACCAGAACCCTTAGGCTACCTCGGCACTTACACACTGCCACTGCCCCGAGTTCGAATAGCCAGGCGACTATAAGGCACCTCGGAACTTCCATACTGGCATTGCCCCGAGTACGAATGCCCATTCGAGTGTAAGTCACCTCGGCACTTCCACACTGGCTTTGCCCCGAGTACGAATGACCATTCGAGTGTAATTCACCTCGGCACTTCCACACTGGCATTTCCCCGAGTACGAATGACCATTAGTCGCTCATGCCCTATCCCATACCCCTCACGGTTTCACAGAGATAGAAGACACGTTTGCTTACCATTTTTCCGCATCGCTCGTCAAGGATGGTAGAGTTTCAGGAATCAGATATTCCATGGTTTGAGCTCTCTTGTTCCGTCGAGTCGCAGTAGTCGATATGATCCCTCGCCCGCCTTAGATTCAATTATATATAGCCCGCCCCACTTTGGTGCTAGTTTTCCGCCTCTTTTGTCGCGCTCCCATTCAGCCAGAAATTTCAACACCTGCTGCCCGGGATTAAATTGTAGCGCTCCCTAAGCTAGCAGCTGACTAATCCAAGAGATTAACTAAACAAAGAGGCACAAAAAAATTAAAACATTTACTTAAACAAATAATTAAGAAATCTGCTACAAAACTTAACCCAAAAACTAGCCCCGCTCTGAAATATATAAATACAAGAACTCCTCTCAGATGATACATATACAATAACCGTTTGGTTTACAAATAAAATATACAACATAATAAACATGTCAGAATATAATCAACTAACGAAGTTAACTTCTCGGAGCTTTCGCTGCGCAACCCTGATCTGTCACTGAAACTGAAAGTGGGAATAATTAACATTTAACTTCTAAGTAATCATAAGCAAGAGTTGGAAAACAGTACATGTTTTTCCGAAACATTAAACAGTGACTAAGTCACTGAAATAATCATACAAACAATGTAATAATATTCGTGCTAACCACACTCAATACTATGGATGCCACCAAGACCATGGTGACCAACTCTAAACAATAAAATCTGAATTAAAGTAGGTATAAATGTGAAGGAGCGTATCCTATATACCACAAGTGGAAATTCTCATTTCCCATAACAATTCATACTGACAACAAACAATACAAGTCCTTTCCAAATCGTGGAAAGATTCATAGGATCAACATGATTATCATAATGCATTTTAAACAAAGCATGAAATGCACGGACAGACAATGCATGAGTTTGTTAAGCATAAAATTTTATAAAAACAACAATAATGAATACAAAAGAGTCAAATGCATTCTCACCTCTTTTGAAGACAAGCCACGCCTACCTCGAGATCCACGATCCACTGGTTCGTCCTTTGAATCGGTCGTTGTTAATACTAACTGTTAATCAAAGAAGCATTCTAAGAGTTTAGCCAAAAGGGTCGTACAAGGCTCATACAAGTCTAACTAATGGTTATAAGCCCAATTCTACTAAACAGGCCCATTAATCTATAGCCCGATCCAACAGTGTCGACTAACGGTCAATAAAAGTCCAAGGGTCAATTAACGGTAAACGTCCAGTCAAGGTCAAGTCCTAGTCAAATGATCAAGTTTAAATCGGTCAACTGAGTCAACTCATGTCAGAACAGGTAACTCAGAGAGTCAACACTGATTCAACTGAGTCAGCTAAACAAGTTAGTCAGACATATGATTGGGATACTAACAAGCCTAAACTCAAATTACATCCTTCATTTCAATCTACTTCATAACCATTTCAATTCTACCAAACTAAAGTTATTGATGCGTGTCATAACCAAAGCAGATTAATTAAGATATTTCCCACTAATTAACTGGTAATATAGCTGTAGCAAGAGATCATTCCCACGAAGAGCAGTGTAATTAATATGTTATTTAGTTTAGCAAAATAATAAAAGACAAGGGGGATTGGTTTAAAGTAAAATAAAAAAGAATAACAAATGAAAGAAAGAGATGATCAAGGAATCCTTCGCCGTTAACAAGCGATAACTGGATTATTATACTTATCTATCTTCGTAAGAACCATTCATCACCAACCGTGGAATAACATCTAGCTCAGTGCTATCCCCAAAACTCCTTTTACCACGGATACGGAAGCTCTCCAATATCAGATTCTATTCAACGAACCACCAAGTAGTATCTCACTCAAGGTGTAATCCAATCGAACGCTTTAGGATTTGTGAATTAGGTTGATCTCAGTAGTTAAACTCTTAGCTCAAGGTCCACTTGCTGGTGTTATCTTCACTCGCAATTGCTCCACAGAATCCCTCTGCAAGGTCTCGCGATTTCTACTTGTGTATGAATTATTCGACGATTACTTATCTCCTAACCCAAAACTAGCAATAGAACAATTAATAGATTAATCTAGTATGCATCCCAAATCAATCTAAGAATCACTCATAAAGATCAAATATGGTAAAGACAAACGATAAGATGGTTAAAACTCCGAACAAACTTGTATAATAATAGAGCTTCACGCTAGAACATTGAATTCATCCTCAATCAACAAAGTTTAGCCTCTCATGAATACACAATTACCCGGTTCCCCCTAAAGGGGTAAACCCTAGAATATTAATTAAGCACAAAAGTGTATTATGAGATGTAGAGATATATCTAACTTAGGTCAAGAAGTGTTTCTTATATACTCTCCAAATTGTAGAAGTGCCCGTTCTCAAATCCCATGCAAAGCAGTTGCCAAAAATCACCCAAACTTCCGAAAGCAGTTCACGGCCAAAGCTTGTCGTGAAACCTATAGTCAAGTGGGCTTGTGCAGATGGCAGAGGCCCGATCCAATTCTTAATAGTTCAGCTGTCAGTTCCGTAGAACTGACAGTACATCCTTCAATATTCCAACGGACAAATACCCCTCTGTGAGCGAAAATTTCGGCTGGATTTGGTTTCTCCCGTCAGAATCACGGATACTCATCTAGCCGTGAGTTTCATAGTTCCCTGAACTTTCACTTTTTCCCTTCGTCTTTTCACGGCAACTCTCGCCTCCGAGAGAAATAAATTCCCCTGGATTTTTTCTGTTTCTCCGGTAAGCTTCACTTATACCAGGCCCTCTGCGAACACTCTTAACTCTCATCTCCGTGAAAAATACAACCCCCTGAGTTGTTTTACTTCATCTGTCATGCCAATATCAAAGCAAACTTCCACCGATATGCCTGAATATCTCGAGATCTTCTTCATTGACAATGGCAGTAGCCATCAACCATACTCATCTCTCATCGTCATCGATGCATCAATGGCACGGAGCTTCATATCACCACAGATATCTTCTCCATAATCCAACTCCATCCCAGCCATCATATCCAAGCTCCAGCCATAGTCCAACTCCATGAAAAGATCTTTGCACCTCTTTTATCTCCAACGTCATCACTGCCAACGGTAGCGGAAACTAAGCTCCACTACAGACTTCTTCATTTGTTTTGCTCAAACCTCAACCAACTTCATCGAGCAAACACAGCAGCATCAGTTCCACCAGTTACCAACCCTTCTCATCACTTCCGATAGCATCAAACCATCACCGAGTAGTATCGGAAATAACAGTGGACAATAATGGCAGCAAACTCGAGCTCCGTCTCGGCATCATCCTCATCGTCGTTCCTGAGCTCCAACCAAAGTTTCATGAAACTATCTCGTCAACATTGCACCATGCTCTTCCCTGACCTTTCCCTGATCTACTCGAACTGAACTCCATCACCATTTAACAACAACAGCTCAGCTCTCTTTTCATTCTTTATAAAACTCGTTCATACACTTTCATATCTTCCATCCTTATTTTGTCATCAAACTCTCGCTGCCAGAACTGAACTGCATCTCCATCCATGGAAGCCAAAGCCCCTTCATATCCCATTAGCAACAACGGCACTGCCAAACCTCCCTGAATTCTTTTCCCTATTGCCTTCTTATGGAACTCAGCTTCATTCCTTTTCATTCTCGCCTCCCTGTAATATAACTCGAGTATACAGATTCATAACAACTTCTCGTCATCAATCACCATCCCTTGAATAATGGAAACAATACCTAACCCATCGTAGTCAACATGATCGTCGTCACCTCATGCTTCTCTGCCTGTAATTGTCAACAGCTCCACACTCCGGCTATATAGTAACAGCAGCCAAGGCCACCATAAACTCGAGCCATACTCCTCCATCACTGATCACCAAATGCATCAGAAACTCTCCTTCCTGCCAATAGATACAATGCCAATCTCCATCTCCTTCATGCATGCAAACTGCCGTGATCACTATCGGCGATAGAAAGAAGAAGGTGGTGCCCTGAGTAACATGACGTCTGCCTTAATCAACATTATTTGATTTCTAGCTTCCCCTCAGTAAATGGCCTAACTGCCTTTAGCAGCTCCTTTGTGAATGGCAACCCCTTAACGGAATGGACGCCCCTTATAAATTCTGTGCGTAAACAATTTCACAACTTTGCTTTGCTTCAATCGCCCGTAACTTCTTCATACGATATCGGATCGAATCCATTCTTTCGCCATTGACTTCGTATTTTCGTCCTCTTCGAGATGATAGGACTCCTAAGTACGAATGAGTTCCACTTGGTATTTCTCCGCTTTTAGCTAACTTTTTTTTATTGTACAATCACGTGCCAATTCGCTTCTTTTGGATGATTCACCTAGCAAAACACAAATAAGAGAAAACAAACGGAATATAAAATAATTTGCAAGAAACTAAGCAATTACTAACATGGATTCGACACAAAATATATGCAAAATATGCACTTAACAAATTCCCCCACACTTGGCTTTTGCTAGTCCTCGAGCAAACTATCTAAAATACAACAACTCCATGTCGTTGAGGATACGGTTGCACTTAGCATGTGCAACAGGCCTTTAAACCCCTAGGTGTCCCTAGTGGACGAGTTATAGTCTCGTGAGGGCTTACGAGAGATATACCCACAAAACCTACTCCAACTTCAAAGTGTTCCAGCTTCCCAAGCATCCAAAGAGCTATGAGGACATATAATTTCTGCATGCTAGTAATAAGAAGTTAGAAATACCAAAGAACATATTCATTCTTTAATCTTGAGTGAGAAATAACCACACCATAATGAGAGAAACACGTGTTTGAGAATGATCAATAAGCATTTCGCCTCGACTTCTGCCTCACTTAAAAGGATTTTATGATAATTGCACTCAATAAGACGACTTTTTTATGGGTCTCACATGTGTGCAGGTAGGAATGAAGAGAGAATCCTACACACGTTGAATGGTGGGAAACCTTCCGAATTATTTCTGGAGACTCCACAAAATCGTGGAAAATAAAAGACTTTTTCTGATGATCTCTAAGAAAGGAAATCAACCATTATTATTAAAAATAGAGGATGAGAGTACTTACCACATTCACATCTGATTGCAATGATGAAAGCACCACTCTCACATCATCCAATAGAAGCGTCTTCCTTCCTTCGGCTCGTCTTCTTCATCTTCTTGGTCTTCGTCTTCGGTCTTCAACTGTTGATGATAAAATTTTGAACTTCGTAGAACTTCGACAATTTGTAACTTTTCCTCAATTTCCTTGTTGCTTGAAACTTCTTTATATATTTTTCTTCCACATGGCCTTATTGAACAAATAACAACCTAAATGCAAATCTCTATGTATATATTTTTTTTTCTTTTTTCTTTTTTCTTTTTGTATTTTGTATTTTTTTTTCTTTTTTTTTTATAAGAGAGATTGCAACTAAATCAATAAAATGAAATAAAATTAACATGACCATGAAAGAAGTACTTTACCACTTTGATCTTCACAACTTGTATTGTCTTTGTATCATAAACTTCAATAACTCTCATCTTCAGATTTTCTTCGCTCTTGTAAATAAGTCTTCAGCTTGGATATATAATTTCGCTCCTTATGTTGTAAGTCTTCAACATATATGTAAAAATATGCTCATTCTATGTTGCTTTACTTGGATATGAAATTTTCTCCTCCTTGTATTGTTGCTTGTAAACCTCAAACGTCTTCAACTTTCCTTGTAGATTTTGATGTCGATCCCTTGTTGATGATGATGGTGTGTTTCTATGGACCTGTTGTTGGCGAGAGAGAGAGAGAATGGTGCTAACTGGAAATCAAACTACAAGAAGGTGATTTTCATCTATAGATATCACCCTCATGATTGACAATATTAGCACTCAAGAGATAAAAAATAGTGCTGAAAATGGTGTGAAGTTGGGTAGCTCACCATTCTACCCGAAATTAACGTACGGTGACACACACTCAAAATAAAGCTCTTTAGTCAGCTACAAATAAAATTTGGTTGGTGCCTCAGTTGATATGAAAATGGGTAGTCTCCACTAATGATTGATCAGAAACTCTAATAATGCATTTCTCTCTGCTCCTAATTTGCATCACTGGCATGATTAAATCCATTAATTAACACTCCAATTCGTAAGAATATTCCGAACGTAGTTCTCTAACACTTCCTAGTTCAGTTATGTCGGTCAGAATCTCCATGTAAACATACTTAGAAGTATGCTAGTGACTTTAAAATCTCTACAAGTTGAAGGTTTTTTATGCAAAATTTTGAAGAATCTATATGCAAAAGACTCCCCCACACTTAAACTTCACATTGTCCTCAATGTGTAAAACCGAAAGTTCTGAATTCTGACGTAACAACAGATAAAACGCAAAAACTGTGAAAATTGGTAAGGAATTTAGAAAAACTCCATTTCACAAAAGTTGTTCAACTACGTGTTTTCTACACAGTCTCAATAGGTAACAGTGTTTAGATAAACGGTCTGACAGGTATGGTCTCTGGACTGAACTACGCGCAGTCTGAATTTTTCTGACGAAAAGGTATTCGTCATAATTCTCTTCTACGATAGATTACGGACTCAATGAAATTAAACATGGGGATGAAAATATGATATGAAAACAATAAAAAATAAAAGGGTTTAAGATACAAAACCTATGGGTTGCCTCCCATTTAGCGCTTGGTTTAAAGTCGTCAGCCCGACTCTTTTGTTATCGTCCGTAAACCAATAATCTGAAAATCTGGTAGTCCTCCCAAATAACAATCTGCAATTCTAATAACAGCTTCATGAAAACATTAGCACAAAATATAAATATTGATGCTATCGCTTTATTGAAGTTTCCCCCACACTTAGTCCTTTCTACACTCGAAAGTGGATAGAGAACATAGAATTCGAGAACTTCAAAAGGTTCTTCAGTTTGGTGAACCTGCACAATTATAGAATCAAACATATCAAGTGGTGGATACTTAGAAGCAAAATAATCCGTTAAAACTTTAGAAGCACATAACTCCAATCCTAAGTGAGGTATTTTCCTAAAAGTTGGGTTAACAACTCTTTTAGAATCTACTTTAATTGGATGGAAATGATCAATAGATGTAAAATTATGCAAAGGATTAGACGAACCTTGTTCGAGATACTTATCTTTCTTAATTAACTTCATTGAATTATTTACCTCAAGTATATCGTGGTCCTCTATCAAACTCTTAATTTCCGCTTCAACCGAAATCTCAGCATCATCGACTAGCTCAATTGGGTCTTCCACAAATTCAATCAATTTGGTTTCATTCTCAATCATCTTCTCGTCAACAACCTCGTCATCGGAATCGGAATCCTCTCCAAAAAAGTCTAGTTCATTGGTACAAATCCTAAAATCTTCATTTTTGTACTTTACACCATTTATAACAACGGTTATATCATATCCATTCTCCTCCTTTTGAATAGGAGAGTGATCGTTATTATGTTACGGAGTTGGAATAACTTTACCATTATTGCAAGGATTTTCCAAAGGTTGCTCTTCAAGATACTCATGAATCGTATATCCGTTATTATGGGAACGTCGGAATTGATTTGATTTTGAGGCCAAACTTCTTCCTATGTTATTTCCTTCTTCATTTGATCCATCTCTCTTCTTAGGTTGTCAATAACCTCTTGAAGTTATTGAAGTGTATCTTCAGTCTTTTTGTTGTACTCATCCATTGTTTGATGGTACTCTTTCATCTGTTGGTTATCTCGATCCAAATTATCCATAAATTGGTGCATCAGATCTGCAAGACTAGAAGAATTATCATTAGAAGCACAACTATCCTCCCATCCTTGTGTTTGCTCACCTACATACCCGTCATAAGGTTGTTGATATGTATGAGAATATCCATAAGGCTCCGTGGGATATTGATCATAGCCAAAAGATTGGTTTTGATTATACCCATAGGATGGTTGGTAGTTGTCATTATAATATTGAGATTGAAAACCATATTGATTACCAAAATTATATGTCTGATCTTGTGCTCCATACATGTTATTTCCGTAAGGAAACATGACGACTCACAAGAAAAGATAAAATTAAACATAAACAAGCTAAACAAATAGCAAATCAATTAGGAGCCGCTCCCCGGCAACGGCGCCAAAATTTGATGCGTGTCATAACCACAACAGATTAATTAAGATATTTCCCACTAATTAACTGGTAATATAGCGGTAGTAAGAGATCGTTCCCACGAAGAGCAGTGTAATTGATATGTTATTTAGTTCAGCAAAATAATAAAATACAAGGGGGATTGGTTTAAAGTAAAATTAAAAAGAATAACAAATAAAAGAAAGAGATGATCAAGGAATCCTTCGCCGTTAACAAGCGATAACTGAATTATTATACTTATCTATCTTCGTAAGAACCATTCATCACCAACCGTGGAATAACATCTAGCTCAGTGCTATCCCCAAAACTCCTTTTACCACGGATACGGAAGCTCTCCAATATCAGATTTTATTCAACGAACCACCAAGTAGTAGCTCACTCAAGGTGTAATCCAATCGAACGCTTTAGGATTTGTGAATTAGGTTGATCCCAGTAGTTAAACTCTTAGCTCAAGGTCCACTTGCTGGTGTTATCTTCACTTGCAATTGCTCCACAGAATCCCTCTGCAAGGTCTCGCGATTTCTACTTGTGTATGAATTATTCGACGATTACTTATCTCCTAACCCAATACTAGCAATAGAACAATTAATAGACTAATCTAATATGCATCCCAAATAAATCTAAGAATCACTCATAAAGATCAAATATGGTAAAGACAAACGATAAGATGATTAAAACTCCGAACAAACTTGTATAATAATAGAGATTCACGCTAGAACATTGAATTCATCCTCAATCAACAAATTTTAGCCTTTCATGAATACACAATTACCCGGTTCCCCCCTAAAGGGGTAAACCCTAGAATATTAATTAAGCACAAAAGTCTATTATGAGATGTAGAGATATATCTAACTTAGGTCAAGAAGTGTTTCTTATATACTCTCCAAATTATAGAAGTGCCCGTTCTCAAATCTCATGCAAAGAAGTTGCCAAAAATCACCCAAACTTCCGAAAGCAGTTCACGGCCAAAGCTTGTCGTGAAACCTATAGTCAAGTGGGCTTGTGCAGATGACAGAGGCCCGATCCAATTCTTAATAGTTCAATTTTATCGAGTTCCGTAGAACCGACAAGATCATGCCTTCAATATTCCCACGGACAGATACCCCTCTGTGAGCGAAAATTTCTGCTGGATTTGGTTTCTCCCGTCAGAATCACGGATACTCATCTAGCCGTGAGTTTCATACACTAGTCCAAAACCCAGATATTAGGACGGTCCGAAACTGTCGAAAAACAATTTTTTTGACAGATTCGGTCTGTCTTAAAGTGTGTCATATATTTGGTGTACTATTTATTATAGGACGGGCTGTTACTGTCAAATATTTACGACGAATTTCGTTTGTCCAAAAATAACGACGGACTACCCTTGTAAAATTTAGGTAAATAGAGATTCAGCTCGATTCAGCCCAACCTGATATCAGCTGAATCAATTTCAACGTAAGATTCAGCTGAGTCTGAAATGAATTGTTTTTCTTTTCTAAGACTTTAACATTCCAGAGAAGCCAACACTTAGATTTCTTAAAATGGAACTCATTATATTAAAATTAACTTGAATTTGGTTTACAACCTGACAACCCAAACATCTCTAGTTCAACAACAAAAGCTACAATTTTCTTTTTTCTGTTTGGTAAACCAAAACAGAAAAAAAAAAAAAAAAAAAAAACAAGAACAAGAACAAGAAAAAAATAAAATAAAATAAAATAAAACAAAAAAAGTGTGATTTAACTTCCAGGTGCGCAAGTGCCCATCTCTAACAAATAGCTTCATGTTGCAAAATATGTCGAACTGTTACTTTCCAGTATACAAATCTACATTTCTATCGTAGATTTCATTGAATTAACACGTACAAACCAGGTGAGATGGTTACTTCTTTAAATTACTCAAGACACATCCGGTCACCAAATCCTCTGTCACAATTAAAACACAACACTTAGGTTCAGACATAACTGTTATATGCATGTGCTAGTATACTTAAATTTAGTGCAGGTAAGTCAGATATAACCATATATGCCTACAAGTCACTCAAGTACAAACATGTTAGCAAAAACCAGTCACAAAACTATGAACAGACTGTATTCAAGTGTTAGTGTCCCACAAGACATGAATCAAGTCACAACTTACAAGAACAATTCCCCTGATTTACAAAACCACAAAAACAGAAACGCCACAAATAGACACTAAGTTTCAGAACAATTCCCCTGGTAAATCTAGTAACGGATGTTCTAAATGTCATATATATTTTCAAAAGCAAAATTGTACCAACCTTAAAAATTAGTAAGTATTATTGCCAACATAAGTAGTAATACTCATATAACTTAGGTGATCATCATGACCGGACTCCACACGCACAACTACTTGGGCCTCCTTAATTGGACCTGATGTTGAAATCTGCCGAAAATAGTAAATGCATTTTTTGTAATTCCAAGCATGAATCTACCTGTCATTGAGCACAAGTGGAATGTCAAGCCGTTTAATTTGTTATCCAAAAATGTGGGAGCCGCTACTTGGAGACCTGGATTCACAATCCATGGATTACTACAAAGAAAAGAAAGGAAAAAAAAACAATTAAACAAATAAAGTGTATACATAATAAGGGAATATCTTAGATTCTCAAATATGATACATTATTCCGTATATAATTGATAAAATCACTAGTCACATTTTATGCTTTTGACAAGACCACCTAAACTTGCAGTATTTAACATACCACTGAATTATTCACCAAGATGGCATAATGTCATAACCCAAAAAACTGCAATATCGCTCATAAGAAAAAGCTAAGTATTGCTTATCATAATTTAAACTGTGCGAAGAAAAATATTAATGACTTTTATTGATCAGAAAATATCGTGGACTTGAATCTATAAGAATAACAGTAGTGTTCAGTGTTCTCCTCCTAAAAACTCTGTTTTGACTTGTAAAAGTGAACTATAATACTAATTTTATGACTCGGATACTTATAAATAGTGAACAACACTGGTTGTATTTCGATAGGGGCAGCTATACTAAATTGCTTGTCAGTAGAAAAATTACAATACACTGAATTGTGTTCATACAAAAAAATACACTGGCCGTTCAGGAATTTTAACAAACAGATAGAGTATATCATATTTCATAGCTTTATTGTCAAACAATCTGGAAACGAAAAATCTAAATTTATACCACAAGAAAACCACCTAACAGCATTAATTCAACAAGCAAAATGGAAAAATCTCACAATTGAATCTATATAAATAAAGATCATAACAAACTAAAAAATTGAAAAATACATGTAGCACTCCTTGGGTTTCTTTTCTTCATCCCGTTTTGTTGTTGCACCTAAAATATCCAAAAATAAATAAATTAGAATCGGTAAGAAAAAAGAAGAAGCTCATAAAAGAAACACAATTTTTATATCTTCTTACAAACACTAAAATTGATCCATGATTTCGTAAAAAATCAAAATATTAGTATCAAAGTCAGAATAATCTTTACCACTCGCGTATGCTCTATCTCCTCTCCGCCGATGTGGATTTCTTTCATGTGTAATGATATGAGAAAATGAAAATAAAAAGAAGAATCAGGAGGAGAAGTTTCGGGAAACTTTCATTTTTGATAAAAACAAAGGAGGATAACATGGAGGCAGTTATTTTATTTCTATGTGTGGTTAGAGAAGTTTCTAGATCTGATTATAGGCCATAGGATTACATCTATCAAAGGTCTTAAACCACTATGTAGTTTCAAGGTTTCAATCGGCTTACTAGTAGATACAGATCCTAAATTATTTTCCATCCCCTGATATAAACCATTGGATTTCTAATTATCGACGACAAATGTTTTGTACGAATTACTTGGATTATAATCGTGGAGGGCAACCAAATAAAACAACAGATTACTAGTGTCGGTTATTAAATATACATTATTTGACAAATTCCAACTGTTAAATATTTAACGACTTGCGGGATCTGTCCTTTTTTGCAAATACCAAGTGTCCTAAACACCATGTTTTGGACTAGTGATAGTTCCCTGAACTTTCACTTTTTCCCTTCGTCTTTTCACGGCAACTCTCGCCTCCGAGAGAAATAAATTCCCCTGGATTTTTTCTGTTTCTCCGGTCAGCTGCACTTATACCAGGCCCTCTGCGAACACTCTTAACTCCCAGCTCCGTGAAAAATACAACTCCCTGAGTTGTTTTACTTCATCTGTCATGCCAATATCAAAGCAAACTTCCACCGATATGCCTGAATATCTCGAGATCTTCTTCATTGACAATGGCAGTAGCCATCAACCATACTCAGCTCTCATAGTCATCGATGCATCAATGGCACGGAGCTTCATATCACCACAGATATCTTCTCCATAATCCAACTCCATCCCAGTCATCATATCCAAGCTCCAGACATAGTCCAACTCCATGAAAAGATCTTTGCACTTCTCTTTTATCTCCAACGTCATCACTGCCAACGGTAGCGGAAACTTAGCTCCACTACAGACTTCTTCATTTGTTTTGCTCAAACCTCAACCAACTCCATCGAGCAGACATAGCAGCATCAGTTCCACCAGTGACCAACCCTTCTCATCACTGCCGATAGCAGCAAACCATCACCGAGTAGTATCGGAAATAACAGTGGCCAATAATGGCAGCAAACTCGAGCTCCGTCTCGGCATCATCCTCATCGTCGTTCCTGAGCTCCAACCAAAGTTTCATGAAACTATCTCGTCAACATTGCATCATGCTCTTCCCTAACCTTTCCCTGATCTACTCGAACTGAACTCCATCACCATTTAACAACAACAGCTCATCTCTCTTCTCATTCTTTATAAAACTCGTCCATACACTTTCATATCTTCCATCCTTGTTTTGTCTTCAAACTCTCTCTGCCAGAACTGAACTGCATCTCCATCCATGAAATCCAAAGCTCCTTCATATCCCATTAGCAACAATAGCATTGCCAAACCTCCCTGAATTCTTTTCCATGTTGCCTTCTTATGGAACTCAGCTTCATTCCTTTTCATTCTCGCCTCCCTGTAATATAACTCGAGTATACAGCTTCATAACAACTTCTCGTCATCAATCACCATCCCTTGAATAATGGCAACAACACCTAACCCATCGTAGTCAGCATGATCGTCGTCACCTCATGCTTCTCTGCCTGTAATTGTCAACAGCTCCACACTCCGGCTATATAGTAACAGCAGCCAAGGCCACCATAAACTCGAGCCATACTCTTCCATCACTGATCACCAACTGCATCAGAAACTCTCCTTCCTGCCAATAGATACAATGCCAATCTCCATCTCCTTCATGCATGCAAACTGCCGTGATCACCATCGGCGATAGAAAGAAGAAGGTGGTGCCCTGAGTAACATGCCATCTTCCATAATCAACATTATTTGATTTCTAGCTTCCCCTCAGTAAATGGCCTAACTGCCTTTAGCAGCTCCTTTGTGAATGGAAACCCCTTAACGGAATGGACGCCCCTTATAAATTCTGTGCGTAAACAATTTTGCAACTTTGCTTTGCTTCAATCGCCCGTAACTTCTTCATACGATATCAGATCGAATTCATTCTTTCGCCGTTTGCTTCGTATTTTCGTCCTCTTCGAGATGATATCAAGGACTCCTAAGTACGAACGAGTTCCACTTGGTATTTCTCTGCTTTTAGCTAACTTCTTTTATTGCACAATCACGTGCCAATTCGCTTCTTTTGGATGATTCACCTATCAAAATACAAATAAGAGAAAACAAACGTAATATACAATAATTTGCAAGAAACTAAGCAATTACTAGCATGGATTCGACACAAAATATATGCAAAATATGCACTTAACAGTTATACATTCATTTTAAAGTAAACATTACAACTCAATTACAAATGTAAGCTAAGCTTACCTTGATCTGCAACTGCTGGCTTTCATAACCAACTGCCATTTCAGCAATTCCAAGCTTTTACATCAAACACTAACTGTAACTCTATAATCATCACCAAACTCAACTACATTCACCAACAGATCTAACTCATAACTCAACCTCAACTTAGCTTGTAATCCAAACTCTCAACATAAACCCATTTACAATCACAACTTACACTCCATACTTCAACATATGCATAACAAAACCATACCACCTGTACTTCCAATTCAGTTCCCCACCAATTTAACCCAACAACAACAACGGTATAGATTAACTTCATCTCCTGAACTTCAACTATATCTCAATACAGCATTACCATTCAACAAAGCATACCACCTGCCTCCATCATCTACATTTGTAATATAATTCCTACTCCCTATAATTTAACACAACTCCAAACTATAATATCAACCACAGTAATTCCTAAACAACCACAAACCTATCTTCTCCACTCAACAACATCCATCTTCATTATTCCATCTGCAATCCATTTTCCCACCAAAACAGTTCTAACATCTATAACTGCAGATCATTATCAACATTCAAGTCTCTACATAACACTTATAACTTTAGAATTCATAGGTACATCACTGTCTCAACCACCAACACATACACACACAGTGTCCATAGCCTTACCACTGAATTGCTCATATCAATTCCAGCTACAACAACACAACACCAACAATTGCAACTCCATCTAGCTCTTCTCCAGTGAGCACTAACGCTAACAGTTTTATTTCTAAAGCCATGTTCCTCATAAACACCACCACCTGCAATAGTTCAGTTGAGACCATACTCCAATTCAGAATTAAGATAACAGCTACAGAACCACCACCAACATTACATCCTTCTACTCAATATCAGCGGCAACTTTCTTTAACTGCCACCAACAACACATCACCATTCTCATTCAAACTACATCTTATTTACAACTACACATCCCCATCTCAATCTAATTCAACCACTAAAACAATCTGTATTCTCACCTATAACCAACACAGTTCACCAGCACAATACTCTTGTTTATATAACCACAAATCAATACAACTCCATGTATATCAACAATTCCAAATTCAGCATCTCATAGTCCATGAACTCAAATTGAAAACATACAAGTATTACTAACTGAACTAAGAAGAACAATTACCTTGATTTGGTTTCACCCCCAACAGTTGATTCCAGTGGCTGAACCAGCTTCTTCTCCAACTGCAATTCAATCCATGAGCCCTGAATCCAAATCTATTGAAACCTTAAATCAATTCTTAATCCTTTATTCCCAATTCGAGTTCAAAGCATCAACCAAATCCTCAAATTGACCAAACCCACCTTTTAACTTCTTCTTATCAATCCTTAATCGAATTCATGAAACCAATTCTCAGAAACCCTAGCTTCCAGATCATCACCAAAACAAGTCTTCTCTAATTCGATCCCAAAACATCAACCTCCGTCTTTGTATCAACAAACCCATCTCAAATCTCTTTCTAAGATATCGATTTCACCTTCTAATTCCTCTTTGTATTCTTCCAGAAAAACCAACTCTTGATTCAATCCTCAAGACAACTTCAGAATAACCCACAACTCTAATTAAACCTTTACCCACGATTCTTTATCTAACCACATCTCTGTTAATCATGCTCCAAATCTTCAGAATCATAATCAAAACTAAGAACCCTAATTTTGATTTACAACAACTTAATCTTCTCCTTCATCCCGTGTTTAACAGACCACAACATCATCACCATCTTCTACTTAATATTTTCTCTCTCATCGATAAGGTCTCTCAGACCGAACTCACAATTCTCAGTTCTCTCGCAGACGCAGAACAGGAAGAAGAGAAGAAGAAGGAAACGAGAAGAAGAAAGAAAGAAGAAGAATGAAGAGAAAAAGGAAGAGAAACGAGAGTTATCTTCTCGATCGGGTGAAGATAGGACCAAGGTTAACACTATTTCACCCACTTACTTCACTAAGGGGAGCCCAAGTCGGTCTAATTGTAAAAAGACTGTTTTACCTTTTAAATCAATCTGATGATTACTTATTCGTCTGGTATCCGAATGACACGTTCGAGTAGTCCATTCTGCATAAATTTTCGAGACCTATTCAATGGTACTAGTTTCGCATCTAGATCGTTGTTAGGTTAATTCCTATTAATTAATGTTCGTGTTAAATTAATCGAGTAATTAGCGGCTAAATCGTCTCTTTACTGGTCTAATAACATTGACGAGCTTAAGGGTCCTTACAATACCAAATTGTAAAATTCATTTATAAGCAACCTAATATACCCTTATTTATCTCTTATGCTTTGCAGGTCATCATTCCCTTATAACAACAAAATCATCTAAATGAGAAGAATATATGATCCCACTGTGAGAATTTTTAAAGTCGATTTAACAACGAGATTCTTTGCGATTTTTCTAGCTGATCTCAATTTTTTTGACCAGCTAGGAACCTAGGTTAATAATTGTCACTGCATATTAAGTCATTGATAGTTTTGCTTAATATTATGACTGACATGTATCTAATGTTTTTAGCTGATGGTTTTATGACTGACATGTATCTAATATGTTTAACGCCTTTTTTTAGTAAAAAGGTATTCTTAAGCATGAAATGAATGTAGAAGTAACAAGGTATGTGTCACAGTTCTTTCGAATAAGATGTATATGATCGGCCAGATTGATAGCTATTTTTTTCTTTATGGGCATTATTTTTAAAGCATAAGAGAATTGAGTTTATTTTTCTCATGTTTGTGATTTCAGTTACCTTTTCCTGGCATTAGCCCAATTGGCCAGGGGTTGGACTCCCAACCTATGGGTATCAATTCCCATGCTGATTTTATCAGAAAAAATAAAAAAAAACATCGGCAACTGAAATTGTTGACAATATCAACTCATACATAATCAAAAATAAATAAATAAAATAAACATCAGCAACTGAAACTGAAATTGTGGAGAATATCAACTCATACGTACTAATTTATACCGGGAGATGAGCACATCTATTTAAGTATGGATTCAGACTGCAATTACTGCTCAAAAGGTTGATAGGGTGAAGTTTTATAACTCTCAGCGAATTCTAAACAACTTATGATTTCAGGATTTTCTAAGCAATCAGATCATACTGAAATTCGGGCACTTATAATTTTACTGGAGGACAAAGGCAGGAAAATAGAAGTTCGAAAAAATGCCAGGCTTTTGATAAGGAGCTTGGATGTCAGAACAACGAAGGCCGAGGTACTCACTAGGAGAAATATTAGACATATAAATGATGAGAACTAAATCTCTTAGCGAATTGGAGGTTATACATTGCTAGAATTTTCTGGTAAAAATCTATCATGTGACACTTAATAGGGTGATTATCTCGAAAGAATTTTAAGCAGAGCAGAATATCCAAGTCTGGCTAGAGTAAGAAAATCAAGAAAATACGGAGAGAGAAAAAAAAAAGCACATAAGATGAGGAAATTTTGTACAGTAAAAGATGCTAAGTAGTTTGATATTAAAATCTATGGAAATGTAATCATAAAATTTTAAACAGACTAAGAGAGATTTCCGGTTAAAAGAAGAGCATCGAGGATAATGAGAGGATAAATTTTGCTTTTTCAGATTAAAACTATGAAACTTATATATATGAAATTAACACAATAACTAAAATAAGAAATACTGACTAGGGTTTCACAAATGTTGGATGTATTAGGAAATATGTCTTGATCTTTAATGGCCTCCGATATTGCCAATCTGGGCCATGATCTTTACTAAATTCATGGGTTCGGTCTATGGCTAAGACGAATCTCTCCATTGTAATATTACAGCGAGACGATATCTAACTGAGAAACTTGCCGAGACAACTGAGACGAGTTAGCAATCGAGGGACCGGTGGTTTGTAAATTTCGTCATTACAAAAAAAATCAAACTAGCATAAAAGGCTCCATTTTCCTTTAGTTGTGTGAAATTGTGAATCACATTATTAGGGGAAAGTTCAAATTAGGGTAAAATCCTCAATTATTAATTGCTTGATCAAGTGGTCTAAAATTTGGAAATAAAAAAAAATGAGATTTCACAGACATAAAGTTATCAAGATATCGCTATCTTTACCGAGATAAAACCGAGATCCCCTTATTGGTGGTCTCATAAGTCACAAGGTTTTACTTCAATCAGTTCACAAACTGACTTTAACCGAGTCATTAACTATCATCTTTTATAATCTTCAGCAACCAAACGTGGTCATTAATAATTTAATGGAAAAATTATATAAAATTAAAATTTGTATAAAATCATATTCAACTAATAATGTTTTACAGTTCCAAAATAGTGTAAGCTTATCTTAGTGTAATTACAAAACTAAAGTTCCAATTAGAGATTTTATACAAAACTCAAAAATTAGAGTCATGCTAACCCTATAAAATCAGGGTATTTCTAAGTGGTTGGAAAATGTCAAACAAGATTTGACTAGCCATTACATCTTTATCTCTAAAGAAGTTGGTTTATGAATGAGAAGGTAATACTTACCATATACGAAATATAACTAAATAAGGTTTGTATTTCGGATATTGTAATATGATTTAGGCTGTATTGGTAACAAAGGAAAAACCAAGTAGTAAGGTCTCCTCTGCATTTAGACACGACGAGGATATCTACTTAGTAAACATAAACGAAATTCGGAAAAGTGTAGGTTTTTTCCCATATGTCTCACAAAGTCTAGATCATAGGCATATCGGTTAATACAAAAATATTTATTCTACAAAGTTTAGTTAAAAATAAAATAAAATGTAGAATCAGGAACCTGGACTTGATAAGAAAGGGAAGGAAATGGAGTTGAAAGGGAAAAAAAATACTGACAACGCTAAAGGAAGCCAAAGACCGACCAAGTTAGGTAAGGCAAAATAAAGATCAAACCAAATTAGAAGTAACCAAAAATTAGTACGTGAACTGGATTTGGTGGAGCTCTAGGACTTTCTCAGTCATGTAATGGCAAAACAAAATTAACTTCCTTTGAGGAATACATTTGGGAATGCCGTCGAAGAATGAGAAAATAAGAAAAAAAATCAAGGTCTCGCGAACAAAGTTGTTATTACAGCTCCCGATTCTCTTGATGTTATATAAGACTGATATTGGTAGAGAAATGAAATACCAAGACAATATTGAAGTCAAGCCTTATGAATTTGCAAGGAGAAAAGTCTAATCATAGTTAGCTCTCAATGATACTCACAGTTGAATATAGAAAATAAGTTAACTTGGATTTTTTAGTCTCTCTATGCGTACTTGCTTTTATATTATTTTTTTATTTTTATTTATATTTATGTTAAACATGGTTGGAAACCTGAAACAAAGCATCAAGGTCCGTATTCAAGAAAATTTATTATAGCTTAATTAACATAAAGTATTTTTTTTTTTTATGGTTTTTATTTGTTTTGACGCCTATACGAGCATTTTCCTATTTTGGGAGTTTGAAAACTTCTTTAATAAGCTTTGGTAGACATAAGTTCGAGATTTATCAACTTTTAATGACCAATACACATTTTAACCACCGCCCGTATATCTTTCCGATGATGATTGTGGACTCGAATCGGAAAAAAATTCCAGACATCTACAATATCAAAATGCTTCAGATTCCCTGATTGAATAATCCATGTTTTCAATTTCAAAAAAGATCGTTTGATACAATAAATCAATAAGGAAGAAATTCTTTGGATAAAGTTGTTGTATTGGGTACGGGTACATGATTGAGTTCCAAAGATATTTATTACTCCTATATGATATTTTTACTTTTTAATTCTTGAACAATCTTGAGAAAATCAGAATGGTTGCATAGATTCACAAATTTATTTGTGCTAAATCTTTAGATGAAAGAATCTGAATCAATTCTTATTCATGGTCCACATGGTTGTAGGAACCGAATCTCCATGTATAAGAAAAATAAAAATGTATTGAAGCTTAATTGAAGAAACATATTTGTTTTTTATGGCTTTTATTTTTTTGGATACCCAAACAAACATTTTTCTATTTTGGGAGTTAGAAAACACTACTGGAATAAGAATCCTGATTTCAAAAAATAATCCCTGCAAAACAATCAAAGAAGGATCAAAGTGTGCATGTAACCAGTTATGATCAACAAAATCATGTGACACATTTTCAAACTCCTTAAACTAAGACACTACTCACTACTGGAATAACTCATACTTTATCCGGCTTATGAGGCGAGCTGTGTTCTGTACTTTAAAAACAAAAATACATGAATTTATTTCTTTTAAGGTACACAACAGAATTGTTGTCGCCACCAAATTCCAAACCTTATTCTTCTTCACATTTAATTAAGTTCTAAATTTTTCAAAATAATAAGGTGGTCCTAACATTATTAGGAAAAGTGAAATGATTTATAGCATGCATAAAGTGAAGCCTTCTATCATAAATATGCAATGTAGGAAAAGATGAGAACGAGTTCCCTTTGTTGTGCAAAAAAAATAAAATAATTAAAGGAATGTTTAATCCTTTTACCAATGGGAGGGTCTTTGGATATTAATATCCTATGGTTGTTGAACCAAATAAAAATTTCTTCCTATGAGGATAATTCTGGTGCCATAAGAATTTGAAGATATCCAAAAAAATTGGAGAAGTATAAGCACTCTGACCAAATTTTACGAAATACTGTCGTGAATGTTTAATTGTCACATCCATGTGGAGGTTGTCCTGTTATTATCGCATGTTTATGGGTGTTATTCATGCACCCAATTGATGTATGAAAAACAAGAAGTGTCTAGAATCATACCATTTAGTAAGTTATTATATTGCTCATAAATCCAAATGGGACATAGTTGATGTTTAGAGCCCAATATCATTTTAAGTAACTGATCGCCGAATACTAATTTTGGAAATGCAAGGTTGCACTTATCAGAGGTCCCTATCCACGGATTTGGGGAAACAATTCAAATCAGATAGTTTTCTCTTCGAATGGATTTTCTGGATTGTTTTTTTTAAATGTAAACTTATTACTTTCAAATTCTTATTTTTTTCTTTTCCTCTTTTCATAATAAGAAAATAATGGAATGTTCATTTGTTTGTTTTAATACACGCTTACATATTCTAATTTGTTAGATAAATACGCCCAACATCATCCGCGGAAGTCACGTTATGCTTTGGCTGCTATTTTTAACTTTGAAAGGTTATTTTTATTTTTAATCACCATTTAATTATCCTGGAATCGACAAATAAAAAACATACAAAAGTAAACATTTAGAAATCATTAGTTATGACACCTATATAACATAAATCATACTATATCATTGCGGATAACTAGATAAGTATATTAATGGTATTTTAAAGTATTTTCACAAAACATACTAAGCTAAAAACCCTATATTGAACATCGAAGACTAAGTGATGCATCACACTAACCAGAGGTTAATATACTCAATTAACATTCATTAATATATCAAGTACATTTTAGCTTTCTAATTCTATTCTTAAAGAGAGAATTCGTTATATCAAGTATGTTTTATCTTTTAAATTCTATTCTTAAAGAGAGATTATTCAAAATCATGGATGGGTAAAACATATATGATATTAGGTTTTAAGATTCAAGGAGTTCTCACAAATTGTAAATACAATATATTTAATTAATTTTGATAGAAAAACATATACAACAAATACAAGACGAAAAAATAAAGAGGAGATACATGCCAAATCACAAACTCATACCAAATTCTTAAGTAATCACTTTTAAATAAGGAATTCCAATTATCAGATCTATTTCTGATAGTTGGGAGCAGGGTCATTCTTAGTTTTAATATCACAAGGTATTAAATTTTCAACTGAATTTATAGAATGGCTCTGTACACCATCTGATCTTAAAGGACGTTTAAGGTGCATGTCATAGTTTTTGTCACATAGGTCCTTATATTACACTAATTTAACATTATGCAATTATTATGCAGCAGACATGCTGAAACTATCATTTTTCAAGTGATAATAACAATACGAAAGCGATATAATTCGATTATAGTTTTCCGTTTTTTGTATTTCATTTTACTGTGAACATATAATAACATATAATCAGTATAAGACTATACTCTTAATTGCAAAGGTGTTAGATCATTGCTCGGTCGAACTCGCATGCGTTGCTATATCAAGCATGTTTGTCAATGTTAGTGATCAAAACTATAAAGTCTTGATTTCTAGTCTACTATAGCTAAGGTCTCGGACTAGGATAAAAAGTGTAGTTGATCTCAAGAACTCCATGGCAATCATCATACAAGACGAAGGACTACTCAAGGAACCAATAGATCTTCATCGACTAAAAGGTATGCGGAGACTTGAACTTATCTATAACTCAAATGTCTATCTACTCTATCTCCTATCTTGAGACAAAATTCGTTATACTATATAGACTAAGAATATACACATGTGACATTTTGAGCTGAGTATATCTCGCTTATCTATTTCTCGAAATATGTGTTGGTAAAGCTTTCGCTTTATCCAAGTTCATCTTTGCCTAGTGACGAAAGTCATGCTATGTTTCAATCACTTTGGTAATTGCTCTGACAAAAACTAGTTTGTGAATAACAACTATATGACGTCATCTGAGAATGTTTCAATGATAGAAATGAGAGTTTAGACAATATAACCACTGGGGGATATAAACATTGTTGTGGTAACACATATATGTATAAGTCCTTAGCACTTGAACCGAAGTTTGCGAACTTTGTTGATCAAGTGAAAACCCGAATTTGAGTAGTCAACCAAGTTCGAGAACTCAATCCGCAAACATGCGTAGTCCTGGAATCCGAGAATTTCTGTTGGAGTTTGTGAACTCCAACCGGTTACTTGAGTCCGCGAACCCAGTCCGCGAACTTGAGTCGTTATGTCTAAAAACGATGTTCGTGAACTTATCTAAATTATAAAAAGGAATGCTTTTGAAAACCGTGGCTTTATAGTTCATGAATAGATTCGAGTGAATCACATCGTTTTTGCTTCAATTGTGTCTTATGTAGTACATAAGATCTCATAGCAAATGAAAAACTCTCTAACTAGTTCATTTGAGTCATTTGGACTAGTTATGGCGAAGAAGAATATGGTTGATATTAAAGTTATCATTTGGATAACCATTTGGTTGACTAATATTGAAACAACTATTGTACACGTTTGGGTATGGTTATACAAAACCAAAATCTTCAAGTACATGTGTGTATGGCAAGCTAAGTTTTCGATCTAACGGTTGAGAGATATTAGCTTGTATCTAATCAGGTTTTCATCTAACGGTGAATATTGAATGCTTTGTTACTAAGATAACATTGATTGCAAACCCTGATTTGAAAGACTATATAACGGAGAACTCTAGAAACTAGGAAACCTAATCCCCACACATTCTGTGTGATACTAGTTTGCTAAGCTAGAGTCGATTCTCCTTTAACCTTTGGTTTTCTTCTTCTAAGACCAGGTTAACGACTTAAAGACTTCATTGGGATTGTGAAGCCAGACCTATACTACTTTTCTTGTAGTTGTGTAATATGATCTTAATGTTTTTATCGCATGAGTACAATTGTAATAATTGGCTTGAGATTTCTATCTCCGATAGGCAATATATAAAAGTAATCACAAACATCTTCGTCTCATCGTTTGTGATTCCACAATATATTTTTTCGCTGCGTCGATTAAGACTATTGTGAAGTGATTGATAAAACTGAGATGTTCTTCTTGAATATAAGTTTAGTTTTATTGATTGGTTCCTGTTCACCTTGACTTATCTAAAGACAGAACAAAACACATAGGTTTATTCGTGGGAGACGAATTTATCTATCTTGTAGACTTTTCTGTGTGAGACAGATTTATTTGCGAAAGTCTTCGACTTTGGGTCATAGCGACTCTTGGTTGTGGGTTAGATCAGCTAAGGGAATCAAGTGTGCAGTATCCTGCTGGGATCAAAGGCGTATGAGCATAATTGTACCTTGGATCAGTGAGAGATGGATTGGTGTTCAACTACAGTTCATACCGAAGTTAATTTGGAGTAGGATAGTGTCTGTACCGTCTTAATACACTGTATGTTTAATCTGGACTAGGTCCTGGGGTTTTTCTACATTTGCGGTTTCCTCGTTAACAAAATTCTGGTATCTGTGTTATTTATTTTCCGTATTATATTTTTATATAATTGAAATAATACAGGTTATGCGTTGTTCAATCAATTAGAATATCTGACCTTATTGGTTGTTGATTTAAATTGATTGACACTTGGATATTGGTCTTTGGTACCATCCAAGTTATCTCTCTTTAATTATAACTCTTGAATCATATTTGCTTGAGTAAATAAAATCGAGAGATTGAGATAATAACTCCTTGAGTATTTTCTATTGATTGAGTCTAGTTGATTCTCTAGAAAACAACTCGGAGTTGTCCATACAGATTGCTAATCGAAATATTGGGTGAGGTTGTTAGACCCCCGCTTTTTCAAAAGGTAACAATCAGATCAAGGAAAGATGATGGGTTTTACGATTTGTCTTGCCATTAGGGTTGTTGTGTAAGCCTAAAATATTATCACTAAATGGAGAGGTTGAGCCAGGGTCGTAAGGCCCTGGTGATACCTAGTTTCACAAAAAAAAAATTTGTTTTAGCCAATTTCTGACATTTTATTTTCGTTATGCTAATTTATTTATGCAATAATACATGTACTAACTAAAATATCTCAAAAATATCTCAAAAATATTTATTTTGGAGAACATAAAATAGGTGTGCTAGCACAGCACAGCACGGCACGCCATTTAGCACATCACGCCTTAATCTCTAGCACAACATGCATCACGCTGAGCACGTGACTTCGTGGGCTGGTCTGTGTCGAGACGGCATGTTTTACACCTCTAGCCTGATGGAGAATGCAACTAAGAGGATCAGTACTGACATCAACTGGCGGAGATACATGGAATCTACACGGACTCCAGAAACGCCACTCCAATGGGATGGAAGAAAAAAAAATCTGATTCGCTTATTTTTGGGGTTACTATTGAAAAAGAGGGGGTCTAAAAACCACACCCAATATTTCGATTAGCAATCTGTATGGAAAAACTCCGAGTTTACTTTCTAGAGAATCAACTAGACAGTCAGACTCAATTTAAATAGAAATATCTCAAGGAGTTATTATCTCAATCTCTCCATTTAAATCTTACTCAAGCAAACATCGAGTCTCAATTTAAATACAAGAGAGATAACTTGGATGGTACCAAAGACCAATATCCAAGTGTCAATCAATTTAAATCAACAACCAAAGGGTCGAATATTCTAATTGATTGAACAACGCACAACTTTTATTATTTCAATTATATAACAAAATATAATGCGGAAAAGAAATAACAAAGACACCAAAATTTTGTTAACAAGGAAACCGCAAATGCATAAAAACCCCGGGACCTAGTCCAGATTAAACATACATTGTATTAAGACACTACAGACACTAGCCTACTCTAAGCTAACTTCGGTATGGACTTTAGTTGAACCCTAACCAATCTCACACTGATCCATGGTACAGTTATGCTCCTACGTCTCTGATCCCAGCAGAATACTACATACTTGATTCCCTTAACTGATCTCACCCAAAACCAAGAGTTTCTACGACCAAAAGTCGAAGACTTTAATAAATAAATCTGTATCACACAGAAAAATCTACAGTAATAGATAAATCTGTTTCCCACGAATATACCTACAAGTTTTTGTTATATCTTTTGATAAATCAAGGTAAACAAGAACCAATTAATAAAACTAGACTTATATTCCGGAAGAACAGCTCAGTTTTATTAATCACCTCACAATAGTTAACCAAATGGTTAGCCATATGATAACTTTCATATCAACCATATTCTTCTTCACCAGAACTAGTCCAAATGACTCAAATGAACTTGTTAGAGAGTTGTTCAATTGCTTAGATCTTTATGTACTACACAAGACACAATCAAAGCAAAAACGATGTAATTCACTCGAATCGATTCATGAACTATAAAGCCACGGTTTGCAATAGCATTCCTTAGTTTGTTAAGATAAATTCACAAACATCGTTTTTAGACATAACCTAATCAAGTTCGTGGACTGGGTTCGCGGACTTAAGTTCCCGGACAGAGTTCACAAACTCCATAAAAATTCTCGGGTTCGAGAACTACACCGGTTCTCGGACTGGGTTCGCGGATTGAAGTTCACGTACTACTCCGGTTTCACTTGATCAACAAAGTTCGCAAACTTCGGTTCAAGCAATAAGGACTTATACATATATGTGTTTCCACAACAATGCTTATATCCTCCAATGGTTATATTTTCTAAACTCTCATTTCAATCATTGAAACATTCTGATAGGGGGTTATATAGTTTTTATTCACAAACTATTTTTCGTCAGAGTAATTTCCAAAATGATTGAAACATAACATGACTTTAGTCACTAGGTAAAGATGAACTTGGCTAAAGCAAAAGCTTTACCAACACATATTTCGAGAAATAGATAAGCGAGATATACTCAGCTCGAAATATCACATGTGTATAATCTAAGTCTAAATAGCAAAATGACTTTTGTGTCAAGATAGGAGATAGAGTAGATAGACTTTTGAGTGTTAGATAAGTTCAAGTCTCCACATACCTTTTAGACGATGAATATCCACTGGTTCCTTGAGTAGTCCTTCGTCTTGTATGATGATCTCCATGGAGTTATTGAGCTCAACTACACTTTCTATCCTAGTCCGAGACCTTATCTATAGTAGACTAGAAATCAAGACTTTATAGTTTTGATCACTAACATTGACAAACATGCTTGAGATAGAAACGCATGCGAGTTCGACCGAGCAAGGCTCTAATAATCTCCCCCTTTGTCAATTTTAGTGGCAAAACTATTAATACATATGGAATACAAAAAATATATAAATTAACTTTGTAGATCCTATTCCACATGTCTAATCTTCAACATTACTTGAAATCTTCGTCACTTCCAAGTAGTCCAATGATTCCAAAGGTTGTAAGTTTAGCATCATCGTTGTTGAAAATCCATAGCTATAACAATGAGAAAACAAGAGTTCTCAATCATTGGTATACAGTGTCATAGTATCATTACACGGCGTCAAAGTCCAATTACATCACAACTTTAACAACAATACTATGGTGATATGTTACTCCCCCTTGGTCAATACTCCATCTCACTAATAGGAGCCTAAACTACATCTTTTGAATATCATTTTCTTATGATTTTCTTTAATATTTCTCTTGTATTATTTGTATATTATGCTTATTTTGCATTTTATAGGTACTTTGGAGTCATGTGATGTGAAAGAAGACAAATATGAGTTTATTTCATTACTGAGAGACATTAGGCATTGGCGGAGTTGAAGCATTGTACTGTGGCTTCATAGTCTCAAAAACAACAAGAATTACTGGGGCAGCAGAGAACCAGTACTCGGGACTGCCTATGAACAACTATTCAGAACTGTTAAGGGCAGATAACAATACAGATAAGGGGCCACCTCTTTAAGCTTATAATACTAGGACAAGGTCACGGCTACAACAACAGATCATAAACTTCAGGCTCTCCAACCCTTTGTCCTAGACGCTGCTGCAAGTTCTTAGTGTTGGCGAGCTCAGATCTGGTGGGTCGATAGTTGTTCCTTTAGGATAAAACAAGTCTACAATGCAATATTTATTGAGTTGTAAGAGAGGTTCGAGCTGAGTACTAAGAAACCAGGGAAGAATAGGAGTTGGTGCTGATTGATTTTGAGCAGTGGGAGATGGAGATTAAGGGTCTGTCAGCGATTAGATTTTGAAGTAAAGAATAAACTGGAGTTGGGTTCTGTTCAAGTGTGAATTTCATCAAGGGAGGAATCCAAATAGGAGACGTACTTAGTAGTGATAGTTGTCGTCGATTTGAGAAGGGATTGCTGAGTATTACGGAGCCGTATGATTGATGAATAATTATTAGAGTCTATGAATGTATGAAATGTTGCAGGGAAGGAGTTGTGTGTGATCTCCAATATACATACAACACGAAACCTTCACTAGTGACCAAGACGCACACAACGTGCTCGATAGAATGCCTGAGCCACCAATTCTTCAAAATTCAAGTTCAGTTTCAAGTTAACTGCCAACAATTAATTGGATCAGCCATGCCAGCAGCTAGACATGGGATTTATGGGTCATTTCCAAAGGTTCAGGTTAAGTCTAGTTGAGAAGAAACAAGGTTTAGAATCAGCTGTTGCTAGTGTGGGTTAGGACTGCTTTAGACTCGGGTTTGGGGCTTATCTGAGTTGTATCTTGAGCTAAAATTTAGCTGAACTGGGTTGAGCTGGATTGAAGGGAAGTTGCAAAAAAACTAGGGAAGAGTTCAAGCCGGAAAAACAGCCATGAGAGTGAGTTGTTGCCATTGGTTCTGAGAAGTCAGGGAAGAAAGAATGGTCGACGTACATACAAGGAAGAAGAGGAATGATGCAGTGACTGATGTCGAATTACTGGTGTTTTACCTAATGAAAGTAGTGACAAATGGTGGAATGGAGTAGCTGAGTCTTTGGTGTTGTAAGCGCAGCTGCAGTGAGGTACTGGAGGTGACTGAAATGGGAGGAGAAAAATGTGGTTGCTTTTAAGTTCCAATTACGACAGAGGTTGTGCAGGTAGAGTTGGAGCAAGAGTTACAAAATGGATTTATGGGGAAGAACATGAGGCAGATTGAATGGAGCTATGGAGTTGTATACATGATTCATGGAATGGATGTTGTGTTGCAGTTGCGCAGGAGATAATGTGTGATTAAAGTGCAGCTGGGTTCAAGCTACAGACATGCCAAGTTAGATAAGGAAGCTGCAAGAGATGGCATTGGTGCAGCTAATTTATGGCCTGAGCTGTGAGAATAAAAAGAAGGGAGCATTGTCTGGAGTCTGTGTGCAGCTTGTGATTGAATGTGCTATGGGCATGGAAGTTAAGAAGAGATGGCAGAACCAAGGGAAGTATGGCAGTGACATTGGCCTGAAACCAATGTTGTAGAAATTGCGCGAAAAGTGAGGGAGAATGGTCAGCTGGAGGTACTAGTTCCGGTTGCCGGATTTCAGAAGTTAAAGTTTGAATGGCAATATTTCAGTAAATCGCGAAGGGGGTATGTGTGGACCCAAGAGTCGACGGCCGGATATATGAGCTACGAGTCACGCTTTTGGGTACATTTTCGCAAGAGATAAAGAATTGGTTTGGTTGGTTTTTGTGAATGTTTGAAATGCAGAGAAGGAAAGATGAGTTGCTGGAAGTATACAGTTGGTCTGGTAATAGTTTTCGATGATCAGTGACCTGAGAAAGTTTTCCGGCGACCGGATTCCGGCGATAACGTCAGCAATTCCGGTGACCAGTTTTGGACCCAAAATTCCAGAGACATATTTCTCACACATGGGATTGGTGGACTAGTAGATGGACGTGGACTTGAATATTTTGAAGGCTAGACCTAATTTTGGAACAAGAAGAGCTATAAAAGAGAAGTCTTTTCTCAAAACCTATCATCTTTAGAATTAATATAATCTTCTACTACTTTTGTTTCTAGGGTTTGTGAACATGTTAGGGTTTCTTCTTCTTCTTGTTATGAACTCCTTGAATATGAGTACTTAATTTTATTATTGGTTATGGAATAATTGGATTTCACATAATATGGTTTTTGATATGATAAATTAGTTTTGTCTCCATATTTTATCGATTATGATTCACAATTAATATTGTTATATGATTTGAATGCTTGTTTGATCGAGTCGCGAATCGGTTGAGTTTGTTTTCATCTCTATTGCTAGATTAGGGTTTGTTATACGTAAAAGTGATAGATTCCTGATTGCAAGTAGCATAAATATGATTATAGTTTGTAGTGATATATTCTTATGATCATATGTGAACCATAACCTTTGTTAAATCGGATTAGTGCGTTTTCCACGTTCGATTGCTTTGATTGTCCTGATTTCATAGAACTTAATGCATCTAGGGAATTAAACTTGATTAGTGCTTTTACACGTTAGGTTGTTCTCTTAGATAGAACTCATACTCGCATCTTTTAATGTGTTTGTTGATGACAAAAGGAGATTGGCGGGATATTCTTGCGATCAAGATATTCTAGGGCTTTTGATAAAAGTTGAGATTAAAATATCAATTCTAATTATTGTGAAGAAAACATATTTGTGAATGAAGATGAATCCTTAACCAATATTCTCAATACTTTGATTTGTTTACTTTTCTTTGTTTGCTTTTACTTTATTTTTAGTTTCATAAAAATCAGAAAACTCCCGGTATTTTATATAGGAAACCGAAACAACTTGACAACCAAGACCTCTCTGTGGGATCGATCCTTTCTTGCCCTTGCTATATTTATATTTTGAGTAGTAAGAAAGTGTAAATTATTTTTGACGCATACGGCATCGATCAAATTTTGGCGCCGTTGCCGGGGAGGCAACGGTTGTCACTTGTTTTTGGTTTCTTATTTTTGTTTTGTTTTGTTTTGTTTTTAGTTTTTCTTATTTTTTGGTTTTGACATAGTTTTGAGAACTCTTGTTTCAGGTACTTATTATGGACGGAGCATATTGGAACAATGGGTACGGTTATCAACCTCAACAATATTATGACAACTATTTTTCTATGAATATTTTTTCAAGTTTGGTAGATGAGATGCAACAATTTATGGTGAGCATGGAGTCAATTTGTAGACAACCAAGCGTGGAACCAATTTCATCGACCAAAGTAAGTAATTCTACCTTTTCCTTGTCGAATGAGTTTTATCAACAAATGGAAACCTATTTTCAGAATTTGGATGGATCACTCCAAGAGCTTCAAAAAGGTGTTTCCTATTTAAGACAAGGAATTGAAGAATATAAAGAGGATATGCAAAATTCGGCGAAAGACCAATCTTTGGGAAGTAGTAACCAATCTTATGTTAACTATGATAGTGACGATGATGATTGTGTTGAAAAGGACCAACCTTTGGAGATATTTGATGACGTTAGTGTAGTTGACTCAACTCTTGATCTTTATAATGATCAAGCACCTATTCAAAAGGTACATGAGTATGATGAAACTAATGTTTTTCAGAATTTTGCAACATTGTTTGAGTCTAATGAAGAGGAGTATGTTGAGAATGTGACCGATATGACCAATATTATGGAAGACCCAATTGAGCTTGCATGTGATTGTAATGAAGATGTTGATGTCGAGACTCCGGTTAAGGCAGAAACGGATGAAGAATGGTTGCAAGGTTTGATAGAGGACCATGATATACAAGAGGTGAATGGTTCACTTGAATTTTTCAAGGATGAAGAGGATTCCGTGCTACAAGAGATTGTGCGAGGTTTGTCTAACCCTTTGCATATTATTTCTTCTCCTTTACCTCTTATTGGTTTGAATGTATATGCATCGAGAACATTGTTGAATGATTTTGTTTCTCGATTTCCGCCATTAGAAAAACTTGATTCTATGGTTTGTCTAACCCTTTGCATATTATTTCTTCTCCTTTACCTCTTATTGGTTTGAATGTATATGCATCGAGAACATTGTTGAATGATTTTGTTTCTCATACTATGCAGGTTTTGGAACAAGAAACCGTGAAAGTACCCGACTCCTATATTCTTTATGCACTTCCAAGTGTGGACAAGAATAAGTGTGGGGGAAACTCTTATTGGTTAATAGATTCGTTTCTATTTTATATTACTAATATTTGTGTGAAGCTAGTGTTTGCAAAACAGGTGCTATGGGTGGATCCCCAACTTTTCCTTTTATTGGTGTATGGGGAATTCAACTTGCATGTCGGGCTGACGACTTAAAACCAAGCGCTAAGTGGGAGGCAACCCACCGGTTTTGTATCTCTTATCCTTTTGCTTTTTATTTTATTTTTGTTTCGTTTATTTATTTTTTATTGTTTTCATATCATATTTGCATCCCCATGTTTAATTTCATTAAGTCCATAATCTATCTTAGAAGAGAATTATGATGAATACCTTTTCGTCAGAAAATTTCAGACTGCGCGTAGTTCAGTCCAGAGACCATAACTGTCAGACCGTTTATCAAAACACGTAGGTGAACAACCTTTGTGAAATGGAGTTTTTCCAAATTCCTTACCAATTTTCACAGTTTTTGCGTTTTATCTGCTGTTATGTCAGAATTCAGAACTTTCGGTTTTACACATTGAGGACAATGTGAAGTTTAAGTGTGGGGGAGCATTTATATGTTTATATAGTTTGTTTTAGTTTGTTTTATGCCTTTAAAAAAAATAGAAAAACCAAGAAAAATGTGTGCTTTTTGAACTCCGAAATCTAGAAACTTGTGCCTTTAGGATGACACGTATTAGTGGATGGAACCATTTTGAATGCAGGATTTGAGGAACCAATTAACTAAAAGGGACGAACATAGATCAGAAATCATAAATACCATGATAGTTGTTACCATATCTTGGAATATCACCATATCACGTTCTATTTTTATTTTTCCATATTTATCTATTGTTCTCTAAGTGCTTTGGTGGGTCACTAAACATCGAATTGTTATTACTGCTAGGATGAAATAGAGTGATTGAGTTGCTAAAAAAAAGAGACCGACCAATTAGACCAAACGGAATAAAATGACACTTGGGAATAGCAGTATGTGTGAAACGTTGTCCATGTCTTCGTCGCCTAAATAAGCGTGGAATGCAGGATCCAAGGCAACTATCACGTACTTGCTGACAAGAAGCATGCGCTTAGATCCAAAAGATCTAATCATGCTGTCTAAAAAAAAAAAAAAAAAGGAGTGAAAAAGTGAAAAAGAAAAGAAAAGAAAGAAAGTATTATTTTGGTTGAATAAAGTCACTTCTGGTTCCCTTGTATATGCCAGTGAGTTGATGTAGAATTCATACCAGTAGCTCAATCCAATAGGCATAGGTTCATCTTGGCAGTGACCTTCAGACAAATATGGGAAACATCGATCACTTGTGAACATTCGCCAACATCTACATTTATATCCATCTTCTTTGTATTTTCATTGTGATTGTGGTTTGTTAGTTTCCGAGTATTGTGGCTTGTTCGGCTATCTAATTAAAGCTTTATTTACTAATATATGAATTGAATTTGCTCAAGGTACCTCCTCCTGTAGTCATTTTGGATTCGTTCATTGATTTGTCATAAATAGATGGAGTTTGAAAACATAGGTTTTGTAGGTAGACCTCTTGTAAACCTTCACGAGACTATAACTCGTCCACTAGGGACACCTAGAGGTTTAAAGGCTTGTTATTTATGCTAAAAGTAACCGTAATCACGACGAGAAGGAGTTGTTGTATTTTATTTTTGTTTTGTTTGCTCGAGGACTAGCAAAGATGAAGTGTGGGGGAATTTGATAGGAGCCTAAACTACATCTTTTGAATATCATTTTCTTATGATTTTCTTTAATATTTCTCTTGTATTATTTGTATATTATGCTTATTTTGCATTTTATAGGTACTTTGGAGTCATGCGATGTGAAAGAAGACAAATATGAGTTTATTTCATTACTAAGAGACATTAGGCGTTGGCGGAGTTGAAGCATTGTATTGTGGCTTCATAGTCTCAAAAACAACAAGAATTACTGGAGCAACAGAGAACCAGTACTCGGGACTGCCTATGAACAACTATTCAGAACTATTAAGGGCAGATAACAATGCAGATAAGGGCCCACCTCTTTCAGCTTATAATACTAGGACTAGGTCACGGCTACAAAATAGTTCATAAACTTCAGGATCTCCAACCCTTTGTCCTAGACGCTGCTGCAAGTTCTCAGTATTTGCGAGCTCAGATCCGGTGGGTCGATAGTTGTTCCTTCAGGGTAAAACAAGTCTGCAATGCAATATTTGTTGAGTTGTAAGAGAGGTTCGAGCTGAGTACTAAGAAACTAGGGAAGAATAGAAGTTGGTGCTGATTGATTTTGAGCAGTGGGAGATGGAGATTAAGGGTCTGTCAGCGATTAGATTTTGAAGTAAAGAAGAAACTGGAGTTGGGTTCTGTTCAAGTGTGAATTTCAGCAAGGGACGAAGCCAAATAGGAGACGTACTTAGTAGTGATAGTTGTCGTCGATTTGATAAGGGATTGCTGAGTATTACAGAGCCGTATGATTGATGAATGATTATTAGAGTCTGTGAATGTATGAAATGTTGCAGGGAAGGAGTTGTGTGTGATCTCCAATATACATACAACACGAAACCTTCACCAGTGACCAAGACGCACACAACGTGCTCGATAGAATGCCTGAGCCACCAATTCTGCAAAATTCAAGTTCAGTTTCAAGTTAACTGCCAACAATTAGTTGGATCAGCCATGCCATCATCTAGCCATGGGATTTATGGGTCGTTTCCAAAGGTTCAGGTTAAGTCTAGTTGAGAAGAAACAAGGTTTAGAAGCAGCTGTTGGTAGTGTGGGTTAGGACTGCTTTAGACTCGGGTTTGGGGCTTATCTGAGTTGTATCTTGAGCTAAAATTCAGCTGAACTGGGTTGAGCTGGATTGAAGGGAAGTTGCGAGAAAACTAGGGAAGATTTCAAGCCGGAAAAAATAGCCATGAGAGTGAGCTGTTGCCATTGGTTCTGAGAAGTCAGGGAAGAAAGAATGGTCGCCGTACATACAAGGAAGAAGAGGAATGATGCAGTGACTGATGTCGAATTGCTGGTGCTGTACCTGGTGCAAGTAGTGACAAATGGTGGAATGAAGTAGCTGAGTCTTTGGTGCTGTAAGCGCAGCTGCAGTGAGGCACTGGAGGTTACTGAAATGGGAGGAGAAAAATGTGGTTGCTTTTAAGTTCCAATTACGACAGAGGTTGTGCAGGTGGAGTTGGAGCAAGAGTTACAAAATGGATTTATGGGTAAGAACATGAGGCAGATTGAATGGAGCTGTGGAGTTGTACACATGAGTCATGGAATGGATGTTGTGTTGCAGTTGCGCAGGAGATAATGTGTGATTAAAGTGCAGATGGGTTCGAGCTACAGACATGCCAAGTTAGATAAGGAAACTGCAAGAGATGGCATTGGTGCAGCTAATTTATGGCCTGAGCTGAGAGAATCAAAAGAAGGGAGCATTGGCTGGAGTCTGTGTGCAGCTTGTGATTGAATGTGCTACTGGCATGGAAGTTAAGAAGAGATGGCAGAACCAAGGGAAGTATGGTAGTGACATTGGCCTGAAACCAATGTTGTAGAAATTGCGCGAAAAGTGAGGGAGAATGGTCAGCTGGAGGTACTAGTTCCGGTTGCCGGATTTCAGAAGTTAAAGTTTGAATTGCAATATTTCAGTGAATCGCGAAGGGGGTATGTGTGGACCCAAGAGTCGACGGCCGGATATATGAGCTACGAGTCACGTTTTTGGGTACGTTTTCGCAAGAGATAAAGAATTGGTTTGGTTGGTTTTTGTGAATGTTTGAAATGCAGAGAAGGAAAGATGAGTTGCTGGAAGTATACAGTTGGTCTGGTGACAGTTTTCGATGATCAGTGACCTGAGATAGTTTTACGGCGACCGGATTCCGGCGACTGGATTCCGGCAATAACGTCGGCAATTCCGGCGACCAGTTTTGGACCCAAAATTCCAGAGACATATTTCTCACACATGGGATTGGTGGACTAGTAGATGGACGTGGACTTGAAGATTTTGAAGGCTAGACCTAATTTTGGAACAAGAAGAGCTATAAAAGAGAAGTCTTTTCTCAAAACCTATCATCTTTATAATTAATATAATCTTCTACTACTTTTGTTTCTAGGGTTTGTGAACATGTTAGGGTTTCTTCTTCTTCTTGTTATGAACTCCTTGAATATGAGTACTTAATTTTATTATTGGTTATGGAATAATTGGATTTCACATAATATGGTTTTTGATATGATAAATTAGTTTTGTCTCCATATTTTATCGATTATGATTCACAATTAATATTGTTATATGATTTGAATGCTTGTTTGATCGATTCGCGAATCGGTTGAGTTTGTTTTCATCTCTATTGCTAGATTAGGGTTTGTTATACGTAAAAGTGATAGATTCCTGATTGAAAGTAGCATAAATATGATTATAGTTTGTAGTGATATATTCTTATTATCATATGTGAACCATAACCTTTGTTAAATCGGATTAGTGCGTTTTCCACGTTCGATTGCTTTGATTGGCCTGATTTCATAAAACTTAATGCATCTAGGGAATTAAACTTGATTAGTGCTTTTACACGTTAGGTTGTTCTCTTAGATAGAACTCATACTCGCATCTTTTAATGTGTTTGTTGATGACAAAAGGATATTAGCGGGATATTCTTGTGATCAAGGTATTCTAGGGCTTTTGATTAAAGTTGAGATTAAATATCAATTCTACTTATTATTTTGAAAGCATGTTAGTGAATGAAGATGAATCCTTAACCAATATCTTTTCTATTTGATTTGCGTGTTACTTTTTATTGTTTTGCTTTTATTTTACTTTTACTTTATAAAAATCAGAAAAATACTCGATGTTTTATATAAGGAACCGAAAATATATTGACAACCTAGACCTCTCTGTGGGACCGATCCTTTCTTTCCCTTGCTATATTTATATTTTGAGTAGTAAGAAAGTGTAATTTATTTTTGACGCATACGACAGCGATCACTCACATGGAAACCACTCCACCTTACATAATGATCTGAAAACTATATGTATATTTAGTGTGAACTACATATTAATTCTCCCCTTTTTTGTCAATAAAATTGGCAAAGGTACAAGAACGGGATCCTAATGAAATTTCTGTAAGAGACATTTCATGACCAAAGGTAAATGTATATTATTTTGTTTAGATGCAATCATAAAACTGAAGCTAAATGCATTCATCAAGGAGTTCATAAAGATACATGATAGCCCCTATAATATTCCACAGCCTCACTGATAGGTGTCTAAAACACCTAATTTTATATCTAGTATTTATTAGGGATGTCAATGGGTACCCGTTACCCATTACCGGACCCGCTAGATCGGGTCCGGTTCTGGGTCCTAAAGTTGGACCCATTAGCAACTTAGGACCCGACGGGTAACGGGTACCCGTTTATTTAACCTTTTGATCATTTTTTTAGCAAAATTATAGGTATTTTTGCTAGTTTCGACTTTGATTTTTGATTTTTTTCTTACACTTAATCTTTATTTAGTACATTAATAAAGAAATAATAATAAATTTTTATAAAAATAATGTATATTCAAGTTAAAAAGAGAAAGAAATTAAGATTTTAATAGTTTTTTTAATACCCAACGGGTACCCGGACCCGACGGGTATCCGGGGCTTTAAACGGGTCCGGTTCTGGGCCAACACATTATGGAACCGGACCCGGAACCGATGTTGATATGCTGGGTCCGGTTCTGGGCCATGTACTACCCGGGAGGACCCGAACCCGTTGACAGCCCTATTATTTGTGCTTTTTTTGCAAGTTTTCGTGTGAATTATGCATCTCTTATGTTTACTTTGGCATTTTATAGGTGTTTTGGAGTCATTGGAGCGAAAGAAGAAGAAACCCCCCAAATAAGCATAAAAGGGTAAAACTGTCATTTTCTGTACAAGTGCTATCTGGAGCCAGTCACAGGTTAAGGGGCAATTACTGGGTGACATGTATTTACTCTTGGGGTGCTAATAGCAATCCCACTTCACAGGGTCTTATCTAGATCGAAATAGTGAAATTAGTCACTTTTCCCTCCCTATGTTGTTATCTACCGCTGTAAGTAAAATCTAGGGTTCAATTGAATCTGAGAGATGGTTCGAGAGATTCATCAGTTCGAGTGATTGATATAGAGAGGAAGGTACTCGTGCTATGGATTTGGTGGCGCCGTTGAGAGGCGAAGCAACTAAATTGATATGCGTTTTCTGTGATGATTGTGTATGAAACTGAAGGAAGGAATTCTGAATGATGGGTGTTGTTACAAATGAAGCTTTGATTCCTAGAATTGAAGTATTTAGAAGTCACAGGTGGATTTGAGATGGAATCCAAAATGGGTTGTCAAATTGTTCTACAACAAATTCAGAAATGGGATTTTGGGTTGGCTTCTGCAGTGAGTTGATATTGTTGAAGAGTGGCTGTGTTGGTATGGAGTTGAAGTAAGCTACAGTACAAGGAGGAGCAGTTGGTGGTTGTAGCCAAGTGATATGCAGAGAAGACTGAATGGGCAGTTGGTGATGAAAGGTGGTGTTGTAATTAGATGATTCAGGTTGTTTGGGTAAGGTTGAAGCATTTGCAGGCACAATTCAAGGCGGAGATGCTATAGAGTTGGAGGAGCAGGAAAGCAGAGTTGGATCAGTAAGGTGAATTTGTTACGATTAGAGAATGGGTTCTGGTACTGGTGGAATTATGAGGCAGGAGTGAGGATTTTGGATACCGTAATGAGTCAGCGGAATGGAGCAGGTGCTGGGTTTTATAGAGCAGATATGGTTGAGGCTATTGCAGCGGCTTATATGTGTAGTAATTGGCTTTTTGTGCCTGAAATGGAACTGGGAGCTGTTGGTTGATGCCATTGTCGAAGCTCGTGTTTGAATAATGGAGAATACAAGGGTTTGACTGATGGTTGAATGGAGGATCTGGTGACGATGCAGAAAATGGTGGTCGCTGTTCGACCAAGGAAATGAAGAAACAGCAAGAGAAACAAGATTTGTTCGCTGTTAAAGTCATGGTGTTATGGGCTGGCAGTGAAGTAGGTGGACAAGCCTAAGAGTATGCAAAGTAGAAGATGAATTACGTGCAACAGTTGGTGTTGTGAAGCTGAATTGTGGCTTTGGGAGAAGCTGCAGAATGCAGGAATTGGTGCAGTTTTGGTGGCTTGATCTGAGCTTGATGCACAATTGCATGTAAGGCATATGAACGACTGAATTGCAAGTAGATGTATGTTAGGATGGCATTACAGGGGTTGTGGTTGCTGTAATATGAAGAATGGAACTAGTGGTTGTTATTCAACAAGGGAAGTGCGCTGAGCTGCAATGAGTAGGTTGTTGCCAATGGGTGTTGCAGCTGTAATCTGGAGGTTTTACTGCTGTGAGAGTAAGCTATTGTACAGGAAGGTGGCAGCAAATACAATGGCCGTGACTTGAGTTGATGAAACGGAATTGAAGTTGAAGTTGAAGCTGGTTAAGAGATGGTAGTGTTGTGCCGCAAGAAATAGAGCTGGTGGTTATGTAGAAGGCAAAGAAATGATGCAGCTGAGTTCGCAGCTGAGACATTGCGATATGAAGGCTTATGATGGTTGGTTCTGTCACTATTAGTCTTGAACTGGCAGCAAAAAAATTAGGCTTTGGTGTTGTGCAGCTGGGTTGTTACTTACAGTGATGGTGTTGCAGGTCTGGATTGTAGGATGGTGCTGGTGACTGAACTGAAGCTGCAGGGCTAATACAAAGTTTTGAGCTGCAGAAACAATGTGAAAAGCGAGCGAAAATGGCGCGCCGGTAGTATTATTTCCGGTTGTCGGATTTCGGAACTTGAACCATGAATCGCAATATTTCAATGAATCACGAAGGGGGTATGAGTCGGATGAAAGAATCGATGGCCGGATATATGAGCTACGCGTCACGCTTTTGGGTACGTTTTCGCAAGAGAGAAAGAATTGGTTTGGATGATTTTTGTGAATGTTTGAAATGCATAGAAGGAAAGATGAGTTGCTGGAATTACATACTTGCTGGTAACAGTTTCTGATGACAAAGGCGGCCAGAGACAATTTTCCGGCGACGGTGACCGGATTACGGCGATGACGTCAGCAGTCCGGCGACCAGTTTTGGACCCAAAAATTCCAGAGACATATTTCTCACACCTGGGCTTGGTGGACTAGTAGATGGACATGGACTTGAAGATTTTAAGGCTAGACCTAATTTTGGAACAAGAAGAGCTATAAAAGAGAAGACTTTTCTCAAAACTTTTATCTCATATAATATATCTTTTTGTCTCTACTTTTGTTTCTAGGGTTTAGTGAACATGATAGGGTTTCTCTTTATCCTTGTTATGAACTCCATGAGCATGAGCTAATTTTATTATTGGTGATGGATTGATTTGATTTCACATAACATGTTTCTTGTTCAATAAATTAGTTTTGTCTCATATTATCGTTTATGATTCACCATTAATATTGTTGCATGATTGAATGTTAGTTTTGTCAAGTTGCAAATTGGTAGAACTCACATGCATATCTTTTGCTAGATTAGGGTTATTATACGCAAAAGTGATAATTCCTGATTGCAAGTAGCACAAATATGGTTATTGCTTGTAGTGATATATCCTAGTAATCATATGTGAACCATAACCTTTGTTAAATCGGATTAGTGCTTTTACATGTTCGATTGCTTTGATTGGCCTTATTTCATAGAACTTAATGCATCTAGGGAATTAAATTTGATTAGTGCTTTTACACTTTAGGTTGTTCTCTTAGATAGAACTCATACTCGCATCTTTTAATGTGATTGTTTATGACAAGAGGAAATTAGCGGGATATTCTTGCGATCAAGGTATTCTAGGGCCATTGATAAATATAGATTATATATCAATTCTACTTATTGTTAAAAATCATGTTTGTGAATGAAGATGAATCCTTAACCAATATCTTTTCTACTTGATTTATTTGTTTATTTTCTTTTATATATTTGTTTTAGTTTTAAAAATCAGAAAAATCCCCCTTGCTACTTTTAGGAAACCGAAACATATTGACAACGAAAGCCTCTCTGTGGATACAAACTCTTTCTTATCACTACTACATTTATTTTAGTTAAGTAAGAAAGTGAAATTATTTTTGCGTCGGCTGACAACCGATCAAATTTTGGCGCCGTTGTCGGGGAGGCAGCGGTTGTTACTTGTTTTTGGTTTCTTATTTTTTTTTAGTTTTGTTTTTGTTTTATTTTCTGGTTTTTAACCTTGTTTTTAGAATCGTGTTTCAGGTACTTATTTCTCATGGATGGAGCATATTGGAACAACGGATACGGTTTTCAACAACCTCAACAATATGACAACTACCAATTCCAGGGGTATAATCAAAACCAATTCATTGGTTATGACCAATATTCCATGGAACCTTATGGTTTTCCTCAACAACTTATGGCGGGTACGTGAGTGAACAACCACAAGGATTGGAGGATTCTTATTCTCGTGAACAAGAAGTCTCTAACTTGTTAGACAACTTTTCCAACTTTGTACGACAAGAGTTTAAAAAAGATAAAGAGGCTACAGGTGAGGAACTCCAAGAACTTCGTGAAGGTATTGCTAACCTACAAAGAGATATTGATCAATACAAAGAAGAAAGGTATGAAGAAGAACTTTGTTTTCAAAACAATAATTATTCTAATGTGCCTGTGGTTTGTGATGAATATTTGATTGATGCTAATGTTGAAAAAGGCCAACCTTTGGGGTCTTTCGTTGATAATTGTGTAGTTAACTCAACTCTTGATCTTAATAATGATCATTCACCTATTCAAAAGGATGAGTTTGAGACTAGCAACACTAAATTCAGTGACGACCAACTTTATGTTAACTATGAAAGTGAAGATGATTATGAAGATACATCGCTTAAACCAACTCATGGTGACATTTCCCAAAGGTGTTCAACAGAATCTTTTTGGGATCAATATGAACATGAAGAGGACTATGATGGCACTTATGTAGATAACTCAAGCATTGATCTTAATAATGATCAAGAGCCTATTCAAAGGGTGGAGCTTGAGGATGATGCATTTTTGAGTGTTCTAAAAAAGTTCCTCATAGTGAAATTTGGATCCGCAGTAGAGCATGTGCCTAATAACGAAGAGGAATATGTTGAGAATGAAACCGATCTAACAAATATTGTGGAATACCCAATTGAGCATGCAAAAGATTGTAACGAAGATGTGGATGTCGAGACTTTGGTTAAGGCAGAAACGAATGAAGAATTGTTGCAAGTTTCAATAGAGGACCACGATGTGCAAGAGGTAAGTAATTCACTTGAAGTTTCTAAGGATGAAGAGGATACTATAATACAAGAGTTGCAAGGTTTGGATGATCCTTTTCCTATTTATCCTTACCCTTTACCTCTTATTGGCTTGAATATATGTGCTTCGAGAATATTGTTAAATGACTTTGTTTCTCGATATCCACCATTAGAAACTTTTGATTCTCATACTATGAATGTTTGCAAAGAAGAAACCATAGAAGTCCCTGATTTTTATGTTCTTTACACACTTCCAAGTGTAGAAAAGAATAAGTGTGGGGGAAACTTCTATGGGGCGATAGCTTCAATTCTATTTTCTTGTACTAATATTTGTGTGAAGCTAATATTTGCAAAACAGGTTACATGGAAGGATCCCCAACTTTTCAGATTATTGGTGTATGGGGAATTCGTCTTGCAAGTCGGGCTGACGACTTTAAACCAAGCGCTAATGGGAGGCAACCCACTGGTTTTGTGTATCTATCTCTATCTTTTTATTTTATTTTAAGTTTTTTATCTTTATTTTCTTATTTTGTATATTTGCATATCAATACTCCAACTTTTAGAGATTTTTGAACAATTTAGAATAAACACTAGCCTTTCTAAGTAGATGGAATTTTTTCTTGGCGGTGAGGTGTATATTGGCTGAGTTGAGATTAGATGCCAACTAAATAGCTTGTTTAGTGTTTATCCTCTATTGTTCCGAAATAGCTATGAGTTGGAGTAATGAGTTTTTATCATGCATTTTATTTTCATATTGTGTATATATTTCATGTTATGAATTTCCCATCTTGAACTTTACTTTGAATGACTAAATTTTACATTGAGGACAATGTAAAGTTTAAGATTGGGGAGTGTTCTCATATAGAGTTTTTAGCCTTGTTATTTTTCCCTTGTGTTCGGAAAAAAAAAATTAGAAAAATAGAATAAAAAAAGAATTGCTTTTTGAACTCCGAAATCTAGAAACTTGTGCCTTTAGGATGACACCATTAGTGGATGGAACCATTTTGATTACAGGAGTTGAGGAACCAACTAACTAAAAGCATGAACATAGCTCATAAATCACAATTAACATGATAGTTGTTACCATATCTCGGAATATCACCATATCACATTCCAATTTTATTTTTCCATATTTATCTATTGTTCTCTAAGTGCTTTGGTGGGTCACTAAACATCGAATTGTTATTACTGCTGGGATGAAATAGAGTGATTGAGTTGCTAAAAAAAAAAAAAAAAAAGACCGACCAATTAGACCAAACGGAATAAAAATGACACTTGGGAATAGCAGTATGTGTGAAACGTTGTCCATGTCTCCGTCGCCTAAACAAGCGTGGAATGCAGGTTCCAAGGCAACTATCATGTACTTGCTGATAAGAAGCATGCGCTTGGATCCAAAATATCTAATCATGCCGTCTAAAAAAAAATGAAAAAAAAAACAAAAGAAAGTATTATATTTGTGAATAAAGTCACTCCTGGTTCCCTTGTATATGCCAGTGAGTTGATGTAGAAATAAGTTTGTTGACCACTGGTTCCCTTGTATATGCCAGTGTGTTGACACTAGAATTCAAACCAGTAGCTCAATCCAATAGGTTGCATAGGTTCATCTTGGCGGTGACCTTCAGACAGATATGGGAAACATCGATCACTTGTGAATATTCGCCAACATCTATTTCTATATCCATCTTCTTAATCTTTTCATTGTGATTGTGGTTAGTCAGATTCCGAGTATTGTGGTTTGTTCAACTTTCTAAGAAGAGCTTAATTTACATATATATTAATCTGAATTTGCACCAGGGTACCTCCTCATGTAGTCATTTTGGATTCGTTCATAGATTTGTCACAGGTAGCTGGAGTTGGAAATATAGGTTTTGTAGGGAGACCTCTTGTAAACCTTCACGAGACTAAAACTCGTCTACTAGTTACACCTAGGGGTTTAAAGGCTTGTTATTTATGATAAAAGTGACCTTAGCCTCGACGACACGGAGTTGTTGTATATTAATTTTGTTTGATTTGCTCGAGGACTAGCAAAGTCTAAGTGTGGGGGAATTTGATAGGTGTCTAAAACACCTAATTTTATATCTAGTAGTTATGTTTTTTTGGGGAGTTTTTGTGTGAATTATGCATCTCTTATGTTTAATTTTGCATTTTATAGGTGTTTTGGAGTCATTGGAGCGAAAGAAGAAGAAACCGCCCAAATAAGCGTAAAAGGGTAAAACTGTCATTTTCTGCACAAGTGCTATCTGGATCCAGTCACAGGTTAAGGGGAAATTTCTGGGTGACACGTATTTACTCTTGGAGTGCTAATAGCAATCCCACTTCACAGGGTCTTATCTAGATCGAAATAGTGAAATTAGCCACTTTTCCCTCCCTATGTTGTTATCTGCTGCTGTAAGTAAAATCTAGGGTTCAATTAAATCTGAGAGATGGTTCGAGAGATTCATCAGTTCGAGTGATTGAGATAGAGAGGAAGGTACTCGTGCTATGGATTTGGTGGCGCTGTTGAGAGGCGAAGCAACTAAATTGAGATGGGTTTTCTGTGATGATTGTATATGAAACTGCAGGAAGGAATTGTGAATGACGGGTGTTGTTACAAATGAAATTTGATTCCTAGAATTGAAGTATTTAGAAGTCACATGTGGAGTTGAGATGGAATCCAAAATGGGTTGTCAAATTGTTCTACAACAAATTCAGAAATGGGATTTTGGGTTGGCTTCTGCAGTAAGTTGATATTGTTGAAGAGTGGCTGTGTTGGTATGGAGTTGAAGTAAGATACAGTACAAGGAGGAGCAGTTGGTGGTTGTATCTAAGTGATATGCAGAGGATACTGAATGGGCAGTTGGTGATGAAAGGTGGTGCTGTAATTAGATGATTCAGGTTGTTTGGGTAAGGTGGAAGCATTTGCAGGCACAATTCAAGGCGGAAATGCTATAGAGTTGGAGGAGCAGGAAAGTAGAGTTGGAGCAGTAAGGTGAATTTATTATGATTAGAGAATGGGTTCTGGTACTGGTGAAATTATGAAGAATGAGTGAGGATTTTGGATGCCGCAATGAGTCAGCAGAATGGAGCAGGTGCTGGGTGTTATAGAGCAGATATGGTTGAGGCTATTGCAACGACTTATATGTGCAGTAATTGGCTTTTTGTGCCTGAAATGGAACTGGGAGCTGTTGGTTGATGCCATTGTCGAAGATCGTGTTTGAATAATGGAGAATACAAGGGTTTGACTGATGGTTGAATGGAGGAGCTGGTGAAGATGCGGAAAATGGTGGTCACTGTTCGACCAAGGAAATGAAGAAACAACAAGAGCAACAAGATGTGTTCGTTGTTGAAGTCATGGTGTTATGGGCTGGCAGTGAAGCAGGTGGACAAGACTAAGAGTATGCAAAGTAGAAGATGAATTACGTGCAATAGTTGGTGTTGTGAAGCTGAATTGAGGCTTTGGGAGAAGCTGCAGAATGCAGGAATTGGTGCAGTTTTTGTGGCTTGATCTGAGCTTGATGTGCAATTGCAGGTAAGGCATATGAACGACTGAATTACAAGTAGATGTATGTTAGGATGGCATTACAGGGGTTGTGGTTGCTGCAATATGAAGAATGGAACTGGTGGTTGATGTTCAACAAGGGAAGTGCGCTGAGATGCAATGAATAGGTTGTTGCCAATGGGTGTTGCAGCTGTAATCTGGAGGTTTTGCTGATGTGAGAGTAAGTTGTTGTACAGGAAGGTGGCATCAAAGACAATGGCCGTGACTTGAGTTGCTGAAACGGAATTGAAGTTGAAGCTGGTTAAGAGATGGTAGTGTTGTGCCGCAAGAAATAGAGCTGGTGGTTATGTAGAAGGCAAAGAAATGATGCAGCTGAGTTCGCAGCTGAGACATTGCGATATGAAGGCTTATGATGGTTGGTTTTGTCACTCTTGGTCTTGAACTGGCAGCAAACAAATTAGGCTCTGGTGCTGTGCAGCTGGGTTGTTACTTCCAGTGATGGTGTTGCAGGTCTGGATTGTAGGATAGTGCTGGTGACTGAACTGAAGCTGCAGGGCTAATACAAAGTTTGGAGCTGCAGAAACAGTGCGAAAAGCGAGCGAAAATGACGCGCCGGTGGTATTAGTTCCGGTTGTAGGATTTCGGAACTTGAACCATGAATCGTAATATTTTAATGAATCACGAAGGGGGTATGAGTCGGATGCAAGAATCGATGGCCGGATATATGAGCTACGCGTCACGCTTTTGGGTACGTTTTCGCAAGAGAGAAAGAATTGGTTTGGATGATTTTTGTGAATGTTTGAAATGCAGAGAAAGAAAGATGAATTGCTGGAAGTACATACTTGCTGGTGACAGTTTCTGATGACAAAGGCGGCCAGATAAAATTTTCCGGCGACGGTGACCGGATTCCGGCGATGACGTCAGCAGTCCGGCGCCCAGTTTTGGACCCGAAAATTCCAGAGACATATTTCTCACACCTGGGCTTGGTGGACTAGCAGATGGACGTGGACTTGAAGATTTGAAGGCTAGACCTAATTTTGGAACAAGAAGAGCTATAAAAGAGAAGACTTTTCTCAAAACTTTTATCTCATATCATATATCTTTTTGTCTCTACTTTTGTTTCTAGGGTTTAGTGAACATGATAGGGTTTCTCTTTATCCTTGTTATGAACTCCATGAGCATGAGATAATTTTATTATTGGTGATGGATTGATTTGATTTCACATAACATGTTTCTTGTTAAATAAATTAGTTTTGTCTCATATTATCGTTTATGATTCACCATTAATATTGTTGCATGATTGAATGTTAGTTTTGTCAAGTTGCAAATTGGTAGAACTCACATGCATATCTTTTGCTAGATTAGGGTTATTATACGCAAAAGTGATAATTCCTGATTGCAAGTAGCACAAATATGGTTATTTCTTGTAGTGATATATCCTAGTAATCATATGTGAACCATAACCTTTGTTAAATCGGATTAGTGCTTTTACACGTTCGATTGCTTTGATTGGCCTGATTTCATAGAACTTAATGCATCTAGGGAATTAAACTTGATTAGTGCTTTTACACTTTAGGTTGTTCTCTTAGATAGAACTCATACTCACATATTTTAATGTGATTGTTGATGACAAGAGGAAATTAGCGGGATATTCTTGCGATCAAGGTATTCTAGGGCCATTTATAAATATAGATTAAATATCAATTCTACTTATTGTTAAAAAGCATGTTTGTGAATGAAGATGAATCCTTAACCAATATCTTTTCTACTTGATTTATTTGTTTATTTGCTTTTATATTTTTGTTTTAGTTTTAAAAATCAGAAAAATCCCCCTTGCTAAACCGAAACATATTGACAACGAAAGCCTCTCTGTGGATACGAACTCTTTCTTATCACTACTACATTTATTTTAGTTAAGTAAGAAAGTGAAATTATTTTTGCGTTGGCTGACAACCGATCACTCACTCCCCAAAAAGACTTGGCAATTAAGCACAAGTTCAAAAGAACTCTCCCCCATAATATGTCATTCCCTAAGGAACAACAAGAGCGACCTTAATTTCAAGAGAAACGAAGGATTTCTTTGGACAACAAATCACATACAAGTCTGAATTTGAATCCAAAAATATTCAATTACCAAAGTAACCGAATATTCTCAACACAAGTAAACTTATGGAGACTTAAAAAATCAATTGGATTAATCACAAGAGAATCCATAATTAATCTAACCGGAATACACAATCAAACTAATCACAAAAGTAATCAATTTAATCGCTTATACTCACATAAGAAAGTCTATGGATCGATGACTAAGTTAATCATAAAAATAACCAACCCAGTCAAAATCGCTCAAACATAAGAAAAAGCTTACGGAGTCATAACTAAATAATCACACAAGATGATTAATATAGTTCAATATGCTCGACATAAAGTACCTTACGGAACACAACAAATCTAATCACAAAAATAATCAACTTGGTTGTCTAGTGCTCGACATAAGACACAATACAGAGCCTCACAGTAATTCACAAAATATGGATCATGGAAGACCAATTACTGCGGAATACACAAGGATTCCTTCTATGTTTCCATCACCATTTTCACAATGACATACAATAGACATAATCCTTGAATCACAAAAGATTTTAACATATATTACATCAATAATTGACAATATAGGCTTAACTTTTGTGTTTGTCAAAAGTCTATTCATTCTTTTATCAATACTTGCATATCAATTCATGAACGACTTTACTTTTGACAAAGTATGGGACAATCAAGTTTACGGACGTAAACACACATATCCCATAACAATATTGCAATATATAAAACCATAAAGATTAATACTGCAAAAATCATCTTCCAAACAAGTTTAGAATTTAAACCAACAAATCTAAAAACAAGAAGATGAAAACTTTGGACATGCTATGTGTAATCACAATAATAGCTATTCCAAACATTAGTTATTCTTCTAAACAAAACATGAAAAATAGAAGATTTACTAGGAAAAATCAACTCAAACAGACTAAACTGAAAAACACTTCCATGTCACAGCGACCTAGGGTCAAATAGACAGTTCGAGACGTTCTTGAGTCTTAAGGTCTTGAAGATTGTGAACGACAGCATCCTCTTATTGGGAAGTTCTTTAACACGGGTTTTCATGAGAACAAGGTCAGACTTAACCTTTTTCAATTCAGTTCTTACCATGTCACGACACTTCATTGTATCAACAAGTTGATGCTTTGCCTCCTCAAATTATTTTAGGAAGTCTAGAACTACATCTAATGAAATTTCTTCAATATCTTCTATATCCGAAAGTGAATCAGAGGATTGAGGAAGGGAACCTTCAACTTCAGCAGGTGTTCCCTTCTCTTTATCGAGTTCAAAATATACCACCTTATCAATGGAATCTTTAGGCAAATCTAATGAGTAGGAAGAAGAAGAAGCCATTGATAATGTGAAACCTAGAGTAATAAGATTAACCCAATATGATAGGTATATATATAGAAAAAAACTTAAGAGATTTAGGGTTTACGGGATAGGTTTAAAAGAAAACTCGAAACCGTACATGTACCCATAAGATGAGTATTCACAAATCTCAGCACGGAAAAAAAACTACACTTTTACTTTTCAAAAGCAAGGAATAGAAAACGAACAAATAACAAAAAAATACTCACGAACCGGTATTTGACTAAACGATAAGATATTAGCTAGATAATTAGAGTCACTTTGTTATGGAGTATACCTATTCAATTCTCTTACAACTAGGTTTTTTGTATGCGAGATATTCAACCTTGTGATTACTTCACACAAGTATGAGCCTTTAGCTCATTAAATGAACATTGTTACTTTTTATCCTTCTGTCTTTGACATGTGCTCTTTCCAGAGAGGTGAGACACTGCTTGATTAGCAAATTTGTCAGAAGAACTAAGTCTAGGACCTCTTGCAATTGGTTACTTAGGATCAGAATATTCAGGGATCCATTTTCTAGACTTAGATTTATCAAAAACATTCTTATAAGTACAGGAGATGCTTTCTTTAGCAACACAAGAATTTATGCCAGAATGCACTTGAGCCATGTGATGATTTCTAGAATAAATATCATTCTTATAAGGTTTCTGGTTTCTTGTGGGCATGCGATTCACTGCATTAGTCGACTGACTATTTGTTCCATTGACAGTGAAGAGAAGCAGATTATGAAGATTAGAAATTTGTTTCCTTCTTGCAAAATAATGGATATCATAGTGATTCTTGATCCCACAAAAAGTACAGGTTCGTGGAGGAGAAGCAATAATTTGCACCTGTCTTAGCTTCATAGTCACATGAGAAGATTGCAAGTTATGTAAACCTTTCTTGATACAATCTTCTTCTGGAGAACATTTTGTCTTGTACAGAACATCACGAGAGTTAGTTTGTACAGAGGATTTTCTCCTTAAGATAGAGTTTTCCTTTTCCAAGGAATTGCACTATTCATGGGCTAGAGTAATAGATGCACTTAGTTTCTCTTTTTCGACACGAAGTCTGTTGAGATCTGATGAATGAGTATCGAGCAAACGTTTTTCTCTAATTGAGTCTTCCTTAACCATATTCTCAAGAGCACTAATCTTTTCATGTTGTAGAGTAGTTTCTCAATATTCTTAGAGAAGGACTCAATGATGTTATAAAGATCACGTTCTCGGTCAAGAGACTTTTCAAATTCATCAATATGCTGGTCATGATCCTCAAAATCAACAAACTCAGCTGTATTTTTTGAAATTCTGGTGAGCTCCTTTTCAGCTTTTTCTAGAGTGTCACATGCCTCATAAGAGGAAGAGATGTCAACATCTGTTGGAACAATATTTCTACCTCGGGATTCGGAAGAATCAACTAAGGAGCAATCCTTTGAGGTGTTTCCAAGACACTTGGCGTAATCAAAAGCTTTAGGAGATATCCTGGTAGGCGTGAATGATATTTTGTCCTCAAACACAGATTGCCACAAACACAGACTTGTATGGTCTTGAACGTGTTTGCAAACTCTGATACCAATTGAAAAAGCGGGGGTATAACAACCACACCCAATATTTTGATTAGCAATCTGTATGGAAAAACTCTGAGTTACTTTCTAGAGAATCAACTAGACAGCCAGACTCAATCTAGATAGAAATATCTCAAGGAGTTATTATCTCAATCTCTACATTTAAATCCTACTCAAGCAAACAATGAGTCTCAATTTAAATACAAGAGAGATAACTTGGATGGTACCAAAGACCAATATCCAAGTGTCAATCAATTTAAATCAACAACCAAAAGGTCGGATATTCTAATTGATTGAACAACGTACAACCTGTATTATTTCAATTATATAACGAAATATAATGCGAAAAAGAAATAACACAGACACCAGAATTTTGTTAACAAGGAAACCGCAAATGCATAAAAACCCATGGTCCTAGTCCAGATTAAATACACACTATATTAAGACGCTACAAACACTAGCCTACTCCAAGCTAACTTCGGTCTGGACTGTAGTTGAACCCCAACCAATCTCACACTGATCCAAGGGACAGTTATGCTCCTACATCTCTGATCCCAACAGGATACTAAGTACTTGATTCCCTTAGATGATCTCACCCACAACCAAGAGTTGCTATGACCCAAAGTCGAAGACTTTAATAAACAAATATGTATCACACAGAAAAGTCTAGAGTAATAGATAAATCCGTCTCCCACGAATATACCTACATGTTTTTGTTCCGTTTTTTGATAAATCATGGTGAACAGGAACCAATTAATAAAACCATACTTATATTCTCGAAGAACAGCTCAGTTTTATTAATCACCTCACAATAGTCTTAATCGACGCAGCGAAAAAAGATATTGTAGAATCGCAAATGATGAGAAGAAGTGTTTGTGATTACTTTTATATCTTGCCTATCGGATATATAAATATCAATCCAATTATTATAATTATACTCGTATGATAGAAACAGCAAGATCAGATCACACAACTACGATAAAAGTAGTATCGGCCTGGCTTCACAATTCCAATGAAGTCTTTAAGTCGTTAACCTGGTTTTAGAAGAAGAAAACCAAAGGTTAAAGGAGAATCGACTCTAGCTTAGCACAACTAGAATCACACAAAATGTGTGGGGATTAGGTTTCCCAGTTTCTAGAGTTCTCCCTTATATAGTTTTAAAATCAGGGATTGGAATCAATGTTAGCTTACTAACAAAGCATTCAATATTCACCGTTAGATGAAAACCTGATTAGATTCAAGCTAATATTTATCAACCGTTAGATCGAAAACATAGCTTGTTATACACACATGTAATGCACGTTTTTAGGCTTGTGTAACTGATGAGTGCCAAATAGTGCATATTTATACACCTTTTTATTGGCATTTAACTCATTTTTTGTGCTTTAAAATCATATATAATCCCAGATTCCGTAATTCTTTGTTTTCAAGAATAAATACTTGTACTAATTAATTTTGTGTTTTTAGGTACTAAATAAATCTTGGATGAATTAACGAGCCAAAAGAGCAGAAAATTGGAGACTAGCGACTAAGGAAAAGAAGTTGCAACCCGTGTGCGCATCAGTTGCAACCTGTTTACAAGTACATGGGCTTGAGATATCCAAGATCCGAACCCAGACCCAAACCCATACTCGCCTCCATCCTGAACCGTTAGATTGAATCAAGAAGATGTATCCAACGGCTTCTTCACTCGATGCATCAATATTCGAAGCACCCGCCTCACACCCTAGCCACTTGTCCCCTTCACCCATCGACCAAAAGACAAACTCATTTCTTCTTCTTCTCCTCTTTTATTTCTTCTCTTCCATTTTCTTCCACCCGAACATTTCTACAGCTCCAACAGCACCAACATCACCTTCTTCTCCCGACCATCACCAGCACAGCCACCTTCATCATCCCCTAGCTCTAGCTATCTCTATCTTAGCTTCTCCCAAAACCCTATAAACTGAGCTGGAGACATATGGAATTAGGGTTTCTCAAAACATGGAATTAATGACTTGCAGAAGCGAATTGGAATAGGGGACAAGCAATTCAGACGATTGGGTTTGTAGGGTACGCATTTAATTTCGTTGTTGAAGGTGAGAAGAGAGTTTTTGTATAAATTTCAATGTCTATTGTGTGAAAAAGGGGCTGAATTTTTAGGATTTAATTGTTAGTTAAATTCAGTGTGTTTTTATCATGTTCAGTATGTTCTAAATTCACCTACTAGAATTTAAATGAAGCCTTAATTCTCTGTTGTGGTATTCTTACTTGGTTTGTGTTATTCTTGAATACTTAATCTATTAAGATAGTTTTAATTTCAGTATTTCAATGCTTTTATCTCACAATGAATTCCATATATCTATTGTAGTTTGATAAAACTGTGTTGAGTATACTTCAGCTCATGCTTTAGAGATTATTGTCCATTCCTTGACTAGTTGTGCTTAATTAGACAATTAGTACTCTGAGTTGATACTTTAGCTGATAATTGGAATATCTACTAGTGAAACTCCTTAGGTAAGTGGTAGAATTGACATATCTTCCTTATCTGTTACAAGGACAAGAACGCTCAAACTAGTTGAATACATAACAAGAATTAGTGGTGGATTTGATAATCCTAGTGCCTTTACTCTCATTGTTATTGCATCTTTATTTTACTGTCATAATCTTCATCAACATCTTGTCGTATCGACACAACACAACCAAAACCCTTTGTTGTTACTCTCATTCTGAATTAGTAAAGAAAGACCATAAGCTTCACCTTAACACTCTCCAATTCCCTGTGGAATTGACCTGTGCTTGCCCTGTGTTGCAAAACAACATTGTGCACTTGCAGTATAAGTTGTAGGTTACTCTTTCCAGAGCCTACCAAGTGTTTGGCGCCATTTCCGGGGACTTGGTGGCAATGTAGTTGATCTAAAGTTTTTATTTTTCTGAATTTTAGTTTAGTCTTATATATAGTAGTTTAAATTCAATGTAGTTTCAGTAATTTTTAGTATAACTAAGTTGATCAGTCTTTGCACTCTGTAACTCTTTGGCATTACTGTTTTTCATGGTTTGGCCAATCCATTTGTGGTTATAAACCTTGCATTTGTTCTACTGATAGCTATTTCATCTGTTGCATTTGTCACTTTTCACTAATGTTTCTTGCATATATTTTGGTATAACTCAGTTACTTTCGTTGTTGTTTCAGTTCAGTGCATCTCATGCTGTAACTTAATATCATCTTAGCTCTGTAATAGTAGCTATAAGTTTGAATTTCAACCACTTTCATTTGCATAGGTTGCATCATTGTTTATCTTACATTCAGTTTATAGTTCACCTGTACTTGTCACTTTGCTGTTGAACATAGTTTGTTATAGCTTAGATTTTGAAGCCTTTAGTCATCTGCATCATTGTTTGTCCTGCACCCTGTTGCTAGTAGTAGTTGCAATCAATCTTTCTATATTTCATTCTTTTCAGTTTTCTTTGATTAATGTAACCATATTTGCATCATTCTCTTATAGTTATAACTTAGCTCTAGTTTTTCTAGCTTAATTTGTGTGACTATTAGTCTAATATGCACCTCAGTTTTCATTCTCAGTTTCATTGTATTTCTTCATTTTGTTTCAGGTAGCTGAATCACTGTCAAAGTAGTCTTAGTTGTTTGCATTCATAGCATTCTTGTAATATCAATCTTTGCATATTAGTTCAAATATCTCCCTGTAAATTTCTTTGTTGTTTTAGCAAGTTAAGTCAGTTAGTGGAGTCTGTAGCTTTAGTTTGTAGACTAATATCATTCTGTAGCTGTTTTTGTAGTTTAAACTGTAGTTTTTGATTTTCAGTTTCATGCTCATCAACTGCATCTTGTTTCAAACTGTTTTATTGTTATCATTGTTATAACTTAGTAACATCTGTAACTTTACTGATTAAGTTATCCCATTTGTTTATATGATCTGCATTCAATTAGCTATAGTTTAACTTCAATCACTCTGTTCAATTGCATCTCTGTTTGTCCTGCGTCTTATCTCAGTTAGGATTAGTAGTTTTTCTACCATTTATAGTCTGTAGATTGATAGTTGGTTTGCATCTCATCCTTTTATGTAGGTGAAACTTGGCTCTGTGACACTTTAGTTGTAATTTTTTTTTTTGCATCTCATAATAGCCTGCACCATAGCTAAAACCATCTGAATATATACATTCCGTCTCACCTCTTTAGTATTTTTTGTAGGCTGTATATACTTGTTAAAACTTAGCTGCTGTTTTTAATTTTCAGTTTCTGCATTTCGTTTACCTGCATTTTCATATTATCATCATCTGTGTTAGCATAAGTTTTGTTTTGAAAATTTGTGCTTTTTCCACTGCAACTGTGCAACTGATGTTAAACTTAATCTTTCTTGGCTAACAGTTCAGTTGAATAGCTTCAAAATTTCAGTTTTTTCGTAAACCCTGCGCAAACAATTTTAAACAGCATTGATATTTCCCTGACTTTGCTTTCCCTGCGCAATTCTGAGTACTGAAATTTTCTAATTGAGCCAACAGGTGCCTGTAAACTATCTCTGCAAACCTAAAGAGAAGAAGAACAAGGAGCAGGACAATTTGTGGAATTTCCTAAACCCGGTTTTGCGCCGGAGGTTTGTTCTCCAACTCCTTTCCACTCTTTATGTTTATGTGATTAATATACCAACCTGCTTACTGAATTAGTTGATATCTGACAACTATAAAACTTCCTCAACTCATGGTATTGAGTAATCTTATGACATCTGAGTGATATCTGGCATGCTAAGTTTGTTGAATCTGAGAACTGATTTTGATAATCTGTGTTGAAATTGCTTGCTACTTATCACAGTCACACAGCACATGCTTCACCTTGAGTGAGAATAATCAGTTCTTTTGCACCTTGAATATTTGTTGAACTAGCTGCGCTGGTACCTTTGTGCATAGTATGTGACACTTGAGTAAAATTGGTGCTAGCTGAAATGTGTGCTTTTTTGTGTTCAGTCACTAAAACTGACTGAATAATCAGTTTGCTATTTCACTGTGATAAGCATTTCTTAACCTCAACACAGCCTGTGCATGGTGTCACCCCTGAAATTCTTGAAGAATCTGTGCACAAAGGTTTGATTTTGTGGTTTTTGAGCTATACTTTGGTATTTTAGCTAAATTTGATGTTAACTGTGCTAAACTCTTAAGATTGTGAATCTCTGAATCTATCTACTATTTTCAGCAGAGTTTGAGTCTGTATGCTTTTGGCCCTGAATTTGTTTGCCATCTATCCAAGCTTTACTTCCCCGATTTACTCATTGTTATACAACATAGTGAATCTGTGACCTTTAATTCCAAAAGCTAGACTGTGGTTTACATGAGTGTTTTCTCCCTGTTTCAAATTGCTTATTTCTCTAGGTGTTATAACATGATTAGAATGAATTCTAGGCTATGATTATGTCCTATAGAGACCAAACTAATCGTCTAGTTAGAATCAGTCAAGAGGACATTATTAATATTCCCAGCTCTGAAGTAGATATCCCTGACCAATTTGAGACAATGGGTGATGAACTGAACCAACCCCGTAGTCTCAAGGACTACATGTACCCCACAAGGGAAAGTCAGCCCTCTTGCATCATTCTACCAGCTGATGTTGGCTAGTTTGAACTGAATGCAAGCACAATTCACATGTTTCCCGTGTTTAGAAGGGTTGATGCTGAAAACCCCTACCACCATGTTAGAGACTTTGAAGATATCTGTGGGACTCTGCGTTTTAACCAAATGCCGGAAGAGTCCCTCAAACTGAGATTATTCCCTTTCTCATTGAAAGAAAAAGCCAAGTCATGGCTTCATGCCCTACAACCACAGTCCATTAGAACATGGGATGATCTCACAAAAGAATTTTTCAAAAAGTTATTCCCCAACCATAAGACTGCGACAATTCGTCAAAGTCTAAATGGTTTTGTGCAATTAGAAGAAGAGACTCTAGCAAAATATTTGTAGATATTCAATGAATTATTGCTCCAATGCCCCCACCATGGTTTTGAAAAATGGAGACTTGTGCAAATTTTATATGAAGGCCTAGATGTCAGGACCCGAACCATAGTTGAGTCAATGTGCAATGGTGCATTTATTGACAAAAGTGCTGATGAGTCTTGGACTTTCTTAATCGAAGTCGCTGAAAAGACTCAGTAGTGGGAGTCCATCCGTGAACCTAAAAGGACTACCCATGTATCTAATGTTCATATAATTGAGTCTGACTTTGAGAGAAATGCAAAGATGGCATCTTTGGCTAGGAGAATAGAAGTGCTAGAGATGCAGAAGAATGTAAAAACTAATTCCCCTACTCTCCGTGACCAAATTGAAATGTCCACTTGTGTCGCGTTCCATGGTTCAGACCACTTAATGGACAGTTGTCCAGACTTACATGCATTTCAAGAGTCTAGAACCGAGCAAGCCAATGCTTTGTACCATAGGCAAGAGAACAACCCTTATTCTCAGACCTACAACCCAGGATGGAGAAATCACCCTGACGTTTCATGGTCTAAAGGGCATGTATAAGGGGGAACAACAAATAATAACCAAGGATACTCATATCCTAGAAACCCCCAAGTGCAACCACACACTCAGTACCCTGTAGAGAAAAATCATAGCTTTGAAGACAGTGTCGATATGTTGACCAAAAATCTTTTACAACTTCAAAAGACCACCGACCAACATTTCACAAGTCTAGAACTTAAAATGGGTCAAATTTTTGATGCATTGAATGAAAGAGAAAAGGGCAAACTCCCAAGTCAACCCCGACAAAATCCAAATAGTGTATTTCAGGCAGGTACTTCAACTTGCAATGAAACTCCATATAGTCAAGCGAATGCTGTCACCACTCTTCGTAGTGGTAAAGTTGTTAAAAAAAATGTAGGTGTACCACAGTCGATTGAGTCTAGATTAGACTCACCAGTGCATACAACTCCACAGAAACACCTGTTGTGGAGAAGGAATCTGAGCATGATAATGACTCTAAGAATTCCCATGATGTTAATGTCCCTTCACCATCTCATGTACCTGTTGCTCTATTTCCTCAAATATTGGAGCAACAGAAGAAAGGTACCCAATACAATGAGATGTTGGAGACATTCAAACGAGTCAATATAAACATTTCTTTTCTCGAAACAATTAAGCAGATACCTGCTTATGCTAAATTATTGAAGGACCTATACACACAAAAGAGAAAGCTTCATGTGCATAAGCGTGCCTTTCTCACTGAGCAAGTAAGTTCAATTATTCAAAACAAAACCCTACCTAAGTTTAAAGACCCAGGTAGTCCAAATATCTCTTGCACTATAGGTGATCATTCAATCGGAAAAGCTTTATTGGACTTAGGTGCTAGTGTGAATCTACTGCCATATTTTGTGTATGTGCAGTTAGGTCTTGGGGAGTTGCAACCTACCCTTGTTACACTACAATTAGTGGACAGATATGTGAAAATCCCTCGGGGAATTGTTGAAGATGTGCTAATCAAGGTTGATAAATTTTATTTCCATGTGGACTTCATTGTGTTAGATACTCAACCTGTGCAAAGTCCAGAAAATCATATTCCTGTCATCTTAGGACGTCCCTTCTTGGCAACGTCAAATGCTATCATAAATTTTCGTAGAGGAATATTGAATTTGTCTTTTGGGAACATGACTGTGGAAATGAATGTCTTTCGTGTAAGTCAACAGCCCATAGATTGTGATGATAATGAATTTCATGAGATTAACATGATTGAGCTGATTCAAGACTCATTTCCTGACATCCTATCTGTGGACCCTTTGCAAGCATGTTTAGATAACTTTGACTTAGATCTTTTCGATTCTGAGTACATTAGTGAGGTTCACTCTTTACTTGAATCTGTGCCACTAATGGATATTTCTAAATGGAAGACTGCAGTGGAACCACTTCCACTCTCTGATTCAAAATATGCCTCATCTCTTGATTAACCTCCTAAGCTTGATTTGAAACCATTGCCTGATACTTTGAAGTATGCTTTCTTAGGTCCTTATGATACTTTACCTGTGATTATTGCATCATGTTTAGACACAGAACATGAAAGAAAACTTTTAGAAGTAATTAAAGAACATAAAGAGGCCTTAGGTTGGACCATCTCATACCTTAAAGGTATAAGTCCCACAATTTGCATGCATCGCATAAATCTTGAAGAAAATACTAAACCATCTCGGGAAATGCAAAGGAGACTTAACCCCAATATGAGAGATGTTGTTAAGGGTGAGATTTTGAAATTGCTTGATGCGGGTATCATATACCCAGTTCCTGATAGCCAGTGGGTCAGTCCCATTCAAGTGGTACCCAAAAAGTCTGCCATTACTGTAGTTCAAAATGAAAAGAATGAGCTTGTACCCACCCATGTGACCACAGGGAGGCGAGTTTGTATTGACTATAGAAAATTGAACACAGTAACAAAGAAAGACCATTTCCCCCTGCCCTTCATTGACCAAATGCTAGAAAGGTTGTCGAGACATATGTACTACTATTTCTTAGATGGCTATTCAGGCTACAACCAAATTCACATAGCACCCGAAGACCAACATAAGACTATATTTACTTGTCCTTATGGAACATTTTCTTATCGTCGTATGCCTTTTGGGTTGTGTAATGCACCCGCTACTTTTCAACGTTGCATGATGAGCATATTTTCCGACATGATAGATGAGTTTCTTGAAATTTGCATGGATGATTTTTTTTGTCTTTGGGTCTTCTTTTGATGAATGTTTGCATCATCTCACTCGTGTGCTGATTTGGTGTAAGGAAAAGAATTTGGTTTTGAATAGGGAAAAGTGTCATTTCATGGTCGACTCAGGCATTGTTCTAGGGCATATCATCTTGGAAAAAGGCATAAAAGTAGATAAATCCAAGGTTGATCTCATTCAACACTTGCCTCAACCTCGTTTTGTGAGGGACATAAGATCATTCTTAGGCCATGCCGGTTTTTACCGCCGATTCATCAAAGACTTTAGTAAAATTTCAAGACCTTTGTGTAATCTTCTTGCAAAAGATGTTGCATTTGTCTTTGATGATGCTTGTAAGGAAGCATGGGATAAATTGAAGGCTCTCCTTACATCTGTCCCTATAGTCAGACCACCCGATTGGACCTTACCATTTGAAATTATGTGTGACGCGTATGACTATGATGTAGGAGCTGTTTTAGGTCAGCGAGTAGACAAACTCCCTTATGTGATCTACTATGCTAGTAAAACACTTAATGATGCTCAAATGAATTATTCAACAACTGAGAAAGAGTTGCTAGTTGTTGTGTTTGCATTGGATAAGTTTAGATCTTATTTGATAGGATCTAAAATCATCATATATTCTGACCATGCTGCATAAAAATATCTTTTGTCTAAAAATGATGCTAAGGCTCATCTAATTTGATGGATACTCTTGTTACAAGAGTTCAACATCGAAATTTGAGATAAGAAAGGGTCAAAAAATGTTGTTGATGATCACTTGTCTAGGTTGAATGTTGAATCTGTTGATGAATCCGTGCTTATTAGAGAATTATTCCCTGATGAACAATTGATGCTTGTGTCTGAAATGCCGTGGTTTGCTGATATTGTGAACTATCTTGCTACAGGTAGAATGCCTTTGCACTGGTCTAAACAAGACAGTTCTAAATTCTTGGCTGAAGTTAAAAATTTCCTTTGGGATGACCCATATCTGTTTAAGTACTGCCAAGACCAAATCATTAGGAGATGTGTCCCCAATTCTGAACAAAGGGGTGTCATCTCTTTCTATCATGACCATGTATGTGGAGGCCACTTTAGCGCCAAGAAAACTGCTGCAAATATCTTGCAGAGTGGTTTTTATTAGCCAATATTGTTTAAAGATATCCATGCTTTTTGTGTTGCTTGTGACCGATGACAGAAATTAGGAAGTATCTCAAGAAGAAACATGATTCCCTTACAACCCATTTTGATTGTTGAGTTGTTTGATGTGTGAGGTATTGATTTCATGGGTCCATTTCCTAACTTTGAAGGTAAGTTGTACATTCTTGTTGATGTTGATTATGTCTCTAAGTAGGTAGAATCCATTGCATCCAAAACAAATGATCATAAAGTTGTTATTTCTTTTATTAAAGAAAACATTTTCTCTCGCTTTGGAACACCTAGAGAAATAATCAGTGATGGAGGTAGTCATTTCTGTAATAGACCTTCCGAATCACTTGTGCGCAAGTATGGAATCACTCATAAGGTAGCAACACCTTACCATCCTCAGACCAGTGGCCAAGTAGAAGTTTCTAATAGGGAAATTAAGCATATTCTTGAAAAGACTGTTAATCCTTCTAGGAAAGATTGGTCTTTACGTTTAAATAATGCTTTTTGGGATTATAGAACTGCATACAAGACTCCCATTGGCATGTCCCCTTACAGAATTGTGTATAGTAAAGCTTGTCATCTACCTGTAGAGTTAGAACATCGTGCATATTGGGTTGTAAATAAAATGAACTTTGATCTTGATAAGGCTGGTACCCAAAGGAAGCTTTAACTCAATGAGTTAGAAGAATTAAGATATGATTCATATTATAGTGCCAAAATGTACAAACAAAGAATGAAAGTGTTTCATGACAAGCGCATTTTGCGCAAGTCTTTTACACTTGGTCAAAAAGTTTTATTGTACAACACTCGTTTGCATTTGTTTCCAGGAAAGTTACGTTCTCGATGGTCAGGTCCATTCTTGGTACGTACTGTTTTCCCCCATGGAGCTGTTGAAATCGAAAACCCAGCAAATAAGAACATCTTCAAGGTCAATGGTCAGAGATTGAAACCATTTCTGGAGCATCTACCACCATAAGTTGAGATCGTAGACTTGGAAGACCCCGTCTATGTGGACTAAACTAGTTCACCTGTGTACATACATATGGACTAATAATCCATTCTCTTTCCCTTTTCCTTTTCTTTTTGAATAGTTTTTATGTGTGCTACCCAACTTTTTGTCTTGTGCTCTTGTTGTTTGCTATCAAAGCATTCACCCACTAATGGTTTAGCACCATCCTTTTGCATCCGGTAATCTCTAACCTTTTCTTTACTCAGCATAGTTCTCTTGGTATGTGATTGTTTAGATTCTTATCATCTGTTGAAACATTGAGGACACTGTTAGATTTAGGTTTGGGGGTGCATTTTGCATATAGAGTTTTTGTAATGACCCGTCTCTCCACCGATACTGTCCCCACTTAGCCACTGCGGATATCCGGCAGTGTAGGGTTTTCAATGGGCATCGCTGTGGTAATCCAGCAGAAACTTCCAGGATGGTCACCCATCCCTGGATTACTCCCGCCCGAACACGCTTAACTGCAGACTTTTCTGCCAACTCTGGAGCCAATTGTGCTGAAAAGGCCTCGGTGTTAGGAAAGGACAAATCATTACTTATATTCCATTCGGCCAACCACTGCCGAAATCGGTGTATTACAATACCACCACCTTAAATTGGAGCCGTCCTCGGATCCAGAATATATTTTCAATCCCAGATCTCCGACATTCCATGCCCCTCATGAGAAGCACCTGGACAATTCCCGCCAACGTACCTTCCCACCCTCGGCAAGTGAACCGTCGTCGTCTCTGATACCATTTGTAATTACCCGTCCCTCCACCGATACTGTCCCCACTTAGCCACTGCAGATATTCGGCAGTGTAGGATTTTCAACGGGCATCGCTGCGGTAATCCAGCAGAAACTTCCTAGATGGTCACCCATCCCTGGATTACTCCCGCCCGAGCACGCTTAACTGCAGAGTTTTCTGCCAACTCTGGAGCCAATTGTGCTGAAAAGGCCTCGGTGTTAGGAAATGACAAATCATTACTTATATTCCATTCGGCCAACCACTGCCGAAATCGGGGTATTACAGTTTTTAGTCTTATTATTTTAGTTTTAGTTTTCATCTAAAAAAAACATTATTATTAAAAAAAAAATGAAATTTTAAAATATAAATTTTTTCAAAACTCTTTGTAAATATGTACATAAAAACCTCCAACTTTCATAGATCTTAGAGTCACTAGCATGCTTCTAGCTATGTTTACATAGAGAGTCTAACCGAAATAACTGAACTTGGAAGTACTGGAGAACACAATCGGGTTTCTTAGTTGATTAGAGCGTTAAAGTTGGATTTAACCATGCCGGAGGGCGAATTAGTTGCTGCAAAGATATTTGGTAGTAGAATTATGATCACCCTTAGTGGAGACTACCCATTTTTACATCAAGCGAGGCACCGACCTTCAATTTTTGTGACTTTCTAAAAAAATCATTTAGAGTGTGTGTCACCGTACGTCAATTCCGGGTAGGAATGGTGAGCTACCCAACTTCGCACCACTTTCAGCACTATTTTTGATCTCTTGAGTGCTAATTTTGTCAATCATGAGGGTGACGTTTAAAGATGAAAACTCCTTCTTGTAGTTCGATTTGTAGTTAGCATCACTCTCTCTCTCTCTCAACAACATTAACAGATCCATAGAAACACATCATCATCAACAAGCAAAGCAACATCAGAATATTTGAAGAAAAGTCGAAATAGTTCAAGGTTTACATGCAACAATTCAAAGAAAACAAAATAAGATGAGAATTAGTGAAGTTTATGAAATCAAGACAATACAAGTTGAGAAAAATTGAGTGATAAAGTCCTTCATCCATGGAGTTAGTAGTTTCATTGTTTTTGTTGTTATTTTCATTTCATGTTTTTAATATTCAAAAAAAAAAATCAAAAAATCAGAAAAAAATTGTAGTTTATTTTCTTAGTTTAGTATTGATACCACCAGGGTAAAGAAGAAGAATTCAAGAAGAAAATTCCAAGCAACAAGGAAATTGAAGAGAAAAGTTACAAATTTTCAAGTTTTTGCGAAGTTCAGAAGTTCATCATCAACAGTTGAAGACCGAAGACCGAAGATTGAAGACATTTCTATGGATGCTGTGAGAGTGGTGTTGATTGCAGATCGGATGTGAAGGTAAGTGAGTACTCCCATCCTTGCTAATGGTTGATTTCTTTTCTTAGAGATCATCATAAAAAGATTTTTTTTGTCCACAATTCTGTGGAGTCTCCGGAAATTATTTCGGAAGGTTCTCCTTCCACCATCAACGTGTGCAGGATTTCTCTCTTTATTCCTGTCTGCACACATGAGAGACTAAAAAAGCGATCTTTTTTAGTACAATTATCATAAAACCCTATTAGTGAGGCAGAAGTCGAGGCTTGTGATTACTCTCGAACCAGAATTCTTTCATATGGTATGGTTATTTCTCGCTCAACTCTTAAGGATGAGAATGTGTTATTTGGTAGTTCTAACTTCGTGTTACTAGCATGCAGAAACTCTATGTCCTCATAGCTCCTTGGATGCTTAAGTCTCTTTTACGCTCTGAAGTTGGAGAAGGTTTTGTGGGTACATCTCTGGTATGCCCTCACGAGACTACAACTCGTCCACTAGGGACACCTAGGGGTTTAAAAGCTTAGTGCATACGCTAAATGCATTCGAGAGACCAGCGACAATGGTATAGTTAGGATTTCTTAATTTCTGTTTCACTTGAGCACAAGTAAAATTCAGGTTTGGGGGTATTTGATGAGTGCCAAATAGTGCATATTTATACACCTTTTTATTGGCATTTAACTCATCTTTTGCGCTTTAAAATCATATATTATCCCAGATTCTGTATTTTCTTTGTTTTCAAGAATAAATACTTGTACTAATTAATTTTGTGTTTTTAGGTACTAAATAAAGCTTGGATGAATTAAGGAGCCAAAAGAGAATAAAATTGGAGACTAGCGACTATGGAAAAGAAGTTGCAACCCGTGTGCGCATCAGTTGCAACCTGTTTACAAGTACATGGGCTTGAGCTATCCAAGATCCGAACCCAGACCCGAACCCATACCCGCCTCCATCCTGAACCGTTAGATTGAATCAAGCGGATGCATCCAACGACTTCTTCACTCGATGCATCAACATTTGAAGCACCCGCGTCACACCCTAGCCACTTGTCCACTTCACCCATCGACCAAAAGACAAACTCGGTTCTTCTTCTTCTCCTCTCTTCTTTCTTCTCTGCCATTTTCTTCCACCCGACCATTTCTGCAACACCAACATCACCTTCTTCTCCCGACCATCACCAGCACAGCCACCTTCATCATCCCCTAGCTCTAGCTCTCTCTATCTTAGCTTCTCCCAAAACCCTAGAAACTGAGCTCGAGACAGATAGAGTTAGGGTTTCTCAAAACATGGAATTAATGACTTGCAGGAGCGAATTGGAAGAGGGGAAAAGCAATTCAGATGATTGGGTTTGTAGGGTACGCATTTAATTTCATTGTTGAAGGTGAGAAGAGAGTTTTTGTATAAATTTCAATGTCTACTGTGTGAAAAAGGGGCTGAATTTTTAGGTTTTAATTGTTAGTTAAATTCAGTGTGTTTTTATCATGTTAATTATGTTCTAAATTCACCTACTATGATTTAAATGAAGCCTTAATTCTCTGTTGTGGTATTCATACTTGGTTTGTGTTGTTCTTGAATGCTTAATCTGTTAAGATAGTTTCAATTTCAGTATTTCAATGCTTTGCTCTCACAATGAATGCCATGTATCCATTGTAGTTAGGATAAAACTGTGTTGAGTATACTTCAGCTCATGTTTTAGAGATTATTGTCCATTCCTTGACTAGTTGTGCTTAATTAGACAATTAGTACTCTGAGTTGATACTTTAGCTGATCATTGGATTATCTACTGGTGAAACTCCTTAGGTAAGTGGTAGAATTGACACATATTCCTTATATGTTACAAGGACAATAACACTCAAACTATTTGAATACATAACAAGAATTAGTGGTGTATTTGATAATCCTAGTGCCTTTACTCTCATTGCTATTCTCCTTGTTATTGCATCTTTATTTTACTGTCATAATCTTCATCAAAATCTTGTCGTATCGACACAACACAACCAAAACCCTTTGTTGTTACTCTCATTCTGAATTAGTAAAGAAAGACCATAAGCTTCACCTTAACACTCTCCAAGTCCCTGTGGAATTGACCTGTGCTTGCCATGTGTTTCAAAACAACATTATGCACTTGCAGTATAAGTTATAGGTTACTCTTTCCCGAGCCTACCAGTAACCGTACCCAAACTTGTACATTAGTTGGTTCAGCAATAGTTAACCAAATAATTATCCATATGATAACTTGCATATCAACCATATTCTTCTGCTCCATAACTAGTCCAAATGACTCAAATAAACTAGTTAGAGAGTTGTTCAATTGCTTAGATCTTTATGTACTACACAAGACACAATCAAATCAAAAATGATGTGATTCACTCGAATCGATTCATGAACTATAATGCCACGGTTTGCAATAGCATTCCTTAGTTTATTAAGATAAGTTCACAAACATCGTTTTTAGACATAACCTACTCAAGTTCGCGGACGGAGTTCACAAACTCCAGCAGAAATTCTCGGGTTCGATAACTATGCCATTTCGCGGTCTGGGTTCGCAGACTAAGTTCGTGGACTGAAGTTCACATACTGCTCCGGTTTCACTTGATCAAAAAAGTTCGCAAACTTCGGTTCAAGCAATAAGGACTTATACATATATGTGTTTCCACAACAATGCTTATATCCTCCAATGGTTATATTATCTAAACTCTCATTTCAATCATTGAAACATTCTCATAGGGGGTTATATAGTTGTTATTCACAAACTATTTTTGGTCAGAGCAATTTCCAAAATGATTGAAACATAACATGACTTTCGTCACTAGGTAAAGATGAACTTGGCTAAAGCGAAAGCTTTACCAACACATATTTCGAGAAGTAGATAAGTGAGATATACTCAGCTCAAAATATCACATGTGTATAATCTAAGTCTATATAGAAAAACGACTTTTGTCTCAAGATAGGAGATAGAGTAGATAGACTTTTGAGTGATAGATAAGTTCAAGTCTCCACAAACCTTTTAGTCGATGCAGATCCATTGGTTCCTTGAGTAGTCCTTCATCTTGTATGATGACCGCAATGGAGTTCTTGAGCTCAACTATACTTTCTATCCTAGTCCGAGACCTTAGCTATAGTAGACTATAAATCAAGACTTTATAGTTTTGATCACTAACATTGACAAACATGCTTGAGATAGCAACGCATAAGAGTTCGACCGAGCAATGCTCTAATAACTGTGAGTTGTGAGATACATAAATCAACAAACATGTAAATGGCTTTTAGAGAAAAAAACACAACAAATTGGTAACTTTGGAGGTTGACAACCACTATATTGTTAGAGTTTTGGTTAAACCCAAACTGATAATTATGACTTAGACTTAGTATTTGCATGTTACATATTTTTAGTAGTTAGGACTCTATTAAAGAGTCGTGTGATTAGTGGCTTGTTTATAGATGAGTACAAGTCTTAGTCTGTAGCATTGTTTAGTGGGTCATTAGTCGTGGGTTGTAATGTCCTGTTTCATAGGAGCATGTAAAACACTCTAGTGTTAATGACTTAGTGGTACTCGATGTAATCTGTAGCCTATAAAGGCAAAGTTTTATGTTAATGAATAGAAATAAAGCAGAGAGGAAGAACACGCGGAAACAGTAGAGGGCCTACATTGTGTTTAATGATTTTTCACATATTTTCATTAACATAAAACGTTGCCTTTATAGGCTACAAAAAAAATACTAGCTTAACTCCACTAACAACTGCACGTTAAACATATAAATCCTATTTACTAGTATACACTAACCATTATCTATTGATCCACTAACAAGATTCCAACTAACAGAAACATTCAAAAATAACTTCCTATTAACAAGGAAATATAGTTCGTGTAAAACTAGAAAACCAACCGTTCCTATTAACCCGTACTTTAGAATTTTGAGTTTAATCAAACTCCAACATCCTCCCTTAAACTCAAACTACGACAACAAAACTTCGAGTACCACTCCATGCCTTTACCGGCATGTCCCGTATTGATTCAACTTCATTTGATAACTTACCTAGTTCACTCGTAGGCATCACATGACTTCCCCGACATATCTTATCATATCTTTGCTTCACTCGTGGGAAACCTACTAAACTTGTAGGTATCCATGACTTCCTAACATATCGTATCATAATTCTTGTCGCCCGTCTAAACCTTCAAGGCCATCTTTCATCGGACATCCAAAAACCAAGCCATTTTAGACATCTCCTTGTTATGGGTACTGCTTCTATCTTCACCATCCACATCATTCTTCTTTGAGTTATAAAACTCACATACATGCGACTCAAAAACTACCAAGTTATTAAACATTAACTACTGACCCATACAATTAAAAACCAATACCACTGATGTACATAACCAAACCATTAACGTTTACTGAAAAACAGAGCTTTTCTTTAACTTAGCTTCAAGCTGCATTATTTCCGGTTTCATACATGGATATAAACCCCACATCAAGTCAAGGTTTCATTCATGGAGACAAACTCCACATCAACAAACCATTACTTCAGTCATACGATACCATTGCATCACCAAAACCATTCTTTTATAAGCTAGAGCTGCTGCTCTTTCCCTGCTTTCCAATTAAAACACACGAAACCAAATCTACTTTGTTTATAGAATTACTTTCGCAGCTTGTAATTAAGAATTCTTCAAGCAATAAATAAGCTTCTCTCTCGAGCTTTTGATCAAACACTTCTGAGCATTACGTCAAATCTGCACCTCTTCTGTAGCTCTCTTGTTCTCATAGCATTAGCTTCTTGATATGAATGTTGGTAAATCTCCTACCAATAACAACAGCGAAACATCAAGATCAAACTTTCACTTTCTTTTGACACACAAAATAAATCTCAATCACAACACAATGAGATTAATTAAAAACACCCTCTCTAATTATTTATCCTCTCTGAATTTTACTAACACCTCTTTCTACCCTAGCTCTGATACCAAGATGAAAATAAAGGTATAGAGAGAAAGCAGAGAGAAAGATCACGCGGAACATTAGAGAGACTAAGCCAATAGTGTTTTGTAGCCTATAAAGGCAGCGTTTTATGTTAATGAAAATGTGTGAAAAATCATTAAACACAATGTAGGCTCTCTACTGTTTCTGCGTGTTCTTCCTCTCTGCTCTCTCTCTATACCTTGATTTTTTATCATGGTATCAGAGCTATGGTAGAGAGAGGTGTTAGTAAAATTCAGAGAGGATAGATAATTAGAGAGGGTGTTTTTAGTTAGTCTCATTGTGTTGTGATTGAGTTTCTTTTGTGTGTCAAAAGAAGTTGAAGTTTGATCCTGGTGTTTCCGCTAGTGTTTTTGGTATGAGATTTACCATGTCGTAAGCAAGGTGGATGATAATGGTTTGAGCAGGAGGGATGGTGAACTTGGTGGCAGTATGGAAGGATTTGAACATGGCTTAAAAGATGTTCAGTGAAAGGCATGTGTGAAAGAGGCTTGGATATCATAAGTGCTCACAAAATGTTTGAAGGTAATCCTGTTAGTAAGGTAAGATTATTTTGATTTGGTTTCATGTATGACTGGCAAGCAGGGAAAGAGCAACATCTCTAGATTGTCAACGAAAGGTCTGTTGATGTGGGGTTTGTATCCATGAATGAAACCAGAAGTGATGCAGTTTGAGCAAGCCAAGTAAAGTTAAGTTAACCAAAGCTCTGTTTTATTTTCAGCCAAATTTTTTATTGTAAATGTTAATGGTTTTGTTTTATCCATTAACAGTACATAGTGTGTTTTCAGTATGGTCAGTTTAAGTTTAGTGTAACTTAGTCGTGTTGAGTCGCATGATGTATGAGTTGTTTATGCATGATGTATGAGTTGTTTATGTCGTCCGTACATATGGATTTTATAACCTAAAGAAGAAGTATGTCGTTGGTGAAGATAGTAGCAGTGGTTGAAGACGAAAGCAGCTGGAAGATTTCAAGTGGCATAGAGTTATAATACAACATGTCTGGAAAGTCATATATATATATACCTGCGAGTGAAGTAGGTTGGCCGTGATAGAGCCATGGTATGATAAGATATGTCGGGGAAGTCATATGATGCCTACAAGTGAAGTAGGCAGGTCTGCAAATGAAACGAAATCAACACGAGATAATGTCGGGAAAGGCATAGGTAATGTCTCTGCTAGTTGTCACAGAACGCATGAAGTCATGTTATCAGTTTGAGTTTAAGGGAGGCTTTTAGAGTTTTGGTTAAACCCAAACTAATTAGTATGACTTAGACTTAGTATTCGCACGTCGTTACATATTTTTAGTAGTTGGGACTCTGTTAAAGAGTCGTGTGATTAGTGGCTTGTTTATAGATGTGTACAAGTGCTAGTCTGTAGCATTGTTTAGTTGGTTATTAGTCGTGGGTCGTAATGTCCTGTTTCATAGGAGCATGTAAAACAGGTTAGTGTTAATGACGTAGTGGTACTCGATGTAATTTGTAGCCTATAAAGGCAAAGTTTTATGTTAGTGAATAGTGTGAAAATTGGTAACACAATGTAATCTCTCTAATGTTCCGCGTGATCTTCCTCTCTGCTCTCTTTCTATACCTTGATTTTCATCATATATGATACCAAAATGTATCGGAGTTGAAAATGTCCCCCTTCAGTTTATGGTTAAGCACTTGTGCTGTTGTGCATGTACCCCTTCAATTTGGCTACAGTATTGGTGTCTGTTTTTCAGCCTGGGCTTGCATACTAAAGGAAGAAAACAAACTATTCAGAATTCTCCTTGAATCCACATGAAAGGGAAGTTTCATTTACCAACACAGTATTGGATCACTGTCAACATAACCAAGCCACAATTCAAATTCCTGGCAATTACTTTTGTACCTTGAGAATTTCTGGAAAAAGAAAGACTTGTTCTGTCTTTTCAATGTGGTGTTTTGAGCACATCAAAATATAAAGCCTCAAAGTCAAGAATTGACACCATAGAAGCAGATATATGAGAAACCAGAACCAACACAAAATCAATATCAATAAACTTGTATACACTATTACTAAAACTGTCAGATTTACAGAGTAAGTACATGTGCACTTGTATAAAAAAAAAGCAACAGAAAACTGTACTCTTTTTGATACTTCCATCGTGCAGTGTAACTATATTCATTTTCTGAGGCTCCAAATTCTTCATTTAACATTCTCAGCAATCTGTGATAACCTCTCTTCTTCTAGAAGAACATATGGATCAATGTACGGAGGTGGTGACACGGACCTCATGCTTGCGTCATGAATGAAACTTGGACCAAAATACTGCATTTTTTATGGAGAAATTTTTCAGTTGTAGGATATAAGAAGCAATTAAAAAGCTTAAATAATATGGAACCGCAAGCTAAATTGAATGTTGGAGTTGGACGATACAAAAATCTGTACATATAGACCCATTTAGCACATATTCATAGTATTCATGTTAGTCATCCTATTCTCGAGATTATAGGAGTAGATTATCCCAAGGCTTCAGTGTTCACATCTTATTCTGTTCCTGTTTTTCTGGGAGGGTATACTAAAGTCAACTGTTCATTTGCTTCATTTCATTCAATTTTATCTGATTTTCATTGAGTGTCTATCTTTCTCCTTCATCTTTTCATTCTTTCAAATGATTTAAGTTTTCTCGATGAATATCTATTATAATGGGCAATAGACAATGATAGCAGAAGCCAGAAATGAAGGAGAAAGAAAACCAAACACTTACAAAGTAGAGACCTCCAAAGATCACCACAGTTCCAAGGATCAATGGCCAAAATCCCAAGAAAAATGTTGCTCCAAGAGTTAGCAGCAGTTTAGCACGTGGAATCAGACCCTGCATGCAAGTGTAATAAATGCAATGAAGTGCTATGATGGATTATAAGAAACCAGAATGTATGATACACCTATTGTTGAGGACCTCGACATTGGAACATGAACAAATCCTCAAATGAGAATGCCACTATTGCTATGATGGATTATAAGAAACCGGAATGTATCATACACCTATTGTTGAGGATCTCGACATTGGAACATGAACAAATCCTCAAATGAGATTGCCATTATCTAACTTAGATTTCATATATAGCATTATGATCCGAGACAAGGGCTAGGAAAGTTCTTTTCTTATCTGAAGGTATCCCATGCTTCTGCAAAGCCGTCCTTAAAGATCAAAATATAATCGAGGTGAGGATAAATGAGTTAAAACATACTTTTCATTAAAACCAACTGTAGTTTTAGTAAGGTTTCCCTGTACTTCAGTGCATTGCCTTAAGTCTTTCTCCTCCACCCACAGAATGATCTACATAGTGGTTGCCAATTAGGGCTCAGGACAGAAATCGCCACAGTGCAAATACATAATAATGACATGTTATGTGCTATTCTACTCACTCCCTTTTAACTGAGGAAGGATCCCTTCACACTTTTATTCGCACACTATCTCACTGTTTGACGCCTTTTTGTGAATGAAAACCAACTTTATATCCAACACAGTTTAACCATCCTTCCAACTTTACCTCTTCAGTATCAGTATCCAACACAGACGACCTATCCCCTCACAGGAAAGTCACACTAGTCGACAATTCGAAATTCACTTAACACCACTTCGTTTAGCCCAGATAGATTTAGAGCATTACTATTAGAACTAGTGCTCCTATTGGTAACCTTTATTAAGAGTCAATTAATTAGAGAGGGTAGTGCCATTATAACAAAAAATCAAACAACCACAAAACTTTGTATCAAGACAACCTTCACAATTCAGTTCCAAAATTCAACCATTTCACAAGGTCTAAAATTTTAAGACAAAAACAGTAAGCAAAAGCATTGTGAATAAAGCAAAAATAACGCGTTTACCTCGAGGCCTTCACTGTTCAATGCCATGGACGTCTGCCTTTGATTAGCAAGTCGACCAATCTCAAAGTCAGTAGAAACTGAACTCTTTGAAAATCCTCTCTCATCTTCCTTCTGTGCTGTTTCTTCAACAGCTTCATACAAGCTTTTCTTAGCACTTTCCTCAATCAAAGAAGTAGGTTTCATTCCTCGTCTACGTAGTTCCTTCATGAACAATGATTCTGTAGGTTCTTCACCTGAAATTGAAAAGTAGAATTAAAATATAGTTTAACGAAAAAAGAGCAATTTCATGAAAAATAGCTAACCTTTGTTGGTTTCATCATCATTTTGGACTCTACAACAAACCCTAAATTCTCTTTTAACTGAAAATTTCAATTTCTTATGACACTGTAATTTCAAAGAAATGAAATCAGAGTCCATCAAAAACGAAGTCGCCTGTAAATCAGATCGAAATCCAAGAAAGGGAGAGAAATTTGATTTCCCAATTTGTAAAGACGCCATTTTTTCCAACCTTTGTTTCCTCAATCGAACTCCTAAACTCGTTAAGACAGAAAAAACAGAGGACGTGTATGAAATTGGGAAGATCTTTTGTTGTCACTAAAAGAGTGTACGTTATCTTTCAGCGGTTGAGTGTTTCTAACTTGCGCAGTCTTTTTTTGTCTACTACTTCTTGTAGCCACAGGTTGCAGAGAGAGAACAAAACTCAGAGAACCCTATAAGCAATGTTGTACCATGATGTGTCACACATTACAAACCGTTGTACACAACTCACGGTAATTTATTTAGAATTTCCGAAACTCAGATCCTGTTGGGTAATGGGTTCGGTTGTTTTCCTTTGTTCTCAGTTTTCATCCAGAGCTTAATTTGACATTTCGAGTGACTACATTTTTACATGGTGTAAAATATCCGAATGACCATTTCTAGGAAAAAAATGTGGTATATAATATATGGAAAACAAGGTGTTTTGTTGTTTTTGATAATCTGCAGGCGAGAACTGATGAGATTGTTGTAAGTATACAAACTCATATGGGTGACTGGTAAAGAATTCAGGATATTTCTCCCATGGTTAAGAATAAACACATGCCTATAATCAACTCAAAAACCTGGAAGAGTCCAGCTTTAGATGAAACTAAAGCCAATTTTGATGCAGCTTTCTGCAAATTTAATAAAAACACAGGAATATGCATAATAAGTCGTGATTTTGCAGGTACAAGCTATGGAGCTTGGGGATGTCGCGCAAAAGCAATAGATCCTGAGCAAGCTGAAGCTTTGGCGTCATTTGAAGCAATAAAGTGGGCAAAGGAACAGGGTGTTACAAAGCTTCACTTAGAAGGAGATAGCGAAAGAGTAGTCAAAGCCATTAATGGAACCAAAGGAGCAGTAAATTGGATCAATGCATGCATAATAGGAGACTCGATTTTTCTTCTAAATAGTTTTACCACATGGAAATGTAGTTTCGTCCATCGTGAAGGAAATAATGTCGCAGATACTATTGCGAAAAAGGCTTTAGCATTTTCTAGCACCCAAGAATGGCAACATCATCAGCTATAACAACTGATATGTCTATGTTAGTTTCAGACTCTTAATCTCAATAAAATCTATTTCTTTCGTATCTAAAAAAAATATTAGAAGAGGGAGCACGCTCCTAAATTCACACTACATCATATATTGAAAGATACTTTCCTTAATTAAATTTAATCGATAACGCTCGTCTTCTAACAGTTGAAATTTCGTTGATTTTCGACTGCTGGTTTCAAAGTAGTGATGGTGGATTAATATACATTTCGAATGTGCTCATTTTTTGTGGGTACGTAGATATTTTTAAGATGAGCACATCCCCAAAATATTAGCTTCGAATACGTTATTGTTTGGTTTTTATTGAGAAAAATATTTCCCAAAGTATGAGGCAATGTGACAATAAGAATATAAAGGGACCCTCCCTCAAATTAAAAAAAGGGATAGAAATCTCAGAGTTTCAATCTGGTCAATGACATGGTAAACTCTTGGATCAACTCAAATAGAAGGACAAGGTGAGTTTTGTGCTAATCTACGTAAGTTTTGTTATTTTCTGCCTCAAATACCCCTAAAATTGAGTTAGTATTCCAACTATAATTAGTTTTTATATCATGGTTATCAAAAGCATGGGTTGTGATTCCCAAGTGAAATATTGATACTATTTCGCATATTTATTTCATTGTTCCTCAGAAAAAATCCAAATTGATTGTGGGAAAGAACTACACCTACCGGAACAAACCAGACAACCATGTATATGTTGGAAAATTAGGGTAAAATAGAGGATGAATACAAATAAGAATGTTGTATTTCCAATGTTAAGGCTATATAAAGATTTGTTTTGGAGATTATCTCGACCTTCTTAATCAATTAGCGACTACAAATAGGTGTGTGAATTATGCCTTCAGGATACAATGAATTCCTTTAATAACGTAATTGGATTTAAGGTTTGTACACCTTGATCCAGCCAAGAATACATAAAAATAAGTTACTAATGATGCTTATAGAGAAGAAAGAAAATAGAAAATTTGATGTGTATGAAAGATAATCAATTCATCACTAATTATAGGGTATTTGCATATGTTCAAGATGCATATTCATCACCAACAGATGACTCCAACAGGTATTAATGGTTTATATTGGAAAAGAACGTATCCGTTAAAGATACATGTTCATCACCACCAATGAGGTCGACCACATCCCAAGGGGACAGCCGCCCTTGGAACCCCTTGTCGTATCTATAAATGCGACGTTTGTGAAAATATCCAACCGTTTACGCCAACAACAGTGAGGATATGGATTTATGAAAAAAGTATGAAGGTGATCGACAGGTCATCCAACCATGCAACACTGATCTTTTTGCTTCAGGTCGACTTAAATGATCTGAGTAATCCAATTTCGAGCGGTATATGCAACAAAAGTGATCAAGGAATTCTCCATTAATTTTATTGAATTTTTTCTGAACATTTGTTTATGTTCATACATAGTTCACCATCGAGTTTAATATGACTTAACTGTGGTAGCAGAATAAGAGTATATCTCCTTTTATGACAATAATAAATGCGTTACATGGTAGCCTTCACCAACATTATTAGGCTTAACATTTTGTGTATGTTAACGAACAATCCACTAGATTTTGTGGTGAATAGTTAGAACTTCTATGGTATTCACCTATTATAGAGGGTTTTCAGTTATATACCGATGTATTGTTTGAACACCATGTATACAATTAGAATTTTACAATGAAAATCATTTAATTATTGTTTTTATGTAACTGAAAACACCATTAAAAATACTAAAAATATTAATACAAGTAAGTATTGTAATAGTATAAAATTATTCGGATATGGATGCAAACAGGTTCATAGTTCCCGCGTTTATCAGGACTAAGACACTAACAACACGGAAATATCTTTCACTACTTAGTCGAGGATTGTAGAATACATTTTTATTTATTTATGTAGATGTCTAACACTTTAACTATTGGCATCAAGGACAATCAATAAGACGTTTTTTTTAAAAAGTTCTTTCTTGGCTACTGTTAACATGCGAGGTCAGATTATTATCGATGCTATAACCAAAACTCGTTGGCAAATCGAGTATAAATTTTAAATGATTCCTCGTAAGAAAATATCAAATTTATAAAAACATTATTTTTGCAGTTAGGTTCTGTTGGAAATGTTATATATACTGCAATAAGAATTAGAAAAGAAGAAGAATGTAAACCCAATTCAAACTAAACCAAAGTCGAGTTAAGGATTATATCCTCTAGCATCAAGACTACCATGTACTAATGCTTGTGGACTATCAATGTCCGTCTCCTAAGATATAACGATTTACTTGTCGATATAGTAGCAGACCAAATTTCGAGAAATGATAAATTAAAACTTAAAGTGATAAACTCTTAATGATAATTAGTTTCCTAATTGTTATTTAACCTAATTATGCATAGTATTTATAGATGATAATAATATATTTCGTCGAATCCTCGTGTTGCTTAATTTTTTTTATTTTTTGTGAACACAGCTCATGAGGAGATTTATTGGTAAAAAAAACTAAGAAAACATAAAGAGGGGGAAACCTTTGTAACAAGAGAAGAAAAAGCAAAAATGGAAACTAAAACATGTTACAAGAATTAATCTACTTAGATATCAAAATATATACAAAGATATACTTGATTTGTCACTCTCTAAGCAGAACTAATGAACATTGATAGCTCATCCCACTATCAGGAATCAGTAGAAGCTCCATGGTTGGCTAAAAAGTCAGTGACATTATTGCCTTCTGAATAAATGTGAGAGCATCTAAAAGGGCTATAATAACGTGCATCGATTCACACTTAATCCATATGCGAGTCATCCTATGGTGCAAGCAGTTCTGAAAACATGAATATCACCCCGGAATTATGCATAAACATAATTATCTATACCAATTAGTTGAACCAAACAACCCATCATTAAACTATTATAAATTCGAAAAACACCACCACAACCAGCACGTCCTGGATTTCCTCACAAGCAACCATCTAGATCAATCTTAATTATTATTATTTTTTTGAAAGGTGCAATCGATTCATTAAACTCAAACATTTGTTACATTTCTTGAGTATTTGGTCCCAATTTTATCATCATAAATGATGTTTGAAAGGAAAGGTCCAAATTTTTGTTGATGACGAAGTTAGTTGTCTTGCTTGATGTTGTACTGCTTGGTTTGCTAGTTCGTCTGCTGCATGGTTTGCTTCTCTGTACGCATGTTGTAGCCTCGTTCATGGGATCTATTACATTAGTTCTTTGATTTCCTTGAGCATTGTTTATAGGTACCAAGGTTGCTTGTCTCCTGATTGTTGTGGTAGTTGGATTACCAGTTATGAATCCATTTCAAACCAAACCTTGTCTCATTATTGTTAAATTTTTATTCTTAATACTAGCAGTAGTCCCCAAGTCTCTACCGTGGTTGATGTTGTAATCCCTAAAGGTGTAACCATTGCAACGAGAAGTGTGTCATTGGTGTCTCTTCCTATAATTCCTTCTCCATCTGGTTTTGGTTTGCCTTTTGCTGCTCCATCTGTGTTGATTTTAATCCATTCTTCAGGTGGTGCCTCCCAACCAATCATGATAGTTGTCATTTTCGATGTAGATCTTTGATTTGGTTGGTATAAATATGAGTGAAGGCCTGGTAGAATTGGCATTAAGTGTTGTTGTGCACATAGATATTCTTCAAACATAACCTGGATTGTTTGATTTATTTGAGTCGGTGATTGAGGATGATTCTGGTAGACTGTTGCGTTTCTTGTGAACCATAGATGCCACAATGTAAAGGCAAAGAGTTCCTTAATCTTTTTTGGAAGCTTCTGATGTAGTGCTTCCTATATGGTTGTAGGTTGATGGTATCTGTTATTCTGTTGGTTTGTTGGGATTTTTTGGTTGATTGCCAGTATGATATGCTGCCAGAAGGTGCAAGCTCGTAGACAGTGGAACAAAAGGTGCCGAGCCGTCTTTGATGTGGTGTTACATAATGGACATATATTTGATATATTGATGTGTCGTTCTGCTAGGATGGTGAATGTTGGTAGTCCTTCTAAGATGACTTTCCATAATAAAAGCCTGATTTTTGGGGAGGATTCCAAAGTCCAGATGGATTTGAACTGCATTGGGTTGGGTGCGTCGGTAGGGGGTATGGATTGTGGTGCGGTAGTGGTTGGTGGTGGGTTATTGTTGCCGTGGTTGTTTGGAAAGGTTTGGTTATTGTGAGTTTGTTGGTTGATGTGTAGGGTATTCATCGGGTGTTGGTTATTTTCGGGTTTGGTTTGATGGGCTATAAGGGTTTGGTAACCGGTTTTTGTGGAGTACTTTCCAGTAGTTGTGAATGGACAAATTATGGTGTCCGGTTGTGGGGGTTTGTGGTAGGTTGATATTGGTAATGTTGTGGGCCTTTGATGATTGAAACATGGTATGTATGAGTCCATGATTCCATGATTCCATGAGTTGTAGTAGGGGTGGATGAGATTGGAGATCATGATATTTGGTAGTGGTGGATGGATTGGTGTGTTGGTTTGGTGTGGTATCCAATTTCCTAATAATGGTGTGTTTTGGCCATTCCCAATTTTTGATAAGTGTTGATGGTGGATTTTCGACAAAGGTCAAAATCATAAAATCATGATACTGCATGTTTCTGACCCGACTTCAGGAATGTATGTGACAATTCATATTTTATGATCCGTAAATAATTTCACGATCTCTGACTAAGCAAACATTCCTCTCAGATCTATGGTGAATATTTTTCTCGAAAGGCCTCTCAGCTGAGCGTTCGATGTTTCACATATTTCATCATCATCTCTACATAGAATCAAAATGATTGGGCGTCTCCTAGACATAATGTTTGTTAGAGATCTTAATGCCTTCAGGACGTCACGCTGCTCGTTGTTCCCTGACTACGTAGAGAGACCGTATATAGAATCTCTTGATGATTGGGCGGTTCCTAGGTATAATGTTTGTTAGAGAGCTTAACGCCTTCATGACGTCACGCTACTCGTTGTTCCCTGACTATACACCCCATCAGAACGAGTATGATGATTCTATTATCTCATATCTCGATTCTGCAAATAGATTAATTCTAGCGTGTCATTCATCAACTAAATTCCTAAAAAATAATCTATTTTATCTCATTACTCCGTTCCATGGCTGATCCTCAGCTGGATTCCATGGATTAGTAATAGATAACCATTTTATTTCATTACTCCGTTCCATGAATTCTCAGTTGAATTCTATGGATTAGTAATAGATACTCAATTAATTTTATTGCTCCGTTTCATAACTTATTCTCAGCTAAATTTGATGGATTAGTAATAAATATTCATTAATTGGGCATCTGGGCCATCACCGAGTAAGCCCTGAAAATGGTGCGAGTTTTCTCAACTAATAATGCACAAACGAGCACTCGAACGCACGAACGAGCATTCAAGAATATGGACGAACGAGGAACCTATGTAACTAGGAAGGAAAATAATATTAAATAAAATAAACAAGAGGCATAGTACCGGACCCACGGGCCGGACGGTCCCCCTCTTTCGTTATTTTATTTTATTTTAATTTATTATTTCCCTCATCTCATGAGGACTCCTTCATTTGAGCAAACTCCCTCGCTTGAGCAAAACTCTTAGTTTCTCCATACTTTCCATCAAACGATGAAAAAATAGGGAAAGGTGTCATGGGACCGAGCCACCTAGATGGACGGCCATGCCCTAGCCGTGTCCGGTCCCATACCTTTCAATTCCTTATTTTCTCATATTATTATTTCCTTCATCTCACGAAACTCCATTCGTTTGAGCGAAAACCTTAGTTTTTCAATATTTTCTCAAATATTGCTCAAACCATGAAAAAGCCAAAAAGTCAAATGGTCACATGACAGAGTAGGCTTCTCACATCAAGAATTAAAATATCATTATTTTAATATTCTCAAAATATTGGTCGCACAAGCAAAGTTGTACTTGCTCATTTGAGCAAAATTGAGAGTTTCAGTCAAAATCAAACTCTTCTGAAAATCCAAAATATTGCTCAAACGTGCACCAGAAAACACCAAAAACTCTCAGGATTGAGACACGGGAAGCATGGTGACACAGGCGTGCCACCTTGACCGACCAGGGTCGGCCCTTAGGCTTGCAAGGAGCCAGTCCCACACTCTTTCGTAATCTTGACATAAATATCTCTCAACAGTTCATATTGGGCCCAAACTCTCTCCAACCAACTTTGGATTTGCTCAATCGACCATCAGCTGGTCCCACGACCACCAAGATCCAGTCCATGACCCCTTGGCTGGTCCCTTATCTCTCCATAACTAGGTTTTATTACCTGACGCTCAGACGAGCATTATTTTAAAAAATGATTAAACCATCATTTGATCATCCTTTCACCAACCGGTCAACAGAGGACTTTGGTGCATGCTCACTCGAGCACATGGGTGCTACATGGTTGGCCATCATCCCATGTAGCTGGTCCCTCCTTCACTCAGTGACTTATTTTCATTAAATCATCAATTGATCAGCAATCGATCAAAATTAGGGTTTCGAACTGAATGCTCTGCAAATCATGATTCTGGGCAACTTTAAACACTATTTTATTTATGTTGATCCAGCAATCAACAGCTTAATTAATTATATAATATTTGGCCCAGTTACCAATATTTTAATTAATATTTTATTTGGTCATGTTACCAATAATTCATTGAATGAGCAATATTTGCTCAAATGCTCGAATATTGATTCAACTATCAATATTCAACAATTCATCATACACGCAATATTTGCTTAGACTATCATGTTGATTCAATTATCAACCTCATTCATTCGAAAACTATATGTCCCAACAGACATGTTCAATCCATGAATCCTAAAGCATTCAATCATGATCGACTGAACAATACTTAGACTCATCGTCTAATCGGTCAACAATTGACTAATTGAATACAAGTCTGCCTTGCAGACTCCACAAATCATAAGACATCAATCATGTCACATGGGGGGATATTAATTAGGGTTTTGGTCTGGCGGCCTACGGCACGTGTGTCCATCCACGATGAGAAATGTGAGTAAGTTATGCAAGCAGTTGAGGGAGTTAGCAAAGTAGTGGGTGGAAAATCAACCAACCCTCTTACGTACAAGGAGCTGGTACAACCACGATTTCTCACTCTTTCACTCAAACATCACACTTACTGGAAATCAATGTGTCTATTATTCTGGAAATATAAATAATCTTTGAATCCATGATTGAGGAATATAGACAACGTTTGTCTAAGAAGAATTCTGATCCGAGCAATCACTCTCAAGAATTCAATCAATCAACCAGAACTTATTCGAACTCAACAGTTCACAGAAAACTTAAACACATGCACAATCTTTGATCACTATTGACCTCACACACTTCTCAGCTTTCCTCCTACAGATCAACCTTCTTCCCTCTTTGTGACCGAATTGACTCTGGAACGACTATTTCTTGGTTTAGGACAGAGTCCTACAGATTGATCTCTCGAACTCAAAGCACTTACATGCAGTGCATCTATTTGAGGTTAAGCAGTTTGCTCGGTTGAGGAGCCTCCGTCCGCACGGTCGTCTCTCCACTTCCTGAAAAACCAACAAATCGTTTTCCCCCATCAACAATAAGCCATGTTCCTGCAAAAAAAAACAGCTAGGTTAGTCAAAATTTTCCACATGGGGCTTGTAGTTTGCTTCGGTTTTGTTATTGGATGTACCAAGAGTGGAGTATTGTTTAGGTATTTATCCCTTACCATTATTTTCCAAATGGATTTGTTGTCTCCATGAACCTGCCAAACTTTCTTCAAGAGTAGTGCTTGGTTATGTTCACGAATGCGCCTGATGCTAGTGCCTCCCATGCTTCGTGTCTTTGCCACCTTGTGCCATCCAATTGGGTGTAATTTTTTTGTGTTCTTGTCATGGCCCTAAAAACAATTCCTTGTGACTCTGTTTGTTCGATTATGTATGTGAACTGGTAGAAGTTGGGTCTGCATCACATGGTTTGCCATTGGGAGCAGCGAAGTTTTGATGAGTATCTCTCTCTTGGCCTGATTTACACACTTTGAAATCCAACCATTGGTTTTCATCTCCATCCGATTTAGTAGTTCTGTGAACATGTGTGCACTGTTGCGTCCTCTTTTGAAATGGACCCCCAAATACATTGGAAGGTGTTGGGCCATTAGTTATCGAATTTTTTTTTGGATCCCATTGATATCATTTGGGTGCAGCTTCGAGTGGTGGATAACTAAGGATTTATCCTAGTTGATATGTTGTCCTGCTAATGTTGAATAAGTTGTGAGTAGATTTTGTAGTGTGCTGCACGTCTCTTGCTCCGCTACGCATGTTAGAAACAAATCATCCGCATACATTAGATGGACGAGAGGGGTGATAGTTGGGGAAATTTTGATTCCCTTGATGTTTCCTTGGTGTTGTTGGTGGCCCAAATTAGATGAAGGATTTCTGCACATATGATTAATAGGTATGGTGATAATAGGTCGCCTTGCCGGAGTCCCCTATTTGGCTTTATGTTGTCAAATGCCGCACCATTGACATTTATGGAGTATGTGATCGTGGTTACACACATCATGATCAAGTCAATGAATCCCACTAGGAATCCAAGTGAGGACATGGCCATTTTAATGCACGGTTCTAGGCTTGTGTAACCGTACCCAAACTTGTACATTAGATGGTTCAACAATAATTAACCAAATGGTTAGACATATGATAACTTTCATATCAACAATATTCTTCTTCACCATAACTAGTTCAAATGACTCAAATGAACTAGTTAGAGAGTTGTTCAATTGCAAGGAAATCTTATGTGAAAAAGCGGGGGTCTAACAGCCACACCCAATCTTTCACTTAACAATCTGTATGGACTAACTCCGAGTTTCTTTCTAAAGAATCAACTAGACAGTCATACTAAATCTAGATAGAAATATCTCAAGGAGAGATTATCTCTATCTTCTTTTGATTTACTCAAGATAATAGAAATCAGCGAGTCTTAATCAAATATAAGGAATAACTTGGATGGTACCAAAGACCAATATCCAAGTGTCAATCAATGTAAATCAACAACCAAAGGTTGGATATTCTAATTGATTGATCTTCAACGCACAACCTGTATTATTTCAATTATAAAGATAAACAATATAATGCGGAAAATGAAATAACACAAACACCAGAATTTTGTTAACGAGGAAACCTCAAATGCAGAAAAACCCCGGGACCTATTCCAGATTAAACATACACTGTATTAGGCCGCTACAGACACTAGCCTACTCCAAGCTAACTTCAGTATGGACTGTAGTTGAACCCCAATCAATCTCACACTGATCCAAGGTATATTTAAGCTCATACGCCTCTGATCCCAGCAGGATACTACATACTTAATTCCCTTAGTTGATCTCACCCACAACTATGAGTTGCTACGACCCAAGTTCGATGAACTTTAATAAACCAATCTGTATCACACAGAAAAGTCTACAATAATAGATAATTCATATCCCACGAATATACCTAAGAGTTTTTATTCTGTCTTTTGATAAATCAAGGTAAACAATAACCAATTGATAAACCAGACTTATATTCCCGAAGAACAGCTCAGTATTATCAATCACCTCACAGTAATCTTAATCGACGCAACGAATTTTTTTTTATGGAATCACAAACGATGAGACGAAGATGTTTGTGACTACTTTTATATCTTGCCCATCGGAGATAGAAATCTCAAGCCAATTATTTCAATTGTACTAGTACAATAGAAACAATAAGATAAAATCATACAACTACAAGAAAAGTAGGATCGGTCTGGCTTCACAATCCCAATGAAGCCTTTAAGTTGTTAACCTGGTTTAGAAGAAGAAACCAAAGGTTAAAGGAGAATCAACTCTAGCTTATCACAACTAGTATCACACAGAATATGCGGGGATTAGGTTTCCTAGTTGCTAGAGTTCTCCCTTATATAGTCTTTCAAATCAGGGTTTGCAATCAATGTTATCTTGTTAACAAAGCACTCAATATTCACCGTTAGATGAAAACCTGATTGGATTCAAGCTAATATTTATCAACCGTTAGATCGAAAATATAGCTTGTTATACACACATGTAATGCATATTTTTAGGCTTGTAACCGTACCCAAACTTGTACATTAGTTGGTTCAACATAGTTAACCAAATGGTTAGCCATATGATAACTTTCATATAAACCATATTCTTCTTCACCATAACTAGTTCAAATGACTCAAATGAACTAGTTAGAGAGTTGTTCAATTGCTTAGATATTTATGTACTACACAAGACACAATTGAAGCAAAAACGATTTGATTTACTCGAATCAGTTCATGAACTATATAGCGACGGTTTGCAATTGCATTCCTTAGTTTATAAACATAATTCACAAACATCGTTTTTAGACATAACCTACTCAAGTTCGCGGACTTAAGTTCCCGGATGGAGTTCAAAAACTCTAGCAGAAATTCTCAGGTCGAGAACTTCCGCCAGTTCGCGGACTGAATCTCACGCGCTTCTCCGGTTCTCTTGATCAACAAAGTTCTCAAACTTTGGTTCAAGGAATAAGGACTTATATTGTCTAAATTCTCATTCCAATCATTGAAACATTCTCAGAGGGAGTTATATAGTTGTTATTCACAAACTATTTTTCATCAGAGCAATTTTCAAAGTGATTGAAACTTAACATGACTTTCGTAACTAGGCAAAGGTGAACTTGGATAAATTGAAAGCATTAACAACCCATATTTCGGGAAATAGATAAGCGAGATATACTCAGCTCGAAATACCACATGTGTATAATCTTAGTCTATATAGTAAAATGACTTTTTTCTCAAGATAGGAGATAGAGTAGATAGACTTTTGAGTGATAGATAAGTTCAAGTCTCCACATAACTTTTAGTCAATGAAGATCCACCAGTTCCTTGAGTGGTCCTTCGTCTTGTATGATGATTGCCATGGAGTTATTGAGCTCAACTACACTTTCTATCCTAGTCCGAGACCTTAGCTATAGTAGACTAGAAATCAAGACTTTATAGTTTTGATCACTAACATTGACAAACATGCTTGAGATAACAACGCATGCGAGTTTAACCGAGCAATGCTCTAACAATTTCCCCCTTTGTCAATTTTAGTGACAAAACTATCAATACATATGGAATACAAAAAATATATAAATAAATTTTGTAGCTCCTATTCCACATGTATAATCTTCAACATTACTCGAAATCTTCGTATCTTCCAAGTACTCCAATGATCCCAAAGGTTGTAAGTTTAGCTTCATCATTGTTGAAAATCCATATCTATAACAACGAGAAAAAAAGAGTTCTCAATCATTGTTATACAGTGTCATAGTATCATTACACAACGTCAAAGTCCAATTGCATCACAACTTTAACAACAATACTATGGTAATATGTCACTCCCCCTTAGTAAATACTCCATCTCACATGGAAAACACTCTCCCTTACATAATAATCAGAAAACCATATGTATTTGCAGTATGAACTACATATTAATTCTCCCCCTTTTTGTCAATAAAATTGGCAAAGGTACAAGAACGGGATCATAATAAAATTTCCGCAAGAGACATTTCATGACCAAAGGTAAATGTATATATCATCTTGTTTAGATGCAATCATAAATCCGAAGCTAAATGCATTCATCAAGGAGTCTATAAAGATACAAGATAACCCCTATAAATTTCCACAGCCGAACTCCCCACAAAGATTTGGCAATTAAGCACAAGTTCAATTAAGAACTCTCCCCCATAATATGTCATTCCCGAAGGAACAACAAGAGCGACCTTCATTTCAAAAGAAAATAAGGATTTTTTTGGACAACAAATCACATACAAGTATGAATTTGAATCCAAAAGAATATTCAATCAAATTAACCGTAAGCGAACCCATGATTAGTTCAATCAAATATGCTCAACACAAGTAAACTTATGGAGACTTAAAAACTCAATTAGATTAATCACAAGAGAACCCATAATTAATCTAATTGGAATACACAACTAAACTAATCACAAAAGTAATCAATTTAATTGTTCATACTCACATAATAAAATCTATGGAGCAATGACTAAGTTAATCATGAAAATAATCAACCCAGTCAAAAACGCTCAAACATAAGAAAACTTACGGAGTCTTAACTAAATAACCAAAAAGATGATTCATTTAGTTCAATATGCTCGACATAAAGTACCTTACGGAACAACAACTAAGCTAATCACAAAATCAACTTTGGTTGTTTAGTGATCAACATAAGACACGTTACGGAGCCTCACAGTAATACACAAAAAAAATGGATGAGGGAAGATCAATTACTGCGGAATACACAAGGATTCATTTTATGTTCGATCACCATTTGCACAATGACATACAATAGACATAATCCTTGAATTACAAAAGATTTTAACTTATCTTCCATCAAAAATTGACATAATATGCTTAACTTTTGTATTTGTCAAAAGTCCATTCATTCTTTCATCAATACTTGCATATCAACTCATGAACGACTTTACTTTTGACAACATATGGGGCAATCAGGTTCACTGACGTAAACACACATATCCCATAACAATATTGCAATATATAATACCATAAAGATTAATACTACAAAAATCATCTTCCAAACAAGTTTAGAATTTAAACCAATAATGTAGTTGCAGGAAATCCTACACTGCACCCCTCACAAGAATCCACAATTATCAACATATATGTTAAGATTAAAAATAACACTTTATTGATTAATTCTCAGAAATGTTACAAGAAATGGAAGAAATCAAGAATACAACCGCTCACAAGAACTTTCTCTCTCCTCAAAACTTTCTTCATACTCTAAAATTGATCTATTTCTTCTGGGTCTAATAGTTCTCTTTATATAGGATAGTTACATAGTGGATGAAAGCTAAGTTATCCCTTATTTTTGGATCTGACTCGCGATACTCTCGCAGTAGTTGTAATGCTTATTCTCGCAAATGTTGTAATCTTCGCAGGATCGTCATGCTCTCCCCGTGTTTCTGCCACCGTCATCCGTTACGTCATTCTTTGAATCATTTTTTGAGTCAGACTGCGATGCTCGCAGAGTGTCGTTGAAGAACTCGCAGAAAAGTTGTTTATAAATTTCGTAAGAGCACTGCTGTGGCGATATTCTGATCCTACATCTTGCCTCTTCTCATGTCTTTTATGCGAAGGGGAAAAGATCATGAGAAATTGAAATCTTTTGAAATGCCGCAAATGTCTATCTATTCACGTTCTTTTGTTCAGACACGTATCTGCATCCCTCGCCAGATTTATTACACGTATATTTTTATCCATTCAACTTCTGACGCGTTCTTTTCAACCGCTGCACTCCAACCGTTCACGTATTTTCTTTGCATTAATTGCATTTATCTTCTCGAGATTTTTTACCTTATATATATATCTTCTTAACTCTTCACTTTTCTTCTTTTTACTTTCTTCTTCCTTCTTTCTACAATCTCTCTGCAAATTCACTATTCTTACGTAAATTCCGCATCCGCTGCTGTTGCAACCTTTCTTTCGATCTCCTACTCTTTTCTTCATTCCCATACTTACTAAGAATGGCTCCATCTGGTCGTAAAAATCCCATCGCCTTTGAGCAACTATAAAATAAACTTAAGGACGAAGGTTTTGCTTTATCTACCATCCCTGATCAAAACCCTAAAGCCGAACTTTCCATTAAATTATTTTCTGATCATCTGTGTTCTCGCGAGAATATTATAGTCTCGCTAGGTCAGCTTGAAGCTGGTCTTCCCATTCCTCTTTATGATCCTGAGCTCCCTTTATTCTATGAAATACTTTCTCATGCGAGATTCTCACGTACCATATATCAGTTGAGTGGGGATTGCATTCGTCTGATGCTGGAGTATGCTACTCGCGGTGCTGGTAACAAATCTCTTTATCCTGATAAAGCGAAAAATCCTAAATTCGCTGATGTTCCAATTATTCATGCGAAGTATACTGTAGATAATTTCTTCACAAATTATGATATAATCCCCATGAGGAAAGATAGCACTTGTTGGGGTGTCCGCTTACAAAAGAAGGATGACATTGCTGAAGATAAAATTCTCATGTTGGATATTTACTGGCATCCGGGTAATAATAAAGGTACGCGTCATTCTAGTGATGATAAATGGTGTATTTTCCCATTATTTCTAAAGGGTCCCTACATCTGCGGTCCTCATGTTTTACTTGCGAATCTCGTAGAGTACCAGCCATGGGTGTTCAGCTGGTCTGATAGGAATAAAGAGGTATGCTCTCTCAATTTTTTGCATAAATTATCATTATCATTATCATCTTCCTCATGCTTTTATACTCTCGCTGACTACTCCAATTTTTTCCAGATTAACAGGCTAAAAACTAGCTATCAGAAGCTTAGGAAACCCAGTATTATCAGCTCTTAAGTTACTCACAGATGAAGTAAGAAACATTCCTTGTGATTCTTAACAATATATTGTTTCCTCTATTTTTTATCTTTAGCTGTGTTTGAAGGTTATCGAAGAAATAGATCCTGTTAAAGTTGTAAGGACCTAGGGAAAAGACAAAGGTGCTGCTTGCAAGGGGAAATCTGATGCTTCTCGTAAGGAAAAGTCTGGTGCTCCTCCTTTAAATAAAATAAAAGCTCAATCTCCTTCTCCTTCAACTCATCAATCTATTGAAAGTTCAAGTGATAATACTGATAATGACGATGATGATGATGATGATGCTGATATCTCTTCCACGAAGGAATCCTCCCATCCTGAGTCTTCTATGGCTCATCTATCCAACATTTTTACTAATACCATGCAAGTAATTGGTGATACCCCTCTGACTAATGCTTGCAAGTCTATAGCTTCCATCTGTGATGCCCCTCTCCTAAAGAATAATGAATCTCTTCGCTGGGTATCAAGATCTATATCTCCAAATTTCTTACATTCACTTAACAGCTTGGTAAATTTTCATACTTATATTTTCCTTCTCTTTATTTTCATTTTGTATTTATAATTAATTTTTAAAGTTCGTTGTATTATTTCGCAGGCTGGGAAATCTTCCTTTGCAATTGTCTCAAATTTGGAGAAAATACGTGCAGTTCTCGCAAAAAAAAAAACGCTAATCTTCGCAAAGAGAATGAAAAATTAAAGTCTGAATCTCTTACTCTTCGCAAAGAAAATGAAGAATTAAAATCTGATTCTGTTAATCTTCGTGAGCAGTTAGAATCTGGATCTGTTGGCCTTCATGAGAAAATCAAACGATTAGAAACTGAGCTCTCTTATTCGCAAGATAAGGTTGCTAGTCTCCAACCTGCGAATGATCAACTTTTTGGTAAGAACTTTTTCTCTTTTTATTTTATCCACATATTCCTTTGTGTTTTCTTATTTGGTTAGTCCTCTTCGCAGATATTTACGAGCTCTCTGATGAAGCTGTATTCCTTCGTTCTTTTCCAAATCCAATAGATGATGATACTCTCCTCAATCGCCTTAATGATTCTTTGAGCAATTTTTTAAATGATGAAATTAAATCTCTTTCCATAGATGAACTTAGATTCAAACTTCACCTCTTAAAAATCGAGCATAGATTCAATTTGGGTTTAACCAATAAATTTAAATGCCTTAATATTGATTCATAAGAGGAAACTAATAGATTAAAAAGCAAGAATAGTGATCTTATTGATGAGAAAGACCTTATTGCTAAAAATGGTGCTCAAGCTTTAGCAGATTTCCATAAAACTCTTCTCAATATTCAAGTTGAAAGAGATAGACTTATCTGCGAAAATAGAGATCTTCTTGAGAGGGAGAATCAAATTCGCCCCTGCCTTCTTATTAGCAATGATGATGAATTTGCTTGGGCTGCGAAAATTCTTGACAATGCCATAAACAATTTAGGCGTAGATGTTAGTCTTCAAGATGATCATTCTGCCCTGATTAAGGATATGATCTTGCAAAGAGAAGGTTGGTATTCTGGTTTTTCCATTAATCCATTTTGTAGCTGTATATTCACTATTTTATTAATATGCTGTCATTTGTTCGCAGTATCTGAAGAAAACTTTTGCCAAAGAGTTAAAGAGTTGGAAGAAGAAAAAGGAAATCTCGCAGGACTTTTGTCTTCTCGCAACGAGAAATGTTCCAAATTCAAGAAGCAACTTCAGATTTCTCTGGAGAATTTCATCAATGTTCTTGTTGGTGTTCGCAATGATTCTATTAATATGGTCTGCGATGATCATAAAATTCCTTATTCTACTTACCCTTATCTCGCGAACGAAATTCCAAATAATATTCCTGACCTTGTCATCTCTGATAGCGAAGCTGAAGAAGATGAAGATGAAGATGAAATTGAAGAAGAGGAAAAATCTGGTGAAGACAATGATGGATCGAAATAGTTTTGTCTTCCTTTTTAATCTTTTTGTAATATTTGTACACTTATCCCTTTCTTCTTGTAAAATATTGCTGCGAATTTCTCCAGCTTCTAATGTTCTTTGGTGTATAGAGCTGCATACATTAGAAAACAATTCCTTTTTGCAATATAGTTAGTCAATATGCTTACTAATTTTTTAATTATCTGCGTAAATCTGTCATATAAAGATGAATAATAATTTTATCATTCTGTTCATTCCCATACTTGCCTCTGTTATTCATCTGCAATATGAAAGATTGAGCTGATTAGTTACGAATAAGATTTGTTTGTAAGTTTTTGCCTCAATATCTGCATAAATTTCGCAAGTCATATCTGCTTATTCTCATGATCTCTCAGTAAATATCGCATCCATTCAATCTTGATCTCTTGTGGTCTTATTTTTCCTTCCTAGTTAAAGGTCTTATTTAGCCACATTTTGTTTTGGCGACAAAATCGCAGGACGTCCTTACATTTGCATGTAAAGACCCATTGATCTTGTCTTATCCTTATCTTGTCAATTTTTTGCGACAATATGACAGGCCTAAGTTTTCTTGCGAACAAATCCCCATGACATTGCAGTCTTGCGATGAAATCGCAGGACGTCTTTACACTTTCATGTAAAAACACATTGATCTCATCTTATCTTTTTCTCTCGGATTTTTTCCTATGTATGATTGTTTCACAAATATGACAAGACTAAATATTCTTGCGAATATAAAGCCTCATGACATTTGCGTCTTAAGACACTTATCAGCTCCCTAATGGAGGGTGCCTCCCTTATCTTCTCCCTGGTTGCCCCTTCAAGGAGGCGTACATCGGTCATACAAGACTAGCTCCTCCCATCCGGTCTTGACAACAACCAGTTGTTTTCGCAGCCTCTTATCATTTTTGCCTATATGGCTTATAGTTGCGAGACTGCACCCTAGGTGGGGTTTTCTTTGGGCCGAGTGCATCTTAGACAAGACTTGCCAAGAATGGCCATGGTAGTTTCATACGCCCCGGGCACCCTTGCATTAACCGTGTACCTCGACGCCTTGGTCATACTTTGCACTCCTTAGAAGAGACCTTCGATCTTCCAACTGTTAATATATATATAGTTGGAAATCCAAAGTATCTCTCCTGGATAGGTTTTATTTAACCCAACATCTTCATGACTCAGGTTCCAGCGGCGGTATAACCTTATCCCTGAGCCATGCATACAAATACCCCCTTATATGACGTACTTTAGGTCTTACATTTGCCTCTTGCGAAATTTTTGTTCACGAACTAGGGTGTACGCCATAAAGGTTCGTCCCATTCTAATGTCTCTGCAAAATTTTATCCGCGTTTCTGCGATTTTTTCGCGTTTCTTCAGTCTTTGACTTTCTCTTTTTGCATTTCAGCTCTTGTATAATTTTTCAATTTCATCTTTTTCATTGAATCGAAACATATTTTTGTAAAATTCTCTTCAACAAATCATTTATACATTTCTCATACTTCACGATCTAAAAATTTTACCTTTTCTGCTTCTGATTTTTTGTTGCGCTTTGCTACGTTTTCTCCATCTGCGAGACGCTCGCCATCTATTGGTTTCAGCATATGTTGACTTCGCAGTATTCCTTCTTCTCGTTGTTCTACTGTATCCACCATCAACCTTTCACTTCTTTTCTTTTGTTTGATGTTATGTTTCCATTTTATGTTCTTCGCAACCCTTTCCTTGCAAGATTTCATATCAATTTCATATCACTTTTTTCCTTCAACCCAATCTCCCTTGACGACTCCAACACCGTTGGGATATGGAAATTTAATACACTAGTGGTATGTCGATGCTATACCTAGAATCCCATGCAGCCAAGGTCGTCCAATCAAAGCATTGTAAGGAGATTCAACATTGGCAACACATAATTGAATCTTAGAAGATATTCCCTTCAATGAAATTCGCATTGAAATTTCCCCTTTGGGCTTGTTGGAAGTACCATTGAAACCATAGATATTATAAGTCGATGGTATTAGATCCCTATCTCTTCCTCCCATGGTTTTGTAAGTATGATAAAATAAGATATCCACTGAGCTTACAGTGTCAATTAGAACTTTGTTAATGGCCCAAGAATCTTCAGCTTCATCATCCTCATTTTCTTCATCTTCTTCTTCTATCTGTTTTGGGTTTATTTCTAATCTTACCACTAGTGGGTTGTCATGCATCTCTCCAGGCTCAGGTACGTCTTGTGCAGTGAAAGAAATTATCTGCTTTTGCCACTCTTCTAATGGCAACGCTTTTGCAATATTCATTATCTCTCTTCCATCTGCATCTCTCGCAAAGACTCTGCTTAAAACATTGTCATGGAAGTCTTATATAGTCTTGTATGAATGTATGATGGAGTTACAAGGTAGGTTCTTCGCTTTTACTCCTACTTCTATCACAAATGTTTCTCCTCCTTTTGTTGTATTCACTCTGCGAATTTCTGGAGCTGGGGGTAGTTGCTGAGACTGTGGGTGATTTCTTAGAAAATGGTTTAATTTTCCCTGGTCTATCATCCTCAAAATGATTCTTTTTATATTCCTACAGTTGTTTGTTGTGTGACCATGAAAATGATAATAAGAACAAAATTCTAGACTTCGATTATTTGGATGTGGTTCTTTTCTCATATTCCAGGGTACGGGTATGTCCTCCATCAAAATTATAGCCTCCAAAATTTTCTCTATGCTAGCATTTAGAGGTGGCATCTTAATTTCTTCCCATATTATCTTCTGACTTCCTTGCCCTCTATAATAATTTTGTCTTTGACCACCATAAGTCTCATGCGGCTGATCAAGCCTCTGAATTTTATTATTTCCACCACGACTGAAGAAATTTCTTTCCATTTCGAACTCTTCTTGATATCTGCTTCCCATAGCTACTAATTTCTGTTGTTCATCATCCATACTCTTGCTTCACCTGCGAAGTGCTCGCTACTGTATTTATTAACCTGGGGAGTATACTTGTGTTTGCTGCGATTGAGCTAGTGTTCGCGATGGGATATGACTCCATCTCGTTTTGTTTCTCCTCCAATGCAATGTGTTCTTCTTGTAACTCTCGCAGATCCGTCATGGTAATTATATTTTTGATTATGAAAATTTGTATATACAGTAGATTGGTTGCAAACATAGCAATAATGAAAGATAAAATGAGGTATCTCTCATCTACTCTTCCTGCCATTTCACTGCACATTGTCTTCCATCTTATGGTTAGATGTTTCAAACTCTCGCCAATCCTCTGGTATAGCCAAAATACATCTTCAATACAGGGTCGCGAAGAATTGTTGCTTATATATGCCCCCAAGAATGTGGTTTGTAGATGATTAGAACAAGTTATAGTATTTTTGGGTAACCCTTCAAACCATTTCAGAGCTTTGCCAGTTAGGCTGGATGCAAAATCTTTGCACAATACATCATCATGGTTTTCCCACTGCAGCATACACCTAACATAAGCCTTGATATGTTGAATAGCACAAGTAGTACCATCAAAAATACTGGTTAATGCTGGCAAGTTGCACTTTGGGGGTATTCCTCCTAATTGTACTTCTTGGGTGAATGGCGTTTTCGCAGCTTCTTCAATGGCTTCATCAAGTTGTCTTCTGCTTCCCTCTCTTCTGTTATTTAACATTCCCCTCATTTCTGCTAACTCTCTTAAGATCTGTTCATTTCCAGCCGAATTTTGTTCCATTGGCCTTTTCAATGCAGCTTCCCTTCTTATGCGTTCAAGTCTTTCTTTCCCTGCGAGATTTTGTGCTTCTTCTTAAACATCTTTATTCTTCCTTCTTCCGTGATTTTCTTCCTCACCTCCTTCCTTAATTCGCAAATGATTATGCCTTCCATTTTCTCTTTCGCGATTTTCTTCATTTCTCACCATTTCTCTTCGTTGTGTTTCTATTCTCCTTTGTATTCTATCATATTCCTCATTAATATTACCATTGTTGCGATTCTGTGCTCGTTTCCTTTCTCGATTGTCATGATTATTCTGACATATTGCTTCTTGAAGATCTTGTTCTTCCAATTCTGCTCTCAATCTTTCTTTTTCGCAAGATAGACGTGTTTGTTCAACATAATGTCTCTTAATTTCATCCTCAATTATTCTTCGATTTCTTTGAATTTCTCGCTCATGTAATGTTCTCCTACCTTATTCTCGATTTTCTCCAACGTCTTGGTTATTTCCACCTCCTTGATTTCTATTATCACGTCTATCATCCACAGTTTCACCACGCGGAATGTAGCGATCATTAATCATTTCTTCTTCCCCACAACGCTGCTCTTCATTTGTATTTTGCATTTCCTCTCGAATATTTTCACCATCATTTCTCACAGGGGAATTTCGCCTTACTTCTTCTCTAAATGATCTTGAACTTGATCTTGCAGTACTTCTCGATCTCCTACTTTGTAATCTCAAATTCTCCATTCTTAACTCGTGATTTTATCTTGTTAAATTTGCGCGCTCTTCCGCCTCTAATCTCCTTTCCTCTTGTATTCTTTGTCTTAGAGCCTCTACTGCTTCATTTTCGTCATCTCCATGAATTAATTCAACCGCCTCTTGATCTCTTCCCTCTCGCCTTCAATTTTCTAATTGTCGGTTTTCTGCTTCTTTCATTGAATCTGATCGCCAAGTATGCACGCTTACTCTGTCATAATCCATAGTTCTATCTTGTATTGGTGTTTGCTGATTTGGCTGTTGAACTTGATTTTCTCCATTATTCCTTGTTTTATTGCTCCTTGTTCTTAATCTTGAAGATTATCCTATTTCATTTGTCCCTTCACCTGCAATTCTTCTACTCCTCTTTACGGTTGTAGGTTGTTCTAATGTATTTCTTCTTCTAGCCATTCCTTCAATTTTGATGTATTACTGTAAATCACATAAAAATCTTCTCCAATTTCTTCAAATTCTTACGAATCACAACTTCAATCTTTGCTTAGAAACATCCATGTTTCTAGCGCCATTATGTAGTTGCAGGAAATCCTAGACTACACCCCTCACAAGAATACACAATTATCAACATATATTTGAAGATTAAAAACAACACTTTATTGATTAATTCTCAGAAATGTTACAAGAAATGGAAGAAATCAAGAATACAACTGCTCACAAGAACTTTCTCTCTCCTCAAAACTTTCTTCAGACTCTAAAATTGATCTCTTTTTTCCGGGTCTAATAGTTCTCTTTATATAGGATAGTTACATAGTGGATGACAGCTAAGTTATCCCTTATTTTCGGATCTGACTCGCGATACTCTCGTTGTAGGACCAAAATATCGCCATGATATTATTCTTGCGAGATTAACAACACTTCTGCTAGCACCACCGTGAGTTCTTCAATGATACTTTGCGTGTGTCACAAAGTAACTTAAAAAGTGACGTAATAGCTGACGAACGAAGAAACACGAGAAGAGCATGATTGTCCTGCGATGATTACAACGCTTGTGAGAATTGGCATTATAACTGCTGCGATAATATCGCAAGTCAGATCCGAAATTATAGGACAACTTAGCTATCATCCACTATGTAATTATCCTATATAAAGAGACATAGTAGACTTAGAGAGGGGATGATGTATTTTTGAATGTTGAGAAAGTCTTGAAGAGAGAGAAAGTTCAAGAGAGCGGTTGTATTCTTGATTTCTTCCATTTCTTGTAAACATTTCTAAGAATCAAATAAGAAAGTGTTGTTTTTAATCTTCAAATATATGTTAATTACTGTAAATTCTTATCAATGGTGTAGTGTAGGTTTTCCTTCAACTACATTTTGGAGCCCGAAACAGGGATGAATTGATGATTGTTTGAAGAAAAAAGGTGAAAATTAACATTGTGATTAGAAGGAATTTGGAACAATTAGTGAAGGATTTTACGCAAGTTTCAACAGTTCATTAAGATCAATGGCTAGGAGAAGAACAAATACGTCAGAACCACCAACAACCGTAAGGAGGAGTAAAAGACTTGTGTAGTTGTAGGATTTCCCACACTACACCCTTGTTAATATCTTGCTATAATCAACCCATAATTGAAGATGAAAAACGACACTTTATTATTTTGGTTTCAGAAATGTTTACAGAAATGAGAGAATTCAAGATTACAACTATTCTCTTGAAGTTTCTCTCTCCTCAAGTGTAGTTGCAGGAATTCCCACACTACACCCTATTCAAGAATCTATCAATATTTATGACATAATTTGAAGATTAAGAACACTTTTTCATTAATATGACCTTATGGAATTACAGAAATCAAGAACACAGAACACTTAACAAAGATTTTTCTCTCTCCTAAAAACTTTCCTAACACTCAAAAACTCTTCTCTCTCTGGAACTATTCACCTCCTTTATATAGGTATTTACATAGTGGATTACAGCTCATTTACAGCTAAGATTCCCTTCAATTTCGGATCTGAGTTCTTGCGATAAATCGCAGCTGGCACCGCCTTTATCTTTCGCAGGTTTTATTGATATACCGCAAACATGTCACACTTTCTTCGTGTTTCTGTCATTTTCAGTCATTACGTCATTGTTTAAGTCATCTTTGGATGTGTCGCAGAATATCACTGATGTGCCGCAGAGTAATTCGTTTATTATCGATGCATCGCAGAACAGTGATAATATTCTGCCCCTACATCTTGCCTCTTCTCATATCTTTTCTGCGAAGAAGACAAAGATCATGAGAATTTAAATTTAAATTTCTTGATTTGCCGCAACTCATATTTTTCGAGAATATCAAATACATCTTGTCTTTTCATATTTCCTTTATTTTGACACGTCTCTATATCCATCGCTAAATATCCTACACATGTTTTTCTTTTCTCCATTTATTCCTTGACACGTATTCTTCCAACCGTTGAGTTCTGACCATTCACGTCCTTTCTTCATTGAATGCACATTGATAATCTCGAAAATTTTCCTCTCTTATAAATATCGTCTATGCTAATCCCTCTTCTTCTTTTTACTTTCGCTTTTCTTCTCTGCAACTTCACTATTCATCGTCTTCTTCCGCAAATTCCGGATCTCAATTATTCTTTCAGTTTTTCTTCTTTATTCTTCTTCTCCTTAACCATCGTTCCCATATTAAGAAATGGCTCCTGCTAAAAAATTAGGTCAATCCACTTTCAAAAAGCACCAGCAGAAGCTTCAATCCTTAGGTTTCACACTTTCTGAAATCCCTGATCAATCTTCAGAATCTGATCTCTCCATTGATATTTTTTCAAAATTTCCTTCTTCTAACGAGAATATCCTTATTTCGCTAGGTCAATTAGAAGCTGGCCTTCCTATTCCTTTTTATAACCCAGATCTCCCTCTTTTTTATGAGATTATTTCTCATGCTAAACTTTCGCGAGCAATCTGCCAACTAAGTGGAGATTGTATTAGCCTCATTCTTGAATATGCTTCTCGTGGAGCTGGTAAAGGATCTCTTTATCCTGATGATGCGAAACATCCTGATTATAAGAAAATTCCAATTATTCCAGCGAAATATACCGTGGAAAACTTCTTTGCGAATTATCAAGTGATTCCAATGAAGAAAGAAAGCACGTGTTGGGCTATTCGTTTGAATAGGGATAAAAAAGTTGCGAAAGATAAAATCCTTATGCAAGATATAGACTATCATTCCACCAGAAACAATATTCCACTCTTCTCCAAAGATGATAAATGGTGTAGATTTCCTCTCCTCCTTGAAGGTCCATATATTTCTGGTACTCTTAACCTTCCTGCGAATCCTGCATATCTTGCGGCTTATCATCCTTGGATTTTTAATTGGCCATGAAAAGAATTTGAGGTATATCTCGCGAAGTTAATCATTATTCGCAAATTCAGATAAATATACTATTCTTACTAGTTATTGAATTATTTGTTATCAGATTGTAAAAATGAAGGCTAGCTACATCAGTACTGGGAATCCCAATCTCCTAAATTTTTTGAAAACCTTTACAGATGAAGTAAGAAACATTATCTTATAACTTTTAACAATATATTGTTGCCCCTGTTTCTTATCTTCATGTGTGGTTATTTTCTAGGAAATCCCATTTGTCGCAGTAGTTGAAGCCAAGGATAAAGGCAAAAAAGTAATAACTCCAAATGAGAGTTCTGGCACTTCTCCTCATCGCAATGAGAATCAAACTGCTGAGAGTCCTCCAAAAAAGAGAAGAAAAACTCAACCACTTAAAGACATTTCTTCTGTCGCTGAAAAAGATAATGAGGTTGAAGAGAGCGGAAGAATTAATAATGATGATACCATGAGCACCTCTTCATTACGTTTTTCCTCCGCAAGAGTTAGATCTGCGATGGGTCTTTCTTAACCTGAGACTCCTATGGATCAATTGTCAAATATCTTTAGAAATCCCATGCAAGGTATTGGTGATGACGATACTGCTCATGCTTGCAATTATCTCTCAAAAATCTGCGATGATTCCATCTTAACCAATAATAAATATCTTAAAGGAGTCTCGATATTTATCAATCCAGATTTTCTTCATGCACTAGCTTTATTGGTATGCCCATTTACACTTGTCATGAATTTCGAAGATCTTCTTTTTACCCTTACTTATTTTCTCTTATCTGCCACAGACTGCTAGAGTTTCTTTTTCCGTTGCTTTGGAATTAGAAAATAGATTATCATTATCGCAAAGAAGGCTTACTGATTCACAATCTGAGTCTGCGAAACTTCGCGAAAAGAATAAGCAATACGAAGATGAAATATCCATTCTTCGCGAAAAATGTAAACAATTGGAAGTATCTGGGAATACTGAGCTCCTTAGCAAGAATAAATTGCTTGAAGTAGATTTTGAAGTTCTTCAACAAAAACTAGCTGACAAGGAGAAGTTCTGCAAACAAATTATTGGTATGATTTATTTTATTTTATTTTTACTTTCTTCTTTCTTGCTATTTTAGCTTATTTAAACAACCATTTTGCAGATTCCTATAACCTTACTGATGAAGCTCTTATTCTTAATTCTTTTGATGAATCCATTCTTCTTCAGCGTCTTAATGACGCTTTAAATAATTATTCCGATGAAAAAATTAATGCTCTATCTATCGATGAACTTAGATTTCACATTTCGCTTATAAGAATGGATTATAGATCTACTTTGAGTATATCCAATAGTTTTAAGACTTGTAGAGATGAATTTGGAAAAAGAATCAAAACCTTGAAAGCCCAAAAGAAGGAACTTGAGAAGGAGAAAGAATGCATTACTCTTCAAGGCGCTGAAGCTCTATCAAAGTTCCGCAATGCCCTTATTGACACTGAACTTGAGAGAGATAGACTTAAGGATGAAAATATTGAACTTATTAAAAGAGAAAAACAGATCCGTTCCCATCTTTTCATTCAAAATGATGATGAATTCGCATGGGCTGCGACAGTTCTCGATAATGCTAGGAAAAACTTAGCAATAGATGTCAGTCTTCACACTGAACAGGCAACCTTGATACAAGAAATGATTCATGAAAGAGAAGGTTATTTATTGCTCCTCTAACATCTTTATATTTTTTGTAAATTCTTGATAAATTTCTAACTTGTTATTGTGTTATCGCAGAATCTGAAGAAAAACATGCTAAAAGGATCGCAGAACTTGAAGAAGAAAAAAGTGGTCTTGCGAATAATCTTGCTTCCCGCAATGATAAGATCACTAGACTGCGAAAGAAGATAAAAATATCTAACTCCAATTTGCATAGTAATCTTCTCACTGTTCGCAATAACGCTATTGAGAAAGTATGCAATGATAATAACCTCTCTCTTAGCCTATATCCATGCCTCTTGGAAAATATCCCATCCAGATCTGAAGTACCAGTTATTTCTGACAGTGAGGCTGATATATATGAGAATGAAAGCGAAGATGAAGAAGAAACTGATGATGAAGATAATGAAGACAAAGATGAAGATAATGGTGAAGATAAATCTCAATAATTTTGCTTCTTCTTTTTGATCTTCGTCTGTATTTTTCTCTTCCTTTCTTGCGATAATTATCTTTGGCAAATTATATCATCCTTTCCACAAGATACTTGTAACTCCTGATGTTCTTCAATATATATAAATTCCCTTTTTGCTTCTATCCATCCGTTACTTATATGAATTTATCATATAATGATGAATAACAATATTTATCATTCTTATACATCGTTCCCATACTTGCCTCTTGTTATTAATCTGCAATATGATAAATGAATTATCGCAAATATTTCTGCGAACAATTTATTATATGTTTCGCAGACATATCTTTTCTTGTGGTCTTATTTCGCCTTCCTAGTTAAAGGTCTTATTATGCCACCTTTATGCGACAAGATCCCAGGATATTCTTACCTTATATGTAATAATCCATTGATCTTGCCTTATCATTATTTTATTTTCTGCGACAATATGATAAATCTAAGCCATCTTGTGAGAGATTAATTCTCTCTTTGATTTTTAAGATTTATGACATTGTCGTCTTTGCGATGAAATAGCAGGACGTTTTTGCGATTTATTTCCTCTTATTATTGATTTTATTTATCTCATCTTTTGATCTTATCGCAAAAACCCATTGACCTCATCTTAACATTTCTCTTTAGGATTTTTGGCCAGTCATGCAGCAATATGAGGGGCCTAAATATTCTTGCTAATATAAAGTCCCATGACATTGTTGTCTCTGTCACGCGACAATATGACGGGCCTAAACATTCTTGCGAATATAAAGCCCCATGACATTGCCGTATTTTTTGATACACAACTCCCTAATGGAGGGTATCGCCCTTATCTCTCCCCACGGTTGCCCCTTCAAGGATTATACATCGGCCATACAAGACTAGCACTTTCCCATCCGGTTCTTCCAACAACCAGTTGTTTTCGCAGCCTTGTCCTTTATGCCTTATATGGCTTATAGTTACAAGACTGCACCCTAAGTGGGGTTTTCTTCGGGCCGAACACATCGTAAGCCAAGAATTTCCATGGATGGACAGGGTAGGTTCATCCATCTCGGGCACCCACAGCTCAACCGTGTACCTCGGCACCTTGATCATACGTTGCATTCCTTATGAGAAACTCTCGGGCGCCCAACCAGGGTATAACCTTATATAGTTGGGAATCCAAGTTATCTCTCCTGGATAGATTTTCTATAATCCCAATCTCCATGACTAGGTTCCAGCAGCGGTATAGCCTTTCCCATAGCCATGAAAAGAGATACCCCCTTATGACGCACTTTAAGGACATTGCCTCTTACGGAATAGAATCCGCGAACTAAGGTGTACGCCATAAAAGTTCGTCCCGTTCTTATGATAATTGAAAGTAAAAAAGATACCCCCCTTATGACGCACTTTAAGGACATTGCCTCTTATGGAATAGAATCCGCGAACTAAGGTGTACGCCATAAAAGTTCGTCCCGTTCTTATATGTTTTTAGGCGATTTGCGCCCGTCTTATGCATTTGCATTAAAATTTCTTATATGATTAGAAATCACCATCTCTTTCTTTTTAATAGAAAAATTTCTCATTTTTGAGCAGAATTTTTCTTTTAATATTCTAAATCATCTTGTTTTTTAATTGTTCGCAAAATGATATTGTTGTACTTCTTTTCTTCTGTGACGAATGATTATTCGCAACTTCATGTTTTTGTGCTCCTGCGAAAAATGAATATTTCAACTTTTCCCCATTTTTGTATGATTTATCGCCATTGAATGTTTTGAGACAAACTATTCTTGAAGTATATCCTTTCCCCGCAATTCTATATTGTCCACCATTAATTTCTCAGCTCTCTGATTTTGCTTCCTGTTATGTTTCCAAATACGATTTTGAGCATTCCTTTCTTCGCAAGTATTAATGTCAACTTCATAACACTTTTTTCCTTCAAACAAATCACCTTTAATTATCCCAATACCATGAGGATGTGGAAATTTTATGCATTGATGATATGTTGATGCTATGCCCAAGATCCCATGGAGCCATGGCCTTCCAATTGAGGCATTGTAAGGATATTCTATATCCACTACACAAAACTTGATTTTTGAAGATATCTTGTTCAATGGAATTTCCATAGTAATTTCTCCTTTTGGCTTGTTTGCGGTGCCATTAAAACCATGGATCTTGTAAGTTGAAGGGATTAGCTCATCATCTCTTCCACCCATTGTGCGATAAGTATGATAAAACAAAATGTCCACCGAGCTACCAGTGTCAATTAGAACTTTATCTATTGCCCAGGAATCACTTGCTGCATCATCATCTTATTCTCCTCTATATTTTGGATTTATCTCTAATTTCACAACCAATGGATTGTCATGCATATTCTCAGGCTCTGGTATCTCTTCTGCAGTAAAAGAGATAACTTGTTTCTGCCATTTTTCTAACGGATAAATCTTCGCAATATTCATCACCTCTCTTCCCTCTATATCCCTTGCAAATACTCTGCTTAGCACATTATCATGGAAATCCTCTATCGTTTTTTGTGAATGTACAATTGAATTGCAAAATAGATTTTTTTCTGTAGCTCCTACTTCAATGACAAATGTTTCTGCTTCTTTCGCAACATTAACTCTGCGAATTTTTGGTGCTTGCAGCAATTGTTGCGGTTGTAAATATCTTGCTAAAAAATGATTTAATTTTCCTTGTTCGATCATTCGCAAAATGATTCTTTTCACATTCCTACAATTATTCACAGAATGACCATGAAAATGATGATAAGGACAAAATTCTTGATTGTGATTGTTGGGATGTGGTTCCTTCCCCATGTTCCAGGGTGAGGGTATGTTCTCCATTAAAATAATCGCTTCCCAAATCTTATCTATACCAATATTTAAAGGCGGCAATTTGATATCTTCCCACATATTCCTCTGACCTCTTTGCTCTCTTGAATAATTCTGCCTCTCATCCACCATAAGTTTCCTGCGGTTGATCAAACCGTGGGACCTTATTATTGTTATTGCGATTAAAAAAATTTCTCTCTTTTTCTAATTCCTCTTGATCTCTACTCCCCATTGCTACTATCTTAAGTTGATTATCAGTCTCCATTTTCTCTCGCGGATTTTGGGAAGTACTTTCTACTGTATTAATCATCCTTGGTAACAAACTTCCATTTGTTGCGGCTAAACTTGTGCCTACAAGAGTTGGATAAGATTCCATTCCATTTTTTTTTTCTTCTAAAGCAATATATTCCTCTTGCAATTCTCGCAACTCTGTCATAGTGATTGTGTTTTTGACTCTGAAGACCTGGATGTATAATAGATTTGTCGCAAACATAGCATTTATGAAGGACAAAATGAGATATCTTTCATCTACTCTTCCTGACATTTCACTACACATTGTCCTCCACCTTATGGTTAAGTGTTTCAAACTCTCACCAACTCTCTGTTTTAATCCAAACATATCTTCAATTCTAGGTCGCGCAGAATTATTGCTGATGTAGGCTCCTAAGAAAGTGGTTTGCAAGTGCATAAATGAAGTTATTGTATTCTTGGGAAGACTTTCGAACCACTTCAATGCTTTGCCAGTTAAACTTGACGCGAAATATTTGCACAAAACGACATCATGGTTCTCCCATTGTAGCATACATCGAATATAAGCTTTGATATGTTGGACATCACACGTAGTTCCATCAAATATAATGGTCAAAACCGGTAAATTACATTTTGGAGGTATCCCTCCTAATTGTACCTCTTGATTAAATGGAGTTTTCGCAGCCTCTTCGATTGCCTCATCAAGTTGTCTTCTTCCTCCTTCTCTTCTATTATTTATTATTCCTCTCATTTCTGCCAATTCTCGCAAGATTTGTTCATTCCTATCAGAATTTTGCTCAATTGGTCTTTTCAACACATCTTCTCTTCGTCTGCGTTCATGCTTTCTCGTCTTGCGATATTTCTCGCTTCTTCCTCAACATCTTGGTTTTGCCTTCTTCTGCGACTTTCTTCTTCTTGCAAGTTAATTTGTCTTTCATTCTCTTCTCCATGAATTTCCTCATCCCTTACTGTTTCTCTCCGTTGCCTTTCTATGTCTCTGCGAATTCTCTCATATTCCTCATTGAGATTATCATTATTACGATTTTGCGCACGTCGTCTTTCTCGGTTGTCATGATTATTCTGACGCAACGCTGCTTGAATTTCTTGCTCTTCTACTTCTGCTCGCAATCTCTCTCTTTCTCTTGCTAAACATACTTGCTCAATATAATGTCTCTCAATATCATCTTCGATAATCCTGCGATTTCTTCGAATCTCTTCATCACGTAACATTCTCCTTCTCTCTTCTTGATTTTCTCCTTCTATCTGATTATGTCTAAAGTTTCATCGCGTGGAGCATAACGATCATTTATCAAATTTTCCTCAATATTTTGTATAGGAAGATTTTGCCTTGCTTCTTCTCTATATGATCTTGAATTTGATCTCATGCTGCTTCTTGATCTTCTGTTTTGTAACCTCAAATTTTCCATTCTTAATTCATGATTTTGCCTTGTAAGATTAGCACGTTCTTCTGCCTCTAACCTTCTTTCTTCCTGTATCCTTTGTCTCAAACCATCTTCCACTTCACGTCCTTCATGAATTAATCCTTCCTCCATTTCTTGATTTCTTTCCTATTCTTGACTTTCCGCCTCTTCTATCGAATCCGACCTCCAAGTATGCACACTTACTCTATCATGATCCATGTTTCTATCTTGTGCTCGTGTTTGTTGATTTGGTGGTTGGTTCGAATTTTCTGCTCCATTTCTCATTCTACTTCTTCCTGATCTGTTCCTTAAAGATCCTTCCAATTCACCTGTTCCTTCCCCTGCAATTCTTTTACTTCTTCTCACTGTTGTTGGTGGTTCTGATGTATTTCACCTCCTTCTAGCCATTTCTCTTCAATTCTAATAATTTCTTCAAATCTTCAAACTGCAATTTGAAATTTCTCAAGCTTGATTCTCCTTGTTTCTTGGCGCCAAAATGTAGTTGCAGGAATTCCCACACTACACCCTATTCAAGAATTTATCAATATTTATGACATAATTTGAAGATTAAGAACACTTTTTCATTAATATGACCTTATGGAATTACAGAAATCAAGAACACAGAACACTTAACAAAGATTTTTATCTCTCCTAAAAACTTTCCTAACACTCAAAAACTCTTCTCTCTCTGGAACTATTCACCTCCTTTATATAGGTATTTACATAGTGGATTACAGCTCATTTACAGCTAAGATTCCCTTCAATTTCGGATCTGAGTTCTTGCGATAAATCGCAGCTGGCACCGCCTTTATCTTTTGCAGGTTTTATTGATATACCGCAAACATGTCACACTTTCTTCGTGTTTCTGTCGTTTTCAGTCATTACGTCATTGTTTAAGTCATCTTTGGATGTGTCGCAGAATATCACTGATGTGCCGCAGAGTAATTCGTTTATTATCGATGCATCGCAGAACAGTGACAATATTCTGCCCCTACATCAAGATTTTCTTAACTCTCAAAAATACATCATCCTTTTCTGGACATATTGGGTCTATATTTATAGGGTAGTTACATAGTGGATGACAGCTAAGTTTCCCTCTTATTTCGAGTAGATTCTGCGATTGTACCGCGATAGTTACAATGTTCACTCTCGCCAGTTTTGTAACCATCGCAGGATCTTCACTCATCATTTATTGCGTCGCTCTTTTGACTGATTTTGTGACACTCACAAAGTGTAGTTGATGATCTTGCGGTGATGCTCGCTGGGAAGTGTTGTTAATCTCGCAGAGAAGTATTGTAGCGATATTATGGTCCTACATATTGCCTCTTCTCATGTCTTCTTCGCAAAGTGGAGAAGATATGAGAATCTTCAATTCTTCAAAATGCTCGCAGCTTCTCTTCTTCCCATATTTTGTTCTCGACATTGCTCCGTTAATTTAGCTTTAACCGCCTACATGTGTTGTAAATTCATCTTTTTACGGACACGTCTTTACTCAACAGGTTATTCTCTTTTGCCTATAAAAGGCAGAGTTAAACTTCAAAACTAATTTTCTTCTTCTACTTCTCTATCTTCTTCATCTGTTTGTTTCATCTTCCGTCTGCAACTTTTCTTCTTCTTCGTATTCTCCTTCTATTGTGTTCTAATAAAATCATCAAGGTATGTTTTTTATTACAATCTTTATTTAATTTAATTCTTACTCATATTTTTCGATCTTCTCTATTTGATCCTTCATAACTCCCATATTATGTCTTCTCTTCAGTGGAATTACCCCTAACACCCAATCCTCAGGTCAAAACCCTAATGTTCGCAAAAGACCAACTGAGAAGAAGAGGAGAAGTTCTGCGAATGATAAGGTGATAAGAAACACATCCTATTTTTTAATAACAATATTGTTTCCTCTGTTTCTTATCTAAGTTATTATTCGCAGAATGCCGAGAGCATCGCTAATCCTCCCAAAAGATCTCGTCATTTCAAAGCTCTTGAGGCTGATTTCTATATCCCCACATTGACATCTGCAAGAGTTACTCCCACACCCTCGCAACTTGGTCATCTTCCTTTTGTCTGCGAGAACATCGCTTCCAACACCTCCTCTTATTTTGATTCACTGACAAATCAAGCTCCTGAAATTGCTGTGATTGAAATTCCTTCTAGCCCTTTACTGCCTTCAACTTTTGTTTTTCCCAACACTCCTCCTTCTGATAATACAACCATTGCAAATGACTCAAATTGTCAACTTGCCCTTGTCAACACTTCACCCTCTGCATATCTTCCTCCATCGAATGGAATCTTCGCTGGAGTTGATGTTGCTCTTAAAATTTTGTCTAATATTTTAGACAATGCTAGAAAATCTTCTTCCGACTCTCTCCAATATGAAGCTTGCGAGACCTTACTTAAATATTTTGGCTCTGATAATATTTCTTCACGAGCATCTCTAGAAGCTGAAGTTGAAACTCTGAGAAAAAGCCTTCAAGTCAAAACTTTTGAATGTGATGCTCTAAACCATATGCTTCGCAACTCTTCTCTTGACTGCGAGAACCTTCGCAGAAAAAATGACGAGCTGAAAGGTATAATTTTTCTACCTCTGCTCTTTTGTTTTTCTGTTTTGCTTTTATATCTTTTGTACTCAAGTCTTATTCTTAAATTCTTGATTCATATATTAGTTTCAAATCGAACTCGTTTCATGGAGAGACTTAAATTTGAATCTATTGCTGACGAAGCTCGTTTCGAAAGAGATTCTTGGATGGACCAGTATAATATATTAGATAATCTCCACACATATTCGATTGATCAAATAGATAATCTTACTAATAAGAATAACCAATTATCGCGAAGTCAAAGTTTATTAAGTAACGAGATTTCTTGTCTCTCATATTCGTTAACCAAGTCTAACTTGGTGGTAGAATCTTTATCAGATGAAAATAGAACTTTATCCCAAGAGAAACATAGATTTTCAAGCTTGGTGGCGATTTACTCACAGTAATTGAGTAATCTACAAAGGATATGCGAAAATCAAGAGCAATCTCTTCGTTCCCTTAAAAATGAGCTCAAGGAGTTAACTGAATCATCCCCTGCTGAGAAGGATAAACTTATCAAAGGTAGGTTAACTCTTAGTTTGAAGGCCAGCGAGCTTCAAGACCTGTGCTCTCAATTAAAGGAATCTCATTCTTTACTAGCAAAGGAAAACTTGTATCTACGCACTAGATAAGAAAATATGAAGTCTCGTCTGAAGGGTGTGGTTGGCGATAAATTTGATAACGCTATGAATCAATGGGAAAACTGTTTCTTTACATTAATTCAAAACTTAACCTCGCATAAAGAAGGTAGTCAATTGACTGCCTCTCTTGTTGACCTTTCCGTTAAATTTTGTGTTATATTTTTTGCAAAATCTTTGACTAAATGATCTTTTATCACTTTTATCACTCGCAGAATCTGAAAGAAGTCTTCATTCTACCATCGCTGATCTTACCAACAAATTGGATAAAGTTCTCAAAGAGAACAAGAATCTTCTTTCCAATTATCTTGAAGCCCGCGACAAAGCATAAAGAAGACTTGATTATCTCGAGTACTTCAAAAATATAGAGATTAGGAATCATGACAGAGGTTTCCTTCGCAAGGTTCACCTTAGTGCTGAAGTTCTCGTGAATGATATTCTACTCTCCCATTCTCTTCCCCCTGTGTCTGTTCCTCCTTTGAAAGTTGATGATGATGAAATTCCTCTTCCCATGGATAAGGAATTAGAATTTACTGAAGAAGAAAATACCACTCAAGAAGATGGTAAAGAAGAGAGAAGTCCTCCTAAAGAAGTATCTACAAGTGGTGAGAAGAATACTGATGAGGCTGACAATTCTGGCAAGAATAACAAATCTGGCGAGCAAGAATAATGAATCTGGCGAGACAATCGTCAAATCTTGAATTTCTTTGTTGTTTTCTTTTTCTTCTTCTTTCTTGCGAATAATGTAACTTTTGAAATTTTGAGGATTCAACTTTTGAAATTTTGAGGATTCAACTTTTGATTTTGTTTACTTTGAATATCCTCAAGGAAGATAATGAAATCTTATTTCTCCATTCCCCTACTTGCCCTTCATTATCTTTCTTGAAATGGTGAATTATTTCCTGTGTCTCCTTTCTGTGAACTGTGTGAAAGTATGAATATTTCTGCGATGTAATTAGTACAGCTGCGATGTTCCGAAAATGTGTGATGTTACAAATATGCTTTCTTTTATATTCTCCTGCAATGAAAAAATCTTTCATGCATCTCAAAATAGAATAGTTAATTAATTTTTAAGATTATTCTGTTGGTCTTATTTTTCCTTCCTAGTTAAAGGTCTTATTTTGCCACCTTTTCTTTCTGCGACAAAATCGCAGGACGTCTTTACATTTGCATGTATCGACCCATTGATCTTGTCTTATCAATTTTTTCAACATATGTGCGACAATATGATAAGTATAAATTCTTTTGCAAGAATTAAATCTTATGACATTGTCGTCTTGCGATGAAATCGCAGGACGTCTTTACACTTGTTAAATGTAAAAACCCATTGATCTCATCTTAACTTTTCTCTTTTGGCTATTTGCCTTTGTATAACTTTCGTCACGCGACAATATGACAAGCCTAAATGTTCTTGTGATCATAAATCCCCATGACATAGCCGTCTTTAGACACTTATGAGCTCCCTAATGGAGGGTGTCGCCCTTATCTTCCCCCTGGTTGCCCCTTCAAGGAGGGAACATTGGCCATACAATACTAGCTCCTCCCATCCAGATTTGCCAACAACCAGTTGTTTTTCGCAGCCTCTTGTCCTTTATGCCTATATGGCTTATAGTTACAAGACTGCACCATAAGTGGGGTTTTCTTCGGGCCGAGTGCATCATAGCCAAGACTTGCCAAGGATTGCCAGGGTAGTTTCGTATGCCCCGGGCACCCTTGTATCAACCATGTACCTAGGCGCCTTAGTCATACTCTATACTCCCTAGAAGAGGTTCTTAGTCGTCCAATCAGGGTATAACCTTATATAATTGGAAATCCAAGATCCCTCTCCTGGATAGGTTTTCTTTAACCCCAACATCTGCATAACTCAGGTTCCAGCAGCGGTATAACCTTATCACTGAGTCATGTCAAGAGATACCCCCTTATATGACGCACTATTAGGTCTTACATTTGCCTCTTGCGAAATTTTATTCGTGAACTAGGGTGCACGCCATATAGGTTCGTCCCATTCTATTAATCTCTGCGAAATTTTATCCGCCAATCTTGCGATTATGCTCGCAGTTCTTGATTTGCTTTAAGGAGAAACTCGTAATCATAATTTTTTTTTTTTTTTTTACAACGTACATGTATCTCTTATCTTGCAGAAGTTGTTATTGATAATACATTTTCAGATATAGTCTATTCCATGGTCTGTCAAGTCTTTGACCAACATCTCTCCCTTCAGGGTCCATTAGTTTGTATGCCCCAGCTCCAACTATCTCTTTAATGATGTATGGTCCATCCCATTTTCTCGCCAACTTTCCACCATTCTCTCGCTGGTAACTTGGTATTTCTCACAGCACTAAATCGCCAGGTTAAAATTCACGTTTCTTAACACGTTGTTGTACTCACGAGCTAATCTTCGCTGGTAATTTTCCATATGTTGCAAAGTTTTTTCTCTTTTTTCTTCTAATTCATCCAATTTATTTAAAATCATTCCAGCACTCAGATTTCTTTCCCAAGCCTCCCTTTTTGTTGTAGGAATAGCTACTTCTGTTGGTAACACAACTTCAACTCCATATGTCAAACAAAAAGGTGACATTCCAGTAGCTTCTTGTCTAGTTGTATTGTAGGCCCATATTGCATTATGCACCTGTTCACACCATGCTCTGTGGTATCCCTCTAGTTTCTTTTTTAAGATATATGCAATTGTCTTATTAGTTGCTTCAGCTTGACCGTTTGCTTGTGGATATAGAGGAGTAGATTTTCCACACTCTATCTTAAACGCATTGAGTAGCAATTCTATATTCTGCCCTTCAAATTGCTTTCCATTATCAGATACCAACTGTGCTGGAATCCCAAATCTGCAAATTATATTCTCAAATATGAATGTAAAAATATCTTTATCGCGAATATGTTGTACTGCCTTTACTTCTCCCCATTTTGTGAAATAATCTGTTGCGACAATCAGATATCTTCTTTGTCTAGAACCAGGTACAAATGGTCCCACAATATCTAACCCCCATTTCCCAAAAGGCCATACATTTTTTGAAGATGATAATGGTGCTCCTGGTGCATGTATCTTCTTTCCATATCGCTGGAAATCTTCGCAACGCATTGAGAGTTGTTTTGCATCTTCATGCATATATGACCAGTAATAGCCTTGCATTTTTGTTCTATATGCCAAAGATCTTCCTCCACTATGATTACCAGCGTCACCACTATGTAACATCTTCAATATTTTTTGTCCTTCTTCCCTCGTCAAACATCTTAGCGATGGACCACTAAAAGATCTGCGATATAATACTCCATCTCTTAATTCATAATTGGTTGCCCTACTTTTCAATTTATGTGCCTCCAGTGGATTTCTTGGGATTTCTCCTTTTTCCAAGTATACATGAAGATCTGCTCGCCAATCTGTAATGTTGTTTTTTAATTCTTCTTCGCCAATTTATACCACCATCACATCTTCCTCTTCTTCTTCCTTGTTTATCGCTGGTAATAAAAGTGTTTGAATTTTTATGCACCTCGCAGCTGGATTGGTCATCATACTGGATATGAAAGCAAAAGCATCTGCGAGCCTATTATCTTTCCTTGATATGTGTCTCCATTTTATTTTTGGAATTCTCGCAGATAATTCTTCAACTAACATTTTATACTTTCTTAAAGATGGTTCATTTGTTGTGTATTCTCCTTTTATTTGGCGAATAACCAATTGTGAATCGCTGGTAATTCTAGCATTTTCCAACTTCATTTCTACTGCAAATTTTAAAGCATGAATCACGGCCTCATATTATGTTTCATTATTAGTGGATGCAAACTCCAATCTAAACGAAAAAGCTGTTTTTCTCCATCTAGTGAAATAAAAACAACTCCAATCCCATTGCCTTCCCCATTTGATGATCCATCCACCAGTATCTCCCACCTATCGGGTTCTGTTAATAACTCTTTTGGATCTCCATGTTCCTCTTCTACATCCATCACTTCTTCCACAGTTTCATCATCTTCTAAGGGAAATTTAGCTAAGAAATCTGCGATAACTTGCGATTTTGGCGAGGATAAAACTTCATATTGAATATCAAAGTGTCCTACTTGTGCATTCCATCTCTCAACTCTGCCTGATATCTTTGAATTTTTCATTACTGATTCAATTGGCACTTTTGTTAACACTTTGACCTTATATGCTTGAAAGTAGATGCGAAGTTTAAAAGTTGCATGCACCAATGCTAGAATTAATTTCTCAATCTTTGAATAATCTCTTTCTGTGGAATTGAACGTTTTGCTGATGTAATAAATTGGTTTTTCTACCCCGGCATCTACTCGCAGCAATACGACACTTAGCGCATATGTGGTTGTTGCGATATAAATCAATAGTTCTTCTCCTAGTTCAGCTTTCTGTAATATAGTTATGTTCATCAAATGTTCTTTTATTCCTTGAAAAGCCTTTTCACATTCATCTGTCCATTTAAATTTTGTTCCCTTCTTGAGTATATCGAAAAAATGTTTGTACTTGTCTGAAGATCGTGAAATGAATCTTCCTAGCGAGGCTAAGAGTCCATTCAATTTTTGTACATCTTTTACCGTCGCAGGTGTTGGCATATCGAGAATTGCTTGTACTTTTTCCGGATCAACTTGTATTCCTTCTTTTGATACAATATACCCCAAAATTTTCCATGAAGTTACTCCAAATGTACACTTATCGAGATTCACTTAAATATTAAATTGCCGCATTTGATCGAAAATCTCCTTCAAATCTTGCACATGATTCTCAGCTTCTTTGCTTTTGATCAGCATATCATCTACATACACTTCTAATGTTTTGTGGATCCACTTTGCAAACACCTTCTCCACCATTCTTTGATATGTTGCACCAGCATTTCGTAAGCCAAATGACATCTTTGTATAACAATATAATCCTCTTGGAGCAAAAAATGCGGTATGTTCTTGATCTTCTTCATCGAGAGGGATATGATTATATCCTTTATATCCATCCAACGATGATATTCTAGCATTTCCCACTGCTGATTCAACCATCTGTGGGATATCTGGTAATGGAAAACTATCTTTAGGACAAGCCTTGTTTAAATCTGTGAAATCTATACAAATTCTTATCCCCTTGTTTTTCTTTGGGACCACTACCATATTTTCAATCCACTCTGGATATTTTGCTTGCCTTATAATTCATGCGTCGAGCATTTTCTGTAATTCTTCTTCTATTTGAGAATGATATGTTGTTGCAATTTTCCTTATTCTTTGCTTAAATGGTCTTATATTTTTGTTGATTTCTAATTTATGACATGCTATTGATGGATCTATCCCTGGCATCTCATCCATGCTCCACGCGAAGATATCTTTATATTCTCGCAAGAGATTTATAGTTCTTTCTTCCTCATCTGCCTCCATTCTAGTCCCAATTTTCAGCATTTTAGGCTCTTCTTTACTCCCAATATTTACTTCCTTGGTGGGTTCTGCTGCAATATAACTGGCTTCAGGTTCTCCTATTGGTGTCGGTGTTTTTATAATTCTCGCGAATTCATCTCCTTCTCGCAAGATTTCACTGGGTATTCCTTTTCCTTCTTTTGCTCTTATCATGTAAACTTTAAGTTCTTTTTCCTTCTTTGTTTTTCTCGCCAATTTTCTGCGAGCCTTTCGCAGCTTTGGACGCTCTTCACAATTTCTTACTTCAATTTGGCAACACAATTTCGCAAAATCTGTGTCTCCTCTAATTTCTCCAATTCCACTGGGTGTAGGAAATTTGATGCATTGATGCAACGTTGATGCTACAGCCTTGATTGCGTGCATCCATGGTCTTCCTAATATCATGTTATACGGTGATTCCATGTCTACCACACATAACGTTACTTGTGTTTCAATCTCTCCTAGTGGAATTCGCACCACTATCTCGCCTTTAGGTTTTGTTAAAGACTTTCCAAATCCATGAACATGATATGTTGAATAAGACATTTCTTCATCCTTATATCCCATTTTCTTGAAAGTATGATAAAATATCATGTCTACAGAACTTCCTGCATCCACCAAAGTTCTATTCATAGCCCATTCTTCTATAGATTTTATCGATTCCTCCTTTCTCATTGGTATAGTGGATACTGTGACTACCAATGGAGATGTATGACTTAGATTTTCTTCTGGTATTTCTGTTGCTGTAAATGTGATTTCCTGCTTTTCCCAATCTTTCAATGGTGATATTTTTTCCACCGTCATAATTTTCCTTCCTTCAAAATACCTTTTGTGTATCTTCCCCTTAATATTTTCATGAAATATATCAATCATTGTTCTTGTTACCATATCACACTCCAATTTTCTACAATCCTTTTTGATTCTAATCATCCTTCCTTCAAATATCTCACTGATTTGTTTTATGATTTTCTTATTCTCGAACAATTCTTATCTTCTTCTCCACCTTTTTCTATGATTTTGCTAATTCAATCCCTGTTTCGGGCGCCAAAATGTAGTTGCAGGATTTCCCACACTACACCCTTGTTAAGATCTTGCTATAATCAACTCATAATTGAAGATGAAAAATGACACTTTATTATTTTGGTTTCAGAAATGTTTACAGAAATGAGAGAATTCAAGATTACAACTATTCTCTTGAAATTTCTCTCTCCTCAAGATTTTCTTAACTCTCAAAAATACATCATCATTTTCTGGACACATTGGGTCTATATTTATAGGGTAGTTACATAGTGGATGACAGCTAAGTTTCCCTCTTATTTCGGGTTGATTCTGCGATTGTACCGCGATAGTTACAATGTTCACTCTTGCCAGTTTTGTAACCATCGCAGGATCTTCACTCGTCATTTATTGCGTCGCTCTTTTGATTGATTTTGTGACACTCGCAAAGTGTAGTTGATGATCTTGCGGTGATGCTCGCTGGGAAGTGTTGTTGATCTCGCAGAGAAGTATTGTAGCGATATTCTGGTCCTACAACTTGCAGGTGGAGAAACAGATGAAATGGGAGAATCATCAAGGGTAATAATAAGAAGAAATAGAACAAGAAATGATGGAGAAAATCAGATTCAACAGCCAAATCAGCAAACACCAATACAAGATAGAGTTGTGGATTATTATAGAGCAAGTGTGCATACTTGGAGATCAGATTCAATAGAATAACCAGAAAATCGACAATTAAGAGATGAAAGATGAGAGGGAGGAAATCAAGAAGTAAATGGAGGATTAATACATGAAGATGATGAAAATGAAACAGTAGAGGTTTTAAGACAAAGAATACAAGAAGAAAGGAGATCAGAAGCGGAAGAACGTGCAAACTTGGCAAGGCAAAACTATGAATTGAGAATGGAAAACATAAGGTTACAAAATAGAAGATCAAGAAGCACAACGAGATCAAGTTCGAGAACAATTAGAAGTGAGATAAGAAGAACATCACCTATAACAAATATTGAAGAACAAAATCATGATCCAAATGGAGGACATCGCGAAAGGAGAGAAATAAGGGAAGATCGTTATGTACCACAAGGTGAAATTCAACCAAATAACAGAAGGCAGGAAAATGAGCAGCGTCAGGCACGAAATAACCAAGATGGAGAAGAATATCAAGAGGAAGGAAGGAGGATATTGCATGGAAGAGAAACTCTAAGAAATCAGCAAATAATTGAAAGAGAAATCGAGAGATATTATGCTGAACAAGCACTCTTAGCTTGCGAGAGGGAAAGTTTGAGAGCAGAAGTAGAAGAGCAAGAATTCCAAGAGGCAATTCACCAGAATAATCATGACAATCGAGAAAGAATACGTGAACAAACCGCAATAATGATAATATTAATGAAGAATACGATAGGGTGCAAAGGAGAGCAGAAGAAAATCGCAGAAGAGAAAATGAGAGATATAACGGTGTACGTATTCGCGAAAGAAATGTAAGAGAAGATAGCGGAGAAAGACAAGTAGAAAATAATGGAAATGGAAATCAAAATCTCGCAACACAAGATAGGCAAGAGCGCAGGAGAAGAGAATCTTCACTGAAAATACCAATGGAGCAAAATTCAGTTGGGAATGAACAAGTTTTAAGAGAATTAGCAGAAATGAGGGGAATGTTAAATGATAGAAGAGAAGGAGACAGCTTGATGAGGCGATTGAAGAAGCAACAAAAACTCCATTCACTCAAGCAGTACAACTAGGAGGAATACCCCCAAAATGCAACTTGCCAGCATTAACTAGTATTTTTGATGGGTATACATGTGCCATTCAACACATCAAAGCTTATGTGAGATGCATGCTACAGTGGGAAAATCATGATGCTGTGTTATGCAAATACTTCGCATCAAGCTTAACTGGCGAGGCGCTAAAATGGTTTGAGGGTTTACCCAAGAATATTATAACTTCTTTCACTCATCTACAAACCACATTTTTGGGGGCATACCTAAGTAAAAATTCTGCGAGTCCAGGAATTGAAGATGTGTTCGGGTTAAAACAAAGGATTGGCGAGAGTTTGAAACAATTAACATTAAGGTGGAAAACAATGTGCATCGAAATGGCTGGAAGAGTAGATAAGAGATATCTTATTTTATCTTTCATTAATGATATGTTTGCAACCAATCTACTATATGTTCAAGTTTTCAGAGTCAAAAATACCATCACAATGACTGAGCTGCGAGAACTAAAAGAAGAATACATTGCTTTAGAGGAAAAAAAATGAGATAGAATCATATCAAGTCGCAAACACCAGCTTTATAGAGGCAAACATAAGTTTACTTCCTAAAATGATTAATAATGTGGCGAGCAACTCGCAGTCACAACAAGAGAAAGTGGTGATTGAAAACCAGCAGAAGTTAGTAGCCATGGGAAGTCGAGATCAAGAGGAGTATGAAAGAGAAAAGAATTATTACAATCGCGGTGGAAATAATATGATTCAAAGACTTGATCAACCGCAAGAGACTTATGGTGGTCAGAGGCAAAATAATTTTAGAGGGAAAGGGATTCAAAGAATAATATGGGAAGAAATTAAGATGCCACCCCTGAATGCTAGCATAGAAAAAATTTGGGAGGCTATCATTTTGATGGAAAATATACCATCACCCTGGAATATGGGAAAAGAGCCACATCAAAATAATCGAAATCAAGAATTTTTTCCTTACCATCATTTTCATGGTCATTCAATAAACGACTGCAGGAATGTAAAAAGAATAATTTTGAGGATGATTGATCAAGGAAAGTTAAATCATTTTCTAATAGGACATCCGCAATCTCAGCAGTTGCCACCAGCACCAGAAATTCGCAGAGTGAATACTGTAAAAGGAGCAGAAACATTTGTGATAGAGGTTGGAGCCAAGGCGAAGAATTTGTTCTGTAATTACATCATACATTCATACAAGACTATTGTGGATTTCCACGACAACGTTCTGAACAGAGTCTTCGTGAGAGACGCAGATGGAAGAGAGATAATGAATATTTCGAGGGTCTCGCCATTAGAGGAATGGCAAAAGCAAATTATTTTTTGGGCCATTAACAGAGTTTTGATTGACACGGGAAGTTCAGTAGATATCTTATTTTAGCATACTTATAAAACCATGGGTGGAAGAGACGAGGATCTGATACCATCAACCTATAAAATCTATGGTTTCAACGGTACTGCCAACAAACCCAAAGGGGAAATTACTATGCGGATTCCGTTAAAGGGATTATCTTCTAAGATCCTATTATGTGTTGTGGATATTGAATCACCTTATAATTCCCTGATTGTACGACCTTGGTTACATGGGATATTAGGTGTGGCGTCAACTTTCCACCAATGTATTAAATTTCCTCATCCTAATGGTGTTGGAATAATAAAGGGAGACTGGGTTTATGGAAAGAAATGCTATGAAATTGATATGGAATCTTTCGAGGAAAGGGAAGCATAGAGCAGAAAATGGAAACGAAACATTAAGCAAAAACAAAGAGGTGATAAATTGATGGTTGATACAATAGAGCGGCGAGAGGAAGGAACATTGCAAAATCAACATGAGCTGCAAACAATATATGGAGAGCGTCTCGCAGATGGAGAAAAAATAACAAAACATAACAAAAGGGAAAAAGAAGAAGGTAGTAAGTAGAAGGTAAAATGATGAAATTTAAGAAATTTATGAATGATTTGTTGAAGAAAACGTTTCAAACGAATATTTCATTTGAATGAAAAATATGAAATTGAAAAATTATACAAGAGTTGAAATGCAAACATCAAAGAAAATAAATTTCACTAGAGTTGCAATACTCGCAAGAGAAATATAAGAACGGGATGAACCTTTATGGCGTACACCCTAGTTCACGAATAAAATTTCGTAAGATGCAATTGTAAGATCTAAAGTGCGTCATATAAGGGGGTATTTATTTGCATGACTCAGGGATAAGGTTATACCGCTGCTGGAACCTGAGTCATGGAGATGTTGGGGTTTAAGAAAACCTATCCGGGGGAGGTACCTTGGATTTCCAACTATATAAGGTTATACCCTGGTTGGAAGACCGAGGATCTCTTCTAAGGAGTGCAGAGTATGACTAAGGTACCGAGGTACACGGTTGAGCCAAGGGTGCCCGGGGCGTACGAAACTACCCTGGCCATTCTTGGCAAGTCTTGGCTATGATGCACTCGGCCCGAAGAAAACCCCAATTAGGGTGCAGTCTCGTAACTATAAGCCATATAGGCATAAAGGATAAGAGGCTGCGAAAACAACTGGTTGTTGTTAAGATCGGACGGGAGGATCTAGTCTTGTATGGCCGATGTGCCCTCCTTAAAGGGGCAACCAGGGGGGAGATAAGGGCGGCACCCTCCATTAGAGAGATGATAAGTGTCTAAAGACGGCAATGTCATGGGGATTTATGATCGCAAGAACATTTAGGCCTGTCATATTGTCGCGTGACGAAAATTATACAGAGGCAACAAGCCATGGGAAAAAGTTAAGATGAGATCAATGGGTTTTTACATGAAAGTGTAAAGACGTCCTGCGGTTTCATCGCAAGACGAAAATATCATGGGGATTTATTCTCGCAAGGGAACTTAGGCTTGTAATATTGTAGAAAAGAATTATTTTCTGATTTATACAGATAAAAGCAAAAGAAATTTATACACTAAGGAATGTTAGAAGCTGGAGAAACTCGCAACAGTATATTACAAGGAGAAAGAGATAGATGAATAAATAATATAGAGGGATTAAAATGGAAAGACAAGACTAATTAGACCCATCATCATCCTCGCCAGATTTTTCTCCTTCCTTACCATCATCCTCACTATGTCCTTCATCTTCGTCATATTCTTCCGCCTCACTGTCAGAGATAACAAGGTCTTGTGTATTCGTTGGAACTTCCTCAGTGAGGCAAGGATACAAAGAGTGAGAGATGTTATGATCATCACAAACCCTCTTGACTGAGTCATTGCGAACACCAACAAGGATATTACTAAAATTTGAAGTAGAAATCTTTAAGTGGTCCTTCAATCTTGAATATTTTTCATTGCGAGCAGCAAGAGTCTTTGCGAGTTGATTTTTATCAGCTTCAAGTTCTCCAATTCTTTCAGTATATCTCTTCTCAGCTCCTGCGAATATATAACAACAAATTTAAAATTTTGCAAAGATAAGAAGATTAATAACAAGAAATTAATGAGGAAGAAAAATTAGAAACCTTCTCTTTCAGAAATCATGTCTTTAATTAAGGTCGCTTGTTCAACATGAAGACTAACATCTACACCTAAGTTAGTTCTGGCATTGTCAAGAATCTTTACAGCCTAAGCAAATTCGTCATCATTATTAATAAGAAAACGGGAACAAATTTGGTTTTCTCTTTCAACAAGATTCTCTTTCTCGCAGATAAGTTTATCTCTTTCAATTTGGACTTCAAGAAGGGTTTTATGAAAATCCACTAAATTTTGAGATCCTTGACTTGAAATACGATCTTTTTCATCTATAAGATCACTTTTTGGGGCTCTTAGAATCTTGATTTCTTCTTTAGAGTTAAAATATTCACGTTTGGATGCGTCAGCTGCTTTCAAACTAGATCTGTGATCAATTGCTAACAGATGAAATTTGGATCTAAGATTATCTACTGAAAGGGATTTAATCTGTCCATATGAAAAGTTGTTTAAAGATTCATTAAGGCGATTGAGGAGAGTATCATCGTCTATTGGACTTGGAAAAGAACGCAAGAATACAGCTTCATCTGAAAGGCCATAAACATCTGCGAAGAAGGAAAATAAGAAAAAATATAAAAAAATACAAGGTTAAAAAAAAAAAAAGAGATTCCTTACCATAAAGTTGATTGTTCGCAGCTTGGAGACTTGCGATCTTATCTCACGAGGAAGAAAGTTTAATTTCCAACCGCTTGATCTTTTCTTGAAGATCAGCAGACCCAGATTCCAACTGCCCGCGAAGACTAGCGGACTCAGATTCCAGCTCCACATTCTTCTTGCGAAGAACAGTATTCTTCTTGCGAAAAGATGCGCACTTTTTCTCCAATTCTGAGGCAACAGCAAAGGAAGCCCTTCCAGTCTGCGAGGGAATAATGTAAATTAAAACTTGGCGAGGAAATGAATACATAAATGTGGTGAAGAAATGAAAACATACCAGAATACCAAGAGAATTTAAGAGACTGGGAGTTATTGATCTTGAGATTCCTTGGAGAGAATCGTTATCAACCAATATGGGAGCATCGCAGATCTTGCCAAGAGCCTGGGATACCCCATTAAGAGCTTTATTTCTGTAATCATTTGCGATACCATGTGTAATATCGCCAAAAATGTTAGATAGATGGGCCATGAAAGATTTAGATTGGAAGGATTCCATTGCGGAAGGGATATCAGCATCATCATCATCGTTGTCATTATCAGAGTCATCCCTTGAATTTTCTTCATTAGATTGAGGAGTTGAAGAAGAAGATAATTGGGTTTTTCTCTTCTTTAAGGGAGGAGCACCGGATTTATCTCTGCGAGGAGCAGTAGATTTCTCTTTGTGAGGAATAGTAGATTTCTTCTTGCGAGAAGCATCTTTGTCTTTCCCCTTAGTTTTCACAATCTTCACAGGTTCTATTTCTTCAATAACCTGCAAACACAGATAAAGATAATAAATAGAGGCAACAATATATTGTTAAGAATCATAAAGGAATATTTCTTACTTCATCTTGAGAGATTTAAGGGCTAAAAAGGTGCTTGGCTTCCCAAATTTCTGGTAGTTAAGTTTCAGCCTGTTAATCTGGAAAAATTGGAGTAGTCGGCAAGAGTATGAAAACATGAGGAAGATAATAATGATAATTATGCAAAAAATTTGAGGGAACATACCTCTTTATTCCTTTCAGGCCAGTTGAAAACCCACGGTTGATATTCTGCGAGATTCGCAGGCAATACATGAGGACCGAAGATGTAGGGACCCTCTAGGCATAATGGAAAAACGAACAATTTATTATCACTGGAGTGGAGAGGGCCTTGGTTATTACCCGTATGCCAATCGATATCTAACATAAGAACTTTGTCTTCAGCGATATCATCTTTCTTCTGTAAGCGGACACCCCAGCAAGCGTTGTCTTTCTTCATAAGAATTATATCATAATTTATGAAGAAGTTCTCCACAATATATTTTGCGGGGAAAATTGGAATATCCTTGAATTTAGGGTTCTTCGCAGAATCAGGGTAGCTAGATTCTTTACCAGCACCGCGAGTAGCATACTCCAGCATTAGGCGAATGCAATACCCACTCAACTGATATACCGCATGCAAGAACTTCTCGTGAGAAAGTATCTCATAGAATAAAGGAAGTCCAGGGTCATAGAGAGGAATTGGAAGACCAGATTCAAGTTAGCCCAGCGAGACTATGATCTTCTCATGGTTACATGGAAGATCAGAAAATAATGGAATAGATTTAGGGTTTTGATTGGGAATGATGGATAAAGTAAAACCTTTGTCTTTAAATTCTTTTTGAAGGTTCTCAAAAGCAACCATATATTTGCGACCAAATGCAACCATTTTTAGTATGGGAATGAAGTTTGAAGGAGTAAAAGATCGAAAGAACAGTTGCAGATACGGAAGAACGGTAAATTTGCAGAGAGATTACGAAAAGAAAGAAGAAAGAAGTAAAAAAAAGAAAAGAGAAGAATGGAGAAGATATATATAAGAGGTAAAAAATCTCGAGAAGATAAGCGCAATTAATACAAGGAAGAGACGTGAACGGTTGGAATGCAGCGGTTGAAAGGGACGTGTCAGAAGTTGAGTGGATAAAAAGATACATGTAACAAACTTGGCAAAGAGATGTAGATACGTGTCAGAGTGAAGAACGTGAAGAAATAGATAGTTACGGCATTTCAAAAGATTACAGTTTCTCATGACCTTTTCCCTTCGCAAAAAAGACATGAGAAGAGGCAAGATGTAGGACCAAAATATCACCATGATATTATTCTTGCGAGATTAACAACACTTCTGCGAGCACCACCGTGAGTTCTTCAAAAACACTTTGCGAGTATCACAAAGTAACTTAAAAAGTGACGTAATAGCTGACGAACGAAGAAACACGAGAAGAGCATGATTGTCCTGCGATGATTACAATGCTTGCGAGAACTGACATTATAAATGATGCGATAATATCGCAAGTCAGATCCGAAATTAAAGGACAACTTAGCTGTCATCCACTATGTAATTACCCTATATAAAGAGACCCAGTAGACTTAGAGAGGGGACGATGTATTTTTGAGAAAGTCTTGAAGAGATCAGTTGTATTCTTGATTTCCTCCATTTCTTGTAAATATTTATGAGAACCAAATAAGAAAGTGTTGTTTTTAATCTTCAAATATGTGTTAATTACTATAAATTCTTATCAAGGGTGTAGTGTAGGTTTTCTTGCAACTACACTCGCAGTAGTTATAATATTTTCGCAGATGCTGTAATCTTCGCAGGATCTTCATGCTCTCCCCGTGTTTCTACCACCGTCATCCGTTATGTCATTCTTTGAATCATTATTTGAGTCAGTCTGTGATGCTCGCAGAGTGTCGTTGAAGAACTCGCAGAAACGTTGTTTATAAATTTCGCAAGAGCACTGCTGTGGCGATATTCTGATCCTACAAATAAATCTAAAAACAAGAAGATGAAAATGTTGGACATAGCTATGTGTAATCACAATAATGGCTATTCCAAACTCTAGTTATCCTTCTAAACAAAAAACAAGAAATCAAAATTCTCATCTGAAGACTTACCAGTAGTTGTAAATCTTTCTCAGGGCATCTACTGACTGAGAATTCCTTCTTATTATTGAAAAACCCATTGATTATGGGATCGTTCAATTCCTCCAAAACCTCAGAAATATCAGTTAACTCACTAAGTTCTCTTCTTAGTTCACGCTCGGTGTTTGTTGTTTGAGACAACATTTGTTCATAGTGAATCAACTTCTCTAAAGACGAAATAATTTATGATTTTAAATTGTTTGTTTTATTGATGAAATCTTTTCACCAAGTCCCTGAAGTTATCATCAAGTTGATAGAAGGACACGAACCAATTTGAGGAAGAACCTTCTCCATTATTTGTATACTTCGCTTTCTTCACCCTTGAGGAAGAAATACCCTTACACAGATACACGTTAGATGCTTCAACTGCATCCCTGCTTGTTGCGCCTCTAGTTACAGGAGCCATGAACTGTATCCTTTCAGGGAATGAGGACATCTACAAACGAATTTAAATAGACTTATGAACATCAAAACCCTAGAATAGCACGTCTTCTATAGTTTAATGGTCCATTATCTATATTGTTGTGAGAATATTTTCTTAACAAAAAAGATACAATACTTGAGCCACAAAGACGCAAAACCCTATTTTCTCAAGTTAAAGATGAGGATGCGAACGCCTCTGATATTAGATAGAGACGTTGTGAGCCAAACGCTCTCCTTATTTATCACATAGTGATTTTTCAAGGTTTGTTATGTAAATAGGTTTCTTACTTCTTCTGATTCTGTAAGCATTGGTTTTAGGAGAACCACGCAGATTATCCAGTTTCATCTTTTGCATGTTATTTTGTAGTTTGGCAATTTTTTCGTTGTTCCACTTGAATCTGCAACACGTGCTTTGAACATGGTTTGCATTTCCATAAAACAAGCAACTCAGGGATTCTTTGTTTTGTTGAGATATCTTCTGCTTAACACAATTGCCAACTTTTATTTTTCCCTGATCAATAGATGCAACGGGGTTGACAAAGCCTGCACACTTGCTTTTGTATCCTAAACCATCAGTGTTTCCAAAGGACTTCTGACCAAATAACATTGCTGAGATTTTGTCAGAGCTTCCAAACAATCTTTGAACATCATCCTTAAGAGTATTAATCTCTTTTTCCTTTAGAGCAATGTGTTAGAGCATAGCTCGGTTGAACCCACCAAGAATTGGTATGTCAAGTTTGGTTGTCATATTTTAGTGAACCCAAACTCATTTAAGATTCTCTTGATTTAAATGTACTAGAGTCAACTTCGTATAGGTTAGCTTGAAATTATTAGGATGAGACATTACAAGTATTGCGAAGACTTGAAGAAGTGAAGAAGTACGGAGCTACAACCACAACATCATCCTTTCACTTGAGGTTAGTGATATTTGACTTGAACTGTTTCATTCCCAAACGTATCTTTCAACTCTTGCATATTGAAAACATAAAACTGCGAAGCATGAACGCTCTAGATAGACATAGTATTAAGGAATACAATATAAAGTTTCTTGCTTAACCATTAAACTTTGTATATAAGACATCAACATAATCGTATAAATGTTATTGTGATTATGTATGGGTATGAGGTGAGGATTTCATCCTAGGAAACAATGTTTTTACATGTGTTTTAAGGAAGTAAGTTCATGATATGTGTTGTGAACCGAAAAAGAAATCGCCAGGTGTTATTGGAGCTGTTTTCCATTGCATATCTTATGAACGACCAATATGTGTGATTAGTATAACTGCTCACGACTTGTTTGTGTTCTTGATAAAAATATTCACATGAGGACTGACTTATGTATTGATATGACTTTTATTAGTGAAACCGATCTTAAGTAATCACCTGGGGTATGATCGGGTTTGTGTGTGTCTGACCAAGTTTGGGAGAGGGGAACCGATCCTAGTAAGAGGTGCAGTACATCACAAGGGGGACCGATCCTTGTATGAGGTACAACGAGGTTTATAGAAGAAATGGGAACCGATCCTATGAACGTGTGCAACATATTTTTAGGCAAAGTGGAACCGATCCTATGGACATATGCAACACATACAAGTTAGATACCAAATATATGTGGGAAACCGATCCTAGTACATAGTCAGCCGAATTTTGGTAAGCTAGTGTAACTATGCACAATACTCACATGGAGGTAGAACCGAAACTTGTTTTGGTAGAACCGTTACACCCAAGGTTTGTGATTGAGTTTTACTTGATCAATCACATAGTTCTTGAAAGTTAGATGAATCAATTCTATACTTGTTTGGAAGTGTGGTAAATCGGTTTCAAGTGAGCAAGTATGAAAAAGGACTTGCAAGAGAAATATGTCGACAAACTTTGAACGCGCGCATTAATGTGTATCTTTTATTGTTCAAAGATATTCCTTAACAGCTAAGAAGGAAGTAAATCCCAATATCGAATTTAAATAAGTTAAAAATCTTTTAATTAAGGTTTTTAATTATATATGGAAAATAAGAATTAGTAATGTGTATTTCCAAGGAGATTTCGATCATAAATTTGAACAGTGCATTCACAGGAATTATGAAAACCGAATCTGGGTTAATATGGAAATATCTTGAGAATATTTTCGGTTTTGGAAATTCCTTGGTGTCCAAACTTCATTGTCTATAAATACTTTGAGTTTGCATTTCTAGCAAACTAATCCTCCGTAACAGTAAACTTCCTCTATTGTATTATTACTGTGAAGCCACCTATTCGGAGAGGAGAGTAACCTAATTAGGTGAAATCTCTTACGGCCGCTCAGTTTGAAGTCTTCTTTTGGATTGAGAAGATCTAGTGCGTACCGTTGGTGGGAAACTAGATATTGCGGTTTATATTTAGTTTTCATTGACTAACGGTGGTTAAACTTTGATTGCACCTAGTTTGTTTATGCTTGAGAATCTTCTCTTCTGATATAATATTCACTCAAACTAGTTCAAGGTTTCGACATGGATCTTTAGACTGTTGTTAGATCTAAAGACGATCTTGTGCTAATCTATTGTTAACAGACTTCGTTCGGTGTGTGATTGATCACAAGAGATTCAAGTAGTTGTGTGCAGGTGTTTATTGAAGATCTAAGAAGATTTGAAGACAAAGAAGAGATAGAAGATTTCTGACTTGGTTATATAAATCTTTGGTGTACACAATAATTGTTTTGGTAACAGAGGATTTCATCATAGGAAACAATGTTTTTACATGTGTTTTAAGGAAGTAAGTTCATGATCTTGTATTGTGAACCGAAAAGGAAATCGCCAGGCGTTATTGGGGATGTTCTTCATTGCATATGTTATGAACGACCAATATGTGTGATTAGTATAACCACTCATGACTTGTTTGTGTTCTTGGTAAAACTATTCACATGAGGCCTGACTTATGTATTGGTATGACTTTTATTAGTGAAACCGATCTTATGTAATCACCTGGGGTATGATCGAGTTTGTGTGTGTAAAACCTAACACTGGGTAAAGGGGAACCGATCCTAGTAAGAGGTGCAACACATACAAAAGGGAATCGGTCCTTGTATGAGGTGCAGCAAGGTTTATAGCGAAAAACTTGAACCGATCCTATGAACATGTGCAACAAGTTTTCCTATTGGGGGAACAGATCATATGCACATGTGCATCAAGTTTTCTTATTGAGGGGAACAGATCCTATGCACCTGTGCAGCAAGCTATTGGGGGAAGAGATCATGTATACATGTGCAACACGATTTTAGCTATAGGGAACCGATCCTATAGACATGTGCACCAAATTACAAGTTAGATACCATATATATATAAACCGATTTTGGAAATATATTGCATATCTTGAGAATATTTTTGGTTTGGGAAATTCCTTGGTGTCCAAACTTCCTTGACTATAAATACTTGAAGTTTTAATTTCTGTCAAACTAATCCTTCCTAACAGTAAACTTCCTCTGTTGTACTGTTACTAGTGAAGCCGCTTATTCGGGGAGGATAGTAACCTAATTAGGCGAAATCTCTTACGACCGCTCAGTTTAAAATCTTCTTTGGGTTTGAGAAGCTCTAGCGTGTACTGTTGGTGGGAAATAAGAAGATTGCATTGTTATTTTATTTTTCGATTATTAATTTGATTGACTAACGGTTGTTGAATCTTTGATTGCACCTAGTTTGTTTATTCTTGAGAACCTTCTCTTCTGATATAAGGCTCACTCAAACTAGATCAAAGATCAACGTTTCTACAGATCTAAGTCTTTCTAGATCTGTAAGATAGATTCATTGATTTGCCATTGTTAAAAGACTTCGTTCTGTGCGACAAATCAATAAGGAATCAAATTTGTATTTTTGCAGATTGTTACTTTGAAGATTAAATTGAAGATTTAAGATTTTGAAGATTCGAAGAAGAAGTTGTTGTGAACCATTAAGAAGATATATTAGATCTAATCCTAAAGAGAACCCATGTTCTGCTAGGATATTGGGTAACAAATATCTATTGAGAACTTCGGTTCTGCAAGATATTATCAAATCAAGAATACTATTGAAGCTGAGTAACTAGGATTTTAGTTTACTTAGTATTGTCTACATGAAGTTGCAGGTTTACTTTTTGTAGCGTCTTAATTCAATTGAGTATTCAAAACTGGACTAGGTCCCGGGAGTTTTCTGCATTTGCGGTTTCCTCGTTAACGAAATTCTGGTGTGTGTGTTTTACTTTATTTTCGCATTATAATTGTTTTTATAATAATTAAAGTAAATACACTTGTATGTTAATTAGGCACTTGATATTTATCTTATAAGGTTTCGGTTATCAAGTGAACACTTTATCGTAGTATTGTCTCGATTCATATCCATAGATGATCACACAAAGTGTATTGTATTTCTCCACTTATCTGATATAATAATTCACGTGTTAGGCCAGTCCGGACTAACCGTGTTTCAAGTGGACATCGTGTTGAAATATTCCTTGAGTGATTGTTTCTCCAAAAGGTTTATACACAGTGGGTATTGTATAGGTTGTGATAAAAATAAATGATTATGGTGTACCCTCGTCTTTTCATATACCAATTGAAAAGGAAAGGGTACCCAAATATACCTCAAGCTAAAACTTTTCCTTCCTATAAGTCCTTTCTCCGAAAGTGATTGTCTATGGATACGAGATCGAGACAATACAACAAATCCGTTCACACTTTATGTGATTGTCTATGTATACGAGATCAAGACAATACAACAACAAAGTGTGTTTACTTGATACAAAGGTTCGGACTTAACCAAACTCAATATGATTACGTATCAAGTAAATAGGAATTAACATTTGTGCAATTTACTTTAATTATAATAAAACAATTATAATGCGGAAAATAAAGTAAATGACACAGTAATATTTTGTTAACGAGGAAACTACAAATGCAGAAAAACCCCGGGACCTTGTCCAGAATTGAATACTCTCAGGATTAAGCTGCTATATAAAATAAACCAACTTCGTATAGTTGAGACCAAGCAACTAAACCTATAGTTCACCTAGTTCCGTCTGTATTCCCACGCCTCCGACCTGTAAACAAGTCACGTACTTGGGCTAATTCCTTTGGTTCATATTCGAAACAGTAAAGGAACAACAAAACTGTTTGGTATCAACTCGCTTCAACCAAGTAATATGAGTTGGATAAAGGCTCTTCTGTTTATCTTAACATAAACTCCTTTGCCAGGTTCCAAGATCTATCTTATGTTCAATCACCAAAATGTAATCGTTAAGATTTTGATATCAATACCTTTAATCCCAAGGAAATATATTGATGCCGATCTACACAACTATTCGATCAAAATACCACAAGGATAAATCGATTATAGTTGGATCCTTTATTACCAAAACAAGTATTGTGCACACCAAAAATTTATATAACCAAGTAACAAATCTTCTATCTCTTCTTTGTCTTCAAATCTTCTTAGATCTTCAATAAACACCTGCACACAACTACTTGAATCTCTTGTGATCAATCACACTCAGAACGGAGTCTGTTTACAATGGATTATCACAAGATCGTCTTTAGATCTAACAACAGTCTAAAGATCCATGTCGAAACTTTGAACTAGTTTAAGTGAATCTTATATCAGAAGAGAAGATCCTCAAGCATAAACAAACAAGGTGCAATCAAAGTTCAATCACCGTTAGTCAATCAAATCAATATGAAAACTAAAGATAAACCACAATTATCTAGTTTTCCACCAACGGTACGCACTAGAGATTCTCAATCCCAAAGAAGACTTTAAACTGAGCGACCGTAAGAGATTTCCCCTAATTAGGTTACTCTCCTCTTCAAATAGGCAGCTTCACCAGTAACAGTACAATAGAGGAAGTTTACTATCACGAAGGATTAGTTTGCTAGAAATGCAAACTCAAAGTATTTATAAACAAGGAAGTTTGGACTCCAAGGAATTTCTAAAACCAAAAATATTCTCAAGATATTCAATAATAATTTCCAAATTCGGTTTTCATAGTTCCTGAGAATGCACTGTCCAAACTAATGATTGAAATTTCCCTGGAAAATTTTTAACTAGTAAATGCACATTACTAATTCTTATCTTCCTTATTGAAAAGGCTAGGGTACCCAAATATACCTCAACCTAAAACTTTTCCTTCCTATAAGTCCTTTATCCGAAAATGATTGTCTATGGATACGAGATCGAGACAATACAACAAATCGGTTGACACTTCGTGTGATTGTCTATAGATACGAGATTGAGACAGTACAACAACAAAGTGTGTTTACTTGATACAAAGGTTCGGACATAACCAAACTCAATAGGATTACATAAAAAGAAAATATGAATTAACGTTTGTGCAATTTACTTTAATTATAATAAAACAATTATAATGCGGAAAATAAAGTAAATGACACAGCAAGATTTTGTTAACGAGGAAACCGCAAATGCAGAAAAAACCCGGGACCTTATCCAGAATTGAATACTCTCAGGATTAAGCCGTTATATAAAATAAAACAACTTCGTATAGTTGAGACCAAGCAACTAAACCTATATTTCACCTAGTTTCGTCTGTATTCCCCACGCCTCCGACCTGTAAACAAGTCACATACTTGGACCAATTCCTTTGGTTCGTATTCTAAACAGTAAAGAAACAACAAATATTTTTGGTATCGACTCTCTTCAACCAAGTGATATGAGTTGGACAAAGGCTCTTCTGTTTAACATAAACTCCTTTTCCAGGTTCCAAGATCTATCTTATGTTCAATCACCAAAAGGTAAACGTTAAGATTTTGCTATCAATACCTTTAATCCCAAGGAAATGTATTGATGCCGATCTACACAACTATTCTATCAAAATACCACAAGGATAAATTGATTATAGTTGGATCCTTTATTACCGAAACAAGTATTGTGCACACTAAAGATTTATATAACCAAGTCACAAATCCTCTATCTCCTCTTTGTCTTCAAATCTTCTTAGATCTTCAATAAACACCTGCACACAACTACTTGAATCTGCTGTGGTCAATCACACACAGAACAGAGTCTATTAACAATGGATTATCACAAGATCCTCTTTAGATAACAACAGTCTAAAGATCCCTGTCGAAACTTTGAACTAGTTTGAGTGAATCTTATATCAGAAGAGAAGATCCTCGAGCATAAACAAACTAGGTGCAATCAAAGTTTAACCACCGTTATTCAATCAAATCAATATGAAAACTAAAGATAAACCGTAATTATCTAGTTGATCACCAACGGTATGCACTAGAGATTCTCAATCCCAAAGAAGACTTTAAACTGAGCGGTCATAAGATATTTCGCCTAATTAGGTTACTCTCCTCTCCGAATAGGCAGATTCATCAGTAACAGTACAATAAAGGAAGTTTACTGTCACGAAAGATTAGTTTGCTAACTCAAAGTATTTATAGACAAGGAAGTTTGGACACCAATGAATTTCCAAAACCGAAAATATTCTCAAGATATTCAATAATAATATCCAAATTCGATTTTCATAGTTCCTAAGAATGCACTGTCCAAATTAATGATCGAAATCTCCTTGAAAATATTTAACTAGTAAATGCACATTACTAATTCTTATTTTCCATATTGAAAAGGCGAGGGTACCCAAATATACCTCAAGCTAAAACTTTTCCTTCCTATAAGTCCTTTCTCCGAGAGTGATTGTCTATGGATACGAGATAGAGACACTACAACAACAAAGTGTGTTTACTTGATACAAAGGTTCGGACTTAACCAAACTCAATAGGATTACGTAAAAATAAAATTGGAATTAACGTTTGTGCAATTTACTTTAATTATAATAAAACAATTATAATGCGGAAAATAAAGTAAATGACACAGCAAGATTTTGTTAACAAGGAAACCGCAAATGCAGAAAAACCCATGGACCTTGTCCAGAATTGAATACTCTCATGATTAAGTCGCTATACAAAATAAACCAACTTCATATAGTTGATACCAAGCAACTAAACCTATAGTTCACCTAGTTCCGTCTGTATTCCCACGCCTCCGACCTGTAAATAAGTCACGTACTTGGACCAATTCCTTTGGTTCGTATTCCCAACAGTAAAGGAACAACAAATCTGTTTGGTATCAACTCTCTTCAACCAAGTGATATGAGTTAGACAAAGGCTCTTCTGTTTATCTTAACATAAACTCCTTTTCCAGGTTCCAAGATCTATCTTATGTTCAGTAACCAAAAGGTAATCGTTAAGCTTTTGCTACCTTTAATCCCAAGAAAATGTATTGATGCCGATCTACACAACTATTCTATCAAAATACCACAAGGATAAATCAATTATATCTTGATCCTCTATTATCGAAACAAGTATTGTGCACACCAAAGATTTATATAACCAAGTCAGAAATCTTCTATCTCTTCTTTGTCTTCAAATCTTCTTAGATCTTCAATAAACACCTGCACATAACTACTTGAATCTCTTGTGATCAATCACACAAAGAACGGAGTCTATTAATAATGGATTATCACAAGATCATCTTTAGATATAATAACAATCTAAAGATCCTTGTCGAAACTTTGAACTAGTTTGAATGAATCTTATATCAGAAGAGAAGATCCTCAAGAATAAACAAACTAGCTGCAATCAAATTTCAACCACCGTTAGTCAATCAAATCTATATGAAAACTAAAGATAAACGCAATTATCTAGTTTCCACCAACGGTACGCACTAGAGCTTCTCAATCCCAAAGAAGACTTTAAACTGAGCGGTCGTAAGAGATTTCGCCTAATTAGGTTACTCTCCACTCCGAATAGGTGGCTTCACCAATAACAATACAACAGAGGAAGTTTACTGTCACGGAGGATTAGGTTGCTCGAAATGCAAACTCAAAGTATTTATAGACAAGGAAATTTGGACACCAAGGAATTTCCAAAACCGAAAATATTCTCAAGATATTCAATATAATTTCCTAATTCGGTATTCATAATTCCTGAGAATGCACTTTCCAAATTAATGATCGAAATATCCTTGGAAAATCTTTGACCACTAAATGTACATTACTAATTATTATTTTCCATATATTATTAAAAACATTAATTAAAAGATTTTTAACTTACTTAAATTCGATCTTGCGATTTACTTCCATCTTAGATGTTAAGACAATAAAAGATACGCATTAATGAACTTGTTCAAAGTGTGTCGACATCTTTCTCTTGTAAGTCCTTTTTCATACTTACTTACTTGAAACCGATTTACCACGTTTCCAAACAAGTTTAGAATTGGTTCAACTAACTTTCAAGAACTATGTGATTGATCAAGTAACACTCAATCATAAATTATGGGTTTAACGGGTCTACCAAAATAAGTTTCGGTTCTACCTCCATGTGAGTAATGTGCATAGTCACACTAGCTTACCAAAATTTGGTTGACTAGGTACTAGGATCGGTTCCCCACATATATATGGTATCTAACTTATATGTGTTGCACATGTCCATAGGATCGGTTCCCTTTTGCCTAAAAATATATTGCACATGTTCATAGGATCGGTTCCCCTTTCTGCTATAAACCTTGTTGCACCTCATACAAGGATCGATTCCCTTTTGTATGTGTTGCACCTCTTAGTAGGATCGGTTCCCCTTTACCCAGTGTTAGGTCTTACACACACAAACTCGATCATACCCAAGGTGATTACTTAAGATCGGTTTCACTAATAAAAGTAATACCAATACATAAGTCGGGCCTCATGTGAATATTTTTCCAAGAACACAAACAAGTCATGAGTGGTTATAATAATCATACATATTGGTCATTCATAAGATATGCAATTAAGAACAACCCCAATAACGCCTGGAGATTTCCTTTTTGGTTCACAACACAAGATCATGAACTTACTTCCTTAAAACACATGTAAAAAATTGTTTCCTAAGATGGAATCCTCACCTCATACCCATACATAATCACAATAACATTCATACGATTATGTTGATGTCTTATATACAAAGTTTAATGGTTAAGCAATAGACCTCGTATTGTATTCCTTAATACTATATCTATTTAGAGTGTTCATGCTTCGCAGTTTTATTTTTTTGAATATGCACGACTTGAAAGATACGTTAGGGAATAAAACAGTTCAAGTCAAATATCACTAACCTGAAGTGGAAGGATGATATTGTGGTTGTAGCTCCGTATTTCATCACTTCTTCAAGTCTTCGCAATACTTGTAATGTCTCATATCCTAATACTTTCAAGCTAACCTATACTAAGTTGACTCTAGTACATTTAATCAATCGACTCTTAAATGAGTTTTGGTTCACTAAAATATGACTACCAAACTTGACATGCCAACGCTTGGTGAATTCAACTGAGATTTGCTCTAACAATCTCCCCCTTTGTCAATTTTAGTGACAAAAATCTTACAATCATATGGATAAACAAATTACAAGAATTCATTACACATACGCTTGATTCCCGAATGCAACAGCACATAACCTGCATTCATTCAATCCTTAAAATGTCGTTGTTGACATTATAATAACAAAGCTCATACTCCCCCTAAAGGTGAGATAGGTAGATTTTCAATCGGTGCGTCTTTGTTATACCATTCATATGATATGTTACTCCCACTTAGTCTGTGCTTTTCCTCTTTCAACGTTCAAGCACCATTGTCCTCTTCCCTAGTGACACCAATCAATATAAAACTGATACCAGCATCACCTGTTTACTCCATATGTTTCTACCCCGTTCTGTCACAAAAATGACAAAGAAACGAAAAAAATAAAGGACAACACGAAAAGGATCTTACAAATCTCAAATAGACTTGCAACCTGTTGAGTCAAGCACGAGGGTTCGACATACCATTTTTGATAACCAATATCAAAACCGAAACTATAAAGTAATTATGTTTTAATATGTCATCATGGAAATAATTACCCGAAGCAATATTCTCAACTAGTTTAGCAAACCAAAAATCAACTAAGCACCTTAGTTCCTTTTCTAAACCGATTGTATAAATACAACCGCTTCATTCAAAAAGACTAAAACAAAGATAAACTTTATTTTTCTCATCAGGTTCTGTTAAAGCATAGCTCGACTGAACCCACCAAGCGTTGGTATGTCAAGTTTGGTTGTCATATTTTAGTGAACCAAAAATCATTTAAGAGTCGCTTGATTAAATGTACTAGAGTCAACTTCGTATAGGTTAGCTTGAAAGTATTAGGATATGAGACATTACAAGTATTACGAAGACTTGAAGAAGTGAATAAGTACGGAGCTACAACCACAAAATCATCCTTTCACTTGAGGTTAGTGATATTTGACTTGAACTGTTTTATTCCCTAACGTATCTTTCAAGTCGTGCATATTGAAAACATAAAACTGCGAAGCATGAACACTCTAGATGGACATAGTATTAAGGAATACAATATGAGGTTTATTGTTTAACCATTAAAATTTGTATATAAGACATCAACATAATCGTATGAATGCTATAGTGATTATGTATGGGTATGAGGTGAGGATTTCATCCTAGGAAACAATGTTTTTACATGTGTTTTAAGGAAGTAAGTTCATGATCTTGTGTTGTGAACCAAAAAGGAAATCGCCGGGCGTTATTGGGGATGTTCTTCATTGCATATCTTATGAACGACCAATATGTGTGATTAGTATAACCGCTCATTACTTATTTGTTTTCTTGGTAAAACTATTCACATGAGGCCTGACTTATGTATTGTTATGACTTTTATTAGTGAAACCGATCTTAAGTAATCACCTGGGGTATGATCGAGTTTGTGTATGTAATACCTAACACTGGGTAAAGGGGAACCGATCCTAGTAAGAGGTGCAATACATACAAATGGGAATCGATCCTTGTATGAGGTGCAACAAGGTTTATAGCAGAAAGGGGAACCGATCCTATGAACATGTGCAACACGTTTTTAGGCAAAGGGGAACTGATCCTATGGACATGTGCGACACATATAAGTTAGATACCATATATATATGGGGAACCGATCCTAGTACCTAGTCAACCAAAGTTTGGTAAGCTAGTATGACTATGCACGGTACTCACATGGAGGTGGAACCAAAACTTGTTTTGGTAGAACCATTAAACCCATGATTTGTGATTGAGTGTTACTTGATAAATCACATAGTTCTTAAAAGTCTGATGAACCAATTCTAAACTTGTTTGGAAGCGTGGTAAATCGGTTTCAAGTGAGTAAGTATGAAAAAGGACTTACAAGAGAAAGATGTCGACACACATTGAACACGTGCATTAATGCGTATATTTTATTGTTCAAAGATATTCCTTAACATCTAAGGAGGAAGTAAATCCCAAGATCGAATTTAAATAAGTTAAGAATCTTTTAATTAAGGTTTTTAATTATATATGGAAAATAAGAATTAATAATGTGCATTTACTGGTTAAAGATTTTCCATGGAGATTTCGATCATTAATTTGGACAGTCCATTCTCAGGAATTATGAAAACCGAATTAGGAAATTATTATTGAATATCTTGAGAATATTTTAGGTATTGGAAATTCCTTGGTGTCCAAACTTCCATGTCTATAAATACTTTGAGTTTGCATTTCTAGCAAACTAATCCTTCGTGACAGTAAACTTCCTTTATTGTACTGTTACAGGTGAAGTCGCCTATTCGGAGAGAAGAGTAACCTAATTAGGAAAAATCTCTTATTGTCGCTCAGCTTAAAGTCTTATTTGGGATTGAGAAGCTCTAGTGCGTACCGTTGGTAGGAAACTAGATAATTGTGGTTTATATTTAGTTTTCATATTAATTTGATTGACTAACAATGGTTTAATTACTTTGATTGCACCTAGTTTGTTTATTCTTGAGGATCTTCTCTTCTGATATAAGATTCACTCAAACTAGTTCAAAGTTTCGACAGGGATCTTTAGATTGTTGTTAGATCTAAAGACGATCTTGTGATAATCCATTGTTAACAGACTCCGTTCTGTGTGTGATTGATCACAAGAGATTCAAGCAGTTGTGTGCAGGTGTTTATTGAAGATATAAGAAGATTTGAAGATAAAGAATAAATAGAAGATTTATGACTTGGTTATATAAATCTTTGGTGTTCACAATACTTGTTTCGGTAATAGAGGATCCAACTATAATCGATTTATCCTTGTGGTATTTTGATAGAATATCATCAATATATTTTCTTGGGATTAAAGGTATTGATTGCAAAATCTTAACGATTACCTTTTGGTGATTGAACATAAGATTGATCTTGGAACCTGGAAAAGGAGTTTATGTTAAGATAAACAAAAGATCCTTTGTCCAACTCATATCACTTGGTTGAAGAGAGTTGATACCAAACAGATTTGTTGTTCCTTTACTGTTTGGAATACGAACCAAAGAAATTGGTCCAAGTACGTGACTTGTTTACAGGTCGGAGGCGTGGGAATACAGATAGAACTAGGTGAACTATTGGTTTAGTTGCCTGGTCTCAACTATACGAAATTGGTTTATTTTTTATAGCGGCTTAATCCTGAGAGTATTCAATTTTGGACAAGGTCCCGGGTTTTTCTGTATTTGCGGTTTCCTCGTTAACAAAATTCTGGTGTCTGTGTTATTTCATTTTCCGCATTGTATTGTTTATCTTTATAATTGAAATAATACAGGTTGTGCGTTGAAGTTCAATTAATTAGAATATCCAACCTTTGGTTGTTGAGTTACATTGATTGACACTTGGATATTGGTCTTTGGTACCATCCAAGTTATTCCTTGTATTTGATTAAAGACTCGTTGATTTATATTAACTTGAGTAAATCAAATCAAGAGAGAGATAATAACTCCTTGAGATACTTTTATCTAGATTGAGTCTGACTGTCCAGCTGATTCTATAGAAAATTATATCGGAGTTAGTCCATACAGATTGCTAAGCGAAAGATTGGGTGTGGTTGTTAGACCCGCGCTTTTTCACTAACCTATACGAAGTTGACTCTAGTACATTTAATCAAGCGACACTTAAATGAGTTTTGTTTAAAAAAATATGACAACCAAACTTGACATACCAATGCTTGGCGGGTTCAACCGAGCTATGCTCTAACAATCTCCCCCTTTGCCAATTTTAGTGACAAAACTCTTACAATCATATGGGTAAATAAATTACAATAATTCATTACACATACACTTGATTCTCGAATTCAATAGCACATAACCTGCATTCATTCAATCCTTAAAATGTCGTTGTTGACATTATAATAACAAAGCTCATACTCTCCCTAAAGGTGAGGTAGGTAGATTTTCAATCCTTGCATCTTTGTTATACCATTCATATGATATGTTACTCCCCCTTAGTCTGTGTTTTTCCTCTTTCATTAGATAAACGTTCAAGCACCATTGTCCTCTTCCCTAGTGAAACCAATCAATATAAAATTGATACCAGCGTCACCTATTTACTCCATATATTTCTCTCCCATTTTGTCATAAAAATGTCAAAGAAACGAAAAAATAAAGGACAACACGAAAAGGATCTTACAAATCTCAAAATAGACTTGCAATATGTTGAGTCAAGCACGTTCCACATACCATTTTTGATAACCAATATCAAAACTGAAACTACAAAGTAATTATGTTTTGATATGTCATCATGGAAATAATTGCCCGAAGAAATTTTCTCAACTAGTTTAGCAAACCAAAAATCAACTAAGCACCTTAGTTCCTTTGCTAAACCGATTGTATAAATACAACCGCTTCATTCGATAAGACCAAAAAAAAGATAAACTCCATTTTTCTAATCAGGTTTTAATTATCCATATAACTTAGACCTTTAGAATATGACAACCAAACTTGACATATCAACGCTTGGTGGGTTCAACCGAGCTATGCTTTAACAAAGTATAACGTATACCTTTTGAACTTCGTATATAAGATATCGACATAATCGTATGAATTTTATTGTGATTATGTGTGGTATGGGTGAAGATTTATTCCTAGGAAACAATGTTTTACATTTGTTTAAATAAAGTACATTCATAAACTTGTTTTGTGAATCGAAGGGGAAATCGCTAGGCTTATTTGTATTGTTATTCATTGCAAATCTTTGGATTACCAATATGTGTGTTTAGCATAACCACTCATAACTTGTTTATGTATCTTGGTAAAACTATTCACAATGCCTGACTTTTGTATTGGTATGACTTTTATTAGTGAAACCGATCTTAATTAATCACCTGAGATGGTATGATCGATATGTTGTAATTGGTATGACCAACTCTAGACATTGGGGAACCGATCCTAGTAAGAGGTACAAACGATTACAAGAGGTGATCGATCCTTATAAGAGGTGCAAAAAGTTTTTAGTAATTGGGGAACTGATCATACTTGTGCAACCGAATACAAGTTAGACACCACAAATATGTGGTAACCGATCCTAGTACCTAGTCAACCAACTTTTGGTAACTAGCGTGTCTAATCTTAGTACCCATATGAAGGTAGAATCAAAACTTGTTTTGGTAAAACCGTTAAACCCATGGTTGGTGATTTGATAGGATAATCAATCACATAGTTCTTGGAAGTCAAATGAACCAAATCTAAACTTATTTGGAAGTGTGGCAAATCGGTTCCAAGATTTTAAATATGAAAAATAATTTACAAAGTAAACATGTCGACATACTTTGAACATGTGCAGTAAATCTTACCTTTTATTTTTCAAAGATATTACTTAATAGCTAAAGAATAATCCCGAATCGAAATAAATTGAGAATCTTTTAATTAAGGTTTTTAGTTTTTATATGCTTTTAATTTCCAGCAATTAAATGCATATATTTAGAAAATAAAAATTAGTAATGTGCATTTACTAATTGGACATTTTTACTGAGATTTCGGTCAATATTTGGATAGAGCATTTCCAGGAATTATGAAAACCGATTTGGCGTTTATTGCATATCTTTAAGAATATTCGGTTTTCGAAATTCCTTGGTGTCCAAACTTTCTTGGTCTATAAATATTGAAGTTTTCATTTTAAGAAAACTAATCCTCATAGTCAGCAAAACTACCTAGTTGTGTTGTTACTGGTGGAGCCGTCTATTCGGAGAGGAAAGTACCCTAATTAGGCGAAATCTCTTACGACCGCTCGTTTTAAAGGCTTCTTTGGGATTGGGAAGATCTACAAGTACTGTTGGTGGGAAACTAGATAATTGCGGTTTATTATTAGTTTTCGATTGATTTGATTGACTAACGGTTGTTGAACTTTGACTGCACCTAGTTTGTTTATGCTTGAGAATCTTCTCTTCTGATATAAGATTCACTCAAACTAGATCGAAGTGTCGACGGGAATATTTAGACTGTTTGTAGATCTAAAGACGTCTCGTGATAATCCATTGTTAACAGACTCCATTCGGTGTGTGATTAATCACAAGAGATTCAAGTTGTTTGTGTGCAGGTGTTTATTGAATATCTAAGAAGATTTGAAGACAAAGAAGATTTCTTATTTGAGTTCATAATCTTTAGTGTGCACAAAACTTGATCGGCTGGGGATTCAACTATAATCGCTTTATCTTTTTGATTACCTTGATTGATTAGTTGAGTAGATCGGCATCAATACAATTCTTTGTGATTAAGAGTATTGATTGCATAAGTCGAGACAATTACTTTGATAGTTGTTGAGAGACAAATCTAAGAACTTGAAAAAGGAGTTTATTGGGATAAACGGAAGAGCCTTTTGTAAAACTCATATCACGTTGTCTGAAAAGAGTTGTTACCGAACATATTTGTTATTCCTTTACTTTTTGAAATACGAAAAAAAGGAATTGTTCCAAGTGCGTGACTTATTACAAGTTGGAGGCGCAGGGATACTGAGGGAATTAGGTGAACTATAGGTTTAGTTACTTGGTCTCAACTATACGAAGTTGGTTTAGATTTTGTATAGCGGATTAATTCTGAGAGTATTCAATTCTGGACTAGGTTCCTGGGTTTTTTTGGATTTGCGATTTCCTCATTAACAAATTCTTGTTGTGTCTTTTACTTTTCTATTTCCACAATTATAATTGTTTTATTATAATTAAAAGTAAAATACACAAACGTCAATTCTTATTTATTTGGTAGCAATCCTATTGTGTTTGGTTAAGTCCGAACCTATTATCAAGTAAACATACTTCGTTATTGTATAGTCTCGATCTTGTATCCATAGTCAATCACACAAGTGATCTTGTTGTCATATTGTCTCGATCTCGTATCCATAGACGATCACACGAATTGTGAACCTATTAGTTGTATTGTCTCGACTCAGTCCATAAACAATCACTTTCGGAGAAAGGACTTATAGGTGGAATTTTTTTAGATTGAGGTATATTTGGGTACCCTCGTCTTTTCAATTGGTATCACAGCAGGAAAACACGAAAAGATCTAACAATCTGTGTTTGGTGCGATCCAGCTTATAATAAATGAACTCGATTTCTCGTGAATAAACTTCATTTAACGTAATTCCAAGATTAGATCACTCAAAATTGGTTGAAGAAACTTCAAACAATGAAATTATTGAGTCTCTTCGGTCCAAATAAATTTGGACATTCGACGAATGTCGATTGTATCTTAGTCTCACAGAAGATGCTTTTAGCAAAATCAACAAAAAAATTGTCAGGGTTTGCTTAAATCGAAAAATAACTTTCTGATTTGAAAAATGAGATTAAGATATATGAGCAAAAGGAAGATGAGTCTCTATCTAAAACACTCGAGATCCTTGAAGAAAGTAGTAGAGTTCGAAATGAGATTGATGAGTTTCTCAAAGAATTAGAAAACTCAAAAGGAATTAATAATATTATAGGAAATCAATTCGTTCATGAGTATTTGATGAACTACACCTCTGAAGAAACTGATATCTATCATGAAAATGATTCTTGTAGCTCTTCGAAAGAAATATTTCTTGAAGATTATGATGTGATAGATGTTAATGATAAATCTACAAATGTTTGTTTCAATGCGCCTAAAACAGATGAAGTAATATTGACTGAAAATTTCGTGTCAATACCTGAAATAATAAAAACATCAAGATTTGAATAACTTGATGTTTGTCAAAAAACCTATGATTGGTTGCCCCTAACCAATTTTCGGTGCTCTTGGTTCAGTCATATATGGGTCCGGATCCATATTTGAATACATGATAATCTTGGTGATAAAAAATAAGAAGGATGTGTATTTCTATTTCTCTACCTTCTTCGGTTTCAAAGAAACCTCAACAGTGCACAAGGATTCGAAATTTCTCACCTTGAAATCTTTGCATGTTCGATTCAAGAAGAGAAACTTGTATCAATCGATCATAAAATTCAAAAATAACAAAGGGTTGCACTTATTTCACTCCAAATCTTCTCAAGCAAGGAGATTCAACTCTCAACAAGTTCTATCGATTATAAGTGGTTCTTCACCTTTCTTGTTGATTCAATGGATTATAGAACTAGGGGTATTAGCAATTTTGTTAGAGGAGAAGGCTCAAATAGGAATTCAATACTCTACTCTACTAGGGATATCAATTAGGAAAACATGCCTAGTCTTACTTATAATGTTGGTTCTCAAAATTATTTTGTGAATGATGCATGATTCGATTCAATCAAAAAACCCATTATGGAAAGGATATTTTTCAATATTCGGATAAAAATTACATGAATTTTGTGAATCAATGTGAATAGGGTATTATTCATGAGAGCTCTTTCAAGGCAACTCCGGACCTTGTAAAGTTTTTCTACGCTAACATGCATGAGATGAATTTTGAAGGATGTACTTTTCGTGCTATGATCGGTACAAAGTCTTTTGAGGTCAACAAACAAGTGATTTCGGTATTGATTCTGTTAGAGCATTGCTCGGTCGAACTCGCATGCGCTGCTATCTCAAGCATGTTTGTCAATGTTAGTGATCAAAACTATAAAGTCTTGATTTCTAGTCTACTATAACTAAGGTCTCGGACTAGGATATAAAGTGTAGTTGAGCTCAAGAACTCCATGGCGATCATCATACGAGATGAAGGACTACTCAAGGAACTAGTGGATCTTCATCGAATAAAAGGTATGTGGAGACTTGAACTTATCTATGACTCAAAGTCTATCTACTCTATCTCCTATATTGAGACAAAAGTCGTATTACCATATAGACTAAGATTCTACACATATGATATTTCGAGCTGAGTATATCTCACTTATCTATTTCTCGAAATATGTGTTGGTAAAGATTTCGCTTTAGCCAAGTTCATCTTTACCTAGTGAAGAAAGTCATGTTATGTTTCAATAATTTTGAAAATCGCTCTGACGAGAAATAGTTTGTGAATAGCAACTATATAATGTCCTATGAGAATGTTTCAATGATTGAAATGAGAGTTTAAACAATATAACCATTGGAGGATATAAGCATAGTTGTGGTAACACATATATGTATAAGTCCTTATTGCTTGAACCGAAGTTTTCGAACTTTGTTGATCAAGTGAAACCGGAGTAGTGCGTGAGCTCAGTCCGAGAACTCAGCATACAAGATCAGTTCGCGAACCCAGTCCGCGAACTGGTGTAGTTCTCGAATCCGAGAATTTCTGCTGGAGTTTTTGAACTCCGTCCGCGAACCCAGTCCGCGAACTTGAGTAGGTTATATCTAAAAATGATGTTTGTGAACTTATCATAATAAAGTAAGGAATGCTATTTCAAACCGTGGCTTTATAGTTCATGAATCGATTCGAGTGAATCACATCATTTTTGCTTCAATTGTGTCTTGTGTAGTACATAAATATCTAAGCAATTGAACAACTCTCTAACTAGTTCATTTGAGTCATTTGGACTAGTTATGGTGAAGAAGAATATGGTTGATATGAAAGTCATCATTTGGCTAACCATTTGGTTAACTAGTGTTGAACCAACTAATGTACAAGTTTGGGTACGGTTACACGAACCTAAAATTGTCTAGTACATGTGTGTATGACAAGCTAAGTTTTTGATCTAACAGTTGATAAATATTAGCTTGAATCTAATCAGGTTTTCATCTAATGGTGAATATTGAATGCTTTATTACTAAGCTAACATTGATTGCAAACCCTGATTTGAAGACTATATAAGGGAGAACTCTAGCAAATGGGAAACCTAATCCCCACACATTCTGTGTGATACTAGTTTTATAAGATAGAGTCGATTCTCCTTTAACCTTTGGTTTTCTTCTTCTAAAACCAGGTTAACGACTTAAAGACTTCATTAGGATTGTGAAGCCAGACCGATACAACTTTTATCGTAGTTGTGTGATCTGATCTTGTTGTTTCTATCGTATGAGTACAATTGTAATATTTGGCTTGAGATTTCTATCCCCGATAGGCAAGATACAAAAGTAATCACAAACATCTTCATCTCATCATTTGTGATTCCATAATATCTTTTTTCGCCGTGTCGATTAAGACTATTGTGAGGTGATTGATAAAACTGAGCTGTTCTTCGGGAATATAAGTCTGGTTTTATTGATTGGTTCCTGTTCACCTTGATTTATCAAAAGACGGAACAAAACGCATAGGTTTATTCGTGGGAGACGAATTTATCTATCTTGTAGACTTTTCTGTGTGAGGCAGATTTTTTTATTAAAGACTTCGACTTTGGGTCGTAGCAACTCTTGGTTGTGGGTGAGATCATCTAAGGGAATCAAATGCGCAGTATCCTGCTGGGATCAGAGGCGTATGAGCATAAATGTACCTTTGATCAGTGTGAGATTGGTTGGGGGTTCAACTACAGTATAGACCGAAGTTAATTTGGAGTAGGATAGTGTCTCTAGCGGCTTAATACAATGTATGTTTAATCTGGACTAAGTCCCAAGGTTTTTCTGCATTTGTGGTTTCCTCGTTTACAAAATTCTGGTGTCTGTGTTATTTCTTTTTCACATTATATTTTTATATAATTGAAATAATACAGGTTGTGCGTTGTTCAATCAATTAGAATATCCGACCTTATTAGTTGTTGATTTAAATTGATTGACACTTGGATATTGGTCTTTGGTACCATCCAAGTTATCTCTCTTTGATTAAGACTCGCAGATTGTATTTGCTTGAGTAAATCAAATTGAGAGATTGAGATAATAACTCCTTGAGGTATTTTCTATTGATTGAGTCTAGTTGATTTTCTAGAAAGTAACTTAGAGTTGTCCATACAGATTGCTAATCAAAATATTGGGTGTGTTTGTTAGACCCCCTCTTTTTCAATTAGTACAAGAGAAGGCAAACACATTCAAGACCTTACAAGTATGTGTTTGTAGCGATCTGACTCTATGGACAAGAGTATTATCTCTGAAAAATGCATCACCAGAAACAAAAGTTCTGTCTCATCTATTATAGATGAACCTCGTGTTCAAAATAGACAGACAGATTATGACATGTGTTGTTCTAATTACATTTCAAAAGAGGATATTTCTCAAAATAAATGGGAAACAACTGAAGAGAGTAAGTTTATTCTAATTCTTGTTAGAATCCAAGCTAATAGACTAAATCAGATGAAACAACACGTCAGTGTTCTTCTTGGTATGATCAGAGACTTTAAATCTAAAAAAAATACTGAAAATCATCCTTCATGTATGACTCTTGATGCAAAACTTAAAAAGGATGCATTGGAAATAGAACATCACTTGAGTAAGATCTCTATTCAAGGATTCTCTAAGCAGTCCAATATACCAATTACTTCTGCTACAACTGAAAATGCTCCAGCACCAAAAGTAAAAATGAAGTCCCTTCCAATCAAGAAAGATATGTTAGTTTCCTCTGATCAAGGAAATTCCACACCATATGGAAGGAAGAAATCTCCTGACGAGAATGTTAAGACTAAACTGCCTAATCACTCGTGTGATCATAAAGTATGTCTCTTTTGTGAAGCAAAAGGTTCTGTTAGACAAAAGAGAAACTCTAAGTTGAATAAAAATTCTCTTGTTCAACTTCAACACACCTTAAACTTAATTCTCAAAGTGTAACTGACATTCGTATGTCGAAACCCATTGGTTTTCATACATACCCTTTGTATGTTATCAGGAAGGTCAGTTCAATGAGTACCTCAAATGTTCGAAAGCAGAACAGAAGTCTTAATAAGAATCGTCTGAGGAAAAATCAAGTTGCTGCTCCTGAAAATAACATGTCTCTTGATTTTGAAGAAATTCCAGGAGAAAGAAGGAAAATGATGATATGAGAAATAACCTGATAAAGATAATTCAAGGTTATAAATAAATTGTCAACAGGTTGTCATCCTCCTCCAGTCAAGATTCTTCTGGTAAGAACTCAAACTATGTCTCATACTTTGATGATAGTAAGTTTTATGATAATTTCTCAAATCAAAAGGGATCTCTCTCACAATTTAGGAGGAAAAAGAGAATTGATCATAAACATAGTTCCTTGAATGAGCTCAGAGCTCAGACTTGTGTTAATGAATCACAAGTTGGAACTTGCTCATAAAAATCCTATTGAGCAAGATGTGTAACAGTCAGGTGTACTTTAGCAATTTGCGTCTTGCCTAGTTGAGCTCCTCTCTTATCGCTTGTAGCTAAACTAGTGCTAGCAGATAATATTGCTTAAAAGTATTTGCAATGTCTTTTATTGTTTTCCTGTTTAATTGTCTTGTGTTTTTCCTTATGGGGTGCACTGTGGTCGAATGTGTACATGGGTTACCATCTCGAGTTTATAGTTTGAAAACCCTAAAAGTTTTTCTTCCAAACAAAACCTTTAAATAGATGACCTATTGAGTTACATAAGTCACATACGTAAACTCTAGTTTATCTTCTGGGTTGTCAAGAATGTCCTCTTCTTCATCTCTCCATGGTTTTTTTTCTAAGGGATTTCTTGATAAAGTTTTTGGTGTAGAATCGAAAGGAAGGAAGAAAATAACTCTTGTAGAAGATGGTGCACCTAATGCCTCATGCTTTTATGCCTACTCATATCAAGATTTTGAGAATGAGGATATGGTTTCTGCTGAAGTGATTCATGACTTTCTTAAATACTTTGAGAAAGCAAAACTACAACTTGTTGATATAATGACGGATCTTGATGTGGTTAGAAGAGAGTTGAAAAAGGTTTTTACTGACCTTGGTCTAATGAAGTCATAGGTTAAAGAACTTCTCAACAAGGATATCTTCTCCGAAGATGCAGTTGATAATATGAATCATAAACTCAAAAGTCTTGAAACCCGAGAAGCTGTCGAACGTGAACTTTAGCTAGTGATCGGTTTCTAGTCAACATGTTTGAGTTTGCCTAGTAAATATTCTATTTTCTTGTTTTGTTTAGAAGAATAACTAGTGCTTTGGAATATCCATTATTGTGATTACACATAGCTATGTCCAAAGTTTTCATCTTCTTGTTTTTAGATTTATTGGTTTAAATTCTAAACTTGTTTGGAAGATGATGGTTGCAGTATTAATCTTTATGGTTTTATATATTGCAATATTTTGATGGGATATGTGTGTTTACGTCCGTGAACATAATTGACCCTATTTTCAAAAGTAAAGTCGTTCATGAATTGATATGCAAATATTGATAAAAGCATGAATAGACTTTTGGAAAAACACAAAAGTTAAGCCTATATTGTCAATTATTGATGTAAGATAGGTGAAAATCTTTTGTGATTCAAGGATTATGTATATTGTGTGTCACTGTGCAAATGGTGATGGAAACATAGAACAAATCCTTGTGTATTCCGCAGTAATTGATCTTCCCTGATCCATTATTTGTGTATTACTGTGAGACTCCGTATTGTGTCTTATATTGAGCACTAGACAACCAAGTTGATTGTTTTTGTGATTAGCTTAGTTGTGTTCCGTAAGGTACTTTACGTAGAGTAAATTGAACTAAATCAATCATCTTGTGTGATTATTTAGTTATGACTCCGCAAGTTTTTCTCATGTTGTGCATGATTGACTGGTTGTTTATTTTATGATTAACTTAGTCATCGCTCCATAGATTTTCTTATGTGAGTATAAACGATTGAATTGATTACTTTTGTGATTAGTTTAATTGTGTATTCTGGTTGGATTAATTATGAGTTATCTTGTGAATAATCTAATCTAGTTATTAAGTCTCCATAAGTTTACTTGTATTGAGCATATTTAGTCAAATTAATCTTGGTTCGCTTTGGTTAATATGATTGAATATTTCTTGTTGGATTCCAAATTCATACTTGTATGTAATTTGTTGAGTCTAAAGAAATCCTTTTTTTCTTTTGAAATTAAGGTCGCTCTTGTTGTTCCCTTGGGAATGACATTTTATGGAGGAGAGTTCTTTTGAACTTTTGCTTAATTGCCAAATCTTTGTGGGGAGTGCGGTTGTGGAATATTAGAGAGGTTATCTTGTATCTTTGTAAACTCGTTAGCTTCGGCTTTATGATTGCATCTAAACAAGATGATATACATTTACCTTTGGTCATGAAATGTCTCTTACGGAAATTTCATTAGGATCCCGTTCTTGTACCTTTGCCAATTTTATTGACAAAAAGGGGGGAATTAATATGTAGTTCATACTACAAATACATATGGTTTTCGGATCATTATGTAAGGGGGAGTGGTTTCCATGTGAGATGGAGTATTGACTAAGGGGGAGTGAACTATCACCATAGTATTGTTGTTAAAGTTGTGATGCAATTGGACTTTGACGCTGTGTTATAATACTATGACATTGTATAACAATGATTGAGAACCACTGCTTTTCTCATTGTAATAGCTATGGATTTTTAACAACGATGATGCTAAACTTATAACCTTTGGGATCATTGGACTACTTGGAAGTGACGAAGATTTCGAGTAATGTTGAAGATTAGACATGTGGAATAGGAGCTACGAAGTTTATTTATATATTTTTTTGTATTCCATATGTATTAATAGTTTTGCCACTAAAATTGACAAAGGGGGAGATTGTTAGAGCATTGCTCGGTCGAACTCGCATGCGTTGCTATCTCAAGCATGTTTGTAAATGTTAGTGATCAACACTATAAATTCTTGATTTCTGTAGGATCATAATATCGCAACAACTACACACTTGCGAAATCTTTATCTACAACATTGCGAAGCCGTCGCAGAGTGATCTCAGAAATGACATAACAGATGACGACAGCTTAAACACGAGAAAAGCATGATGATCCTGCGAAATTTAGGATGTTTTCGAAATTAACATTTGTAAGCTTGCGAAATACCTCAAGTCAGATCCGAAAATAAAGGGGGAGCTTAGCTGTCATCCACTATGTAATACCCTATATAAAGAGATGAATAGGCATAAGGCAGGGAGAGATAATTTTTAGAGTGTTGAGAAAGTTTTGAGGAGAGAGAAAGTCCAAAACAGTGTTGTACTTTTGATTTCATTTCCTTCTTGTAAAATTTCTAGATTAATTTAATAAAAAGTGTCGTTCTTGATCTTAAATATGTGTTGATTATCATGAATTCTTGTGAGGGATGTATTATAGGATTTCCTACAACTACAATTTCTAGTCTACTATAGCTAAGGTCTCGGACTAGGATAGAAAGTGTAGTTGAGCTCAAGAAATCCATGGAGATCATCATACAAGACGAAGGACTACTCAAGGAACCAGTGGATCTTCATCGACTAAAAGGTATGTGAAGACTTGAACTTATCTATCACTCAAAAGTCTATCTACTTTATCTCCTATCATGATACAAAAGTCGTATTACTATATAGACTAAGATTCTACACATATGATATTTCGAGCTGAGTATATCTCGCTTATCTATTTCTCGAATTATGTGTTGGTAAAGCTTTCGCTTTATCCAAGTTCATCTTTACCTAGTGACGAAAGTCATGTTATGTTTCAATCATTTTGGAAATCGCTCTGACAAGAAATAGTTTGTGAATAACAGCTATATAACGTCCTCTGAGAATGTTTCCATGATTGAAATGAGAGTTTAGACAATATAACCATTGGAAGATATAAGCACAGTTGTGGTAACACATATATGTTTAAGTCCTTATTGCTTGAACCGAAGTTTGCGAACTTTGTTGATCAAGCGAAACCGGAGTAGTGCGTGAGCTTAGTCCGCGAACTCAGCATACAAGCTTAGTCCACGAACCCAGTCCGCGAACTAGCGTAGTTCTTGAATCCGAGAATTTCTGCTGGAGTTTGTGAACTCCGTCCGGGAACTTAAGTCCGCGAATCCAGTCTGCGAACTTGAGTAGGTTATGTCTAAAAACGATTTTTGTGAACTTATCATAATAAACTAAGGAATGCTATTGCAAACCGTGGATTTATAGTTCATGAATCGATTCGAGTGAATCACATCATTTTAGCTTCAATTGTGTCTTGTGTAGTACATAAAGATCTAAGTAATTGAATAACTCTCTAACTAGTTCATTTGAGTCATTTGGACTAGTTATGGTGAAGAAGAATATGGTTGATATGAAAGTTATCATTTGGCTAACCATTTGGTTAACTAGTGTTGAACCAACTAATGTACAAGTTTGTGTATGGTTACACGAACCTAAAATTTTCTAGTACATGTGTGTATGACAAGCTAAGTTTTCGATCTAACGGTTGATAAATATTAGCTTGAATCTAATCAGGTTTTCATCTAACAGTGAATATTGAATACTTTGTTACTAAGCTAACATTGATTGCAAACCCTGATTTGAAGACTATATAAGGGAGAACTCTAGCAACATGGAAACATAATCCCCACACATTCTGTGGGATACTAGTTTACTAAGCTAGATTCGATTCTCCTTTAACCTTTGGTTTTCTTCTTCTGAAACCAGGTTAACGACTTAAAGACTTCATTGGGATTGTGAAGCCAGACCGATACTACTTTTATCGTAGTTGTGTGATCTAATATTGCTTTTTCTATCGTACGAGTACAATTGTAATAATTGGCTTGAGATTTATATCTCCGACATGCAAGATATAAAAGTAATCACAAACATCTTCGTCTCATCGTTTGTGATTACACAATATCTTTTTTCGCTGCGTCGGTTAAGACTATTGTGAGGTGATTGATAAAACTGAGTTGTTCTTCGGGAATATAAGTCTGGTTTTATTGCTTTGTTCCTGTTCACCTTGATTTATCAAAAGACGGAACAAAACTCATAAGCTTATTCGTGGGAGACGAATTTATCTATCTTGTAGACTTTTCTGTGTGAGACAAATTTGTTTATTAAAGTCTTCAACTTTGGGTCGTAGCAACTCTTGGTTGTGGGTGAGATCAGCTAAGGGAATCAATTGTGCAGTATCCTGCTGGGATTAGAGGCGTAGGAGCATAATTGTACCTTGGATCAGTGTGAGATTGGTTGGGGTTCAACTACAGTCCAGACCGAAGTTAATTTGGAGTAGACTAGTGTCTGTAGCAGCTTAATAAAGTGTATGTTTAATCTGGACTAGGTCCCAGGGTTTTTCTGCATTTTCGGTTTCCTCGTTAACAAAATTCTGGTGTCTGTGTTATTTATTTTCTGCATTATATTTTTATATAATTAAAACAATACAGGTTGTGTGTTGTTCAATCAATTAGAATATTCGACCTTATTGGTTGTTGATTTAAATTGATTGATACTTGGATATTGGTCTTTGGTACCATCCAAGTTATCTATCTTTGATTAAGACTCGCAGATTGTATTTTCTAGAGTAAATCAAATTGAGAGATTGAGATAATAACTCCTTGATATATTTTCTATTGATTGAGTCTAGTTGATTCTCTAGAAAGTAACTCGGAGTTGTCCATACAAATTGCTAATCGAAATATTGGGTGTGGTTGTTAGACCCCCGCTTTTTCAGATTCTCTATCCTTACATGAATACTTTATTACCATGTTCGGATGAAAGATTTAGAGTTGATAACAATACTATATCATCTATAATTGGGGGATCATGGTTAGGTAATTCATTTCTTCTTCACGATGTTGAATTCCATCTCAAAGTTTTTAGAAAACTAGCTTCTGCAAAACCTGTGTCCTAGCAATATGCATAAGTCCAGGTGGACTAGAGATGTAGCTGAACTTGTTTATTATCTTGTCAAAGGAATCAAAAACTTTGATTTTTGTGGTCTAATGATTAGACAAATGATTACAATTTGGAATGGTGGAAGAAGAATTCCTGGTTTTGCTTGCTTAATCACAAGAATTCGCAGCTCCTTTTGGAATTGTCTGGGCAAATGCAAGGGAAAAAGTTCCAAAGAAACTAGGAGAAAGAATTCTCAACCAAATGAGAAGACAAGTTTTTAATTCTCCTCCCCTTATTCGAGTTGAAGGAGATCCACAAACTCTCAAGAGAAGACTGTAGAGGAAAAACAAGTGCATTATCGAACCAATTGATCATGCTACAGATAATCATCCTGATCTCACTAGAGCCTTTTGTGCAATCTCAGACAAGTATCAAGACACTACATCAGAAGAGGACACTGATTTGGACTTCTCAGACTAGGTTCTACAACTTTTATTGTATAATATTATGTACATTATTGTAGGAATGTGTTGAGAATAATCTTTGATGTTTTGTGCAAAACTTAGTGTAGTCACTTTGTTTGTTCAGATGCTTTATTGCTTTGTGTTTATAGGATGTTTGATTTCGGTTTTCATAACCTTATTAGTCGATCTCATATGGTGTTAACCCTTATGGTTTGGGTGACTTTTTGATTTAGCGGGATTGAGTTCTAGCCCATGTTGGAAGGATTTATCAAAGTATCATAAGGGGTTCTGATTGAAACAAATATGTTAAAAAGTCACAATATGTTGAATTATTTGGTTTAGCATAAAAGCATATGTGTTTCAGGGTTTCACCTTTTGCATTGCATTAGTTAAAACCAGTTTTCAACCTTTCTCTGGTAAAGGTTGGTCCTTGTTGTTGTTATTTTATCTTGCGAGAGGATGAAAACACAACGGGGGAGAGTTCTATGTGAACTTGCGCTTAATGATATAACTTTTCGGGGAGAAAAGGATGCGGAATTTGTTAGTTAATCGTTTTCTTGTCTAAGAAAAGCCTGGTTTTATTGCATATATTAATTGCTTTTGCTTAACAAAATTTCGGTACAATTGATGTTTATTCCATTATTTGTATATGGATGTGTGTGTGATTCAATTGTTTCCGGTTAAGAAAAACTATTGTTATTTGGCTTTATGGTTTGGTATCAATTGTTTAGGCTTACGAAATTTTGGTGCAATTGCGGTACTATAATGTCTATGTTTGTTTCGATTGCTTCCGGTTGAGGTAAATAATTATGCAAGTTGATTTATTTGGTTTCTATGAATTGTTTATGGATTAATAAAAGGGTTTTCGGGATCAATTGTTTAGTCCAATTCAATTCCGGATAAGAGAAACTAAGTTAAATCTAATCTTAGTTAGACTTATCAAAGTGGAGGTTTCGGTTATTCAAGTCTAATCGAATGCCTTAACAAGAAATGATAGTTAACTAACCTAGTACTTGTCTTGTTTAAAAGTGAAAGGTCTAAGTTATTATTTGAATAATTAGAACCTGATGAGAAAAATAGAGTTAATTTTTATCTTTATTTTGGTCTTGTGGATGGTGGATTTTCGACAAAAGGTAAAATTATAAAACTATACTCCAGATTCGGCAACCGCATGAGTATTGAGGATCATGTCTCTCATTAAAGCATGAAAGATCATGCTGTAAATCTCTGACTGAGAAGGATGTCTCTCAGAGTACATGTAGATGTGTAGTCTCTCAACTGAGACCACGACACATCTTATGAATACTGACCAGTTTCGGTAATTACTCTGGATCCAGCAATCGGATGAGTATTGAGACTCATGTCTCTAAGCATGAAAGGTCATGCCATAAACCTATGATGGAGAAAGTATCTCAGAGAAGACGTAGATGTGTAGTCTCTCAGCTGAGACCACGACACATCTCATATTTTACAGAATCGAAAGATTGGGCGGCTCCTAGACAGCATGCCTGCTAGAATAGAGCGACAACGTCTTCGGGATGCAACCAGGTTTTCCCTGACTATACAAGGGGAATATGACACTCCAGCAAGTTCATATTGCTCAGCCCTCAGATAATTAATGCTCCTTGACAGGAAGCCCTTCTAGTATAGATCCATTAATTAATTATCTTAAATCGTATGAATATCTAGAAATATTCTACGAATCATCAATTAATCGCATGAATATCCAACAATATTCTATGATTCTTCGTTATATTTCGTCACTTCAATTCGTGGTTCTTTCCAGCATAATTCCACGAGTTAGTGATAAATATTCAACGAAAACAGGCATCTGAGCATACAAAAATGGTGCAAGTGTACTTAGCAAATAATGCACAGACCAGCATTTTGAGTGCGCAAACGAGTATTTCAAAAAATACGAACGAACGATGAATATATGCAAAATAGGAAGGATTAATAATAATAAAAAAATATTAGCAAAGGCACCACGAGACTGGGCTCATCAACCGGCCGGTCATGCCGTGACCAGTCCCGCGCTCAATTTTATATTTTATCATATTTTGCTATTTTTCCCTGATTTCATGAAAATTCTCTCGTTCGAGCAAATTTCCTTCGTTTCAAGGAAATCCTCTAATCTCATGATTTTATCAAAAATAATAAAATTAGGGAAGGGTATTGCGGGACCGAGCATCAACCGGCCGGCCATGCCCTAGCCATGGCGGTCCCACACCTCACGTCCCCATTATTTTATTATTTCCTCTCAAATTATGAAAATTCCTTGATTTCATGAATTTTCCCTAAAACCATGAAAATTACCTAATTTCATGAATTTTCTCTAAAATTATGAAAAATATGGTAGAATTGGAAAAATCGTGGGACCGGGCTCTAGCCGGCCGGCCGGCCATGCCCTAGCCGGTCCCACGTGCCCATTACTTTATTATTATTTGGTGTTTTGTTTCCTGGTTTCATGAAAACTCCCTGATTTCAACAAAATACCTTGATTTCAACAAATCTCTTTGATTTTACGAAAATCCCTATATTTCATGAATTTTCCCTAAAACCATGAAAATTACCTAATTTCATGTATTTTTCTCTAAAATTATAGAAAATATTAAAAAATTAGGGAAAACTTATGGGACCGGGCTCTATCCGGCCGGCCATGCCCTAGCGGGTCCCACACGCTCATTATTTTATTATTATTTGATGTTTTGTTTCCTGGTTTCCTGAAAACTCGCTGATTTCAACAAAATATCTTGGTTTTCAACAAATCCCTTTGATTTTATGAAAGTTCTCTAAAATCATCAAAATTTAATAAAATTGGGAAGAGTGGCTTGGGACCCGCGCACATTGGCCGGCCATGCCCCGGTCATTTCCGGTCTCATACTACCATTCCCTATTTTTTATTAATTTTTTTTCTCTCATCTCATGGAAGTTCCCTAATTTTATCAAAACTCTCCAGTTTCATGGAATTTCCCTCAAATCAGAGAAAAATACATAAAATTACATAAAACTGGGAAATATATGGGAGTGTGCTTGTCAGCCGGCCGACCATGCCCTAGACGTGGCCGGTCCCACACCTTGCAATTCCCTGTTTTATTTATTTTCCCTCATCTCATGTATTTTTCCCAGTTTCAGCAAAACCATGGATTTTGCATATTTTCTCTAGATGTTGCTCAAACGTGCACCAAAAAATATCAAAATTCTCAGGACTGAAGCGCGGACGTCATGGTAACATGGGCACATCCCCTTGTCCGACCAAGGGTGACCCTGAGGATTGCAAACAGTTGGTCCCGTATGTTTTAATGAAAAGTTGGCTCAAATGACCATGTGTTGGTCCCGTGGGCACCAAGAGTCAGTCTCATGACCTCTTGGTCGGTTCTCCATTTTTACATAAACCATGTTTCATTATTTGTTGCTCACACGAGCATTATTTCAGTAAATGATTAAACCAGCATTTAATCATTATGTCACCAACTGGTCCTCAAAAGACTTTGGTATTTTTGCTCATTCGAGCATATGGGCGTCATATGGTGAACCCGTCATCCCATGTAGCCGGTCTTATGTTGATTTGCAATAAATCATCATCTTGGTAAAATTAGGGTTTTGAATCCAGAGTTAGAAACGTGATTCTGAGCAGATTCAAACACTCTGATAATTTTATGTTGATTCCATGATCAACATTCTTATTTATTTTGCTCGACCCAGCGGTCAGTAACTTAAATTAATATTTTATTTGGTCCTGCTACCAACAATTCATTAAATTAGCAATATTTGCTCTGATCAAAGAATATTGGTTCAACTATCAATATTCAGCAATTCGGCAACACAGTTTGCTCTACAATAATACCTCTTCTCAGCAGACGCATTTAGTTCATGAGTTTCATAACATTTTCTAATCATGTTCAACTCGGCACTACATGGACTCATCGTACCATAAATTCAGCAACTGATTCCGTAATCACGAGATTTTAATCATATCCCATGGGGGGATATTAACTAGGGTTTTGGTATGGCGGTCTATGACACATGTGTTCACCCACGATGAGAATGTGAGCAAGTCGTGCAATCAGTTGAAAGAGTCAGCAAAGTAGTGGGTGAAAAATTAACCAAGTCTCCTCACGATGAGTAATTTGTTTAACACGATTTTCCACTTCCCCACTCTCTGATTCCAGCAAACTGTCACAGTTCATGGGATCATGGTGTTCTCAACTCCGTCATTATAAAAGGTCTTTGAATCCTGATTGAAAGGATTCGAACACTCGAATATTAGCCTCAACGAGCAATTTCTCATCAAAATTCATACAGACAATCTTTCGTCTACACGAATTCATGGAAATCACTCTCAATTGAGCAACATTCAATCATTCAGGGCATTCTTACGCTGAATTCACAATACACCTACAATCTCAGATCACCATTGATCTCACATATTTCTCAGCTTCCCTCCTACATATCAACCCATCCTCTTTTGTGACCGAATTGACTCTGGAATGGCCATTGTTCTTGGTTTAGGCCGGAGTCCTACAGATTGATCTCTCGAACTTAAAGCACTCCCTTTTTGCAGTGCATCTGTGTAAGGTTCAACATTTTTCTCGGTTCAAGGAGTCTCCACACGGTCGACTCTTCAATTTCGTAAAAACCAGGAAATCGTTTTTCCCCATCTATAGATTGGCGACCACAGTGGGAGATTAATCTCTCGGTTGCAATCTCAAGCTTTCACAAGATGTTTGATCTTAGGTCACGCACAATTGCAGATCCTAACACAAATACTGCTAGCACTAGCAACACTAACGATGACAATGGCGGTGACGTTACTCCTCACAGGAATCATTCACTATTCGTCCGGCATCCCGAAGAAATCAGAGAAAATCCGCCTACCATAGGCGATCTCATGAAGGTGCAGGAAACTCTTGCCAAGAATCAAACTAACATGGCTGCTACAGAGAAGGAGCTGTGTAATTATCTCAAAACTCTTACTGACAAGATGTTAGATAAGACTCAAGGAAAGATAAAAGAAAATGATAAATCTCCAGATGCTGAACTTAAAGTAGTTCCAATTCATACAGTGGATGGAAACGAAGTTCGAAAAGCTGCAGACGATGCATCAGCAAAGGAATCATCAAATTTCATTACTCGGGAAAATTTGGAACGTATCTTGGAGAACAGTGGAAAATACAAGACATCAAATGTACATCGTCACCAGCCTCCGTACCCCGCTGCTATGCAAAGGATTCCTCTTCCAAAAGTTATACCTCTCCAACCTTCACTTTGTATGACGGAATAGGAAATGCTCGGGAACATGTTTCTCGGTTCCTAGAAGCCTTGGGTGAACATGAACATAACCATGTTGTTCGCCTCAAAGAATTTCCAAAATCCTTGAAAGGCATGGCATACACCTGGTACAACAACATCGTACCAGGAACTATCAACAATTGGGGAGAAATTATTAACGCCTTCTACATAATGTACTTCTTTGTGTCAGAGCAAATTACTCCCTCTGATCTTGGAAGAATGTTTCAGAGGAACAATGAATATCCCAATGACTACATGAAAAGATTCAGAGTCCAGGCCCTGGACTGTCATGATCCAAACATCACGGAGAAGCAACTGGTAGACTTGTGTATCAATGGCATGATCCCGGTCTATAGAGCTTTATCAGAAAATATTCATTTCCAGACCTTCTCAGAGCTTCATGAAGCTGCGAAGAGATCGAAAACTACTGCACCTTCTTTACTGGAAAGAGCAAAGTCCGCAAGGTCGAGGAATCTCGAAATAGCTGAGGCCTAGTCAACAATCAGTACAATTTCCAGCCTTCAACAAAAGTTGTTGCTGAAAGGAAAGCCGAGATACAGCATCAGAACGCTTCTCCAACATCTCAGGTTTCTCTGGAGGCTCAAATAAAAGATAACCAATCCTGAAATGCACAAACCTCGACCCGACATCAACGAACAGGAAAATGGTCTGACAGACTCAAACTTCTCTCTTGTCACGAAGGAGTGATCGAGTTACTGGAAATCTGGGTTCAATATGGTACGATCAAATTGTCGTTCATCAGGAGAGATACGAATGAATAAAAAATGGTGAATCCCAGGTACTGTCACCTTCATAGGTTCATCAATCATCCAACAAGCAACTGCAATATTTTTGAAGCGCATTTTCAAAAAGAAAGTTGATCCACAATAGCTTCAACTGGGGACTGAAGGAGTACACGAGAATTCTCTCCCAATCAGAACCTTTACACTATCTGAATAACCTATCAAAGAGGCAGTTCAATCCTTGGTCGAACGTGAATTGCTCTATCCGTCGAAGGCACAAAGGAGAGACATGTTCACAGTACTGAACCACATCGTGTCAAGAAGTCTATTCCGGAAATACTTCTTGAGCCTATGGCCACAGACCAAGAGGTGTACGACTGGGGACTGCTTACCTCAGTCAATCTCAGAAGAAGCGAATTTGGAAGAACGTTGATCGATGCCGGCACCGCTATCAACAACATTCCATTGAAAACAATCAGATCCACAGGCATCACTCGACAATAAGCTACTCATGCTCCCATATCAATCAGAGACCTTTAAGGAATGCTCGGAAATACTTATGGTTACATCACTCTCAAAGTGAACATAAGTTCAGCCTGGACAGAAACCAAGTTTCACATAATCAGGAAGATCCAGGATATGACATGTCCTTCAGACGAGCGTGGATCCACGCTTAAAATATGGATACTTACAAAGCGCCTTTGGTTACACATCTCTACTACTGAAGAACGTTCTGATCCAGAATATTTGATGGACATTCCATCATCAAAGTACTTTGAGGAATTCCAAACTTTGACGAGGTTGAAGCAAGAACCTGCAAAAGATGCATAGACATTCATAAAGAGATTCCACACTCAGGCAAGTCTCATTCCATGTCTATGTCATTTATTTCCTCACATGCTACCCTATCATGGGGACTTAATTATGTTATCAACTCTATAAGACGTTATGAATGGTAGCTTCACTGCATTAGTATTTTACCAAGTGGTCGAATCATAAGTTTCTCTGAATCAAGCACTGAAACATTCATTACTGAGATGATGTCCGCAAAAAATACTTTGGGATTTTCTCCTGCAAGTCCATGTGTTCCACAAAATCAGAAAGCTCTGATGTCTGCACAAGTGTAGAATGCCACTACTGCAACGCGAGGGATGCTGAATCAACGGAAGATATTCCAGGGCCAAGATGATCAAACCCCTATGATATTCCATGCTTAAGAAATATACGCTTCAACACCCAAGAATCTAAGAAGCCATCAAATTGTACTCATAATCAAAGGGTATAGCTTTAGCACAAACATCTCGATGATGACACATTGATTCAACACCAGCACGATCAAAGTGTTACTAAACTACAATCAAAAAGTATTCATTATCCCATGGTAAGACTTCTGAAGCATATGCAATATCATTCATACATGGATGGCACTAACTCCTTCAATATACACTGGGAAACCTGAGGTGGTTCCGTGAAACTTCATTAACGAGATTTCTCTACATCACAATCCCCTGCATGATTGAGGAACTTTCTCTCTTCACCAATCACATCCAGTATGAAAACTACTGATGCTATCTACCGCAACAATGTCGACTCACTAACAAAGCCAGTTCATGGTAAAGTTATGCTTTCGGAAGCATTCAGGTTGAACTCTCATTACACCTTCATCTTACGGATTCTCAACTCATCAACTAGTTCGTGAATCTAAAAGGCTCATTGGATGAAGGAGCAAAGATTATATATATAATCATGGTTCTAGCCTTTTCGGTCTTTGGAGAAACTTCAACCATGGTATCAACATTAAAAATAATATCTAGAGAAACACCATCCATGATCTCAACATCGACAAGGATCTCTGGAGCGTAATCAGTCATGATTTCAGCACCAACAACAGTCTCAGGAGCAACATCCTCAGGGCTTCATCAACTAATCATTCTTTGAAGTGTTATACATGAAGCGGACTTCTTGAAGAACCAATTATTCATATCAATATGTGCATACCTGATAAGATGCTCACATGAAAGTCTTCCCAAAGCTGGCACGACTGGTGGGAAGAATCCAAAGTCTTTTACAAGATATTCTCATCACCTTTACAAATGAGATACAACACACTCCAGGTCATGGGTTTGAAAAAAACGTACTAATGGGTGAGGAATGGGACAATGCTTCCTCAATGAAAGATGTTCTTCTATGTCTCTTCTACAATATACCAAAAGGGCGTAACAATCAGACATACGATCTGAAAGATATGGCCTTTAACGTCAAGTCTACGAAATCTGAAAAACATTGTACGGGATTATAAATTACAAATGTGCACACTTCGTTAGATGACCTCAACAATTCCAAATCGAGTGATTCTTGTCTCATGAGATAACTCAGTCCCTTAGCTTCAAAAGTTGGGGTCAAGCATCCAAGTATGACATCGCATGAGGTTCCTGCAGCTTCTAGAGCATACAACATGCAAGCAGAAATTCGGGGTTCATAACCCCTACGGTCGATCGATCTCCACCAAGTCTTTTCGCTAAGTCCTTCATCAAGGTACCTCCATCTTCTACCACCTGGATCTTTACATCAATTTTTCTACCCGGTTCCTCTATCTAGGTCTTGCCAGAAGAAGGGAAAACGAAAAGAAGAGATTTAACAAAACACTGGGGACTGACGCTCCACTGCAACAGTTTCTTCAGTCTTCTCTACTGGTGGCTCAGTTTCTTCTATCACTGAAGCAGCAACAATCGAGGTTTCCATAACTTCAGTTACAATCTTCACATGGCCTTGAAGTGCATAAATGGTTGTCTCTTCATCAATAACTCCAGGGAAGCTCGAGTTATCCTTATTGGTTTCAATATCCTCAACTTCGGTATTTGGCACCTAATACGAAGATTACACGAGGTTAGAGCAATCTAAACATGAAACCGAATCAGATCATAAAATACAGCATACAAACAGTCCAACATCATCAATTTTCGTCATTATATACTCAATACGCAAGCAAATAACATGAAAGTCATGAAAATTTGTTTTGCGGCAAGCTCGTCTAAAGAGACTCTACTATGCACTGTACAAGATGATGAACTGGGAGAAATATACAAGGAATATGAGGGTGAGTTATATACCATTCTCTTCGTATGGATGTACTCTACAACATGTCAAAGTTTCAGAACAATCCGGTGAATGAGCGAGGAGATGTGGTCAAAGCATTGGACAACATACAGTCTGAAAATTTTCTGAAAGTCTCCTGGAAGTTTACTGTTTCGTCTTTTTCAGGCCCTGAAAGTGCTCAAAACTCAAAAACATTTTTTGAAAAATCTTGGAAATTTCCTGGGCATGAAGAAACATGGATATATCGCGAAAATCCGACATCGTATGAAGATTATACAGCGTTTTTACTAAAAGGCTGCAGTCTGAATTTTCTGGTGACGTATTTCGGCAAATTTTTCATTCATTTCATACGGGTCCTCGTTCATTCATTCACAAATATGAAATTTCATACTTCTATAAAGAAAATATACAAAGAGTATTTACTGGAGTGGTCTCTAAAATGCTCAAAGGACCAGAATTTCCAACATCACCATTGGAAACATCATTGCTTTCACTCGGTTTCGAAATCCGGGGTTTTCTTCTTCACCATCCTCCGAAGACGAATGGGCATCATCATTACTCCCTAATTCCATGGAAATCTCATCCTGGATACATTAACAACGATTAGTGATATTTCATTCAAGGAATGCTATGAACGACTATACGAAGAAGTACTTACATCTTCTTCTTCTTCGACACTCAAATCAGAAGCCGCTTTCCCAATGGATAATTGAAAACCGTCAATACTTGATGGAGCAAAGTTCTGCAATGTAATAACAAACCTTGGTCTTGTGATCCTAATTGTACGGACAAGAAAAATTCATGATGTCAGGAGCAATATCAACTCACCAAAGAGACAGGGGACTTTACAGTGCTCGAACCTGGATGACGTTTTTTGGGTTTATATTGGGCCAAGAAGAATTCGTCATCCGCATTTGGAGAAATCTTGGTCACCGCTTCTTCCTCTTCGTCGACTAAAGGGGTCTCATAACCGCCGTTTAACATCTATACAAAGTAGCTGCGGTATCCATGTGATATTTCTACTTCAGAATGTCATTCGCAGGTGCAAATTTCATCAAAGTAGTGGAATTAAAGTGTAGGATCAGAATATTGTCCCAACAATATTCCTGAGAAATAAACGACTGTTCTGCGATATATCGATAATAAACGAATTACTCTGCGATACATCAGTAATATTCTGCGACATATCCAAAGATGACTTAAACAATGACGTAATGACTGAAACCGACAGAAACACGAAGAAAGTGTGACATGTCTGCGATATATCAATAAAACCTGCGAAAGTTAAAGGCGGTGCTAACTGCGATTTATCGCAAGAACTCAGATCCGAAATTGAAGGGAATCTTAGCTGTAAATGAGCTGTAATCCACTATGTAAATACCTATATAAAGGATATGAATAGTTCCAAAGAGGGTAATGAATTTTTGAGTGTTAGGAAAGTTTTAGGAGAGAGAAAATCTTTATCAAGTGTTCTGTGTTCTTGATTTCTGTAATTCCTTAAGATCAAATTAATAAAAAGTGTCTTTAATCTTCAAATTATGTCATAGATGTTGGTAAATTCTTGAATAGGGTGTAGTGTGGGAATTCCTGCAACTACATTTTGGCGCCCAGAAAAAGGGATTGAAGAGTTGAAAATAAAAGTAAAAGTTAAGTAAAAGAGAGAAATTATTCAAGAATTATAAGAGTATTAAGAAATTTGGTGAAGAAAAGATGATTGAAATCAAAGATAATCAAAAGAAATTGGAGTGTGATGTAATAACAAAAATGATGATAGATAAATTCCATGAAGATATTAGAGGAAGGATACACAAGCGAGATTTTGAAAGAAAGAAAATCTTGACGGTAGATGAGACATCACCGCTAAAAGATTGGGAAAAACAGAAGATCACATTTACGGCAGCAGAAATTCCGAAAGAGAATTTAAATCATACGTCTCCATTGGTGATCACAAGTCTGTTGTTGTACCAACAAGAAAAGAGAAATCAAGAAGATCTACAGAAGAGTGGGTTGTGAATAGGACTCTGGTGGACGCAGGAAGTTCTGTGGATATAATATTTTACCACACATTCAAGAAAATGGGATATAAAGATGAAGAAATGCTTAGTCCAACATATCATATTCATGGATTTGGAAAATCTCTAACAAAACCTAAAGGTGAAATTGTAGTGCGAATTCCATTGGGAGTAATAGAGACGCAGGTCACTTTGAGCGTGGTGGATGTGAAATCACCTTATAACATGCTGTTGGGAAGACCTTGGATACATGCAATCAAGGCTGTATCATCAACTCTACATCAGTGTTTAAAGTTCCCTATGCCTAGTGGAATTGGCGAAATTAGAGGAGATGCAGATTATGCAGCGCTATGTTTCCAAAATGAAGTAAGGAATCGTGAAAATCAAATTCAGTTGCGAAAATAGCGCAGAAAAATTAGGAGAGAAGAAAAGAAATAAGAAGAATTCAAGATTTACATGATAAAGTCAGAAGAAGGAAAAGGAATACTTGGCGACGTATCGCAAGAAAATAATGAACCAGCGGAGGTAATAAAGGCACCAACACCAATGGGAGAACATGAAGCCAGCTATATCAAAAGATAATCAACAAAAGAAGTAAATGTTGGAAGTGAAGAAGATCCAAAGATACTGAAAATTGGAACTAAGATGGATGTGGAGGAAGAAGAGCAAACTGTAAACCTTCTGCGAGAATACATAGATATTTTTGCGTGGAATATGGATGAGATGCCTGGGATAGATCCATCTGTTGCGTGCCATAAATTGGAGATTAACAAAAATATGAGACCAATCAAACAAAGAATAAGAAAGATTGCAACTACTTATCATGCCAAGATAGAGGAGGAATTTCAAAAGATGCTTGATGCAGGAATTATTAGGCAAGCGAAATATCCATAATGGATCGCCAACATGGTAGTCGTTCCTAAGAAAAACAAGGGGATAAGAATTTGCATCGATTTTACTGATTTAAATAAAGCATGTCCCAAAGATAGTTTTACCTTGCCAGATATTCCGCAAATGGTGGAATCTGCCGCAAGAAATGATCGAATATCTTCGTTAGATGGATACAAGGGCTATAATCAAATTCCACTTGCGGAAGAAGATCAAGAACATACTGCATTCTTTGCTCCTAGAGGATTGTATTGTTACACAAATATGCCTTTTGGGTTAGGAAATGCAGGAGCAACATACCAAAGAATGGTGGAAAAAGTGTTCACAAAATGGATACATAAAACTTTAGAGGTATATGTGGATGATATGTTGGTAAAAAGCAAAGAAGCTAAAAATCATGTGCAGGACTTAAGGGAAATTTTTGATCAGATGCGGCTTTTTAATATCAAAGTAAATCCTGAGAAATGTACTTTTGGAGTATCGTCTGGGAAATTCTTGGGATATATTGTATCAAAAGAAACAATACAAGTTGATCCTGAAAAGGTATAAGCAGTTCGAGATATGCCAACTCCAGCAACAGTAAAAGATGTGCAAAAATTAAATGGACTTTTAGCCTCACTAGGAAGATTTATTTCGCGGTCATCAGATAAATGCAAGCATTTCTTCAACATTCTAAAGAAGGGAACAAAATTTAAATGGATAGAAGAATGTGAGAAAGATTTTCAAGGAATTAAGGAATATTTGATGAATATATCCATATTACAGAAGGCTGAACCAGGAGAAGAATTGATGATATATCTTGCGACAACTCCACATGCTTTAAGTGCAGTACTTTTGCAAAATGACGCAGGAGTTGAAAAACCTATTTACTACATCAGCAAAACATTTAATGTTGCGGAGAAAAATTATTCGAAGATTGAAAAACTAATTTTGGCATTAGTTTATGCAGCCTCTAAACTTCGCATATATTTCCAAGCGCATAAAATCAAAGTACTAACAAAAGTACCAATCGAGTCAGAAATGAAAAATTCAAAAAGATCAGGCAGAGTCGAAAGATGGAATGCACAAGTGGGGCATTTTGAGATCCAATATGCAATTTTATCTTCGCCAAAATCTCAAATTGTCGCAGAATTTCTCGCAGAATTTCCTTTGGAGGATGATGAAGCTGTAGAAGACATGATGGATATAGAAGAAGAATATGGGGATCCTAGAGATCTTTTAACAGAACCAAATAGGTGGGAGATATTAGTGGATGGATCATCTAATGGAGAAGGAAATGGAGTGGGAGTTGTTTTTATTTCGCCAGAAGGTGCAAAAATGGCATTTGCATTTCGACTGGAATTCAAATCTACCAATAATGAGACAGAATATGAGGCTGTAGTACATGCCCTAAGATTTGCGATAGAAATGAAGGTAGAGAATGCAAGAATTACCAGTGATTCACAGTTGATTATTCGCCAAATTGAAGGGGAATATGCAACTAATGATATATCTTTGAAAAAATATAAGAAACTTGTAGAAGAATTATCAGCGAAAATACCAAAACTCAAATGGAGGCATATTTCAAGAAGAGATAATAGGCTTGCAGATGCTTTTGCGTTCATATCAAGTATGATGGTAGATCCGACTGCGAGAAATATAAAAATACAAGGGGGGAGATACCAAGAAACAGATTGGAAGCTCATAAATTAAAAAGTAGAGCAACAAATTATGAGTTAAGAGATGGGGTATTATATCGAAAATCTTTAAATGGGCCTTCCCTCAGATGCTTGACACAAGAAGAAGGAAAGCAGATATTAAAAATGCTGCATAGTGGGGATGTTGGTAATCACAACGATGGAAGATCCTTAGCATACAGAGCTAAAATGCAAGGTTATTATTGGCCATATATGCATGAAGATGCAAAGAATTTATCAAGAAGTTGCGAATAATGTCAGCGATTTGCAAAAAGAATACATGCACCAGGTGAAACATTAACATCTTCAAAAAATGTTTGGCCATTTGGAAAGTGGGGTTTAGATATTATGGGACCATTTGTACCAGGAACAGGGCAAAATAGATACTTAATTTTCGCAACAGATTACTTCACAAAATGGGCGGAAGTTAAAGCGGTACAACATATTCGTGATAAGGACATTTTCACATTTATATTTGAAAATATCATTTGCAGATTCGGAATTCCAGCACAATTGGTGTCAGATAATGGAAAACAATTTGAAGGACAAAATATAGAGATGTTACTTAATGCATTCAAGATAAAATGTGGAAAATCAACTCATTTATATCCACAGTCCAATGTTCAAGCTGAAGCAACTAACAAAACAATTGCAGATATTCTCAAAAAGAAGTTAGAAGGGCATCATAGAACGTGGTGTCAACAAGTCCATAATGCAGTTTGGGCTTATAATACAACACGAAGAGAAGCAACTGGGGTATCACATTTTTGTTTAACATATGGGGTTGACGCAGTATTACCAACAGAAGTTGTTATTCCTACAACAAAAAGAGAAACTTGGGAAAAGAATCTTAGTGCTGGTATGATTCTAGACAAGCTTGATGAGGTAGAAGAGAAGAGAGAAAAAGCACTACAACATATGGAAAACTACCATCGCAGATTAGCTCGTGAATATAATAAACGATTAAATAAGCGGGAATTCCAAGTTGGAGATTTAGTTCTGCGAGAAACACCAGAATATCAGCGAGAAAATGGAGGAAAATTAGCGAAAAAATGGGATGGGCCATATATAATCAAAGAAATAGTTGGAACTGGAGCATATAAATTAATGGATCCAGAAGGAAGAGACATGGGTCAAAGACTGGGCAGACCATGGAATAGACAATATCTGAGAAAATATTATCAATAAAGATTTGAAAGACTAGAATGAAGGGATTACACGCAAGAAATTGCGAGAGAATAAAAGAAATATTCTGCAAGAACAAAGTTAGCTGAATATAAAAGCTATTTTCCGCAACAATTTGCGAGATAATTAAATTTTTTAATGCAAATGCATAAGATGGGCGTAAATCGCCTAAAAATACATAAGAACGGGACGAACTTTTATGGCGTACACCTTAGTTCGCGGATTCTATTCCGTAAGAGGCAATGTCCTTAAAGTGCGTCATAAGGGGGTATCTCTTTGCATGGCTATGGGAAAGGCTATACCTCTGCTGGAACCTAGTCATGGAGATTTGGGATTATTGAAAATCCATCCGGGAGAGATAACTTGGATTCCCAATTATATAAGGTTATACCCTGGTTGGGCGCCCGAGAGTTTCTCCTAAGGAATGCAACGTATGATCAAGGCGCCGAGGTACACGGTTGAGCTGTGGGTGCCCGGGATGGATGAACCTACCCTGGCCATCCATGGAAAGTCTTGGATTATGATGTGTTCGGCCCGAAGAAAACCCCACTTAGGGTGCAGTCTTGTAACTATAAGCCATATAAGGCATAAAGGACAAGGCTGCGAAAACAACTGGTTGTTGGCAGAACCGGATGGGAAAGTGCTAGTCTTGTATGGCCGATGTATAATCCTTGAAGGGGCAACCGGGTGGAGAGATAAGGGTGATACCCTCCATTAGGGAGCTGTGTATCACAAAAGACGGCAATGTCATGGGACTTTATATTCGCAAGAATATTTAGGCCCGTCATATTGTCGCGTGACAGAGACAGCAATGTCATGGGACTTTATATTCGCAAGAATATTTAGGCCCGTCATATTGCCGCGTGACTGGCCAAAAAGCCTAATAAGAAATGTTAAGATGAGATCAATGGGTTTTTGCGAAAAGATCAAATAATGAGATAAATGAAATCAATAATAAGAGGATATAAATCGCAAAGACGTCCTACGATTTCATCGCAAATACGGCAATATCATAAGTCTTAAAAAGCAAAGGGAGATTAATCTCACAAGATGGCTTAGATTTATCATATTGTCGCAGAAATTAAAATTAAATGATAAGGCAAGATCAATGGATTATTACGTATAAAGGTAAGAATGTCCTGCGATCTTGTCGCATAAAAGTGGCATAATAAGACCTTTAACTAGGAAGGCGAAATAAGACCACAAGAAAAGTTATATCTGCGAAGCATATAACAAATTCTTCGCAGAAATATTTGCGATAATATTACAGATTGATAACAAGAGGCAAGAATGGGATTTCTTACAAGGGTAACAAATAAAATACTTCACAAGGAAGATTATGAGGGGCAAATATGGGGATTATAAAACAACATATCATTATCTTCCTTGAGAAGAATTAAAATAATAAAAAAGAAGGAAGATAATCAAGTTTATGAAGATTGGATACAGAATTAATAAAAATATATAAATTAGAGCAGGTGATTGAGTTACAAAGAACTTCAATGTTTCGCAAAAAGAGCAGGAAGAAGAAAGATTCGGAAATTACAATCATTCGCAGAACCAGAAATATTTCGCAAAAGTACATGATAATTTAAAGAAAATTCTTTTCTAATTTCATCATTCTTGTTCACCACTATTATCTTCACCAGCATCATCTTTTTTAGTTTGAGTTTCTTCATCACCAGCGATTGTTTCATGAGGAGGATTTTGTTCTTCTGCTTCATTAAGAGGGTTTCCTTCGTCCTCAGGTGGATTTTGTTCATCTTCAGAAAAATCTTCTTCATTACTTGAATAATTCAGATCTTCATCTATGGGATGAGGAACTTCATTATCATCTATCTCCAAGGGTTTGATCTTCATAGGAGGTAAAGAATGAGAGAGTAGAACATTATTTATGAAAACCTCAGCGCCTAAATGAGCTTTGCGGAGGCAATTCTTTTCCCGGTTTCTGATCTCTATATCTTTGAAATATTCAAGATAGTCAAATCTTCTCAATACCCTATCATGAGAGTTGGAAAGCGCGGTATTCCTTTTGCGAAGTTTGGCTAACCTCATAGATAAATCAGAAATTGAAGCTTGAAGATGCTTCTCAGATTCTGCGAGAGAAAAATTTAATATTAGAGGGAATTTTCGCGAAAAATAAGATGAGAAAATACAATGAAGTAATTAATAGATGATGCAGTCAAAATGACTACCTTCCTTTTGTGAAGATAAAGTGTGAATTATATTAAAGAAGCAACTCTTCCATCGGTTCATGGCATCATCAAAATTATCCCCAACTTTACCTTTTAAACGAGATTTTATACTTTTTTCACAATTGCGAAGATAAACATTTTCTTCCTTTAGTCGAGTACAATCATCTTTGAGATTGTTGACTTTTACACTTAGAGCTAATCTGCCCTTCATAAGCTTCTCTTGTTCAGAAGCAGATGATTCAATTTTCTTTTTAAGTTCATCTTTCAGTGTGCGAAGGGATTGCTCTTGGTCCTTACACAACTTTTGAAGATTGTCTAATTGCTGCGAATAAGTCTTTGTTGTATCCACAAAACTACGTTTTTCTTGGGATAAAACTCTGTTTTCATCTGATAAAGATTCCACCCTCAAGATAATCTGGTTTAGCGAATATAAAAGTTGGGTGGCTTCATTACTTAGACGATCTCGTTCGTGAATTAGTTGATCTCGTTCATGAATTAGTTGGTTGTTCTCATTCTTAAGATTATTTATCTCGTCAATCGAATATGTATGAAGAACATTCAAATTATCAAATTGATTCTTCCAAGATTCTTTCCCAATGCGGGCCTCATCAACGATTGTTTCCCACTCAAGTATCTTCATTAATTGGTTATGTTTTGAATCTAAATATGCATCAACAAATAAATAAAGGAAAATTGAGTATATAAAAAGCAAAGATTTACAGAGGCAAAAGCAAAGGCAAGAAAGTTATACCTTTTAGATCATCATTTCTGCTGCGAAGAATTTCACAGTCTAATTTAGAGTTATGAAGCTTATGATCGAGAAGTTCACACTCCAAAGTTTTTGCTTGAAGATTCTTCTTCAAAGTTTCAACCTCATCTTCTAAGGCAGTTAACGAAGATGAAGAACCGCAAGACCCAAGATGCTTGCTTAGAATCATATAAACATCCTGTCTCGCAGGATCTGAAGAAGATTTCATAGCATCGTCCAAAACTTCAGATAATATTTGAAAAGCAGCTTCAACCCCTGTTGCTATTTCTTGGGAAGAAGGAAGATAAGTAGAGGAAGAAGTTTTGGCGATAGTAAGAATGGAAGAAGGAATTTGATTGGTCGGAGTTACAATTTCATTTACCTCAACATCATCCATCGCAGCTTCCTTAACTGCAGTTTCGTTTACCACAATTTCATTATTTACAACTTCATTCACCGTAGCCTCATTAACCGTCATGTCATTTGCTATAGTCTCATTCACTGCAGTTTCATTCGTCACAGATTTATTTCCAACTATTGTAGACTCATCCATCGCAGTTTTTAAAATGTTGGGATTATCAAAGATAGGAATATTAGTATCAATAACTTTATTATAAGTCGATGAAGAAGTAATATGGGTATTGAAATTCATGCAAGGAGAAGAAGAAGATTTATCTTGCGACGGAACAGGTTTTGCAGGTAAAAATTCAAGAATATCCACTTCATCTGAAAGATCTTTAACTTGACGAAAACGCTTAAGAGGTTTAGGAATATTCTCTTCATTCTGCGAATAATAATGTAGGTAAGAAACAGAGGCAACAATATTGTTATTTCAAAGGAATAGGTGTTTCTTACTACCTTATCATCCTCAGATCTTTTCGTCTTCCCAACGCTCCTTTTCTGAGAACCCTTAGGGTTAGGATTTTTGATAGTAATTTTAATTTGAGAAGTGGTGTTACTGAAAAAGATGACAAAATATGGGGATTATAAAGAAAAGTGGGAGATAAAGATAACATAACGTGAACAAAATAAAATGGAAGATAAGAACATACCTTTGAGTCTCCATTAGAAAGAAAGCAGAAAGAATAACAAGAAAGAAAAAGTTGCAGACAAAAAAGATTTTGAAGAAGAAAGAGAAAGTGAGAAGAAGGAAATAGTCTCGAGTGGAACATCTATTTATAGATGAAGGATGGGTAACCGGGTTAATCGGTAAAGATTGACGTGTGTCAGCAGTAAGAGCATAAAGTAGGGAAGTTTGTCGGGTAAAAGATAAGGAGTTGCGGCAAATCAAGAAGTTTAAATTCTCATGATCTTTATCTTCTTCGCAGAAAATATATGAGAAGAGGCAAGATGTAGGATCAGAATATTGTCACAACAATATTCCTGAGAAATAAATGAATTACTCTGCGATACATCAGTAATATTCTGTGACACATCCAAAGATGACTTAAACAATGACGTAATGACTGAAAACGACAGAAACACGAAGAAAGTGTGACATGTCTGCGATATATCAATAAAACCTGCGAAATTTAAAGGCGGTGCTAACTGCGATTTATCGCAAGAACTCATATCCGAAATTGAAGGGAATCTTAGCTGTAAATGAGCTGTCATGAGCTGTAATCCACTATGTAAATACCTATATAAAGGAGATGAATAGTTCCAAAGAGGGTAATGAATTTTTGAGTGTTAGGAGAGAGAAAATCTTTATCAAGTGTTCTGTGTTCTTGATTTCTGTAATTCCTTAAGATCAAATTAATAAAAAGTGTCTTTAATCTTCAAATTATGTCATAGATGTTGGTAAATTCTTGAATAGGGTGTAGTGTGGGAATTCCTGCAACTACATAAAGCATAACAAAGGTGCTCACATCATCGTCTACAAAAATGGTAACGATCCAACTATTACCTATTTACAATTTCACTAGTTGTAGTGATTATAACGTCAGAATTTCGAAAACTTGCTCGTTCCTTGAAACCTGCAAGAATGAGCAAAATTCATTATTCAAATTCATGACTTGATTTTCATAAAACCATGAACCACCCATATAAATTTTTACTATGTGAACGTTCACTGATTTTCAAAATCGGACAGAAGTCCATTCTACAATTGTGTAAACTCACATACAAACATTATTTAACCATGTCTACTTTCAACAGTTGTTCAAAATCAAAACATGGTTTTACAAAATATATAAATATTTGGCGTGAAACTCAACGTAAATTTGAAAAATATATCTATATATTTTTGTTCCCTCGCACGAGCATCTATATTTGAAGCGAGAGTATATTTTCAAATATTTCCGAAATCTCATAAACAAAATTTTTATTACTAACAGACGCACGTCTATTAAAAAAAAAACTTTTCTCTCGTACGAGCATCCACCTTTGAAACGAGAGTTTATTCCACTTTGTGAAACTCACATATTTAAAAGATAAAATTTCGGTTTTCATGAAAGCTCATAGACAAAATTTTATATCATTATACTCGGGTCTATTTAGTTTATTCTTTAAACTTACGAACGAACGAGCGTCTATTCCTAAAACAAGGATTTCTTTGCATGGGCCCGGACCCATGAATCCTTAATCGACCAAGGTTCCGTCATCAAATCAGCGGTTCTACACCAATTTATGCTCACCGGATGATGCTCTATTATGCCACTGGGTTTTCCGCTCAAACCATGGTTCGCTCATTCGGTCGAAATCCGGTAATGTCTTACCTTATTACTAAGTTCAATTACTTATTTCTATTTTGTACCTGGAAAATCATCATTCAATGCTGACTAAGGAACATGAATGTTCCTCACTAAGCAGGGGACTTAATGTAGATGGTGGATTTTCCACAAAATGTAAAATTGTAAAAATATACTCCAGATTCGGTAAACGGATGATTATTGAGGCTCATGTCTCTCATTAAAGCATGAAAGCTCATGCCATAAATCTCTGACTAAGAAGGTTGTCTCTCAGAGTACATGTAGATGTGTAGTCTCTCAACTGAGACCATGGAATATCTCATGAATACTGACCAATTTCAATAATTACTCTGGATCCAGCAATCAGATGAGTATTGAGACTCATGTCTCTAAGCATGAAAGCTCATTCCATAAACCTCTGATGGAGAAAGTCTCTTAGAGAAGATGCAGATGTGTAGTCTCCCAACTGAGACCACGGCACATCTCATACTGTATAGAATCGAAAGATTGGGCGACTCCTGGACAGCATGCCTGCTAGTATAGAGCGACAACGTCTTCGAGATGCAACCAAGTTTTCCCTGACTATACAAGAGGAATATGACACTCCAACAAGTTCATATTGCTCAACCCTCAGATGATTAATGCTCCTAGACAGGAAGCCCTTTTAGTATAGAGCCATTAATTAATTATCTTAAATCGTATGAATATCCAGCAATATTCTACGAATCATCAATTAATCGCCTGAATATCCAGTAATATTCTACGATTCTTCGTTATATTCGTCACTTAAATTCGTGGTTCTTCCCAGCAGAATTCCACGGGTTAGTGATAAATATTCAACGAAAACAGGCATCTTAGCATACAAAAATGGTGCAAGTGTACTTAGAAAATAATGCACATACCAGCATTTTGAGTGCGGAAACGAGCATTTCAAAAAATACGAACGAACGATGAATCTATGCAAAATAGGAAGGAAAAATAATAATAATAAAATATTAGCAAAGGCGCCACGAGACTGGGCTCATCAACCGGCCGGTCATTCCGTGACCAGTCCCGCGCTCAATTTTATATTTTATCATATTTTGCTATTTTTCCCTGATTTCATGAAAATTCTCTCGTTCGAGCAAATTTCCTTCGTTTCAAGGAAAATCCTCTAATCTCATGATTTTATCAAAAATAATAAAATTAGGGAAGGGCGTTGCAGGACCGAGCATCAACCGGCCGTCCATGCCCTAGCCGTGGCGGTCCCACACCTCATGTCCCCATTATTTTATTATTTCCTCTCAAATTATGAAAATTCCTTGATTTTATGAATTTTCCCTAAAACCAGGAAAATTACCTAATTTCATGAATTTTCTCTAAAATTATGAAAAATATGGTAGGATTGGAAAAACCGTGGGACCGGGCTCTAGCCGGCCGGCCATGCCCTAGCCCATCTCACACGCCATTACTTTATTATTATTTGGTGTTTTGTTTCCTGGTTTCATGAAAACTCCCTGATTTCAACAAAATACCTTGATTTCAACAAATCTCTTTGATTTTATGAAAATCCCTTGATTTCATGAATTTTCCCTAAAACCATGAAAATTACCTAATTTCATGTTTTTTCTCTAAAATTATAGAAAAAATTAAAAAATTAGGGAAAATTTGTGGGACCGGGCTCTAGCCGACCGGTCATGCCCTAGTCGGTCCCGCATGCTTATTATTTTATTATTATTTGGTGTTTTGTTTCCTGGTTTCATGAAAACTCTCTGATTTCAACAAAATATCCTGGTTTTCAACAAATCCCTTTGATTTTATGAAAGTTCTCTAAAATCATCAAAATTTAATAAAATTGGGAAGAGTGGCTTGGGACCCGCGCCCATTGGCCGACCGGCCATGCCCCGGTCATTTCCGGTCCCACACTCGCATTCCCTACTTTTTATTAATTTGTTTTCTCTCATCTCATGGAAGTTCCCTAATTTCATCAAAACTCTCCAGTTTCATGGAATTTCCCTCAAATCAAAGAAAAATACATAAAATTACATAAAACTGGGAAATATATGGGACCGTGCTTTTCAGCCGGCCGGCCATGCCCTAGCCGTGGCCGGTCCCACACCTTGCAATTACCTGTTTTATTTATTTTCCCTCATCTCATGTATTTTTCCCAGTTTCAGCAATACCATGGATTTTGCATATTTTCTCTAGATGTTACTCAAACGTGCACCAAAAAATATCAAAATTCTCAGGACTGAAGCATGGACGTCATGGTGACACAGGAACATCCCCTTGACCGACCAAGGGTGACCCTGAGGCTTGCAAACAGCTGGTCCCGTATGTTTTAATGATTTTAACCTAATTTGCTCGATTGCTCATATTAGGTTCAAACTCTTTCCAAACAATTGGAAGTTGGCTCAAATGACCATTTGTTGGTCCCATGGGCACCAAGAGTCAGTCTCATGACCTCTTGGTCGGTTCTCCATTTTTACATAACTATGTTTCATTATTTGTTGCTCACACGAGCATTCTTTCAGTAAATGATTAAACCAGCATTTAATCATTATGTCACCAACTGGTCCTCAAAAGACTTTTTCGAGCATCTGGGCGTTATATGGTGAACCCACCATCCCATGTAGCTGGTCCTATGTTGATTTGCAATAAATCATCATCTTGGTAAAATTAGGGTTTTGAATCCAGAGCTCTACAGAAACGTGATTCTGAGCAGATTCAAACACTCTGATAATTTGATGTTGATTCCATGATCAAAATTCTTATTTATTTTGCTCGACCCAGCAGTCAGTAACTTAAATTAATATTTTATTTGGTCATGCTACCAATAATTCATTAAATTAGCAATATTCTCTCAGACTAGCAATATTTTCTAAGATCAAAGAATATTGGTTCAACTATCAATATTCAACAATTCAGAAACACAGTTTGCTCTACAATAATACCTCGTCTCAGTAGACGCATTTAATTCATGAGTTTCAGAACATTTGCTAATCATGTTCAACTCGGCATTACATGGACTCATCGTCCCATAAAGTCAGCAACTGACTCCGTAATCACTAGATTTCAATCATGTCACATGGGGGGATATTAACTAGGGTTTTGGTATGGTGGTCCACAGCACGTGTGTTCACCCACGATGAGAATGTGAGCAAGTCGTGCAATCAGTTGGAAGAGTCAGCAAAGTAGTGGTTGGAAAATTAACCAAGTCTCCGCACGATGAGTAATTGGTTTAACACAATTTCCCAGTTCCCCACTCTCTGATTCCAGCAAACTGTCACACTTCATGGGATCATGGTGTTTTAAACTCCGACATTATAGAAGGTCTCTGAATCCTGATTGAAAGGACAACATTCGAACACTCGAACATTAGCCTTAACGAGCAACTTCTCATTAAAATTCATACATACAATCTTTCGTCTACACGAATTCAGGGAAATCACTCTCAATTGAGCAAAATTCAATCATTCATAGCATTCTTATACTGAATTCAAGACACACCTACATTCTGAGATCACCATTGATCTCACACATTTCTCAGCTTCCCTCTTACAGATCAACTCATCCTTTCTTGTGACCGAATTGACTATGGAAAGGCCATTGTTATGGGTTTAGGCCGGAGTCCTACAGATTGATCTCTCGAACTTAAAGCACTCCCTTTTTTTGCAGTGCATCTGTGTGAGGTTCAACATTTCGCTCGATTCAAGGAGTCTCCACACGGTCGACTCTTCAATTCCGTAAAAACCAGCAAATCGTTTTCCCCCATCTACAGTTCTTATCGAACAAGCGATTGTATTCGTACAATCGGTTTAGAAAAAGAACTAAAGTGCTAAGTCAATTTTTGATTTTCTAAACTATTAGGGAAAATCGCTTCGGGCAATTATTTCCTTGGTAACATATCAACACAAAATTACTTTATAGTTTCGGTTTTGATATTTGTTGTGTAAAATGGTGTGTGGAACCCTCGTGCTTGACTCTTATAGGTTTTGCAAGTCTTTTAAGATTTGTAAGATCCTTTCGGTTTGTTTTTTATTTGCTCATAACTTTGTCATTTTATGACAAAAAGGGGGAGAAATATATGGAGTAAACAAGTGATTTGGTATCACTAAGGAAAGGAAAATGGTGCTTAAACGTTATATCTAACGAAAGAGTAAAGCATAGACTAAGGGGGAGTAACATATCATATGATGATTTGTAGTTATATGGACCACAAGAGGAAATAACAAAGACATGCGGATTGAAAATCTACCTATCTTACCTTTAGGGGGAGTATTAGCTTTGTTATTATAATGTCAACAACGACATTTATGGATTGAATGTATACATGTTATTGTGTTGTTGAAATTTGGAATCAAGCGTATGTGTAATGAATTCTTGTAATTTGTTTATCCATATGATGTAAGAGTTTTGTCACTAAAATTAACAAAGGGGGAGATTGTTACAACATATCTCGGTTGAACCCACCAAGCGTTGGTATGTCAAGTTTGGTTGTCATATTTTTGTGAATCAAAACTCATTTAAAGAGTCACTTGATTATTTACTAGAGTCAACTTCGTATAAGTTAGTTAGAAAGTTACTAGGATATGAGACTTACAAGTATTACGTGAAGACTTGAAGAGTGTGAAGAAGCAAAGAACTACAACGACGACATCATCCTTCTAATTGAGGCTAGTAATATTTGACTTGAATTGTTTCATTCCTAATGTATCTTTCAAGTCGTGCATATTGAAAACATAACTGCGAAGCTGTGAATGAATATACTCAAGTTAGACATAGTATTAAGGAATTACAATACGAATTATAACGTTTACCTTTTGAACTTTGTATATAAGACATCGACATAATCGTATGAATGATATTGTGATTATGTATGGGTATGGGTGAAGATTTTGTCCTAGGAAATAATGGTTTACATTCGTTTAAAGAAAGTACATTCATAAACTTCTTTTGTGAATCGAATGGGAAATCGCTAGGCTTATTGGTATTGTTATTCATTGCAAATCTTTGGATTACCAATATGTGTGTTTAGTACAACCGCTCATAACTTATTTATGTATCTTGGTAAAACTATTCACAATGCCTGACTTTTGTATTGGTATGACTTTTATTAATGAAACCGATCTTAAGTAATCACCTGAGATGTTATGATCGATATGTTGTAATTGGTATGACCAACACTAGACATTGGGAAACCGATCCTAGTAAGAGGTGCAACCGATCACAAGAGGGAATCGATCCTTTTAAGAGGTGCAACAAGTTTTTAGTAATTGGGGAACTGATCCCATGACTTGTGCAACCGAATACAAGTTAGATACCATAAATATGTGGTAACCGATCCTAGTACCTAGTCAACCAACTTTTGGTAACTAGCGTGACTAATATTAGTACCCACATGGAGGTAGAAACGAAACTTTTTCTGGTAGAACCGTTAAACCCATGGCTGGTGATTTGATTGGATAATCAATCACATAGTTCTTGGAAGTCAGATGAATCAATTTTAAACTTGTTTGGAAGTGTGGAAAATCAGTTCCAAGATTGTAAATATCAAAAGGATTTACAAAGTAAAGATATCGATATACTTTGAACATGTGCAATAACTCTTACCTTTTATTATTCAAAGATATTCCTTAATAGCTAAAGGATAATCCCGGATCGAAATAAATTGAGAATCTTTTAATTAAGGTTTTTAGTTCTTATATGCTTTTAATTTCCCACAATTAAATGCATATCTTTAGAAAATAAAAATTAGTAATGTGCATTTACTAATTGGAAATTTTCTACTGAGATTTTCGTCAATATTTGGACAGAGCATTTCCAGGAATTAAGAAAACTGATTTGGCGTTTATTGCATATCTTTGAGAATATTCGGTTTTGGAAATTCCTTGGTGTCTAAACTTCCTTGGTCTATAAATATTGAAGTTTTCATTTCAAGCAAACTAATCCTCAAAGCCAACAAAACTACCTAGTTGTGTTGTTACTGGTGGAATGTCTATCGGAGAGGAAAGTACCCTAATTAGGTGAAATCTCTTACGACCGCTCATTTTAAATACTTCTTTGGGATTGGGAAGCTCTACAAGTACCGTTGGTGGGAAACTAGATAATTTCGGTTTATTATTAGTTTTTGATTGATTTGATTGACTAACTATTGTTGAACTTTGATTGCACCTAGTTTGTTTATTCTTGGGAATCTTCTCTTCTAGTATAAGATTCACTCAAACAAGATCGAAGTGTCGACGGGAATCTTTAGACTGTTTGTAGATCTAAAGACATCTTGTGATAATCCATTGTTAACAGACTTTGTTCTGTGTGTGATTGATCACAAGAGATTCAAGTTGTTTGTGTGTAGGTGTTTATTAAAGATCTAAGAAGATTTGAAGACAAAGAAGATTTCTTATTTGATTTCATAATCTTTGGTGTGCACAAAACTTGATCGGCTGGGGATCCAATTATAATCGCTTTATCTTTGTGACAACCTTGATTGATTAGTTGAGTAGCTCGGCATCAATACAATTCTTTGTGATCAAGAGTATTGATTGCATAAGTCTAGATAATTACTTTGATAGTTGTTGAGAGACAGATCTAACAACCTGACAAAGGAGTTTATTGGGATAAACAGAAGAGCCTTTTGTCAAACTCATATCACGTTGTTTGAAAAGAGTTGTTACCAAACAGATTTGTTGTTCCTTTACTGTTTGGAATATGAACCAAAGGAATTGTTCCAAGTGCGTGACTTATTACAAGTTGGAGGCGCATGGATACTGAGGGAACTAGGTGAACTATAGGTTTAGTTGCTTGGTCTCAACTATACGAAGTTGGTTTAGATTTTTTATAGCGGCTTAATTCCGAGAGTATTCAATTCTGGACTAGGTCCTGGGGTTTTTCTGCATTTTCGGTTTCCTCATTAACAAAATCTTGTTGTGTCTTATACTTTTCTAATTCCGCAATTATAATTATTTTATTATAATTAGAAGTAAAATACACAAACGTTAATTCCTATTTACTTGATTGCAATCCTATTGTGTTTGGTTAAGTCTGAACCTATTATCAAGTAAACATACTTCGTTGTTGTATTGTCACGATATTGTATCCATACGCAATCACACAAGTTATCTTATTGTCGTATTGTCTCGATCTTGTATCCATAGACGATCACACGAAATGTGAACCGATTAGTTTTATTGTCTCGACTCAGTCCATAGACAATCACTTTCGGATAAATGACTTATATGTGGAAAAGTTTTAGATTGAGGTATATTTGGGTACCCTCATCTTTTTAGTGTGTTTACTCCAGAGTTGCAATGTACCAGTTGTGAAAAAGTAGGGGTACAACAACCTCACCCAATAATTCGCTTAGAAATTTGTATGGACTAACCCCAATATACTTTTAAGAGAATCAACTAGACAGTCAGACTAAATCTTAATAAAAAGTATATCAAAGAGTTATATCTCAATTTCTCAATTCAATACTTATTCAAGCAACTAGAAATCTGCGAGTCTAATTGAATACAAGAGAAATTAACTTGAACGGTACCAAAGACCAATGTTCAAGTATCAATCAATTTCAATAAACAACCAAAGGTTGGATTTACCAATTGATAGATTCAACGCACAACCTGTGACATTTCAATTATATAAAAAAATATAATGCGGAAAAGAAATAACACATACACCAGAAGTCTTGTTAACGAGGAAACTGCAAATGCAGAAAAATCTCGGGACCTAGTCCAGATTGAACACACACTGTATTAAGCCTCTATTGACACTAGTCTACAACAAACCAACTTCGGCCTAGACTGTAGTTGAACCCCAATCAACCTCACACTGATCCAAGGTTCAGTTGCGCTCCTTACGTATCTGATCCCAGATGGATACTACGCACTAGATTCCCTTAGTTGATCTCACCCACAACTAAGAGTTGCTACGACCCAAAGTCGAAGAATTTAATAAACAAATCTGTATCACACAGAAAATTCAACAGGAATAGATAAATATGTCTCCCACGGAAATACCTATGAGTTTTGTTTTGTATTTTGATAAATCAAGGTGAACATGAACCAATTGATAACCCGGATTTATATTCCCCAAAAACAGCTTAGTTTTATCAATCACCTTACAATAATCTTAATCGACTAGCGAAACAAGGTATTCGGAATTACAAACGATGAGACGAAGATGTTTGTGACTTCTTTTCTATCTTGCCTATCGGATAAATTAGTCCCAAGACAATCTTACGATTGCACTCAAACACGATAGAAACAGCAAGATCATATCACGCAACTACAGAGAAAATAGTTAGGTCTGGCTTCACAATCCCAATGAAGTCTTCAATTCGTTAACCTATAGGGTCTCGGTAGAAAACTTAGGTTACAGGAGAATCGACTCTAGCTTATACAACTAGTATCGCACAAGAGGTGTGGGGATTAGGTTTCCCAGCTGCTAGAGTTCTCCTTTATATAGTCTCCAAATCAGGGTTTGCAATCTTAATTACCTTGGTAACAAAGCATCCAATATTCACCGTTAGATGAAAACATGATTCAAGCTAATATCTTTCAACCGTTAGATCGAACTTAGATTTTTATACACAAATGGAATGCACGTTCATTTAGGTTTGTGTAACCATACCTAAACATGTACACCTAGTTGGTTCAACATTAGTTAACCAAATGGTTAGCCATATGAGCACTTTCATATCAACCATATTCATCTTCACCATAACTAGTTCAAATGACTCAAAAGAACTAGTTAGAGAGTTGTTCAATTGCGTAGATCTCATAGAAGTATACAAGACACAATCGAAGCAAAAATGATATTGATTCACTCGAATCGATTCATGAACTTTATAGCCACGGTTTGAAAATATACATTCTTTAGTTTATATAAGTTTAAGTTCACGAATAAACCGTTTTTAGAAAATAACCCACTCAAGTACGCATACCGGTATGCATACTTAAGTACCCAGAATAATTTTGTTTTCAGTTCAGAAACTCCAACAAAAATTCACAGGACGTGAATTTCTGGCAGTACGCGTACATGTACATGGAATTTAGTTCCGGTTATCCTAAGCAACAAAGCATGCATACTTTGGTTCAAGGATTTTGGGCTTACACACGTATGAGTTCACATACAATGTTTATATCCATTCAAGATTGTATATTCTAAGCTCTCATTTCAATCATTGAAACATTCTTAGAGGATGTTAAATAGAGGTTATTCACACACTATTTTTCATCAAAACGATTTTCAAGATATTGAAATAATCAACATGACTTTCGTCACTTATAAAGATGAACTTGGCCAAAGCGAAAGCTTACCAACACATATTTGGAGAAATAGATAAGCGAGATAAACTCGGCTCGAAATAGCAAATGTGTATAATTGAAGTCTATATAGAAATACGACTTTTTGAGTGATAGATTAGCTCAAGTCTCCACATAACTTTTAGTCGATGAAGTTTCACTAGTTCCTTGAGTAGTTCTTCATCTTTGTATGATGAACGCCGTGGAGTTTAGAGCTCAACTACACTTTCTATCCTAGTCCGAGACTTAGCTATAAGTAGACTAGAAATCAAGACTTATAGTTTTGGCAACTAAACTTGACAAACATGCTTGAGATAGCAAAGTTTGCGAGTTCGAACGAGAAGTGCTCTAACAATCTCCCCCTTTGTCAATTTTAGTGACAAAACTATCAATACATATGGAATACAAAATAAATAAACTTTGCATCTTCTCTTCCACATGCATGATCTCCTTGGTTATTCAACATTACTCGAAATCTTCGTCACTTCCAAGTACTCCAATGATTCCAAATATATTCAATGCAGCATCATCGTTGTTGAAGATCTGTATCCATAAAAATGAGAAAACAAAAGCTCTCAATCATTGTTACACAACGTCATATTATCATTACACAACATCAAAGTTCAATTGTATCACAACTTCGACAACAATACTATGGTGATATGTATCACTCCCCCTTAGTCAATACTCCATATCACATGGAAACCACTCCCCCTTACATTATGATCCGAAAAGCATATGTATTTGTAGTGTGAACTACACATTAATTCTCCCCCTTTCTGTCAATAAAATTGGCAAAGGTACGAAAACTAGTGGGATCCTAATGAAATTTCCATAGAGACATTTCATGTCCAAAAGAAAACACATATCAACTTTTTAGATGCAATCATATAGCCAAAAATAAATGCACTCATCAAGGAGTTTATAAAGATACAAGATAACCCCTACAATATTCCACAGCCGCACTCCCCACAAAGATTTGGCAATTAAGCACAAGTTCAATTAAGAACTCCCCCCCATAAAATGTCATTCCCGAAAGAACAACAAGAGCGACCTTACTTTCACAAAAAAAAGAAAGATTTTTTTGGAAATTAACAAATCTCATAAAAATATGAATTTGTATCCAAAATACTCAATTGAATTAACCACAAGTGAACCCATGATTAATTCAACCAGAATACTCAACTAAATTAACCACAAGAGAACCCATAATTAATCTAATTGGAAAACGCTAAACATAAGAAAACTTACGGAGCCACACAATATATACATAAAATATGGATCAGGGAAGATCAATATTGCGGAATAAACAAAGATTCATTCTATTTTTCATCACTATTTGCACAATGACATATAATACTTAATCTTTGTAAACAAAAGTTCATCATTTCTTCCATCAATATTTGCATAATGACATAAAAGGCTTAACTTTTGTTTGTCAAAAGTTCATTCAATCTTTTATCAATACTTGCATATCGACATACGGAGGACTTAGCTTTTGACCACGTATGGGACAATCATAGTTCACGGACGCAAACACACATTTCCCATAACAAATTGCAATATATCAAACAATAAAGATTCATACTGCAAAATAATCTTCCAAACCAACTTTAGAATTTAAATAAATAAATGTAAAAACACTGAAGATGAAAATCGTTGGACATAGCTATGTGTAATCACAAAACGGCTATTCCAAAATCTAGTTATTATTCTTAAAAATACAAGAATAAATTCTCATAAGAAGTTTCCCTAGACTAAATAAGATCAACAAGCTAAAAACAAAGACAGTCTCCCAAACCATCAAAATCGAACACGAACTGAAATCACATAGACGTTTCGGAATCCTCATGAGCCTTGAGGTCTTTGAGATTGCGATTGACAACATCCACTTCATTTTCAGAGAAGATATCCTCATTGAGAAGCTTTTTAACATGTGTCTTTATGAGACCAAGGTCAGACGTAACCTTTTTCAACTCACTTCTCAACACATCAAGACTCTTTAAAGTATCAACGAGCTGCGGTTTTGCTTCCTCAAAATATTTAAGAAAATCATGAACTACTTCAGCAGAAACCATATCCTCAATCTCAACATCCTGATGTGTATAGTCATAGTAACATGAGGCATTAGGATGATCATCTTCTACTAGGGTTCTTTTATTCCTTCCTTTGGACTCGAAACCGATACCTTTATCAAGAAAACCTCTTGCAAAACTGCTAAAGTTAGAAGAAGACATTCTTGACAGACCACAAATTTATGCGTACGTAACTCAATGGGTTTGGTATTTAAATGGTTTCTTAGAGAAGGCAACTTTTAGGGTTTCCAAAATTGATTCGTGACAGTAACACGGGTACGCGTACGAATATAACTTAACCCAAAAAAACAAAAACACACAAAGGTCGCACCTTTACGACATGACTGAGAAATTTTTGCCACGTGAATATTTTCACAAAATTTTGTCTCAATAAATTCTATATCTCTATAGAGAAACAATTTAGAGCACAAGAGTAGCAGGAAACTTAGTTGCAAAGAAAACTTCTTCGAAAACAAGGGAAAAAGATAGTAAAATAAAAAACATCTTTAGACACATCCAATACTTAAGCAGCGTTGTCTGTATACAATAGTTTAGCTATAAACGATAAGAAAATAACACAACTAAACATAAATTTTTTTTTGACAAAAGTATACCTGATTATTAACCTGGCTTGATTGGGGTATACCCAGATTAATTGGGGTATACCCAATTTCAAGGGGATGTGGTGTGTCATTATCAAAAAGAATGATTTTACTTTAATACCCTTTAACTAATTAAATCTTAAAAATAAACCCATTTCTTAATTTTATTAACCCTAAAATCAAAAAACTAAACAACTCTTAATCTTCTCTTCTTCTTCTTCTTCATCTTCCATCAACCAAAGCCATATAAAAATCTTCAACTTTGATTTTCCAAAAAAATTGTTGACTCTACCAGCAAAAAGAAGACTATAAATGATGTTTAAACTCAAACCCATCATTATGTTGTGTGATTTGATTGTTATATTAGGTTAGAAATCGAAAATTATGATTTTTGTGTTTTTGGTCGGCAAGGTCGTAACATGCATATCTTGCCGACTTTTCATAACAGCCATGGAGGCGACTGTAATTTTTTTCAACAACCGGCAGGGTATTTTTTGAAGACCTTGCCGACTAATACGGCCAGCATGGTATTTTCAACAGCCGGCGGTTTTTTTTCTGGAAGACCTTGTCGACTAATATTTTTCAATATCCATCTCCTATGTGTCAAAAAAAAATAAAGTCGGCATGTTCTTCATTTAAATACCTTGCCGGCCAAATATAGTCGGCATGTTTTTCATTTGTCGACCTTGCCGACTTTTCATACTTTCAGAACTGAAAATGTTGATTTCTAATCTAATTTTGAGTATGATTTCATACAACAGCTTTCTGATCCCCTTTTTAGAAGTGTTTGGGTTGTGTGCTTTCATTTCCCTTGCAAGAGATTTTCTCAAAAAAAAAAAATTTCATCAAAAATCTTCCCAAATAAGCTCAATCAAAAACAAAATTTCATAACTTAAATTCATAAGTTTTAATCTATTCAATCAATTTAAACTTAATTAATTAATCTAATCAAAATTTTAGTGTTAATCAAACGAGGGCAATTTTTCCATTTTGAAAATATTTGGTTAAGGGGTGTTTGTCTCATTGGGTATACCCCAATCAATCCAGGATTATTAACACAACTTACTCAACGGGATTTTTATGAGTAAGTACTCAACCCTTGTGATTAATTAGCAGAAGAATGAGCTTTAAGCTCATTAAATGAACGATGTTCATGGTTGAGTCTCTTTTTCCTTTCAAATCTCCCAAAGAATCTCTTTTGATGTGAAAAATTATCATAAAACCTACTATCATCAAAATACGAGACATAGTTTGAGTTCTTACCAGAAAAATTTTAACTAGAGGAAGTTGACAGTCTATTAACGATTTCCTTATAACCTTCAATTATCACCCTTAGGTTATTTCTCATATCATCATTTTTGCTCCCTTCTCCTGACACTCTGTTCACGTCAAAAGTAACATTATCTCCCTTTTTGTCAGAAGAAGAATTCTGAACTTTTAGACGATTTTTGTTGAGACGTCTGTTATGCTTCTGAGCATTTGAGGAACTCATAGAACTGACTTTCCTAGTAGAATACACAGGGTGTGCATTGAAACCAATTGGTTTAGACATACGAATGTCAGTTACACCTTTGAGAATTAAATCTAAGGTGTGTTAAAGTCATACAATGGAATTATCATTCAACCTAGAGTTTTTCTTTTGCTTAACAGGTCCTTTTGAATCACAAAAGAGACATACTTTCTGATCATGAGAGTGATTAGAAAGTACCGTCTTAAAATCATCGTTTGGAGATTTCTTCCTTCCATGTGATGTGCAACATCCTTGATTAGAAGAGGCTATAGGAACATCTTTTCCAATAGAAGGGAATTCCAATTTTACTTTTGGAACTGGAATTCTCTCAGTTACAATAGAAGTAGGTGGTTTAGAGGACTTTTTGGAACATCCTTGAATCGAAAGTTTATTCAAGTGATGTTCAATTTTCAAGGCATCATTTTTGAGGCTTGCCTCAAGTAAGATATGTGAAGACTGAACTTTAGCATTTTTGGAATCACAGTCTCTTACTACACCGAGAAGAACATTGATATTGTTTTTCAACCCATTAAATCTATCAACCTGGATTCTAACAAGATTTAGAATCAGTTCACTCTCTTTAGCTGTTCCCCTTTTATCAATGGAGATAGACTCTACGGAATAATATATGTCAGTGTCTGTCTGTCTCGTTAGAACACTGGGTTCTTCTATATTTGAGATTGACGAATCTTTATCTTTGATAGACACTATCGAGATAAATTTTTGTTTCTAATGACGCATTTGTCAGAGATATTACTGCTGTCCATATAGTCAGATTGCTACAAACACAGACTTATAAGGTCTTTAAACGTGTTTGCCTGCTCTGATACCAATTGAAAAAGTGGGGGTACAACAACCTCACCCATTTATTCTCTTGTATGGACTAACCCCAATATACTTTTAAGAGAATCAACTTGACAGTCAGACTAAATCGTAATAAAAAGTATATTAAAGAGTTATATCTCAATTTCTCGATTCAATACTTACTCAAGCAAATAGAAAGCTGCGAGTCTAATTTAATACAAGAGAAATTAGCTTGAACAGTACTAAAGACCAATGTTCAAGTATCAATCAATTTCAATCAACAACCAAAGGTTGGATTTACCAATTGATCGATTCAACGCACAACCTGTGATATTTCAATTATATAAAAAAATATAATACGGAAAGGAAATAACACAGACGCCAGAAGTTTTGTTAACGAGGAAACTGCAAATGCAGAAAAACCCCGGGACCTAATCCAGATTGAACACACACTATATTAAGTCGTTACAGACACTAGCCTACTACTTACTAACTTCGGTCTGGAATGTAGTTGAACCCCCAATCAATCTCACACTGATCCAAGGTTCAGTTGCACTCCTTAAGTCTATGATACAAGAAGGATACTATGCACTTGATTCCCTTAGATGATCTCACCCATAACTAAAAGTTTCTACGACCCAAAGTCGAAGACTTTAATAAACAAATCTGTATCACACAGAAAAATGTACAGGAATAGATAAATCGGTCTCCTACAAAAATACCTACGAGTTTTGTTCCGTCTTTTGATAAATCAAGGTGAACATGAACCAATCTATAACCCAAACTTATATTCCCGAAGAACAGCCTAGAATTATCAATCACTTCACAATAATCTTAATCGACTAGCGAAACAAGATATTGCGGAATCACAAACGATGAGACGAAGATGTTTGTGACTTCTTTTTTATCTTGCCTATTGGAGAAATTAATCTCAATCCAGTATTACGATTGCACTCAATCACAATAGGAACAACAAGATCAAATAACGCAACTATAGAGAAAATAGTTGGGCATGGCTTCACAATCTCAATGAAGTCTTCAAGTCATTAACCTACATGGTCTCGATAGAAACCTAAGGTTAAAGGAAAATCGACTCTAGCTTATACAACTAGTATCACACAAGAGGTGCATGGATTAGGTTTCCCAGTTGCTAGAGTTCTCTTTTGTATAGTCTCCAAATCAGGGTTCGCAATCTTAGTTACCTTGGTAACAAAGCATCCAATATTCACCGTTAGATGAAAACATGATTCAAGCTAATATCTTTCAACCGTTAGATCGAACTTAGCTTGTTATACACAAATGAAATGCACGTTCATTTAGGTTTGTGTAACCGTACCAAAATGTGTACACCTAGTTGGTTTAATAGTAGTTAACCAAATGGTTAGCCATATGAGCACTTTCATATCAACCATATTCATCTTCACCATAACTAGTTCAAATGACTCAAAAGAACTAGTTAGAGAGTTGTTCAATATCATAGATCTCATAGAAGTATACAAGAGACAATCGAAGCAAAAAAAATTTTGATTCACTCGAATCGATTCATGAACTTTATAGCCATGGTTTGCAAATATGCATTCCTTAGTTTATATAAGTTTAAGTTCACGAATAAATCATTTTTAGAAAATAACCCACTCAAGTACGCATACTGGTACGCATACTTAAGTACCCGGATTGAATTTTTTTTTCAGTTCACAAACTTCAGTAGAAATTCAAGGGGCGTGAACTTCCGGCAGTACGCGTATAGGTACATAAAATTTAGTTCCAGTTATCCTGAGCAGCAAAGTACACATACTTTGGCTCAAGGATTTTGGACTTACACACGTATGAGTTCACATACAATGTTTATATCCATTCAAGGTTATATATTCTAAACTCTCATTTCAATCATTGAAACATTCTTAGAGGATGTTATATAGAGGTTATTCACACACTATTTTTCATCAAAGCGATTTTCAAGATATTTAAATAATCAACATGACTTTCGCCACTTGTAAAGATGAACTTGGCCAAAGTGAAAGCTTACCAACACATATTTCTAGAAATAGATAAGCGAGATAAACTCGGATCGAAATAGAAAATGTGTATAATCGAAGTCTATATAGAAATATGAATTTTTTCTCAATATAGGAGATAGAGTAGATAGACTTGTTTAGTGATAGATAAGTTCAAGTCTCTACATACCTTTTAGTCAATGAAGTTCCACTAGTTCCTTGAGTAGTTCTTCGTCTTTGTATGATGAATACCTTGGAGTCGAGATCTCAACTACACTTTCTATCCTAGTCCGAGACTTGGCTATAAGTAGACTAAAAATCAAGACTTATAGTTTTGGAAACTTAACTTGACAAACAAGCTTGAGATAGAAATGCTTGCGAGTTTGACCGAGCAGTGCTCTAACAAGTTGTACTCGTCATTTTATTGATGAGGTTGATTGGTGGTGACGTATTGAATGACTCATTCCATGCATTTAGGAAACATGTCGAAATTGAGGGTGTAGAAGCCATAGATGCTCCACTCGGAAATATTTTTGGTTTGGTCGGGGGATGGCTTTTTCTTTGAGCATGACAGGTGCATGGTCGGAAGAGATGCGTGGAAAATTTTGGACGTGTATCTTAATTCATTCAAATATAGGCGAGAACCAACTTACCTCGATAAATATAGGAGGTTTACTTGTTCTACCATAAATCCTGAAAAATCTAAATATACACAGCTTCGACAATTGATTATGTATATATATCTTACCCATTATTCTTATTTCACTTATTAGCAGCTTCAACCTCGCATCAGCTTGGTGAATATCAGTAACCTCCTGGTCAAAATGAATGTGGTTTCAAATGGACTACATGATCCAAATATTTATTGAAACCTAAGGTAATTGTTTGGCCTGCGATCTACTTTTATAATTACGAATAATAACAAATAAATCTCGAACAAATGATTCTCTTAGGAAAATATTGAATATATTAACAATCCAATACCATAACGCGGATGCATAGGAACAATCAAAGAACATATGTTGTTGCATTCGAGCAACATGGACTATCACAAAAGTCACAACACAAAGTAGTACTCACTTTTAAGAAAAGAACTCTGTCATCAGTAGCAACTCGATTGTGCAGCAGCTTCCAAATGATACTAGCTCTACTATGAGGGACTTTAACGTTCCACAAATTCGAGAAGTAATTATCAATATGCCTTCGAGGTTTGCATAAATCAAAGGCATCTTTCGTGATGATCAAACCTGAGGTACTATGGGGCTAAACCATTGTCTTGAGTATGCACAATACAAGGTACGTCATTAATGTATTGTTATATAATATCGCGTAGTTAAGGCATACGATTAGGGACCATTTTCCATTGACTGTAAAATATTCGACGTTGTTATATATGTTAATCATATCAATCTCCAGATAATTATCAATATGCGAACTGTTAGAGCATAGCTCGGTTGAACCCACCAAGTGTTGGTATGTCAAGTTTGGTTGTCATATTTTAGTGAACCAAAACTCATTTAAGAGTCACTTGATTAAATGTACTAGAGTCAACTTCGTATAGGTTAGATTGAAAGTATTAGGATATGAGACATTACAAGTATTGTGAGGACTTGAAGAAGTGAATAAGTACGGAGCTACAACCACAACATCATCCTTCCACTTGAGGTTAGTGATATTTGACTTGAACTGTTTCATTTCCTAACGTATCTTTCAAGTCGTGCATATTGAAAACATAAAACTGCGAAGCATGAACACTCTAGATAGACATAGTATTAAGGAATACAATACGAGGTTTATTGCTTAACCATTAAACTTTATATATAAGACATCAAAATAATCGTATGAATCCTATTGTGATTATGTATGGGTATGAGGTGAGGATTTCATCCTAGGAAAGAATGTTTTTACATGTGTTTTAAGGAAGTAAGTTCATAATCTTGTGTTGTTAACCGAAAAGGAAATCGCCAGGCGTTATTGGGATTTTTCTTCATTCTGTATCTTATGAACGACCAATATGTGTGATTAGTATAACCTCTCATGACTGGTTTATGTTCTAGGTAAAACTATTCACATGAGTCCTGACTTATGTATTGGTATGACTTTTATTAGTGAAACCGATCTTAAGTAATCACCTGGGGCATGATTGGGTTTGTGTGTGTAAGACCTGTAGGACCGTAATATCGCCACTATATTGTTCTTGCGAGAATAAACGACATTTCTGCGAGTTATTCTGCGAGATTCTCTAACAACGTACTAAAAGTGTTGCAAGATGATCTAATAATGACGTAATGAATGATGACATCCAAAACACGAGAAGAGCGTGGTAATTCTGCGAGGATTAAAAGTACCTGCGAGAGTTGACATTATAGCTGTTGCGAATGTCTCGCGAGCCAGATCCGAAATTAAAGGACAGCTTAGCTTTCATCCACTATGTAACTACCCTATATATAGATGATCAGTAGATTTGAGAAGGGAGACATAATTTTTTAGTGCCAAGAAAGTCTTGAGCAGAGAGAAACTTAGAAAAGGCGGTTATATTCTTGATTTCTCATATTTCCTGTAATTCTTTATGGATCAAATTAATAAAAAGATTGTTCTTTATCTTCAAATTATGTCTTAATCTTTGTGAGTTCTTACTAAGAGTGTAATATAGGATTTCCTGCAACTACATTTTGGTGCCCAGAAACAGGGACTGAAAAAGTAAAAATTGACATTGTGGATGGAAGAGATCAGGAGTAATTGGTGGAAAATTTTAAGCAATTTTCAGTAATACATTAAAGCTAATGGCTAGAAGAAGAAGAAACATGTCAGAGCCACCAACGACCGTAAGAAGAAGTAAAAGACTTGCAGGAGAAGAGACAAATGAAATGGGAGAATTTTCAAAATTGAGGACAAGAAGACACAGAACAAGGAATGATGGAGAAAATCAGGTTCAACAGCCAAATCAGAAAACGCAAATACAAGATAGAGCTGTAGATTATGATAGAGTGAGTGTGCATACTTGGCGATCGGATTCAATGGGAGAATCGGAAAATCGACAATTAAGAAATGAAAGGCGGGAAGAAATAAATCACATGGTAGATGAACGAATAATTCATGGAGATGATGCAAATGAAACATTAGAGGAATTAAGACAAAGAGAACAAGAAGAAAGAAGGTTAGCGGATGAAGAGCATGCGAATCTAACAAGGCAAAATCACGAGTTAAGAATGGATAATTTGATATTACAAAGAAGAAGATCAAGAAGTACTGTAAGATCAAGTTCACAGTCGTTTAGAGAAGGAGTAAGGATAAATTCTCCAATAAGGAATGCCGGTGAAAATATTCATGAAGAAATGCAGAATCCAAATGAGGAACAGTATTATGGAAGAGAGGAAATAACAAATGATCGGTATGGTCCTCGCAATAACACTCCCGCAAGACATGATAATAGAGATCAAGAAGGTGGAAATAACCAATATGGAGAAGAAAATAAAGAAGAAGGAAGAAGAATATTACATGAGCGAGAAATTCAAAGAAATCGAAGAATAATAGAGGAAGAAATTGGGAGACATTATGCTGAACAATCACGTTTAGCTTGAGAGAGAGAGATTAAGAGAAGAATTAGAAGAACAAGAATTTCAAGAAGCAATACGTCAGAATAATCATGACAATCGAGAAAGGAGACGTGCGAGAAACCTTAATAATAATAATATCAATGAAGAGTATGATTGAATACAAAAGAGAATAGAAAGACAGTGAAGAGAGGTGGTGAGAAATGAAGAAAATGTTAGAGAGGAAAATGGGAGGAACAATCCGTTGCGAGTTCAAGAGGAAGGTGAAGAGGAAAACCATAGAAGAAGGCAGAATGAAGATACTGAAGAAGAAGTAGAAAATCTCGCAAGACAAGAAAGACATGAGCGTAGAAGAAGGGAGGCTGCATTGAAAAGACCAATGGAGCAAGATTCAGGTGGAAATGAGAAAATCCTGAGAGAATTGGTAGAGATGAGAGGAATATTAAATAGTAGAAGAGAAGGAGGCAGAAGACAACTTGATGAGGCCATTGAAGAAGCTGCGAAAACTCCATTTACTCAAGAAGTATAATTAGGTGGAATACCTCTAAAATGCAATTTTCCAGCGTTAACTAGTATTTTTGATGGAACTACATGTGCTGTTCAGCATATCAAAGCCTATGTTAGATGTATGCTACAGTGGGAAAACCATGATGCTGTACTGTGTAAATATTTCGCATCCAGCTTCACTGGTGAGGCGTTAAAGTGGCTTGAGGGTTTACCCAAGAATACAATAACTTCTTTCATTCATTTACAGACTACCTTCTTGGGAGCATACATAAGTAACAATTCTTCGTGACCTGGGATCGAAGATGTATTTGGGTTGAAACAAAGAGTTGGAGAGAGTTTGAAGCATTTGACATTAAGATGGAAAACGATGTGTAGCGAGATGGCTGGTAGAGTAGATGAGAGATATCTCATTTTATCTTTTATCAATGCCATGTTCGCAACCAATCTGTTGTATATCCAAATTTTCAGAATCAAAAATACAATCACAATGACAGAGCTGCGAGAATTACAAGAAGAGTATATTGCACTGGAGGAGAAGCAAAGTGAGATGGAATCATATCCAATCGCTAACACTAGTTCAATAGCAGCGAATGGAAGTTTACTTCCTAAGATAATTAACACAGTGGCGAGTACCTCGCAGCCACAACAAGAAAAGATGGTGACTGATAATCAGCAGAAATTAATAGCTATGGGAAGTCGAGATCAAGAAGAATTTGAAAGAGAAAGGAGTTATTACAATCGTGGTGGAAATAATAAAATCCAAAGACTTGATCAGCCTCAGGAAACTTATGGAGGACAAAGGCAAAATTATTCTAGAGGGCAAGGAAACCAGAGGATAATATGGGAAGAAATTCAAATGCCACCTCTAAATGCTAGTATTGATAAAATTTGGGAGGCTATTTTTTAATGGAAAATATACCATCACCCTGGAACATGGGGAAAGAGCCACATCCAAATAACCGAAATCAAGAATTTTGCCCTTATCATCATTTCCATGGCCATTCAATAAATGATTGCAGGAATGTAAAGAGAATAATTTTGAGGATGATTGAACATGGAAAGTTAAATCATTTTCTGGCAGGACATCCACAATCTCAGCAATTACCACCTGCACCAGATACTCGCAGAGTAAATATCGCAAAGGGAGCAGAATCATTTGTCATCGAAGTGGGGGCTAAAGCAAAAAATCTATTATGTAATTCCATTGTACATTCTTATAAAACAATAGAGGATTTCCATGATAATGTTCTAAGCAGAGTCTTTGCAGAGACATGGATGGAAGAGAGATAATGAACATTGCGAGAGTCTCACCATTAAAAGAGTGGCAGAAGCAGAATATTTCTTTCACTGCACAAGAAGCACCTGAGCCAGGTAAAACGCATGATAATCCATTAGTAGTGAGATTAGAAATAAATCCAAGGTACAAAGAAGAAGAAGAGGATGACGAAGAATATAAAGATGATGAAGCAAATGATTCATGGGCTATTGATACAATTTTGATTGACACTGGAAGCTCAGTGGACATTTTGTTTTATCAAACCTATCGTACAATGAGAGGAAGAGATGAAGATTTGATCCCGTCAACATATAAAATCTATGGTTTTAATGGAATGGCAAACAAACCTAAAGGGGAGATTAGCATGAAAATTCCATTAAAAGGGATATCTTCTAAAATTCAGTTCTGTGTGGTTGATATAGAATCTCCTTACAATGCTTTGATTGGGAGACCTTGGTTACATGGGATACTAGGTGTGGCATCGACCTTTCACCAATGTATTAAATTTCCCCATACCCATGGTGTTGGGGTGATACAAGGAGATTGGACTGAAGGGAAGAAATGTTACGAAATGGATGTTGAATCCTACGAGAAAAGAATAGCGAGAAATAGAAACTGGAGAAACAACTTTAAACAACATCAAAGAAGTGAAAGGTTAATGGTGGATGCGATAGAAAGGCGAGAAGATGAAATGCTGTAAGATTTGTGTACGCAGAAATGAACTGACTGGCGAGCGCCTCGCAAAGGAAGCAAAGAGTAGTAAGTAGAAAAGGTAAAAATCTCAGTTTGAGAATTTTATAAAAAAAATATGGATAATTTGTTGAAGAAAATTTTAATCATTTCCAAGATATGTACTTCTTGTTGGAAGAAAAAGATGACATTGAAAGATCATATAAGAATTTAAATGCAAAAGCATAAGACATTGTGATATTCACAAAAGAGACACAAGAATGGGATGAACCTTTATGGCGTACACCCTAGTTCGCAAATACAATTTCGCAAGAGGTAAATGTAAGACCTAAAGTACGTCATATTAGGGAGCATCTCTTTGCATGATTCAGCGAAAGGTTATACCGCTACTGGAACATGAGTCATGGAGATTGGGGTTATAGAAAACCTATCCAGGAGAGGTAACTTGGATTTCCAACTATATAAGGTTATACCCTGGTTGGACGACCGAGATTCTCTCCTAAGGAGTGCAGAGTATGACCAAGGAGCCGAGGTACATGGTTGATCCAAGGGTGCCCGAGGCTTATGAAACTACCCTGGCCATTCTTGGAAAGTCTTGGCTATGATGCACTCGGCCTGAACAAAACCCCACTTAGGGTGCAGTCTTGTAACTATAAGACATATATGCTTAAAGGATAAGAGGCTGCAAAAACAACTGGTTGTTGCTAGGACTGAATGGGAGGAGCTAGTCTTGTATGGCAGAAGTACGTCTCCTTGAAGGGTCAACCAGGGGGGAGATAAGGGTGGCACCCTCCATTAGGGATCTGATAAGTGTCTTAAGACGGCAATGTCATGGGGCTTTATGATTCGCAAGAACATTTAGGCCTGTCATATTGTCATGTGACAAATATTCTACAGAGGCAACAAGCCATGAGAAAAAGTTAAGATGAAATCAATGGGTTTTTACATGAAAGTGTAAAGACGTCCTGCGATTTCATCGCAAGACGGCAATGTCATGAGACTTTGTTCTCGCAAGGGAACTTAGACTTGTCATATTGTCGCAGAATATTGAAAGAATCAAGTTAAGGAAAAATCAATAGGTTGTTACATGTAAGTGTAAGGACGTCCTGCGATTTTGTCTCAAAGATCAAACGTGGCGAGATAAGACCTTTAATTAGGAAGGCAAAATAAGACCACACTAAAGATTATCAGAAAACACAGAATAGCCGCGAGATTCTGGCAATAATTCTGGATGTTATTCTATAAATTCATCATATTCCAGATGAATAACAGAGGCAAGTATGGGAATGCATAAAATAATAACATTGTTATTCATCATTATATGATAAATCTGTATAGGTAGTTAAAGATTGATGATTATATTAACCTTATTGGAAAAAGAAATTGTTTTCTAATGTACAGATAGAAGCAAGGGAAATTTATACACCAAGGAGTATTTAAAAGGGGAAAAATCCGCAAGAAAAAAGAGATAAGTTTACAAAGACCAAAAAGAGGAAAACAAGACTACTTCGATTCATCGTCGTCTTCACCAGATTTTTCTTGTTCTTCATCTTCATTATCATCTCCACTAAATTATTCAGCTTCACTATCAGAGATAATTAAGTTGGGAGTGTTCGCTGGGATTTCTTCCCTGAGGAAAGGATACAAGGAATGAGAAATATTATTAGCATCGCAGACCTTCTTGACGGAATTATTGCGAACGGTAACAAGAGCATTGTTAAAATTCGCAGTAGAAATTTTTTGTTGCTCTTTCAACCTTGAACATTTTTCATTGCGAGAAGCAAGATCTTTCGCGAGATTTTCTTTATCATCATCAAGTTCTTTAACTCTTGTAGAATATCTCTTTTCGGACTCTGCGAGTATATAACAACATATCAGAGATTTGATAGAAATATATAAGAGACAAGAATATATTAAGAAGGAATAATAAACAACCTTCTCCTTCAGTGATCATATCTTTAATCAAAGCTGCTTGTTCAGCATGAAGACTATCATCTATACCTAGATTATTCCTGGCATTATCAAGAACTCTCGCAACCCAAGAAAATTCATCATCATCATTAATAAGAAGATGGGAATGGATTTGGTTTTCTCTTTTAACAAGATCATCTTTCTCGCTGATAAGTTTATCTCTGTGAATTTGGACTTCAAGAAGGGTTTTATGAAAATCTGCTAAGGTTTGTTCCCCCTGTCTAGATATGCGATCCCTTTCATCTATAAGATCACTTTTTTGGGCTCTTAGAATCCTAATTTCTTCTTTAGAATTAAGATATTGATGCTTGGATGCATTGGCCGCTTTCAAGCTAGATCTATGATCAATTGATAAAAGGTGAAATTTGGATCTAAGATCATCTACAGAAAGAGAGTTAATCTGTTCATTTGAATAACTAACTAAGGATTCATTAAGGCGATTGAGAAGTGTATCATCATCTATTGGGTTTGGAAAAGAACGAAGGAATACAACTTCGTCAGAAAGGCCATAAACATCTGCGAGGAAGAATAATAAGAACAAAATACAAAGGAATACAAGGATAAAAAGAAAGGGAAAGATTTCTTACCGTAAAGATGATCATTCGCATCTTGGAGGCTTGCGACCTTTTCTTGTGAGAAAGTTAGATCAGGTCCAACTGCTTGATTTTTTCTTGAAGGTCAGTTGACCCAAATTCCAATTGCCCGCGAAGACTAGCGGACTTAGATTCCAAATCTACATTCTTCTTGCGAAGAACGACATTCTTCTCGCGAAAAGATGCACACCTCCTCTCCAAGTCTGAGGCAACGACAAAAGAAGTTCTACCAGTCTACGAAGAAATGGTTAGCTTTGTCAAAACAAACTTAATCATAATTTTGGAATAAAAGAAAGAAGTGAAGGAATAAAAATATACCAAAATACTGAGAGAATTCAGAAGACTGGGAGACATTGATTTAGAAATTCCTTCAAGAGAGCCATTATCAACTAACAAGGTAGTATCGCAAATCTTTGCGAGAGCTAAGCATGTTTCATTAACAGCTTCATCTCCAAAATCATGAGGAATGCCGCGAGGATTACCAAATATATGAGATAATTGAGTCATAGAAGACTCAGGTTGAAAATTTTCCTTCACAGTGAAAGTACCAGCATCATCATAATTGTCGTCAGTATTCTCGCTGGAACTCTCACTGGATTGAGAATAAGAAGGTGTAGGAATTTGAATTCTTCTCTTTTTTGAAGGGGGAGCAGTAGACTTTTCCTTGTGAGAAACAGTGGATTTACCCTTAGGAGGAACAATAGATTTTTCTCCGCGAGGAATAACAGATTTTTCTTTGCGAGGATCGTCTTTGCTTTTGTCTTTCCCTTTAGTCTTCGCAGGCTTTATAGGTTCAATTTCTTCAATAACCTTTAAAAAACATAGATGAAGGTGAGAAATAGAGGCAACAATATATTGTTCAGAATAAGTAAAGAGTATTTCTTACTTTATCTGTGAAGGACTTAAGAGCCAAATAAATGTTGGGATTCCTACTGTTCTGGTAGCTAAGTTTCATTCTTTTAATCTGGGAAAATTGGAATGATCAGCGAGAATACATATCAGAATATGAAAACAATAATAATAATAATTTGGGAACTCACCTCAGAATCTTTTTCAGGCCAATTAAAGATCCATGGTTAATACTCTACGAGATTCGCAGGTAAATTATGAGTACCAGAAATGTAAGAACCCTCTAACATTAAGGGGAATTTGCACCATTTATCATGTTTGGTATAGAGAGGGGATGAATTGTTGCCTGGATGCCATTCAATGACCAGCATAAGAACCTTGTCATCAGCAATACCATCTTTCTTTTAAATACGGACACCCCAACAAGTTCTATCCTTCTTCATGGGGATCACTTCATAATTTGCGAAAAAATTCTCCACAGTATAATTTTCAGGAATGATTGGAATGTCTTTAAATTTGGGATTCTTCGCGGACTCAGGATATAAAGATTTTTTACCGGCACCGTGAGTAGCATACTCAAGTAACAGACGAATACAATCTCCACTTAACTGATATATTGCTCGCAAAAATTTCTTATGCGAGAGTGAATTTCATAAAATAAGGGAAGTTCAGGATTTAAAAGGGGAATGGGAAGACCAACTTATAACTGACCTAGTGAGACCATAATTTTCTCGCTGGAAGAAGGATGATTAGAAAATAAACTGATAGAAAGTTTAGATCTAGGAGATTGATTGGGGATGGTAGATAATTTAAAACCTAGACCTCGAAGTTTCTGTTGATGAAGTTCAAAAGTAGCCTGATTTATACGACTAACGGGGGCCATTTTTTAGTATGGGAATGGAAAAAGGGTTGAAAAAGAATCGAAGATCAAAAGAGGAAGAAAAATTACAGTAGCAGATCCGGAATTTGAGGAAGAACAGTAAATTTGCAGAGCGAAGAAAGAAGAAGGTAAAAAGAAGGAAAGAAAATAATGAAGGGGGTATTTATAGAAGAAGAATAATCTCGAGAAGATAGATGTATTTAATGCGAAGAGAAGACGTGAACGGTTGAAATGCAACAGTTGAAAAAGACGTGTCAGAAATTGAATGGAAGAAAAAATACGTGTGATAAATCTAGCGAAGGATGTAGAAACGTGTCAGAGTGAAATAAAAAATGGAAGATGAACAGTTGAGGCATTTTTATTCTCATGATATTTCCTTCTTCGCAGAAAAGACATGAGAAGAGGCAAGATGTAGGACCATAATATCGCCACTATATTGTTCTTGCGAGAATAAACGATATTTCTGCGAGTTATTCTGCGAGATTCTCTAACAACGTACTAAAAGTGTTGCAAGATGATCAAATAATGACGTAATGAATGATGACAGCGAAAACACGAGAAGAGCGTGGTAATTCTGCGAGGATTGAAAGTACCTACGAGAGTTGACATTATAGCTGTTGCGAATGTCTCGCGAGCCAGATCCAAAATTAAAGGACAGCTTAGCTGTCATCCACTATGAAACTACCCTATATATAAAGGACCAGTAGATTTGAGAAGGGAGATATAATTTTTGAGTGCCAAGAAAGTCTTGAGGAGAGAGAAACTTAGAAAAGGCAGTTGTATTCTTGATTTCTTATATTTCCTGTAATTCTTTCTGGATCAAATTAATAAAAAGATTATTCTTTATCTTCAAATTATGTCTTAATCTTTGTGAGTTCTTACTAAGGGTGTAGTGTAGGATTTCCTGCAACTACAATACCTAACACTGGGTAAAGGGGAATCGATCCTAGTAAGAGGTGCAACACATACAAAGGGGAATCGATCCTTGTATGAGGTGCAGTAAGGTTTATAATAGAAAGGGGACGCGATCCTATGAACATGTGTAACAAGTTTTTAGGCAAAGGGGAACCGATCTAATGGACATGTGCAACACATATAAGTTAGATACCATATATATGTGGGGAACCGATCCTAGTACCTAGTCAACCAAAGTTTGGTAAGATAGTGTGACTATGCACAATACTCACATGGAGGTAGAACAGAAACTTTTTTTTGGTAGAACCGTTAAACCCATAATTTGTGATTGAGTGTTACTTGATCAATCACATAGTTCTTGAAAGTCAGATGAACCAATTCTAAACTTGTTTGGAAGCGTGGTAAATCGGTTTCAAGTGAGTAAGTATGAAAAAGGACTTACAAGAGAAAGATCTAGACACACTTTGAACACGTGCATTAATGCGTATCTTTTATTGTTCAAAGATATTCCTTAACAAATAAGAAGGAAGTAAATCCCAAGATCGAATTTAAATAATTTAAGATTCTTTTAATTAAGGTTTTTAATTATATATGGAAAATAAGAATTAGTAATGTGCATTTACTGGTTAAAGATTTTCCAAGGAGATTTCGATCATTAATTTGGACAGTGCATTCTCGGGAATCATAAAAATCGAATTTGGAAATTATTATTGAATATCTTGAGAATATTTTTGGTTTTGGAAATTCCTTGGTGTCCAAACTTCCTTGTCTATAAATACTTCGAGTTTGCATTTATAGCAAACTAATCCTTCGTGATAGTAAATTTCCTCTGTTGTACTGTTACTGGTGAAGCCGTCTATTCGGAGAGGAGAGTAACCTAATCAGGCTAAATCTCTAATGTCCGCTCAGTTTAAAGTCTTCTTTGGGATTGAGAAGCTCTAGTGCGTACCATTGGTAGGAAACTATATAATTGCGGTTTATATTTAGTTTTCATATTGATTTGATTGACTAACGGTGGTTGAACTTTGATTGCACCTAGTTTATTTATGCTTGAGGATCTTCTCTTCTGATATAAGATTCACTCAAACTTGTTTAAAGTTTCGACAGGGATATTTAGACTGTTGTTAGCTCTAAAGACGATCTTGTGATAATCTCTTGTTAACAGACTCTGTTTTGTGTGTGATTGATCACAAGGGATTCAAGTAGTTGTGTGCAGGTGGTTATTGAAGATCTAAGAAGATTTGAAGACAAAGAAGAGATAAAAGACTTCTGACTTGGTTATATAAATCTTTGGTGTACACAATACTTGTTTCGGTAATAGAGGATCCAACTATAATCGATTTATCCTTGTGGTATTTTGATAGAATAGTTGTGTAGTCGGCATCATTACATTTCCTTGGGATTAAAGGTATTGATAGCAAAATATTAACGATTACCTTTTGGTGATTGAATATAAGATAGATCTTGGAACCTGGCAAAGGAGTTTATGTTAAGATAAACAGAAGAACCTTTGTCCAACTCATATCACTTTGTTGAAGAGAGTTGATACCAAACAGATTTGTTGTTCCTTTATTGTTTGGAATATGAACCAATGGAATTGGTCCAAGTACGTGACTTGTTTAGAGGTTGGAGGCGTGGGAATACAGACGGAACTAGGTAAACTATAGGTTTAGTTGCTTGGTCTCAACTATACGAAGTTGGTTTATTTTGTATAGCGGCTTAATCATGAGAGTATTCAATTCTGGACATGGTCCCAGGGTTTTTCTGTAATTGCGGTTTCCTTGTTAACAAAATCTTGCTGTGTCATTTACTTTATTTTTCACATTATAATTGTTTTATTATAATTAAAGTGAATTGCACAAACGTTAATTCCTATTTACTTGATACGTAATCCTATTGAGTTTGGTTAAGTCCGAACTTTTGTATCAAGTAAACATACTTTGTTGTTGTATTGTCTCGCTCTCCTATCCATAGATAATCACACGAAGTGTGAACCAATTTGTTGTATTGTCTCAATCTCGTATCCATAGACAATCACTTTCGAAGAAAGGACTTATATGAAGGAAAAGTTTTAGCTTGAGGTATATTTTGGTACCCTCGCCTTTTTAATTGGTAACAGAGCAGGAAAACATGAAAAGATCTAACAATGTGTGTTTGGTGCGATCCATCCTATAAGAATTGAATCTAATGAATGATTTAGTTAACGTAAATCGAGACATAAAGAGTTTTGAATTAATAATTGATGATAGCATCTACGATTCAATATCTGAAGAAATCATCTCTACAGATGTTAGAGCACTGCTCGGTCAAACTCGCATGCGTTGCTATCTCAAGCATGTTTGTCAATCTTAGTGATCAAAACTATAAAGTCTTGATTTCTAGTCTACTATAGCTAAGGTCTCGGACTAGGATAAAAAGTGTAGTTGAGCTCAAGACTCCATGGCAATCATCATACAAGATAAAGGACTACTCAAGGAACCAGTGGATCTTCATCAACTAAAAGGTATGTGGAGACTTGAACTTATCTATCACTCAAAAGTCTATCTACTCGATATCCTATCTTTGAAACAAAAGTCGTTCTACTATATAGACTAAGAATATGCACATGTGACATTTCGAGCTGAGTATATCTCGTTTATCTATTTCTCGAAATGGGTGTTGGTAAAGCTTTCGCTTTAGCCAAGTTCATCTTTGCCTAGTGACGAAAGTCATGTTAAGTTTCAATCTTCTTGTTGTGGCACCACATATATGTATAAGTCCTTAGCACTTGAACCGAAGTTTGCGAACTTTGTTGATCAAGTGGAACCGGAACGTGAGCAGAAACTCAGTCCGCGAACTCATTCCGTGAACCCCAGTCTGCGAACTGGCGTAGTTTTCGAACCCGAGAATTTCTGCTGGAGTTATAGCTCATGTGCAGTCCGCGAACTGACGGAAGCTCTCGAATCCGAGAATTTCTGCTGGAGTTTATAACTTCAACCGGTTAGCTTGAGTCCGCGAACTCAAGAGGTTATGTCTGAAAACGTTGTTCGTGAACTTATTCTATATTACTAAGGGATGCTTTTGCAAACCGTGGATTTATAGTTCATGATTAATGATTCGAGTGAATCACATCGTTTTTGATTCAATTGTGTCTCTTGTAGTACTTGAGATCTCATAGCAATTGAACAACTCTCTAACTAGTTCATTTGAGTCATTTGGACTAGTTATGGTGAAGAAGAACATGGTTGATATGGAAGTTATCATTTGGCTAACCTTTTGGTTAACTAGTTGTGAACCAACCATTGTACACATTTGGGTACGGTTACACAAACCCAAAATCGTCAAGTACATGTGTGTATGGCAAGCTAAGTTTTCGATCTAACGGTTGAGGAATATTATCTTGTATCTAATCAGGTTTTCATCTAACGGTGAATATTAAATGCTTTGTTACTAAGCTAACATTGATTGCAAACCCTGATTTGAAAGACTATATAAGGGAGAACTCTTGCTATTGGGAAAACTAATCCCCACATACTTTTCTTGTGTGATACTAGTTTTCTCTAAGCTAGAGTCGATCTCCATTAACCCTTGAGTTTTCTCCCTAAACTCGGGTTAACGACTTAAAGACTTCATTGGGATTGTGAAGCCAGACCGATACTACTTTTATCGTAGTTGTGTGATCTGATCTTGCTCTTTCTATCGTACGAGTAAAATTGTAATAATTGGCTTAAGATTCTATCTCCGATAGGCAAGATAAAAGTAGTCACAAACATCTTCGTCTCATTGTTTGTGATTCCTCAATAATCTTCTTCGCTGCGTCGATTAAGTTTATTGTGAGGTGATTGATGAAACTGAGATGTTCTTTGGGAATATAAGTCTGGTTTTATCAATTGGTTCATGTTCACCTTTATTTATCAAAAGACGGAACAAAACTCATAGGTTTATTCGTGGGAGACGAATTTATCTATTACCTATAGACTTTCATGTGTGAGACAGATTTGTTTATTAAAGTCTTCGACTTTGGGTCGTAGCAACTCTTGGTTGTGGGTGAGATCATCTAAGGGAATCAAGTGTGCAGTATCCTGCTAGGATCAGAGGCGTAGGAGCATAACTGTACCTTGGATCAGTGTGAGATTGGTTGGGGTTCAACTACATTCCAGACCGAAGTTAATTGGTAGTAGGATAGTGTCTGTAGCGGCTTAATACAGTGTATGTTTAATCTGGACTAGGTCCCGGGGTTTTTCTGCATTTGCGGTTTCCTCGTTAACAAATTTTTTGTGTCTGTTTTATTTCTATTCCTCATTATATTTTGTTTATATAATTAAAATAATATAGGTTGTGCGTTGTTCAATCGATTAGAATATCCATCCTTATTGGTTTTTGATTTAAATCGATTGACACTTGGATATTGGCCTTTGGTACCATCCAAGTTATCTCTCTTTGATTAGACTCGCAAATCATATTTGCTTGAGCAAATCAAATTGAGAGATTGAGATAATAACTTCTTGAGATATTTTCTATTGATTGAGTCTTGTTAATTCTCTAGAAAATAACTCGGAGTTATCCATATAGATTGCTAATCGAATTATTGGGTGGTGTTGTTAGACCCCCTCTTTTCCAAGAGATTCTACGAGATAAGTTAATCTTTTTAATAATGTAGAAACCGATGACGACTGGAAAATATGTCTAAAAGAAAGGTTAGATGAAATTTCCGATGATGATAACTCAGATTTTAAACAAGAAGTAGAAGAGGATATTTCAGAATACTCTAAATTGCTGAATCCTTTCAAAAATAAAAAAGTGAGAACTTCACATTTTCTTGGTTTTATGACTCCTCTTTGTCGTGAGAACAGGAAACTGAGGAGGGTTTTCCAGGGATATTATATGGGTTGCCACATCGGTGATTCTCTTCATAAAAATCGTACAGACGAGTTACATTCTAAGAAATTAGAATGTGAAATTCTTCCAAAAGATCTCCTTTTTTCGAAAAAGAAACTTGTTGAATCTGAGGCAATGGTTAATTCTCAACCAAAGAGTTTTGAAGAGAAAAAAGGTGTATATCTCTCACGAAAAAAACATCTTAAGGATGATCTAGCCGGTGCTCTTGATAAAATCAACACATTGGAAGAAGAAATTTTGGACCTTAAAAAGTTCAATGTTAGCTCAAACAATTTAACTCAATGTTAGAAGCAAGTAGATATCATCGTGATACACGAGGATTGGGCTATAAGGGAATATATGCTTCAAATATTAGCAAAGAGGTAAAATTTGTTAAAGCTAAAAATTCTTCTAAACCAGAGGCTTCCACTGATAACAAAGATGCTCATATTTCTTATAAAAAATAAAAGCCTGTCAAACCTAAGAATAGTGTTCAACCAGCAGTAATCAAAGAAGGCATTTCTGCTAATGTCAAGAAAGAAACAATGTTGAACAAAGACGAGAAAAAGAAGAAAACTCGTCGAGCACCAATGCAAGAGGATCCACAAAATAACAATACTTAAGGACACTTGCAATGGGGATGAAAAGTTCGTAAGATGCAAGATGCACTTTCTTTTGTATCAAACGAATTGGATAAGTTTTCTCCTCTTAAGAACTCAGATCGTTATTGTCCTAAGTTTAGGAAAAATAATTATTATAATGATAGTTCAAATTTTTCATATCACTCGACAAGGTCATCTCATAAAATACCCAATTATAGAAAGAGAGATGATGTTTTAAATGCAAAGACAAGATTTGATGTTCTAATTGGAGAAAGGATGTTTCGCAAAGTATTCAAAAGGACAATGATCCTAATGGTATGAAGGAGAAATCTGCTCCTGCGAAACCCAACTCTAAATGGGTCCCTAAATCCTCCATAGCCAAGAAGGGACCAAATGTTAGTCACAAGAATGACTGTCAGTTGTTAATTGTTGGTGACAATAATTATAAGAGTCTTCTTGAAAGGCTAAAGAAAGACATTATGTCTAAAATCTCTTGTAATATTAAAGGTTGTGATAATGACACTCTTCATCACAGGTCAAAGAAGAAAAAAAAAGAGATGGAAAAAGAGAAAACAAACCAATCAAGAGGTCAAGATTGACGAGTCTATCTTAGTCACTCGTGACGAACAAAATAAGGCTCAACTAAACACAACCTAGTTGTGTTAGAATGTGCATGCTCACCTTAGTGCTAAATCTTTTTAAAGGTGAGGAAGCACATGAAAAACTGAGCACATGATCTCTCGGTTATTATATGACTAATTAACATCTTTAGGAGATTTCTTTTATTCTATACTCATACTTTCTCTATTTATATTTGATTTTTTGATAGAAACGGTAATTGTGAGTTTATGATGTTGATATCTACTGATAATATATGTTTAGCTCTTGTTTTTACGGTTAAAACGAGACAAAAATCACTAAATTCGGACATCGCATGCAAAAGTTATGTCAAAAACAGTTTAGTGTTGTGATCCGTCACAAGTAACACTTGGGGTACCGATCCTAGTGATAGGTGCAATGGGGGGAACCGATCCTAGTGAGAAGTCCCCATACGAAGAAGTGTAAAACTGTTTTGCCCATAACTTCTTCGTCCGAACTCGGAATGGCCTCATTCTTTTTGCTTTGTTTTCGCAATTCAATTACCTGCAAGATAGAGATAATTGCAATACTTGATTTTATGTTGAATATTTATGGAGTATTGCAAATTGGTTTATGAGATGTTTAATTTCGGTTTTATTACCTTGATATTCGATCTCATAATATGTTATGAACCCTTATGGTTTGGGTTACTTTTTGATTTAGCAAGATTAAGTTCTAGACCATGTTAGTAGGCTTTATCAAAGGATCATGAGGGGTTCATATTGAAACAATATGTGAAAAAGTCACAATATGTTGAATCGGTTTTGGTTTAGCATAAAATCATATGTGTTTCAACGGTTTTCAACTTTGGCTTGCAATTGTTAAAACTGATTTTCAACCTTTCTCTGGTAAAGGTTGGTTGTTGTTTTTCTTTTGTTTTTGCATAAGGATGACAAAATAATGGTATTTCGATATCAATTCTCCCTGAAATAAAAAGATGCGATCATATTGGAGAAGTTGGATGTGAAATTGAGGTAACAATCTTGTTAGTTAATTGTTTTCCTGTTTAAGAAAAGTCTGTTTTTATTTGATATATATATTGATTTTGCTTAAACAAAATTGTCGGTACAATTGATGTTTTTATTCCATTATGAATGTATGGATGTATGTGTAATTCAATTGGTTCCGGTTAAGTAAAACTATTGTTATCTTGCTTCGTTGTATGATATCAATTGTTTAGGCTTATAAAATTTCGGTGCAATTACGGTGCTTTAATATCTATGTTATTTCAATTGCTTCCAGTTAAGTAAAACAATTGTTATTTTGCTTTATTGTGTGGTATCAATTGTTTAGGCTTACAAAATTTTGGTGCAATTATGGAACTTTAGTGTATGTTGTTTCAATTGCTTCCGGTTGAGGTGAATAATTATGTAAGTTGATTTATTAGTTTGTATGAATTATTTATGGCTTAACGAATGAATATATTGACGGGATGAATTGTTTAGTCCAATTCGATTCCTGATAAGATAAACTAAGTTAATTCTGATCTTAGTTAGACTTATCAAAGTGGAGGTTTCAGTTATTCTAGTCTTGTCGAATGCCTAAACAAGGAAATACTAGTTAACTAACCTAGTATTTGGCTTGTTTAAAATCTAAAGGTCTAAGTTATATGGATAATTAGAACCTGATGAGAAAAATGGAGTTTATCTTTGTTTTGGCCTTATCGAATGAAGCGGTTGTATTTATACAATCGGTTTAGCAAAGGAACTAAGGTGTTTAGTTTATTTTTGGTTTGCTAAACTAGTTGGGAAAATTGCTTCGGGAAATTATTTCCATGATGACATATCAAAACATAATTACTTTGTAGTTTCAGTTTTGATATTGGTTATAAAAAATGGTATGTGGAACCCTCGTGCTTGACTCAACAGGTTGCAAGTCTATTTTGAGATTTGTAAGATCCTTTTCATGTTGTCCTTATTTTTTTTGTTTCTTTGTCATTTTCGTGACAAAAAGGGGGAGAAATATATGGAGTAAACAGGTAATGCTGGTATCAATTTTATATTGATTGGTGTCACTAGGGAAAAGGACAATGGTGCTTGAACGTTTATTTAACGAAAGAGGAAAAGCACAGACTAAGGGGGAGTACCATATCATATGAATGATATAACAAAGACGCACTGATTGAAAATCTACCTATCTCACCTTTATGGGGAGTATGAGCTTTGTTATTATAACGTCAAAAACATCATTTTAAGGATTGAATGAATGCAGGTTATGTGTTGTTGAATTCGAGAATCAAGCGTATGTGTTATGAATTCTTGTAATTTGTTTATCTATATGATTGTAAGAGTTTTGTCACTAAAATTTACAAAGGGGGAGATTTTTAGAGCATAGCTCGATTGAAACCACCAAGCGTTGGTATGTCAAGTTTGGTTGTCATATTTTAGTAAACCAAAACTCATTTAAGAGTCGCTTGATTAAATGTACTAGAGTCAACTTCGTATAGGTTAGCTTGAAAGTATTAGGATATGAGACATTACAAGTATTGCGAAGACTTGAAGAAGTGAAGAAGTACGGAGATACAACCACAACATCATCCATCCACTTGAGGTTAGTGATATTTTACTTGAACAGTTTCATTCCCTAACGTATCTTTCAAGTCGTGCATATTGAAAACATAAAACTGCGTAGCATGAACACTCTAGATAGACATAGTATTAAGGAATACAATACGAGGTTTATTGCTTAACCATTTGTAGATGGTGGATTTTCGACAAAGGCTAAAATCGTAAACCCATAATTATACGAACCTCTGATCCAGCAGTCAGACCTGAGTATTGAGACACGAATCTCTCATCGAATTCTCTGATTGAGAATACTTTCTCTCAGAGTACATATAGATATGTAGTCTCACAGCTGGACAACAACATATCTCATGAATATTGAACACTTCAGTAATTATTTCTATATAGTATCACAGGATGGACGTCTCCTAGACAACTTGCTCTGCTAGTATAGAGCAATAACGTCTTCAGGATACAAACAACGAGTTTACCTTACTATATAAAGGATATGAAGCTCCAGCAAGCTCATATTAAAATAATTAATGCTCCTAGATAGATTTCTCTGCTAGTATAAAGTCATGAATTAATTATTCCTAAATTCTTGGATTCATCCGCAGAATTTCTGAAAATATTCAAATATTTTCACAGATATTTCATTACGCAAACCATGGTTCTTCCCAGCAGAAATCCATGGGTTAGTAATAAATATTCGACGCATGGGTATCATAGCTACCTTTGAGCAAGCCCAGTCTCAAACCTAAATTCTTGGATTCATCCCCATAATTTCTGAAAATATTCAAATATTTTCGCAGATATTTCATTACGCAAACCCTGGTTCTTCTAAGCATAAATCCATGGGTTAGTAATAAATATTCATCGCGCGGGTATCAGAGCTACCTCTGAGCAAGCCCTGTCTCAAACCTAAATTCTTGGATTCATCTGCAAAATTTCTGAAAATATTCAAATATTTTCGCAGATATTTCATTACGCAAACCCTAGTTCTTCCCAGCAGAAATCCATGGGTTAGTAATAAATATTCGACGCACGGGCATCGGAGCTACCTCTGAGTAAGCCCTGTCCCAAACGGTGCAAGTGTATTCAACGATGATGCATTAACAATCACCGCAGGAACGAGTATTTCAAAATACGACGAAACGATGAACCTACGCAAAATAGGATGAAAAAATAACAAATAATTAAAAATTGACCAAGGTGCTGGGAGCATGGACCCACTAAAAAGGCCGACCGTTCCGTGGTCAATCCCACACCAGTTTCATATTTTTGTTGTTTTCCTTGAGTTCATGAAAAACCTTTCACTTGAACAAATATCCTTTGTTTTGAGGAAACTCCTCAATTTCAAGGTGCTTCCTTCGCGCGGAGGAAATAATATAAAATTAGGGAAAACATGATGGGGTGTGTCCATTGGCCAACCGGCCATGCCTTGGTCCCAGCCGTCCCCACACCTTATGGTTCCTTATTATTTTATTATTATTGCCCTAATTTCATAAAAACTCCTTAATCTCATGATATTTCCTTGGTCCCATGAAAAATAATAAAAATTAGGGAAACCCGTGTGCACGGGCCATGGCCGGTCGGCCAAACCCTAGGTGGCTCACACGTCCCACTTTTTATTAGCATATTTTTCATGTTTTCATAATCCCATGAGATTCCTTGATTTCATGATAATTCCTTCAAATCATGAAATAATACATAAAATTAGGGAAAACGCACGGGACCGGGCCCTGGCCGGCCAACCATGCTCCAAGACGGTCCCACACGCCACACGTCCCTTATTTTATTTATTCTTATTTTTTACGTTTCCTTCATCTCGTGGAAACTCCTAGATTTCAACAAAACTCTTTAATTTTGGCAAAACTCCTTCGTTCTATCATATTTCCCTAAAACCATGAAAAATATTACAAAATTATGAAAAACATGTGGGATGGATCCCTTGGCCGGCCGGCCATGCCTTGGACATGACCGGTCCCACACTTCATAATTCTTTCATTTTTTTCATTATTTTACTTCATCCGATGAAGTTTTGACGGTTTTATAAAAAAACCCTAATTTTGTCATACTTTCTCAAATGGTCGCTCAAACGTGCACCAGAAAATATCAAAATTCTCAGGACTGAGACACGGATGTCTCAACGACGAAAACATGTTACCTTGACCGACCAAGGTTGGATTTTTGGCTCGCAATGATCTGGTCCCACGTGTTTTCACAATTTGACCTAATTTGCATAATTGCACGTATTGGGTCAAAAACTCTCCAAATAATTTCATAATTTGACTGAGTGATCATCATTTGATCCCGTGACCACCCAGGGCCGGTTTCATGACCCCTTGGTCGGTCCCTCACCTTTTCATAATTAATTAGGTTTTATCACCTAATACTGAACCCAGCAGTAATTCAATAAATGATTAAACCATCATATAATCATTCTTTCATCAACTCACCAACTCTTCAAAGAGGTCTTGGTTTTTGCTCACGTAAGCATATGAGAATTTCATGGTTGATCCACGGTTCCATGAAGCCGGTTCTCCTCCATTCCATGGTTAAATTTCAAATAAATCATCAATTGATCAAATTAGGGTTTAAGAATCCAAGGATCATAATTCCAGATTCAAACACTAATAATTTTGCAATGATATCATGATCAGTATTCTTATTAATTATGCTCGGTTCAACTACCACCACTTTAATTAATGTTTTATTTTGGTCACGCTGCCAATAATTCATTGGATGAGCAATATTTGCTCAGATGAGCAATATTTACTGGAACTATCAATATTAAACAAATTATCGAGAAACACTTGCTCACCTCAACGTGAGGATCCTATCACTGTCTCAGCAGACGCGCTTAATTCATGAGTTGCAGAACATTTTACAAAATCATGTTTGACTCAGCAAATACGTGGACTCATCGTCCCACGAAGTCATGAAATCAAAAACTGACTAAATTAACCACGAGACATCAATCGTGTCATTTGGGGGGATATCAACTAGGGTTTTGGTCTGGCGGTCTACGATACGTGTGTTCAAACACACGATGGAATATGAGAAAGTCGTGAAATTGGTTGAAGGAGTTAACAAAGAAGTGGGTGGAAAATTAACCAAGTCTCCGCATAATGAGCGCAACTGGTTTCAAGAACTATTTCCATATCTCCACTCTTTCAATCCATCAACTGTCACACTTCATGGGATCATGGTGTCTACAATTCCAGCAATATAAATAAGTCTCTGAATCATGATTGAACAAACAACAACGGCATCAACGAAATCTACGACGATTTCACGCCTCACTCATCAATTGAGCAATTACTCTCAACTGGGTAATTTCAATCATTCAGATCTTATCTTATTCAGAATTCACAACACACCTACAATCTTTGATTACCATTGATTCCACACATTTCTTAGCTTCCTTCCTACATATCAACCCATCCTCTATTATTACCGAATTTACTATGGAAAAACCATTGTCTTGGTTTAGGCCGGAGTACTACAGATTGATCTATCGAACTTAAAGCACCCCCTTCACAGCGGTGCATCTGTGTGAGGTTAAACATTTCACTCGGTTCAAGGAATCTTCTCCGCACGGTCATCTACTCAATTCCGCAAAAAGCATCAAATCGTTTTTCCCCATCTACAGATTGGCGACTACAGTGGGAGATCATTCTCTCGGTTGCAATCTCAATTCTCACAAGGATGGTCAGTCTTAGGTCTGCCAATCCGGGTTCAAAACCCGATCCTAATTTCGCAAGCTCTAGTGGTACCGCTAATGCCACTCCTCCAAGCATTGATGCTCCAGTGATCACCCCTGCAAGTGACAACACTGGTGCCATCAACAATCCGCTATTCGGTTGATCTCTTGAATAAACCAAAGGAAGTTAGCCTACCATAGTTGATCTCATGAAGGTTCAGACTGACATAGCTGCAGCACAGAAAGAGTTGTGTGCTCATCTCAAAACTCTCACAAATAAGCTTGCGTCTAAACGAACTCAGCCTCAACGCGATAAAGGAAAAGCTAAAGAAACATCTTCAACTGCTGATCCTGTAATCTCTCCAATCCATGTTGTACATGATGAAGAATTCCGCAAAGCTGCAGATGACTCTCCATCAATGGAACCCGTAATTTTACATCACTCGTGAAGACCTGGAGCACTTTTTGAGGATCGAGGAAAAGACAAGGCATCATCTGTCCATCTTCACCAAGATTCATATCCTGCTTCCACACATAGGATTCCTCTTCCAAAGAATTATTGGACGAACACGAGCACAACATGTCGTCTGTTTGAAGGAATTTTCAAAGTCTCTGGCAGGCAGAGCATACGCTTGGTCCAACAACATCGCACCGGGAAGTATCACCGATTGAAGAGATATGATTAATACTTTCTACAAAAAATACTTCTTTGTGAAAGAGAAAATCACTCTCTCTGATCTAGGAAGGATGTTTCAAAGGAGCAGCGAATATCCTGATGATTATGTGAAATGGTTCACAGTTCAAGCCTTGGACTGCCACGACCCAAACGTCACATAGAAGCAATTTATAGACTTGTGCATCAACAAAATGATCCCAGTCTACAGAACATCTCTGGAAAACCTTCGGTTCCATAATTTCTCAGAACTTCATGAAGCATCCAAACGATCAACGACTACTACACCTGCTTTACTGAGCAAAGTATACAAGGTCGAGGAACCTCTAAGCAGCCGAAGCTTATCCAATAATCAGTACAACCTCCAGTCTTCAACAAATGATTGTTACTGAAAGGAATGAAAGGAAATATGAGATACATCATCATAGCTTCTCCAACATCCCAGTCTCCTCTGAAGGCGCAAAGAAAAGATAACCAATCCTGAAATGCACAAACCTCGACCAGGCATCAACGAACGGGGAAATATTCAAGCGATAACTCAAACTTCCCTCTTCCCATTAAAGAAGTGATCGTGTTACTGGAAGTATGGATTCAGGATGATGCAATCAAATTGTTCTTCATCAAGAGCCAACTGAAGAAAAATGGAGAATCTCAGGAGTACACAAGAATCCTCTCCCATTCAGATCCTTTACACTCTCTGAACAACCAGTCAAAGAAGCAGTTCAAATCGTTGATCAAGCATATCTGTGAAATTGATCTATCTGTCTACGACACAAAGATAAGAAAATGCATGACTGGGGACTGCTTACCAACAGTCAATCTCAGAAGAAACGAATTTGGAAGAACGTTGATCGATACTGGCATCGCCATCAACATCATTCTACTGAAAACCCTCAGATCCGCGGGCATCATTCGATAAGAAGCTATTTATGCTCCCATCTCAATCAGAGACCTTGAAGGAGCGCTCGGAAATACTCATGGCTACATCACTCTCAAAGTGAACATAAGTCCAACCTGGACAGAAACCAAGTTTCGCGTAATCATAAAGATCCAAGATATGACATGTCCTTCAGACGAGCGTGGATCCACGCTAAAAAGATGGATACTTACAAAGCGCATTTGGTTACATATCTCTCCATGGAAGAAAGTTCTGATCCAGAAGGTTTGACGGACATTCCATCATCAGAGCACTTGGAGGAATTTTGAACTTTGACAAGGTTGAAGCAAGAACCTGCAAAAGATGCATAGAAATTCATCAAGAGGTTCTGCACTCATTTAAGTCTCATTCCTTCCATATCTATGTCATTTATTTCCTCACATGCTATCCTAGCATGGGGACTCAATTCTGCTAGCAACTCTGCAAGATGTTATGAATGGTAGCTTCACCACATTAGTATTTTACCAAGTGGTTGAATCTGACATTTCTCCGAATTGAGCATTGAGACATTCATTACTGAGATGATGTCCAAGCATAGAAAAGAACACTTTGGGAATTTCTCCATAGCCTTGCAGAAGTGTCCATGTGTCTCAGAAAATTAGAAAGCTCTAGTGTCTGCACAAGTGTTGAATCCCACTACCGCAACGAGAGGAATGCTGAATCAACAGAAGATACTCGGGGCCGAGACGATCAAGCCTAAGACATTCAAAGCTCAAAGGATATGACACTTCAACGCTAAAGCATCTAAGAAGTCTTCAAATTATACTCCCAATCAAAAAGTACACCTTCGATAATGACGCCTCTGGCTTTAGCATAAATACCTCGATGATGACATACTGATTCACCGCCAGCGCAATCAAAGTGTAACTAAACTAAAATCGATGAGTCTTCACTATCTCCGTGATAAGACTTCTGAAGCAGATGCAATATCATTCACCCATGGATGGCACAAACTCCTTCAATGTACACTGGGCAACCTAAGGCGATTCCGAGAAACTTCATCGGGATTTCTCTACATCACAAGCCCCTGCATGATTGAGGAACTTCCTCTCCTTACCAATCACATCCAGTACAAAAATTGCTGATGCTATCTACCTCAACAATTACGACTCACTGACAAATCCAGTTCGTGGCTTACTGGAAGAAGGAGCAAAGATTATATCTATAATCATGGTTTTATCCTTTTTGGTCTTTGGAGCAACTTCAACCGTGGTATCAGCATCAACAATAATCTCTAGAGGAACACCATCCATGACCTCAGCATCGACAAGGATCTCTTGAGCATAATCATTCATGGTCTCAACACCAACAACGGTCTCAGGAGCAACATCCTCAGGGCCACATCAACTAATCATTCTCTGAAGTATTACACATGAAGCGGACTTCTCCAAGAACTAATGATTCATATCAAGATGTGTACATATGATAACATGCTCACATGAAAGTCTTCCCAAAGCTTGCACGACTGACTGGTGAGCACAATCCAAAGTCTTCCACAAGATGTTCTCATCACTTCCACAAATGAGATACAATACACTTCAGGTCATGGGTTTGCAAAAACGTACCAATGCGTGAGGAATGGGACAATACTTCCTCAACGAAATATGTTCGCCTATGTTTCTTCTACAACATACCAAAAGGGCGCATCAATCGGACATACGATCTAAAAGATATGGCCTTTACCGTCAGGTCTACGAAATCTGAAAAATTTGTACGGAACTACAAATTACAAATGTGCACGCTTCGTTGGATGACCTCTACAACTCCAAATTGAGTGATTCTTGTCTCATGAGATAACTCGGTCTATTAGCTTCAAAATTTGGGGTCAAGCATCAAATTCTGACGTCGTATGAGGCTCTTACAGCTTCCAGAGCGTACAACATGCAAGCAACAATTCTTAGACGGGATTCATGGCTTCCAAAGTCGATCGATGTCCACCAGGTCTTTCCACTAAGTACTTCATCAAGGTACCTCCAACTTCGACCATCTAGGTCTTTACATCAACTTTTCTACCTGGGTCGTCTATCCAAGTCTTTCCAGAAGAGGAGAAAACGAAAATGAGAGATTTAACAAAATACTGGGGACTGACGGTCCACTGATCATGACGATCAGTTTCACAGTCCAAGATTCGTGGCACCAGACTCTCGTATGCTAATAAAATTAATGCTACCACCGAGACATGATACCATGGTCATTACATCATCCCATCTCGAGAGCAACCTCAGCTATGGTCCCGTGACCAGGGTTTCAGAAGTGATGTTTCTACGACTGACAGAAGCAAGATGGCACTGCAAGCACCATGCTCATGTATCAATCAAGGGGTCCTGATCTCAAATGAATCAATGACATTAAAATTCTTCACCAACCGTTCAAGACACAAGCGAATGGTCTAAACACACAACATGAGTGTTTTACAGCAAACCCGTCAGAGATGATTTTACACTGTCCTGTACAAACTGACGAGCTGTGAGCAATTAGTGAAGAATTTGGGGACGGGTCATACACCATTCTTTTCGTATGGATATCCTCTACAACATATCCAAAATTCACAACATTATTTGGAAAGGGTATGTTACTTTCACATGAGTCTTTTATAGCATTCATCTTCTTACGAGGCCACTTCACGTTGAAGCCAAGTCTCTCAGAATTCTCCAAGTTGAACTCCCAATCAAAGAGTACATCTGGAGTCATGGTATTTATATCCATGGTGCATATATCGTCTACAACATGCAAGATAACACTTACTTGCATGGTTAAAGAATGAGCACGCTTTGGGTCTCTAGTAACGACGATGTGACCAAGTTTCTTCCATATCTTCTCGTACAAGTTGGCATATCCAATGAGAACGCCGAATACACCAACTAGCCTGTGGTATGGGAGTAATGCATCGAATTGAGGATCAAAAAAAAAAAAACTCCTGCACTTGGGTATTCATGCACGACTATACGGTTTTCAATTACTGGAGCAACTTTTACAATCATGGCAACAGTTTCTTCAGTATTTTCTGACGGTGTCCTGGTTTCTTCTATCACTGAAGCAGCGACAATCTAGGTCTCCATCAACAATATTTTCATGGCCTTGAAGTGTAGAGATAGTTGCTTCTGATGTAGGACATCCTACTCACTATTTTCTATTATAAAGATTTCATTTCACTAGCTTTAGTCTATTTCTTTATTTAGGATTTATTTCCTAGTTCTAGCGTGTTTCCTAATTTGGTGTGATTTCCTTTTCTAGTCCTAATTATATTTAGAATCCTTGAAGCCTATATAAGAAGGCATAGGCATAGTAGAGATAAACAATTCTACGAGCAATATTATTATTTGATTAATATCAAACTTATCTTTTATTTTTATTATCTTTATTTTATCATTAATTTTGTGAATCTATTGATCTCACACTAGTTTTTTCTTTTATCGGATCTTTGATCCAAATCATACGCTTCCGCTATGCCAAGTGGCATCAGAGCCACGGTTGAGATTCTCTATTATTGAGTATCTTGGCTTTGTTTCTATCCACGGTTAAGAGCCTCCATTGAGTGCCTTAATTTTCAAATTCTTCCTTATGGAAAAGGAATTTCGTATTACTTTCAGAGTAGGTGGAAAGATACATGATTTTATTCTTGATCCATCTTCCTCGAAAAACTATGTGTCCTTTGCAACAACAAATTACCTCAAGCAAACCAATTGTGGTGAATGGGATTTTTTTGGCGGTCTTGTTGAATTTAGTTTCCACGAAGCTATGTATTACAGTACTGCTTATTGTGAAATATCTTTTATGAAGAATTGTCATGTGTTATTGGGTAAACCCTGGCTTTTGAGTTTAGGTGTTGTTTATAATGAAAGTATACATAGTTTTGAGTTTCGTCAAGGCAACAATTTACATCGTTTAATGGGATTACATGAACCAACACCATTACAATGTAGTATTGAAAAAGAGAAGTCAGATTTTTGGAAAAAATTCCATGAGATTATTGACAGTCTCCGAAAGAAACTATATTTTGAAGCCTATGCAACAACATCAACTTCAAAAGTACCTATCTTAGAAGAAGAAGAATAAAATAAGGGTGGCAAAGAGAGTTCTAGTGTTGTTGAAATCCAACATCTACAAACCCTTGATTCTGTTGTTTCAATAACTTCTGATATTATTCCTCAGAATGTGCATAATCAAGAGAAATCTGAAACTTCCTTTAAGAATGCACTTCCACCATGTCTTGAGATTGCTGGTGTTTCTCGTACTCATATGGATTTTGTTATGCTAAAGTTAAACTTCCATAACATCAATTGTCATGTTAAGCCTTTGAATATTCCTATTGTATTGCATAAAAAATTGAAGTTAGAAGAGCAATCGAAGTACGTTGTTCGCTGGGATGGGAGCTCGCAATACTTACTAGGTTCGGTAAATATTTCTTTGAAAGATGGCGGGAATACACCTTATGAATCACTTGAACTGATTCCAAAACAGAAGTCTATCTCCAAGATGATTTCATAGGTTTCCATGGATATGGAAGAGTCAGGCACACTTACTTTGAAAGATCAACCTGTTAATATATGCAGAAAATTACAGGAACACCTACCGGTTGAGGGCTTGGAATTGCACGAAAGAAAAGATGATGATCTGATACGAAGGAATTTTCCTGCCAGTGTAAAGGTGTGGAGATCTTTCGTTAAGAAATCTATTTATCATGGCTCTCCACGGGTCACCCATGATATTTTGGCAAGGGTACGTGAGATCTCTGCTTTACTGCCAAAAGATTTAAGTGATGTTGAATGTCTGGGCATCAATAATACGAGAAGAAAATTAATTAGAAGGAAAGAGCCAGATGTTAACAACTTGATTAGGAGGAAGAAAGCTAAGAAAGGGTTTCAAACTGTAGATGATAACAACTTCACTAATCGTTCTCCTCCGACAAGGTATTTTGGTTTTCTGAAGAAGTATGTTCCTTCTCATTCATGCTTCTCGGATGTTTTAATTGTCTGCCTCAGTAAAAATTCAACACTTGTCGGTTTCGTGAACAAGCTTAAACAAGTTAAACCCTCGGCTGGATACTTGCACTCGATCACTAATTCAGGTGCGCGTTTGAACTGGACTGCTAACTATGAAGCTTCTTCAACGGTGCATAAAATTCACTACGAACGTGAAGAAGCTTTCACAAATTCTCATGGTGTTCTCATCCAATATTATGAGATTCCCCGAAAACCTCATTGGTTTGTGTTTTTGTTGTATGGATCCCCAAGGAGAAGAAATCTAAAAGGAGATACTACTGCTCACTCTACTCCTTTCCCAGCCACAACAATTACGACAAAAATATTTTCTCTAAAGGAAGAAGATACAAGCATGCTGTTAACGGCAAATGCACACAGCGGAAATATTTATTTCCAGATGGAGAGATTCAAAGGAGGAGGTGACGGTATGTATTTTATAAACCCTGGAAAAACACTGGAGAAGTTTACAATGACAGCTAGAGCTATTGTTTCCATAGAGCACCCACATGACGTTATTGTTCAGTCTGGTGGTCCATATGGACTGGGAACTGTAATGAGATTTGATTCCTATATTAGTGCTCATCTACTATCAGGAAGACATGCCCAGGATATGTTCGCTAATCAAATGCAGAAATCCTTCACTGAGCCGCGTGTTACCGACTCAAGTATTGACTACCTACCAATCAAGGTAGCTGCTCTTAAGAGCCATCTGATACGTGAAACTGAAACAGTTCAACTTCCCTGGAGATTACCATTCTCAATGCATTCCTTGATGACATACTATCTACCCGTTGTTCTTCAGCAACCTAAAACTGTACATACTCAGAGTGCATCTGAAGTTGGAGTAACTATTGTAAATGATGTTATGGAATCGCAATTGACATTGAACTTAATTGGATATTCTGCTCTAAGTCCTATTCTTGGGGTTCTTTGTGTCTTGTTTCTTCTGAATGCTAATTTGAAGACTCAAGATTTAGTTGCACGTTGTTTTCCCTTTGACCTAGGTGGAACAAGTACTACTAGGTTGAATTATGATGTCTTATTTTGCATCAAGAAGAGTTTCAAGATTTTAGTAGCGATGTCGACAGTAACTGAAAGGTTTATGGGGGTTCCGATTAAAAGTGAAGCTTCAGAATTGCTTATAGAAAATGGAATTCGCAAGAATTTTTTTGACTGCGTATAACCTGGCGATGACAACAATCGAATTTCCGCAGCTTTGGAAAGATTTCAGCAACTCATAATGGATACAGTAAGAAAATAAATTACTGAAGAAGGCGGTTACCATATTATAGATCCTAAAAAATGATATCGTTGTCTTTCCGAATGTTTGTTAATTACTGTCAGAAGCCTTGCAGAACCAGTAGCTGGTACGAGTTATAGTTTCGCAAAGGACTGTGTGTATAAGGCTGTCGGCGGGACTGTGCAGCTAAAGAAGTACCCTGGTCTCCGATTAGAGGAAACAAACGCAGCTGTTGAATCGTTAGAAAGAAAGAGTGATAAGAGAAAGAGAGAAACTCTAGGATTGGTTGTCTTCTTCCGAAGATTTTCGAGAGATGTCGAAAATACCAAAAATACAGTTCTCTATAGGTATACTGACTCATATTTTAGCTGGATAGGATTAAAAGTCTCGTCTTATGTCAATATGGTATGCGAGAGTTTGCATGAGTCTGTTCCTAATTCCATCTTTTATTATCAAGTCTGTGAGATACCAGCAGTCGATCCAGGCATTGCAGAACCAACGGACGTTTATATAAGGATTGGGTACAGTGCATTATCTTACACCTATATGACTCAAGGAGGAGTTGGGTTTATTTTATTAGTTCCAGAGGGAGAACAATCCAGACTTCCGATGCCAAAGCCTCGAAACGGACACATGTGGAATGTGGTGGTGGATCTATTTTTCTATAAGGAGTCTGAGGAAGGCAAAGATAAGAGATTTTCCCTTCGGGAGTTGGACAGTGAAAGAATGAGTATATCATTGCATTTTATCCATGATACAACTTCGTTGCAACAAGTTATGAGGAAAATATCACTTGAAATTTTTTATTTGCAACCAAAGAAGTTTACAGAAGCAGTTGGTGTGAAGTATATAATAGTTGATGATCTTCGTCACCGTTTTCGACCATATGATCCGGACCGCGAAGATGTTTGTCTTTTGCTGCCGAACTCAAGCTATCTGATGAAGATGATCTTTGGCATCATTTCCGACCCTATGATCCTGGCAAGAGCGTTTGTCTTTCTCTACTGAAATTGCGGTCGAGTTCTTTTCAAGAAGGGGGGGGGGGGGGGCTGATGTAGGACATCCTACTCACTATTTCCTATTATAAGGATTTCCTTTCACTAGCTTTAGTCTATTTCTTTATTTAGGATTTATTTCCTAGTTCTACCGTGTTTCCTAATTTGGTATGATTTCCTTTTCTAGTATTAATTATATTTAGCATCCTTGAAGCCTATATAAGAAGGCATATGCATAGTAGAGATAAACAATTCTACGACCAATATTATTATTTGATTAATATCAAACTTATATTTTATTTTTATTATCTTTATTTTATCATTACTTTTGTGAATCTATTGGTCTCACACTAGTTTTATCTTTTATCAGATCTTTGATCAAAATCATACGCTTCCGCTACGCCATCTTCCTTATCAATAACCTCAGGGTCGCTCGTTTCGTCATTTTGGGTGCCTTCATTCTCAACTTCGGTATTTTGCACCTGAAGATTACATGAGATTAAGATCATCCAAGCATGAAACCAAAAGAAATCATGAACTATAGCATACAAGTGGTCTAACATCATCAAATCTATTTATCACACATGTTAGACGTCAACAAGTAACATGGAAGTGGCAAGAACTCATTTCACAACAAGCCCGCCTGAGAAGATTTTACACTGCCATGTACTAAAAGAAGAACTGGAAAAAATATACAAAGAATTTAAAGATGAGTCATATACCATTCTCTTTGTATGGATATCCTCTAAAACATATCCAAAATTCACAGCAATTGAAGAATCGAGCAAAAATATGTGGCCGAAACATTGGACAACATACAATCTGAATATGTTCTGAAAGTCTCCTGGAAGTTTACTGTTTCAACCTTTTCAGGTCCTAAATATGCTCCAAACTCAAAAATATTCTTTGCTAAAGCTTGGAAATTCTCTGGGCACGAAGATACATAAGCATACCGCGAAAATCCGACTTCGAACGAAGATTCTACAGTGTTTCTATTAAAGGCTAAAGTCTGAAATTTTCTAGTGACGTACTTCGACGAATTTACTCGTATACTCACATGGATTCTCATTCATTCATTCACAAATCAGAAACTTCATACTTATATGAAGATATTACAGGAGATATACTTACTAAGGGAGTCTCCAAATCATTTGAAGGCTCGACAATGCCGGAATCTCCATTGATAACACTGTTATCTCCATTTGGTTCGGGATTTCGGGAATTTTTCATATCCCCATGCCCCAAAGAAGAGTGTGCTTCATCAACATGCTGCTTATCTACAATGATTTCTTCCTGGACTCGTCAACAATAATTATATTTCATTCAAGAAGATGCAATGATCGCCTGCATGCTTACATCGACTTCTTCATCAATGCTGGATTGTTTGCCGGGAACAAGTTGAAGGCCGTCAATCGATGGAGAAAAAGTCTAAAAGATGTAACAAACCTTGGCATCGTGATCCTAATTGCATGTGCAGGGAAAAGTCATGACACAAGGAGCGCTAACAACTCACCAAAGAAATGGCTGGTGACTGCACGTCATTTGCTAACATCCTGCAGTCATTACTTCTGGTTCTCCACTCCCGTAGACTTTCTTCCATTTCTATGGAGTCTACATCTATCCAGGATTCCACTATACGATCATCCTTTGGTAAATCTAAAGAAATAAGCAGAAGTACAACTCAGTATGAAGGATCTCTCACCATCACTTAGAGGTCCCATAAGCACCATTTCTTGAAGCTGCATCTGTAGAGATATCATCTATGGAAGCATCGTCATGGGAACCGGTCATTCTTGCAAAGTTGTTGTGACGTCCATACAACATTCCTACTTCAGTATATCATCCGTAGATGCGGATTTCATCAAAGAAGTGGAATTAAAGCACAACAAAAATGATCAGGATGCTCACATCATCGTCTACAAAAATGGTAACTCTTAACTCTTACCTTTTTACGCTTCCACTAATGGTGGTGATAGTAATGCTAGAGTTAACACTCCAAAATCGTTCGTCTCTTTGAACCTACAAAAGACGTTCAAAAAAACTCAGATTTTTCATAAAATCATGAACATTTCTACTGTGTGAACATTCACCATGGAATTACAAAAACTCACAGACATTATTTAACCATGTATAATTGTCTACTTTCAAACAGTTGTTCAAGATCAAAACATTGATTTTACAAAATACATATATTCAACGTGAAACTCACGTAAATTTTTTAAAAAAAATATATCTATATATTTTGCTCCCTCGCACGAGCATCTGTCTTTGAAGCGAAAGTATACTTTTAAATTTTGGTGAACGCTCACATATCAAAAATTAAAAAATTCATGAAATCACATAGACAAAATTTTTATTAACAGACGCACGTCTTCTAAAAAAAAAAAAAACTTTTCTCTCGTACGAGCATTCACCTTTGGAACGAGAGTTTATTCCATTTTGTGAAATCTCACAAAGATAAAATTTTGTTTTTTGTGAAAGCTCATAGACAATTTTATATCATTAGACTCAGGTCTATTTTGTGTGTTCCTTAAACTAACGAACAAACGAGCATCTATTCCTAAAACAAGGATTTCTTCTAATGGGCCCGGCCCGCAAATCCTAAACGACCAAGGTCCCATCGTCCAAATTAGCGGTTCAACACCAACTTATGCTCATCAAACGACATTCTATCATGCTACTGGGATCTTCTGTCAAGTCATGGTATGCTCGTACGATCGAAATCCGGTAACATCTTAACTTACAACTAAGTTCAATTACTTGTATGGTTATGACCGGAAAATCACCATTCAATGCTGACTGAGGAACACAACTTTCCTCACTAAGCAGGGGACTTAATGTAGATGGTGGATTTTTGACAAAGGCTAAAATGTAAACCCATAATTATACGAACCTCTGATCCAGCAGTCAGACGTGAGTATTGAGACACGAATCTCTCATCGAATTTTCTGATTGAGAATACTTTCTCTCAGAGTACATGTAGATATGTAGTCTCACAATTGGACAACGGCATATCTCATGAATACTGAACACTTCAGTAATTATTTCTATATAGTATCACGGGATGGACGGCTCCTAGACAGCTTGCTCTGCTAGTATAGAGCAATAACGTCTCCAGGATACAAACAACGAGTTTACCCTGACTATATAAAGGATATGAAGCTCCAGCAATCTCATATCAGAATAATTAATGCTCCTAGACAGCTTGCTCTGCTAGTATAAAGTCATGAATTAATTATTCCTAAATTCTTGGATTCATCCGCAGAATTTCTGAAAATATTCAAATATTTTCACAGATATTTCATTACGCAAACCATGGTTCTTCCCAGCAGAAATCCATGGGTTAGTAATAAATATACGACGCACGGGTATCAGAGCTACCTCTGAGCAAGCCCTGTCTCAAACCTAAATTCTTGGATTCATCCCCAGAATTTCTGAAAATATTCAAATATTTTCGCAGATATTTCATTACGCAAACCCTAGTTCTTCCCAGCAGAAATCCATGGGTTAGTAATAAATATTCGACGCACGGGAATCAGAGATACCTCTGAGAAAGCCCAAACGGTGCAAGTGTATTCAACGATGATGAATTAACAATCACCGCAGGAACGAGTATTTCAAAATACGACGAAATGATGAACCTATGCAAAATAGGATGAAAAAATAAAAAATAATTAAAAATTGACCAAGGTGATGGGAGCATGGACCCACTGACCGGCAGACTGTGCCGTGGTCAATCCCACACTAGTTTCATATTTTTATCATATTTTTGTTGTTTTCCTTGAGTTCATGAAAAACCTTTCACTTGAACAAATATCCTTTGTTTTGAGGAAATTCCTCAATTTCATGGTGCTTCCTTCGCGCGGAGGAAATAATATAAAATTAGGGAAAACATGATGGGGCGTCACCATTGGCCTACCGGCCATGCCATGGTCCCAGCCGGCCCCACACTTTATGGTTCCTTATTATTTTATTCTTATTGCTATAATTTCATGAAAACTCCTTAATCTCATGATATTTCCTTGGTCCCATGAAAAATAATAAAAATTAGGGAAACCCGTGTGCATGGGCCATGGCCGGTCGGCCAAACCCTAGGTGGCTCACACGTCCCACTTTTTATTAGCATATTTTTCATGTTTTCATAATCCCATGAAATTCCTTGATTTCATGATAATTCCTTCAAATCATGAAATAATACATAAAATTAGGGAAAACGCACGGGACCGGGCCCTGGCCGGCCAACCATGCTCCAAGCCGGTCCCACACGCCCACATGTCCCTTATTTTATTTATTATTATTTTTTATGTTTCCTTCATCTCATGGAAACTCCTCGATTTCAACAAAACTCTTTAATTTTGGCAAAACTCCTTCGTTCTATCATATTTCCCTAAAACCATGAAAAATATTACAAAATTACGAAAAACGTGTGGGATTGCTCCCTTAGCTGGCCGGCCATGCCTTGTCCATGACCGGTCCCACACTTCATAATTCTTTCATTTTTTTTTATTATTTTCCTTCATCCGATTAAGTTTTGACGGTTTTATCAAAAAACCTTAATTTTGTCATATTTTCTCAAATGGTCGCTCAAACGTGCACCAGAAAATATCAAAATTCTCAGGACTGAGACATGAACGTCTCAACAACGAAAGCATGTTACCTTGACCGACCAGGGTTGGATTTTTGGCTCGCAATGAGCCAGTCCCACGTGTTTTCACAATTTGACCTAATTTGCACAATTGCACGTATTGGGTCAAAAACTCCCCAAATAATTTCAGAATTTGACGGAGCGATCATCATTTGATCCCATGACCACCCAGGGCCAGTTTCATGGCCCCTTGGTCGGTCCCTCTCCTTTTCATAATTAATTAGGTTTTATCACCTAATACTGAACCCAGCATGAAACTTTCCCTTTTATTTACTAGTAAATTAGGATTTAATCAAAACCGGAAATCACGCCTTAATTCACAATTATTTGAAAGCTTTCCTTATCGGGATTGCGTCATTCTGCCGATCATAAGAGATAATCTTGGACCCTTTATTTGCATAGTTCATCCTGAAATCGTGCTCACCCTCCTTGCAGGTATCGTCTCGTGTTTTCTTCTGGTTTCCATTTTGTTTTCTTCCTTATGTATGTTGCTGGTGTAGATAGGGTAAAAACTTGTATACTTTATCTGGTTTTGTAGTGTATAATAGGATCTTCTAGAGGAAGACGCACCTCTAACCCTTCATAGAAAAGCTTTGGAATCGACGAAAACCAGTTTTATTCTTATGAGGAGGCGTTAGATAGAATTGAATCTCAGTTCCATGAAGCTTGTAAAATTATTCAGGGCCTACCTTCCACCCTTCTAGGTGAAGTGTGGGTGCGTGTTTAGACCTTCTTAGATTCGGTGAACACGGGGAGGAATGTGAGAGTGACGAAGCTCCCCGGTGTGCTGTGAGACCTCAGTGCAGTAAAACTTCTTCACATCTCAGTGCTAGGGCGGTACAGCCCGCTTATAGGTTGAAACGATGGAAAACTGAGTCTGTGAAACTTTTAGGGGAAAGCTAACGTAACTTCTTTGTTCAGGACGACGTCATAATTCTCGATTCGGATGCGGATGAATCGGGAAATTCTCCTCGAAAGGTTGCTGAGAAAACCCTTGAGGAATACGCCGCATTTGATGAAACTAAAACAGCCTTCGGAGTAGGCGCCGAGACTATTGTCAGCAACATCGGGCGGGTCATGGTGGCATATAATGGACCGGTTGTTAATGCGGGCGTCGGGAAGGAGACGGGTGTTATTGCTGCTGAGGTGGATTCAAGGTGGGATGTTGAGGTTACTACTGCTGATGCGGCCGTCGGGTGGAAACTTTGCTGCCCAAGAGATTGTTGGGGAAAGTGCTTGAAAATAGATCTGACCGAGGCGACTCGTGTTCCACTTTTCGATGACTAGCTTATCCCTTTAATCGTCTATTTGTTGTGTGGTCGTCCCGATGTTTTGTAGAATCCTCTTTACCCTCTTTGTATTCATGGCGAAGTTAGGGTTTCGCCAATTAGCATCCCGTTTGCGATTTCTCATTTTTTAAATAATTGAATAAGGTATTTCTGACACGGTTTTGGCTTTCTGGTTGTGATATGATGGTTAATGGCTTCTCAATGATTTTGGATTAGTTTGGTGTATTTTCCTGAGATTTGGAAAACCTATTCGGAAAGAAATGTTTTTTTTTTTTGAATGAAAATGAAACTCCGGAGAAGAATACAAACGGTGTATTCATCTCGGGAAAATACAAATATCAAGAGAAACTGCTAAAGGAAATACTAAAGGGAGAGTGGCTGGAGAAGTACAACGTTTTAGGGATTGGAAATATTGAGCCATCACGAGTGAACTATCACACCTCCCAGCTTGTATGTGTTGATGAGCTTGCAGTATCCTCCTAAAAGAATATATGCCACCAGATAAGTCTCGTATTCTTTTTCCTTAGGCAAACCAATCCGAACAGCTATCTTTACCGTCATCTTCCCAACTTGGAATAAGTTTACTTTGACCACTATATCTCCGATTGAAAACGGGTTCAGGTGTTGTGTAACCGTTTGAATCTTGGTCTCGTTGGTTTCGATAGCAGCTTCCAAATTCTTTGCAAAGCATTTGAATGGCCCAACGCCCCATTCACATCTCTTAACAACATCCGTGCCAGTAATCGCGCTGAGTCCCCATGACGGAATATGGGAAGAAATGATTGGTTGTAGAGAAGATCGTTTGGCCAGAATTACTTGCGTTTAGAATCCACGAGTTAGTGCCAACATGTTTTCTCCAGGCATTCGGGTTCCATCGGTAACTCGTCGATGCGACAGCAAGTGGGATGGTTTGCTGGAGATTCTTTCGGGCATTGACATTGGTAACTTGTCAAGTACCCACAAGTTCCCCAATATCATGTCGTTACCTAGTTTTTTGACAATGTGGAATTTGCCACGCGTTATAGCGTCTCCCATATTGACCTCGAAGTTGATGTAGCCATGCGCGTTCAAGGCTTCCCCTTTCGGGTTCTCAATCACGGATGGGTATCGGGTACCATTTTGTTTCATAAACCCCGCTGCTTTCAGAGTCTTGAAAGTAATAATATTGAAGTCAGAGACCGCGTCGATGAGCGTGTAGTCGAATTCAATACCTCTTAAATAGGACGTGGTCAGCAGTCCCCAGTTGTCCTTTTCAATTCCATTCGCTGGGAGAGCTTGGGCTCTTGGCGTGGTTTCCATGGAGGGAAAAAGACGCTTGCCTGAAACGACGCGATTGAGAGCCGCGAAAATATCTTGGCGCTGCACCTTGGAAAGGTAGAGAATTTCGCATACGTGTTGCATCATAGATTATACAGTCTCATGCACGGAGCCCCCAGAGACCCCACAATTACTCACTGGAAGTGGGTCTCGATGTACTCCCTCGTTTCCTAGTTGGAGTTCCCATGCTTCTATCTTTTCTTTGAAGATATGATTTAGTATGTTGCAATCACTAGTTAGGTGGTGAACAAATATATGGTAGTGGCAGTATTTGGGGTTTGCCATCTCGGCCTCAGTCGGTGGACGTTTGGGAGATGGTAGTCTGATAACGTCATCTTGAATCCATGTTTCTAAGAGATCGATCACCTCCTCAATGGGAAACTGAAAATCCAGGGTCTTTCCTTCAGCTTTGTGATGATGCATGGGAGCTTTAGCGGCTGCCTTTCGTGGCAGAGTTTCTCGTCGTGCTGGTGCTTCGCACTTAGGCTGCTGGTCTGCAGATAGGGCCTTCCTTTTTCCTCCCTCGTTAACTACACTTACAGAGGAGGGGGAAGCGTTGTACTGCTTGTTGATGGGACGTCTGTTCCCGCGATTTTCGCGCACGTCTTCAGCTCTGGTTGGTCTAGCTCTTTCTAATAGTGTTGGTGCTATCGTTGTTGATCTCCTGGCAGCTTCATGGATATCGGAGAATTTCTGGAAACGCAGGTTCTCTAGTAAGGCGCGGTAAATAGGAGCCATACCGTTGATGCATGTGTTCACCAGCTGTTTCTCGGTCACGTTTGGGTCGTGACAGTCTAGTGCTTGAACCCTGAATCTCTTAACGAAATCATTCGGATGTTATTTGTCCCGCTGGTACATCATAGGTCTGAGAAGGTAACTTGTCCAGACACGAAAAAGTACTTCTTGTAAAATGCGGTAACCATGCTTCCCCAGTTGGGGATGCTGTTTGGCGCGATGTTGTTGTACCACGTGTACGCTCTTCCGGTAAGATATTTTGAAACTCCCTCAAACGGAGAACGTGATTGTATTTGTGTTCGTCTAGGGATTCGAGGAAGCGGGAGACATGTTCGCGTGGATTTCCGGTGCCATCATACATGGTGAATTGAGGAGAGGAGTATCCTCTTGGGGGAGGAATTCTTTGTATTTCAGATGGATAAGGAGGTTTATGCTTATGCGTATCTATTTCATCATTCTTGATTCGATTCCGGAGAAGTTGGTCCAGATCCTCTCGTGTGAAAAAGTTGGATAGCTGACTTCTTTCCAATGAGGGCTGACATGAATCTCCTCATTTATGGAGACGCGTTCCACCGAGGTGCTGGTGTTGGAGGTGTTTATAAATGGCTCTGGAAGGCATGACTCACACGGAAGCCACTCTATCATGGCTTTGAGAAAGACGAGTACTTCTTTTTGTATCATAAGCATATATGTATCGGCTCTAGGGAGAACCTCTTGGCATTCCATCAAATTAGCGATGGTGATATAGGGTCGACTTCCTCTGGTTCCTCCGGTTTCTCGTTCCATTTGTGGGGTAGTTGGAATCTTGGTGGCGGATGGAGGCTCCATGCTTGACGAAGCGTTAGGAGCGGTAGCGGCAGCTCTGGCCCGGGTGAATGGTGGCGTTACGCCTAAAGGATCGCTTTCAGTACTTCCAGGATTAGCAAGTTGTGCAGGGACATTAGAGGCGGTGGCGGCTTGGGCCCTGGTAATCGGCGGCGTTATACCTGAAGGAGAGCTTTAAGTGTTACCGGGGTCAGTAGATGGTGTAGTGATGTTGTTGGAAGTAGCGTTAACACCAAGGAAAGATTCCGCGTTGGTGTTGTAAGCAACAGATCCGGATCTGAGTTCCACCATGTTGGAGTTGTAAGTGAAGAGTGATATCGGAAATTTAGAAATCGATATTGTAACCGAGATATTGATCTCCCACTGTAGTCGCCAATTGTTTATGGGTGAAAACGGTTTCTGCTGATTTCGGTAATTTCGGGTGTGTGGGTGAGAAACGAATTTAAACCCTAAACAATGTACTGCAAGGGAGTACTTTATATTCGAGAGATTATTCTGTACAAGTCCGGCCTAAACCAAGAAATGTCCGTTCCAGACTTGCTCGGTCACAAAGTGGAGGATAATGGGTTGGTTTTGGGGAGGGATGAAAGGAAAGTGATGAGACCAGAATAGTTGATTCTGGAAGAGTAGTTGTGTTACGAATTGTATCAGAAAGTGGGAAGCTAACCAAAGGGGAAAGCGAGCAAATGTTTATGTGTGTTGTATTCTCCTGACTGATCCTGTTGTTCGGTGTAAATATGTAAGACCTATTTATACAAGTCGAAGTGAAACGTACTCTGGTCTCATAAAGGAATAGAAAAATGGGTGAGTAAATGGGAGGAGGTGGTAACCGTTAACGCATGAAATTGATGTTCCATAAAAAAGAGCATTTTACCATTAACTCCCTGTATTTACTAACTGCCTCATTCTTATGACACTTCCTTATGACGGGCGTAGTGTACGCCGCATGTTGTAAACCGCCAAACCAATACCCAAAGATGATCCCCCAATTTTTGATATGTGCTGATGTCTCGAATTTTTTGTTGAAAACATATAGCATATTGTTGTTGCCTGACAAGTCGAGCTTGGGAGACTTGCTGGCTTGGTGACCTTCGACGGTCGAGATTTTGCATCGTAATAGGAAAGGTAGTCGTTGATCGTCGCGTAGCTTTCGTTCTTTGGTGGCCGCATAGGGAAGGCCAACATGGTGGCGCAGCTAGGTTGGCATGCCGTTGGCATGTCAAGACTTGGCGCGGTTTGGCATGGCCAAACTAGGGTTTCGGGTAAAAGGTTGCCATGTGTTATCTGGTAACCTTGGACGGCTAGGATTTGCTCCTGGGATTGAAGGGCGACCGTTGATTGTCGCATGCCTTCATTTTGGTAGCTGCATAGGGAAGGCCATCATGGTGGCGCGGCTAGGTTAGCATGACTTGGCGTGGCCAAACTAGGGTTTCGGGTCAAAGTTACCATGTGTTGTATGGTATCCTTGGACGGATAGGATTTTCTCCTGGGATTGAAGGGCGACCATTGATTGTCGCACACCTTCATTTTGGTAGCCGCATAGGGAAGGCCAGTATGGTGGCGCGGCTAGGTTAGCATGGGTCCATGGCAAGGTGCGGTTTGGCTTGGCATGGTTGGGCCAAGGATTTGGCATGGAAGGTTTGTCTTGGCATGGTGGGGCCAAGGGCATGCCATGGGCGCATGGTGCGTCTAGCATGGCTAGGGCCAAGGCAAGGTGCGGTTTGGCTTGTCTTGGCATGGTGGGGACAAGGGTTTGGCGTGGACGGTTTGGATTGGCATGGGGGGACCAAGGGATTGGCATGCCGTGGGCGCATGGTGCGGCTAGCATGGTTAGGGCCAAGGCAAGGTGCAGTTTGGCTTGGTATGGTGGGGACAAGGGTTTGGCATGCCGTTGCATATCTTATGAACGGCCAATATGTGTGATTAGTATAACCGTTCATGACTGGTTTGTGTTCTTGGTGGTTGTCGTAACCACAACAAATTAATTAAGATATTTCCCACTAATTAACTGGTAATATAGCGGTAGTAAGAGATTGTTCCAACGAAGAGCAGTGTAATTGATATGTTATTTAGTTCAGCAAAATAATAAAACAAAGGGGGATTGGTTTATGAAATAAATAAAAAGAATAAAAAGATAATAAGATAAAAGGGATGATCAAGGAGTCCTTCGCCGTTACCAAACGTTGACTCAATAGTATACTTATCTATCTTCGTAATAACCATTCATCACCAACCGTAGGAAAGCAACTGGCACAGTGATATCCCCAAAATTCCTTATGTAACTTCATACCGAAGAGCTCGCTTATGAAATTCTATCCAACCGAACCACCAAGTAGTAGCGCACTCAAGGTGTAACCCAGCGGAAGCTTTAAGTTATGTGAACTTAGGTTGATCCCAGCAGTTAGACTCTTAGCGCAAGGTCCACTTACTAGTGTAGTCTTCACACACGATTGCTCCACAAAATCCCTCTGCAAGGTCTCGCGTTCTCTACTTGTGTAAGGATTATTCAACAATTACACGGATATCCTAACCCTTTACTAGCAATAGAATGATCAAAAGATTAATCCAGCGTGCACTCCAAACAATCTAATTAATCAATCATAAACCCTATAAATAGTGAAAACAAATGATTATGTGATTAAAACTCCGAATAGATTTATATAAATAATAAAGCTTCACGCTAGCACATTGAATTCATCCTCAATCAACAAAGTTTAGCTTCTCATAATTACACCGTTTCCCGGTTTCCCCCTAAAGGGGTAAACCCTAAAATATTTTATGAAGAACAAAAGTGTATTATGAGATGTATTGATATATGAGATATCCCAAAAAATATTAGAAGTTCTCTTATATAGATGTCCCAATTATAATTGTGTCCGTGCTCGAATCCCGGTCAAAGTAGTTTGCCAAAACCGCACCAAAATACCAAGTTAGGAAACCCGGCCGTGTAAAATCCTTGTGAAAGTACAAACGGGCCTGTTTTAAGAACCGGAAAGTCCAGCCCATTTTAAATTTATTTGTTGTTGGCCTGTCGGTTCTAAGGGACTGACTGCCTACTCTTTTACCCCCATCAATCAGCTTCACGGACACTCACTCCTCCGTGAGCGATAATTTCTGCTGGATTTTCACTTTACTCCGGCTATTCACGTACACTCTGGTCGCCGTGAAAGCTATCTCCTTCCATCACTGAACTCCCTTCATCCCGAGCACCTCCTTTCGATCATCAACACCACAGAAAACAGCAACCAACGTCAGCTGCAATCACCGAAGCTAACCAACTCCTCCCTGTCCATCGATCTCTAACAACAACCAATGTCCACTCCTTTAATTTTATCCGGCGACAACCATACTTGAGCAGAAACCACTCCGTTCCATCATCTTCAACGTCAACTGCCATGCATTACCAGCTAATAAACTCAGTCACCATCGAACCTTCTATCAATCTCCTCCTTTACTGCCAGTAAACCCACCACTACAATGGCAACAACATCTTGACTCGGGCTTTTCTCAACTGCTCAAACACCGAGCATTACCACTGTCCTACCTTTCTCTCCTACCTTGACTCGAGATTCTCGTTACTGCCAACTATTCCCCATGTTGCATCGACATTACCGGTCACCATTACTATCACTGCCAAGCTCATGACAGCTCTCTTCCAGCGCCTTAGCTTCCATTAGTTGCAGCTCAACCATCAGCTCGAGCTCCTTTCTTATCTTCAATTACAATCACGATCACCAACTGCAGCTCCATTAACAGCACCGGTCTCATTCTCACTTATGTTGTTCCATCACCACTGCCATCATCAGTCATCCATCTCCATCGACGCCAACCATTAACATCCAACTCGAACAGCACAAACCTAATAAACTCCACTAGAGTTTTCCATTTCGAACTCAAGCTCATTGCCATCGACCACAGCAACACCCCATCTCGAGTTACTCTATCACTGGCAGCAGCTCCAGCAACAACCTCAAGCTCCGTATCGTCCCTGAACTATCGACAGCATGTTCTCCATTTTCTCGAGCCCAAACACCACTGCCATGAACCACCAGCTAACTCCTCCTTCGAGTTCATATTGATCTCAACTGATATCTCTCAGTCTTCATTATTATCCAATTCTGTTCTGCACCGTTCAACTCCGGTGATCATTCTCCAGCAGCTATCTCCAATAGTAGCCAATGATCTTCCCAACCTTCCTTCATTCTCCAATCATCATCACTGAATGGAAACAATCATTAGTTTACTGCCGTGACCATGGCAACAGCCATCTACTCCATCTGCCATCACAGTTCGTCAACCATGCATGAACCCTGAAATGGTCGTGATTGGATGGTGAAGAAGATGACAGCGGTAGCCCTGAGTAAACTAGCCGGGTGCCTTTAACAGTATTTGAACTCCCCCTTTATAAAAGACCTGACTGCTTTTAGCAGTTCCTTCGAAAACAGGTCACCCCTTAACAGAATGACTGCCCCTTATAAATTTTGTGCGCGCAACTTTGCTTGCTTCAAATGCCCATAAAATCTTCATGCGACGTCGGAACGACTCCATTTTTTTTGCCGTTGGCTTCGTCTTTTCATCCTCTTCGAGATGATATCAAGAACTCCTTGATTTGAATGAGTTACACTTGGTCTTTGGCCCTTCTTCGCTTTTGGCTAACTTCTTTTATTGCACACTTAAGTGCCAAATAGCTTCTTTTGGATGATTCACCTAGCAAAACACAAATAAAACAAAACATGTTTTTAGGCAAAGGGGAACCGATCCTATGGACATGTGCAACACGTTTTTAGGCAAAGGGGAACCGATCCTATGGACATGTGCAACACATATAAGTTAGATACCATATATATATGGGGAACCGATCCTAGTACCTGGTCAACCAAAGTTTGGTAAGCTAGTGTGACTATGCACAGTCCTCACATGGAGGTAGAACCGAAACATGTTTTGGTAGAACCGTTAAACCCATGATTTTTGATTGAGTGTTACTTGATCAATCACATAGTTCTTCAAAGTCAGATGAACCAATTATAAACTTGTTTGGAAGCGTGGTAAATCGGTTTCAAGTGAGTAAGCATGAAAAAGGACTTACAAGAGAAAGATGTCGACACACTTTGAACACTTACATTAATGCGTATCTTTTATTGTTCAAAGATATTCCTTAACATCTTAGAAGGAAGTAAATCCCAAGATCGAATTTAAATAAGTTAAGAATCTTTTAATTAAGTTTTTGAATTATATATGGAAAATAAGAATTAGTAATGTGCATTTACTGGTTAAAGATTTTCCAAGGAGATTTCGATCATTAATTTGAACAGTGCATTCTCAGGAATTATGAAAACCGAATTTGGACATTACTATTGAATATCTTGAGAATATTTTCGGTTTTGGAAATTCCTTGGTGTCCAAACTTCGTTGTCTATAAATACTTTGAGTTTGCATTTCTAGCCAACTAATCCTTCGTGACAGTAAACTTCCTCTGTTGTACTGTTACTGGTGAAGCCGCCTATTCGGAAAGGAGAGTAACCTAATTAGGCGAAATATCTTACGTTCGCTCAGTTTAAAGTCTTCTTTGGGATTGAGAAGCTGTAGTGCGTACCGTTGGTGGGAAACTATATAATTACGGTTTATATTTAGTTTTTATATTGATTTGATTGACTAACGGTGGTTGAACTTTGATTTCACCTAGTTCAAAGTTTCGAACTAGATAATTATGCTTGAGGATCTTCTCTTCTGATATAAGATTCAATCAAACTAGTTCAAAGTTTCGACATGGATATTTAGACTGTTGTTAGATCTAAAGACGATCTTGTGATAATCCATTGTTAACAGACTCCGTTCTGTGTGTGATTGATCATAAGAGATTCAAGTAGTTGTGTGCAGGTGGTTATTGAAGATCTAAGAAGATTAGAAGACAAAGAAGAGATAGAAGATTTCTGACTTGGTTATATAAATCTTTGGTGTGCACAATACTTGTTTTGGTAATAGAGGATCCAACTATAATCGATTTGTCCTTGTGGTATTTTGATAGAATAGTTGTGTAGATCGGCATCATTACATTTCCTTGGGATTAAAGGTATTGATAGCAAAATCTTAACAATTACCTTTTGGTGATTGAACATAAGATAGATCTTGGAACCTGTCAAATTAGTTTATGTTAAGATAAACAGAAGAGCCTTTGTCCAACTCATATCACTTGGTTGAAGAGAGTTGATACCAAAAATATTTGTTATTCCTTTACCGTTTGGAATACGAACCAAAGGAATTGGTCCAAGTACGTGACTTATTTACAGGTCGGAGGCGTGGGAATACATACAGAACTAGGTGAACTATAGGTTTAGTTGCTTGGTCTCAACTATATGAAGCTGGTTTATTTTGTATAGCAGATTAATCCTGAGAATATTCAATTCTGGACAAGGTCCGGGGTTTTTTCCTGCATTTGTGATTTCCTCGTTAACAAAATCTTGTTGTGTCATTTACTTTATTTTCCGCATTATAATTGTTTTATTATAATTAAATTAAATTTCACAAACGTTAATTTCTATTTACTTGATACGTAATCCTATTGAGTTTGGTTAAGTCTGAACCTTTGTATCAAGTAAACACACTTTGTTGTTGTATTATCTCAATCTCGTATCCATAGACAATCACACGAAGTGTGAACAAATTTGTTGTATTGTCTCGATCTCGTTTCCATAGACAATCACTTTCGTAGAAATGACTTATAGGCAGGAAAAGTTTTAGCTTGAGGTATATTTGGGTACCCTCGCCTTTCACGAACCCAAAGACACGTACCAATTGTCACGTCAAAAATTATTTTTGAACCATCTCGTACTAGACAAAAAATGTTGTCATGTATACGATTCCATTTTACATAAATACCTAGCCAAATTGAAGATATCTAATACGAACCTCTGGATAAGAACCTACCTTTCATAAAATTACAGCAATAAGAATCGCATGTCATGATTCACCATGTAGTTTTCAAGAGAGCAGCATGGTTCAGACTAACCAAAGGTTTTATATTCATCCCACCTTCCACAAAGGCAAGCAAAGTTTGTCCCAAGCAACTGTCATATGATGCGCAATATTAATATTACCAGGCCAAATAAAAAATTTCTTCCAATTTTTGAGAGTGTGAATACATGCTTCTGACCATTCATACATGTGAAATTTGTATAATGAAGAGCTAACTATAACAGAATTAACTAGTTCTACTCTACTCATCATGGAGAGAAACTTGCCCTTCCAGGTAGCGAAATTTAGTTTAATTATATCTATTATCGATTGATTATTCATCTTTCTAGTTTTACCCTAAAATATAGGAACACCCAAATAATGAAGTAGAAAATAACCCATAGGAATACTGTAATTAGCAGCAATGATGCAAGCTCGAGAAGGTATAGATTTGTTGGAAAATAACGTGCACTTTTGCGATGCTAATTATTTGACCAGAGCAAGCGCCATACTCCATACTCCATAAAAAGAGCCATTAGATTGCTAACATCAAGTTTAGTACCTCTACAGAATACCATTATATCATCAACATATAAAATATGACATGATGCAATAGTACCTCTAGGAAGGGAGAGAGGATGCATCATACATTTCTCAAGAAAATGAGTTATCCCCATGCTAAAAACATATTTGCTAAGATAAAATAAAATGGGGGAGAGAGGATCCCCTTGGAGAACTCTCTTTGTACAACTAAAGTATCCTATAAGGTTCTCATATACGATAATGGAAAGCTTAGCTGAGTTAACAATAGTTTGGAAAATCTATGCTCGTAGCTGCAAAGTCAGAAATTCAGTTATGATGATTTGGGGCGTAGAGATCTCTCGATATAGGTCGAAGGGGAGGTTATGTCTTACCCATAAAGTATACCTTGAGAAGATTGTACGGCGCTTTGGAATACAAAGTGATATTTAAGATGTTAGTATTCCACTACCGCTTACAGTTAAGTTATCAAGTCGATTTTGTCCTACTACATTTGAGGTGAACGAGTTTATATTAAAGATCCCCTATGATAATGTGTAGGTTTTTTGACGTATTCTATGGTTGTACTCATCCAAATATCGCTCAAGCAGTTAGTTTAGTTAGTCGTTATATGGCTAATCCTGGAAGAGCACACTGGTTCACGGTTAAGGGAATTTTGAGATATCTTCAAGGAACCTTGGATGTTGATTTAGTGTAACAGAAGGAGGAAAGTTTTGAGGTCTCTGGATTTTTTGATTGTGATATAGATAATGTAGCACCCCCTAGTTCCGAGCCAGGGTCAAACCCATATAGAGATCCGAATTCGAAGTGTTATGGGTCATAACTAGACTATTGCATATATATTTCTTCTAATTTATTCATTACACCAAACATAATTGAATTTTTATATAATTTGAATGGAAACATATGAATCCGCTAATCATCTTTAACAACGTTTTAGACAAACATGTTAGAGCATTGCTAGGTCGAACTCACAAGTGTTGCTATATGAAGCTTGTTGTCAAATTTAGTTGTAAAAATTATATCATGATTAGGGATGCATAATAGTCTAATTAGTTATGCAACATCGTCTCAAATGATAGAAAAGTGAATATAACTTGAGATATAGGTGTTTCAGTCTTCACTTACCTTTTGTTGATGAAGTTCTCCAAAAGCTTCGGTTGATCTTCGCCTTCAAACGGTAGAACACAATGATGAGTGATGTGATCCACTATTTCTCAACTATATTTATATCCTAGTCTGAGACTTAACTAATTGCAGACTAGAAATCAAGACATAGTTTTGACAACAAGATTGAGATAGCAACACCTGTGAGTTCGCCCGAGTAATGCTCTAACAATATATTCAATAATATAGTGTTGGAGACATATTTAAATGACATGGAAGGGAATTGATGTTCTTACAAAGATATTTTATGCCAACATCTATGATGTCAATCTTGAATCATTGAGCTTTAAAACAAAAATCGGAAAGAAAATCATTGAAGTTGATAAGGAATTGTTGGATAGTCTTACAAATCTATATATGGGTAATTTCTTTCTTCCTAGACCAGCATAGAAAAAAAATAATTGGCATTAAATAAAGGACAACCGACACTGTATTAATATTTTTATTGTAGTGGTTGTTTTAATTTTCAAACATGTACAACAAAAACCGGTATTGAACATGAAAATTCAACAATGCCGACTGTCATAAAATTCAAGCTAGGGAATTTCTGCATTGTGTGAATTAAAATAAAAATTCAAACAGAAAACCAACTATTAAGAAAGTCAGCATGACATTCGATCGTAAATCCATGATAACTCGGTACATGAAAAATCTTGTAATAATAACCATCATTGATGGTATTGTATTCAACTTGAATATTGATAACACCAATAGAAGCAACCTACATGGCATTCATCTAGAAATCAATTCCGACCATTACTGTCAGCATCGTCTTCATCATTGATTCAATGCCAGAAAAAGATTGTAACTAAAAAAATTCAAATGAGTTTAAGGATTCTAACATGTTCCCTCTATGTTAAATTAATAAGGATATTTGATAAACAATTATGAATCACTTATCTTCTCAACGGAGCCATTTGACCATGAAGTTGATCATTCATATCTTCTTGTTAAACAATAATTAGATGAAACTTATCTTGGAGTAATTGTTTTGATTTTGATTTAGCCGCTACTCCGACTTTGAGATCAATTTAAGGTACATGAGTTTGTTTAAGTCGAGATATTTTTATGGAAGTAAATATAATATGATTCTTATATTCCTAGTTAGCAATTATCCGAATGACAAGAAAAAGATATGTAAGAACGCGATTACATATCGACTGTATAAAAAAGCAATTTCGATCAAGTATCCGAGATTCAGAAAAAACAAAAAACAACGGAACGTGTTTAATGTATTTTTGCATATATTGATTAGGCATCTAAAATTCGGCATATATATATATAGATTTTTATCTTATATATGATTATTAATACACAAAGCAATTGATTTCATCAATAACCTTCTTGATCACAGTGTTGGAACAATTGTTGAATTATGCATTCACAACAAAGAAAATCAAATATGAAACAAATAAGTTCATCATTGTCGCGTTTGGATAATTGTGAAGTTCATCATTGTCGCGTTTTCCTTGGGATAAAATAACCGAGTTCAATCTCTTACACAATCACTCTTGCACAATGAGAGGATGTGAAACTTCTACAATTTTATTCGTGCTCAAAACAAATGATGCTCAACTATTGTTTGTTTTTCCAACCAAAATTTCGATTTATAGTCAAGAGTTTCAACATGTTTAATGAAAATATTATTATGGTGAAGTTAACACCAGTAAAAACCACAAAATATGTAGCGGTCAAAATTAATCAATCCAAAATTAATTTTTCTTTTGCGAAAGCCTTAATTGTTATCAAAAAAAATTTATTGGTAATTTAATTTGAGTTTTAAAGCTTAGAATACTAACACATAGTCGACTTTGTCAACATCGCCACTCTGTTTTCGTGGTGCAATGATACTGAGTTATCAATATCTTCATCTGGAAAATCAGGATCAAACAAGATCATCTCCAGAGTTGTCAACACTTTCACTTATACGAGTTTTAGTGTTTTTCAGTGCCTTGAACGAAATATCCTTTCCGGCTTTGGATTGCAGTTCATGATCAAATATTTTTAACTTTCCAAAAACAATATTCTTGGAAAGAGTTTCAAGATTATCCCCTTGCATGATGGCATGTTTCTTAGACTCTTATCTTGCTGGTAAGATCATAGAATTTTCACCACAATGTCCTTTTGGGGAATGGTCTTCCCTATCGCATAAGATGCATTAATAATTCTAGATACTTTTTGATTAAATTCATCAAACGAATCTTCATCAGACATACAAAGATTTTCCCAATCATAATTTAGGTTTTGAAGCCTAGATTCTTTCTCTGAGGTATCTCCTTCAAATACGGTTTCTAAGATATCCCAAGCATCTTTAGACTTAGTGGAAGAAGTCACATGATGCTGAAGATCTTGGATTATGGCGTGGCCCGTCTTAAATATGCTTTGCAACACTTATCTCGGATTCACTATATTGTATTAATGGCTTTGCAACAGTGGCTCCGTCTACAACAACTGTTGTTGCATTACACCCAATAACTACAAGTTTCCATCTCTCAAAGTCACGGGCTTGTAAAAAGGAACGCATAGCAATTTTCCACTATAATTAATTTGTTCAATAAAATGCTGGTGGTACATTTATTGAGATTACACTCATGTCCATATAGTAAGGCTGCTTCAAACACAAACTTATTATGTCTTAGCGTGTTTGCCTGCTTTGATACCGATCGAAAACGCTGGGGTAACAAAATACACCACCATATTTTTAGGTAATCTATATGGACAAACTCAATACAACTTCGAGAGTTAAACTCAATCATGGAATAATATCTTAGAGCTATCTCTCTCTCTCTCTCTCTCTCTCTCTCTCTCTCTCTCTCTCTCTCTCTCTCGTGATTAGAACGTTTATAGAAACAAATATGTGAACCAAATCATAAAGATATAACTTGGATGGTACCAAAAACCAATATCCAAGAATCAATCAAGTCGTATCCAAAAAACTAGGTTGAATGTATATACTATGATTGATCAATGCACAACCTGCGATATTTCAATTATAAAGATAAACAATATAATGCGAAGAATAAAAAAATAACACACACACCATAAGTTTTGTTAACGAGGAAACCGCAAATGCTGAAAAAGCCCGGACCTAGTCCAAATGGAACATCAAACTGTATTAAGCTGCTACAGACACTATTCTACCAATTAACTTCGGACCAGAATGTAGTTGAGCCCTAAAAGGTATCCCACCAATTAAGGTAAAATCACGTTCCTTACGCTCCTTGAATCCCAGCAGGCTTCCGACCAATTTATTCCCTTAGCTGACGTCACACCAACTAAGAGTTTCTTCAACTCAATTGAAGACTTTAAACCAAATCAACCTCCCATAGATTAAGCCTATATATGATTTCATTTTATAATCAAATAGTATGATCAAAGGTTGTTGGAGCACTGCTCGGTCGACCTCGCAAGCGTTGCTATCTCAAGCTTGTTGTCAACTTTAGTTGCCAAAACTATAAGTCTTGATTTCTAGTATACTTATAGCTAAGTCTCGGATTAGGATAGAAAGTGTAGTTGAGCATTAGACTTCAATGCGTTCATCGATTAAAGACGGAGAACTACTAAGGGAGCTTTTGGAACATCATCAACAAAAGGTATGTGAGGACTTGAACTCATCTATTACTCAAAAGCCTATCTACTCCATCTCCTATTTGAGACAAAAGTTGTATAGCTATATAGACTTCAATTATACACATTTGATATTTCGAACTGATTTTAACTAGCTTATATATTTCTCAAAATATGTATTGGTAAGCTTTCACTTTAACCAAGTTCATCTTATATTTTTGACGAAATCCAAAAGATGATCATGTGAAAATTGCCTAGTAACATCTTACATGATTTATGTGAGACAGTCATTTTATGTAGACTCAAAATGTTTCGTATTGATCATTCGATCACTTGAAAATTGCTTTGAAGCTAATAGTTTGTGTGAGACAGATATTGTTGTCTTCCGAGAATGTTTCAATGATTGAAATGAGAGTTTATAACAATTGGATATAAGCATAGTATGTGTACTTGCATATATGTAATCCAAGTCCGAGAACCATGGTATGCATACTGCTTGGTTTGGTGAAGTCCGGGTACCAAGTACACATACCGGTACGCGTACTGGCGTGAGGTTCAGGTCTTAGAATTTCTGTTGAGTTTGGAAGGTGTGTGTACCAGTTCGCGTACTGGAGAAACCCAAACTTAGTCCGGCCACTATGGTATGCGTACCTGTTTGCATACTTAGTGGATAATGTTCTAAAATCGGTCTGTTCGTGAACTAGTACATTTATATATTAAGGAATGAAATCTTGTGAAAACCGTGGCTATAATATTCATGACTTGATTCGAGTGAATCAAAATCTATTTTGCTTCAATTGTGTCTTGTATACTTCTATGAGAATATAAACAATTGAACAACTCTAGAACTAGTTCCATTTGAGTCATTTGAATTAGTTATTGTTAAAATGAATAAGGTTGATATAAAAGTGTTAATATGGCTAACCTAGGTTAAATATTGTTGAGCCAACAAGGTGCACACGTTTAGGTATGGTTACTCATATCTAAATGAAGTCACTTTTTATTTGTGTCTAACAAGATAAGTTCGATCTAATGGTTGACAGATATTAGCTTGAGTCTAATCAAGTTTTCATCTAACGGTGAATATTGAATGCTTTGTTACCAAGGTAACATTGATTGCAAATCCTGATTTGAAGACTGTATAAAGGAGAACTCTAGCAACTGGGAAATCTAGTCCCCACACCTTTTGTATGATACTAGTTCCGACTAGATTCGATTCTCTTTTAACCTTAGGTTTTTCACGAAACCCTGTAGGTTAACGACTTAAAGACTTCATTGGGATTGTGAAACCAGACCCAAATATTTTCTCTGTAGTTGCGTGTTTTGATTTTACTATTTTTTATCATGATTGAGTACCATCTTCTCTTAGATTTGCTCGAGATTTAATCTCCAATTGGCAAGATAAAAAGTAGTCACAAACATCTTCGTCTCATCTTTTGTGATTCCACAATATCTTGTTTCGCTACCATACAATTAAGATTATTGTGAGGTGATTGATATTTCTAGGTTGTTCTTCAGGAATATAAGTCTGGTATATCAATTGGTTCTTATTCACCTTGATTTATCAAAAGACGAAACAAAACTCATAGGTTTATCTGTGGGAGACAAATTTATCCATACAATAGACTTTTCTGTGTGAGACAGATTTGTTTATCAAGTATTTGACTTTGGGTCATAACAACACTTAGTTGTGGGTGAGATCAGCCAAGGGAATCAAGTGTGTAGAGTCCTGCTGGGGTTCAGAGACTTAAGGAGCGCAACTGTACCTTGATCAGTGTGAGATTGGTTTGGGCTCAACTACATTCCAGTCCAAAGTTAACTTGGAGTGGGCTAGTGTTTGTAGTGGCTTAATACAATGCGGTGTTCAAATCTGGACTAGGTCCTGGGTTTTTTTTTGCATTTTCGGTTTCCTCGTTAACAAAATTTATGGTGTCTGTGTTATTTCTATTCCGTATTATATTTGTTGACTAGCCCTTAACCCGTGCCGTAACGACATGGGCCTTGCTGTTGGTTCATTTTTAATATCGTACAAATTTCGTCCCGAAGACTTATCAACTCCTTCTGATCTGATGTATGTTAAATATGATTTTATCGTAGAAATAGTTGGCATGTCGTTTTTCCTTGTTTTTTAATATTTAAATGCCGAAAATTTGCTTAAATAGAAGAAATATATATATATATATATAATCTTAACTGCATGACACTGTTTAATTTAGGTTCACGTGTTATAATGAGCTAATGCTTTATCTGCGCTGCCATGATGTGGTATAGCTTTGTGTTGCATGTGAAACCTCAATCCTTCTGCCACCTTAAATATACATTTGAGCATTAATGGTTTATAATGGAAAGTCATTCAATGGTCATCGTCCATCTTTATATTTCAGTTTCAAAATTCGAATAGTCATTTCATAATTTTCAATCATAACAGTAGAAGTGGGACTTACATAAAATAGGTGGAGTTAGGTAATCAGAAGAGATAGCGTTATTAACGTGTGATCTGTATTATCAATTGAATCATATACAATTCAAATGAATCCCTTTATTTTTAATTACTATCCGACTTAAAAAATATGCTGGCTTCGAGTGCTATACAGACGTATGAGGAAGCAATATATGGTTTTCCAGATGACAGCATGTTAAGACCAATCCACACATGTTGATAATTAATACCTGCAATAAGGATTGATATTTAGAATGACAAAATATGGTTAGATACTATTTCCAGAATGCTTTAAAAAGTAATCGTATGAAATATTAAATGTTTATACCTAAAATCCAAAAACGCAAATAAAAACAGATGACAAATAGTAGAAACCCTTACACTGAAAATGTTTTTCTCCCCCTTATCGACCATTGCAATTCATTTTCTGCAATGATCCTCAATTCCCACCAGTTCAATAATCCCTCATTAATATTCATATTCAAAGAATAAGTGGATAACGTAACACATTGGTGGCAGTAAAATTTCAAGTGGTAATACTTATATCATAGGTTCAATATGCCCAGCGTATGATTCATAAATTTTTTTGATAGGAAACACTGACCAACAAAATTGCGACGAAAATAGTGTTCCGGTTCCAGTTTTCGTTTTTTTAGGTTCATGTCTAGTTCTTATTCGACCACCAATAGGACAACCACCGAGTTAGATGTATTTCTCATAATTGGATATTGTATAATTGGTAAGGACCACTAAAATTTCCCATCTGAGTTTTTTTTGGTCACAACCTCATATTGTATAGTTGCTTTGTTGAGTCTGAAAACGCACAAAGTATCGCCAGTCACCAGGATTTCATCATATATTGCCTCTGGTTTCGTATCATTGCTAGGTGAGGTAAGTAATAAGGTCATAAAGTAAACTAAGCCAACCTTCAAGGCATCAGGATGGTGAAGTGCAAGGCGGAAGCATTTCTCCTTCAATGTCCAGTAAAAATTTATACAACTTGTTAACTCTGATTCACTTGGGATCTCTCATCGCATATCCTGAATTTATTTGAGTAATGTTATCATAATGCACCTTTCCCTCGCGAATTCTTAGTAATATCATCATTGTAATTAAGTTAATCAGAGCTTGCAAGTAACTTAATCGAGTAGCCTCTTGTTAAGAAAACACGGAAGATGCGCAAGTAAGACATTTCCTTTCATATGGCATCGAGCCAATAGCTGCAGGAGCATATATAGTTACTGCAATTCTTCGGATCACAAATGATGCTAACCTTCTTCTTAGTGAAATGATTTCTTTTTAGCCATCAGGAACACAAACATTTCTTTAAATTTGGATTCACTGTTTCGGTTGGAATATGTACCCAATGTGCTCTCCAAACTGTACGTATCCATTTTTTTCTTTAAACTCACATCATACTGTCACCCATTTTAAAACTTTTTGTCATATTTTCAAAATCTCAAACTAAAACCCAAATGGGGAAACATTCATTAACATCCCTTGGATTTTAAAACAACTACATCTTGATAATGTAAAAACACTCGGTGATCAACATATGATCCCTGAAAACACGAACTGTTAAAAAAAGTCTAAATAACTTAATAATAAAAGAAACAGAATCCCACATTAAATTTAGATGGGCATGAAACTTAAGTAAAATTACGCTAAAGTTCAGAATATTGCGATCCCTCATATGCCCCCTTATTAATTTCCGTTCCTCGTTAAAATAGTGGTCCATCCAGTTTTAGATGTTCCAGATAGTATCCTACCATTGCAATTTCCTCCTCTGTTTCAGCTTCCTTTATATGTCCCTTTACATTCTTGGTCATAGTGTCATGAGAATCTAGTAATAGTTCTTCGTGTTGTTCCCAAACTTGCAGAGGGTTCTGGTTTTCCGGTTCTTCATCATCATCCGCCTCATATCCCTGTTATATCATGTTATCGTTGCTCAAAAACAAATCATGTTATCATATGTAAAAATATGTTAGTAATATTTGGTATAATTATATGTATTCAATAATTTAGTACATATAGCGTAATAGGTTAACCTCATCAAAGAGGTCGTCCACATAGTACTTCTCCGCTGCTCCAGGTGCTCGATTTATCCTAGCCATGTTATAAGTGTGTTGTGTTTTTCCTCGCATCTCGGGTGACTTACGAACTTGGAATGCCAACTTGCGCATTGGAACCCCATAGAGGACCTCGAAAACATGGTTTTCCCCGTTTTCCTGTTATGTTTTGCACATCAATTTAGCTATCTATATTATGGGATTATCAATGTTATTGTAGTATATACATACACTGTCGTTCCTTTTATGTTTTGCACATTAATATGTAGCACAAAACCTCTTTTATTTGTATGAGTGATTCCACCGTTTTTTCCAATAAATCTTGTGCCATATATCCATCGGCTACAAAATTTGCAGTCCCTATACAATCTGTCATAATGAGGTTTAGTCTAGTACAATGTGATTTATATGTTAGATAACCGTAGTGTTATTATCTTAAAAAAAATAGGTGTCGTGAGTTAAATTTTCTGTGATACCTTGTCGTAGGTTGGACTATAGCGAAACATACTTTGCAGATACTACTATGTCGCTCCCATTCTGTAGCTGAATACAATTTCATCAGCAAGTTGTTCAAAAAAAATAAAAAATAAAATCTACGAATGCGTCATCTGTAGTTAGTCTGTCAGCCACAACCCTGGTTCTACTTTACCAACTGATTTACTTGTATCAATTACCACATCAAAGTAAGGGATCTTATGTGCATGACATGCTTAGCACTGGATAGCTAAAATGTAGGACTGCCATGCTAAAGTCTAAACAACATAAAAAACTATATGTTCTCGTTCTCTCCATTTTGTGTTTCTCCAGAGCCCTTGCCACTTACGACTTACTCAAATGCTTTGTTAACATGAATTTGGTCCTCCAAAAGAATTCCTATGATCTGTAACACATTGAAAGCATGTTATGGATAGTGGTAAACTTAACTACATCTACCATAGAGTTCTTTTACAAAAAAATTCTTAGAATTAGACAGATATCCTATAGTTAGCACTCAAAGGTTTCATGTAGTATAGTTGGTTCGAATGCAGAATCACACAACATGCTATGACTAAATATTTCCATATCATTAAAGAATTTTAGTTCAACTACAAACATATTTGTATACAACTTAGTCATTTTTTCATGAGAGATCATCCGGTACAAATATGCAGCATTGAAAGCAACAGATTGCTTAATCCTATATATCTTTAAAATTTGAAGTTCGAAAGAAAGAAACAAATATTACCTCACGCGGGAGCATAACCAACTTTTTTTATTCATCCTACTGAGAATGTATTGCAGATCCACTTCCAACTGTTTTGAAGCAAGCAAGGTAGATTTTAGAAATTAGACCCATTTTATAATTAACCTAAATTTGAAAATTTTAGGATGATTAAAGAACTTTAAAAATCTTTCGAATTGAGAGGATACTGGAAGAACATACCGAAGCTGTTGTTATTGTTACGTATCATGTGATTCGGGACTTTCCTCTGAGTCTGTCGTACGCAAAATGAAAGTTTAGTTTTTCATAGGTTGAATTGGAAAGAGAGACACAAAGATAGAATAATTAGAGTGTTTCAGTAAGCAGAGTTAACAACTGTTATAAAAAAAAAAAGTAGGCAGAGACAAAAAAATTTATTTCTAAATTACTTACATAATTTTGTTTTCAGAGGCTATAACGTACGGAAGAAGCATGATGATCCACCAGATTCCCTTGGAAAACCATTAAAATCGATTTTGCTCTTCAACCTGGACCAAATGAACCACTAATCAATTTTGAGAGAGAAAATATAAACCCTAAAAATCAAATGACAAACAAATGATAGCAGAAAAACAACAATGGTAGACAAAGTGAGATATAGAAATATAAACTCTAAAGAGATTATAGATGAGATGAGACTGATTGCAGGTGGCGGAAGATTTTGGAGAAGTGAACATCTGCTCCGCCATTTTTAAATTTCCATTGAGAGATAAATACACAACAAAATGAATCGATTTTAGTGACTACTCGATTCTTTTCCGTGAAATTTCTGGGCAACCAAATCCATAGATTTCATCAACTTGAAATTGAGACCAAGAGAATACAGAAGGGGGAAAATTACCTTCTCCTTAATTCATTCATAGGGTTTGATTTTTCAACTCTGGTTGTTTTTTTCCCTAGGGTTTGATCCCTTGTTTCTCGGTGCTTGAACATGAGCAGCATAAAACGACTCTAAAAGTGTCTGCCCACCCAAAAATATTTGGCTTTATTGATTTTACTAAGGATACTAACATCCTTTGATTTAGGGTTTTCTCTTCTTCTTTTGAATTGTGGGAGATATTCATTTGCAAGGCTTCAATTAGTTTCTCTTTTGTGAATTATATTTTTTTTGAATCCGATTGATGTTAGAGAGAGAATTGACTGTCTAGTTTTATGGGAAGGTAGCTTTCGTTTCAGATTCCGCCGTTTTGATTTTGAGATGGGAAGACGAAACAATCATTTTCTTTCTCAAGCAGGCATATTCATGGGAATCACCTCAACCGTAGATTTATCAATTACCAGAGAAAATCTCAACCGCCACACGTTCAAGATGTAAGGGGTGGTCAGAGGAACCACAGCCCTTGATTTATCTTTGTCCAGACAAATCCTGACCACCACTAACAAAGGCAAACTTATCCAAACCTTGTTTTATACTAATGATATAATTGAAATATCATAGGTTGTGCTTAGTTCAAACAATTAGATAATCTAACCTTTGGTTGTTGATTATATTGATTGGCACTTGAACATTGGTCTTTGGTACCGTTCAAGTTGTTTCACATAATAATCAGGCTCATGGATTTCTATTTGTTTGATTTGCTGATTAAATTGTGAAACAGAGATACAACTCTTGGATATATTTCCATTGAATGAGTCCGACTGTCTGGTTGATTCTCTTGGAATTATATTGGAGTTGTCCATACAAATTGCTAAGCGAAATATTGGGTATGGTTGTTAAACCCCCGCTTTTTCAATTGGTATCAGAGCATGCAAACATGTTTAAGACCTCATAAGTCTGTGCTTGTAGCGATCTAACTCTATGGACAGAAGTGTTATCTCTATAAACGTACCTCCAGTGTTAGATGGCTCGAATTACTTATGGTAGAAAATTGATATGCGTGCATTTCTTCAAGCGCGTGATTTTTAATCATGGGTTTATGTTGTTAATGGCTGTGATCCTCCAATGGTTACAGTATACGGTGTTTCTATTGCAAAGGATATTGGTAGATATGAACCTAACGAGATATTCTCTGCAAAGCAAAACTATGACGGTTTAAATGCTATCATTCATGTCATTACCCCAGATCTTCAGCACCACGTGACTATGTGCACTCGGTCTAAAGATACGTGGGATATCTTAGAAACCACTACACCAAATTCTGGATTTAGTAACCCAGATTAGCAACAGCTCTAGGGCTGTTGCTAATTTGCAACAAAGAAAAGAAGTTGCCAAATGTTAGCAACAACTTGTTTCTGTTGCGAAACTCGCAACTGCCCATGTTCCGTCACGATTAGCAACTGCAGAGATCATAAGCATGCAATTCACATGCTTCCAAGTAACACTTTGAAACTCTTTTTCCTCCCATACTTTTGATATCCTTTAGTGTATTGATATACTTCCACCCTGTTGACCCCTTGACCCTTTGACCATTTCTACTACTTGTTTCTATCGAAGACATAAGTTTCTCTTCTACGGTTCTTCCTTTCTCTTTTTCCTTTCTCTTCTTCCTTCCTCTCTGAGAGAAAAACTCGATGAAAAAAGAAACTCCGACCTAGAAAAATCTTCTACCCTTTTCTTCTTCCTTTCTTCTTTCCATATCTGATTATTCTGCTGATGATGTAGATTTGTGAAGGTCAGCTACCTTGTTCGATCTTATCTTAGAAAAAAAAATCATTTTTTTAGATCTTGTTCTTTAGTTTAGTTTCTTTATGATTCAATTTTCATATTTTTTCATATTATTTAACTTTGAATATCTTCATGGTTTTATTTTATGTCAATAGTATTTGAAAGTTTTTGGTGATGAGGAATTTTCCAAAAAAGAAACGGCGAAATCAGCCGACTCACCCTTGGAAATTTGGAGGCGTAAACTTCGGAATCAAAGGTATTTCATGAAAACACTAAATATTTTCTAAATTAGGGTTTGGATGTTGAGGGCTATCAATTTTAAGACATATAGCCAATTGAATTTCATTTGTTTAAAATTTAGGGTTGAATTGAAACATGTCCTAGATGATTGGAAAAATAAGATGACATTTAAAGAGAAGGAGCGCGTATTCTCGCCTTATTTGAATACTCTGGTTTTTAGTTGTCAACGTATGACTGGTTATCAAATTCATGAAGACAGAACGGAGGTACTTGACGATTTGGATTTGCTATAGGGTACGTGCATTTTGATATTGGGTGGTTTCATTTTTAGGTCTGCTACATACATTGTTAATTGAGTTGTGGTTATGGGTATCTTACTTTCAGAAACTTGTCACTCTATTGGAACTCGATGTTGCTGAAGGCTTGAGCAATCATTTTAGATGTCAGATTGCAATCGCTTAAGCTCATAAGAAAATAGGCATGGTATAATTTGTCATAACTCAGACTCTTGTCCTTAAAATACTCCCTATAGTACTAAGTAATTTCTTGTACTGCTGTTTTTTTAACTTTTACAACAGCTGCTCTGCGATCTTGACTGTATCTTAAAGGGACAAGGTACAATCTCTCCAGATGCTAACTTCCGGGCTTGGATTCTGGATAAGCTAAATATCGAGGATTGGGAAGATTACCTTCATTTTGCCAATGCTCAAGAAGGAGATGTGCTGTTTAGAGCAACTTCCGAAGGGGTTGAGCTTGAGAAACAAATAATTAGTCCCGAAACAATCAGGGTTCAATATGAAGATGGATTTAAAATCCGGCTCGAGGTAATAACTCACACATGTTTTCTAGATCAATCATCATTCATAGAGTATACCTGATTCTCAATTTTCCTTCCTTCACCTTCTTCTCGTCACAGGTGTATCATAAAGAACTAAAGGCTGCTCATAACATGGCGCATAAAAATATAGATTGTATCGGTGGTGATCCGTCCGTGTGTAGTCTTATTAAGGGAATTACGCCCAAACTGAGATATAGATATCTGGTGAACCCTAATGACAACGTCAAGGTAAGTATTCTGCTCACTGTTTCCGGCATGTCTTGAAATGGAAGCTTAATTGACTGAACAAAATTTCTTCCCACCGTATGTGTAGAAGGAAAGACGAGATGGTGATCATCAGACTATGACCCGAGAAGTCAGTAGTGTCAAAGTAAATATTCTTCTCAGTATGTTTGCTACTTATATCAACTTTTAATGGGAGCTTATTGATTGAAATTGAAATTTACCTTACATCATTTTTTTTTTTGCCACCATAGCGGGCACGAGGAACCTCTGACTTGGACATGACTATGAAAAAGAAGAAAGGAGGTGAGCTCTGCTATCTAGTATGCATGCTCTTAATAAGCTTTGGATACCGTTTGGTGTTTGATAACTACCCTTTAGTCTCTGATGAGTATGTCACGTCTTCTTGGAATCTTAACGAGGCGATTTATTGATAGTCTTCCACCTACGATTTCCTGTAACATTTAGGCTGGGAGTATATAAAATGAATGTTTCTTTTTCTCTCCATATGCTTTAATTGTATGAAAAGTACCCCGTCTCCAATCTAGTGACTTTACCCATCTCTGATAAGTTCACTTTCAATTTTGTTTGATTTGGCTATAAATGATTGTTGTGATTTGATCTTGTGTATTTTATTCTTGATTTTTCTTAGGAGCTGGAGCAAGCGTCGGATCCGTATGAAACTTGTTCCGTATTTCTCAATGACATCCTGGCTTAGAAACTTTACCAGTTTGGTCATTTTATGGTCATTCAAGTTCAGTTCTGCTGCAAGTTATGGCTCAAAACGTCAACAACAGCAACAACCAAGCCTTGTGTTCGCAAATTTTTTGGAGCTAGATAAACTGGAAATTGTACTTCAGTTAATGGTTAGTACTTTTTGTATTATTTGATTGTTACCAATGAGGCAAGGGCGTTCCCTATCTAGTGATGCAAGTTTGTTTGTCTGGTTTTCCTTGCAGATCCAACTTACTTTTCTGAGTGTGTGTGCAAGAAAGATCTGCTTTGACGGCGACCTGTAAAAGGTTCAAGTTATTATTGGTGATGGTTTTTATGTGTAATTCAAAGTATTTCTATACTTCTTGTGAACCAAATGCCTGGATGTCATCATATGCATGCTGTCTTAACACTAGTAAGGTAACCTTCAATATGTGCTGATCCTTGCTTATTTAAATTTTCATTCATTTAAGTATAGAGTTTATCATGTTCTTGAGTATTCATGTTTGAACAAGGATCGACCTTTTTCTTTGTTTGATTTTCCACTGAATTTTAAACAAACTGTAAATAAATAGGGAATTTTTTGATATAGCAGGGGTTTGAATTTTCCATTATTTTCTTTTTCCTAATCCACATTTTACAGAGAAAATCATAATGAAAGCAATAAACATCATATTTTCATCCCATCAAGGAGGATTGCTCTCCCAAGTTTATTTACACCAGCCACATCTAAAGCACACATCATACTTTTGTCCCAAACCCCAGATTTTTACTGCCCTCTTGTGGACCGCACCTATAGTTCCACATATGACAACATAGAGGTAGAATCATTTGTTCGTTTATACTTTGTTTTCCTTTGTATATAAATACATCACCAACTGAAGCTGATCGACTCAAAATGTAGATTATCTGCCAAACCGGCTGTGCAACCTCATGCCTCATCTTCTTTGATCTACATACCAAAACACCCAACACTTGACCCTTCACAGTCGAATAGAATCTCTGAAATGAAAATCAACAATTTTTAGTCCCTATTCATGTGTGTTATTGTAATCTATATTATGAAATTTCTTATATTGCAGCACTTTGGGGCATCAGAGATCCCAGTTACAAGGTAAATGAGGAAGGGAAAAGAAAGTTACGTACTCTTTAAGATCTGTCCTTGCTCCAAAGTGTATGTTGGTTGCTTGAACAAGGGACTGACGAGATAAACTCTCTAATTCTGTATCCTCATTTCGGAACAATGAACCAGGCGAGTTTATTGGCGTGGATAATAACCAGTTGCGGATCATCTTAAGTGTATGTGCAAGCCCTGGACTCAGTATAACTCAACGATCAACTTATGGAGCAAGAGAAAGTCTTCCGCTGCCAACCTCACATCTTTACGAAGCTACATAAAAATTCAAGGTTCATCTTTTTCAGTGATAAGCACATCTAGTAGCCACTGCTTGAGGCTTGCAGAATGAACAACTTACGGAGTCGAAAGGCACATACCACATTCACAATAGCTGAAGCAGGCACAGTTGTAGTGCTGACCAAGTATGGTATGCATTGCACAAGGCATATGTCAACGTCGGTACAGGTAATTGTTGCTTGGGTTGGTTCAACCATCATACGAGAGCCCTGGCTAGAAAACTCATCAGAAAACATTAGACATATTCACTCTCGAAAAATTTAGTGTTTATCAAGTTAGCTAGATCACTGGCTTTGTTTCACTGTTTTACCAAAATGGATATGTCTGATTTTACTTGAAATCTTTTCATTGTCAGTTAAAGAAGACATCGAAAGATGGGAGGCACAGAAATTGTTTAAGGGACTTCGCTAGTAAATCCCTATGATAATTTTGTTTGGTTCAAGTTGTGGTTCTTCATCTTCTACATTTATCATATTCCAGGTAATGTAGATTGTAACTGCGGTGCTTAAATTGCAAACACTTAAGTTTCTCTTAAGGGTTTATACTCAATTTCCTCACAAGTTTCAGGTGGATGGCTTTTGCAGAACTAACAAAAGTTTATGCTTAGCTGAAAATTAGAATAAAATATTTGCATGATTTATGTCAATTTCTTGTTTTAGAATGAAGTTGTTCTGTTTGCTTTTATAGTTACTGATTCTTAGATTATGTATGTCAAAAATGCATCGTGAAATCTAAATTTGGCTGCTTGTTATAAATTTCAGAGTTTGAAGAATTTCGTCGAGGTGATCTGTTCAGTTCTGGAATTAGACATGCCATAAATGGTGGTGAACGAGAAACACAAAATTTGACCAAGCTTGGTTCTAATTGAACTACTGAGATTCATCCTGAAGCTGCTTATGATGAATCCAAAGCTACTACCGTGCCACCTGCTAGTGTTATGACTAGGGTCATTTTGATCATGGTATAGCGAAAACTCATCAGAAAACCCAACACTTACTCGAGTCTCATTGGCCTCAGCTGGTCTCTAGTATCTTTCAGGTATAAGAAAATTATTGGCAATAAAGTATATACCTTGAATTCTAAGTATTCTTACTTTCTTTATTTTTTATCCTTAACTATATGTATCCGTGATAGGTTCTTCATCATCTTGGTCAAGACGAGAATTCGGCCTCATTGTATGATCATCCTCTCAAAGCCACAATAATTTACCGCATTTTGATTACTCACTGTAAGAGATTGTAACATTATGTTTCTATATGCAATCGTTAGAAGCTAAAACAAACATAGTTGCACCAGCACAATGTAAGAAACAAGAATATATTTACATATGCAACCTTTCAGCTGTACAATTTGACTCCTGATTTTCTTGATGCAACCTGTAACATGTCTTTGATGTCATAAGTTCCCTGCTTTTTATTGTATTTGGTTCCCTTTCTTTGTAGAATGTCTTTGATGTTTAAACTTGTGGGAATGTCTGTGTGAATATAAAGTATGAGAACTATCAGGGTATTGCAGGGAACTGGGGTATTGCATGATAAATTGGGGGGAAATCAATTTTGACTAGGTCAATGAAGCCTTGACCTTTTTTTGTTGCAAAATAATTAGCAACGGACAAAACGTGTTGCTAAATATGAACCAGAACAACGATATCTTGTTCTACTAAAATATATCCCGGAATAACTCTAAAATTAGCAACAACTGAGTTCTGTTTCTATATTTTAAATTCGCAACAGCTGATTTCTGTTGCTACTGCCGTTGCTGACCGAAATTAGCAATAGAGCTAGAGCTGTTGCGAAAAACTGCGACAGGGTGTTTAGCAACGGCAAAAATCTGTTGCAAGCCCGGTCAGCAACAGATCTAAGCTGTTGCTAAACGTTAAATTTGGTGTAGTGAACTGTATTCAAAGGGAATACCTCTGAAAAATATGCTAGGCTTCAAAACCTAAATTCTGATTGGGAAAACCTTTGCATGGATGATGAAGATTCATTTGATGAGTTTAATCACAAAGTGTCTAAAATTGTTAATACATCTTTTGCACAGGGTAAGACTATTCTTGAGAAGGATATTGTGATGAAAATTCTCAGATCGTTGCCAGCCAAATATAATTCTAAGAAACATGCCATCGTTGAAGGAAATAACCTTGATACTCTTTTCAGAAATACTCTTATTGGAAAGTTAAAATTACTTGATCTTGATCAGAACACAGTCAAAACATCTGCATTCAATGTTGTGACCAACACATGTGAATCTTCTAACTTGTCTTGGGCTGATGAATGTTGTTCCAATCATGTTGATTTTGATAAATCACTGATTACACAAAAGATCAACGATATTGTAAAAAAAAAAGCAAAAGATGTGAGAAACGTCTCTCTCCGGTTAATGCTTCAGATGATTCAATACAAGATAAATCATCCCAGGTCGTCAATATCTTCCATACTTGTGATGTGTGCAATGAACTTTCAGCTCTTGCAGAAAAAACTTCCCCCTATTCGAATTCTGATTCAGATTTTGAATCTGACACTGAGATTTTTGAATTCTTGGATAAGTGTGAAGAAATTTACCAAGAAAATCTCCAACTAAAGGCTTCGTTGGAGAAACTTGAATCATCACTTCAGGTGAAAAATCTTGAGATAAACTGTCTTAATGATAAATTCACCAGGACCCTATCTCTGAAAGAAAAAGAGATTAATACTCTCAAGTGTGACCTGCAAAGGTTGTCTGGAAGTTCTGAAAAAATCCCAACAATGTTATTCGGCCAGAAGTCTTTTGGAAACACAAATGGTTTAGGGTTCAAAAGAAAAACTGTGAGCATAATCAACTCTTTTGTTCTAGTAGGTTCTGGAACAATTTATGATAAAGGTTGTGATAAACAAGAGGCAAATAAGCAAGACAATAAATCTTCCTTGATTTGTTCATTTTGTGGAAGTACAAATCATGTTCAAAGTAAGTGTTGAAATTAAAGAGGAACAACAAAAGGATTGCCAAACTTCAAAGTGACATGCAAAGAATGAATATGTCCTTGGGAAATCAACAGGGTACTCCTGAAGACAAGAAGAAATCTAAAAGAACCAGATTCAGACGAGGTAAGAACTCCGTTTATATAACAAACCTTGGTAAGTCACTATGTGATAAAATTTGTTAGCATTCGGCTGACTCCGTCATTATCTAATGCTACTGATGTCTGCATCCTCATCTTTAACTTGAGAAAATGAGGATTTCATCAAGGTTGCTCAAGTTTTGTATAATTGTTAATTTCTTATTTTTGTTAAGAAAATATCTTCTTGTTAAAATAAATAATGGATCATGAACCGTAAAAGACTTGTTCAAAGTTTTCTAGGGTTTGACTGTCCATATGTCTATTTATATTCATTTGTGATCAAAATGCCCTTCACTTCTCTTATCTTGAAAGATACAGTTTCATGGCTCCTGTAACTAGAGGTACCACAAAAAGGGATGCAGTTGAATCAGTTAATGTGTATCTTTATGAAAGAATCATTTCCTATAGGAAGAAGAAGGAGAGATCCACAAATGATGAAGAAGGTTCTTCCTCTAACTGCCTCTTGTTTGTTTGTCATTTTGATAATAACTTTAGAGGTATGGTGAAGGATTTCATCAACAACAAAAAAATGATTTAAAATCTCAAATCATTTTATCTTTAAAAAAGATAGCTCACTATGAACGTATGTTGCCTCTAACAAAGAACACCCAGTGTGGACTAAGAAGAGAACTTAGTGAGTTAACTGATATCTCTAAAGATCTGGAGGAATTGAACGATTCCATAATCAATGGGTTTTTCAATAATTAGAAGGAATTCTCAATAGATGCTCTGAGAAATCTCTACGATGTCTAGGAAACTTCTTATGAGAATTTATTCTTGTGTTTTAAGAAGGATAACTAGGGTTTGGAATAGCCTTTATTGTGAGTACACATAGCTATTGCCAACGATTTTCATCTTGCAATGTTTTTAGATTTATTTATTTAAATTCTAAAGTTTATTTGGAAGATGATTTTGCAGTATTAATCTTTATTGTTTTATATATTGCAACCTATTATGGGATATGTGTGTTTGCGTCCATGAACTATGATTGTCCCATACATGTCAAAAGTTAAGTCTTTCATATGTCATTATGCAAATATTGAATGGACTTTTGACAAACGAAAGTTAAGCCTATTATGTCATTATGCAAATATTGATGGAAGATATGATGAACTTTTGTTTACAAAGATTAAGTTTATTTCATGTCTTTACGCAAATATTGATGAAAAATAGAATGAATCTTTGAATATTCTGTAGTATTGGTCTTTTCCTGATCCACAACTTTGTGTAAGTACTGTGTGGCTTAAGTTCTCTTATGTGAGCATTTTCGATTAAATTAATCATGGGTTCTCTTTTGGTTAATTTAATTGAGTATTTTGGATACATATTCATATTTCATGCGATTTGTTAATGTCCAAAGAAATCTTTCTTTTCTTGTGAAAGTAAGGTCGCTCTTGTTGTTCTTTCGGGAATGACATTTTATGGAGGATAATTTTTAATTGAACTTGTTCTTAATTGCAAAATCTTTGTGGGGAGTGCGGTTGTGGAATATAATAGGGGTTATCTTGTATCTTTATAAAATCCTTGATGAATACGTTTAGCTTCGGCTATATGATTGCATCTAAACAAAGTTGATATGTTGTTCTCTTTTGGTCATGAAGTATCTCTATGAAAATTTCATTAGGATCCCACTAGTTTTCGTACCTTTTCTAGTTTTTATTGACAAAAAGTGGGAGAATTAATGTGTAGTTCACACTACAAATACACATAGTTTATGGATCATTATGTAAGGGGGAGTGGTTTTCATGTGAGATGAAGTATTGACTAAGGGGGAGTGAAACATATCACCATAGTATTGTTTTCAAAGTTGTGATACAATTGGACTTTGATACTTTGTAATGATACTATGACAATGTATAACATTGATTGAGAGCAACGGTTTTCTCATTGTTATAGCTATGGATATTCAACAACTATGATGCTGATTTGAACACATTCAGAATCACTGGAGTACTTGGAAGTGACGAAGATTTCGAGTAATGTTGAAGAACCAAGGGAATCAAGCATTTGGATTGAGTACAAAGTCTATTTATTTCGTATTCCATATGTATTGATAGTTTTGACACTAAAATTGAAAAATGGGGAGATTATTAGAGAACTACTCGGTGGAAATCGCAAGCGTTACTATCTCAAGCTTGTTGTCAAGTTTAGTTGCCAAAACTATAAGTCTTGATTTCTAGTCTACTTATAGCTAAGTCTCGGATTAGAATAGAAAGCGTAGTTGAGCATTATACTTCACGACGTTCATCGATTGAAGACGAAGAACTACTAAGGGGAGCTTGTTAAACTTCATCAGAAAAAGGTATGTAGAGACTTGAACTCATCTATCACTCAAAAGTCTATCTACTTTATCTCCTATTTGAGACAAAAGTCGTATAACTATATAGATTCCAATTATACACATTTGATATTTCGAGCTGAGTTTAACTCACTTACATATTTGTCGAAATATGTGTTGGTAAGCTTTCACTTTAACCAAGTTCATCTTATATTCTTGACGAAAGTCAAAAGATGATCATGTGAAAATCGCCTGGTAACATCTTACGTGATTTATGTGAGACGGTCATTAAGTGTAGACTTATAATCTTTCGTATTGATCATTCAATCACTTGAAAATTGCTTTGAAGCTAATAGTTTGTGCAAGACGGCAATTGTTGTCTTCCGAGAATATTTCAATGATTGAAATGAGAGTTTAGAACAATTGGATATAAGCATAGTATGTGTACTTTCATATATGTAATCCAAGTCTAGGAACCATGGTATGCATACCCATATGCGTACTACTTGGTTTGGTGAAATCCGGGTACCAAGTACACATACCGGTACGCGTACTGGCGTGAGGTTCAGGTCCGAGAATTTCTGCTGAGTTTGGAAGGTATGCGTACCAGTTCGCATACTGGAGAAACCCAAACTTAGTCCAAGCACTATGGTATGCGTACTCGTTTGCATACCTAGTGGATAATGTTCTAAAATCGGTTTGTTCATGAACTAATACATTTATATATTAAATAATGCAATCTTTTGAAAACCGTGGGTATAATGTGCATGACTTGATTCGAGTGAATCAAAATCGATTTTGCTTCAATTGTGTCTTGTATACTTCTATGAGAATATAAACAATTGAACAACTCTAGAACTAGTTTCATCTGAGTCATTTGAACTAGTTATGGTTAAGATGAATAAGGTTGATATGAAAGTGTTCATATGGATAACCTCGATTAACCATTGTTTAGCCAACAAGGTGCACACGTTTAGGTACGGTTACTCATATCTAAATGAAATCACTTTTCATTTGTGTGTAATAAGCTAAGTTCGATCTAACGGTTAAAAGATATTAGCTTGAGTCTAATTAGGTTTTCATTTAACGGTGAATATTAAATGCTTTGTTACCAAGGACAAAATTGACTCAAAATTCGTGTCTATGCATAATAGTCTAATTAGTTATGCGACATCGTCTCAAATGATAGAAAAGTGAATATAACTTGAGAATATGTGGTTTATTCTTCACTTACCTTTTGTTGATGAAGTTCTCCAAAAGCTTCAGTTGATCTTCTCCTTCAAATGGTGGAACGCAATGATGACTGTTGTGATCCACTAGTTCTCAACTACATTTATATCCTTGTCATTGACTTAACTAATTGTAGACTAGAAATCAAGATATAGTTTTGAAAACTAAATTTGACAACAAGTTTGAGATAGCAACACTTGTGAGTTCGACCGAGCAATTCTCTAACAATATTCTCAATAATATAGTCTTGGAGACAAATTTGAATGACATGGAAGGGAATTGATGTTCTTACAAAGATATTTTATGCCAACATCCATGATGTGAATCTTGAATCATGGAGATTTAAAACAAAAATCGGAGAGAAAATCATTGAAGTTGATAAGGAATTGTTGGCTAGTCTTACAAATATATATATGGGTAATTTTTCTCTTCCTAGACCAGCATAGGAAAAAAAATGGCATTAAATAAAGGACAACCGATATTGTATTGAAAATTTTATTATGCCGTTTGTTTTAATTTTCAAACATGTACAATAAAAACCGGTATTGAACATGAAAATTCAACAATGTCGACTGTCATAAAATTCAAACTAGAGAATTTCTGCATTGTCAGCATTGAAATAAAAATTCAAACACAAAAGCGACTGTTAAGAAAGTCGGCATGACATTTGATCATAAATCCATGAAGACTTAGTACATGAAAAATCTTGTAATAATAACCATCATTGATGGTATTGTATTCAACTTGAATACAGATAACACCAATAGAAACAACCTGCATGGAATTCATTTAGAAATCAATTCCGACCATTACTGCCAACATCATTTCACCATTGATTTTACCGGCAATTGATTGTAACTGAAAATTTTCAAATGAGTTTAAGGATTCTAACATATTCCCTCTATGTTAATTCAATAATAATATCTAATAAATAATCGGGAATCACTTATCTTCTCAACGGAGCCATTTGACTGAGAAGTTGATCGTTTAAATTTTCTTGTTCAACAATAATTCAATGAAACTTATCTTGGAGTATTTTTTTTGATTTTGATTGAGCCGCTAGTCCAACTTTGAGATCAGGCTTAGGTACATGAGTTTGTTTATGTCGAGATATTTTTATGGAAGTAAATATAATGTGATCCTAGATTCCTAGTTAGCAATTAGCCGAATTAAAAGAAAAAGATCTGTAAGAACACGATTACAAATCGTCTATATAAAAAAGCGATTTCGATCAAGTATCCGAGATTCAGAAGAAAAAAAAACGGAAATACATGTTTAATGCATTTGTGCACATACTGATTAGGCATTTAAAATTCGGCATATAAATATATAGTTTTTTTATCTTATTTATTATTATTAATACGTGCAACAATTGATTTCATCAATAACGTTTTTGATCACAGTGTTGGAACAATTGTTGAATTATGCATTCACAACAAAGAAAATCAAATACGAAAAAATATTATGGCTGATTTGCGGACTAGGTTGGTCTCTTATGTTTTGCGACTTTGCCCAAAATTGTGTAAGCAGTTCATCGTTGTCGCGTTGTCCCTGGGATAAAACAACCGAGTTCAATCTCTTACACAATCACTCTTGCACGGTGAGAAAATGTGAACCTTCTACACTTCTATTCGTGCTCCAAACAAATGATGCTCAAATATTGTTTTCTTTCGATTTTTTTTTTTTAAATTGTTTTCTTTCACAAAACTCGTTTTTTTTCTTGAAAACCAAAACATAAAATAAAATTATTATTTCTACGAGATAATTAGCATTTGATTGTTCTTCCAACCAAAATTTTGATTTATAGTCAAGAGTTTCAACATGTATAATGAAAATGTTATTATAGTGAAGTTAACACCAGTAAAACCCACAAAATATGTAGCAATCAAAATTAATCATAACAAAATTATATTTTCTTTTACGAAAGCCTTAATTGCTATCAAAAACATTTTTATTGGTAATTTAATTTGAGTTTTAAAACATATAATCCTAACACATAGTCTACTTCGTCAACATCGCCACCCGTTTTCATGGTGCATCTCGATTGTGGTACAATACGAAATCATGATTGTTATCTTCTACTTAATTGTAATGTGGTTAATTTATTTCGTGAACCTCTTTAAAATTCGAGAAAGTCGCGGATAATTGGTTTGCTCTGGAAAGAAAACGCATCAGGCGGGGTTGCAAATAGATGGCAATTTTGTGCTGGAATGCGCAGTTTATACACAAAATTGGTCAAAAAGACCAAAACAAAAAATTCCTTGGTGAAATAGATTTCTAGCTTTTGATACTGTTCATATGGACAAAAATCAGAAAAATACTGTTCATTTATCCAATTTGGATATTTCACCCAGAATTTTGTTTATTAATTAACTGGAATGGATCAATATGTCCTTGTTTTCTTTAAGTTTTGGGTGAAAAAGACTTTCGATCTAAAGAAGAACAGGCTTCTTCGTCCTCAAATATATTTTCTTTCTTTTCCCCCAACAAGACCAGATCTAATCACGGTCACTATTACAGCAATTGATAAAACCATCGTTTCCGAGTTATAATTCGGAAAAACAACCATCGCCGCTACAACCACCAGAAGAGAGGTACATGTAACCTAATAATTAATCGATTATGCGAATGAGAAATGGGTTTTTCGTAATGCTTTATTTTTCATGAGATTCCAAACTTATATTCTATGAGATTGATTCTTTGATTCACTATAATTTGAAGTATCATTGTTAGTTATTGATGTCTTTGTTTTGATAGTTTATGATTCTAATTGAATCCATTTGGCTTGAGTTAGTTTAAACAAGATTACTGTTCCGATGTTTACAGTAACTAGGATTGGAATTGAACATTGAACATCTTTGTTTTTGTATTTTTCAGTTTTTTAAAGCAGGATGAAACTAGCTTCATCATGTATTTTTAGTCAACATTTTTGTTTAATTTGGTTTTGTCTTTGTTTTTTAACTTAGCAGCATGTACAAATGGATGTTGAAGTGGAGGTTTGAGCTAATGGGTTTTGGTGGTTGGAGGCAAGATTAAATGTGGTGGTTAGCATGGAAATGGATATGGCAGAATTGTTGCTGCTGATTGATACTGTTGCAGCTGAGATGAGTTATGAAGAATGCAGGGTTGACATGTTGGTGCCAGGGAAAGGAAGTTATGATGTTAGTATTGATAGTGCTTCAAGTGTCCTAGCTGAGATGAATTTACAGTTTAACTGAAGCTTAGAAAATGGCTAGTAAAGGTCGAGGTGCGGGTGATGATTGAACGTGAAATGAAAATATGTTTTGAATGTTGTTGTTATTGAAAAGTTTTACTGAAGTTATAAGCGTCGGCATATGGGTCAGTTTTATTTATGTATTCAACAGAATAATAACATTAACTCTATTCATATACTTCTTGCAGATGCTTTGAATTTTCAAATTCTTTCTATGGTTATGCATTCTACTGACTCATGTTCAATTGCAGATACTCTTCATTTTTTTATGCTAAAACTTGAACGCGTTCAGGAACAACACAAATTAAACCAGGATGAAACTGGTTTCATCCTGCCTATTCTGTAAACAATAAGATTTTTGGCCACAGTGAAACTGGTTTCATCCTTCACATTCTGACAAAAAAAAAACCCTGCACACTCTGAAAATAGTTTTATACATGCTAGGATGTAACCAGTTTCATCCTAGCCTGGTTACATTATGACAAAAAAAAAATAGTTTTATACAGGCAAGGATGTAACCAGTTTCATCCTAGCCTGGTTACATTCTGACAAAAAAAAATAGTTTTATACATGCTAGGATGTAACCAGTTTTATCCTAGCCTGGTTACATTCTGACAAAAAAAATGTAATCATGTCTTGTTTCATCCTGCATATTCTATATGATGAACTCTAACTCCTTTGGATCTTTGCTACCTTCGGCCTTACCCACTTTTCCTTGTTTGATAGCCTCAATAAAGTTCCATAATTTAGTCCGCCTTAATACAACCTCTTGTTTTTCAGTAAATACCAGTGAATTCAGTACTTCAACTGTGGGTTTCAAGTTTGAATGAAACGTTTTCTTCCCTTCCTTTTTCTCTTCCTTGTCTTCATCCATTTCGGCATCCACAATATCCATATCCCATGTGCTTGATTCACCACCCACGTTCACATCATGCTTATTCCTGGTTCTTCTTTCAGCACCACACTCTTCTCACTCTTCTTGCTACTGCTTCCTACAATAATTTGGATGAAACCAGTTAAATCATATTTAAAATCTGTGGATGGAACTCAATTACATCCTATCTTTAATGCTAGATGAAAATAAATTTCTGCAGGTATCAGATGAAACCCACTTACATCCTATATATTATACATGTTACCATGGTCTGAAGAAACAAAGACAAGTAGTTTTATGCTGATATCTGCGCTGTTATTAGTCCCATAATCACACCAAATTAAGACCACCGAAATATGCAAACAATCAAACACTTCCTAACACACAATTAGTTCAGTTTCATTGTGTTTACCCAGTAATATCCTAACTTAAACTGAGATGTTAGGGTTGGTTTTTCCAAAATGAATCAACTCATATTGTCTACATCCTAACTATACAGATTTCATCCTAAATACACCATTAAAGTATGATGTTATTAGTCTATAATCATTAAATTGAATACCACCAACAAATGCAAATCAGTTACATCCTAACTTAAAGTTAGATGAAAACCAGTTTCAATCACCTGCTGAGCATTACTTCGTAACCAAATGCAAACCCAATTTCATGCAACCAACCCAAAACATAACTAGATGCAATCCATAACATACATTTTCATACAACAACCAAATTAAATCATGTTAAAATTATGACCAAAATCCACAACATACAATACTATCATGATATTAGTCTCATATTCACTGCAGATATCTTTAAACCTGAACGAAACTGTTTTCATCCAGTTTTAATCTACTGAAACAATATACACTGCAGATTAACACTGGATGATACCAGTTTCATCCCTACTTTAAACCTGCTGAAACACAATTCAGATACCCAGATGATAACCAAATTCACCCAATTATCTAGATTAACCAGAAATTGGTTAAATAACCAGATGCAAACCAATTTCATCTAAAAAATACTAACTGAAATGAAAATAAAACAACCATTTCAAAATTAGAACAACCAATTCAACAATTTAATCATGCAATTCTGAAATTAAGAACAAAACAGAGTTAGGGTTTGAAAACTTACGAGTTCTAGGAGACATTCTGTGGATCGATTTAAACCCCAACTCTTCCAATACACTGAAATGCTTGAAACCCTAATTCTCAGAAACCCCTCTTGTAGTGTTGATGGTGTTTAACAGACGGTGGATGAAATCAATTTCTGGCAGAGTTGATGGTGGTGAACCGGTTGATGAAACTGATTTCTGTTAGTATACGGTGGAGGAAATCGATTTTCTGGTATTGAAGATTGTTAGGTTACGGTGGATGAAAGTAGTTTCTAGTGTGGGGAGACGGTGGAGGAGTTTGGTTGTTTGAAAACTCAGAGAGTTTTTGAGAAGATGAAGATGAACGTTGTGGTTCTGGGTTTTGTTGATGAGAGATGAGAACGTGGGGGTTGGTTTTGATAAAGAGAGAAGGAGAATGTGCTGGACGAAAGGTTACAAAAGGGTAGTAAAGTGTCTCCACATTAAAAGATTTTTTTGGTCATTTGACCCATGTCGAATTCCTACCCGTCCATATGGCCCAGAAAAAGTTTCCTTTTGGCTATATAGCCCATTTTCTGTAGTTTATAAGTAAGCGACAAATTTGGCAAAAATGTCGCAAGCTAACTAGGAATGTGATAGACTCTTATGTTATTTGCTACAGAGGTGACTATAAATTTTAAAAGGTGGTCTACCTATAGATACCCCGGCCATCTCGCATAAATACAACCCCTTTGATCATTTACAATACACTGGTATATCGGAAAAAAGTTACGCACACCAATTAACCATTTTTCATGAAAATAAGAAAGAGATTGTGATGTTGCTGCTATTGGCTTGACTGGGATGAGGAAGCAAAGTCTTTGTTGCTGTCGGGAAGATGTGTTCTCTTATTTGCTCTAGCTTATTTTACCGAAACTAGAGCTTTGATTTGTCCTTTAAATGTAGTATTATTTTCATTTGATGAAGACTGCCTTTGTTGCTTTCATCAATCAATTAGAAAGCACTAGTTTTCTCTTGATTTCATGAATATCCTCCATGATTTGCCAACATTATTCACAAAAATCTAAGCGAACAACTTAGACAGTATGCATTAAAGATACCTATTATGCATTATAAAAGTCGAACAGTTCTCGCGGACATTTGTATATACAAAGTGGAAACTCCAAATTTGGAAGTCAGTTAATACAATATGGGATCTTTTCAAGCATAAACTTGGAGATACTAATATTCCTAATAAGATTATAGAATATGATCTTAGCTGAAAATGTCATTGCTGAAGATCAACTGCAATTTGCAAAATGCGAGTCGGAGTCGCACTCAATGCAAAACATCAATTGAGAAGTCTCCATCAGTTATCGTATGGAAAATCGGAGTGTCAGACAATGCGATGACTATGGTCGAGTGTACGTAATTGTGATTTTTAAACATCGATTTAAAGCCATAATGCATATTTATAGACATATAATCTGCCCATACCGCGACTACTTTTATAGTGGTCATTCCAAGGTCGTCGAGCTATTTTATTTTCAATCTTGGTAAAGGGCGGCAAGAAATGGTAGAGGGGCGGCAACCTAATAAAATAAAAAAAATGTTATTACAAGGTAATTCAAGTGCCCCTTATCAAAGAAAATCTGGAAATGACTAATTAACACTTATTGTTAATAATCAAGATTAGTAATGATAATCTCCCCCTTTTTAATGGCAACAAGGGATTACAAAACTCAAGTAGATATAACCGTTGGATCTCCAAACTTTAAAATTCCACCGTTAGATCTTATAAATGGAATTCCGTCCGAACTATTGATATTATCTGTTAGATCATTAGACTTTCTCTTTTTTTATCAACCGTTAGATTTTAAAGAAGTGGTATAAAGAATATTTACAGGGACATAAGAGTAAACGCATTTTTTTTATATTTAAAAACCTTATATCTTTTAAACCACACGTCGGATTTTTGTAAATTTTATATATTTGGAAAGCTCTTTAAATTAGCTACGCAATGAGCACAAATAACCATATTAAATTTTTGTTTTTCAATTTTTTTTATATTTCTCCAAATTTTATATGTTTGAGTCGTGCTGTAACGAGATCACCCTCGTGACAGATACGGTAAGGGCTCACCTTATAGCCCTTAGATATGACATCTTAGATAATTCACATCCCAAGATAAAAATTAGTTATTAAAAATATTTTATTGCATTTTTTCTTTTCTTTTTATTTTTATATAACCTTCATTTTTTTTTACGAGTTATTCCCTCTAAATAACCAAATTAATTTTCTCGGAAACATGAAAACATTAGAGCTCTGTAAACTTTTTGAAAATCTCCATTAAGCAGATAAAACAAGGAATTGCTAATTAAGATTCAACCCAAAATCAAAGCGATTGTCTAAGAGTAAGATTAACAAAGTTTCGTTCTTATCCAGATTGATTAGGTTGATGGAGAAAAGGGAAAAGTGCAAAAGTTAATATCACTATGTTAAGATGATTAAAATGTTAACACATTGAAAACAATCCACCCAAAACACGATTAATGTAGTTATTTTAATTATTTAGCTGGACTATTAATTATCCGTTGAAAAGAAATCCAACCTAATGCAGCATTCTTCATCTGTATGATTTAAGATAAAAAAGATTAGAAAATCGAGCTGATAAGGAAACTCCAAAACTAATGTCCAACTGTATAGTCATTAAGTAATTGATCGTATCAAAATGCCGGTCCACTAGCTAATATACAGAAAACCAAAATGGCAAGCATGGATGTTTAACATCTAAAAGTACACAGACACAATTTAGTTATACGTTTTTTCATTTGATTAATCACTTCAAAGTTCAAAGCTATAACGATCAAGTTGATCAACAGCTTTCATATTTCAAAACTGAAAACCCACGGGTGGTTCTTAGGCTTTAGGAAGTAAGCAAAAGGTAGACCATTTTTTTTTAAATCTCTGATTTGTGAAAAGGATTAAGAAGCAAATTCAATTAAATATAAATATATATAAAAAAACAAGAAAAATAGTAAAAATGGTTTTATTATCTAATTTTTATCTCGAGATATGTACATATCTAAGATGTCATGTCAAAGGGTTATAAGGTGAGCCTTATGGTATCTGTCACGAGGGTGACCCCGTCACAGCACTTCTCTTATATGTTTTCTCCTTAAAAATTAAACATAGCTTAAAATTTAGACATAACTTAAAAATAAATTGAAAAAATCTACCAAAAAAACAGGAAAAAAAAACAAATAATTAATTTTTAAGTACAAAAAACGACTAATTTTCAAATAAAAAAAATATGGTGTTGAATCGCCACCAAATTATTTGCAAAGTAGAAAAATAGTATCGCCAACGTGCAACACACGTGCTCACTTCTTGTCAAGATTAGTGTTGATAATTAATTTTAACTTATTATAACTCTAACATCAGATTTTTAGAGTTATAAAAAAAAATTAGAGGAGAAGAAAAAGAAAACTTATGTGATATTTGTGAAACCCTAAATTTTGATTCACTCAACCAAAATGAGTGATTCCAATGACCCGGTATACTTCTAAATTAGTTTCCATTAGCTTTTTCTCACTCTAAAATATCTAAAGTACATAACAAAATCAAAACTTTAGAATTTTCAGAAGAACTTACGGTTGCAATTTTGCTTGTTACCAACCGTAACTCTTACTTACGGTTCGTAAGTTATCGAATACCAACTGTAACTGGTTAAATTTGGGGAAGATCCAATCGTAAAACCAGTTACGGTTGGTAACTAAATGCTCGATACCAACCGTAACTGAGTTACGGTTGGTAATTAAATTCTCGAAACCAACCATAACTGAAGAAAATTCTCAGATATAAGAACATACTGTTGGTAATTGAACTATTACCAACCGTATGTTCTTCAAAATCTCCAGTTACGGTTCGTAATTGAGTTATTACCAACAGTAACTCACATAAACCCAGAAATTTCAATTTCAATTTTCATACAAAACCCTAATTTTTGATACAAAATTAACTTAAATCCAACACGATAAACTAAACCCTAACTGGGTTTTTCCAAACATTTTTCAAATCGCCGACTAATCGAAGACGAGGAAATTTTCAGTTTTAATGGAGGTTACTGTTGATGGAGGAGAAGAGAAGATGAAGAAGAAGATGAAAAAAAAAAACTGATTTGATTTTTTTTGATTCACTAGGTTTAAAAAAAAATTGATTTGATTTTGGTTGATTTAAGATGAAAAGGGTAATCTAGTCAATCTACACCCCCTATAGGACACCCCCTAACCAATAAGAAGAACATTGCTATCACACTTGCCGCCCCTTACCAAGCTTGTTTATTTTAATGTGAATCAGTATTAACTCTGCTAAGTTAATAAATGGTTTAAGTCTTCCTCCAAAGAGCTTAAAAAATATGTAAATGGTAGTAGTTGAAAGTGGTCCTAAGAGCGTCTGCAGTGGACGACCAAGAGTAAAAATTTGGTCTGCAGCAGAGACGTAGTGGGACGGAGTAAAGACTAAATCGAAGACCGTACCAAATTTCCAGACCAAGACCAAACCCAAATATAGTCGGGCGTTGATAAACTTTACGCCCCACACCAAGCGCACCTGAAGTTAACGCCCCACACCGAGCGCAGCTAAAGTTAACGCCCCACACCGAGCGCAGTTGAAGTTAACGCCCCACACCGAGCGTTTATAAAGTCCCCGCCCCATTTTTTTTTTATTAAACTTTTTACGATGGGGCGTTAACTATACAAACGCCCCATACTTTTCTTTTTTTTTATTTATTTTGATATGTTTGGGGCGGGAACTATACCCCGCCCCATATAGTTTTTTTTTTTTTTTAATTTCGTGAATAGTAAAAAAAAATCATCAGGCGTTAACTATACAAACCCTAGTTAGCAATTCGGCGAATGATTCGTTGTCAATCGTCCGAATCGTCCGAACTATTCAAAGTCCGAACAGGTTACGCGCATTATATGGGGTTTCCGAATTATTCGCGAATAATTCGGATTCGTGTACGATTCGGCGAATCGATTCGGACAGCTAACTAGGCGATTCGGACAGGTGACTCGGCGATTCGAACAGTGACTCGGCGATTCGAACTCATTTAAGTGTTTTTTTGAGAGTTATTAAAAGAAGTTGGGGTGGGGATTGAACCCATGACCTCTTACTTGCTAATTAAGGCTCAAACCATTGAGCTATTTGCTTGTTTGTGTCTATTCTTAATGTATTATCTATATAATACAATAAAATTGGTTTAAATCATTTTTTCAACTCAATAAAACCTTAAAAATATATTTTTTATTAATTTGATGTAACCCGAATTTTCCGTACCGAACTTATATTTCTAAAACGAATTATAGACGTACGTATCCGTTCCGAACTACACTCCGAACACCGAACCGTTGACCGACTTTTTGACCGAATCCGACCTATCCAAATCCGTAAAATTCCCGAACGTATGCCGTCCCGAACTCCTCTCCGTACCCCGTATTGCTAACTAGGATACAAACGCCCCTTCTCCAGGCGTAATCTTTACCAACGCCCCACCGCGCGTAAACTATATCAGCGCCCCACACCGAGCGTAAGCTTTACCAACGCCCCACACCGAGCGTAATCTTTACCAACGCTCGACCAAATTTACTCGCCCACCACTGCGTCACTCAAGGTACTAAACCCATATATGGTCTTTTTTTTTAGTCTTTGGTCTTTGGTTTTGGTCGTACCGCTGCAGACGCTCTAAGACTCAAAACTTACACCCATCCGGCACTGCTATAGTGCTATTATAAGCAACATCATATCTGTAACAACATCCAATATAGAGAATGCCCAGCTTAATTAACATTGTTTGAAAATAAATGTTGTGCTCATTATACGTCAACCGTATCTACCTATGCAGAGATCATGAATCTGGTTCTAATAGGACATATATGTCGGTTTGCTATCTCATGGTTTTGTCATAGTCTCTTCAGGACACAAGAAAAGAAGGCAAAAATGGGTAACATACCGGGTAAGATTGCGAAATTGTGGAATGTGTATACACGAAGACAGAGACTACAGGAGTGTCTCCACTAGAACCAAGGCCAAATGGAAAGTTGTGTAAAGTAAAGTCACTTAATTTGGTCGGATATTTGTTCTTTATAAACAAGCCTCTTTAAGTGCGATTTAGGTAGGTAACTGAAAACAATATCCACTGCATTTCTCTTTTCTTTCATTTTCTTGGTGAAAAAAGCTTCTTAGCTTTTCGTGGGGGGTTGTTAAGAGCTTTAGACTTTATTTGAACCACATTAATTAGCGAAGTATGATTATAGAAATTTGAAGTACTTACACTTAATGCTTTGATCAATTCGTTATAGCAAAGTATGATTATAGAAATTTGAAGTACTTACACTTAATGCTTTGATCAATTCGTTACCATAAAAAAAGAAAGTTATTATTGGGTCATCACATTTCAATAGAGAGGCGTCACCTAATAGAACAAAAAGGATCATCCATAGGTAGGAAAACCTAGCCGTAACTGTTTTTGGTACTTAGAAGAAAAAAATTGGCTTGGAGTTCTTAGTTTTTCCAAGCCGAAAGTTGAAGTTACAGCCGGGGAACCTATGCATTTTCGGCTGGAAATACCTAACCGAAATTAGACTTTTGTTTGTGTGATTATCAGAATTGTTTACGGCTAGGAAAATCTAGCCGCAAATACTCTTTTACGGTTGGGAGTACTTACTTTCCGAACCGTATAGGTAGGTTCAGGGTTCACGGTTGGAAAACTTGTATTTTCCAAACCGTAATACATGATTCACGGTTGGGAAAGTATGAATTCCCAGCCTATACATGTTTAGAAACAATTTTTTTTTACTCAAATTAATCGAATCAGATTGTTTAGCCAATTAAAAGCAAAAATAAATGGTGGGTTTTCTTAGTTTTGCTTTTATTATCATCTCTACGCGATGGAGAAGAAGAAAAGAATCATGGCGGAGAAGAAGTAGAATAAAAGAGTGAAGAATAATAGATTTGTTTTTTTAATGATCATCATCTTCATCATGAAATCATGATGAAATGAAGAACAATAGAAGAAGAAGAAAAGATTAATTTCTTTCTTTTAATATACATAGTTAAATTATGATTAATCTTAACCTATAGCCTAATCGTTATTAGTTTAGTTAATCACCATATTTAACATTAATTAAATTGGGGGTATTTTAGCCTTTATAAAAATTGATGGATAAGGGGCTATAAAAATTACTACTAATGACCTAAAACAGCCCCCAAAACCCATTTGGGGTGAAGCCTCAATCATAGGATTCTTAAATAGGTGGAGAAAAAATAAGAAATATGTGCAGATTTTATTAATTTTTTCCTTTTATTTTCGCAGAAATTATGTGTTTTTTCTTCCCCTTTATGTATTAATTTGGAAAAAGAGTCCTAACATATTAGGTACTCGACTTCCAAATTGAGTTTAGACCCTAGTTAGCAATTCGGGGTACGGAGGGGAGTTCGGGCATACGTACGTGAATTATACGAATTCGGTCAAAAATCCGGTCAACCGTTTGTTGTTCGGGTAGTAGTTCGGAACGGCATATGTACGTGTATGTTCGTTTTAAAAATGTGAGTTCGGCATTGAAAATTCGGCCCATATCAAAAGACAATTTATTGTTATATGCTATAGAAATATGGTTTCAAGTAAATATATAAGAAGTTTCTAATGATTTAATCAACAACCAACGAGTAGATCAATGGATTATAGCTTGCATAACAACCTTTTAGGTCATGTGTTGGAAACTCACGGCCTTCACTTTTTAAAAAAGCTTAAAACTAGGTGGGATTTGTACCAACTCACTGATTCAATTAAGCTAACACCTGTCCGAATCGAATTAACAAATTATCCGAGAATTCGAATTATTCGCGATTAATTCGGGTACTCCATAATTCGGGTAGTCCATAATATACGCATATTATCTTCGGGGTTTAAGTAATTCGGCCGATTGGTACGTATACGGGCAGTTCGTTCGGATTCGTGAATTATACACGAATAATTCGCTGAATTACTAACTAGGGTTTAGACTTCCATAAAATTCTAAACACGGTAAATTAAGTTTCCATTTTCCGTTAAATTAAGTTAAGATCTTTTTTAAGCAAAATTTTGTATTGGATGTTTTTGTGTGTGGTTTGGCACAAGTATTGTCCACCTTAGACGGTGTTACTAACGTACAATTAAGTATTTGGTATAAGGAAATTAATTAGATTAAAACTCTCACGGAAGTGTTGTCCACCTTCCTTTTTGTTGACGGTTACTAACGGACGGTTAAATATTTGATGTAAACAAAGTGTAACCCAATTTTTAATATCCCGGCTAATAGAGTTATGTTAAGTGTCTTAACCATAACTTCTACATTAGAAAGGGCCTATCTCGACCAATAAGGAGCGAAAGTTTTATCACCGTTCAACGTGAGAGCTTATTTTGTCAAGGCCTTAAAAGGGGAAGATTTTAGCAACCTCCTACGTGCTAACTCTGTGATAACTTGTCTGTGATAACTTTGTAGAAGTGATTTTAACTTTTTTACTCATATCACAACAGCCTCTTAATGTGGAAAACTTTTCTTTTTCTTTTAATATGAAAACATTAGGAAGATTTTTAATAGAAGAGGAATAACAATGGAAAGCCGACGATGACGAAGAGGAAGATGACTCTGTACGTCCACACATCCACTAAGCTAATGACATAGTTAATTAACCCCAAATCTGTACGTGGATAACCTTGTTAGATCGATAAGACAAGAAACATCTAATAACCACTTTGTATTGGCTTATCATGCCTATTCCTATGCACATGCCAAAAAAATGGTGTTTGGCATGCCAGGTGGCATGCCAAACCATTTGCGCCACTATGGAGAAACCGTTGGGCGATCGAATCCCTAACGAGCGATATTGACAATATCGCTCGAAATTCACTATATCGCTGGCGATATTGTCAATATCGCTCGAAATTCACTATATCACTCGAAATTCACTATATCGCTGCCGATATAATCAATATCGCCGCCGTTCAAGTTTCTGACACCTATAAATACCGCATCTCTACTCCCCCTTCTCAATTCTTCTTCTAAACTCTCCTCAATTCTTCTTCTGAAAAACCACTAAGTTTCTTTAAACTTTTGTTCTAAAACGATTATCTTCAACAGATATGGAGAGAAGAAGAAGAAACAAAAAAGGGAATGTATCTAGTAGTACCTCAGGCACTGGAGCAAATTTTGTTGTGGATACAAATTATGAGTTTAATAATGTTAGACTAGTAGCCGGTGAAGGTGTATTCTCTAATCACCTTTCTGCTAATGAGGGGCGATGTAACGCGATAAATCTAAGAGGTGGATGGACTGAGTTACGTACAATTTTTCAATTACTCCCTCCTGCTGTTTAAGAGAGAGTGAGAAGATATCCTTGGCGACATCTATATCAAATACAACCTAGAAACCACATGACTCAAGGTGTTCAAGTTATATTAGAACGATGGTGGAAGACTACAAACACGTTATTTTTCAAGGACTTTGAATGCGGTAAGTCAGTCTTTTCTAGTAATTTAATTTTTAGATTATGTGTTTTGTTTCATAAAAATCAACAAATTCTAATTATGAATAATTATTGTTAATATGAGTTACACCGATAGATTTATACATGTTAACCGGAATTCCATGCCAAGGGAACTTACTTCCATTTAATAGACAAAAGTGGTTATCAGAAGAAAGATGGAAAGAATTACTTCCTTTATACTCAAATGAATTAGAAGGAAATCCTACACATAGACAAATAAAAGCGTATGGGTTGAAGGTGTCTGGGTTGAAAAGTTTTTTCAGGCAATATGCTGTAAAAATGGGTCAAAACAGGGCCGCTGGTAATCAATATTTGATCCCCGAACATATTGAGGAGCTAGAACGTCTGTTTGTATTGTGGACACTGGGCCAATGTCTGTTTGCAAATGCTAGCTCAGTAGTGTTAATTGGGTTTCTCGAAGCATTAGAAGATTTAGAGCAAGCACCAACATATGATTGGGGGACTGCGATTTTATCAGAGATTTACATTGCCCTAAGTGATAACTCGACGTGTGAGAAAGATAGTTTTAATGCTTTTTGGGGAGTTATGGAGGTAAGAACCAATATTTTTCACATTATGTATTTATTTGTCATTTTCATATGGAAAAGTTATTAACCTCCTGAATGTTATTATTTTCAGTATTGGTGGTATACATATTTCCGTGTTTCAGAACCTTGTCTTAAGAATTATACGAATGTATTTCCGATCACACGGAAGTATGATTCTGAGAATTGGGAAGCTGCACAGATTGAAGATGGTCAACATGTTGGTATTGTTCATAAGATTCAACAGTTGAGTAAAACAAGCCATAACCTTATCTCACAACCATATGAAGCAGTACATGAGTTCCAAGAAGAACTAGGTCAGACAATGGTAGAGTTAAGCCTTATAAGGATGGTGTTATACAACCCTATTTCTGAGAAGGGGGTTTGGTATTATGGTAAAAGACAGCTTCTTTTGTTGCAAAGGAGATCAGTGATAGCTGTCAACCCTTATTTGCGTTCAGATGTTTCAGCAGACGAGTACTTCAAATTGATAAGGGAAGGTCATCGTTGGCAAGAAGATGATGAATTTATCCAGGAGCCGATTGACAGAAATCAGTACCTATCTTGGTTCCATGTTTAAAGCTATTTTCAAGCCAAATATTTCCATGCAACCGCAAAGTTTGGGTCGGATGGATTTCCAAGCTTTAGGTAGGTTGACACTTGACAATGAATTTCTTCCTTCCCAACCTCCACCAGAGACGGGTGACGTATTTGCATATCCTTCTCAAAGTTCATCGTCATACATGCCTCCATTTTCTTGGGAAGTAAAAACTATATCCAACACATCTGGAGAGATTGTTACTTATCCAATTGTTTCTAGTGCACTTACTCGGAGTTATCTATACCTCGGGGTCAATGCTACAGAGTTTGAGTATCAGAACCGATGTAACGATTATGATGCTCTTATTAAGGAAATGCAGAGAATGCACTTGGAACATATGCAAAGTATGAGGGAAAGCATGATGTTTGACATGAGTCCCAGTGTTGGATCTGGTAGGGGATTGAGTCCCAGTGTTAAAGCTGGTAGAGGATTGAGTCCCAATGTTGGAACTGGTAGAGGAATGATTCCAAGTGGAAGTCAGCAAAGTAATCTAAGTCAGCAAAGTGGTCGAAGTCAGCAAAGTCGTCGCAGTCAGCAAAGCTGTGAAAGAAGTGAAAGATTGAGATGTCGTTTTATGGAGGAGGTACCAGAAAGTTCAACCCCAAAAATGGTGTTAGAAAGTCAAGCAGTACATGGTGTTGAAGAAAACATTGGCATGGATACAACTCCTAGACGTATGTTTAGTCATTTGCGACGACATCGACTCAGGTGGTGGTGTGAACATGGAAGTAGTTAGGAAAATGAATCTGTATACCCCAATTGCCTCAACCTCATCAGCACTTCAACCATTCCAGCAACACTATCAACCACACCCATTCCAAGATTTGTATAATGTTCCCATATCCCGAGACTCAACCACCAAGTGAGTCTCAAACCGGCACTTTAACTAGTTTGTTGAACAACTCTATGGATCCAGAAAATGCAGGCAATTGGATCTTTGGTCCGGGAGGTCCGAGAAAAAATGAACAAGGAAACAGACGAGGAAAGAGTAGTTAAAATGTTAAAATGAGTAGTTAATTTTGTTTTTTTCTTTTAAATGAGTAGTTAAAATGTTTTCTTGTAGTTGAAATGTGAAATGTAATTTTTTTTTTTTAGATTAATGGAAACTATCTTTTAAATTTTGTACTAGGAGTCCCTCACTCAAATTCGATTTTGTCACACGAATAGTAAATACAGTCACTGCTCTATGCCTTACTAAGAAGTCATACCACAACCATCAGTGAGTATGCAAATTAGACCATTTTTCTTTGAGTGGGTATGTGGAAATACGCTATCATGATCCACTTCGGTTATGCACTATACATGGTGAAATGAATTTGAAGTTGGGTTGGAATTGTAGCCGTTAGATGAACATCTGATGAGCGATTATCATATTAGCGAGCGATAGTTTGACTGTCGTTGGAGACTCTAAGACCATCGAGCGATTACAAGACCATCGAGCGACCAAGACTCTATCGCTCGCTGGAAACTCTGTCGTGTATGCCTATATGCCAAAAATGACATATTGGCATATGAGTTTGGCAGTTTGGCATACCCATAATGGGTGCATATATGCCAAATATCATGTTTTGGCATGTGCATAGGAAGAGGCCTCAGTACTTCCATTATAAAAATAATAAAAGAAAACAAATATCGGTTTATCTCCGGAGAATCATGCACATACGCAACATTCTTAATCTATTATATTGTGTCAATTTTTAAGTAGTCCTAATCCTAGTTAGTAATTCTCCGAATCATTCCCGAATGATTCGCGAACGTATCCGACCTGGCCGAATCCGAATGATACTTCCGAACTATTTGAACTCCGAACCTAGTTCCCGGATTATATGGACCTCACGAATGATTCACGAACGTATCCAAACTGACCGTATCCGAATGATATTTCCGAACTAGAACTCCCATAGGTAACTCTCTCACCAGAGTTCTGTTGATTGGTTTTTATTTGATTTTGTATATACTTTATATTTAAATACAATTATTCAATTAAAATTTTCTATTGGTAGTTGTTTTGCTTGTTTTTGTCAGTGGTAAAGAGGGAAAGTGAAACATTAATCATCACCTCATGAAACAGTTTTGATCATTTTCAGAATTTCATTGGAGCACTTGGCATGATTGATCGGGGCGGGGGTATGGATTTCAAGTCAGTGTCGATATTCATGCAAATGGTGCATTCTGGTGGAAGGATACAGATGTTAACATACAAGTCAAGATTTGTTATTTACTGCAGTTATTATTTTTTACAGTAATAACTAGCCAATTTTACATGATCCCTTTTCACTTGAAAATCGAGAAGAACTCTCTGTTATGAGAATATTCGCACAACTATCACTAGTATATTTTAGATTTTCAAAACGAGAAAGTTGAAGGAAGTGGGGATTGCAGATTGAATCCCTTATTGTTTTCCTAAAACCTTTAATCATTTACGTTTTTCTCCTTTTCTTTAGGCTGGGGCACATAGATTAAGTGCTTGCAAGTTGGAAACTTGGAATCTGATCCTGCTAACTGTGAAAAGAATGGTTCGTTTAAGAGTGTGCGCTGTGTGCCTATCTAAATCTAAGATGAGTAGCTTAGATTACTACAAAGTTTAAGAAAAGCTAATACTGTAAATCATTTCAGAATATTCCTAGACCCTCTTTAGTTCTCCTGCCAATGGAATTATGAGAACAATAATGAGTGTTTTTTTATTTGAAAATGAAGCGAACGGCAAATATTAAAACCAAGTCGATATCGGTATTGTTATTACTAGCTGGATATACGAAAGATGATTGTAGTTCAATCGGATGTAAAACAAAAAAACTGGTTTCTGCCTAAACATGATCTATCGTTAGCTTAATTAACTTAAAATTAAAGCAAAGTGGAAGAATTTCAAAAGAACATATAAAGTTTGCGTAATACTCCCTTCGTCCCTAATTAGATGAGCTATTTGGTTTTTAGTTTTGTCCACAAATAGATGAGCTATTTCACTAACCAATGAGATATTTCTAAAACTACCCTTTTAATTGATTATTTTTTCTATAAGAAATATGTATAATTTGATAATCATGTTTATATTCGTTGCGTAGATGTTTTAAAATGCTTTTCAACGGTATAAGGTTTATAAAAAACCGTGGTATAGTTTAAGAGATAAATCGTTTCTAAATTTTACTAATTATTGCCCATAAGGGTATAATTGTAAAAAATACTTAAATATACTCCACTTTCCTCCTTGCCTTAAAATTTGTTCAAACTACAAGTAGCTCATCTAATTAGGGACAGAGGGAGTAGAAGTTAAGTACCAAAGATGAGCCAAGGAAGGGAGACAACCACATAGCTAACCTCTAGAAACACTAACAATGAGCTAAAAAGGGGAATGACAGGCAGGTACAGAGTCCTACTTGCATGCATTCCCCATCTTAGACTTGATGGATTTCTCAGTACTCCATATTGGGCCGTCTGGATTCTGGAATATTCTTTTCTTGGATGGGATGATTATCTAATCTATCACGGAGAGGAAATATATCTTGATCATGAAATTAACCATCTGGATGATCACTTCTATATGATGATATCTATACAAAATCATCCAATTATATGGTTTCAAAAGTATAATCATGTCTTATCCACAAAGAACACACTGGTAGTCATTACAGTACATGGTAATTTATGACCCATCAGTAGGAAATAATTTAAAAGAATCTAAACAGTGAAGAGCATAAGAGTATATTCTGGTCCATTTCTGGACAAACCTATCTTCGTACTCATAGAGCCTTGACGGGAAAGAAATGCTAAAGTAACCTAAAAGTTTGGATGATCATTTAGAAATGAATTTTTCTTTCAATTCTTAATTTTTTCTTTTGAGACCATTACTCCAGGAGTCAAGGTCAGCTCAGCTCATCTTACAGTTACCACTGCACAGGTGGTTATTTCCTTGTTTTCAATATCTCATTTGAGCTCTGTAACTTAGTGTCTGGCGATCCACAATCACCCAAATTTGAAACTGCTTTCTGACTCAAACAAAAGTCTAGAGTAACGTATTAGAATGACGAACAAAATTTACTATGAAAACCTGTAGTCTAGGACTCTAGGTATGAGCTTTACTGTACCCCATTTGCAATAGCAGCACATTAGCATCTGAGCCGAAATGGAAATTAGAGTTTCTCCCACACATTTTCCACACGGCGGCTATAGAGCCACTGGCTTTCTTTTTGTTTTCTTTTCAAAACGTGGGTCAGTCACTCCTAGCGCTGCTATTGGCACTAGGAATAGTTAAAAGGAAGCTGGAAAACATAGGGGTATATTCGAAATTTTAAAAAAGGCCAAAAGCAATACGGGATTTTACATATTAACTAGGGGCATTTAAGAAATAATAAAAAACATGACCGTAAATATATAGACGTACTCTTCTCGATACTCTCTTACCTCTGCTAACTGATCCTCTTTGTTTGTCCGTGAAAATCTCCAAATCTTCTTAATACAAAAAAAAAAAAGACACCTTCTTCATACGCTTTCCCCTTTCAAATCTGGAAACACCGAACCCTAAAATCAACAACTCAAGGAAACAAAATCTTTGAAATTTCTCTATTTTAGGTTTTCTGATTATCAACATTTTCATTCCAAATTTTTGGTATTTTCTTGATTATACAGACTAGATTTTGTTTGAATACTAAGTGTGAAAGAAAGAATTGTGAATTAGGGCTTGTTGGTTTTGAATTGAGTTTTTCGAGTATGAGGTTGATCGGTGGAGAAGAACATAAAAGTAATGAACAACCTGAGAATGAAAATGAAAGTAATAATGAACAGGAGGAGTTTACATTAGGATTAGGGTTACCTCATCAATCTACGAGACTTGTTGTTGGATATGCTTTAACTTCCAAGAAAACCAAGAGTTTTTTACAACCAAAGCTTGAAAATCTGGCTAGGTAATCCCTCTAATTCTATTCTCCATTCAATTTCTTTTTAATTTTGTTCACTTCTCTCACACTCATGCACACTTAGTCTCACTCATATACCCACTTTTGTTTTTTGTGCCCAGAAATGTTGGGTAAGATTAAATCTTTCGTTTAAACTATGGGTTTCAATTAGAGATTTGATTAATTGTAATTCTAATAGTTTTCTTTTTTTGGTTCTTTGAATGGGCATAATTTGGGTTACTTGTATATTGTTGTATAACCAAATATAGTTAAATTTTTTAATACAAAAGAACAAAAAGTATATTTCGAGACATTTTCTGACACAAAGATTAGATTTTTCTCCATGGGTTTGTGTTTTTTGATTCTGAGTATTGTAATTTGTAAATCTTAGAAACCCCACAAGATTGAATTTATGCTGCCAGTTGTGGCAATTGTTTTTTTTCTTCTTTTTTTTGACTTATCCTTCCTCACGTGGTATTGTTGTGAGTTGATTACTGTGATGGAATCTGCAATTCATGAATTGGGAATATTCTCATATTCTTGGTATATATGCTTATGAGATTAGAATAGAGATTAAAAGTCAAATTTGGATTATATCTTGTTATTGTTGTTTCAAATAGATTGGTTATTTCTCTCTTCTTGTTTCATTCTTAATCTACTAGTTGTTAATGTTGTATTTGAGAGTTGTATGGTCACTTGTTGGATTGCAGTATGACATGTAACTAATTGTTAGCATGAAAGTGATTGCCATTTGCTTTTCATCTACTATTTTGAAAGACTGTTGCTGTCTTTATACATCTCTTTCAATCTTCTTTACACACAGTATATGCCCTAACGATAAACGCTTGCGTAACTGTAGCGAAGGAACATAGAATACGACGTCAAGAATAGTCGTTTCTGTTGGTTTTATTCGATTATTTTCTTGTACGATACATCTGTATATGGATTTCTCCCTGTGCGGAAAAACTAGTTTCGCTTGAAGGTGATATTGGGTGGTCGTATAGAGTGTTGTGAATTATTATCTCACGGATAAGATTTCATGATTTCGGATGGGCTGAAATTTTTGTGAAGATGAGAAGAATGTCGACCTGTGATATAATAGAGCTTGATTCATTTCAATTTGTGCCTACGGGCATTTTGTATCGTCTGAAACGGTTCAAGAATACATGGAAACTAGTCAAAGGATACTCTATCACTTCTCACAGGAGTATCTCTTCATTGTAGATCGTCTGCACGAATAAGCTGGCAACTGCAGAAATATTTGGTGTTGCCTATGTGCTGGATTTATTGTAAATATTGAGAATCTAGTCAGCGAACCTACCCTTAACGAGGTGTATGCATATGCGTTAATGGAGCTCTCATTCTGTTACCCGAAATTTTAATGTTGTTAATAGTTCTGCACTTCCCTTTTTTTTCCTCTTCTTGTAATTCTGATAACTACAACATGTGATATATTGCATGAAACAGGAACAAAGGTATAGTCTTTGTTGCAATTGATCAAAGCAGGCCACTTTCAGATCAAGGTCCCTTTGACGTTATTTTGCACAAGGTGATCGGATTGGGGTGCTTATTCATCAAATACGGTTCTGTTGTTTCAATTTCAATGAAATGTTTGAAATGACTTTCTCATGTAGAGGTTTAGTTAAACGATCTTGTATGTGTTCTGATATGGTGTGCCATCTTTTTCTTATTTTTTTCAGCTGTTTGGAAAGCAGTGGCGTCAAATTCTTGAGGTTAGTTTCCTGATGTTCACATGTTGGCCTTATCATTTACTTCTGAACGAAACTTAGTCATGTTTAGTCATTCTATTTGTATGGTAAACCTTTTTTTTTTTTTTTTTTAAATTTCCTCAATTATGTCATTAGTAAGTTATGGTGGTGATCGTACATGCAGTGACAAGGATTGATCAATAGCATGAAACATATGTCTTCTAACATAATTTGCAGAGTGCTCTTTCCTCTGCAATGAATCATGATCAGATAGTTGAGGTTGGAGCCTCGAGATTTCTGAATGAGGATTTCATCTTACCTGCTAGTATAGTTGACCTCTTCATGCGTTCACTAAGTAATTCTTTGACTTGGAAAGCATTTAAGGGTTGGTTTTTATAAGATACGCAGATGATGTTCGGTTATACCTTTTTAGATTTGTATGTGTTAAAAAATTTGATTGTTGATGTCAGTTTTACCTATGATCTTCTTTTATGAGCTTACATGGTGAAATTTCTTACTTATTCAGTCATTTTAAACCGAAGGATTTATGTTTCATGTACGTGGTTACAAAAGCAAAATATTGAATCAGCCACATCCTTAATTTTCTAGTCTGTTCTAATGATGCATGAGATCATCATGCTAGAGAGATAGACATCTGTTTTCGGGATTCGTGTAGTTATTCATGGAGGCTGCACAAAATACCCATTGTTTGATGAAAGAAAAGCCATACATGAATTTTAACCCCGCCCGTCCTAGCCTACCCAAGACTACAACGAGGCGATCTTAGAAGTTAGAGTAATTTGTGATATTCGTGCTGGTAGTCCAATGTTAAGGCTAAGTGTCAGATTAGCTCACCGAAACTTATGATTGTATTTTCATCAGCTTCTACGAAGTTTTACATATCGCCATATCGGGCTATAGTAGTCACCTAGTATGTCCTCAGTTACTTTCACGTGGTATTGAAAAGCACATGAAGAGGCACCAAATGATATATTCTCATTCGTAGGGTCTATATCCTTGCTGAAAAATATATAGAACGTGAGGAATAAATTGCATGATTTTTTTTTCCCACTAGAAGGAAAAATGGAGGTTGTCAACCCTACATTTAACTGCCAATCTGCTAGCGTCATGGTGTGCTTCTGTAATTGTTAACTGTGCTGATGCAGTTACTATCTATTTTGTTTGTGGGGCTTCTTGGACGGCAAAGTTTTGGGATGTCCTCTGGATTGTAGTAGCCAAGAATCAGTAACAGATGAACATAATAATAGTTGGTTTCCACATCCTTCTTGTTTTTCATTCACTTGGTGACTTTGTCCCTTTGCTTGTTGCTTAACAGCTAAATATGGTCCCTCTGAGCAGTAAAACATCATTTATAGATACAATTTGGTTTGACTGTGCATAGGAAGACACCAACCCCCAAATAAGTAACACTGTATCAGATGTTAATGGAAATTTGTACTATATATGACAAACAAATTTCCTTATTGTATAAGTTACTTCTCTTCATTGATACATGTCTGAAGAAAATAGAGAGAGATCTGTACAACATGAAAGCCTGCGTTAAACAAATCCAGAGTGAAAAATAAGCATTAAATCAGATAGACAGTTGGAAGAAGATGGCACTGGAAAGTAGAGACCAGTTAATCACAACCAATAACCAATGGTAGAGCTCTTGGGAAGCCACTCAATTGAATACTTATACACTTAGAACGATGCCTTGTGGTTATGTTGCTTCTAAACACACTTGTTTCCTTCTTGGTTGTCGAAATCACCTTTTATGGTAAACCTTCTTTGAATAGATTGTTCCCCTTCTCAAGGTACTGGAATGATTTTCTAAGTGTCAAGCAAATTGAGAACAACTTTATAAGTAGCATTTACATGTCCACCCTCAAACTTTTTCTGATGCCAGCTGTTTTTACTCTTTGTAGGACTACCGGGAAAAGTATCCAGAAGTTACAGTTCTTGATCCTCCCAGTGCCATAAAAAATGTTAGCAACCGCCAGTCCATGCTTCAGGATGTGACCAATATAAACTTGTGTGATTGTCATGGTAATTTCTATTGTACTCCTAGACAATTAAGGCATCTGGAGAAGAAAGTTTTTAGCTGATGGCGAATCACCCTACAAAAGATTTTGTTATCGTATTTCCATGTGTGTAAATTCTGGACAGATTTGATAGCCTAAGTTCGTAAAATTTACATCTGTGTACATGCTGATGCTTAAAACGTACATATTCTTTTGTAGGAAAAGTGGGTGTTCCAAAGCAGTTAGTTATCACAGAAGATCCATTATCGATTCCTGATGCTGTTACCGAAGCAGGATTGGTATTACCATTAGGTAAGGTCGTAGTGCGTCTGTTGTATCCGTCATTTTTCATATGGTTTGTTCAATGGCTAAAGCATCAGGACTGAGAGATGTTGTTATACTTATAACAGTTATGGCCAAGGAACACATGTTAAAGATAAATAACATAATTTTGTATGTTATGCTAAATTTAAAACCAACAGTGCATGCATGTGTTAAACTAGCCTATGTTAAATGTGATGGTGGTATATCTCATTCTGAACCTACACCATGTTTCAGATGTGCGAAGCAACCATTCAAACTTTCCTTTTCATGTATCTTTCTATGATTGCCCTTAATTGAGTAACTTGTTGTGCTTTTTTGTTTATGTTTCAGTGTCAAAACCACTAATTGTTGATGGTAGTGCAAAGTCACATCAATTATCACTTGCATACGATCAACTATCTCTATCAAAACTTGATCCTCCCTTGGTTCTGCAGGAGTTCGTTAACCATGGTATGACATATAACCCCGTGTAGGTATCGCTTGCGTCTGAAATTTGTTATGGTCAATGCTAGGATTCTTCCTTTACTTTTCTGGTTGCAGGAGGTGTTGTCTTCAAGGTTTATATTGTTGGGGAAGCTATAAAGGTTGTGCGGCGTTTCTCTCTTCCCGACATCAATAAACTTGAGCTCTTAAACAATGCTGGTGTGTTTCGTTTTCCAAGGGTATCTTGTGCCGCTGCTTCTGCAGATGATGCAGATCTGGACCCTGGTGTTGCTGGTGAGTGTTTATCATGTTAGAACTAGGAGTATCAGTAATTCGTTGTCTTGGAAAATTTTGATTCATATGAAATCCTTCCACATTCTATAATTAGAGATTCATCCATGTTATCCTTAATCTCAGAGCTTCCTCCTCGACCTTTACTTGAGAAGCTGTCAAGGGAGCTGCGTCAACGGCTGGTATTTTCCATCTTCATGTTTCTTAACTATAGTGTTTCTTCTCTTCCCATTTTATAAAATAATAAATTTTTCTTCCCATTTCCATGAGCATGATTCATATATACTTTGATTGTGTAGGGTCTCCAACTGTTCAACATAGATATGATTCGAGAGCATGGAACCAGAGACCATTTCTACGTGATTGATATTAACTACTTTCCTGGCAAGTGGAACTTTTTCTTAATTGATATTCTAAATATTCCTTAACAGCTGTAGGCTTGCGAGAATATGAAGGTTTGCTTCTTTTAAGACGCCTTTGAACTCTCTTATCAGGTTATGGGAAAATGCCAGAATACGAGCACGTGTTTACTGATTTCCTGCTGAGCCTGATGGAGAAGAAGTACAAGGACTACCCTGGTAATAAGTAGTTTTGAAGAGTTTTCAAGTGGAAAAGAAGTAAAAGAAAAGAAAAAAAGTTAAGAAAGAAAAATGATCATATGGGCGCAAATCTACAACAAAATTGACATTTGTCATGTCTCCCCAAAAAAAAATAGTTTTGGGGCCATCATGTGTACAGCAGCGTGTTCACGAGGATCTAGTGGTTGCAGCTGAATGGTGGATAGAACGGTCTCAATATTAACATCTGTAATTACTGACTGGCATGATGTGCCACAAGCTTCTCTCGTCTATTTCTCTCTTGCTAGCTGTGCTGATCTTATTCCTCTGTTACGTTTTCATATCCTTTTGTTTGTGGTGGTGTTGGAGCTACTGCTAATGGTGGTGGTCTTAGCTGCAAAAAGAGAACATTACATTTTTCAACTTAACTTATGTGAAGTTGTTTCTAGTGTACTGGACACCTGTTAAACAGATCTTTTGATTGCCTGCATTCTTATACAGAATTTTCTACTTTTTCATAGAAATAATTTGTGTTGATTTTATATTTGGACTTCTTATTTGTCAAAGAATTGCTTGTTACACTTATTTCCTTATTATACTGTTCCCCAAGTCATATAGAAGGGTTTAAACTCTCTGATTGACTAAATCAGCTTTTTGTGCGGAAATTACTGCTAGAGCATTTTTTTGAACTAGCAGTGTTTGCGGCCGTTGGATGGAAGAAATGTGATGTCAGCAGAAGACAAAAAACATGCAATGACGTCACATTCACAGGATCTAATGGTTAGAATCGCTGCTAGAGCAAACTCGTTCCCTGTGCGGGGTTGTAAAACATCCTAGCAATGGAAATTAACAACCTTTGCAGGTTAAATTGCACGTTTCCCTATAGTACATTGATTATCTTTTGGAGGTTCTTAAAATGTGTACCTCTCTGGAATACACCACTTGCCCAACTAATTTTATTTTATTTTTAGATTTTGACACATTCAGCTGGGATCTGGGTTGCACGGACGCGTAGACGCGGACACTACAAAATTCTCAAAAAACTAGGACGCGGACACGTATATACATATTTTATTTATATATTATTTATATATACAATTATGTATTTATACAGCAAAGTCAAGTGTTTCGATCATAAAAATTAGAAAATAATACTACATGTGTATAAATTTCAAAAGAAAAGGAAAGATCGTTTGTTTATACACGCCGAAGGTCAAGCAATCAATCACTATTAAACACATGGCGCAATCAAATTGCATTCTTAGAACTACACATGCCCATCCAAGGGTATATGTGATGTATTTCCAATTACAAAACCCTAATAAAGACTTAAATGATTGATCTAAATGTTTGTCTTTCTTCATTTAGTTAATAATAATAAAAATAAAGGAAGAAGTTTAAATGAAAATGGAAAAAATTGCTTCAAACCCAAGTCATCGGTGCGTCCAAAAAGGACGCGCGCGGGATGCGTATTTGGTGTGTCGGACACGCGTCCTGCGTCCGACGTGAGTCGGACGCGGACACGACTCCAAAAACGGAGCGTCCGTGCAACCCAGGCTGGGATTAAAGGGCCCCACCCAAAAAAAGGAAAAAAGAAAGAAAGAAAGGAAAACAAACTGGCAAAGAACCAGAAACTACACACTGCTAAATCCTATAGTAAATCTTCTGATTGGCATCCTCAGCCAAAATCCACACCCAGAAAATTAGGGTCGAGCAGTTCATAAGAAGAATGACAATATAACCCAACAATCCAATCCACGGCTCTATTGGTTTCACGGTAAACATGGACGATCTTCACCCACTCAAAGTTTTCTAACAACTGACAAATATATTTCCAAATATAGAAGACATTCCAAGGGGGATCAGGATTCTTACTATTCAACAGAACCACAACAACCATAAAATCCAGACCAATATGTATCCTTCTACACCCACCATCCAGGGCCATAATAAGACCAGCCTCCACCCCTTGTAATTCATGACCCAAAATAGAGATAAGCGGAGAAGACCCGGCTATAGTAGCTAAACAAGTACCATGCACATCCCTAAGAATGGCCCCAAAACCACCAATACTGTCACCCAGAGAGCCATCAGAGTTTAACATGAGAGCATTCTCCTCAGGTTTGAGCCAAGTACACTGAACCACAGTCCTAAGTAAGAAGGAACATGAGATATTCCAAATATGAAAGAAGTATCTGGAGAAAGGATTATCCTTAGTCTCAAGATTGTGAGCTGCTATTTTAACTTAACATCATTCATAATCTCCCAACTAACAGAGTCAGAGTTCTGTAGTTTGTTTCTAAAAGTCCTGGCATTTCCTTCCATATGTGGTAAATATAACTGTTAAAGGTAAGTTTTCGGATAATAGAGATAATACTCTTACCTTTAAATTGCTCAATGCACCATTTAACCTCCTCATGCCAGCAAGTTCTTTGACCAGTGACAAAGCCCATCTTTACCAGCAACCCATGCCAAACTTGTGAAGAAAAAGGACAAGAATGGAAGAGATGTTCTTCATTATCAAAACCCTGATTACAAAGCACACAAGTAGCACTAACATCCATACCCCATTTTAACAATCTACTCTTAGTCTTCAACCTCCCATGAAGGGTCATCCAGGTAATAAAGGAATGCTTAAGAATATGATGTTTAAACCAAACCATACCATGCAAAATATTAGAATCCAAAGAAGGAACAAGAGCCTTGTAGGTATCTTTCACAGTATATTTACCAGAAGAACTAGCAGACCAAATAACCTTGTTAGGCTCAGAATTATCAACACACACTTGTCCAATGGCGAATAATACTAGCTTCAAAGATATCATCAAAATAAGGGAGATTCCATCCTTCTTCAGTGATGTACTGTTATAGCCTAACCCTATATTTAGCCCTGTTTAATTATGAGTGTTAAGGGGCACCCTGTTGTTAGCCCTTATCTTTACTCCGGTACCTTAGTTTAATTACTCACATGCTTTACGTGAGTAGCTGAGATACTTAAGCTAGCCTTCCTCCCTTGTACGGCTTATGCATTATTGAATACTAATCTTATCTTCTCTGAGCTTTCTTTACTCTCTTCTTCCTCCTTCTTCTTCTAGATCTCATTTATTCTTCTATAATTTCTTCTCCTGAATGCATTTGTAGTAAATCCACTACAAGTGGTATCAGAGAAGTCGATTCTCCGGCTGCCGAATGGTTACGATGAATGAGTTATCAAAAAAAATTTGATGAAATGATTAAGACCATGGAAGACTTGTCCAAAACTCAGCAAGATATGAAGTCTATGCAAAATAAGACAGTTGAGGATTTACTAGAGAAACATCAACAAGCTCAAAAGCAGTGTCAGCTCGAATTTATGAAGTTTTTGGACACAAGGATACCCATCAACAACAACAATCCATTCCAAACTGACCCATCTTCTGGTATCCTAGGCCACACACCAGTCAATCCATCATCGTCACACACATGTGAAATTCCTACTACTCAACCTTGATTTTTCATTGGTACTCATGATCCTAACTTTCAACAACATAAACCAAAAGTGGATTTTCCAAAGTTCGATGGTACTAATCCTAGATCTTGGATCCATAAGTGTAATAATTTTTTTCTGCTTCATAACTTACCTGATGATGTTAAAGTTAATATGGCTTCAATGTATCAAGAAGGAAGGGTTGATATATGGTTCCATGACTATCAAGAGAGTAAGATAGTGGTAGTATGGGATGAATTTGTTAGAGATGTCTGCCTTAGGTTCCAAGAGTTAGGACATGATGATATCGTTGGGGAATTCAATAAACTAAGCCAAATGGGTACTGTTAACGAGTATCAAGAGCTTTTTGAAGAGTTAAAAGCCTTGATGTTAGCAAAAAATCGCCATCTCTCAGAAGAGTACTTCACTTACAGCTTCATTAGTGGACTTAAGGAAGAATTAAGGCTCTATGTGTTGATGTTTGCTCCTAAAACTCTTTCTCATGCCATTTTCCTAGCTCGAATGCAAGAGGATTTACTAGAAACTGCTGCTAAGAAGAGGTTCCAACCTAGACCTCCACCAGTCCAAATCCCTTCTAACAATACTAATAAAAGCTACACTTCTTCATCTACAAGCCCAAGACCCTACAGTAAAGAAACTACTCCTACTCACTCCAGTTATGCTACCCAACTCCCACCCATTAAAAAGCTGACTTATGCTGAAATGAGAGCCAGAAAAGAGAAAAATCTTTGTTACAATTGTGATGAAGTTTTCCAGAGGGGACATAAGTATGCTAAACAATAGTTATTCATGTTAGCTACTGAGGATGAAGATTCAACTTCTATGGAAAACTCTTCACCATCTGACTCACCCAATTGGCAGGATGTTGAAGAAGAGGTGGAGATTTATGTTCATGCTTTGTCTTGTAATGTATCCCACTCCACTATTAAAATTAAAGGATAAGTTAAGAAAACTTCTTTAAACATTCTGATTGACAGTGGGATCACCCACAGTTTCTTGGATCCATTAGCTGCTAAGAAATGTGGACCTTACATAGAACCAACATCTACCTTACTAGTAGCTGTAGCTGATGGAAATAAATTACTTAGTGAGGACAGATGTCCTGGATTCCAGTGGGAAATGCAAGGACATGAATTTTATTTTGATATGAGGTTATTGTCCTTGGGGGGCTGTGACATGGTTCTAGGTGTTGATTGGATGAGAGAGGTTAGTCATGTGAACTTTGACTTTAACAAGTTATTGGTTTCCTTTATGAGGGATGGTGTGAAAATTGAGTTACAAGGACATCCTGATGCTGGAAAGATATCAATGATTTCTGGGAAGGATCTACATTAATATTCCAAGGCAAATGATCATGGAATTATTGGTCATCTTTACAGCATTTCAGTTGTTTCCCCAGTTAACCAGCAACCTACTCCTGCACCAATTTCCAACCTACTTGAGTCTTTTTCCACTATTTTTCAAGAGGCAACTACCTTACCACCTTCAAGATCTCATGACCACCATATTCCATTGCAGCCCTTAGCTACACCACTTAATCAAAGACCTTATAAAATTCCTTATGTTCAAAAGGAAATTGTAGAAAAATTGGTGCAAGAGATGCTAACTGCTGGAGTAATCCAACCTAGTCACAGTCCATTTTCTTCACCCATACTTTTGGTGAAGAAGAAAGATGGTAGTTGGAGGCTTTGTGTAGACTATAGGAAGCTCAATGACTTAACCATCAAGAATAAATATCATATTCCATTTATTGATGAGTTATTTGATGAGCTCAAGGGTGCAACTATATTTTCCAAGATTGATCTAAGGGCAGGTTACTTCCAAATTAGAATCTTCCCCGCTGATGTACAAAAAACAGCTTTTAAGACTCATCAATGGCATTTTGAGTTCCTAATCATGCCATTTGGGCTCACTAATACAACAACCACCTTCCAAGCCCTTATGAATGATGTGTTCAAGCGATACTTAAGGAAATTCATCTTGGTATTTTTTGATGATATTCTCATCTACAGTCCTGAGATGGACACTCATTTGAAGCATTTACAGCTCACTCTAGCCATGTTACAAAAACACTCATTGTATGCCAAGATGAGTAAATGCTCCTTTGGACAATCACATATAGAATATTTGGGTCATATTATATCTGGAGAAGGAGTTGTTGCTGACCCAGAGAAGATAACTTGCATGGTTCAATGGCCAGTTCCAACTTGCATCAAAAACTTGAGAGGCTTCTTAGGTCTTACTGGGTATTACAGGAAGTCTGTTATAAATTATGGTCTTATTTGTAAACCATTGACTGAACTGCTCAAGAAAAACAGTTTCTCTTGGAATTCCACTACTCAATCTACATTTGAAGCTCTAAAATCAGCTATCACCAGCACTCCAGTTTTGGATGTACCAGACTTTTCAAAACCTTTTCAACTAGAAACTGATGCTTGTGATACAGGGGTTGGAGCTGTACTTATGCAAGAACATAGGCTTATTGCCTTCTTCAGCAAAGGAATGGGTGCAAGGTTTTTGGCTCATTAAACTTATGAAAAATAATTATTGGCCATTGTCATGGCAGTAACCAAGTGGAAGGCTTACCTTCTTGGAACTCACTTCACCATCTACACAGACCATCAGAGAATCAATATTTTTTTGGAGCAAAGGATGCACACTATGCTACGATAAAAGTGGCTGACCAAACTGCTAGGTTATGACTATGAGTTATGTTATAAAAAAGGAGCAGATAACAGGGTTACTGATACCTTGTCAAGAATTCCACACCAAACAACTACTCAAATTACATGCCATAGTCTAACACAACTTCAACCTGCCTGGTTTGCTGAGGTTGCTAACAGTTGTGAGGGTGAGAAAATGGCTCAAGATCTCATTCCTCAATTGTTGATATCCCCAACTGGTACCCTACATTATTCTTACTCTCAAGGGATTCTCAGATTCAAGGACATGATTTATGTGGGAAAACAGAGTTCCTTGAGGAAACATATCTTAGTTGCAGTTCATTCTTCCTCAGTTGGAGGACATTCTGGCCAACATGCAAGCTACCAGAGATCTAAGAGTTTCTTCTTTTGGGTTGGCCTTAAAAAAGACTTGGTCTAGTATATTCAAGAATGTGATACTTGTCAACAACATAAAATCTCTGACACTTCTCATGGAGGGCTCCGGCAACCTCTACCTGTTCCAGACCAAGCTTGGCAATATATCAGTATGGATTTTATCACTAGGTTGCCTAAGTCTGAAGGAAGAGAAGTTATTCTAGTAGTTGTATATAAATTCACTAAGTACAACCACTTCATTGCCATCAGTCACCCCTTCACTGCTTCTTCCATTGCTAAGATATTCTTGACAACCATCTATAAACTCTATGGACTTCCTCATTCAATTGTATCTGACAGAGCCAGCGTATTCTTGAGCAACTTCTGGAAAGAACTATTCTCCAAGCTTGGAACTGCATTACATATGAGCACAACATATCAACCCCAGTCTGATGGCCAAATAGAATGGGTGAATGCCTGCCTTGAAGCTTATCTCAGGTGTATGACAAGTTATAAACCCACTAAATGGGTTAGTTGGCTGCCCATGGCTTAGTGGTGGTTCAATACTACTTACCACACCAGCCTTAAGATGACACCATTCCAACCACTTTATGGCTACTGCGCTCACCAGTTTGGTCTCTCATATCCACCAGCTAGCAATGCTGCAGTTGACAACTATTTAAAATAAAGACAAACAATGGGGGTTCTTCTCAAATCTACACCAGAAGAGGCACAACATCACATGAAGCAACAAGCCGACAAGAACATAATCGAAAGAGAGTTCAAGGAAGAAGATTGGGTTTATATTCATCTTCAACCTTATCGCCAAACTTCTGTCCAGCTACGCAGGGGTCTTAAGCTATCTGCAAGGTTCTTTGGACCTTACAAGATGCTATCCAAAATAGGTAAAGTTGCGTATCGTCTTGATCTTCCAGCCACTTCAAGAATTCACCCAGTTTTCCATGTTTCACAACTCAAGTTGAAGCTAGGTGAAGGGTTGCTTCCACAAACGACTCTGCCTTCCATCGAATCTGCTGGCTCGCTGAAGGTCACTCCATTAGATATGCTCGTCTCTTTCCTGGCAAGAAAAAATAAGCAAACTATGAATCAAGTTTTGGTACATTGGGAAAATTCCACTACAGCTGAAGCTACTTGGGAGGACTCTGATTTCATGAAGCACCAGTTCCCAAAACTGATTCTTGAGGACAAGAATCTCTAAAGGAGGCGGCATTTGTTATAGCCTAACCCTATATCTAGCCTTGTTTAGTTATGAGTGTTAAGGGAACCCTGTTGTTAGCCCTTATCTTTACTCCGGTGCCTTAATTTAATTACTCACATGCTTTACGTGAGTAGCTGAGATACTTAAGCTAGCCTTCCTCCCTTGTACGGCTTATGCATTATTGAATACTAATCTTATCTTCTCTCTGAGCTTCTTTACTCTCTTCTTCCTCCTTCTTCTTCTAGATCTCCTTTATTCTTCTATAATCTCTTCTCCTGAATGCATTTGTAGTAAATACACTACATGTACTCAGCAGCCTTACAATTTCTGCCAATAAAAAGAGAGTCTATAGTTTCCATAGGAATCCAGTCCATAAGAGGCCCATGAGGATGCCAAGTATCAGTAAGAAAATTAGTGGACTTTCCATCCCCAATGGAAATTCTGAGATATTTAGCAGCAGTTTCTCTTTGACTAAGGATATGTCTCCAACTCCAAGAGGCATCTTGGGGGCATTTCATTTCCCATAAATTCTTATCCTTAACCAAGTTTAGTTTAACCTAGTTAGTCCAAATCGTCTCCTTATTGGAAATTAATTCCCAAACATGCCTAAGACCAGTAGCTGCATTTGTAGATTGTAAGTTTCTAACTCCTAAACCAAATTCTTTATAAGTAGTACACACTTGGTCCCAACTGATGGGATGACTTTCCTTCTTATCAAAGTCAGCACTAGCCCATAAAAATTTCTTGAAGATAGAATTTAAGCACTTAATAACATTCCTTGGAAGAATAAAACAAGAGAGCCAGTAAAAAACCATACCATGTAACACATGTTTAATTAACATTAATCTTCCCCCATAAGAGAGATGTCTAGACTTCAAAGATTTAATTATGCTTGTAACTTTATCAATTAGAGGAATACAATCTTTAAAGGTCAATCTAGTGGATAAAAAAGGAAGCCCCAAATACCTCACAGGAAGATCACCAACTCCACAATTCAGACATGCTATAATATTCTGAATAGTAACCTCAGTAACTGCTGAATGAAAGAGAGAAGATTTCTCCGTGCTGATTTCCAAGCCAGTATAAGTACTGAACTGCTATAGCGGTGTATTTAAGGAAGATGTAGATTTGAAGTCCCCATTGAAAAAAACAAGCACATCATCCGCAAAACATAAATGAGTAAAGGAAGTATTTTTGCATTTAGGGTGAAAACCAAAGTCCCCAGACTGCACCCGATTCTTCAAACACACACTTAAAATTTCCATCACCATAACAAAGAGATAGGGGGACAGGGGACACCCTTGTCTCAAACCTCTCTTGGATCCAAAAAACCCATACGCAGAGCCATTTATTATAATAAAAAATCTGGTTGTAGATGTGCAACAATAAATCCATTGAATAAAAGAGGGAGGGAAACCAAACTTTTTCAGAGCAAGAATAACAGCTTCCCAACTCACTGAATCATAAGCTTTTTTAATATCGATCTTTAAAGCACATCTAGAAAACCCTCCTTTTCTATGGTAATTCCTAAGAATCTCATGAGCAACCAAAACGTTGTCCTGAATTGCTCTACCAGAATTGAAAGCTGATTGGTTAAGACTAATAATAGAGGCTAAAACATTCTTCATTCTCAAAGCACACTTATATAAGACATTGTAACAGGAAATGGGTCTAAAATCCAAGATGGAATTATGATTAACTTTCTTAGCAACTAAGGTAATAAAAGTACTGTTAATTTCTTTAAGCATTTTACCTTTGTTGAAGAAATTGAGAATGGAAGCAGTAAAATCTTCTCCAACTATACTCCAGCAAGATTTAAAGAACCAACTGGAAAACCTGTCAGGCCATGGGGCTTTGTTAGAATCTATAGAAGAAAGAGAAACAATCACCTCATCTCTTGTAATAGGTCTCTCAAGCAATTCTATATCAGCATCAATTAAAATATTTGCAAATTGAAAGTCCTTTAAACCAGGAGCTTCTTCAATAAAATGACTAGAAGAATTATCAAATAAAGAAGAGAAAAAGTCCACACTTTCCTTGGTTATATCCTTATTTCTTCTTGGAGCAGAACATTGTCTCTAGACATCAGGGTCAGGATGTTATTCCTTGAGGATCTCTCTTTAATAGTTCTATGGAAAAACTGGGCATTAAAATCACCTAAGTCCATCCATTGAACCCTAGACTTTTGTTTAGCAATAGACTCCTCATATCTGGCTACTTTAACAAAATGCTGAACAACAATCTTCTCTCTACAAGCAGATTCAGTACATAAGGGATGTTGTTGGACATGCTTTTGAATAGTCTTCATCTCAGAATTTTCCTGATCAACCTGAATAGGGACATTCTTAAATCTTTCCTTCTTTCAAGAAATAATAGCTCTTTTCACATTCTTAAGCTTAGTGACAAAGATAAACATGGGGTTCCCTCTGACAGACACATTCCAAGCTCTACTAACCAACTCCTTAAACTCAGCCTCTTCAGTCATAAAATTAAAAAATTTGAAGAGAGGAGGACCATGAGCTCTATTCTCAAAAATGGTAGTAAGGATAGGAGAATGATCTGAAATACTTGCTTCTAAGAATTCTGTCTTTGAATCTTGAAAACATTGAATCCATTCTAAATTCACTAAAGATCTATCAAGCTTAGACATAATTCTACTCTCATCCACATGCCCATTAGTCCAAGTATAGAAACAACCAGAGCAAGGAAGATCAAACAAATGGCTATCTTGACAACAATTCCAGAAATCTAAATAGTTTTGAAGAGAAATGATCCCACCAATCTTTTCATTAGGGAATAAAATAGAATTAAAATCACCAAAAAGGGCTAAAGGTCTTTCAATATCAGTAGAAAATATCTGAATATCAGACCACAACTGCTTCCTAACCACTGCATCATTACTACCATACATAACTCCAATTAAGAACCTCAACTATCTTCTAGTTATTACCTCATCAAAAATAACTTGAGCAGACGAAAAGATAACATTTAAAGAAACCTCCTCAGGATCCCAGCCTAGCCATATTATACCAGAATCATCCTGATCATAGTTGTCAACAAGATTCCATGAAGACATACTAGATCTTCTTATTCTATCTTTATTGTGACTCTGAACGTGAGCCTCCATAATACCTATAATAGATAACTTATTTAACCTAATTAAATTCTTTATTTCAGACTGCTTAAGGGGATCATTCAATCCCCTTATATTCCAATCTCCAATTTTAAACATCATTATTAACAAGGAGTTTTGGTTTCTTACCCCTTGCAGATTTCTTTAAATCTGTCCCTTTTGATGCAAGTTCCCTGAAGTATTATGAGTTCTCTTCTGAAAATGCAATCTAGCACTAGCACCACCAATCAAGAAAGAACCAAAAGTGCCCTCTCCAAAGATATTTGGGTCACAATTTTCTAAACTTTTGTTCTGACTTGGTTGACCCATAAGTTCTTTAGAAGGGCCAGGATCATCAATCATATCCATAGAACCATCCTGAAGAGCTTCAAAGGCATTTTTAAAGGAATGACAAAAGGACCTTGATTAGTTCCCACAATAGCAGGGGAAGAAATAACCACCAGACTTCTTTTTTCATTACTGTTGAGCACCTGAACTGGAGTTTCACCATTATCAGCTGAAGCACCAACCGTAGTAGAATCATTAATACTAGCTGAGACACTCCCCTTAGTAGAGTCTTCAATTATCACAGTATGATCACATCCTCTTCCATTGCATCATCATGCCTACGAGCATCTTGGGTCTTGTATTGTCCTCCCCTTTTATCTTGTCTAGAGCCTTTAACAATCCATTCAGATTTCTGCTGAATTCCCTCTTGAGTCTTCTTTTTTACCTCAGGAATTACATGAATAACATGTGGACATCTGGTTGCAGTATTGCCAAATGTTTTACAAGTCTGGAATTTTGGTGGTTTCCAAGTATATTCAACAGTCACCTTTAAAGCCTCCTTCCCATCGATAACCACTGGGATTTCAGTAGGATAATCAAACTCTGTATCAATCTCCACATAGACCTTTGCAAACTCATCCTAGATCTCTCAAATGTCTTCTTGTAAGTGAGAATGGGAATACCTAGAAAACTTGCAATCATACCAATCCCCTTAGGATTCCACATGAATAAAGGAATTTTCCTCAATGATACCCAAATTGGAACAGTTTTAATCTCCTCCATGTCTTTCTCAGCCTTAGGGGACCAAGGTCTAATCATAAACAATCTATTTGCAAGATACATATGACTATTCTCCAGAACAACCTGTCTATCTTCAGGTAAAGCAAAATCAAACACAAAAGTAGTATCACCGAGTAAAGTCATATGAACATCACCCTTTAAACGCCAGATTCTCAATAAGGTGTTCTTAACAAAATTGATGGATAGTCGACGACTCACAAAACCACCAATCACAAGATCCTCACAACGTTTAATATCATCCTTAAAATCTGAAAGGGATACAATAATAGCTTTCTTACCATTAAACATCTGAGGAGCTTTATAGTCCGTAGCACTTTCCTTTGGAAAATGATGAAAACCACTTTCCTTGGTCAGCATAGAAACCCAACTCGCAGAAGAGCCGATCTAAAATCCTTAGACACGGATGTCGTAGCAGCAGGAAGAGATCCATTGAGAAAAGAAAACTCTGGAATATCAACCTTCTTAACAGAATCAAACTTAAACCCTCCATTAGAAGAACCCTCTACCACCATGGGAGAAGGTGGTAGAGGAGGAGAAGAAATAGAAGGATTAGCGACACCACCAGAGGGCGGTGCCATGGAAGCAACGGGAGAAACTAAAGAAGAAAAAAGTCAAAAACCTAATTGCCTTGGTCAAAAGAGAACGGCCAAGGTCAAACTAATTATTTGCTTACTTGCCCAACTAATCGTTTGGAGGTTTTTAACAGAAACTGAATTACAAGTCTTTGTACTGAAATGGTGACAATGTCGAAACAAAATTGTGGGATAAAGTGGGAACCATGCTGGGGCCTCCATTAGTGAATGAGAACAGTTTTTAGGTCTGACCACGAAGTCTTACCTTGAAAAGGGTCAAACTTGGCAATGCAGTTTTGTAAGGGATTGGATTCCCATTGGAGCACATAACTTTGTCTACTCATCAGAACAGCTCTCAATCAAGTGAGCTGCCCTTCTTATCCTTTGATACATTGGCCATAAAATGTGTTTTTCTTGTTAAGTGTGGCAAGGTGTTTGCTGGGTGTATAACTCCCGTGTTTTCTATGTGCATCATAGAACAAGGAAATGCATCTGGTCACTGCAATCCGCTTTCCTATGGTTTATTGGTCAAAACAACACACACAACTTCTACAAGTGAGAAACTTTAAACGTCAAGAACACCATGAGATCAGGTAACGCATAAATAAGTTTCAAATTCAAACCCCATTTTACAACTCAGAGAACTCGAATAATTTGAACTAAGAAATCAGCGTGAAAATGATAATGATGAAACCATTGAATTGACATAATGCGATGCTACACTACTCTAATGTGTAAACTAATTTGTTGCAACTCTCATCCTTCACATCATGCTGCATACAACACTTTGTTGTACTATTACTCCCCCCTGACAAGTCTTCGTGATCCCATTGCATGTAGAGATTAGTTTATGGAGAAACGATCTTCTTTCTGATTCTATTAGAACGGCGAACTGGAGTCGCCACTTCATCTCCATAACCCTTCAAAACACAACAAAAGAGAACAGAAAAGGGAAGTATGTTAGTTAGTACTGTTATGTTTAGTTCCTGAAATGAAATTATCAGCACATACACAAAAGCATCAGAATGTGTAGCATACTAACATGTTTATTGTGGAGTTTCTCATATGTAGTAAAACTTCCATAAGAAACAGATCCAGCTGAGTAATTTGATGACGATTCAACATCGAGGTTTCTACTAATTGGACGACCATTGCTGCTTTGCACTTCATTCTCTCGCTCAGATTCCCTGTCCTTGCAAGATGAGCTGTTCTGGAAGTCACTGCTCATACCTGATGGACCTGAATGTCCTGCCACCATCTCTTCCTCAATTTCCCAGTTTTGAGAACAAAACCTTTCAATTTGTGGCCTTTTACTGTCAATACTAGTTGATGTTGAACTAGAAACCAACTTTTTTGGCTGCAATGTTTCTACAGGCTCTAGAGTAGAGACTTTTTTGCTTCTCATATATAGGAAAGCTGCACCACTGATCAAAGTTAGAAGAACTAAAGAGATTTGCATCACAGTTTGTTTGAGAGACTTATCTGCTAAGTCATGAATAACAGATTCAAGTGTTCCCAAACTTAGGTCATGAGGAGAAGCTTCATCTATTTCTGAGCTTTGAGAACTATCAGATTCAGAGGCATGCTGAGTGAGTTTTAAATCGGCAGCATCAGTGTCTCTCTGGATATCAATACCATCTTTCTCTTGGAATTCTACTGATTCTTCTATCATTTCGGGTTCAAGCTCAGCAAATTCTTCCATCTTCCCCTTTACCCTGGCAGCTAATAAACAACTCTCTTCTTTCAATTTGGCTTCACTCTTCTCCTCTACAACAACTACTTCTGAGCTTTGAGAACTGACAGATTCTGCCTTATGCTGCTGAGGAAGTTCAATACCATCTTGTTCATGGATCGCCACAGACTCATTTATCATTTCAGAATCATGGTCAGCCAAATTTTCACTCTTGTCATCTGCCTCAACAACTTCTTCCTGGTTCACTTCCTCCTTAGTCATTTTGGCTTCACTCTTCTCCTCTGCATCAACTACTACTGAGATTTGAGAACTGACAGATTCTGCCTTATGCTGAGGAAGTTCAATACCATCTTCTTCATGGATCGCCACAGACTCTTTTATCATTCCAGGATCAAGGTCAGTCAAATCTTCACTTTTCTCATCTGTCTCGATAATTAATAAGAAACTCTCTTCTTCCTGGTTCACTTCCTCATTAGTTTCCATCTCCTCTTGGGATCCAAGACCATTCATTTCGCCATAGCCCAATGTTCGGTACTCATTGTTTACCATAGTTAAATTGGCAACATTAAAAGGAATCATTGTATCAACTCCTTTAGGAATAAAATTCAGCATAGAGAGATATGAAGCAGACATTTCTACCCAGTTATAGACAATATCAATAGGACTCATTTCCATCGCAGAAGTTCCAAACTCGAAGCTAGAGTCATCGTTATAAACCGGAGAATCTGTAACCGTAAAGCATAAACAAGCAACTACAAAAACTAAAAGAGAAGGGACGATCTTTGTTCTCACAAATGTGCGCTGCCTTGACATCTTCTTGCATACTATGTTATCATTCTTCTCTTGTATTTGCTCCACTACTGCCTCAGATACAACCTCCTCTGACAATGCAACATCCTCAGACTCAACTGAATACTCAGTTTCTTCAGCGTTATTAGTATCATCTGAACAGCTTTCAGATGTTGTAAATATATCATCTAACTTTGTTCCTTTGGTGCGATAAGCTTCGACACGGGGATTAGGCTTATAACAGAGAAACAATGGCCTTGGAGAAAGGATATTTGTTTTGGGATCATAAGGTGGAAGTGATGGATCTAAGTCTAGTGGAGCTAAAACCGGCACAGGCGAAGAGCAAGATGGTTTAACTAGTTCAGGTACAGAATTTTTACTAGGGTTTTCTTCCATTAAACAGGAAACAACAGAGTTTTCATCTGGTTTTAATTGGTTCTCTCCAGTTACGGAAGAATGAAGTGATTCCTTGATCTCAACAATGGGGTTTTCAAAAGGATCTGAAATTGAAGACATACTACTCTCTAGGGTTTTAGAGGGTAACTGAGAACCAGCGGCTAATCCCAAATCTGATTCAAAATTCTCAGTAAATGAAAGATTTTCAATAGAAGAAACTTTGGGGGGTAATACCTGAGAACAAGAAACTGAATCCGAACATGATTGAATCTTTTCTGCAAATGATAACTTTCTATCATCAGAAACCCTAACTGGTTCATTCCTCTCCCCTAAAATTTTCTTTCTTGGTGAAGGAGCAGCAATTTTTGAAACTGTAGAGATTGTTGGAGCCATGAAATGCTTAGTAATAGGTGATGATGATCTTATCTTTACAGGCTTCAAATTCGGATCTTTTTCATTCTCTTTATACTCATTCAACAATGAACTTCTCTGTGAAAATTCTGCATTTCAAGAAACAAATTAAAGATTAGATTCAAATAAAGAAATTAAAATAAGAAAATTAAAATAGAAAAGGGGGATTTGATTACCTGTTGGGGTATTAGCTGGAGTGGTTGGAGTGAAGCTTTTAGAATTACGAACAAACGAAGGGTTGTTTAGTGGGTTTCCACTGAAGCTCTTTCTGAGGTTATTATTGCTAACTGGGGTTCTTGGATTATTGAGGTTTGCTTTACTGCTTGAAATAGGGGAAGGAGATCTGTTTGAAGATATCACCATGACTGTTAATTCTCAAAAGCTAAGATTTTGCAGATATTATCCAGAAAGGAAATATTTTTCTAGGGTTTTTTATTCGAAAGAAGAGAAGTAATGGGAGCAATTATTTGGAGGAGAAGAAGAGAAAGATTTAGTTATCTGGAAGATTATAACGGCTATATTTTCTTTTTAAGGTATAATTTGACAAGGATAACCGTTAGAGATAAATTGGGAATTTTGAAATTAAAGTTTCAGTTCTTTTTTATTTACTGATTTCTTTTTGATTTTTTTTAAAGGGATATATGATATTATATAGCCGTTGAAAGAGTAGGTATTGTGGCACGTGAGTTTGAATTTTACTTGGTGAAACCTAAGAAGACTCGGATAAAATTCGAAAATTCTAGGATGACCGATTTTTCCTCCGGGGTCTAACACATGGCGGGCCCATTTTAACCCATTGATAATCCCAATGCACAAAATGCGCCAGGAGCCGTCCATTTCCCTCTTGGGAGATTCTGCGGGATGAAAATTCGGTAGGTGTAGCATCTCCGGATAAAATTTACATCTTGAAACCCTTGAGGAAGACTAGTGAGTAAAAAGTCCAACCACTTTAAGATGTGTTGAGGAAGACTAGTGAAGACGATCGACGAGAGGGCTTATTAAAAAGTCCAACCACTTTAAGATGTGTTGAGGAAGACTAGTGAAGACGATCGACGAGAGGGCTTATTCCGATCTTTTAGATGTAATTTCAGCGAGTGGATTTTCGATTTGTTGACTATTGACTACTGAAGTGAGCTTTCATCTTCTTGTGCATGGGAAACGAGGCTACTCCTAGTTGGTTGTAGTTAGCTATATTGCTCTTTTCTTACAAATGCCAAATTCATTAAAATGTGTCCAGAGTCACCAGTGAAGTGACTAAGATACTACTCCCCACATCTCATGTATAAAGGCGGAGTTTTCTTTACATGCACTCCACCAAATTGCAAATATCCCCAAATACATGTGTTTTTACTCTTCTTATCCTCCATCCCATAAAGTTTTCCTGATATCACTTGAGCAGACCTCAAAAGTTGTCTTACAATGTAAGAATATGTGAGAATTGGTCTCAGCATGATCACCATATAGCATGCAATTAGCATCTTGTATCAAGCCACTTGTCAGGGAAGGATAAAACCATCATTTTCTAGAGCAGAATATGCATTAGCTACAGAAAAACCTTTTTCATTACCATATCTCCATAGCATGTCATTCTAACCTGAAGAAATAATATTAGCTGGTTCACCAATCAGTTATGAACCAGCTCTAACACTTCATTTTCTTTGAGAGGCCTAGAAATATTGCGATCCCAAGCACCTTGTTCAGAAACCATAGTATTCACCATTGTATCTTTACTTTTAGAAATCTTGAACAGACTAGGAAAAACCACTCTCAAAGATTAGTTTCCTATCCATACATCATCCAAAAATTATGTACCACTACCACCACCTAATTTCACAGTAATACCAGACATAAGAAAAAGTTTTGCTTTCAAAATTTCATACCATAGACTTAAACAAACTGACCTGTTAGTCCGCTTTGGAAATAAAGCTTCAGTAGAGCCCCCAAATTTCGGTTGATGATACCTCTCCACAAAGTTAGCTTTATTTGCTAGACAATGTGCGACAACAGAAAATGAAGCTTTTGCTTGTCCGTCTTCATTGCTACTTTTAAGCTTGGTTCAATTTTTTGTATATACTAAATTACATTTCGAAAAGAATAAAAAACTAGTTGAACGGAGATCGATTGGAAAAAGGTGTCAGGTGTATAATACTCAAATATTTGATTAATTTGCACGAGAATAAAATCCTTCATTAATTAGTGGACTAAAATTACACAAAATAATGCTTCTCTTCATGTGCCATATTTCTCAAACTATCTCTGCCTCAAATACTGCATAATCACATAATTGGATATATAAAAAAAGTTAAATACCTAAAATTAACTCTGACCCAGAACATAAAGCAAAAAAATTATTTACCAGAATATGCGACAAATTTTAATTGTTGTAGATCTACCTGTGAGGGAGTTCTAGTCGACGCATATTACGTAGTAGTGGTTTTGGGAAAGCTATCACATCTTTAATGGACTAGCACCTGCCAACAACATCACCAAACTGTCCAACCAAAAGGAAATTCCCCCTTGATCAAAGCATCAGCGCCAGTGTTTATCAATAATAATATAATAGACAAAAAGGGGCTAATTTGATATCCGTGTCAGTATAGATAGGGTTCTAGGTAATGGTCACTGGCTAAGTCACTATAGTAGTTCTAGAGTTTATCGTATTGATATAATTAGCAATAACCGTTTACCAATTAACTTGGTGACCAATTCAAAATGCTAACAAGGTAAAAAGATATACATGTATTTCAGATGTTGAATTGGAGACCCATATGTCAAAGATGTCATCCAAAATGCATGCTCTAGTTATGTTAGGGGTTCTTCACCTTTCCAACTAACTAATAGATTGCAAAAGGTGAAACATGATCTTAAGGATTGGAATATGATTCAACTTCAAGATGCAAATAATTTACCACATAATAAAAAATATGTGGAATTTATTATGAATGTGGAGCATGAACCAGAGCACTGGCAAAAAAATCAAGAAGAATTATATGCCCGTAAATCTAGACAAGAGTATTTTAAATCATTTGGCAGAAGTACCGGTTATTACCAAAATTTTGTTGATAGGAGGAAGCATTACAACCATATAAATGTGTTAGAGTGCTTGGTCGAACTTGCAAGTTTTGTTATCTCAAGCTTTTTGTCAATGTTAGTAGCACAAAACTATAGCTTGATTTTTAGTATACTTAAATCAAGTCTCGGACTATATTAGAGTTTGGTAGTTGAGTATCAGTGAAAAAATTCTTGAGTAAGAGTTAAGAAATTCATCGAGAAAACCTTTGACTGAAGAAAAACTTGGAAAAAGCCGAAATTTCTTTTCGTGTGAAGAATCTATAGTTGTATAAACTCGATGAGAATTTCACAAAAACACTATCTCTGAAAGAAAAAGATATTGATATCCTCAAATGTTATTTACAGAGATTCTCAGAGAGTTCTGATAAGATCTCATCCATGCTCTTTGGTCGAAAAACCTTTGAAAACACTAGTGGTATTGGGTTTAAGAGTAATACCTCGTTCACCAAAAATAATACCTTCGTTATTGCAGGATCTAATAAGGGTGATGTAGAAAATAAATTGGTGATAAAAAGGTAGGCGTACCTCAAGAAGATTATCTCTCTAAACAATGATCCTTCTGTGGATGCAGTGGACATGTTCAAGAGAAGTGTCAGAGATTCAAGAAAAATAATAAGCTCATTGTAAAGATTCCAATGACATGCAAAGGATGAATCAAGCCTTGAAGAGATTCACAGGTGCTTCTATGCCACATCGAGAGAAAATAAGAATGAAGGCCAGGAAATGTAAGAATTTACCTGATGAATGTTAATGTACAAACAAACTTGTTGTATCCACCTGTGACACTAGTGGTAAGTTTTATACTCACCTCATCACTAATTAAGGGTAGTAATATGTGCAACCTCAATATATATATTAACTTGAGAATATGAGGTTTGCACAAAAAAATTCATCATGAATACTATGTTTTATGGACAAGGTTACTCAAGTAATTACAATCTTCTTATGTGATGAATTGTTTTCAGATTGCTTTATGAAAAGTCTATTTGTTGTTCATGACTCTCTATGTAAAAGATGAGTGTTAAAGATTTAATTTATATTGTCTAGCCCTTGCTCTAAGAAATTAAACTAGTTTAACATATGTTTTACCAACCTTGTGTTTGTTGGTTGTCTAAACCTTCACTATCCTTTTTGCACTACAAATTAGTCTATCTGACTAGGTGCTACCACATCTTTGCAAGTCCAAAATGGAATGACTTGGTGTGGGTATCAACAATTCATGTGCACTTAATTCTGAATTTTCCCCGCCTATATGACTCCTAAGCAAGAGACGAGAACATAATCCATGGGAATTCATTTTTATTGAGCCAAGAAAATTATGCACTAAGACAAATTGTCTTATCATTATGTTGTGTTCACATGAGAAAGTTTTTCTTCATGGATTGACATCTAACAATTAGTACTACTTTAAACATGAGAGATTGTGGTTAATTGTCATATCTTTGTGGGGAGTGCGGCCATGGAAGTATAAGAGATGCATGTACCTATATATCCCCTTGATGAAGACACTAAAATTTGGTTGAGGATCCCTATTTTCCTCCTTTGCCATTTTTTGTTTACAAAAAGGGGGAGAATTAGTTAGTATTATTCTACTACAACATATGGATTTTCGGAGCAATATGTAAGGTGAAGTAGATTATACTCTAAAGGTTTTACATATTATATAAAATAAATAAGTATTGACTAAGGGGGAGAATATATCACCGTAGTGTTGCTTCAAAGTTGCAGTGCAATTGAACTTTGAGGAAGGTAACAATACTATGTTTTTGGTATAATAACCATTAAGTTGGGTGATTTTTTTCATTCAAGAAAAGATTGAATATAGTGTTCTCTTTTATCACTACGGATCTTTAACAACAATGGATCCGCTACAGATCTTCAATAACAATAGATTTAAAACGATCATATGAAGAACCATAGAAGAACTTGAAGAACGAAGAATTCAAGATGATGTTGATGAAAAAGCGGGGGTATAATAACCACACCCAATAATTTGTCGGCAATCTGTATGGACTAAACTCCAATATAATTCTGAGAGCACCAACTTAAAAGTGAGACTCAATCAAGAAATATATCAAAGATCTTTATCTCTATTTCTCAACACAATCAGCAAATCGAACAGATAGAAATCCGTGAGCCTGATTGATATGAGAAATAACTTGGACAGTACCAAAGACCAATGCCCAAGTGTCAATCAATTTTTATCCAACAATCAAGGTCGGATTTATCAACTGATTAAACTATGCACAACCTGTAATATTTCAATTATATAAACAAATATAATACGGAAAATAAATAACACAGACATTAGTAATTTTGTTAACGAGGAAACCGAAAATGCAGAAAAACTCTGGGACCTAGTCCAGCTTTGAACACCACATTGTATTAAGCCGCTACATACACTAGCCTACTACAAGTTAACTTCGGACTAGAATGTAGTTGAGCCGTAACCAAGTCTCACACCGATTAAGGTATAATCGTGTTCCTAAGCCTACGCCTCTAAAATCACGTCGGATTCTGCGCACTTGATTCCATTAGCTGATCTCACCCACAACTAAGAGTTGCTACGACCCAAAGTCGAAGAATTATAAACAAATCTGTCTCCCACAGATATGTTTATTCTTTATTCGGTTTTTGTTCCATATTTTGATAAAGATCAAGGTGAACATGAATCAATTGATAATTCAGTATTATACTCCCAAAGAGTAGCCAAAAAATACCAATCACCTCACGATAACCCAACTGATTAACAGAAAAAAATTATTGCGGAATCACAAGAGTCTGAGACGAAGAACTGTTGTGATTACTTTATATATCTTACCTATCGGAGATAAATCTCGAGTGAATCTTAAAGAAGATAAAACTCAATATGATAGAACAAGTAAGATCAGAATATACAACTACAGAAAAAAATAGTTGGATCTGGCTTCACGAATCCCAAATGAATTCTTCAAGTCGTTAAACCTAATAATGGTTTTGGAAAAACCTAGGTTAAAGGAGAATCGACTCTAGTTTGAAAATAGGACACATAAAAGTGCCAGGATTAGGTTTTCCAGTTGCTAGAGTTCTCCCTTATATATGCTTAGTAACAAAGCATTCAATATTCACCATTAGATGAACTCCTGATTTAAGATTTAAGCTTAATCTGCTTAGAAATTATGCAATTAATCTCCACCATTAGATGGTCTTAGCTTGCTACACACAAATAAAATATACTTATATTTATATATGGGTACTTAAACGTGTATATTGAGTTGGCTCAATAACAGTTAACCCAAGTTAGCCATATGAACGCTTTTAACTTAACCATATTCATCTAACACTTCTAGATCAAATATGATGATCAATCTATCATGAAAGATAATCAAATAAATCTAATTGTGTTTCAAATAGAGTTGTTCAATTATTCACTATCTCATAGAAGTATATATGAACAAATTGAAGCAAAGTTGGATTGATTCATAATCGTACAAAGTACTTACAAGAATCAATTCATGAACATTAAGCCACGGTTTGCAAAGTTAATTTGCATTCCTTAAATCATAAATGTTTTAGTTCATGAGTTTGAGAATCATACATAACCGATTTTAGAACTTAACCACTGAGTTTGTAAACTAGGTAAGCGAACAACAGCTCCGGACCTTGGCTTAGTCAAGTCGTTCGCAAACCCGGTTCGTGAACAACTGTTCCGGCCCAACTCAGGTAAACCCGTTCGCATACTAGGTACGCAAACAAGAGTTCCGAACCTTCTCAGGTAAATCCTTTCGCATACTAGGTACGCAAACAAGAGTTTCGGATCTGAATCATCACAATATAGTTCTCATATTAGGTATGCATACCGTGTTGCATCCAGACATGGGTAATTGTTCTTAACTCTCATTTCAATCATTGAAACATCCTTGGAAGATGACAATGGTAATCTCAGACATACCATTAGCTTCAAATAATTTTCAAGTGATAATACGAAACTTCCCAAGCTAACATCAAACGACTCTATCACTTTTGTGTAAGATGTTCAAGGTAATTTTCACATGATCATCTTTTGACTTACTATTTAGTTTTCAATAAATAAATTATATCCAACTAAACTCATCAAGAATATGATGAACATAGTTAAAGCAAAAATATTCCAACATATATTTCTAGAAATATATAAGCGAGATAAGCTCAACTCAAAATATAAAATGTGTATAATATAAAAGTCTATATAGTTGTACGACTTAGTCTCATTAGAAGATAGAATATAATAGACTTCTGAGTGATAGATAAATTTTTGTCCCCATATACCTTTTGTTGATGAATTTCCTCCAATATTCTCAGTAGATATTCGTCTTCAATTGGTGGACATCGTGAAGTCTAAATCTCAACTACACATTATATCCTAATCCGAGACATAGCTATAAGTAGACTAGAAATCAAGTATATAGTTTTGATCAACTAAACTTGACAAACAAGCTTGAGATACAAATGCTTGTGAGTTCGACCGAGCAATGTTCTAAAAGTTGAAGAACCAAGGAAATCAAGCATAATAAATTTTGAGCTGCAATCAATTTATTTTGAATTTATATTTGTTGATAGTTTTGTCACTAAAATTGACAAAAGGGGAGATTGTTAGAGCATTGTTCGACCGAACTCGCAAGTTTTTCTTTCTCAAGCTTGTTGTCAATGTTAGTCACACAAAATTATAACTTGATTTCTACTATACTTAAGTCAAGTCTCAGACTAGCTTAGAGTTTGGAAGTTGAGAATCATACATCACTGAATAACCCTCGAAGATTGAAAACTGAAGATCAAACGAGGACATTTAAATAACTTCGTCAATAAAGAGGTATTTGAAAAATGAATCATTTTATTTACTCTAAGTATTACCATTCTATTCTATCTATATGAGACTATGTGTTTGTGGGAGAAAACTACTTCTGTCGGTTTAGGTAATTTTGGGTGTGTGTGGATGAGAAGTGAGTTTAAACCTTCAACAAATGTGCTGCACGATGAGCACTTTGATTCGAGAGATAATCTGTACAATTCTGGCCTAAACCGAAGACACGGCCGTTCCAGATTTGTTTCGGTCACAGGTGAAGGATGTGAGGTTGATCTTAGGGAGGGAAGCGAAGAAGGTGTTGAGAGTATGAAGGTGAAGGCTATTTGATGACTTGTTAACAGAAGGTTGAGCAGGCTAAAAAATGTTGCAGGCAGGCTCTGGGTGTTGAATACGATGGTATTAACACTTGGTTTTTTCTGTTGTCTGGACTTGTGTTGTTGATGAAAATAGGGCGGAGAACCTATTTATACAAGTCTTTTAGCCTAACCTTCGTATCTCTTGGGAAGTGGAGAAAGTGGAGTGATGGAGTAGTGTGTTGGTGTCACATGACCAGGCTTGCCCACTTCCATCATCACTAACCGTCCATGACTTCCTGACACGTTCTTGTGATGGCGCGTTGTGCGCTGCACGCTGTAAACCGCCAGACCAATACCCCAGTATGTATCCCCCAGTTTGTGACATGATTGATGTCTCGAGTGTTTTGGAAAACATGTAGCATGTTGTTGTAGCTTGGAAGGCTCGGGAAGCTTGCTAGCTTGGTGACCTTCGACGGTCGAGATTTTGCATCTTGAGAGGAGGGGCAACCATTGATCGTTGCACCAGAAACCCTAATTAGCGCTCCTTACTAGAATCGTTGTAGAATTCTAGTACGAACTCGAATTTTGATGATCCTCCCCTCCATTCCATACGGAAAAGAATTTCCTATCTCCCAACGCGGGAATATTTAGGTTTTAAGCTCGTTCGGGAGGAGAAAACAGCTTGAAAGCAAAACCCAGGAAGAAAATTGATACTTGTGAAGTATCGTGTTGTTTGTAGGAGCATATTGTATGCATGTGGTGCATTAAATATATTTAACATATTTGAAGCCTACAACCTTGATGAAAAGATTGCAAGTTGAAGTGACTCAACTAGCTATGTTCAGGCGTTGTTCGGAGGTCGCATGAGCGGGACCCACTGATGAGTGCCAAATATTGCATATTCATACACCTTTTCATTGGCACTTAACTCATCTTTCGCGCTTCAAAGTCATATATTATCCCAAATTCGGCATTTTTACCATTTTCAAGAATAAATATTTGTATTAATTAATTTTGTGTTTTTAAGTACTAAATAAAGCTTGGAAGAATTGAGAAGACAAAAGAGAAGAAAGTTGGAAGTGTTGCAACCCGTTCGCGCATTAGTGGCAACTTTGTTTACAATACATGGGATTAAACTACCCATAATCCAAAACCCATGATCCAAAACCCAAGACCCAAATCCATTTCCACCTCACCACCATTGGATTCCAAAACATCCACCTCACCCCATTGGATTCCAAAACATCCACCTCACCACCATTGGATTCCAAAACATCCACCTCACCCCATTGTATTCCAAAACATCCATCAAGTGAGAAAACATGTTTTGTTGAGTAAATAATTGCCAAAATTCGAATCCAAGTGAGAGAATTTTTGTGTATAAATAGAGAGGGTTATTGTGTTGAAAAATCATCCAAGAATAGCTTGTTCATGTTAGTTTATCAAATTTAAGTTTTGTTGTAATGTTCTTCATGTTCTAGTTTCATTTACTAGGGTTTAGATGAAGCCCTAATCTCATTGGTATGTATTCATATCTTGTATCTTGTTCTTGAAAGTTTAGAATTGTTTAAAGACATAATTTAATCCAAGTTTTTCAACATCTTGCTCTCACAATGTATGCCATGTATCCATTGTAGTTAGAATATCTCTATGTTGATTATGCTACAACTCATGCTTAACCAAATATTGATCTTTAGATTAGTTGTGCTTAATTAGACAATTAATGCTTTGGAGAAATACTTTAGTTGTGATTAAATTATCCATTGGAGAAACACCTTAGTTATACGGTAGACTTGAATCTACTATAAGGACAAGAATAATATTACAAGTTGAATGCATATCATAGGTTATTGGTGGATTTGAATACCCTAGTATCCATATTATCATTGTTTACATATCTTGTTATTTGCATTTTTTACTTTTATTATTTCAGTCACTTGAAAATCATATCGTCGTATCGACAAAATCAAACCCCTTTTGGTTACTCTCTGAATCAGGATTTAGAATCAACTTCTACACTCTCCAAGTCTCTGTGGTTCGACCTGTGCTTGCCCATGTGTTGCTTGTCGACACTGTGTGCACTTGCAGTATACACAATAGTAGGTATCTTTCCGAGCCTACCAAGTTTTTGGCGCCGTTGCCGGGGACTCGGTAGTGGTGTAGTTCATTTTTCATCTCCTGTCACTGTTCATAAATTGTCTCCTGGAACTGTAGCACTTTACTGTAGATAAAACACTGTACACAAAGTCCTTTTATTGTAGCATATTCAGGAACACCAAAAAAAAAAAAAAAAAAACGCCCGCCCAGAACAGTCGCAATTCAACAACAGTTATTCACTGTGTCACTGTTAAACAACGACAGTCATTCTCTGTGTCGTTTTTCGTGTTCTTCAGAACGACAGTTCTGAAGCGTCTGTTCTTCGTGTTCTTCATCTGTACTGTTCACTGTAGCAATGATAGTCCACTGTTACTGTCACTGTAGCAACGCAACTATTCACAGTCAATTTTACACTTTTTTTTTTTTTTTTTTATTTATTTTGCTTTTGCTTTAAAACTTCGAAACCCTAACTACCTCTTTTGAGCTCAACAGGTGCCTGAGTAGCTGTTGTAAAGGCGAAGGAAAGGAAGCGAAAGAAAGCGGAAGAATTTTTTTATTTTATAAAAAAAAAAAGAAAAGAGAGTTTATTTTATTTATTTTTAGTTTGTATTAGGATTCCTTTACTCTTGTAATTTTCTTTTTCTTTTGCACTTTACTTTGGACTTGGACATTCTATTTTTATTTTTTATTTTTAAACCCTACGGAAGGGTATTATTAAATATCAACTGTTTGCAGAGAAGGACGGTGATTACAATATCACCTCGGCCCTCGGGTTCGTTCATGACATAGGAGTCGTGGCCCGAGTCGACAACAACGGTTCATCCCCCGTCTGGAACGGGAGGTAAGTTTGTCGAAACACTCGCGAATCCCTTGTTAGCGAGTTACTGTATTCCTTCGTTTGCATATATGTTGAGGAATTGAATACGGCTGCTTTATTTTCCTAGTAAAGGGAAAGGACTGGCCATACAAGATAAGGGTTCGGATTTCATCACCGTTCTCTTCTTGCCCGCCTTAGGAAAACGATACATACGCGAACCTAAGCTTTAAAATTTTGAATAGAACAAGACCTATAAGGTAACGAGCTTAGTAGGAAAGTCATTTGAAAAATATTGGTTACTCTTTAAGCATACTCGAAGTTCATGACGGTTTCTGTAAATTGAATGCGTGACTGCGCCGCCTTGTAATACGGTGAGGCCTTGGGTATCAAAGCTCTAGCAGCTTCCCTCGCCTCTATTCAATTTACTTAAACTCGGATTGATTCCAGAGGGGTTTGCTCAGATTGTAACGAATTCCCTTTCGAAGGATTAGAAGCTGGTCTAGAAAACAATCTAAGAGGAGCCATCATGCTTTTTGTTTGCTAGAAATCAGTAGGTTTACTGTGGTGGAGTCATCCTTGTTTGTGATTGCATAGAACTTGACTTCTAGGTGAATGGTTAACATGCTTGATGTGCTAGCTAGGCTATGATTGTGTCTTTTAGAGACCATATACGCCGACTAGTTAGAATAAGTCAAGAAGAGTTAATTGAAATACATAGTTCTGAAGCAGACAGTCCAAACCCATCCGAAACAATGGGAGAACCAGTAAACCCAGTCCGTAGTCTAAAGGACTACATGTACCCAACGAGGACAACCCAGTCCTCGTGCATTGTCTTACCAGCTATTGATGGACAATTTGAGCTAAAGGCAAGTATCCTCAATATGTTGCCTAAATTTAAAGGGGTTGAAGCTGAAAATCCCTACCACCATGTGAGAGAGTTCGAGGAAATTTGTGGGACTCTTCGGATCAACCAAATGACGGATGAGCACCTCAAAATGAAACTTTTTCCTTTTTCTTTGATAGACAAAGCCAAGACTTGGCTGTGTGCTCAACAGCCACAGTCATTTCATACATGGGATGCTCTTACGAAAGAGTTCTTCAAAAAGTTCTTCCCAAACCATAAGACTACGACAATTCGTCAAAGTCTGAACAGTTTTGTGCAATTAGAGGAGGAAACTTTGGCAAAATATTTAGAGAGATTCAATGAATTATTGCTCCAATGTCCTCACCATGGTTTTGAAAAATGGAGACTTGTGCAAATTTTGTATGAAGGTTTAGATGTCAAGAACCGAACTACGGTTGAGACCATGTGCAATGGTCAATTTATTGAAAAAACTGCTGATGAGTCTTGGGATTTCTTAATCGAAGTCGCTGAAAAGACTCAGCAGTGGGAATCCCCCCGTGAACCAAATAGGATTACCCTTTCATCCAATGTTCATAGAATTGACTCTGACTTCGAAGGAAGTGCAAAGATGGCATCCTTGGCCAGGAGAATAGAAAAGCTAGAGCTAGAAAAGAATGGAAAAACTAATATCCCTACTCTCCGTAGTCAAATTGAAATGGCCACTTGTGCCGCATGCCATAGTTCAAACCATCTAGTGGACACTTGTCCAGACCTCCATGCATTTCAAGAATCTAAAACCGAGGAAGCCAATGTATTGTACCAAAGGCAAGAGAACAACCCATATTCTCAGACCTACAACCCAGGGTGGAGAAATCACCCTAACTTTTCATGGTCTAAGGGGCATGTGCAAGGGGGAACATCAAATAATAACCAAGGATACCCTTATCCTAGAAACCCCCAAGTGCAACCACATTCTCAGTACCCGGGAGAGAAAAAGCCTAGCTTCGAAGAAAGTTTCGGTTTGTTGACCCAAAATTTGGTACAACTTCAAAAGACCACAGACCAACGTTTTTCAAGTCTAGAACTTAAAATGGGTCAAATTTGTGAAGCATTGAATGAAAGAGACAAAGGCAAACTTCCTAGTCAACCCCAACAAAATCCAAAAACTGTATATCATGCAGAAAATTCAACTCGAAATGAGGCCTCCAATAATCAAGTAAATGCTGTCACCACTCTTCGTAGTGGTAAAGTTGTTGAAAACAATGTAGGTGTACCACAGTCGAGTGAGTCTACATCAGACTCACCAGTGCATAAAATACCACAGAAAACACCTATTGTTGAAAACAAATCTGAGCAACATAAGAATTACCATAATTCTAATGTCTCTACACCATCTCATGTACCTGTTGCTCCATTCCCATAAAGATTGGTGCAACAAAAAGAGAGTACACAGTACAATGAGATTTTAGAAATGTTCAAACGAGTTAACATCAACATCCCATTTCTTGATGCAATCAAGCAAGTCCCTGCTTATGCTAAATTCCTTAAGGATCTATGCACACAAAAGCGAAAGCTTCATGTGCATAAGCGTGCTTTTCTCTCAGCGAGCAAGTGAGTGCAATCATTCAAAGCAACACACCACCTAAGTTTAAAGACCCAGGTAGTCCAACTATCACATGCAAAATAGGTGACCATACGGTTAAGAAGGCGTTGCTAGACTTAGGGGCAAGTGTGAATTTACTTCCATATTCAGTATATGTGCAGTTAGGTCTTGGAGAGTTGAAGGCAACACCTATAACTCTGCAATTGGCGGACAGATCCGTCAAAGTGCCACGTGGTGTGGTAGAAGATGTTTTGATTAAGGTTGATAAATTTTACTTTCCTGTGGACTTCATCGTTTTAGATACTCAACCTGTGCAAAACCCTGACAGTCACATTCCTGTCATTTTGGGACGTCCTTTCTTAGCGACGTCCAATGCAATCATTAACTGCCGTAATGGAGTGCTGAAGTTGTCATTTGGTAATATGATTGTGGAGTTGAATGTTTTCAATGCTAGCCAACAACATTTAGATCTTGATGATGATAATGATGTGCATGAAATCAACATGATTGAAAGTTTGATTCAGGAGTCGCTACCTAGTAGCATGTCTGTTGACCCTTTGGATGCTTGTTTGAATAATTTCAACCTAGATATGTTTGATGATGAATACATAAGTGAAGTGAATACTTTGCTTGAATCCACACCACTCATGGACACTTCTAAGTGGAAAGCTAGAGTGGAACTACTTCCACTCTTGGAATCCAAGTCTGTTCCATCTCTTGTTGAGCCACCAAAGCTCGAACTGAAACCATTGCCTGATACTCTTAAATATGTTTTTTTGGGACCTTCTAATACTTTGCCTGTAATCATTTCATCTGCCTTAGATACAAAACAGGAAATAAAACTTTTAGAAGTGCTTAAGGAGCATAAAGAAGCATTAGGATGGACCATCTCGGACCTTAAAGGCATAAGCCCCACTGATTGCATGCACCATATAAACCTTGAGGACAATGCCAAACCATCTAGGGAGATGCAAAGGCGTCTCAATCCTAACATGAAAGAGGTTGTTAAGAGTGAGATCATAAAGCTTCTTGATGCGGGTATCATATACCCAGTTCCTGATAGCAAGTGGGTCAGTCCCATTCAAGTGGTACCCAAGAAGTCTGGCATTACTGTAGTTCAAAATGAGAAGAATGAGCTTGTCCCCACCCGTGTAACTACAGGGTGGAGAGTTTGTATTGACTATAGGAAATTGAACACAGTAACTAAGAAAGACCATTTTCCGCTTCCCTTCATTGATCAAATGCTAGAAAAGTTGTCGGGACATAGGTACTATTGTTTCTTAGATGGCTATTCAGGCTACAACCAAATTCACATAGCACCCGAAGATCAGCATAAGACCACATTTACTTGTCCGTATGGAACATTTGCTTATCGTCGTATGCCTTTTGGGTTGTGTAATGCACCTGCTACTTTTCAAAGATGTATGATGAGCATATTTTCAGACATGATAGATGAGTTTCTTGAAATCTTCATGGATGATTTTTCTGTCTTTGGCTCTTCTTTTGATGAATGTTTGCATCATCTTACTCGTGTGCTTATTCGGTGTAAAGAAAAGAATTTGATCTTGAATTGGGAAAAATGTCATTTCATGGTTGACTCAGGCATTGTTCTAGGGCATATCATCTCAGAAAAAGGCATAGAAGTAGATAAAGCCAAGGTTGATATCATTCAACACTTGCCTCAACCTCGCTCTGTGAGGGAGGTTAGATCATTTTTAGGCCATCTTTGGTTTCTACCGTAGATTCATCAAAGATTTCAGGAAGATCTCAAGGCCATTGTGTAATCTACTCAGTAAAGATGTTGCATTTGTGTTTGATGATGCTTGTGTGCATGCTTGGGAGGAGCTCAAAACTCTTTTAACTTCGGCCCCTATAGTCCGACCTCCTGATTGGAAATTGCCTTTTGAAATCATGTGTGACGCATCTGATTTTGCTGTTGGAGCTGTCTTAGGTCAGCGAGTTGACAAACAACCCTATGTGATCTACTATGCTAGTAAGACACTGAATGAGGCACAAATGAATTATTCAACAACCGAAAAAGAGATGCTAGCTGTTGTGTTTGCATTAGATAAGTTTAGATCTTATTTGATAGGATCTAAAATCATCATATATTCTGACCATGCCGCATTGAGATATCTTTTATCTAAAAAAGATGCCAAGGCTCGTCTAATTCGATGGATACTCTTGTTACAAGAGTTCCACCTCGAAATTCGAGATAAAAAAGGGTCAGAGAATGTTGTTGCTGATCACTTATCTAGATTGAATGTCGAGTCTACTAATGAATCAGAGATTATTAGAGAATCTTTCCCAGATGAACAACTGATGCTAGTTTCTGAAATGCCATGGTTTGCCGACATCGTGAACTACCTTGCTACAGGTAGGATGCCACTTCATTGGTCTAAACAAGACCGGTCTAAGTTCTTGGCCGAAGTGAAACATTTCCTATGGGATGACCCATATCTGTTCAAATATACTGCCCGACCAAATCATTAGGAAATGTGTCCCCAACTCGAACAAAGGGATGTCATCTCTTTTTGTCATGATCAAGCATGTGGAGGCCACTTTAGTGCAAAGAAAACTGCTGCAAAGATCTTGCAGTGTGGTTTTTACTGGCCAACATTGTTTAAGGATAGCCATGAATTATGTATTTCTTGTGACCGGTGCCAGAAATTGGGAAGTATATCAAAACGAAACATGATGCCCTTACAACCCATTTTGATTGTTGAGCTATTTGATGTATGGGGCATTGATTTCATGGGTCCGTTTCCTAGCTCTGAAGGAAAGTTGTACATTCTTGTTGCTATTGACTATGTTTCTAAGTGGATAGAAGCAATTGCAACCAAAACTAATGACCACAAGGTGGTACTTTCGTTCTTAAAGGAAAACATATTTTCTCGATTTGGCACCCCCAGAGCTATAATCAGTGACGGTGGTTCACATTTCTGCAATAGGCCTTTTGAGTCCTTAGTCCGTAAGTATGGCATAACTCATAAAGTTGCAACCCCATATCATCCACAGACCAGTGGCCAGGTAGAGGTTTCAAATAGGGAGATTAAGCACATTCTAGAAAAGACGGTTAACCCATCTAGAAAAGAGTGGTCTTTAAGATTTAATGATGCTTTATGGGCCTATAGAACTGCATACAAGACCCCCATTGGTATGTCCCCTTACAGACTTGTGTACGGTAAATCTTGTCATCTCCCTGTAGAGTTAGAACATCGTGCATATTAACAAAGAAACTGAACTTTGATCTAGATAAAGCTGGCACCCAAAGGAAGCTTCAACTCAATGAGTTGGAAGAGTTAAGAAATGATGCATATGATAATGCAAAAATGTACAAACAAAGAATGAAGGTGTTCCATGACAAACGCATTTTGCGCAAGTCATTCACTCCAGGACAGAAAGTTCTATTGTATAACTCACGATCGCACCTTTTCCAGGAAAATTACGTTCTAAATGGACAGGCCCGTTCGTGGTGCGAACAATTTTCCCCATGGGGCTGTAGAACTAGAAGATGTAACAACCAAGAATGTCTTCAAGGTCAATGGGCGAGATGAAGCCGTTCCTTGAACCAATTCCACCTCGAGATTGAAACAACTCATCTTGCTGATCCGATCTACGTGGACTGAAAAGTTCACCCTTGTACATACCACAGATATCTTCCTGCTGGTTGCTTTAGACATACTCCTTGTCTTTGGTTTGGCATCTGGTAATCTCTTTCCTTTGAATCTGTTTTGTTCTCATGGTTTGTTGTTGTTTCTATCATATTTTGAAACATTGAGGGCAATGTTAGATTTAGGTTTTGGGGAGTATTTGCATATGGCATTGTGAGTCTTTTCTATGACCAGCTGTGTAGCGGGTCTTGCATTTTTTGTTTTTGTTATTTTCTATGACCAATTTGTGTAGCGGGTCTTTTGTAGGATCCTTTGTAGTCTTTTGCATTTTTGTGTTGTTGTTTTCTACGACCAATTTGTGTGTGGTCTTAAAAAAAAATGATGACAGGTGTGTGTAGCGGGTCCCTAAAAATTATTTTGTCTCGGATCTTGTGTTTGGTATCGATGATCAGCTGTGTAGCGGTCAACAAAAAAAAAAAAAAAAATTAAAAAAAAAAAAAAAAAAAATGATGTGTGTAGCGGGTCCCTAAAAAATTATTTTGTCTCGGATCTTGTGTTTGGTATCTGATGATCAGCTGTGTAGCGGGTCAACAAAAAAAAAAAATGATGATCAGCTGTGTAGCGGGTCTTAAAAAAAAAAAAAAAAAAATGGTCACAAATTATCAAGGTTCTACGAAATTCCGAAGTTCATCATCTACAGTTGAAGACCGAAGACGAAGGCATTTCTATGGATGCTCTGAATTTGGAGAAGGTTTTGTGGGTACATCTTTGGTAGGCCCTCACGAGACTACAACTCGTCCACTAGGGACACCTAGGGGTTTAAAGGCTTAGTGCATACGCTAAATGCATTCGAGAGACCAGCGACAATGGTATAGTTAGGATTTCGGATTTTGTTTCACTTGAGGACAAGTAAAATTCAGGTTTGGGGGTATTTGATGAGTGCCAAATATTGCATATTCATACACCTTTTCATTGGCACTTAACTCATCTTTCGCGCTTCAAAGTCATATATTATCCCAAATTCGGCATTTTTACCATTTTCAAGAATAAATATTTGTATTAATTAATTTTGTGTCTTTAAGTACTAAATAAAGCTTGGAAGAATTGAGAAGACAAAAGAGAAGAAAGTTGGAAGTGTTGCAACCCGTTCGCGCATTAGTGGCAACCTGTTTACAATACATGGGATTAAACTACCCATAATCCAAAACCCATGATCCAAAACCCAAGACCCAAATCCATTTCCACCTCACCACCATTGGATTCCAAAACATCCACCTCACCCCATTGGATTCCAAAACATCCACCTCACCACCATTGGATTCCAAAACATCCACCTCACCCCATTGTATTCCAAAACATCCATCAAGTGAGAAAACATGTTTTGTTGAGTAAATAATTGCCAAAATTCGAATCCAAGTGAGAGAGAATTTTTGTGTATAAATAGAGAGGGTTATTGTGTTGAAAAATCATCCAAGAATAGCTTGTTCATGTTAGTTTATCAAATTTAAGTTTTGTTGTAATGTTCTTCATGTTCTAGTTTCATTTACTAGGGTTTAGATGAAGCCCTAATCTCATTGGTATGTATTCATATCTTGTATCTTGTTCTTGAAAGTTTAGAATTGTTTAAAGACATAATTTAATCCAAGTTTTTCAACATCTTGCTCTCACAATGTATGCCATGTATCCATTGTAGTTAGAATATCTCTATGTTGATTATGCTACAACTCATGCTTAACCAAATATTGATCTTTAGATTAGTTGTGCTTAATTAGACAATTAATGCTTTGGAGAAATACTTTAGTTGTGATTAAATTATCCATTGGAGAAACACCTTAGTTATACGGTAGACTTGAATCTACTATAAGGACAAGAATAATATTACAAGTTGAATGCATATCATAGGTTATTGGTGGATTTGAATACCCTAGTATCCATATTATCATTGTTTACATATCTTGTTATTTGCATTTTTTACTTTTATTATTTCAGTCACTTGAAAATCATATCGTCGTATCGACAAAATCAAACCCCTTTTGGTTACTCTCTGAATCAGGATTTAGAATCAACTTCTACACTCTCCAAGTCTCTGTGGTTCGACCTGTGCTTGCCCTGTGTTGCTTGTCGACACTGTGCACTTGCAGTATACACAATAGTAGGTATCTTTCCGAGCCTACCACCCACCTTGGCCGGTTATGCCATGGGGAAGTGTGGAGGATGGTGATCACGGTGATACCTTGTTTGCCACCTAACTCCCTTCCTAGGCTATTCATCCAAGCATGAGAACTTGGACGGACGAGATTGATGGAGGAATAACTGTTGGATTAGGGTTTGGAAGGCTTGCGAGCTTCCTCTTTCTCCCTAACGGTTTTATGCCTTGGGAGGCATGCATGGAGTGGCCGATTGGCCTAGTAGGCAGGCGGGACGCCATTCTACACGTTCATGCCTGCAGGACGTCCATCGGAGCGATCTGGGTCGTCCGTTCTAGCCTGCGATGATGGATGGTCGAGATTAGAAGTGGCCTCGCATGCCTTCTTTGTGCCACCATATCTCAACGTTGGTGACTCCCATAGAGAAGCCGTTTGCACCAGCAGGGAGGTGGGTCGGTGGCGAGCATGCGCATGCTTGGTTTGCGACCATAGGCAGGATCTAAGCCATCCAAGCACGCCTGCGATGATGGATGGATGATATTAGAAGGGGACCGTGGATGATATTTTGGACAAGGATTTCGAGACGGTCGGCTGCAACCAACCATGGTCGATTGGTTCACCATGGAAGTGGGCCCACGGTGAGCATGTAGGTGCTATCGGCCGGCGGCAGTTCCTCCTAATCTTTCCTGTACTCCCGACCAAAGTTGCTTGGTCACAACATGTAAGCAAAACCCTAATTTTAGGGTTTGTGAGCCGCAGCTTCATGCTAGCATATCTTAACTCCCATGGCTCCTATGGTGAAGCCGTTTGCACCATCAGGAAGGTAGGTCGGCGATGAGCATGTGCGCGCATGTTACTCGGTCCCGCGCGTGATCTAAGCCGTCCAACCATGCCTGCGAGGTTGGACAGTTGAGATCTATTTTTAAGTTTGTTTTCAGCAGGTGAGACTAACATGGGTAGTCTTGCATGCGTTCAACGGGGCTAATATAACCCACCGTCAAGTAGCCTACGGGTGTTTGCATGTCGAACACAAGGCTTTAATTAAAGCATTAATAGTAATGCTGTATACCTACAGAAAACCGGGATGGTTGCTACATGCTCCGTTCTGGGTATATTAAATTCACAGGATGGTTGCACATGCTTTGGTGAATTAATAAAGTGAGAAGTATTCGTCACTTGAATGGTTTTATCCATCAACAGGAAGGTATTCCATACCTGCTTGGGGGTGATGAAATCGATCTGGGCCATCCAATCAGGGTGGTGGAGTTGGATGGCCGTGATCATATCCATACTGATACGGTCAGTCTGGATGCTCAATCGTGCTAGTATAACACACCGAGAGGGTCTCAATCGGGCTAGTATAACACACCGAGAGTTCAGCCTGTACGGGTATTTCGTACATGGTTTCATTATAATGCTTGGAGGTTCGTGTTGCTCCGCTAAGAGCAACACTCAGTCGTCATGCCGCACTGATAATGAGTACAGGAAATACAAGGCTGTTGCGCATTAATTAATAATGCTGGAAACTCACAGGGTATATGGGATTGTTGCTACATGCTCCAACCTAGATGAATTTCGTGTATTTTATTCACAGAATGGGATTGTTGCCACATGCTCCTTTCTTGGTGAATTGATAAAGTGAAGGAGTATCCATCACTTGTTAATGGCTTTATCTTTTACAAGATGTTAGCGCATAATTTTTTGGCTTTTACAATTTTAGCCTTTAAAAGAAAATCCACCATCAACATTAAGTCCCCTGCCTAGCACATAATGGTTACACTATTGTGGGGTAGGCATGAGATGGTGACAGTTAAAGATAAGACTAACAAGACAAAGTTAGGTGTTACCAGGAGAATGAGACGTCCAGGCGAGCGTTCCCCTAGCATGATGTCGGTCTTGCCTGCTTTGATGGACTGTTACGTCTGTTTCGTCCGTGGGGATGCTGCACCGGCTAGATCGAACGTGGGCTTGATGTGCCTGCTTCGGTTAAACGTGGGTCCACTGCGTGCCTACTTTGGTTGAATGTCGAACTCATCATGCGCCTGCTTCGGTTGAATATTCGAGTGTCATCCTTATTACTTCGACCAAACACTGAACCTGCTACGTTGACCAAACGCCATTCTTGCTGCCTTGAATCGACACAAGCTTTGGTGACTGCTCGAACATGGGACCCACTGCGCGTTTGCTTTGCTCAAACATAAATGTGTTGAAGAAACTTCTGGAGCGATCATGTCCTGTAGAGCGTTGAAGCAGATTCTGGAGCGTCTCGGAGAGTTGGAGATGGCTTCTGAAGCGAACATGGAGGTAGCTCCTAGCGGTAATGTTGAAGCAGGCTGAAGCTAACATGTAGGCGGCTCCTGGTGAGCGTTGAAGCATTCTTCTGACTGAACCTCTCTTGGATAATTCCTTGACTGATGGCGAAGGAATCTCATACCGAGCCTCAGTCCCCAAGTGTGATCTAAGTGGATCTATCTTGTATGCCCAATGGGTCTTTGTACACGGTGTTCGTTGATACGGTGAAGCTTTGGATGTTATCAGAAACAACGGTTTTTGGAAGCATCAGAAGAGACTGGCAGGGAGAGGCGTGATAGTTGCGGGTACGGACTTGACAGTCTTCGTATAGTAGTGGAGCCAAACTAGAACCGATGGTTTTCTTGACATTTCTTCATGAAATAGAGAAGGGGAAGACAGTCCCCTGCCCACGAGTATCCAGAGCTTTCTACTTGATAGGTGTTTCCATGCTAGGTTCATGAGGATGTCTTTGAGATGGGCAGTGCTCCCAGTCACACTCCTTTGGTAACACAACTACTTCTTCTACGGGAAACAAATTCTGAAAGCACATCTCACTGATGCAGTTACCGTCGATCCAGATATGGAATATCTTGGACGTTTTTCACCATTACGGCAGTTGTGTATAGGGTGCTGGGGTTGGAGTTGGAGTTGGTGATGTTGGACGCGCAGGACATTGCATCTCAGTGGATTTCCTCTTGTTGCTTCAACTAAACTGCTTATGGAAGGCTGAAGATTGTATTGCCTGCTGGTGGGATGTATGCTTCCACAAAAATCAAGAGGATCCTCATTACTGGCAGGCCTGGTTCTTTCCAGCAGGGTGGATGCTGTCGTTGATGAGTGTTCAATAGATTCACGAATTCTAGAGGATGACTAAAAGTGCATATTCTCCAATATAGCATGTTAGGCATGCACCATTGTATGATAGAGTGACTAGATCTTGTTCGACATGACGTGTGGACATCATTATCTTCTTGAGGCTTCTCCCTTGAGGTATCGACTCCAGTGGAAGATTGCCGCTATAAAGCGTTGATATTGTACTGGCATTCTTTAACCAAATGGAAGTATATCATACTAAAAATTTCCGAGAGAAGTTTGAAAAGCTATCTTACTTGCGTCATGCTCATACATCCTTATATGGTTGTAGCCGCTGTAACCATCCATGAATGAGAACATTCTGTGTCCCCTGGTGGTGACGTTTACTAACATGTCGATGTTAGGAAGAGGAAATTCGTCCTCGAGGCGGTTCAAGTCTCTGGAATTCATGCCACACCTGATCTCGCGCCTGAATTGCCTCAGAGGTTGTTTGACATCTTACAGCTGTTGTGGAACGTCTAGAACTTATTCTTGTGGCCCTTCGTTGTTGCAGCATTCCAGTGGGAAGGGAGAATGTACATCAGTCTCCCTCTTGGTGTGAATGTGGGTCGCTGCTTCACCAGATGAAGAAGAGTGCCTTGTTAGCAAAGATTTGTTGTGAGGAATAGCCCTCAAGGATGCAATTCGGTCCTCCTCCTGGATTGACATCCTCACAAGGAATGGTATGCAATGAAATTTGTCTGGTTCTTCCCGCAGAGCTTCTCTTGGTTCAAATAACTCCACTCCATACATCGGTGCGTAATGAGACAGTGATGCAGGAATATAAACAGCTTCTTTATCCAGCATGGTCTTCAGGCACTGGTGATATGTTGAAGGGACGACCCCATATGTGCTGGTCTGGTTTCCTTCAAAGTATGTCATTGTGGTAGACTGTCGTATTATCTTGTATGGGCGGACCTTGGATGTCCTGAGAGTCTTGAGGGTAATCACATTCGAAGACTCTCCTGTGTCGATGAGGGCCCTCCTGAACTCTGAACCCTTGATGCGTGCAGTAATGTGTAGGGTCCTATTGTGACATTCTTCCGCCATCACGTCGTCTTTTGTAAATGTAATATTATTCACAGATGTATCTGATGTGATGGAGGACTCTGGTCGTGAAGGAGTCAGGTGCACCTCTAGGGTTATCTGGTTCATTGTAACAAACGTCTCCGCCTGATGATTCTTTGAGAGGTGTAAAAGTTCGCATAAAATTTTTACTAGAGAAACTGCTCCCTGATCCACCGGCCTCTGGCTCATGATGTGAATATTGAAATTAATAGGATCATTGTGACGATCAGTCCCCAGTGTAGTAATCTCCGTGGCAGGACCGTTCACATCTGACGTCGCTTCCTTGATTATATCTATGCAGGTCAGCGCCGCTGCAGTACCTTTCCAGGGTATGTTGAATGCGTTCCTTGTTGGATCCAGGGGATGTTGTTCTGCCGCCGCTGTAGCTTTTCTCTTTCCGCCTTCGCTTACTACACTGACAGAAGGTCCAGTATTATACTGCTTGTTGATGAGGCGCATGTTTCCCCGATTATCTCGTGAATCGTCGCTCTGAACGATCCTGGTTCTTTCCAATAATGTTGGGGAGGTAGTGGCTGAACATTTGGCAGCTTCATGGAGCTATGAGAACGTCTGGAATCCCAAGTTTTCCAGCAGGGCGCGATATATGGGTATCATTCCGTTGATGTAAAATTCCACTAGCTGTCGTTCTGTGACATTTGGTTCATGGCAGTCCAACGCTTGTGTTCTGAACCTCTTGACAAAATCATTTGAATGTTCGTTGTTCCGTTGGGAGATTATCCCCAGGCCTGAGAAAGTAACTTGCTCAGATACAAAGAAGTACTTCTTGTAAAATGCGCTGACCATATCACTCCAATTGGATATGATGTCGGGTGCGATGTTGTTGTACCACGGATAAGCTCTCCCCATAAGTGATTTGGAGAATTCATTCAGGTGGAGAACGTGATTGTATTCGTGTTCTCCTAAGGATTCTAAAAATCGAGAGACGTGTTCACGAGCATTACCGGTACCATCGTAAAGGGTGAATTGAAGGGAGGTGTATCCCCTGGGAAGAGGAATCCGCTGCACGTCTTGTGGATATGGAGGCTGGTGTCGATGCGCATCCATCGGATTTTCTTTGCCACGATTTTGGAGGAGTCTCTCCAGATCTTCACGTGTAATAAAGTTGGACGATCGGCTCCTTCCCCTGAGACGCTCGTCCCTTTCTCTTGCGTGGGCAGCAGCATAAGACTCTTCATTCAGGTAGGCTTGCGTAACTGAGGCACCTGCTCCAGGTGTGCTGAACGTATTTCTTGTTGGCCCTTGAGGCTGTCTCGACTCTTGTGGTAATCGATCAGTTAATGTTTTAAGGAAAGTGAGTACCTCCTTATGAGTGGTTTCCATGTCTGCCTGAGCTTTAGCGAGGGTTTCTTGTCTCTCCATCAAGTCCGCCATGGTGATAGGAGGTTGTCCTCCTCTGGGTCCTCCAGATCCTCGTCCTTAATGGGGAGTAACAGTCGTTCTGGTGACGGATGGAAGTGTCATGCTTAAGGAGATGCCTGGATTTGCAGCCGCTCTGGCTCTTGTAATGGGAGGTGTCATGCCTGCTGGAATGTCTGCTCCTGCTCCACTGGTACTGATGATAGAAGACGCGATTCCACGAGACACATTGGTTGCACTGGCGAGTTGCAATGTAACACCAGTAATTGGGATATCAGCGCCACTAGAAGTGTTATCGGTGCTAAATCCATCGTTGGTTGCTTCCCCAGACCTAAGATCCACCATTCTTGAAATCATAGAAATTGAATTGGTATTGAAGAAATCGACTTCACAACCGAGAGATTAACCTCCCACTGTGGTCGCCAATTTTTTGTGGGAGAAAACTACTTCTGCCGGTTTAGGTAATTTTGGGTGTGTGTGGATGAGAAGTGAGTTTAAACCTTCAACAAATATGCTGCACGATGAGCACTTTGATTCGAGATATAATCTGTACAATTATGGCCTAAACCGAAGACACGGCCGTTCCAGATTTGTTTCGGTCACAGGTGAAGGATGTGAGGTTGATCTTAGGGAGGGAAGAGAAGAAGGTGTTGAGAGTATGAAGGTGAAGGCTATTTGATGACTTGTTAACAGAAGGTTGAGCAGGCTAACAAATGTTGCAGGCAGGCTCTGGGTGTTGAATACGATGGTATTAACACTTGGTTTTTTCTGTTTTCTGGACTTGTGTTGTTGTTGAAAATAGGGCGGAGAACCTATTTATACAAGTCTTTTAGCCTAACCTTCGTATCTCGTGGGAAGTGGAGAAAGTGGAGTGATGGAGTAGTGGAGTAGTGTGTTGGTGTCACACGACCAGGCTTGCCCACTTCCATCATCACTAACCGTCCATGACTTCCTGACACGTTCTTGTGATGGCGCGTTGTGCGCTGCACGCTGTAATACCCCAGTATGTATCCCCCAGTTTGTGACATGATTGATGTCTCGAGTGTTTTGGAAAACATGTAGCATGTTGTTGTAGCTTGGAAGGCTCGGTAAGCTTGCTAGCTTGGTGACCTTCGACGGTCGAGATTTTGCATCTTGAGAGGAGGGGCAACCGTTGATCGTTGCACCAGAAACCCTAATTAGCGCTCCTTACTAGAATCGTTGTAGAATTCTAGTACGGACTCGGATTTTGATGATCCGCCCCTCCATTCCATACGGAAAAGAATTTCCTATCTCCCAACGCGGGAACATTTAGGTTTTAAGCTCGTTCGGGAGGAGAAAACAGCTTGTAAGCAAAACCCAGGAAGGAAATTGATACTTGTGAAGTATCGTGTTGTTTGTAGGCGCATATTGTATGCATGCGCTGCATTAAATATGTTTAACATATTTGAAGCCTACAACCTTGATGAAAAGATTGCAAGTTGAAGTGACTCAACTAGCTATGTTCAGGCGTTGTTCGGAGGTCGCATGAGCGGGACCCACCTTGGCCGGTTATGCCATGGGGAAGTGTGGAGGATGGTGATCACGGTGATACCTTGTTTGCCACCTAACTCCCTTCCTAGGCTATTCATCCAAGCATGCGAACTTGGACGGACGAGATTGATGGAGGAATAACCGTTGGATTAGGGTTTGGAAGGCTTGCGAGCTTCCTATTTCTCCCTAACGGTTTTATGCCTTGGGAGGCGTGCATGGAGTGGACGATTGGCCTAGTAGGCAGGCGGGACGCCATTCTACACGTTCATGCCTACAGGACGTCCATCGGAGCGATCTGGGTCGCCCGTTCTAGCCTGCGATGATGGATGGTCGAGATTAGAAGTGGCCTCGCATGCCTTCTTTGTGCCACCGTACCTAAACGTTGGTGACTCCCATAGAGAAGCTGTTTGCACCAGCAGGGAGGTGGTTCGGTGGAGAGAATGCGCATGCTTGGTTTGCGACCATAGGCACGATCTAAGCCATCCAAGCACGCCTGCGATGACGGATGGCTGAGATTAGAAGGGGACCGTGGATGATATTTTGGACAAGGATTTCGAGACGGTCGGCTGCAACCAACCATGGTCGATTGGATCACCATGGAAGTGGGCCCACGGTGAGCACGTAGGTGCTATCGGCCGGCGGCGGTTCCTCCTAATCTTTCCTGTACGCCCGACCAAAGTTGCCTTGTCCAACATGTAAGCAAAACCCTAATTTTAGGGTTTGTGAGCCGCAGCTTCATGCTAGCATATCTTAACGCCCATGGATCCTATGGTGAAGCCGTTTGCACCATCAGGAAGGTATGCCAAATATGAGCATGTGCGCGCATGCTACTCGGTCCCGCGTGTGATCTAGGCCGTCCAACCATGCCTGCGAGGTTGGACAGTTGAGATCTATTTTTTAAGTTTGTTTTCAGCAGGTGAGACTAACATGGGTAGTCTTGCATGCGTTCAACGGGGCTAATATAACCCACCGTCAAGTAGCCTACGGGTGTTTGCATGTCGAACACAAGGCTTTTATTAAAGCATTAATAGTAATGCTGTATACCTACAGAAAACCGGGATGGTTGCTACATGCTCCGTTCTGGGTATATTAAATTCACAGGATGGTTGCACATGCTTTGGTGAATTAATAAAGTGAGAAGTATTCGTCACTTGAATGGTTTTATCCATCAACAGGCAGGTATTCCATACCTGATTAGGGGTGATGAAATCGATCTGGGCCATCCAATCAGGCTGGTGGAGTTGGATGGCCGTGATCATATCCAGACTGATACGGTCAGTCTGGATGCTCAATCGTGCTAGTATAACACACCGAGAGGGGCTCAATCAGGCTAGTATAACACACCGAGAGTTCATCCTGTACGGGTATTTCGTACATGGTTTCATTATAATGCTTGGAGGTTCGTGTTGTTCCGCTAAGACCAACACAGTCGTCATGCCGCACTGATAATGAGTACATGAAATACAAGGATGTTGCGCATTAATTAATAATGCTGGAAACTCACAGGGTATATGGGATTGTTGCTACATGCTCCAACCTAGATGAATTTCGTGTATTTTATTCACATAATGGGATTGTTTCCACATGCTCCATTCTTGGTGAATTGATAAAGTGAAGGAGTATCCATCACTTGTTAATGGCTTTATCTTTTACAAGATGTTAGCGCACAATTTTTTGGCTTTTACAATTTTAGCCTTTAAATGAAAATCCACCATCAACACTATGTCTTCTGACTTATAGTAGACATTTCAAAGAAGAAGTTTCGAGTCATGCTTGTCTTGTTAAGCATGTCGATATAAGATTCAAGCAATAGTTGTCTATATACTTGACAAACTTAGTTAAGAATAATTTATTGCTCATGAAGTATTTTGTATCAATTTAATCATTTGAAAATTGACCAAGCAATGGTGTTCGTCATCTATGGCAATTGGGAAAGTTTTAAATCGATTAAAGAGAGGTTTTAAAGCCATTGAAAGTTTGGACACAGGAAGGTACACATACCATTTCCATATGAGAATAGGGGTAGGTACACGTACCCAGTAAGCATACCCCTTAGTTCTGAGTTCGTGTAAAGGGGTCAGGTATGCGTACCCGGTGTGCATACCTCAAAAGACTGAGTTCGTGAATTTCCTTAGGGTACGTGTACCTTTGTGACAACCCTGAATTATATATTAATAGTCCGGCCGGCCCTACCAATAGTAATTCATGATCTTTCCACACGAAACATAAGCCCGCATAGCTCACACTAGCCAGAAACGTCTAATTGGAAACATTATTGAAAGGAAAACCTCTTTTTTTCATATAAATGAGTGCTGAGTTGGACTTAAAAAGTTCTATTAATGAAATACTTCAGTTTTAACAAAGTTTTGATAAGAAAAATGTTTGAAAAGAATAAAAAATAACAATGTGATAAATTTGTATTAAATAAAGGAAAACAAATTCAACAGAAAATCACATTAAGGAAGAGGTTCCACTTCTTCTCAAATACTGCAGCAGAAACTCAAGAAAACCCCACAACTAGCCCACTTTATTGTTCTGCTACCTGAAAGGCGAAAAATAAACACAAGGTCAGAACCTTGGAAATGAAAGTTCACTCTCAATCCATCATATATATCGATAGCATATAAGACACAAAAGTATAAAGGTATTCTATATGTTTTAACTACAACGAAATTAGATCATAAAATCAACAATTCAACCAAATGACAATACCGCTTACCTTCGGCAGTTCATAAAAGATCACACACACGTTCAAGAATAAAGATTTACATTTTATCCAGTGCCCACTGGTGTTCACAATCTATATGCTATTGTGGCCCTGATTTTTTGGCTTATCCAACTCATCTACTACCCACCGTGACACTTAGCGAGGCCCTACTCTCTTAGTAAGTAGATTCACATACAACATATCATTCAATAAGGATTTAAATCCTAACAATACTTCAACACCTTTACAAGATATTTTAGAAAGTCTAGAATCAAGCACTTGCACTTAAATGCAATAATCATTCTCACAAGACCAAAAAGAACGCAAATTACTTATCATAGCACACAACAATTCCGAACTATTCCACCAGTTTTACACCCACCATCCTAACTGGACCTGTCACATTCACTATGAATACTAATCTGATCCAAATTAAACTTTTACCATACATTCAAATATACAACAGAGACATCATATCAAAATTTCAGTGAAAAGTAACAGTTAGAAACTAAAATTCAACCGATTCTATATGTTTATCGAAAACTGAAGTCCTGCCGATTCCTCTATAAAAGTCAGTTGGTTGAGGTAATTCCCAAACTTGGATTCAAGTGAAATTTTTACAGAAAATTACTTGTCTAAATGGGTTACTCTTACTAAAATTTCTGGGAATTATATAAAGTAAAACTGTATAACTGTAGATTTTCAGAACTGCCTAATCACACAAAATCTGCAGAACTAGTCTCTGAAATACTGATGTTTATGTAAACTCTCTTAGCCCGATCGTTCTGAATTTTTTTAAAAGTGATTACTACATACTAATATATAACATATTCAAAAATCAAGCAGATATGATTGTTCGATGTTATTCAATGGTTGAAACACTAACTATAATTTCTGGTGTCAAAAATAAAACGAGTTTAGCCTAGAAATTTTATTCTTAACCTAGAACTTTAAGAGAATCAACGATTGTAGCTTACATACAACTGATAGTACATGATAAAGCAAGAAAGAACTTGCCTTTGACTTGAGAAAGCCTAGATAATCCTTAGTTTATGCTGAAACTTACCTTCACGCCATTTCTGTTCCTTCGACAAGAAAAGCTATTTTTTTAGTTATCTAACTTAGGCTGCTAAACTTAGGTTTTTATTTATTTTATTTTTCTAACCTAGTTATGACTACACACAACTATTTTTCTAAGGGAATCCTATTTAGTGAATACAACCATAATTCATCTTAAACCACTAATACGCTCTTACATCGAAACAGAGTTTAGATAATCATTAAAAATTATTGAGTATCGGGGTATTACATTCTTCACCCCTAAAAGAAACGATTTCGTCCTCGAAATCAACATACCTCGGGGTGGAACAAGAATAAATATTTTCTTCAATATGACACTGAAAGCAAGTATGTCAAGCACTAACACTGAAACCAACCATGTTAAGCACAAACAAACAAATTAGTTAGAAAGTCTAAATGCTCTAACTACTAAATATATTCCCCCGTCCCAAAAAAACTGACCATAAAACCGAAAGATCACTCTTTTAAAACCAAGATAAAACCGATGGGAAAACTCGGAGATCAATACTCTTGAGAAAAAACTAAATCAGTTACTCAAACTCTTAAAATAAATTATCGTCCGATAAAAACGTATTTCTTTTACAGAAAAACTCACAAAAAAAAACTAGTGAGCTCATATGCACAGCCCGAGTAAATCGGAACCGTGCTATGATACCAATTGTGACAAACCTGAATTATATATTAATAGTCTGGCCGGCCTTACCAATAGTTATTCATGATCTATCCATACGAAATAAGTCCGCATAGCTCACACTATCCAGAAACGTCTAATTGGAAACATTATTGAAAGGTGTTAGAGCATTACTCGGTTGAACCCACCAAGCGTTGGTATGTCAAGTTTGATTGTCATATTTTAGTGAAGCAAAATTCATTTAAGAGTCACTTGATTTAAATGTATGATGCGTGTCGTAACCACAACAAATTAATTAATATTTTACTACCTAATTAACAAGTAATATAGGGTAGTCAAGATCGATCCCACGAGTAACAAGAGATTATAATTGTCTTATTGTCACAAAAAGGGGGGGGGGGTATTGGTTCAAGATTTTAAAAGCAAAAGAAATAAACAAAGCAATTAAAAGTGTAAGTTGAATTCAATAAGAGAGAATAGATCAAGGAATCCTTCTTCGCTGCAAAACAATGATTAAAGTTATATTCTTTTCCACTTTTTATTAGTCATAGATTATCACCAACCGTAGGATAGCAGGTTCGCTTAGCTAACCCCAAAATTCCTTATTTCACTGAGTAACAGGTTCGCTTAGTTATCAGATTCTATTCAAAAGAACCACCTTGAGGTTCGCTTACAAGATGTAATTCCCCGAACGCATTAAGATTTATGAACTTAGGTTTAGTACTAGTAGTTAGACTCGGTTCGCTTGGTCCACTTTCTAGCGTTGTTTTCACACACAATTGCTCCACGGAATCCCTCCGCAAGGTCTCGTGTTTTCTACTTGTGTAAAAAGTCAAGAAACTATTACGTATTCCCTAACTTTCACTAGCTTTAGATTAAATTAACAAATCGAAACAACCTATCAATCAATCATAAACATTAATATTAGTAAAAACAAACGATAATCAGATGAAAACTTCAAAGTAGAATTGAAACAAAACTCAAATCATATATTAAGAACTAGGAATTCATCCTCAATCAATAAGAAAATTTTCTACTCATAGTTTGGAGTTCACACAATAATAATAATAATTAAGGAAGAAATAAAAACTTATTGAAAAGATGATGGTTGCTCCTTCCTCCAATCCTTGTGCACTTTAACTCCTTCTCCAAAGTAGATGTGTGTCTAAAAGTTGTAGAGAACTCCTTTATTTATAGGCTTCAATACTCTCCATATCTTTGTAGGAAAAGAATCCACATTCCATAAGAACACCACTTTCCCAATTTGAGCCATATTTCAATTTCTAGTCCAATTCTCCAAAACTTCCAAGTTTTCATCCAATTCCCAATTCTAAGTCTTCACACACATGAGAGAAGTCCACACAAAATTCTGTAATTTTGGCTCGCCAGAAAACTGGGTTTTTGGCCGGAAGTTGGCCGGAATTCGTCACCTTCGGCCACCTGAAAATTCTCCCAGTCGACGGAATATTCCGTCATTCCACCGTAAGGACTAACGGTCAAACATGTCAACCATCAGTCAGCGGGTCAAAGAAGGGAGCAGACAGACACCCAAGTCAGCTTCTTAGTCAAGGATGAGTGATCTTAATCGGCTGAGTCACTGAGCTGGATCGGGTCGAATCGCCGGCTTCCGAGTCAACTCGCCGGAGTGGAAAACCGACAGAGTTTCGGCTGTTTACAGGACATTCCCGGCCAATTTCAGGCCTCTAATTTTCACCTGCGACAATCCTAAGCATACATCTATAGTTTCATTTCAATACATCACAGCTATTCATTCAATTTCTACTTCAATCATCAACTCATCTTAACTCAAACCATCATTCCCATCTCTGAGTTCTTCAACAGCTATTCACAGCAAAGAAACGTCATCTGATTTCACCTATCATCAATTCCATCAAAACCCTGTAATTCCTTCCAAAGAACAGAATCACCATCATCAACATCAGAAACCCACATTCGATCCAAACCCAATTTCGACAGCATTTCTCTAAAATCGACAACAGCCACACAAACCCTAAAATACAACCTCATAGCAATATTTATCTTCACAGCAGCACTTTCAATTCCTTCATAACTACATAAATTGAATGATAACCAAAGACACATCTTCAATTTTTTGTTAATTCAACAGCACCATCAACCCATCGATCTTTTCTCCAGCTACCACAGAACCCTCAATTTCGTCTATTTAATCATTCAAATCGAAACCCTATTAATCTTCCAGTAAACCCATATTAATCTTCAACCTGATTTAATTATTTAAATCGAAACCCTAATTTCTTCAATGTTGAGCTTCATCAATTTCATCTCCATGTATTAATTTCTCTCGACTCACTCTCCATGTTATTGATTTCCTCTCTAATTTCTCGGACAACAGCAGCAGCCAAGTTGTTCTCCTTTCTCTCTAAAATTCAGGTGTAAAAATGATTGAGAGATATATTTTCTCGATTTAGGGTTAGAGATTAGGGTAAGATGATGACACCCCATTAGATAAAATCCACCCAAGTTGGGTGCCCTGAGTAGCTCTTTGGTGCTTTTAGCACTTATCTTTAACCACAAACCTGACTGCCCATTAACATGGGCTGGCATGTTTTTAATACTCCTCTGAGAGAGTTTCCCTTTAACCGTGGCTCGTCTCCCGATAGTGTTTTCCTGGGAAATGACAATCCTGCCCTTTTTGCTCAATTTGGATCATTTTTTCTTCTTTTCCTCCGTGCGACTCCAAGTACCTAATAACTCAAAAACACGCATAAAATACATAATTTACAAGAAAAATAACAAACAAAGCATAACTACTAGATAGTAAATTAGGTGTATTCTACATCTATCAAATTCCCCCACACTTAGACTTTGCTAGTCCTCGAGCAAATCAAACTAAAACTTACAACTCCAAAGCGTTCTAGCGTCCCAAGCATCCAAAAAGCTATGAGGACATAGAATTTCTGCATGCTAGTAATAAGAAGTTAGAAATACTAAAGAACATATTCTCATTCTTAAATGTTGAGTGAGAAATAACCACACCATAATGAGAGAATGCGTGTTTGAGAAACGATCAATAAGCATTTCGCCTCGACTTCTGCCTCTCTTAAAAGGGTTTTATGATAATTGCACTTAAAAATACGGCTTTTTATGGGTCTCACATGTGTGCAGGTAGGAATGAAGAGAAAATTCCTGCAACACGTTGAATGGTGGGAAGGATAACTTCCGAAATTTTGAAAAACCTACATCTTTTAACATTTTGAAAAACATTTTTTCTAATGATCTCTAAGAAAGGAAATCAACCACTTATATCGAGGAAGAGATTACTTACTTACCTTCACATCCGATTGCCAATTATGATAACACCACTCTCACGGCATCCAATAGAAACGTCTTCCGCTCCTTGTCTTCATCTTTTTGGTCTTCGGCTTCAACTATTGATGTTAAATACTAGAACTTCATAAATCCTTGACAATTTGTAACCTTTTTCCTTAAAATCCTTGTCGCTTGAAACTTCCTTATATATTTTCCTTCCCCACGGCTTATCCAAAACAAAACAATAATAGATATTTCTCTTGTCTCATATTTTTTTCAAATTTTTTTCAAATTTTTTTTTTTTAGACAAGAGAAACAAAATACAAATCAAAGTGAAAAATAAAACAAACCATGGCCGTGGAAAAGTACTTTACCGCTTGATTCTTCACAACTTGTATCGTCTCGAAATCATAAACTTCAATAATTCTCACCTTTTGATTTCTTCGTTCTTGTAAATTAGTCTTCATACTTGAATATAGAATTACGTCATTGTATTGTAAGTCTTCAACATATATGTAAAAAAATCTTCTCATTGTATGTTGCTTTACTTGGATTTGAAATTTAGCTCTTTTCTTGTTCCGTTGCTTGTAAACCTCAAACCTTTTCAACTTTCCTTGTAGATTTTGATGTCGCTCCCTTGTTGATGATGATGGTGTTTCTATGGACCCGTTGTTGTCAAGAGAGAGAATGGTGCTAACTGCAAATCGAACTACAAGAAGGAGGCTTTCATCATAGACGTCACCCTCATGATTGACAAAAATTAGCACTCAAGAGATCAAAATAGTGCTGAAATTGGGTAGCTCACCATTCTACCCGGAATTAACGTACGGTGACACACACTCAAAAGAAGCTCTTTAGTAAAGGAAGAATTTCTGGTCGGTGCCTCACATGATATGAAAATGGGTAGCCTCCACTAATGATTGATCATCAACTCTAATAATGCATTCTTCTCTGCTCCTAATTTGCATCACCGGCATGATTAAATCCATTATTTAACACTCTAACAAGCAAGAAATCGAACGTAGTTCCCTAACACTTCCAAGTTCAATTATGTCGGTCAAAATTCTCTATGTAATCATACCTAGAAGCATGCTAGTGACTCTAAATTCTCTAAAAGTTGAAGTTTTATGCAAAAAAAAAATAATTCTTTTTTTTATGCAAAAATATATGCTTAGACACTACCCCACACTTAAACCTTACATTGTCCTCAATGTAATTGAATCGTCCAAGTAAAGTCAAGGTGGGAAATGTTAATATGCTATGGAACAAGAAAAATAAACAAACAAAACAAAAAGCAAATAAAAACAAAAGGATAAGAAATACAAAACCGGTGGGTTGCCTCCCACTTAGCGCTTGTTTTAAAGTTGACGACCCGACATAGCTCTTGCTTCACATTAATCCTCTAGAGGGAGCACATATCGAAGTCCAATCATGTCCACATGCTCCGTTGGAAATTTTTCATAATATGGATTCAACCTATGGCCGTTGACTTTCAAGGGTTGTCCTGTTTTTTCACTAACAATTTCAACTGCACCATGATCATAAACATTAGTAACAATAAATGGTCCCACCCAACGGGACTTAAGCTTACCCGGAAATAAACGTAAACGAGTATTAAATAAGAGAACTTTTTTCCCCACAACAAAACTTTTCCGAGAAATCATCTTGTCATGAAAAAGCTTGGTCTTTTCTTTGTAAATCCAGGCACTCTCGTAAGCATCATTACGTATCTCCTCTAGCTCATTTAGTTGTAACTTTCTTTGTTTCCCCGCTTCATCATACTCCATGTTGAATTTCTTTATCGCCCAATTGGCCTTATGTTCAAGTTCAACCGGAAGATGACAAGCTTTTCCATAAGCCAACCGATATGGAGACATACCAATCGGTGTCTTGTACGCCGTTTTATACGCCCAAAGTGCATCATTGAGCTTAAAGCTCCAATATTTCCTTGTGGTATTCACCGTTTTCTCAAGAATGGATTTGATCTCACGGTTTGAAATTTCCGCTTGTCCACTAGTTTGTGGATGGTAAGGCGTACCAATCTTTTATGTTATGTTGTACTTCTTGAGGAGAGCATGGAAATACTTCTTGAAATGTGAGCCTCCATCACTTATCACCACTCTTGGTGTGCCGTGCCTAGTGAATATGTTTTCTCTTACAAAATCACAAACAACTTGAGAATCATTAGTTTTGGTGGCTCTAGATTCCACCCATTTCGAAACATAATCTACGGAAACAAGTATATAAAAATTTCCATTCGAATTGACAAAAGGGCCCATAAAATCAATTCCTCACACATCAAAAATCTCAACGACGAGAATTGGTGTGAGTGGCATTTGATTTCGAGCACCTAGATTGCCCGTTCTTTGACATCTATCACACGATTTACAAAAAACATATGAATCTTCAAACAAGGTGGGCCAATAAAATCCACTCTCGAGAACCTTGAGAGCGGTACGTTTAGAACCAAAATGGCCACCACAAGCAAAAGTATGACAAAAGGAGAGAATAGATTGAAATTCGGAGTTAGGTACGCACCTTCGTATTATTTGATCAACGCCATATTTCCATAAGTATGGTTCATCCCACACATATTGCTTTGTTATCTTCTTAAGTTTCATCTTTTGGAAGTTGGAAATTGTACTAGGTACCTTTCTTGTCACCAAGTAATTCACTATATCCACATACCAAGGTGTTGATTCTTCCAAGGATAAAAGTTGTTCGTCCGGAAAGCGGTCTTGTAATGGAAGTTCTTCGTGAGACATAACAAGTCTACTAAGATGATCCGCAATGGTATTCTCCACACCTTTCTTATCTCAAATTTCTATATCGAACTCTTGTAGTAATAGGATCCACCGGATTAGTCTTGGCTTAGCTTCTTTCTTCTTTAGTAAGTATTTAAGTGCGGCATGATCGGAATACACAATAACCTTTGTATCCACCAAATATGATAGAAAATTTTCCAATGCAAACACTATAGCCAATAACTCCTTTTCCGTGGTAGAATAGTTGATTTGTGCATCATTGAGGGTCCTAGATGCATAATAGATAACATGGGACAACTTATCCACTCTTTGACCCAAAACGGCTCCAACCGCATAATCACTAGCATCACACATTAGTTCAAATGGAAGATTCCAATCCGGTGACTTGATAATTGGCGCACTTGTCAAAATTGCCTTTAATTTGTCAAAATCATCCTTGTATTCCTTGTTGAAGTCAAAAGGTACCTCCTTTTGTAGTAACTTGCACATTGGCATGGAGATTTTGGAGAAATCCTTGATAAACCGCCTATAAAAACCTGCATGGCCAAGAAAAGAACGAACCTCCCTCACCGAAGTGGGATATTGTAAGTTTCTTATTAAATCTATCTTTGACTTGTCCACTTCGATCCCTTGAGAGGACACAATGTGACCAAGTACTATGCCATGGTTTACCATAAAATGACATTTCTCCCAATTAAGGACAAGGTTTATGTCTATGCATCGTTTAAGAACTAATTCAAGGTTTTTTAAACAACTATCAAAAGAATTTCCATAAACACTAAAGTCGTCCATAAACACCTCAATAGTGCACTCCACATAATCCGAGAATATACTTACCATGCATCTTTGGAAAGTATCCGGTGTATTGCAAAGACCAAACGACATCCGTCTATACACAAATGTTCCAAACGGACAAGTGAAAGTGGTCTTCTCTTGGTCCTCCGGTGCAATCACAATTTGGTTGTATCCCGAATAACCGTCCAAGAAATAATAATACAAATGCCCCGCTAACCGCTCCAACATTTGATCAATGAAAGGTAAAGGAAAGTGATCCTTCCGGGTTGCGGAATTAAGCTTCTTATAGTCAATGCACACTATCCAACCGGTTTTAACTCTTGTAGGAACAAGTTCATCGTCTTGATTTCGAACAACCGTAACACCGGACTTCTTTGGAACCACTTGTACCAGACTAACCCACTTGCTATCGGAGATTGGGTAAATTACCCCCGCACTTAGCAATTTGAGTATCTCTTTCTTCACAACCTCCATAATGGGAGGATTAAGCCTACGTTAAGCATCATGTACCGGCTTCACATTCTCTTCCATTAGAATCCTATGCATGCACATGGATGGACTAATGCCTTTGATGTCCGCAATTGTCCACCCAATAGACGTTTTGTGCTCTTTCAAGACTCTAAGAAAACGGTCTTCTTGTACCGGTGTGAGGTTCTTTGCAATAATCACCGGAAGCTCATCTCTATCTCCCAAGAACGCATACTTCAAATGGTCCGGAAGTGGCTTCCACTCTAGTTTAGGCACCTTCATAATAGATGGTATAAGTAATTCATCATTCACGGGTAAAGAAATATATGAAACATTACCCTTAGCTTCTTGTAATGCCGTCAAGGCACCACACGTCTCCACCAATTCCTTGGAAATTTCAACATCCAAGTTAGGCAAGCCGTGGGCGTCCAATTCAATGCTCTTTTGCAACACCACATCAAGTTCATCCTCTTGATTCAATTCCAACATTTGTTGCGCTAATGAACTAACCACATCAATGGAGTAAGCGGAATGCACATCACTTGGGTAGCGCATGGCTTCAAATATGTTGAAGTGTATTACTTCCTTGTCGAATTCCATAGTAAGTGTACCCTTATCAACATCAATCTTCGTCTTTTAGGTCTTCATAAATGGCCTCCCAAGAAGTAAAGAAGTAGATGACCGATTCTCATTGTTGTCCATATCCACCACGAATAAATCCACCGGAAAAATTAACTCATTCACTTGCACTAGAACGTCTTCTACAAGTCATTTTGGATAAATGTTAGACTTGTTTGCTAGTTGGACAATAACTCTTGTCTCTTTCAATGGTCCAAGATTCAATGAGTCATATATATCGGCCGACATCACACTAATGGAAGCTCCCAAATCAAGTAAAGCATGTTCAAACCTTTTCTTACTAATAGTAATTGGCACCGTGAAACCACCAGGATCCATGCACTTTGTAGGCATCTTCTTCAAAAGCATAGCCGACGCACTATCGCCAACTTTAGTAATTTAATTATCAAGCAACCTATCCTTCTTTGTGCATAATTCCTTCATGAACTTCGCATACCTTGGCATTGTCTTGATGGCCTCGATGAAAGGGATGTTGATTTCTATCTTCTTGAAGATATCCATGAGTGCCTTGTCTTGAGCTTCCTTATTGGACTTAGCAAAACGACTAGGAAAAGGAGGTGGACTAGTAAAAGTAGGAACCGGTTCCTTGGATTGGGCGGTTGGTGTTGAATTCTCCTTTGGTACGGCTTCCTCCTTGTCTTTGACTACCTCTTCACTAGCTTCTTCATGATGACTTGGACTCTCTACTTGTCTTCCACTTCGTAAAGTAACCGCATTAACATTCTCTATTGGGTTCACAAATGGTTGTGAGGGAAGATTTGTGGATGTTTGATATTTCATTAAGTTCATATCGTTCGCCAAGTGTCCCATTTGAGTTTGTAAATCCTTGATTGTCGAACCGGTCCTTTGTTCCAAATCTTTGATTGCCGAATCGGTCTTTTGTTGGTTTTGTTGTAACATAGAAGTGAGACCTTGCATGCTTTGCATTATCACATTCAACTTATCATCATTCGAAGAATCTTGCTCCTTGACTTGTTGTGGTTGTAATTGTGGTTGTTGAGGTTGGAAACGTGATTGTTGGAATCCACCTTGTTGCGCATATGGATTAGGAGCCGCCGCTTGCTTGTTTGCATAGCTAAAGTTAGGATGATACTTCTAACCGGGATTGTAAGTATTTGAGTATGGATTGTACCTTGGCCTTTGATTTGGATATAAAGCATTTACTTGTTCGGTTTCATCATCCGAAATAATTACCGCGGCCCATCGTTGCACTACCCTCTCTATGTTGTTTAACCGGTGATCGGATTGTGAAGATAACTCACTAACTTCATGTACCAACTTAACCATTGAGTCACCTCTTGCATAGAATTGTTGCGAGTTTGCCGCCATACTTTCAATCAACTTGGTAGCTTCGGCCACCGTCTTGTTCACTAGTGCACCACCACCGGCGGCGTCAAGAAGATATCGATCACTTGTTTGGAGACCTTCATAAAAGTATTGGATTATCATGGCGTCACTAAATTGATGGTGTGGACAACTTTCCACCAATCTCTTGTACCGATCCCAACATTCATATAATGACTCTCCCACATGTTGTTTCATCCCACAAATCTCCTTGCGAATTTGAGTAGCTTTCGATGAGGGAAAATATCTCTCAAGGAAAATTTTCTTCATCCCATTCCATGTTGTGATACTTCTGGAAGGCAAATAGTACAACCATTCCTTAGCATTGCCCGCCAAAGAGAACGGAAAAGCTTTCAAATTTTCTCCATCCGCATTAATATACGATGGAAGCATGGCCATGACTATGGTATTGAAATCCATAAGATGCTTGTTTGGGTCTTCATTCACCATTCCATGAAACTTTGGTAATTCTCTAATCAACCCCGGCTTGATCTCGAAAGTTGAGTTAGTTTGGATACACCATTGTTGTGTATCGAGCTTGTGAGAAGCTAAGTCCTTGAGTGTACGATCACCCATTGCTTCTTCTATTTCCGAATCTGCGAACTCACTTGATGTAGAACGAGGAAGCAGAGTGTTAATCGCTCGAATGAAATCCTTTAGTTGAGTGCCGGATCGAAGACGTATTGGACTCGGTCTTCCCTTTTTAAGCATTCACCAAAGATATAATACCTAAAACAAGGTTCACAAAACTAAGTTAGATACGGTATAGAATCTAACAAAGCAAGAATAAAGCAAAAAGAAAAATAAAAACAACTAAAATAATCCGTTTCTCCCCGGCAACGGCGCCAAAATTTGATGCGTGTCGTAACCACAACAAATTAATTAATATTTTACTACCTAATTAACAAGTAATTTAGGGTAGTCAAGATCGATCCCACGAGGAACAAGAGATTATAGTTGTCTTATTGTCACAAAAAGGGGGGGTATTGGTTCAAGATTTTAAAAGCAAAAGAAATAAACAAAGCAATTAAAAGTGTAAGTTGAATTCAATCAGAGATAATAGATCAAGGAATCCTTCTTCGCTGCAGAACAATGATTAAAGTTATGTTCTTTTCCCCTTTTTGTTAGTCATAGATTATCACCAACCATAGGATAGCAGGTTTGCTTAGCTAACCCCAAAATTCCTTATTTCACTGAGTAACAGGTTCGCTTAGTTATCAGATTCTATTCAAAAGAACCACCTTGAGGTTCGCTTACAAGATGTAATTCCCCGAACGCATTAAGATTTATGAACTTAGGTTTAGTACTAGTAGTTAGACTCGGTTCGCTTGGTCCACTTTCTAGCATTGTTTTCACACACAATTGCTCCACGGAATCCCTCCGCAAGGTCTCGTGTTTTCTACTTGTGTAAAGAGTCAAGAAACTATTACGTATTCCCTAACTTTCACTAGCTTTAGATTAAATTAACAAATCAATTTAGCGTGCACTCCAAACAACCTATCAATCAATCATAAACATTAATATTAGTAAAAACAAACGATAATCATATGAAAACTTCAAAGTAGAATTGAAACAAAACTCAAATCATATATATAGAACTAGGAATTCATCCTCAATCAATAAGAAAATTAGCTACTCATAGTTTGGAGTTCACACAATAATAATAATAATTAAGGAAGAAAGAAAAACTTATTGAAAAGATGATGGTTGCTCCTTCCTCCAATCTTTGTGCACTTTAACTCCTTCTCCAAAGTAGATGTGTGTCTAAAAGTTATAGAGAACTCCTTTATTTATAGGCTTCAATACTCTCCATATTTTTGTAGGAAAAGAATCCACATTCCATAAGAACACCACTTTCCCAATTTGAGCCATATTTCAATTTCTAGTCCAATTCTCCAAAACTTCCAAGTTTTCATCCAATTCCCAATTCTAAGTCTTCACACACATGAGAGAAGTCCACACAAAATTCTGTAATTTTGGATCGCCGGAAAACTGGGTTTTTGGCCGGAAGTTGGCCGGAATTCGTCACCTTCGGCCACCTGAAAATTCTCTCAGTCGACGGAATATTCCGTCAGTCCACCGTTAGGACTAATGGTCAAACAGGTCAACCGTAAGTCAGCGGGTCAAAGAAGGGAGCAGTCATACACCCAAGTCAGCTTCTTAGTCAGGGCTGAGTGGTCTTAATCGGCTGAGTCACTGAGCTGGATCGGGTCGAATCGCCGGCATCCGAGTCAACTCGCCGGAGTGGAAAACCGACAGAGTTTCGGCTGTTTACAGGACATTCCCGGCCAATTTCAGGCCTCTAATTTTTACCTGCCACAATCCTAAGCATACATCTATAGTTTCATTTCAATACAGCACAGCTATTCATTCAATTTCTACTTCAATCATCAACTCATCTTAACTCAAACCATCATTCCCATCTCTGAGTTCTTCAACAGCTATTCACAGCAAAGCAGCGTCATATGATTTCACCTATCATAAATTCCATCAAAACCCTGTAATTCCTTCCAAAGAACAGAATCACCATCATCAAACCCACATTCGATCTAAACCCAATTTCGACAGCATTTCTCTGAAATCGACAACAGCCACACAAACCCTAAAATACAACCTCATAGCAATATTTATCTTCACAGCAGCACTTTCAATTCCTTCATAACTACAGAACTTGAATGATAACCAAAGACCCATCTTCAATTTGTTGTTAATTCAACAGCACCATCAACCTATCGATCTTTTCTCCAACTACCACAGAACCCTCAATTTCGGCTATTTAATTATTCAAATCGAAACCCTATTAATCTTCCAATGAACCCATATTAATCTTCAACCTTATTTAATTATTCAAATTGAAACCCTAATTTCTTCACTGTTGAGCTTCATCAATTTCATCTCCATGTCTTAATTTGTCTCGACTCACTCTCCCTGTTATTGATTTCCTCTCCAATTTCTCGGACAACAGCAGCAGCCAAGTTGTTCTCCTTTCTCTCTAAAATTCAGGTGTAAAAATAATTGAGAGATATATTTTCTCGATATAGGGTTAGAGATTAGGGTAAGATGATGACACCCCATTAGATAAAATCCACCCAAGTTGGGTGCCCTGAGTAGCTCTTTGGTGCTTTTAGCACTTTTCTTTAACCACAAACCTGACTGCCCCTTAACATGGGCTGGCCTATTTTTAATACTCCTCTGAGAGAGTTTCCCTTTAACCGTGGATCGTCTCCCGATAGTGTTTTCCTAGGAAATGGCAATCTTTCCATTTTTGCTCAATTTGGATCATTTGTTCTTCTTTTCCTCCGTGCGACTCCAAGTACCTAATAACTCAAAAACACGCATAAAATACATAATTTACAATAAAAATAACAAAGAAAGCATAACTACTAGATAGTAAATTAGGTGTATTCTACACCTATCAATGTACTAGAGTCAATTTCGTATAGGTTAGCTTGAAAGTATTAGGGTGAGACATTACACGTATTGCGAAGACTTGAAGAAGTGAAGAAGTGCGGAGCTACAACGACAACATAATCCTTCCACTTGAGGTTAGTGATATTTGACTTGAACTCATTCATTCCCTAACGTATCTTTCAAGTCGTGCATATTGAAAACATAAAAATGCGAAGCATGTACACTCTAGATAGACATAGTATTAAGGAATACAATATGAAGTTTATTTCTTAACCATTAAACTTTGTATATAAGACATCGACATAATCGTATGAATGATATTGTGATTATTTATGGGTATGAGGTGAGGATTTCATCCTAGGGAACAATGTTTACATGTGTTCTAAGGAAGTAAGTTCATGATATGTGTTGTGAACCGAAAAGGAAATCGCCAGGCGTTATTGGGGATGTTCTTCATTGCATATCTTATGATCGACTAATATGTGTGATTAGTATAACCGCTCATGACTTGTTTGCGTTCTTGGTAAAACTATTCACATGAGGCCTGACTTATGTATTCGTATGACTTTTATTAGTGAAACCGATCTTAAGTTACCACCCGGGGTATGATCGGGTTGTGTATGTCTAAACTTATTACTGGGAAGAGGGGAACCGATCCTAGTAAGAGGTGTAGTGCATCACAAGGAGAACCGATCCTTGTATGAGATGCATCAAGGTTTATGGAAGAAAGATGAACCGATCCTATGAACATGTGCAACAAGTTTTTGGGAAGGGGGAACCGATCTTATGGACATTTGCAGTGCATACAAGTTAGATACCAAATATATGTGGGGAACCGATCCTAGTACCTAGTCAGCCGTATCTTTGGTAAGATAGTGTAACTATGCACAATACTCACATGGAGGTAGAACCGAAACTTGTTTTGGTAGAACCGTAAACCCATGAGTTTTGATTGAGTGGAACTTGATCAATCACATATTTCTTGAAAGTCAGATGAACCAATTCTAAACTTGTTTGGAAGTGTGGTAAATCGGTTTCAAGTGAGCAAGCATGGTAAAGACTTGCAAGAGTAAGATGTCATCACTCTTTGAACACGGTGCATTAATGCTTATTCTATTTTGTTCAAAGATATTCCTTAAAGGCTAAGAAGGAAGTAAATCCTAAGATCGAATTTAAATAAGTTAAGAATATTTTTAATTAAGGGTTTTTAATTATATATGGAAAATAAGAATTAGTAATATGCATTTGCTAATTAAAGATTTTCCAAGGAGATTTCGATCATTACTTTTGGACAATGCATTCACAAAAATTAGGAAAACCGAATTTGGTGGAGTAATGAATAATATCTTGAGAATATTTTCGGTTTTGGAAATTCCTTGGTGTCCAAACTTCCTTGTCTATAAATACTTTGAGTTTGCATTTCTAGCAAACTAATCCTGCGTAACCTAGACTTACTCTTTTGTCTTTGTTACTGGTGAAGCTGCCTATCGGAGAGGAGAGTAATCTAATTAAGTGAAATCTCTTTCGGCCGCTCAATTTAAAGTCTTCTTTGGGATTGAGAAGCTCTAGCACGACCCGTTGGTGGGAAACTAGATATTGCGGTTTATCTTTAGTTTTCGTATTGATTTGATTAACTAACGGTGGTTGAATCTTGATTGCACCTAGTTTGTTTATGCTTGAGAATCTTCTCTTCTGATATAAGATTCACTCAAACTAGTTCTAGGTTTTGACAGGGATCTTTAGACTATTGTTAGATCTAAAGACGATCTTGTGATAATCCATTGTTAATAGACTCTGTTCTGTGTGTGATTGATCACAAGAGATTCAAGTGATTGTGTGCAGGTGTTTATTGAAGATCTAAGAATATTTGAAGACAAAGAAGATATTGAGATTTCTTACTTGGTGTTTTTATAATCTTTGGTGTTGACAATACTTGTTTGGGAAAAAGAGGATCCAATTAATAATTGGTTTATCCTTGTGGTAGATTGGATTGATTAATTGAGGAAGATCGGCATCAACACATATCACTTGGTTGAAGAGTGTTGTTGGATTAATCTTAGTGATTACCTTTGGGTGATTAAACGTAAGATAGATCTTGGAACCTGGAAAAGGAGTTTATGTTAAGATAAACAAGGGAACCTTTGCGCAACTCATATCACTTGGTTGAAGAGAGTTGATACTAAACAGATTTGTTGTTCCTTTACAGTTTGGAATACGAACCAAAATAATTGGTCCAAGTACGTAACTTGTTTACAGGTTGGAGGCGTGGGAATACAGACGGAACTAGGTGAACTATAGGTTTAGTTGCTTGTTCTCAACTATACGAAGTTGTCTTATTTTGTATAGCGGCTTAATCATGAGAGTATTCAATTCTGTACTAGGTCCCGAGGTTTTTCTGCATTTGAGGTTTCCTCGTTAACAAAATCTTGCTGTGTCATTTACTTTATGTTTCCTCATTATAATTGTTTATTATAATTAAAGTAAATTGCACAAACGTTAATTCCTATTTACTTGATACGTGAATCCTATTGAGTTTGGTTAAGTCCGAACCTTTGTATCAAGTAAACACACTTTGTTATTGTATTGTCTCGATCTCGTATCCATAGACGATCACATAAAGTGTGAATCGATTTGTTGTATTGTCTCGACTCAGTCTATAGACAATCACTTTCGGGGAAAGGACTTATAGGAAGGAAAAGTTAAAGATTGAGGTATATTTGGGGTACCCTCGCCTTTTCAATTGGTATCAGAGCAGGCAAACACGAAAATATCTAACAATCTATGTTTGGTGCGATCCATCCTATAAGAATTGAATCCATGACTGATTCAGTTAACGTTAAGTAAGAGTTTGACTACTCAAAGGTTGAAGATGTTACTACCTCGTTGACTCATGATCCAGGAGTTGCGAAAACATCTGTGTATTTTTCTGATGAAAAAGAAGATGCTGATAAAGAGTTGGTAAAACTCCTAAAGACTATAAAAACTCTGTCTTCTAAATTGTGGATTTTAAAGACAGGGTCAAATCTTCTTAAACAGGAGATCAGAAATAAAGACAGTCAACTGAATAGTCTGACTAAAGATAATATGAATCTCACTATCAAATTAGAAGCTCTTATTAATTATCTTGATAAAGATACATGTCCAATGACTCTGACAAATGATGTTGTTGTATCAGTCACATCTGAAACAGATCAAAATGATGGTAGTTTACCGAACTACATCAAGTTAGAAGAGGATGAGAAACAAGCTTCTATATCTACTGATGATCAAATGAAATCTTGTCTAAAGGAAACTTTGAACCGATTCCATGATAATGATCTTAAGGAATACACTTTACAGTTACTTGACAGGAAACTTATACTTCTTTAACATACGGTAATAAATTTTTTGAAGGAAGTTTCTTGTCTTAAAAAAATGAAAGATCATTCCTCAGTAGAAGGACAGATTATGCCACAACCCTATAAGATCAACTCAAGATCAGAGGAAAAAGTTGACAATAGCTTCTGGAAGAAGATTCCTCCTCATCCATATCAAAACAATTCTTGTTTTGATAAAGAACGATTCCAGAAGGAAGGGAAAGAGAGAATCTCTGCCAAAAGAAACAATGAGGAGTTCCCAATAATTGTTTCAGATAATCACACTGATGTGAATCATAAGGAAGTCCTTAGAATGATAAAATCGTATGAAAATCTGATTGAAAGAATATAAGAGAGATCTATCAGTCTTTGAGAATTCTCACATCGGTACAGTTTCTCCACATGATCATATCTCTAGAGTTAGAAAAGATCATCATCTTGGGAGAAAATATATTGGGAAGAAATTCTCTAAGAGAAACGTGAACTATGGTTCTGATAGTCAATATAATCTTGAAAAAGCTTATTCCGATACAACTTAGTTGTATCAAAATTATGCAATCTCATCCCAATCTGTGCTCGTTTTTATGGATGAGAATGGCGCAATAAATCTGGAGCACATGTTACCTGTGTAATTGATTATCTGAAAGAGTTGTAGGTTTTTATGGATAGTTGTATATCCAAAAAATTGTCCATGTTCATCATGATAAGTTTTATTTGGAACCTTTGAATAAAACTAAGAAAGTTCGGACAAAAGAAAACGAAACATATTTTTCAATATTTTCGGATTATACTGATGTCTTTCGGTCCGAAAGTTCACTCCCTATAAAGGGAAACTAGTCCTTCCAGTTTATTGATACCCTGATCAATCATCATATATATAACCAAGAATGCCTCCAATAACTCGCAGTGTCTCAAAGACTAATAAGGAGGAGGCTCAAAAGGTTAAAGATTATCAAGGAATCAATACTGAGAGGAAGAAAATAAGCAAATCAACAATCATGTCTGATTATGATTCTGAAGGTTCGGTCGGATCACAAGATGAGTCATGTCTGTTGGCCTACAATCTACAAGATCCAACCAAAACCAAGTGGATTAGTTTTGATAGTATGATTGACTATATCCATGGTTTTGAAGAATTAAGAACCAAACTCATATCAAAAATTCGAAATCAAGATTGACTCAAGGATAATATTGAGGAAACTAAAGCTGGAATAGCTGACTTAAAAATTCAAGTTGAAAAACTTGAGAAACAAGAAGTGGTTGCTGACAAGTCTCTTGAGACATGCTTTAACAGTTTGAAAACTGAAGAAACATCGGTGAACAACAAGAGCACCACTAGAGATTAAGTTATATGTTGTAATACTTAATCTAGAAAATAGACATCAATTTTTGATTGCTTTCATTGATTGTTGAAAATGCGGGGGTCTAACAACCTTACCCAATATTTCGATTATTAATCTGTTTGGACAACTCCGAGTTGTTTTCTAGAGAATCAACTAAACCGTTAGACTCAATCAATAGAAAATACTCAAGGAGTTATTATCTCAATCTCTCGATTTGATTTACTCAAGCAAATATGATTCGCGAGTCTAATCAAAGAGAGATAACTTGGATGGTACCAAAGACCAATATCCAAGTGTCAATTGATTTAAATCAACAACCAATAAAGTCGGATATTATAATCGATTGAACAACGCACAACTTGTATTATTTCAATTATATGACAAAATATAATGCGGAATAGAAATAACACAGACACCAGAATTTTGTAAACGAGGAAACCGCAAATGCAGAAAAACCCCGGGACCTAGTGATGTGATTTTCAATTGAAGTTGTAGTAAAAGTTCGTTGAGACTTGTGAATGAAGATTTTTTTAGACTTTATAAAGGAAAATATTAAAACTAGCAAGAATATTCAAACGAAGATAACAAGATTGAGAGTTACTAGGACTAAGGATTCCAACAAACTCATGTTCTTATGGTTCAATTATTAATTCTTTGACAATTATAGCTCCGAAAATAATAACTATTGACTCTAAATCTTTGCCAAGATAGATTTTATAAAACATTAATTGTAAATGGTAAGCATGGGTTATCAAAACACCTAATCTAAGCATAACCCATCAAACTAAATCACAACTAATTAATTTAAAATCATAAATCAAATTATATTAATGCAAAAGTCGTGAAAAGAATTTAATAAAATTACCATAGTGTTGAGAATTGGCTTCCTCCATCATCCCAGTGATGGGGTTTAGCTCCTAATGTTGGAAACATGCTCAAAATAATTTTTCATTGCTCAAAAGTGCTTACAAGAGGTGAAAATATAATGAAACAGAAAATTGCAACGGAAATAAATGTTGCTAATCAACTGTTACAGAGTACGATAATAATAAAGTGTTGCAAACACTGTTTTTCTGTCGCTGAGAAAACTGTTACAAAGATGATTAATAACGAAAGTTATTTAACGACTGTCTTGACGCGTCTGTTCTTGGTGTTCTTCAGCAGCAGAACTGTTTTTCTGCAACTTTGATTTTCTTGATTCTCTCGTCCCTGTTCTAGACCCTCTCACTCCGTGACCTCTAAAACATACCAACAGGCTATAAATACTCGACAACACCAAGACCAACTCGTAATAACAACATATAATCCTCCATTACTTGTAATTATTCTCGCCTGCCCTGTTAAGGAAATAATCTCTTATTTTTCTCTCTCATGCGTCTGTGGAAGCTGAAACTTTCCAAACATGTTACTATCACGCCAAAGATTTCGTGAAACTCTCTCTGATCACACGCCATCATTCAGTTTTACACGGGAAAGAAGAGAGGCAACACGAGATATTCTCGTGCTCTGATTCACCCAAATCCACGTAATCCTCCTTACTTCTCGAGTCCAATTGAAGTACTAGGTCCGTTCTTCCTTAACAGGCCATTACCAGTCCAAATCCAAGTAATAACTCCGACTAGAACTCGTACAAATTCAATCCACACAACTCCGGTATCTGTCAAGCCCTGTTGTTGAAAACCTTACGTAATCTTCTATATTTTCGAATCCAACCCATATAACAATCCTGTTTTGTCGTAACAGGGTCCTAGCAAACCAAAACCGAGAAAAACTCTGACGGAATATCCTCCAAAATGTCGCTTGTAATTCACGATGTATACTGATTTTTCAAATCAGTTTTTTCCCGCCACAATTCTGTTCAAACCGTGAAGAAAGAGGATGCCCCGTAATAATTTGAAGGGTGCCCATAGCGGGGGTGTATATAGAAGCTAGCATGCCCCTTAGTAATTGGGTGCCCCTTATCCAAAGTAAGGGTGCCTTTAGCAAATGTCCTCCGTGGGGTGTTCCGAGCAACTTTTCGAGCCGAATTTTCTAACAATCTTTATTTCAAAAAAAAAATACCTACAAACACACAAAACACCATAATAAGGACAAAAACGAGTACTAACAATACGAAACATTGAGGACAAATTAGACACATAAATGCGTCTATCAAATACCCCCAAACTTAATATTTGCTAGTCCCGAGCAAATCTAATCTAGAAAATAAAAATGACTACACTTAGCACGTGCAGCAAGTCGTTAAACTGCTAGGTGGCCCTAGTGGCGGAGTGTTGTCTCCGGAGGGTTTACCAGAGGTGTACCCACAAAACCTGTACTTCTAATTGGTCACAAGTATCCAAAGAGCTATGAGGACATACAAATTCTCAACCTATCTCCAAGTGACTAGAATGCCGGAGAAATTAAAGGTGCCATCTCTAAAGCTGACTGAGGAAAGGGGAGACATATCCGCAACACTGCTAGATAAAGAGATATCCGCTACACAGCTAGATAAACATTGTAAGATGCATCCACTGATTTACAGCTGGATAAGATTAGGAGAGAGATAAAAATGAGAGGGACATCTGCTACACAGCTGGACTAATTACGTGTGATGAGTTCAACCAGTGCTAGAAAGATCTTGTGCCAGATTGAAAGCGGACTAACAAAGCAACCAAATGTATCTTTCTTCGACCCTCTCATAGTGCTCAGTAGAAACAACGTCTTCTTCGGCTTCAACTGTTGATGATAAACTCTTGAACCTCGTAGAACCTTGACAATTAACTCCTCACTTGAAACTTCCTTATAGATTTCTATTTCCCTATGGCCTTATTTACAATTTAAAATTTAAATTTTTTTTTTTTTTTGATGAGTAATAACAAGACAAAAATTTACATGGCCATCACAGAAGGAATTTAACACTTGGATTTTCGCAACTTGTAATGTCGTAGTATCATGAACTTCAACAACTTATATCGTTTGATTTTTCTTGCTCTTATAACTTCTTGTAACCCTTGATTTTTTTTCTTTCTATTATTGCTTCTAAACCTTAAACATCTTCCACTTTCTTCATAGATTTTGATGTCGCTCCGTTTGTTGATGATGATAAGATTCTACTGAGAGAGAGTTGTAATCCGTCCAGTAACTAAGACTACACTGTGAGGTTGCTTTGTCTTTCTGGCATTTCCTGACCTACTTGCCTTTCCATCATGGATGGTTAGGTCCATCACAATTACCCTCTAAAAGGAACAAGTTCTCTCCTGAATTTCAAGGATCTCAATGTTTTTTTCTCTAATGTCTCAATAGGTTGTTATCCCTAGCATTCCAATTTCTATATTTTCGGTGAGAAACAGTATGTAAGCTTAGCTAACCGGATACCAAGTGACGCTAGAAGTTTCAAAAGTGCAACTAAAAAGTTTCTCCCATACCCCCAAACTTAAGTCTAACATTGTCCTCAATGTTCTAATAATTAAAAACATGAACAAGGAGAAACCATTATCACTAGAAGGAGATGAGGAAAAATATTACCGTGTTGAAAGAGCAAGGTATACCTCCCAAGGAGTGCTAAGTTTTAAGTCTTCATCTAGACATCAAATACCTCAAAAAGGATCTTCACCTTCCAAAGTCATACACCAATAGCCGAAATAGTTGTGGGTCCATAAGACCAAATAGAGTTAACACCAATATGAGACAACTGCACTGGTTCAAAAAAATGAATAGAAGGAGAACTTCCTCATCTAAGGTATCTGTCAAGACAACTGGGTTTATCTTGGGAAAATAACGAGGCTTCATATGTGTGTCTTGATAAAGAGATTCATCCGAGATACTGGCCTCTAAAACCTGGGTCACTTCCTGGACAATATCAGGAGGATCGGGTTGTGGAGTCTGAATAGACTCAAGTAATATCTCAGACGCACAAGTCTCGAGTCCCAAGTTAGGGACTTCAATTAGGGACACGTGACGATCACAAGAACCATCACTACCCCCAAACTTAGGGTTTTCACTACTCACAGACAAACCTCTAACGATAGCTTGAATTTCTGGATCTTCAGAGTCTCTAAAGTATTCAAGAGCTTCTTCTAGTTCTCTACCCCCAAACTTAAGGTCATCATTATTCTCAGAAAGACCTAACACTATTGCTTGGATTTCTGGGTCCGTAGAGTCTTTAAAATACTCAAGGGCTTCTTCTACTGATTGATCACACGTCTGGTCTAGGAGAATGGTTTTCTCAAATTCATCTAAAGAGTCTCCTAGTAAAGTGTCATGCCAATCATCCTGAACTAAATCCTGAACTAAATTGCTAATCATATTCACTTCTTCTAAATCATCATTCTCAGAAGGTTGCCTAATAACATTAAATACATTTAGTTCAGTGGTCATATTACCAAAGGATATGTTCATAAGCCTGGTCCTACAATTTATGACAGCGTTAGCTGTGGCTAAGAATGGGCGACCTAAAATCACCGGGATTTGAGCACTTGGGTCCTGAACAGGCTGTGTGTCTCGAACAACAAAATCCACTGGATAAATAAACTTATAAACCTCAATTAGAACATCCTCTATGACACCACGAGGTACTTTAACAGACCTATCGGCTAATTGAAGTGCCATTTTTGTCGGTTTCAACCTACCAAGACCTAGCTGGGTGTAAACATGATATAAAAGTAAGTTAACACTAGCTCCTAAGTCAAGTAATGCCTTATCGACCATGTGCTTACCAATTGCACAAGATATGGTGGGGCATATAGGGTCCTTATACTTAGGGGGTGTTTGGTTCAGAAGGATGGAACTTACTTGCCCAGCTAAAAAGGCTTTCTTTTGGACATTAAGCTTACGCTTTCGTGTACAAAGATCTTTAAGGAACTTGGCATAAGCAGGCATCTGTCTAATTGCTTCTAACAATGGAATGTTAATGTTCACCTGCTTAAATGTCTCCATTATCTCGTTGAAAGTCGAATCCTTTTTTGTTGGGGCTAACAACTTTGGATATGGGGCTCTAGGCACAAAGGTAGTCCTATCAGGAATTTCTTGGGACTCTTTAGGAATTGTTTCAGTTTCCTCAGCTATGGGATCCTCCTCTTGGGAAGTAGAAGGTGGAACTACAACATGTTCACTTTCAGGCATGGCGACCTTATTGTCAACTTTCTTTCCACTCCTAAGGGTTGTAATAGAATTCACATGATTGTACGATTTCTCTCCTTTGGGGTTAGGATCAGTATGACTAGGGAACCTTCCATCTTCTCTCTCACTTATATACTTAGCTATCTGGCCGACTTGAAGTTCTAATTTAGCAAGAGACTGGGAATTATTCTTAAAATTCTGATTGGTTTCCTCTTGAAAATTAACCTGGCTCTTTATTAACATTTCCTGGCTTTGTGATAGCATATCCTGGCTCTTTTTTAATATACTAAGAGATTCCTCTAAGCTAGTCATTCTATTCTCAGATGGGTTCTGGAACTGGTCTTGACCTGAAGAGTTCTTGGCATAATCAAAACCTGAGGGAGGCTGAGAAGTACTAGACTGACCTTGATTCTGGCTTTTAGACCAAGAAAAATTAGGATGGTTTCTCCAACCAGGATTGTAGGTCTCTGAGTATGGGTCAAACTTTTGATGGTTCTCAAACCTAGCATTGTTATAGACAGCATGGGCTTGCTCTTCACTAACATGACCTTCCCAAAACAAGTTATTAGGTTCTACTCCACAACTAGAGACTTGAGAGGCTCTAATTCTATCATTAGGTTCAACAAAGGACCTATTTTTAGACTGACCCATTTCCAAAGCTTCTAACCTTCTAGAAAAAGCAGCGAACTTAGCATCTGACCCAAAGCTTGTATCGACCACATTGGTGTTATTTCTATTGACCAAGAGTCTTTTAGGGGGTTCAACACAAGACTCCCACTGTTGGGATTTTTCAGCTACATCTTCTAAGAAGGAAAGTGCATCATCAGCGCTTTTACTACTGAATAAACCAGCACTCATACACTCGACCATGGCTTTGGTCGAATAGTCTAAACCTTCATACAAAATTTCAACTAGTTTCATTTTTTCGAACCCATGGTGAGGACATTGCGACAAAAGATCATTAAATCTCTCTAAAAATCTATAAAAGGATTCTCCTTCTTGTTGCATACTGGAACTAATTTTCTGCCTAAAAGATGCGGTTTTATGCTTAGGAAACCACTTTCAGTAGAAAGCAGCGGTAAGTTGTTCCCATGTTTCTATAGACCCAGATGGTAGGTTATTCAGCCAGGACTTGGCTTTATCCCTTATGGAAAAGGGGAACATCCTAAATTTTAAGACTTCATTAGTAAAGTCCTTAATCTTAATTGTTCCACATATTTTGTCAAAGTCCCTAATGTGAAAGTAACGGTTTTCATCATCTTTTCCTAAGAATATAGGGATCATCTGAAGAATACCAGGATTCAACTCATAAGTAGCCGTAGAGGCTGTCAATTTAATGCATGATGCTCGGTTGGTCCTAGTTGGGTACATGTAGTCTTTCAAAGTAGCCATTGCTGGCACAACTGAAGTATTATCCTCACGAAGAGACAAATTATCAAAACTAAAGTTTCCAAAAACGGGGCTCTCAAAAGAAGAGTCTTCGCGCTCCCCGCCTTCACAAGAAGAATTACTAGGTTTTTCACTAATCAAACGACCTAGAGTGTCTCTTTTCCAAGCCCGTTCTCTAATGACTTCGGGCATACACTAGAAAAAAAAATCAAAAAGAAAAATCCTAAAAGTAAGGGAAGTTCTATGCAAACACAAACAAGGCTGACTCAACCACAGCAAACCTACTAATTTCTAGCAAACAAAAAGCATGATGGCTCCACTTAGATTGTTTTCTAGACCAGCTTCTAATTCTTCGAAAGGGAATTCGTTACAATCTGAGCAAACCTCTCTGGAATTAATCTGAGTCAAAGTAAGTTGAATAGAGGCGATGGAAGCTTAGTGGAGCTTTGATACCCAAGGCCTCACCGCATTGCAAGGAGGCGCAGTTCAACTCACAGAAACCATCATGAACTTCGAAGAATGCTCAAAAGAGTAACCATTATTTTTCGAACGAGTTTCCTATTAAGCTCGTTACCCTATCGGTATCTTTCTATTCCAAGTTTTAAGGCTTAGGTTCGCGTTAAGTTTCATTTTCCTAAGGCGGGCAAGAAGAGAACGGTGATGAAATCCGAACCATTATCTTGTATGGCCAGTCCTTGCCCTTTACTAGGAAATTAAAACAACCGTTTTCAGTTCCTTAGCATATATGCAAACGAAGGAATACAGTAACTCGCTGACAGGGGATTCGCGAGTGTTTCGAAAAACTTACCTCCCATACCAGATGGGGGATGAACCATTGTAGTCGACTCGGGCCACGACTCCTATGTCATGTAGGAACCCGAGGGGCCGAGGTGATATCGTAATCACCGTCCTTCTCTGCAAACAATTTAATATTTAATACTACCCTTCCGTAGGGTTTAAAAAATAAATGAATGTCCAAATGTCCAAGTCCAAAGTCCAAAAAGTAAAGAGTAAAGTGCAAAAGAAAAAGAAAATTACAAGAATAAAGAAATCCTAATACAATCTAAAGAAATAAACTCTCTCCTTTTTTTTTCTCTTTTTTTATAATAAAAAAATCTTCTTCTTTCGCTCCTTTCGCTTTGTCTTCAACTCCAAATTTTAAGTATCCACCAAAAGCTTTGGAAAATTTTTATTTCGCTCCAAATTCCAAAATCTTCAGTAAAAAGACAAAACAAAAACGTAAAGAAGAACAAATAAAGTAAAAACAAATAAAAACCTAAAAAAAAAGAATAAAAATCTAAAAACTCTAGCCTAAAGACAAGCTCTGCGTCGACGGCGCCAAAAATTGATGTGATTTTCAATTGAAGTTGTAGTAAAAGTTCGTTGAGACTTGTGAAGGAAGATTTTTTTAGACTTTATAAAGGAAAATATTAAAACTAGCAAGAATATTCAAACGAAGATAACAAGATTGAGAGTTACTAGGACTCGGGATTCCACCAAACTCATGTTCTTATGGTTCAATTATTAATTCTTTGACAATTATAGCTCCGAAAATAATAACTATTGACTCTAAATCTTTGCCAAGATAGATTTTATAAAACATTAATTGTAAATGGTAAGCATGGGTTATCAAAACACCTAAGATAAGCATAACCCATCAAACTAAATCACAACTAATTAATTTAAAATCATAAATCAAATTATATTAATGCAAAAGTCGTGAAAAGAATTTAATAAAATTACCATAATGTTGAGAATTGGCTTCCTCCATCATCCCAGTGATGGGGTTTAGCTCCTCATGTTGGAAACACGCTCAAAAGAATTTTTCATTGCTCAAAAGTGCTTACAAGAGGTAAAAATATAATGAAACAGAAAATTGCAACGGAAATAAATGTTGCTAATTAACTGTTACAGAGAACGATAATAATAAAGTGTTGCAAACACTATTTTTCTGTCGCTGAGAAAACTGTTACAAAGATGATTAATAACGACAGTCTTGACGCGTCTGTTCTTGGTGTTCTTCAGCAGCAGAACTGTTTTTCTGCAACTTTGATTTTCTTGATTCCCTCGTCCCTGTTCTAGCCCCTCTCACTCCGTGACCTCTAAAACATACCATAAGGCTATAAATACTCGACAGAACCAAGACCAACTCGTAATAACAACATATAATTCTCCATTACTTGTTATTATTCTCGCCTTCCTTGTTAAGGAAATAATCTCTTATTCTTCTCTCTCATGCGTCTGTGGCAGCTGAAACTTTCCAAACATGTTACTATCACGCCACAGATTGCGTGAAACTCTCTCCGATCACACGCCGTCATTCAGTTATACACGGGAAAGAAGAGAGACAACACGAGATATTCTCGTGCTCTGATTCACCCAAATCCACGTAATACTCCTTATTTCTCGAGTCCAATTGAAGTACTAGCTCCGTTCTGCCTTAACAGGCCATTACCAGTCCAAATCCAAGTAACAACTCCGACTAGAACTCGTACAAATTCAATCCACACAACTCCGGTATCTGTCAAGCCCTGTTGTTGAAAACCTTACGTAATCTTCTATATTTTCGAATCCAACCCATATAACAATCCTGTTTTGTCGTAACAGGGTCCTAGCAAACCAAAACCGAGAAAAACTCTGACGGAATATCCTCCAAAATGTCGCTTGTAATTCACGATGTATACTGATTTTTCAAATCAGTTTTTTCCCGCCACAATTCAAACCGTGAAGAAAGAGGATGCCCCGTAACAATTTGAAGGGTGCCCATAGCGGGGTTGTATATAAAAGCTAGCATGCCCCTTAGTAATTGGGTGCCCCTTATCCAAAGTAAGGATGCCTTTAGCAAATGTCCTCCGGGGGTGTTCCGAGCAACTTTTCGAGCCGAATTTTCTAACAATCTTTATTTCCAAAAAAAATACCTACAAACACACAAAACACCATAATAAGGACAAAAACGAGTACTAACAATACGAAACATTGAGAACAAATTAGACACATAAGTGCGTTTATCACCTAAACCAGATTAAACATACACTGTATTAAGCCACTACAGACACTGGCCTACTCCAAATTAACTTCGGTCTGGACTGTAGTTGAACCCCAACCAATCTCACACTGATCCAAGGTACAGTTATGCTCCTACACCTCTAATCTCAGCAGGATACTGCGCACTTGATTCCCTTAGCTGATCTCACCCACAACCAAGAGTTGCTACGACCCAAAGTCGAAGACTTTAATAAACAAATCTGTCTCACACAGAAAAGTCTACAGGTAATAGATAAATTCGTCTCCCACGAATAAACCTACAAGTTTTGTTCCGTCTTTTGATAAATCAAGATGAACAAGAACCAATCGATAAAACTAGACTTATATTCCCGAAGAACAACTCAGTTTCATCAATCACCTCACAATAAACTTAATCGACGCAGCGAAGAAGATTATTGAGGAATCAAAAACAATGAGACGAAGATGTTTGTGACTACTTTTATCTTGCCAATCAGAGATAGAAATCTCAAGCCAATTATTACAATTGTACTCGTACGATAGAAATAATAAGATCAGATCACACAACTACAAGAAAAGTAGTATCGGTATGGCTTCAGAATCCCAATGAAGTCTTTAAGTCGTTAACCTGGTTTTAGAGAAGAAAACCAAAGGTTAAAGGTGAATCGAATCTAGCTTTAGCAAACTAGTATCACACAGAATGTGTGGGGATTAGGTTTCCCAGTTACTAGAGTTCTCCCTTATATAGTCTTTCAAATCAGGGTTTGCAATCAATGTTAGCTTAGTAACAAAGCATTCAATATTCACCGTTAAATGAAAACTTGATTAGATACAAGATAATATCTCTCAACCGTTAGAACGAAAACTTAGCTTGTCATACACACATGTACTTGATGTTTTGAGTTCGTGTAACCGTACCCAAACGTGTACAATGGTTGGTTCAATATTAGTTAACCAAATGGTTAGCCAAAAACTCAAGCTAACTGGTTGAAGTTAATAAACTCCAGCAGAATTTCTCGGGATGAGAACTTCCGTCAATTCGCGGACTGGGTTCGCGGACTGCACCTGAGCTTCAACTTCAGCAGATATTCTCGGGTTTGAGAACTTACACCAGTTCGCACACTGGGTTTGCGGACTGAGTTGATGCTCACGTTCGGGTTCCACTTGATCAACAAAGTTCATAAACTTCTGTTCAAGTGTTAAGGACTTATACATATATGTGTTACCACAACAATGTTTATATCCCATAATGGTTATATAGTCTAAACTCTTATTTCAATTATTGAAACATTCTCAAAGGGTGTTATATAGTTGTTATTCACAAACTATTTTTTGTCAGAGCGATTTCCAAAGTGATTGAAACATAACATTACTTTTGTCACTAGGCAAAGATGAACTTGGCTAAATCTAAAGCTTTACCAACACCCATTTCGAGAAATAGATAAGCGAGATATACTCAGCTCGAAATGTCACATGTGCATATTCTTAGTCTGTATAGTAAAACGACTTTTGTCTCAAGATAGGAGATAGAGTAGATAGACTTTTGAGTGATAGATAAGTTCAAGTCTCCACATACCTTTTAGTCGATGAAGATCCACTGGTTCCTTGAGTAGTCCTTCGTCTTGTATGATGATCTCCATGGAGTTCTTGAGCTCAACTACACTTTCTATCCTAGTCCGAGACCTTAGCTATAGTAGACTAGAAATCAAGACTTTATAGTTTTGCTCACTAAGATTGACAAACATGCTTGAGATAGCAACGCATGCGAGTTTGACCGAGCAGTGCTCTAACAATCTCCCCCTTTGTCAATTTTAGGGGCAAAACTATTAATACACATGGAATACAAAAATTATATAAATAAACTTAGTAGCTCCTATTCCACATGTCTAATCTTCAACAATACTCGAGATCTTCATCACTTCCAAGTAGTCTAATGATCCCAAAGGTTGTAAGTTTAGCATCATCATTGTTGAAAATCCGTAGCTATAACAATGAGAAAATCATTGGTTCTCAATCATCGTTATACAGTGTCATAGTATTATTACACAACGTCAAAGTCCAATTGTATCACAACTTCAACAAAAATACTATGGTGATACTTCACTCCCCCTTAGTCAATACTCCATCTCACATGGAAACCACTCCCCCTTACATAATGATCCAAAAACCATATGCATTTGTAGTATGAACTACAATTAATTCTCCCCCTTTTTGTCAATAAAATTGGCAAAGGTACAAGAATGGGATCCTAATGAAATTTCCGTAAGATACATTTCATGACCAAAGGTAAATGTTCTATCATCTTGTTTATATGCAATCATAAAGTCGAGGCTAAATGCATTCATCAATTATTTTATAAAGATACAAGATAACCCCTAAAAATTCCACAGCCGCACTCCCCACAAAGATTTGTAAATTAAGCGCAAGTTCAAAAGAACTCTCCCCCATAAGATGTCATTCCCAAAGGAACAAAAAGAGCGACCTTAATTTCAAGAGAAAAGAAGGATTTCTTTAGACTCAACAAATTGCATACAAGTATGAATTTGGAATCCAAAGTATTCAATCATATTAACCAAAGTGAACCAAGATTAATTTGACTAAATATGCTCAACACAAGTAAACTTATGGAGACTTAATTCATCGATTAGATTATTCACAAGAAAACCCATAAATACTCTAACCGGATTACATAATTAAACTAATCACAAAGTGATCAATTCAATTGTCCACACTCAAAATGAGAAAAATCTATGGAGTGCTAACTACATAATCACAAAACATGATTGATTTAGTTCATTTGGGCTCAACATAAGAGATTATGGAACCCCGACTAGGATTATCATAGGAAATGACAACCTTAACCGTACATGTACTCAACATGAGAGAACTCATGGAATACAAACTAAATAACCACACAAGTTGATTAATTTAGTTTTTAATGCTCAACATATAGCATCTCATGGAACAACCAACCATGCCAATAAGAAATCGACTTAGTTGTATCGTTCTCAACATGAGATACACAATGGAACCTTCACGGTAATACATAATAATATGGAACAATTTAGCTCTATACCGTGGATAACAAAACAAGGACCTATTCTATTTTTCCATCACAAAGTGACATAATAGACTTTATCCTTGAATCACAAAAGATTTTAACCTATCTTACATCAATAATTGACAATATAGGCTTAACTTTTGTGTTTTGCCAAAAGTCCATTCATTCCTTTATCAATATTTGCATACCAATTCGTGAACAACTTTACTTTTGACAAAATATGGGAAAATCAAGTTTACAGACGTAAACACACATATCCCATCAAAATATTGCAATAAAAAACCAAAAAGATTAATACTGCAACCATCATCTTCCAAACAAACTTAGAATTTTTAAACCAAAAATTCTAAAAACAAGAAGATGAAATCATTGGATATAGCTATGTGTAATCACAATCATGGCTATTCCAAACCACTAGTTATTCTTCTAAATAAAATAAAAAACAATAGAAGACTAGCTCAAATATATAATAGAACCCAATCACAAACTAAAGTTCACGTTTGACAGTTTCATGGGTTTCGAGATCCTTGAGTTTGTGATTCACGTCAACTGCTTCTTCCAAGAACATATCCTTGTTGAGAAGTTCTTAACATGTGTCTTCATGAGGCCAAGGTCAGCAGTAACCTTTTACAACTTACTTCTAACCACACCAAGATAATTTATTGTATCAACAAGTTGCAGTTTAGCTTTCTCGAAGTACTTTAGAAAGTCATGAATCACTTCAGCATACATCATGTACTCACTCTCAACATATTGATGTGAGTAGGTATAAAAGTATGAGGCATTGGGTGCACCATCTTCTACAAGAGTTCTTTTCTTCCTTCCTTTTAATTCTACACTAAAACCTTTCTCAATAAATCCCTTAGCAAAAACACCATGGAGAGATGAAGAACAAGACATTCTTGATAACCCATATATGACCTAGAGTAAACGTACGTGAACTTATGTAACTCAATAGGTCGACTATTTAAAGGTTTTATTTGAAATGAGGACTTTTAGTGTTTTCAAACTGTAAACTCGAGATGGTAACCCGTGTACTCATCCGAACACAGTATACCATATATATAAAAAAAATAATACTAAAACAAGACAAATACTTTTAGGCAATATTGTCTGCTTGCACTAGTTTATCTATAAACGATAAGAGTAGAGCTTAACTATGCAAAATGCCAAAGTACACCTGATTTTTACACATTTTGCTCAACAAGATTTTTATGAGCAAATTCCTATTCTTGTGATTAATTAGCACAAGTATGAGCTTTGAGCCCATCTAAGGAACTGTGTCTTTTTCCTTCTGAATTTTGAGAGAGACTCCTTTTGTTTTGAGAAATTATCATAAAACTTACTATCATCAAAACATGAGACGTAGTTTGGATTCTTACCAGAAGAGTCTTGACTTGAGGAGGATGACAACCTATCAACAATTTCTTTATACCCTTGAATCATCTTTATCAGGTTGTTTTTTGTATCATCAATTTTTCTCCTTTCTTCTAGGATTCTCTTTAAATCAAGGGAAGAATTATTTTCAGAGAAAACCACTTGATTTTTTCTTAGACAATTCTTATCAAGACTTTTTTTTTGCTTCCTAATGTAGATGGTGGATTTTCGACAAAGGCTAAAATCGTAAACCCATAATTATATGAACCTCTGATTCAGCAATCAGACGTGAGTACTGAGACACGGGTCTCTCATCGAATTATCTAATTGAGAATACTTTCTTTCAAAGTACATGTAGATATGTAGTCTCACAGCTAGACAACAACATATCTCATGAATACTGAACACTTCATTACTTATTTCTATATGGTATCACGGGATAGACGGCTCCTAGACATCCTGCTCTTCTAGTATAAAGCGATAACGTCTTCAGGATACAAACAACGAGTTTACCCTGACTATATAAAGGATATGAAGCTCCAGCAAGCTCATATCGGAATAATTAATTCCACTATATAGCTTGCTCTGCTAGTATAGAGTCATAAGTTAATTATTCCCAAATTCTTGGATTCATTCACAGAATTTCCGAAAATATTCAAATATTTTCGCAGATATTTCATTACTGCAAACCATGGTTCTTCCCAGCAGAAATCCTTGGGTTAGTAATGAATATTCAACGCACATGCATCTGAGCTACCTCTGAGTAAGCCTCGATTTAAATGGTGAAAGTGTACTCAACGACGATGCACTAACAATCACCGCACGAACGAGGATTTCAAAATACGACGAGACGATGAACCTATGCAAAATAGGAAAGAAAATAATAAATAATTAAAAATTGACCAAGGCACTGGGATCATGGGCCCACTGACCGGCCAACCATGTCGTGGTCAATCCCACGCCAGTTTCATATTTTTATCATATTTTTGTTATTTTCCTTGAGTTCGTGAAAATTCTTTCATTTGAACAAATATCCTTCGTTTTAAGGAAACTCCTCAGTTTCATGGTGTTTCTTTCACACCAAAGAAATAATATAAAATTAGGGAAGAATATTATGGGGCGTGGCCATTTTCCAACCGGTCATCCTTGGTCCCAGCCGGCCCCACACCTCATGATTCCTCATTATTTCCCTAATTTCATGAAAACTCCTTAATCTCATGATATTTCCTTGGTCCCATGAAAAATAATATAAAATTAGGAAATCCCGTGTGCACGGGCCATAGCCGGTGGGCCAAACCCTAGATGGCTTCACACGTCCCTTTTTATTATTATTATATTTTTCATGTTTTCATAATCCCATGAAATTCCTTGATTTCATGATATTTCCTTCAAATTATGAAATTTCCTTTAAATTGTGAAATAATACATAAAATTAGGGAAAACGCACGGGACCGGGCCCTGGCCGGCCAACCATGCTCCAAGACGGTCCCACACGTCCCTTATTTTATTATTATTATTTTTTATGTTTCCTTCATCTCATGGAAACTCCTTGATTTGAACAAAAATTCTTTAATTTTAGCAAAACTCCTTGATTTTATCATATTTCCCTAAAATCATGAAAATATTATAAAATTTTGGAAAACCGTGTGGATTGGCTCCCTTGGCCATGGCCGGTCCCACACTTCATGATTCCTTCATCTTTTTTATTATTTTCCTTCATCTCATGAAGTTTTGACAGTTTTATCAAAAAACCCTGGTTTCTTCATATTTTCTAAAATGATGGCTCAAACGCACATCCGAAAATATCAAAATTCTCAGAACTGAGATACAAACACTTTGGGGATATGAGAATGTTACCTTGACCGACCAAGGTTGGCTCTTTGGCTCTCAATGAGCCGGTCTTACATATTTTCACAATTTGACCTAACTTGCGCAATTGCACGTATTAGGTCCAAAACTCTTCCAAACGACTTGGAACTTCATGGAACGATCAACACTTGATCCCGTGACCACCCATGGTCAGTTTCATGACCCCTTGGTCGGTCCTCTACTTCTTCATAATTAATTAGGTCTTATCACCTAATGTTGAACCCAGCAGTTATTCGAATAAATGATTAAACCAACATTTAATCATTCTTTCATCAATAAGTCACCAACTCTTCAACAGGTCTTGGTGTTTGCTCACGTGAGCATATGGGTGTTACATGATTGACCCACGGTCTCATGAAACCAATCCTTCCTTCGTTTCATGGTTCAATTCCTAACAAACCATGAAGTGGTCATCAATTGATCAAATTAGGGTTTCTGAGTCCAAGGATCATAATTCCATATTCAAACGCTAATAAATTTATGACGATCTCATGATCAATACTCTTATTAATTATACTCGGTTCAACTACCAGTATTTTAATTAATATTTTATTTTGGTCACGTACCAATAATTCATCAGATGAGCAATACTTGCTCAAATCAAGGAATATTGGTTCAACTATCAATATTCAACAAATCAGAGCAATACTTGCTCGCCTCAACTATCAACGTGAGAATTATGCCCACGTTCAATTCATGAGTTTCAGAACATTTTACAAAATCATGTTCAACTCAGTAAATACATGGACTTATCGTCCCGTGAAATCATGAAGTCAACAACTAACTAAACTAACCACGAGACGTCAATCGTGTCACTTGGGGGGAAATCAACTAGGGTTTTGGTCTGGTGGACTTCGGCACGTGTGTTTAAACACACGATGGAATGTGAGAAAGTCATGCAATCAGTTGAATGAGTTAACAAAGTAGTGGATGGAAAATCAACCAAGTCTCTGCACGATGAGCAACTGGTTTCAAACACGATTTCCATTTCCCCACTCTTTGGTTCCATTAATTGTCACACTTCATGGGATCATGGTGTCTACAATTCCAGCAATATAAATAAGTCTCTGAATCATGATTGAAACAAGAACAATAATGTCAAAAACAACGATGAGAATCTCACGTCTCATTGACATCATGGGATCAACAACTCATCAATTGAGCAACTACTCTCAACTGAGCAATTTTAATCATTCAGAACTTATCATATTTAGAATTCACAACACACCTACAATCTTTGATTACCATTGATTCCACACATTTCTCATCTTCCCTCATATAGATCAACCCATTCTCTCTTGTGACCGAATTTACTCTAGAACTTCCATTGTCTTGGTTTAGGATGGAGTACTACAAATTGATCTCTCGAATTCAAAGAACTCCCTTCTTGCAGTGCATCTATGTGAGGTTGAACATTTCGCTCGGTTCTAGGAGTCTCCTCCATACGGTCGTCTCCTCAATTCCTTAAAAACCAGCAAATCGTTTTTCCCCACCTACACCTAATATTTGAGGAACTCATTGAACTGACTTTCCTGGTAGCATACACAGGGTTCATATGAAAACCAATAGGTTTCGACATATGAATGTCAGTTACACATTTGAGGATTAAATCTAAGGTGCGTTGAAGTTGAACAATAGAGTTTTTATTCAACTTGGAGTTTCCTTTCAGTTTAACAGAACCTTTTGCTTCGCAAAAGTGACATACTTTCTGATCACATCCATGATTAGTAAGTTTAGTCTTAACATTCTCGTCATGAGATTTCTTCCTTCCATGTGACGTGAGATTTCCTTGATCAGAGGAGACTGGCACATTTTTCTTGCTCGGAAGGGACTCTGTTTTTTCTTCTGGAGCATTTACTATCGTAGCAGAACCAGTTGATGTATTATAATACCTATAACATCCTTGAATGGAGAGTTTATACAAGCGATGTTCTATTTCAAAAGCATCCTTTATGAGGCTTGCTTCAAGAGTCATACATGAAGAACAATCTTCAGAATTTTCTTTGATTTTGCAGTATTTAATTACACCGAGAAGATTATTGAAATGTTTCTTTAACCGATTAAATCTATCATCTTGAATTCTAATAAGATTTAGAATCAACTTGCTCTCTTCAGCTATTTCCCGTTCATTTAGAGAAGTAACCTCTTTTGAAGGGCAATCGGAATGGTGCAAGTCAATATCTGCCTGTCTGATTTTAACACAGTATTTTTCTAAACTTGAGATTGTAGAATCTTTATCTTTAATAGACTTTGACATGACAGATTATTTATTTCTAGTGACGCGTTTATCATAGATACTACTCTTGTCCATAGAGTCAGATCACTACAAACACAGACTTGTAAGGTCTTTAACGTGTTTGCCTGCTCTGATACCAATTGAAAATGCGGGGGTCTAACAACCTCACCCAATATTTCGATTAGCAATCTGTATGGACAACTCCGAGTTGTTTTCTAGAGAATCAACTAGACCGTTAGACTCAATTAATAGAAAATAATCAAGGAGTTATTATCTCAATCTCTCGATTTGATTTACTCAAGCAAATATAATTCGCGAGTCTAATCAAAGAGAGATAACTTGGATGGTACTAAAGACCAATATCCAAGTGTCAATCGATTTAAATCAACAACCAATAAGGTCGGATATTCTAATCGATTGAACAACGCACAACCTGTATTATTTTAATTATATAACAAAATATAATGCGGAATACACAGACACCAGAATTTTGTTAACGAGGAAACCGAAAATGCAAAAAAAAACCCGGGACCTAGTCCAGATTAAACATACACTGTATTAAGCCGCTACAGACACTAACCTACTCCAAATTAACTTCGGTCTGGACTGTAGTTGAACCCCAACTAATCTCACACTGATCCAAGGTACAGTTATACTCCTATGCCTCTGATCCTAGCAGCATACTTCGCACTTGATTCCCTTAGCTGATCTCACCCACAACCAAGAGTTGCTAAGACCCAAAGTCGAAGACTTTAATAAACAAATCTATCTCACATAGAAAATTCTACAGGTAATAGATAAATTCGTCTCCCACGAATAAACCTACAAGTTTTGCTCCGTCTTTTGATAAATCAAGGTGAACATGAACCAATCGATAAAACCAGACTTATATTCCCGAAGAACAGCTCAATTTCATCAATCACCTCACAATAAACTTAATCGACACAACGAAGAAGATTATTGAGAAATCACAGACAATGAGACGAATATGTTTGTGACTACTTTTATCTTACCTATCGGAGATACAAATATCAAGCCAATTATTACAATTGTACTCGTACAATAGAAACAGTAAGATCATATCACACAACTATAAGAAAAGTAATATCGGTCTAGCTTCACAATCCCAATGAAGTCTTTAAGTCGTTAACCTGGTTTTAGAGAAGAAAACCAAAGGTTAAAGGAGAATCGACTCTAGCTTTAGCAAACTAGTATCACACTGAATGTGCGGGGACTAGGTTTCCCAGTTTCTAGAGTTCTCCCTTATATAGTCTTTCAAATCAGGGTTTGCAATCAATGTTAGCTTAGTAACAAAGCATTCAATATTCACCGTTAGATGAAAACCTAATTAGATACAAGCTAATATCTCTCAACCGTTAGATCAAAAACTTAGCTTGTCATACACACATGTACTTGACGCTTTGAGTTCGTGTAACCATACCCAAACGTGTACAATGGTTGGTTTAATATTAGTCAACCAAATAGTTAGCCAAATGATAACTTTCATATCAACCATATTCTTCTTTACCATAACTAGTCCAAATGACTCAAATGAACTAGTTAGAGAGTTGTTCAATTGCTATGAGATCCCAAGTATTACAAGAGACATAATTGAATCAAAAACAATGTGATTCACTCGAATCATTTCATGAACTATAAAGCCACGATTTGCAAAAGCATTCCTTAGTAATTTAAGATTAGTTCATGAACAACGTTTTCAGACATAACCTCTTGAGTTCGCGGACTCAAGCTAACCAGTTGAAGTTAATAAAATCCAGCAGAATTTCTCGGGATGAGAACTTTTTTCAGTTCACGGACTGCGCCTGAGCTTCAACTTCAGCATATGTTCTCGGGTTCGAGAAATTACGCCAGTTCGCGGACTGATTTGCTTCTCACGTTCCGGTTCCACTTGATCAACAAAGTTCACAAACTTCGGTTCAAGTGTTAAGGACTTATATATATATGTGTTGCCACAACAATGTTTATATCCCACAATGGTTATATAGTCTAAACTCTCATTTCAATCATTGAAACATTCTCAGAGGGCGTTATATAGTTGTTATTCACAAACTATTTTTCGTCAGAGCGATTTCCAAAGTGATTGAAACATAACATGACTTTCTTCACTAGGCAAAGATGAACTTGGCAAAATCTAAAGCTTTACTAACACCCATTTCAAGAAATAGATAAGAAAGATATACTCAGCTCGAAATGTCACATGTGCATATTCTTAGTCTATATAGTAAAACGACTTTTTTTCTCAAGATAGGAGATAGAGTAGATAGACTTTTGAGTGATAGATAAGTTCATGTCTCCACATACCTTTTAGTCTATGAAGATCCACTGGTTCCTTGAGTAGTCCTTCGTCTTGTATGATGATCGCCATGGAGTTCTTGAGCTCAACTACACTTTCTATCCTAGTCCGAGACCTTAGCTATAGTAGATTAGAAATCAAGACTTTATAGTTTTGATCACTAAGATTGACAAACATGCTTGAGATAGCAACGTATGCGAGTTTGACCGAGCAGTGCTCTAACAATTGTATAAGTTTATTGAATAAAACTATTATGAATAAAGTTATTTGATTTATAATTTTTCTTGTGATAGTTTTTGATTTACATAGCCGGTAGTTGGATGATTTTTTTTATATGCTATGTGTGTTTATGGGATGATTGATTTCGGTTTTATACCTTGATATTCGATCTCATAATATGTTGTGAACCATTATGGTTTGGGTGACTTTTTGATTTAGCAGGATTAAGTTCTAGCCCAAGTTGGTAGGCTTTATCAAAGGATCATGAGGGATTCCTGTAGAAAAAATATGTGAAAAATTCACAATATGTTGAATCGGTTTTGGTTTAGCATAAAAGCATATGTGTTTCGACGGTTTTCAACTTTTGCTTGCAATTGTTAAAACCGATTTTCAACCTTTCTCTAGTAAAGGTTGGTTGTTGTTATTCTTTTGTTTTTGGCATGAGAATGACAACATGATGGTATTTCAATATCAATTCTCCCGGAAGAAGAAAGCAATGGAATCATATTTGGAGAAGTTGGATGCGAAACTGAGGTACCAATTTTGTTAGTCAATTGTTTTCCTGTTTTAAGAAAAGCCTATTTTTATTTTTATTTGATATATATATATATATATATATTGCTTTTGCTTAAAAGAAATTGTTCATACAATTGATGTGTTTATTCCATTATGAATGTATGGATGTGCGTGTTATTCAATTGTTTGCGTTTAAGTAAAACCTTTGTTATCTTGCTTTGTTGTGTGATATTAATAGTTTAGGCTTACAAAATTTGGTGCAATTGCGGTGCTTTAATCTCTATGTTAATTCAATTGCTTCTATTTAAGTAAAGCAATTGTTACTTTGCTTTATTATGTAGTATGAATTATTTAACCTTACAAAATTTCGGTGCAATAGTGAAACTGTGGTTTATATATGTTGTTTCTATTATATCCGGTTGAGGTGAATAATTATGCAAGTTGATTTATTGATTTGTATGAATTATTTATGGCTTAACGAATGAATATATTGACGGGATGAGTTGTTTAGTACAATTCGATTCGGAATAATCTAAACTAAGTTAATTCTGATCTTAGTTAGACTTTTCAAAGTGGATGTTTTGGTTATTTAAAATTAGCTGAAATCCTAAACAAGTAAATGATAGTTAACTAACCTAGTATTTGGCTTGTTTGAAATCTAAAAGGTCTAAGTTATATGGATAATTAGAACCTGATGAGAAAAATGGAGTTTATCTTTGTTTTGGTATTATCGCATGAAGCGATTGTATTTATACAATCGATTTAGCAAAAGAACTAAGTTGCTTAGTTTATTTTTGCTTAGTTTGCTAAACTAGTTGGGAAAATTTCTTCGGGAAATTATTTCCATATAACATATCAAAATGTAATTACTTGTAGTTTCGGTTTTGATATTGGTTATCAAAAATGGTGTGTAAAACCATCGTGCTTGACTCAACAGGTTGCAAGTCTATTTTTGAGATTTGTAAGATCCTTTTCGTGTTGTCCATTATTTGTTATTTTCTTTGTCATTTTTGTGACAAAAAGGGGGAGAAATATATGGAGTAAACAAGTGATGCTAGTATCAATTTATGGTTGATTGGTGTCACTAGGGAAGAGGACAATGGTGCTTGAACGTTTATGTAACGAATGAGGAAAAGCATAGACTAAGGGGGAGTAACATATCATATGAATGGGATAACAAAGATGTGCAGATTGAATATCTACCTAGCTCACCTTTAGAGGGAGTATAAGCTTTGTTATTATAATGCGGCTACTGCATTTTTGAGGATTGAATGAATGCAGGTTATGTGCTGTGGATTCGGGAATCAAGCGTATGTGTAATGAATTATTGTAATTTGTGTATCCATATGATTGTAAAAGTTTTGTAACTAAAATTGACAAAGGGGGAGATTGTTAGAGCATTGCTCGGTTGAACCCACCAAGCGTTGGTATGTCAAGTTTGGTTGTCATATATTAGTGAATCAAAACTCATTTAAGAGTCGCTTGATTTAAATGTACTAGAGTCAACTTCCTATATGTTAGATTGAAAGTATTAGGGTGAGACATTACAAGTATTGGGAAGACTTAAAGAAGTGAAGAAATGCGGAGCTACAACGACAACATAATCCTTCCACTTGAGGTTAGTGATATTTGACTTGAACTGTTTTATTCCCTAACGTATCTTTCAAGTCGTGCATATTGAAAACATAAAATTGTGAAGCATGAACACTCTAGATAGATATAGTATTAAGGAATACAATATGAAGTTTCTTGCTTAACCATTAAACTTTGTATATAGGACATCGACATAATCGTATGAATGCTATTTTGATTATGTATGGGTATGAGGTGAGGATTTCATCCTAGGGAACAATGTTTACATGTGTTCTAAGGAAGTAAGTTCATGATATATGTTGTGAACCGAAAAGGAAATCGCCATGCGTTATTGGGGATGTTCTTCATTGCATATCTTATGAACGACCAATATGTGTGATTAGTATAACCACTCATGACTTGTTTGTGTTCTTGGTAAAACTATTCACATGAGGCCTGATTTATGTATTGGTATGACTTTTATTAGTGAAACCGATCTTAAGTAATCACCTGGGGTATGATCGGGTTGTGTATGTCTGAACTTATTACAGGGAAGAGGGGAACCAACCTAGTAAGAGGTGCAGTGCATCACAAGGGGAACCGATCCTTGTATGAGGTGCAACAAGGTTTATGGAAGAAAGGGGAACTGATCCTATGAATATGTGCAACAAGTTTTTGGTAAGGGGGAACCGATCCTATAGACATGTGCAGTGCATACAAGTTAGATACCAAATATATGTGGGGAACCGATCCTAGTACCTAGTCCTCCGTATCTTTGGTAAGCTAGTGTAACTATGCACAGTACTCACATGGAGGTAGAACCGAAACTTGTTTTGGTAGAACCGTATACCCATGAGTTGTGATTGAGTGGAACTTGATCAATCACATAGTTCTTGAAAGTCAGATGAACCAATTCCAAACTTGTTTGGAATTGTGGTAAATCGGTTTCAAGTGAGCAAGCATGGTAAAGACTTGCAAGAGTAAGTTGTCGTCACTTTTTTAACACGGTGCATTAATGCTTATTTTATTTTGTTCAAATATATTCCTTAAAGGCTAAGAAGGAAGTAAATCCCAAGATCAAATTTAAATAAGTTAAGAATCTTTTAATTAAGGGTTTTTAATTATATATGGAAAATAAGAATTAGTAATGTGCATTTGCTAAGTAAAGATTTCCCAAGGAGATTTCGATCATTACTTTTGGACAGTGCATTCACAGGAACTATGAAAATCGAATTTGGTGGAGTAATGAATAATATCTTGAGAATATTTTCAGTTTTGGAAATTCCTTGGTGTCCAAACTTCCTTGTCTGTAAATACTTTGAGTTTGCATTTCTAGCATACTAATCATGCGTAACCTAGACTTACACTTTTGTCTATGTTACTGGTGAAGCCGCCTATCGGAGAGGAGAGTAATCTAATTAGGTGAAATCTCTTACGGCCGCTTAAAGTATTCTTTAGGATTGAGAAGCTCTAGCGTGACCCGTTGGTGGGAAACTAGATATTGCGGTTTATCTTTAGTTTTCATATTGATTTGATAGACTAACGGTGGTTGAATCTTGATTGCACCTAGTTTGTTTATGCTTGAGAATCTTCTCTTCTGAAATAAGATTCACTCAAACTAGTTCAAGGTTTCGAGAGGGATCTTTAGATTGTTGTTAGATTTAAAGACGATCTTGTGAGAATCCATTGTTAACAGACTTCGTTATGTGTGTGATTGATCACAAGAGATTCAAGTGATTATGTGCAGGTGTTTATTGAAGATCTAAGAAGATTTGAAGACAAAGAAGATATTAAAGATTTCTTATTTGGTGTTCTTATAATCTTTGGTGTGCACAATACTTGTTTGGAAAAAGGAGGATCCAATTAATAATCGGTTTATCCTTGTGGTAGATCAGATTGATTAATTGAGTAAGATCGGCATCAACACATATCACTTGGTTGAAGAGTGTTGTTGGCTTAATCTTATGATTACCTTTGGGTGATTAAATGTAAGATAGATCTTGGAACTTGGCAAAGGAGTTTATGTTAAGATAAACAAGGGAACCTTTGCGCAACTCATATCACTTGGTTAAAGAGAGTTGATACCAAACAGATTTGTTATTCCTTTACTGTTTGGAATACGAACCAAAGGAATTGGTCCAAGTACGTGACTTGGAGGCATGGGAATACAAACGGAACTAGGTGAACTATAGGTTTAGTTGCTTGGTCTCAACTATACGAAGTTGTCTTATTTTGTATAGCGACTTAATCCTGAGAGCATTCAATTCTGGACTAGGTCCCGGGGTTTTTCTGCATTTGCGGTTTCCTCGTTAACAAAATCTTGCTGTGTCATTTACTTTATGTTTCTGCATTATAATTGTTCTATTATAATTAAAGTAAATTGCACAAATGTTAATTCATATTTACTTGATACGTGAATCCTATTGAGTTTGGTTAAGTCCGAACCTTTGTATCAAGTAAACACACTTTGTTATTGTATTGTCTCGATCTCGTATCCATAGACGATCACACAAAGAGTGAACCGATTTGTTGTATTGTCTCGACTCAGTCTATAGACAATCACTTATGGGGAAAGGACTTATAGTAAGGAAAAGTTATAGCTTGAGGTATATTTGGGGTACCCTCGCCTTTTCAAAAGGAAAACCTCTTTTTCATATAAATGAGTGTGGAGTTGGACTTAAAAAGTTCTACTTATGAAATACTTCAGTTTTAACAAAGCTTTGATAAGAAAAATATTTGAAAAGAATAAAAAATAACAATGTGATAACTTTGTATTAAATAAAGGAAAACAAATTCAACAGAAAATCACATCAAGGAAGAGGTTCCACTTATTCCCAGATACTGCAGCGGAAACTCAAGAAAACCCCACAACTAGCCCACTTTATTATTCTGCTACCTGAAAAGTAAAAAATCAATACAAGGTCGGAGCCTTGGAAATGCAAGTTCACTCTCAATCCATCATATATATCGGTAGAATATAAGATACAAAAGTATAAAGGTGTTCTATATGTTTTAACTACAACGAAATTAGATCATAAAATCAACAATTCAACCAAACGACAATACCGCTTACCTTCGACAGTTCATAAAAGATCACGCACGCATTCAGGAATAAAGATTTACATTTTATCTAGTGCTCACCGGTGCTCACAATCTATATGCTATTGTGGCTCTGATCTCTTGCCTTATCTAACTCATCTACTACCCACCACGACACTCAGCCTATTTGAATAGACGAGGCCCTACTCTATTAGTAAGTAGATTCACATACAACATATCATTCAATAAGGATTTAAATATTAAAAATACTTCAACACCTTTTCAAGACATTTTAGAAATTCTATAATCAAGCACTTGCATTTCAATGCAACACTCATTCTCACAAGAACAACAAGAACGCAAATTACTTATCATAGCACACAACAATTCAGAACTATTCCATCAGTTTTACACCCACCACCCTAACTGGACCCATCACATTCACTATGAATACTAATTTGATCCAAATGAAACTTTCACCATACATTCAAATATATATCACAAACATTATATCAAAATTTCAGAGAAAAGTAACGGTTATAAACTAAAATTCAACCGATTCTATATGTTTATCGAAAACCGAAGTCCTGCCAATTACTCTGTAAAAGTCAGTTGGTTTAGGTACTTCCCAAACTAGGATTCGTGTTAAATTTTTACATAAAACTCCTTGTCTAAATGGGTTACTCTCATTAAAATTTCAGGGCATTATATAAAGTAAAACTATATAACTGTAGATTTTCAAAACTGCCTAATCACACAAAATCTGCAGAACCAGTCTCTGAAATACCGATGTTTATGTAAACTCTCCTACCCTGATCGTTCTGAAATTTTTTTATAGTGATTAATACATACTAATATATAGCATATTCAAAAGTAGAGCTGATCCAATGGTTCGATTTTATTTAATGGTTGAAACAGTACCTATAATTTCAGGTGTCAAAAATAAAACGAGTTTAACCTAGAAATTATATTCTTAACCTAGAACTTTAAGAGATTCAACGATTGTAGCTTACATACAACTGATAGTACATAATAAAACAAGAAAGAACTTGCCTTTGACTTGAGCAAGCCTAGATAATCCTTAGTTTATGCTGAAACTTCCCTTCACGCCGTTTCTCTTCCTTCGACAAGAAAAACTAATTTTTCTGTTATCTAACTTAGGTTTATATTTATTTTATTTTTATGACCTAGTTATGACTACATACAACTATTTTTCTAAGGGCATCCTATTTAGTGAATACAACCGTAAGTCATCTTCAACCACTAATACGGTCCTAAATCGAAATAGAGTTTAGATAATCATTCAAAATTATTGAGTAACGGAGTATTACAACCTTGGCCATCTGAATTCATGAAATGGTACATAGGTAAGCGTACCCATTCGCAAACCTACCCAGTACAAACTAAAGTAGATACATTCAGACTATTTTCTAAAAATACATTTTGCATTGTTATGACTCTCATATACACCTCTAAGACATCTTTGACTACTAAAACACCTTGTGTATGTGCATCATGATTCAAGTGTTAAGTGTTTAAATGAACAAGGTATTTCTTATTAGTTCTGGAGGCATACTTGCCATGAGCTATAATTATACATGGTTCCAGTACCCGGACCATATAGTGTATATTCTTTTATGTAATCTCAAGACAAAATTCTCACATGCTTACATGGGATCCTAACAAGAGTTCCATCTAAACAGAGAAAGTGTTTTCTTGAATCTCAAGTTATCTTTTCTTGAATTCTAATCAACCTTAGTCTTAAAAAAAACTATTAATAAAGACACTCAAATAACTAGGAAATTCAATCCCGACACTTTTGTGTCCTAAGTTATTTGTTAGAGTCGTCCTCTACGAACCTATGTTTCCTCTGAGAATTATAATTAGGTTTACGACTTAAAGACTTCACTAGGTATTCGTGAAGCCAAGTCCGAATATATTTACCTTGATAGTTATTGTATCCTGATTTTGTTCATTCCGTTATCGAGGTTATAGTAATCTTTCAGGAACGTGATGGATAGAAATCACAAAGTTCTCTTTGTCTCAAACTTTGTGATTCCTCAAGACAGATATCTAAAACTCTTCTTAATTGATCGGTTTAATATTGTTCTTGAGAGGTGGTTAACAATCCAAGCTTCTCAGCAAACTGAGCGTAAGTGTTCCAAATTTGTGAGGTTTGCTAGCTTTATCTATTGAAAAAAAAATACCAAGCCTTAATTTATTAATTTAAAGAGGAATTAAATAGGATTATCTGTTAGAGACAGATTGGTATCAAAAGTCATCACTTAGGTAATCAATTACGTAAAGCCTTGCAAGGTTCAAGAGACGTAAGGAGCACGACTGCAACTGAATTGCTTGGAGAGTGAATTCAGTCTCATCTATATTCCAGTCTGAAGTCTGATAATATGCTACTGTCTGTAGCGGCTTAATACATTTCGGTGTTCAAATCTGGACGAGATCCGGGACTTTTTCTGCTATTGCGGTTTCGTAGTTAATAAAACTTCTGGTATCATGTATTTTTAATTTTCCGTATTATATTTTTTATCTTTATAATAGAAAAAAAACACAAGTAGTACGTAATCAATTCTAGTAGATAAGTCCATCTTGATTGTGATCAATTACGAGACTCATTCTTGTGGAATTCGTATCTTGAAAGACAGATAACAAGTTTCGTACTTGGAAAAATTCAGATTCAATTATTTGGATACGATTAGATTGATCTTGGATATTGATTTTTGAGATCGTCCAAGTACTCTTCTATACAATCAGGTTCATGGGCTTTGTTGTCTTAACTTTCTGATTATGAAGAGACAGAGATATAAAATCTATATACATATTGTTCAAGGATCATTAATTTGGTATACTTGCAATTGTATAACGTTTTGTTAAAAATGAGAGGGTACCAAGTACACCACCAACTTCTTCGTTCGGCAACCTGTATGGAAAAAACCTAATACAATTGTAAGTAGACCAACTTTATGATCCTTGACAATATGTATATAGAGTTTATATCTCTATCTCTTCACAAGAAGTATGTATAGACAAAGGAGTCAGTGAACCTGATTGTTAAGAAGAGTACTTAGATGATCCCAAATATCAATATCCAATATCAATCTAGTCATATCCAAATAATCCAATCGGAATTCTGCCAAATAATAAAACTTATCTATCTTTCAAGATACGAATTCTACAGGAATCAAGTCTCATAATCGATTATGATTGTATGGACGTATCTATTAGGATTGAATATGTGCTACTTGCATAAATCTAATTATAAAGATAAGCAATATAGTGGGGGAAAGGAAAAGCACAAGATACCAGAAGTTTTGTTAACGATGAAAGGATGAGGGTACCCAAATACACCACAATCTTTTAATATCAGCCTATAAGTATGATACCAAATGTGATCATCCATGGACAATAGTCGAGACAATATGACAACTTGATATTCACTTGATAATAGTTATGATAATGTAACTGATCGAAGTCAAGTGATTAGGATTAATGTACAATAGTATTATTTACTTAATTAAAATAACAATTATAATGCGGAAGTAAAGTAAATAACACACACAAGATTTTGTTAGCGAGAAACCGCAAATGCAAAAAAAAAAACGAGACCTAGTCCAGTTTTGAATACTCTCACAATTAAGTTGTTATGCAAAGAACATAAGCAAACTTCGTATAGTTGAGACCAAGTAAACTAGCCCTAGTTACTTAGTTTCCTCGGTATCCCTGTGTGTCTTCGACCTTGTGGTCACGCACATAAATATCAAGACAGAAATCACTATCTCATGTTTTTTTACTCCTTTTGACGTATTGCAAACAACAAAGGAATGAACCTGTTTGGTAACTAATCTATTCAATCTTTAGTAAAATATATTATTGAGTTGTTGACAAAGGCTCTTCTGTTTAATCTAATAAACTCATTTGTTGGGTAAGATCAATCCAAATCAGTAACTTAGATTCATATTCGGATATTGAAGAATACCACTAAACGATATCCGATCTAAACGACTTTCTAATTAGATAAATCTAACCTAAGTCGGATCCTGGCCGATCAAAATGTGTACAAAAATTCACAAGATACGAAAACTAATAAAAAAATCTTCTTCATCTTCATTTGCCTTCTCAATAACCTACACAAGACATACTTGAATCCTCTTGTGATCAATCACACACAGAACAGAGTATGTTAACAATTGATTATCACTAAATGTCTTTAGATCTAACAATAGTTCTAAAGATCCTGTAGATACTTTGATCTAGTTTGAGTGACCCTTATGTCAAAAGAGAATGCTCTCAAAAAATAATTAAACTAGGTGCAATCAAAGTTTCAACAATCGTTAGTCAATCAAATCAATAATCGAAAACTAAAATAAAAATTTAAATGAATCATCTGGAGGTAAGAATTTTGTATCACCAAGCAAATTTAATGCACTCATTGAAGTAGCAGGGGAACATGATCTAGTTTTTTCTAGAGCTGTTGGGAAACCTCCAAAAGGTAAAATACAAAAAGTAACACCAAATGTTGTAACTAGAAAACAAGCTCATAGTTCAGTCAATAATTTAGGTATGGGGAGTTCTGATACTTCTCAACTACCATCTTTATCATGAGAGTTTCATATTGGAATCTCAGAGGCCTGAAAATAATTCAGGCTAAAGACAAACTTAGGAGTTTAGTACAACAATTTAATCCCTCTCTTCTCTGGGTAACTGAACCTAAAATGAGGGTATCTAGTAGTATTTTAAGACAATTGAAACTTCCTGGAATGCATCAATTGTTAATCCATAATTTCAGTGAATCAGTCAAAGGGAATATTTGGTTATTTTGGAATTCTTCTCTTTCTACACCATCAGTATTATCTTTCACAAGGTAGGAAATTACAGTTCAAGTATGTGATGTTCTTGTTACATGTATTCATGCAGCTTGTTTGACAACTGATAGAAGATCTTTATGGGAAGATTTATTACTTATAAGTTCCAGAAACATGCCTTGGATGATTTTAGGTGACTTTAATGTGGTTTTATAAAAGAAAGGTGGTAGACCTCCTCTTAGATTATCTATGTAAGATTTCAGAGACTGTTCAGAATCATGTAACTTAATCCAAGCTCCCAGAACTGGTGTTAAATTTTCTTGGTGTAATAACAGAGCAGGAAAGAATAGGATTTTGTGTGATTTGGATAAGGCTTTCTATAATGTAAAATGGTTAGAAAAATTTAATGCATGGAGCTACAAGGTGGGAGTAAGAGGTACTTCTCATCATGGCCCTCTACTGGGTGGTGTTATGAAACATAAAAAACCTAGTAATATCCCATTTAGATACCATCCAGTTTGGACTACTCATCCTAATTTTTTGAAGGTCATACAGGAGTCTTGGGTAGAGGATTATGAAGGTAATCCAGCTTTTTGTTTTATGAGTAAATTAAAAAGGTTGAAAACAATACTCAAAAAGTGGAATTAGGAGGTGTTTGGTGACTTAAGAATTAAAGTTAAAAATACAGAGGAGGAAGTTTTGGAAGCTACCTTAAAATCATATGAAGATCTGAAAATATTGAATTACTAAATAATTTAGTTACTGCAAGAGGGAGGCAAGAATTGGCAGCTCAGAAATATAATGAATTAATGAGAAGTAAATCAACATTAAAATGGGTGAAATAAGGTGGAGCAAATACTGCTTTTTCCATGCAAATTTAAGAATTAGACAAGCTCAGAACAATATACATGAGTTGGAGGATTCAGAGGGGAATGTTATTACTTGTCAAAATGTAGTGTTTGGGATGGAAGCAAACAGTGCACCTGGTCCAGATGGTTTTCCTGGTAGTTTTTATATATATGCATGGGAAATTGTAGGAGAGGAGCTAATTGCAACTATTCAGTATTGTTGGGAACATAAGTACATTCCCAAAGGCTTTAACTCTAACTTTCTTTTTTTGTTTCCAAAAATACAGGGTGCTAAAAAAGCAGCACATTTCAGACCTATTGGATTGGAAAACTTCAATTTTAAAGTAATCACAAGGATTATCACTTCCAGAATCAGTACAATCATTGGTAGAATGGTGTCAGAGCAGCAAGGTGCTTTTATCAAAGGAAGGAATATTCATGAAAAAATTGCCTTAGCATCTGAGATTGTAAATGAGATGAGTATTAAAAGAAGGGGTGGTAATGTGGGATTAAAAATTAATATTACACAGGCATATGATTCATTGAGCGGGAGATTTTTGTTTGAGGTTTTAAGAAGATTTGGTTTTTCAGAGTGGGGTATACAATGGATTCAAAAGATCTTTATGTCTGCCAGAATTTGTGTACTTGTTAATGGGGGACCATGTGGTTTCTTTGGTGTAGGGATAAGGCTTAGGCAAGGTGATCCCTTATCACCAATTCTTTTTGTCCTAGCTGAGGAGGTGTTGAGTAGGAATATCACAAAGATGGTCTAAGAGGGTAAAATTCAACCAATGGTAAGTAGGGGTGGAAGTCAACCAACTCACTTGATGTTTGCAGATGATATCTTCATATTTTGTAATGGTCATAAGAAGACTCTAGAGTGTTTATCTGAGATACTTCACAAATATCAAGTTTCTTCAGGCCAAGAAGTGAATAGAGAAAAAAGTAAATGTTTTGTTGGAGGAGTTTCAGTTACAAGACAAAATAGTATTGCAGAGCAAATGTAGATGGAATTATCTTTCTTCCCTGATAAGTATTTGGGAGTCATTCTTAATCAAGGAAGAGTTAAGGTTCATCAAGTTTGGGGGATAGTTGAAATGATGCAAAAAATGTTAGATGGATGGATGGGAAAATTACTAGCCTTTTCAGCTAGACTAACTTTGGTTAAATTTGTTTTATGCAGCATGCCCATCTACAATATGTCAGTGTACAAATGGCCTAAGAGTGTAATTAAAGCATGTGAAAGAATCATTAGAAATTTTTTATGGTCAGGTGATCCTTCTATCAAGAAACTGGTGACTATAAAGTGGGATGAAGTAAACTCTCCAATAGCAGAAGGGGGTTTGGGTTTGAGGAGGCTTGAAGTGATAAATAAAGATCTGCTTTTAAAACTTCTTTGGAAAATTGAAATTGAAGATGTTGAATGGACTATTTTTATGAGAGCAAAGTATAAAGATAAAAAGGGAGAATGGATAAAGTATCATAAACAATAAACTATTTGGCCTGGTATTAAATGGGTACTATCTGATTTTCAAGAATGAAGTAGATGGATTGTGGGTGATGGAAAAGATATATCTGTATGGAAGGATAAATGGATTAAAGAGTATGCACTAATTGAGAGATATACTGATGATGCTTACATTTTACAAAATAAACTAATGAAGGTACAAGACATAATACATAATGGAGAATGGTGCATTCCTGATGCTATGTGGCAGTATTTTGATGTTAATGAATTGCCTGTACTGGTGGGAGGACATGATAGAAGAATTTGGTCAAACAATTTAGTTGGAAACTTTACAGTGTCAAATGCAGCTCAAATGATCAGAGAAAAATTCCCAGTGAAAGCTTGGACTTATATGGTATGGCAACCTTGTATTCATCCTTACACATCTACAAATCTATGGAAGATTCTAAGGGGTGATTGTGCTATAGAAGAAGCAGTAAGAAAAAATGGTTTTTTAACAGTTTCAAAGTGTTATTTGTGTGGTAATGCTCATGATACAATGGAGACATTCTTTGGCAATGTGTCTTTAGTGAAGATATATGGCACTAGCTGTGTGGGATTTTTCATTTCTCTTATCCACAAAGTTTTGATGAAGTTTTAAATCTTGCTAAAGGTAAAAGCCCAGCTGTTAGAGAAGTATGGTTCATTTTTGCTTTTAATGTTATGGTGGAACTATGGTTTGCCAGAAATGCTGTGATATTTGAAGGTGAAAATCCATCTGTGGAGAAAATGAAAAGAAGAATTCACAAATATGCAAAGTAAGGCAGTTTTAGAATGAGGAGAAAAATGTGGGGGAATGTACTGGATCTCAGTATCATGTTACATTTTGGCATTTCAGGGGTACAAGTAAAATCTGTGAGAATAAAACAATGTTTCTCCAATTTTCCCTCGCAGCATCAAACTTTGATTTGCTGTGATGGAGCTTCTAAAGGTAATCCAGGTATGGCAGGTGTTGGTTTTATTGCTAGAGATCATTATGGAAAACACATAGGTTCAGCTTCTGGTGGACTGGGGATTGCCACAAATTACTTGGCAGAGGTAATGGCTCTAATTATTGCAGGTGAATGGGCAGTATCTAAAGGTTTGTTAAATGTAGTTTTCAGCTTGGATTCTAAAGATGTTGCAATGGCTTTTCTGAGTGGGAACATTCCATGGATGGTGCAAATCAGATGGATTAGGATTACTAAATCCATTCCAATCATCAACTACAGACATTCATACAGGGAGGTCAACTTCTTAGCTGATAAAATGGCAAAAAGAGGGGTGCTCCTAAACAAGGGAGAGGTGCATTACTTTACAGATCAACCTGGTTTTCTGAGCAAACTTGAAAATGAGACTGATATTTACTTCAGATTTTAACTCCCTTGTTTTATTGTTGATATAAGCACAGGATAGTTTTTGGGCTTTGAAAATAGGCTGATTTCCTTATCTGTTTTATTTTTCCTTTTTGTTTATGGGCTTTTCAGGGGGGATGACTGGGCTTTTGTAAAATGTAAATGAATATCTTTGGTAATAAATTTTACTGATTTAGAAAAAAAAAAGAAAACTAAAATAACAATGCAATTATTTAATTTCCCACCAACGGTATTCGTAGAGATTATTGATCCCACAGAAGTCTTTAAACGAGCGGTCATAAGAGATTTCGCCTAATTAGGTTACTTTCCTCTCTGGATAGTCGGCTCCACCGGAAACAACAAGAATAAAGTTTGCCTGGCTCTTATGATAGTTTCTAATAAACGCAAACTCAAGTATTTATAGACCATGGTTGTTTGGACAACAAGGAAATTCCAAAACCTAAAATATTCTCAAGATATACATTAAAGTACCTAATTTCGGTTTTCCTATTTCTAATTAAATGTCAAACAATATTTTCGAAATCTCTCTTAGAAAATTTCTATTATTAGTTTATCACATTAACTAATAAACCTTTTCCAACAATTAAATGCTTTTCGAAATTTCGGTTTGGGATCATCTTGAGCATCAAGGAATATCTTTGAACAATTAATAATAAGAGTTATGCACATGTTCAAATAATATCAACATCGAGAAGCTTCCTATCTTAGCAAACCCTAATTACAAAATCACACAAAACATAAAGAAATTTGTGAATATTGGAAAATCAGTTTTTCTCTTAGGACCGGTTATACCAGGACTCACAATATAGGTTGTGACCGGTCATACCATGCTTTCCATAGTAGGTTGTGACCGGTTACACCTTAGTTCTCAAAGTAGGTTATGATCGGTTACACCATGCTTCCCAATGTAGTTTGTGATCGGTTAAACCTTGTCACACAATATAGGCTTTGACTGGTTATACCTTGATACTCAACAAAAGTTAAGGTTGGTTCTACCTTGTCATCTTGCATTAGTCATCCAGATATTATTCAATGAAGAACATGACCAACACACTTTTGATTTCCCTTTCGATTATAAAATATAATTTCATACATCTACTTCCTTAAACCAATGTAATAATACATAGTTTCCTAGGATGAAATCACACATATATCCCACACATAATCAAGTAATTAAATACATAGATTATGTTGATGTCTTATTTACGAAGTTCAAAAGATAAGCATTATAATAATTTTAAAGAAGATGCTGATGATCCAGGAGTTAAGAAAATTAGGAGTACATCTGAGTCCATCTCTGATGTTAAAAAAGATGCCGACAAAGATTTTGTAAAACTCTTAAAGCCTATCATATCTCTGTCTACTAGAATGTTATTATTAAAGACAAAATCAAATCTTCTTAAGCAAGAGATCAAATAAAAATACATTCAACTAAATATTCTAGTCAAAGAGAATATAGATCTCTCTGTCAAAGTAGAAGCTTTGATAAATTTACTCAAAAGCAAGAGATTCATTCAAAGACTCGGACAAATGATTCTGTCGTGATTTCTTCTGATAAAGAAACTAAAAGTCCTTGATCGACTTTGATAGATCGTGAAAACAAGACTTGTTTGATCACATCTGAAACATATCAAGATGATGGTAGATTATCTAACTACATTAAGTCATAAGAGAATGAAAAATCATCTTTTACAACTACTGATGATCAAATGAAATCTTTTCCAAAGGAAACTTTGAACCGGTTCCGTGAAGAAACTAAATGTCCTTGCTTGACTTTGATAGATCGTGAAAATAAGACTTGTTTGATCACATCTGAAACAGATCAAGATGATGGTAGATTATCTAACTACATCAATTCATAAGAGAATGAAAACCCATCTTTTACAACTACTGATGATCAAACGAAATCTTTTCCAAATGAAACTTTGAACCGGTTCCGTGAGAAATATCTTAAGGAATACAATTTTCAATCACTTGAAAAGAAATGTATACTTCTTCAAAATACTCTTGTAAAAGTATTAAAAGAAGTATCTTGTCTTAAAAAACTGAAAGATCATTCCTCAGTAGAATGACAGAATATACCCCAACCCGATAAAATCAACTCAAAGGGATCAGATGAAAGAGTTGATGATCGCTTCTAGAAAAAGGTTCCACCTCACCCATGTCAAAAAAGTTTATGTTTACATGAAGATAGTTCACCTACTGATAGTATCCAGAAAAAAGGGAAGGACATAATTTCTGCCAAGAGAAACAATCAGGGAAAATTTCAAATAGTTGTTTATGATGATCAAGCTAATGTGCATGGTAAAAAAAATTACCACTAAGAAAAACTTTATTAGATCAAGCACTGTCAAACATAATAGAGTTTGACAGGAAAGATGGAGGTACCCCTTCCCAACTATTATAAATACCCTCTTTACGGGCATACTTTGCTAGATCATCTGCACATTTATTAGCCAATCTAATGCCTCGCAGTTCCTATGGGATATCAGACTCTTCCCCTCGAATCGCTTGTATGAGACTCTTATAGTCAGACTATATTATGATCTTATTTAGGCCTAACTGAAATTCTCATTGAACTCCTTCTAGTACAACTAAGTTCTCCAAATAATGAACGTCTAATTCCCCTCTGAAACTATTGCATGTGAACCTGCACAATTACAAAATATTAGACCATATCCACTTATTTTAGTACGATCACAACAAGATGCATCGGTGTTTAATTTAATGAAATCATTTTGAGGTGGCCGCCATTTAGGAGCTGACAAACTCTTAGGAAGAGCATTATTCTTTTATGAAACTAAATTTGTGTTGTGAAGAAACCTATCTATGGAATGAGTTAACTATTATGGCATTTGAGTTTTATTTTCAAACACCAGACAACATCTCTCCTTCCATAAGAACCAACATATAGTAGCCATCTTACTGATTATTGAAGGATCATAAGTAGAGAACCAAAAAGCTATCCAATATTTTGGATTATCCTACTAATTTACGTCATGTCTGTACCCAGCACTAAACCAAACAACTGTTGCAAAATTGCACTCACATAGAATATGCATTGTAGATTCCGTTGCTGAACCACATCTACTGCATAAAACATTGTCTTGCCATATTCTTCTGCTCAATCTCTCTTTAGATGGAACAATATCTTTAATACATTTCCAAATTAAGAGCTTCACTCTTATAATTACATCAATATTCCAAACTTTCCTCCAGATGTTAGATGAATGAGGTTTATAAGTAGCAATACCATTATGATTCTTCATATTGTAGAGAGCATAATATGTTGACTTAACTGTGAACTTCCCGTTCTTAGTCAGAGACCAACAAAGCTTATCTTCAAAGTTTTGTGGAATTCTCATTCTCAGGATCTGTTGAGCAATGCCTGGCTCAAAGAGATTATTGATTAAATGAACCTTCCAACTTTTAGTATCTTCATCAATCAGTTCTGAAACATAAGTGTAAGAAAATGGATTACTTGTAGTGATGGCTGGGATAGGAGGCGTATCTTGATGTAAGATCCATTTATCATGTCAGATGAGTATTCTTTTACCATTACCAATTGACCAGTAGTTGAATCTTTTAATGAAACCGAACTCGGAACTTACACTCTTCCAAGACCAGGTTGAGTCCGCCTTTTTAGGGACATTAAGGAGATGAGAGGTTTTGAAGTATTTTGCTTTTAGAGAACATACCATAAGTGCATCATCTGTAGTAAAAATTCTCCAAGATGCTTTTTCCAAGAGAGCATGATTGAAACACCAAAAATCCCTGAAGTATAGGCAACCATCATCGATTGTCTTACACATGATTGAGAAAAAAGTAAGAAATCAACCCTTTTTTCTGCTTTATTCCACCAGAATCTGTTAGAGCATAGCTAGGTTGAACCCACCAAGCATTGGTATATCAAGTTTGGTTGTTATATTTTAGTGAGCCAAAACTCATTTAAGAGTCGCTTGATTTAAATGTACTAGAGTCAAATTAATATATGTTAGCTTGAAAGTATTAGGATGAGACATTACAAGTATTGCGAAGACTTGAAGAAGTAAAGAAGTATGGAGATACAACCACAAAATCATCCTTCCACTTGAGGTTAGTGATATTTGACTTGAACTGTTTCATTCCCTAACATATCTTTCAAGTCGTGCATATTGAAAACACAAAACTGCGAAGCATGAACACTCTAGATAGACATAGTATTAAGGAATACAATATGAAGTTTCTTGCTTAACCATTAAACTTTGTATATAAGACATCAACATAATCGTATGAATGATATTGTGATTATGTATGGGTATGAGGTGAGGATTTCATCCTAGGGAACAATGTTTACATATGTTCTAAGGAAGTAAGTTCATGATATGTATTGTGAACCGAAAAGGAAATCGCCAGGCGTTATTGGGGTTGTTCTTCATTGCATATCTTATGAACGACCAATATGTTTGATTAGTATAAACTCTCATGGAAAAAAAACGAAAATTCTCTAGGGTTTTGGCCGGCTAGCTCCGGTTTTTTCTCTAACCTATTTTCTTTTGCGTTCTTAGTTTTCTAGGGTTTGGCGTCAATTCATGGCGTCAAATCAACCAAAACCACCAGATCTTAATGATCAAACTCAACCATTACATTCACGGGGATGATTTAATCAACCCCAAACATATTTAGATCAAAATCATATGTTCCAAAAAATAGAAACCCTAATTCTAATGTTTTGGAAAAACCGATTGAAGATAATTTGAAGAAACCGATTGAGGGTTCTTCTAACCCTAATCAAATTGAAAAAAGCCGATCATATGCCTCAGTCCTTAGGAGGCGCAACCATGTATTGTCCAAAATTGATGCTGATTCTCTATCACATCCACCAGTTCATACAAAACATGGTGATGTTATTATTAGAATTCCGAAAGCAACACATACAAGAATTATTAAAGTTTGGAAATATAGTTTAGTTGGGCGTTTGGATTTCATAACCCTAAATTTTGAGGAGGTTAAACGTGATTTATTAAATCAATGGAAGCTAACCGGCGTGGTACAGTTTATCCCATGGATTCGTGGTTATTTTGTTATCAAGTTAGACAATGAAGATGATCGTAAGAGGGTAAGCTATGATGGTCTGTGGAAAGTGAAGCAACATCCACTGAAAATCCAGCCATGGACACCTATGTTTAATCCAGATGTTGACAAGGTTACAAGAGCAGCGGTATGGGTTCGTTTTACAAATCTTCCGTGAGAATTTTGGGATGAGGAGACGTTGTTTAGGTTGGCTAGGGGACTTGGAAAGCCTGTTGCTGTTGATCCGAGAACCCTATGTCATGAATATGGCTACTTTGCTGCGGTGTTGATTGATATTGATTTTGCAAAACCATTAGGTAATATTGTGGTTAATGATGAAGATGCTACTGAAGGTTTCTATGTTGATTATGAAATTTTAAACCAGCCGAGCTTTTGTGACTATTGAAAATCAATTGGTCATGAAATCAAGGATTGTAGAATTAAACTAAGGAAGGATTTGGAGGATCAAGAGAGATTTGAGAAAGACCCAGAGATTAAGAAAAATCTTAGGGATCAAATCCATGAATTGAGGAATTTTTGGAGGTTACGCAAGTACACCAAGCCAAAGGAAGATGATGATAAGCCCCCTAAGGATGATGATAAACTTTCCCCTAAGGATGGTGATGGGAGTAAGCCTCCAAAACTTACTCTGAAAGTCCTATTGACTGAGTTGTTTGCTGGTGCGCATACTTACTTTACTTCTCCGACAGCAAGTGCATCTCAATTACCCCGTTCAAATAGCATGCCAAACTTAACTAATGAGGTTCCAATAGGTCTTATACCTAAAAACGTAGATGCTACTGAGGTTGTTTCATTGCCTCGAGATATTGAGAACGATAGTGGTACCGATAATGAGGATAATGAGGAGTTGGATGCTATTAAGGAGTTGGAAGAACTAAAGAAAAGAGTTACGGAACTTGACAAGTCAGCCGAGATGGCTGCAATTGAGCGGGATACTGCAAGTGCGAAGGTTAATCGCTTGCGCTTGCTGGACTTGGAGAAGAGAAAGGCAAAAGAGTTAGAGGCACGCAAGAGGGAAGCTCAGGCGCGTAAGGCAGCTGAGGTGGAGGCGCGTAGGGCCAAGGATGTGGAGATGCGCAAGGAAAAGGAAACTGTGGTGCCGGCTAATGTGGGAGTGGCTTCTATTATTGAGGCGACTGCTAAAAATAGAGAGGATGTGAATATTGAGATGGTTGCTACTTCTGGGCGTATTCAAACTGCGGGTGGGGACTTGCCAATCGCGGAGCCAGTTTTAGAACAAGTAGTGGGCGATGGCTTTATCCCGGCTACTAGAACTTCTCGAAGATCTTCACCTATCAAACCGGTTGATGAGTTGGTGACATCAAACATGTTTGATAATGGGACTGACGATATTGAGTCTGTGGAGGAAGAGGTTTACACGGAGGTACCTCTTACTTATGTGGCTACTTCTTCTGTGATTGCTACAACACCAGTGGAATAGGAAACTAAAAAATTGGATTGGAGTACGGTACAAGAACAAGAAGAGAGGATGAAAAAGGAGCTATCAGCTAAGAATAAGTTGGACGTGGCTGCTAGGAAACTGGCGGCAGGGAAGACTAAGCCAAAAGAAATTGCGGTACAAACTATCAGTACAAGAGGAAGAAGCAAAACTAGAAATGGCAAGGGTTCGGCAAGCCCTCCTAAAAAAGGGTTTGATTAATGCGGGTCTTTTATTGGAATGCTCAGGGCTTGGCTAAAGATGGTGCAAGGGCCAAGCTGGAGGAGCTTTATCACTTGGATAATCCTGACATCATTTGTATTGCAGAGCCGCAGGTTTTTTGCAATCCACGTTTTGTTAGGAAATTGAGATTATTGGACTTTTCGGAGGATGTCATTACTAACGAGGTAAATCAGGAGAAAGGCAATCTTTGGGTTTTATGGAGGAATTCTATTTCAAGACCTATGGTTTTGTCTTCTTCTAAGCAAGCCATTACCTTAGATTTTGATGGAGTTTATATTTCGGCGGTGCATGCTTCTTATGCGCCCATGGTAAGGAAAAACTTGTGGCGTCAACTGGGTTTAGGAGTCATTTATAATCCGTGGTTGGTGCTGGGCGATTTCAATTGTGTTTTGCGCGTGGAAAGAAAAAAGGAGGTAAGACAATGTTAGATTTTTTGATGCATGAATTTTGTAATTGGATTTCTAACAATGGCATTGTTGAAGCGGACTCCCTTGGGAAGAAATACACTTGGTGTAATTCTCGAAAGGGTAATAAGCGTATTGTTTCTAAGCACGATAGGGCTATTGTTAATGAAGCTTGGTGTGACAGATTCCCAAACTGGAGATGCAAGGCGCTTCTTAGAATCTGTTCGGATCACTCTCCTCTTATTAGGTTTGATGTTGACAGCCCAAGGCCGAGAAGAGCTCCTTTCAGATTTCAAAAGATGTGTCTTAGTCATCCTACGTTTATGGACTTGGTTGAGGAGGTTTGGAATACTTATCTAACTGGGGCGCCTCCTTTTGTTTTTATGGCTAAATTGAAGAGGTTGAAATAATCCTTGAAAACTTGGAATTTAGAGGTATTTGGAGATATTAAATTTCGGTTGAAGCAAGCTGAGGCCACTTTGGAGACTGAGTCGGATCTTCTTGACTATGAGCCTCGTGATGAGGCCCAATTTATTAAATGTGGCGGAGGCCAAGAGGGCTGTTGATGATGTGCAGAATAACCTGGCTACCATGCTAAAACTGAAGGCGAGAGTCAATTGGTTGGAGGATGGTGATCAGAACACGCGTTTTTTCCACAATAACATTCGCATGAGGAGGAGTCAGAACACAATCTCGGAGATTAAAGTTTCATCTAACTCTACTTTGTTTTTATAGGATGATATTAATGATTTTATTGTCAATCATTACCGTGACAAGTTCAATGGTGGCGGGGTTACAATAGATCCGAAGCTATTTGATATTCAGCATGAGTGCATTACTGAGGAGGAGAGGAGATATATGGATGCGGTTCCAACTATTGATGAAGTTAAGGAAGCTGTTTTTGATTTAGGCGCGGATTCTGCACCTGGCCCAGACGGTTTTACAGGTTCCTTCTATAGACAGTGTTGGAGTATTATTTCGGGAGATCTTTTTAAGGCCATTACTAACTGTTGGACTATGCGCAAAATTCCAAATGGCATTAATTCTAGTTTCATTGTTTTGATTCCTAAGAATGGCAAATCTGATGCTATTAAGGATTATAGGCCGATTGGTTTAAGAAATTTTTTCTTCAAGATCATTACGAAGATTATGGCTACCAGATTGGGTACGGTTCTAAACAAGTTGATTTCTGAAGAACAGGTGGCTTTCATGAAGGGTCGCAATATTCATGAAAATATAGCTTTGGCGTCAGAGATGATCAATGAGTTGAGCATTAAAAGGAAGCATGGTAACGTGGGTTTAAAGCTTGACATTGCTCAGGCTTTTGACACGGTTAGTTGGGACTTTATTCTTGAAGTTTTTCGGCAATATGGTTTCTCGGAGGATTGGTGCAATTGGGTTCTCAGTATACTTCATTCTGCCCGGATTTCGGTCATGATTAATGGTAGCCCGGAGGGTTTCTTTAGCATTACAAGGGGTTTGCGACAAGGTGATCCTCTTTCTCCTTTGATTTTTGTACTTATTGAGGATGTTTTGAGTCGTAACATTACAAAGTTGTTTGATTCGAAAAGAATGCAACCTATGGTTTGCAAGAAGAATGTGGCCCCTACGCACTTGCTCTTTGCGGATGATATTCTTATTTTCTGCAAGGGTAATTTGCAAAGTTTAAGCAGCTTGAAGGAGATGCTAGCTATGTATCAATTGGCTTCAGGCCAAAGTGTTAGCTATGCCAAAAGAAAATTCTATTTTGGTGGTGATAGAAGCTCTCGGGCGGTGGCAATTAAAAATTACTTGGGCATGGAGAGAGCTTCTTTTCCTGACAAGTATTTGGGAGTTCAACTGAAGCCGGGCATTGTTCGTCATGCACATGTCCGTGAAGTGGTGGAGAAGATTATGGACAAGCTTGCTGGTTGGAAAGGTAATCTCTTATCTTTTCAAGCTAGGTTGGTTCTTATAAAATCTGTTATTTCTAGCTATGTCATACATTTAATGGCTGTTTATAAATGGACGTGTAATATGATTAAGCAAGCGGAGAAGGCCATTAGAAATTTTCTTTGGTATGGTGATGCAGAAAAACGTAAGTATTTCACGGTTAAATATGATGCTATATGTTGTCCTAAGCGTGAAGGTGGTCTAGGTTTGAGGAAGTTGAATGACGTTAATAGGGCTATGCTCATGAAGTTATGGATTTCTATTCGTGATTCAAACAAGACTTGGGAAAGATTCTTACGAGCGAAGTTCTTTAAACTGAATGGTACTTTAATTGACTACAAGTTGGGTTCTTCGGTTTTTCCTGGAGTGCGTTTGGTATACAATTTTGTTCAAAAACATACACGTTCAATTATAGGCAATGGTGATAATACTTCCTTATTCTTTGATAATTGGTGTGGTGATTTTTCGATTGCGAAGAGGCTTGGAATCTTTACTACATGCCGGAATGAATTTAAAACAAAGGTGAGTGATATAATTGTTGATGGTGCATGGTCAATCCCGCAGGTAACGAGAGATTTGATGATCCGTTGCAATATTGACGTGGATAACTTGCCAGTGATTGCTGGGGGGGATGATTACAAGATTTGGGATTTGAATAAAAAAGGTGTCTTCTCGGTCAAATCGGCCAAGGAGGCCATTCGAGTGCGTGCGGTAATTGAGCCACATGTTGTTCTATTTACTCGTAATATTGTGCACCCAACTTTGAGTGTACAATATTGGAAGTTGTGGGCTAATCAGTGTTGTGATACGGAGGATAATGTAATCAAGCAAACGAAGAGGTCTATGCCTACTATTTGTCGCATTTGTAGGAGGGATGGCGAGTCTATGCGTCATATTACTTGGCAGTGTAGGTTTGCAAGACGTATTTGGGCCTGGGCAGCGGGCATCTTTAATATGCAACCAATGGAGGATCTCGTTGATTCTTATAAGGTTGCAAAGGGTCGTAGTAGGATAATTAAGGATTTGTGGCTTGTTGCTCATCTTGCAATTGCCACGGAACTTTGGAAGTTGAGGAATAGAATATATTTTGATGAGGCGAAGGTGAATTGGCTTGGTTTCAAAGGCCGAGTTTACCAATTAATTCATGACAATTCGATCCGCATGAAGGGATATATGTACAACAAAGAAGATGACTTGCGGATTTTGAACTACTTCAAAGTGGCACATAGGGCTTCCCGGATTTCTACTCCTTTGGAGGTTGTTTGGTGGCCTCCAAACCAGGGCGAGATAATGATTTGTTATGATGGCGCGTCGCTTGGCAACCCGGGGCAGGCTGGTTGTGGCGTAACCTTTCGTGGTTCAGGCGCGGAGGTTTTGGGCAGCTTGTTGGTAGGCCTTGGTTGGCAAACCAACTATTACGCTGAAGTTTGTGCAATTATTTATGGCGCAATGTGTGCTAGAAGATGTAATATCAAGCATCTTTGTGTTCGTTCGGATTCTAAGAGTTGCATACAAGCTTTTCAAGAGGGACAGATTCCTTGGCAGCTGATGCCAAAATGGAGAATGGTAAGTTCTTTCTATGATAATATTAGATATGTTCATAGCTATAGAGAGGTTAATTTCTCAGCTGATGCCTCGGCCAAACAAGCATGTTTGTTGGCCGAGGATACCTTTGAGTTTTATGAGAGTAGACCAGTGTCCACAAAAATTTATGAGTGGCCTGGAGAGGTTTATTATCGTTTCACATAAGTCTTCTACTATTAATGGCCTCACGGCTATGCATTAGTAAGGCTTATTCCCTGTACAGTTTTTTCGTTTTTTAATATTATTGACCGAGTAAAAAAAAATAGTATAACCGCTCATGACTTGTTTGTGTTCTTGGTAAAACTATTCACATGAGGCCTGACTTATGTATTGGTATGACTTTTATTAGTGAAACCGATCTTCAGTAATCACATGGGGTATGATCGGGTTTGTGTGTGTCTGACCAAATTTGGGAGAGGGGAACCGATCCTAGTAAGAGGTGTAGTACATCACAAGGGGAACCGATCCTTGCATGAGGTGCAACAAGGTTTATAGAATAAAGGGGAACCGATCCTATGAACATGTGAAACACGTTTTTAGGCAAAGGGGAACCGATCCTATGGACATGTGCAACACATACAAGTTAGATACCAACTATATGTGGGGAACCGATCATAGTACCGAGTTAGCCGTATCTTTGGTAAGCTAGTGTGACTGTGCACAATACTCACATGGAGGTAGCACCGAAACTTGTTTTGGTAGAACCGTACACCCATGGTTTGTGATTGAGTGGTTCTTGATCAATCACATAGTTCTTGAAAGTCAGATGAACCAATTCTAAACTTGTTTGGAAGTATGGTAAATCGGTTTCAAGTGAGCAAGTATGAAAAAGGACTTGCAAAAGAAAGATGTCGACACACTTTGAACACGCGCATTAATGTGTATTCTTTTATTGTTCAAAGATATTCCTTAAGGAGGAAGTAAAACCAAAGATTGAATTTAAATAAGTTAAGAATCTTTTAATTAAGGTTTTTAATTATATACGGAAAATAAGAATTAGTAATGTGCATTTGCTAGTTAAAGATTTTCCAAGGAAATTTCGATCATAAATTTGGACAGTGCATTCACAGGAATTATGAAAACCGGATTTGGTTTAATATGGAAAAATATCTTGAGAATATTTTCGGTTTTGGAAATTCCTTGGTGTCCAAACTTCCTTGTCTATAAATACTTTGAGTTTGCATTTCTAGCAAACTAATCCTTCATGACAGTAAACTTCCTATGTTGTACTATTACTGGTGAAGCCGCCTATCGAAGAGGAGAGTAATCTAATTACGTGAAATCTCTTACGGCCACTCAGTTTAAAGTATTTTTTGGGATTGAGAAGCTCTAGTGTGTACCGTTGGTGGGAAACTAGATAATTGAGGTTTATCTTTAGTTATCATATTGATTTGATTAACTAACGGTGGTTGAACTTTGATTGCACCTAGTTTGTTTACGCTTGAGAATCTTCTCTTCTGATATAAGATTCACTCAAACTAGTTCAAGGTTTCTACAGGGATCTTTAGACTGTTGTTAGATCTAAATACGATCTTGTGATAATCCATTGTCAACAAACTCTGTTCTGTGTGTGATTGATCACAAGAGATTCAAGTAGTTGTGTGCAGGTGTTTATTGAAGATATAAGAAGATTTGAAGACAAAGAAGAGATAGAATATTTCAGACTTGGTTTTTATAATCTTTGGTGTGCACAATACTTGTTTTGGTAAAAGAAGATCCAATTAATAATCGGTTTATCCTTGTGGTAGATTGGATTGATTAATTGAGAAGAGCGGAAACAACACAATTCTTTGGATTAAGAGTGTTGGTTGGATTAATTTTACCGATTGCCTTTTGGTGATTGAACATAAGATAGATCTTGGAACCTGGCGAAGGAGTTTATGTTATGATAAACAAAAGATCCTTTGCGCAACTCATATCACTTGGTTGAAGAGAGTTGATACCAAATATATTTGTTGTTCCTTAACTGTTTGAAATACGAACCAAAGGAATTGGTCCAAGTACGTGACTTGTTTACAGGTTGGAGGCATGGGAATACAGATGGAACTAGGTGAACTATAGGTTTAGTTGCTTGGTCTCAACTATACGAAGTTGGTTTATTTTGTATAGCGGATTAATCCTGAGAGTATCCAATTCTGGACAAGGTCCCGGGTACATTTGCGGGTTCCTCATTAACAAAATCTTGATGTTTCTTTTACTTTATATTTCCGCATTATAATTATTTTATTATAATTAAAGTAAATTGCACAAACATTAATTCATATTTACTTGATACGTGAATCCTATTGAGTTTGGTTAAGTCTTAAACTTTGTATCAAGTAAACATAGTTCGTTGTTGTATTGTCTCGATCTTGTATCCATAGACGATCACACTAAGTGTGAACCGATTAGTTGCATTGTCTCGACTCAGTCCATAGACAATCACTTTCGGAAAAAGGACTTATAGAAAGGAAAAGTTTTAGCTTGAGGTATATTTGGGTACCCTCGCCTTTTCAGAATCTTAACCGAACTGAATCCATCTTTTTAATAGTTTCCTCATGTAACTTAAATGAACTCATTTGATGTAAGCGAATGGTGCTTAATACATTACGTACCATAGTGCTTCTACCAGCTTGTGACTGAGTTGTGCCTCTCCATTTAGACAATCTTGTTTCCATGTTTACCACTAGATTATTAAACAAAATTCTCTTCTTTTTGTTGAGAAATAACGGGATGCCTAAGTACTTTTCTTCAGAATACATCTTCTTAACATTTAGAATCCTTGTGATAGTAGTAGCTGCCTCTGTACTAATATTTTTACTGAAGCTAATACTTGATTTTTAATAGTTTAGAACCTGGCCTTAGCATGAACTAAAATAATTCAGGATGCCTTGAAGACCATTAATATTATCCAGATTGGCCTTAACAAAGATAATACAATCGTCAGCAAATAGCAAATGACTTATAGGAGGATCTCTTATAGCAATTTTAATTCCACTTATGCTCTTTGAGAACACAGCTGCCACCATTTCTCTCGAGAAATCCTCCATAGCTACTATGAACAAGTAAGGAGAGATTGGATCTCCTTGATGAATTAAAAGGACTGTATGGAGAACCATTTAATAGCACTAAGATTTCCGTAGTTGAGATATACTGATAAATAAGAGAACACCATTCCTCACAAAACCCCATTCGCTTCAGAACTTTAATGATAAAATCCCACTCTAATCTGTCGAAAGCCTTCTACATGTCCAACTTAAGAGCAAGATAACTGTCACCTTTCTTCTCTCTTTTAAGAGTGTGGATGATCTCATGTGCGAGGGATATGTTATATGATATAAGCCTGCCAGGGATGTATGCCGATTATAGAGGAGAAAAAACTTTTGTAAGAACTACCTTCATTCTTCTCGCCATCATCTTGGATATGAATTTATATGAAGTATTACATAAAGTTATATGACAATAATCAGCAGGAAAGCTAGGTATCTTAACTTTTGGCACAAGTATGAGTCTTGTTTGGTTCAGTCTTTTGCAGATAAAACCACTTCTGAAGAAATTTTGGATCATTAGAACCAGATTATCTTTAACTATTTCCCACTGAGATAAGTAAAAACCTGGAGAAAAACCGTTTGGGCCTGGTGCTTTCCATGGATCCATGCTTTTTAAAGTATCCAAAATTTCTGTCTCTGAAGGAATAGTAATGAGTTTAGCATTATCATCCACAGTAATAACTGAATGAACATGACTGAGAAAATTGTTGTCAAGAACCGGAGAAGAGGTCGAACTAATTTCTTGGAAGTGTTGTGTTAGAAGTATAGATAAACACTCTTTGTTATTGCATCGATTCCCAGACTTATCACGAAGAGCATCAATCTTGTTTCTTGATCTTCGTCTATTTGCATTAGCATGATAAAAACTTGAGTTGTAATCTACTTCTTTGAAGAAAGTATCTTTATTTTTTTTGCATCCAAAATTATTTTTTGATCTCCTCCCATTTTTCGATCTCTTTTTCAATTCTGATGGTTTCATCTGACATATTAGAGTGAGTGTTGGAAAGACGGATGCTATCCAATTCTGAATAAATCTCTTTAATATTAGTGTCGGTGTTGCCAAAAGTTGTTCTATTCCAAACACTCAGTAACCTTCTTGTGAGCTTCAACTTATGGTTGATATTATGAGAAGCACTACCTGTTATACTTGTGCTCCAAGATTTTTTAATTTGATACGTACACGAACTGTCTTTCGACTAAACACTAAAAAAATTCCAATTTCTGATAGTATAACTATCAGGTTTATATAAATTTAGACAAATAGGTGTATGATCAGAATCAAGATGCGTTAAATGGAATAAATTTGTATCAGGAAAATAAATATGCCAATCATCATTGGTTAGAGCTCTATCTAACCTACTTTTAATATTGTCATTCCCATGCTTATTATTCGACCAAGTGTAGGGAGTACCATTATGACTCAAGTCAGTAAGGCCAGCTTCATCAATACATTGAAGAATAGATAGAGAGGTTGTACTAGACTGGTTTTTATTATTGACTCTGTCTCCAATATCAATAATAATATTCAAGTCGCCAATCAGCACTCACGGCTGATTAATTTCTAATCCTATTTGCTTAATAAAATTCCATTGATCTTTTTTTTCCCATTAGGTTTACAAGAACCATAAACACATGAGAGCAACCACTCTGGTTTGGATGGTTCATGGGTAATTAAACAATGGATCATATTTTTTGAAGAATACACAATATCCAGAGTAAAACCATCCTTCCAAAGAATAAGGAGTCCACCAGAGAGCCCAATAGAAGGTTCAAAAACTTTATTAGGGAAATCTAGACATTAGCAAGCTTAAGAATTTTATCAGTACTTATTTTAGTTTCTTGCAAGAAAATAATGTATGGGTTATAGGTTTTAGAGAGGTTTTTGATATGATTTCTAGTTTTGACATCATTAAAACCTTGGCAATTCCATGCAATGATTTTTATGCTAACTAAAATATATCGAGAATTTAATGCAACTTTTTAAAAAACAAAATGAACAAAATAAATGCAAGTACTAGGTTTTGTGTATACCTGAGTTGGATCTCCGATACCTTTATTCATGGGAGCATAAACAGTTGCAGTTGAGTTTTCCGAAACCATCATTGATGATGTTTGTTGGACCATATTAGTACTATCAATATTCAGATAGTTTAGTGGCTGAATGTGAATGTTTTGAGGGTTCATCGAGGGTTCTTGATTAATAGAAGAGTTTCTCATTCTTTTGACATTCCTGGGTTCATCCATAACAGTTACAACCTCCATTTCTTCTCCCATAGCAATATTATCTCCATTTTGTGGCTGCACAGCCTGATCTTCAGCAGCAATTTCATTGAGCCAAGTTTCATATTCTGAAGCAGATAGACTGTCTAAGTAAAGAACACCAGCAGTGTGTTCACAACTATCATCCACATGACCAATAACAAAGCATTTGGGACAAATATTCTTCGGCTGAAGTTCCTAGTGATAACGGATCCAAACATCTTCACCAGAAAAGGTCTTCCACCAACCTCCTCTATGAAGAGGCTTTTGAAGGTCAATCTCTATTTTTGCCTTAACTATGTTTCCATATCGAGGTATGCAGTTCCTTGGAGTAGTTGAGATCTTAGTACCCATAAATCCTATGGCTTCATCAATGACAGCTACATTCATATGTTCTAGCTTGAGATATTTAAAATGCAGTGCAAAGATTTGGTGCTTGAAAGTATAGTCCTTAATAGGAGTGTTTGAAGAATATTTTTGGACATGGAATAGCACTCAATCGATTAACCAAGGGCCATCAACAATCACTTCATCAAGTTCTTCTTCACTATTAAGTCTGACAAGCATAAGATTATGGCCCATAATTCTTATTTTTTTATTCCTATATCTTCCCCATAGAGCATTAATCTCAGACCCAATGACTCTCATCTTCATTTTTTCTTTCTTCATAAGTTTTCCTAGAATACCATACATCCACCCATCCGTAGCTTGATTAATATTTTGTGAAGACCCTAAAATTCTTCTTGTGGTTGAAGATAAATAAGTATTAGCATGTCTAAGTTATCGAGACAGCATATTGATATGATCACTTTGAGGAGCAGACATGTTGATAATGATCTTTGAAGAGAAAACAGCTTGTTGAGGATTCACAGGATTTTGGATGAATGAGGCTTCACAATACTTCACGAAGTAAATATACTGCTCAATATTTTTTATATCAAACCTAGTATTAAAATCTTTTTTATTCCTTATGATAAATGATGATCTTTTACTAGGAGGAAACCGATAATCTTTGAAAAAATATTTTCCAACTGAGTCTTTTTTATAACTAGTTCTAGAAATACGAGGATTAGAATAAAGAAGATTTAGGGAAATAGGAGATAAATGTGACAGGTAGTGATGACTGTAATATAAGCTAAGATTACGAAGATTGATTGACTGAAAGTTGAGAGCCAGAAAATTTTGAAATTTTGAACTTTCCATATACAGCGTACCTTGTTGAAGATAACGAAAATTTTTATTTGATATCTTTGAATTCGTATAATGCCATTGGTGATATTGGATTATGGATGAACAAATTGAGTGATTTAGGATAAAAAGGGTTGTTGTTTGAATGAAGAAAATCTTCTGCGCTACTAAAATGGACCATCATCAGTATGAAGATGGTTTGCACCACTGCCGGTTGCACCACTATTCTTATATCAACTGCACTATTCATGTTGAATGTCACCATTTGTTACCCATAGAATGAAGGATCATAGATCTGCAGGGAATTGCAATCACATGAGAAAGCTTATTTGGATAAATCCATGACAAGAACAAAACTCAGAGGAAAAAAAGAAACTAAAAATAAAATTCTAGGAAGAACTCCACAATCTTCTAAGTAAGCTAAACATAATAATGCATATAAGTGATTAAAAGATTGAAATCAAAGATCATAACATAGTCAGAATCAAGAACAAAGAAATCAGAGAAATCACATGAGAGAGAAAAATCGTTTTTTCGATGGCATGAGTTTTTAAGAGATTAGCTAATGTGCATGGTAAGGAAATCCTTAAAATGAGAAAAAAATTATGAAAATCTCATTAATAGACTTAAGAGAGATTTATAATCTTTGAAAATTCTCACATCAGTCCAGGTTCTCCTCATGAACATTCCTATTTCACAAGAAAATATCACCTTCTTGGGAGAAAATACTTTGGGAAGAAACCTCCAAAGAAGAACATGATGTATGTTTTTAATACTCGTTGTATGCATGATAAAGCTTACTCCGATAAAATTTTGTTGCATGGAGTATGTACACCCTCTTCCAGTCTTGTGCTCAAACTTTTGGGATGAGGAAGCACAGGAAATGAGAGCACATGCTTTGGGTTTCTATCAGAAAATTTCTATGGCAAATTTTTGGGTAACTGCGAATCCATATTGTCTAAAAAAAAGGGGGGGGGGTTCATGTAAATACCAGTTTCGGTAATTAGGGTTTGTTTATTTTTCGATTTTGTATACCCTATGAAAAATATATTCTTCCTGACTAGAGGAGTTCAGATATGTTCCTATGGAAATAAAAATATACTATGTATATTACCAAAATTACTTTGGTATTTTCAGTCCGAAGATTTTTATTTTAAAAAGAAACTCCCTCTTACCGGTATTGAAAACCCTGATTAATTCTTATTTAAATCCTTATAAACCCTAATTATTTCTTATTTAAACCCTTGAGCATGCCTCCAATAACTCACAGTATTACAAAGGTAAATAAGGAGGAAGCTCAAAGAGTTAAGGATTAACAGGGAATCAGTACGGAAAGGAACAATTTATTTTTCCAAATTATTATTTTATTAATTTCATATAATTAATGTTCAATTTAATTAATCGAGTAATTAGCGGCTTAATCTTCTCTTGACTGGTCTAATAGCATTGATGTGCTTACTGGTCCTTACATATGTGTTTCTTCTTGATCATTAATACATTCTTAGCTCAATAAACGGAATTCAAGTTTAGAGCACAAGAGCATTAATATTCATGAAAAGAAATTAACAAAAAATGCTTATCCTTTTTAGGAGCCTGAATCAACATAAAATTTTAGCAATCTTATCCGATCGAATTAATCATAGAAATACGTAAAATTTGCAATATGAAAATTATTATAGCTCATCACTCACAACACTATTTGAGACAAATAGTACACATGTTACACAACAATCCTTATCCAACAGGATTTTTATGGATAAGGTTTCAATACTTGTTGTAGGGACAGAATATCGCACGATATAAGGTTACGAACATAGTAACCAATACAAGAGAGAAATGTCGCAAGATAATGCGATAATAGAAGAAACACGGGAGAAGTGTGAAGGGTTTGCGAATATAGAATAAACTTACGATCAGAGGTTGCGATACTTCGCAGGTTATATACAGTTGTACAGATTTCACTATAAATAGTAGTTCAAATGTTAAATTTGGGGGTTCTTTAAGTGAGTGTTAGAAAGAGTCTTAGGAGAGAGAACAGAGAAAGTTGTAACTGTTCTAATCTCCATTAACATATTTCTTTGTAATCAGTTGAGAATATTAATCAAGATTGTCATTTTTCATCAAGAACTTCTTAAAGTTTTACAAATTCTACTGAGGGTGTAGTTGTAGGATTTCCTGCAACTACATAATTGGCGCTAGAAACAGGGACGAAAGATTAAAGATTGTTATAGCAGAAATTTGAAGGAGTTGTGGAAATTTGGAGATCAAATGGAGTCAGTAGATGAAGATTGGAAAAGAGAAGAATGTAATATGATCACAAAGACAATGATTGATGAATTTCATAACAACATGAAGGGAAGGATACACAAACGAGATTGTAGAGGAAGAAAGATCATGGAAGTGGAGAAAATAACGACTTTGAAAGAATGGGAAAAGCATAAAATCACATTTTCAGTAGCAGAAATTCCAAATGAAGACTTAAACCACACTTCACCATTAGTAGTCACAATTCCGATTATGCGAGAAGAAAAGAAAGCTACAAAATCTATAGAAAAATGGAAATTAAACCGAGTTTTGATTGATACAAGGAGTTCTGTTGATATTATATTCTATCATGCACTTAAGGGAATGGGGATTAAAGATGAAGAGATCACAAATTCAGAATGTCTTATCCATGGATTGGGAAAATCTACAACAAAATCCAAAGGGGAAATAATGTTATGAGTACCACTGGGAGAAATCGAAACACACATAGTTTTATGTGTGGTAGATATGGAATCTCCATATAATATGCTTATGGGAAGACCATGGATTCATGCGATTAAAGTTGTTGCTTCAACATTACATCAATCAATTAAGTTTCCTACGCCAAGCGGAATACAAGAAATAAAAGGGGATCTTGATAGTGCAAATTTTTGTTATCAGATTGAAGTAAAACAGTGTGGAGGAAGAGCAAGAAAGAAATAATTTCGTAGAAAACTTGCGAAAGAAGCGAAAAAGGAAGAGGAGTTCAGAGTGTATGCAATAAGAGAAAGATAGGGAAAAGGAATACCAAATGAGATCCCAGAAAAAGAAGGAGAACCAATGAGAGTAATCAAAGAACCAACACCTATGGGAGAGAAAAATCCTAGTTACGTTGCAGCAGAACCAACCAAAGAAATAAATATTGGAGTTGAAGAGAAACCTTTAATCTTGCGAATTGGAACTAAGATGGACGAAGAAGAAGAGAACAGAACTATTGATCTCTTACGAGAATACATAGATATATTCGCAGGAAGTGTAGATGAAATACCAGGAATTGATCCATCAGTGGCGTGTCATAGATTGAACATAGATAAAAGCGTAAGACCATTCAAACAAAGAATAAGAAAGATCTAGCAAAATTATCATGCACAAATAGAAGAAGAATTACAAAAGATGCTGGATGCAGGAATCATAAGAGAAGCAAAATACCCAGAGTGGATTGCGAATATGGTCATTGTTCCGAAGAAGAATAAAGGGATAAGAATTTGTATAGATTACACTGATCTAAACAAAGCCTGTCCTAAAGACAGTTTTCCATTGCCAGACATACCACAAATGGTGGAATCAGCTGTAGGTCATGATAGAGTCACTTCACTCGATGGATATAAAGGGTACAATAAAATATCACTCGCAGAAGAATACCAAGAACATACTGCCTTTTTCTCTCCAAGAGGTTTATATTGTTATGTGAAGATGCAATTTGGTCTGCGAAATGCGGGTGCTACATATCAACGAATGGTCGAAAAGGTGTTCGCAAAGTGGATACATAAAACCTTAGAGGTGTATGTAGATGATATGCTGATAAAAAGTAAAGAGGCCAAAGATCATGTGCAATATTTGAAGGAAATATTTGAGCAAATGAGAAAATTCAATATCAAATTGAATCCTGAAAAATGTGTAATTGGAGTTGCGTCAGGGAAATTTTTGGGATACATAGTATCAAAGGAGGGGATACAAGTCGATCCAGAGAAAGTACAAGCAATTCGTGACATGCCAACACCTGCAACGGTAAAAGAAGTGCAAAATCTAAATGGACTCTTAGCTTCACTTGGAAGATTTATTTCGCGAATGTCAAATAAATGCAAACATTTCTTCAACATACTTAAGAAGGGAGCAAAATTCAAGTGGACTGATGAATGTGAAAAAGCTTTTCAAGGAATCAAAGAATATCTCGCGAATACATCCATATTACAGAAACTAGAGAAAGATGAAGAATTATTGGTATACCTCGCAACAACTCAATATGCTTTAAGTGCAGTTCTATTGCGAACAGGTGCAGGAATAGAAAGGCCCATTTACTACATCAGTAAAACTTTTAATGCAGCAGAGAGAAATTATTCTAAAATGGAGAAGTTAATCTTATCCCTGGTTTATGCATCATTTAAGTTGCGAATATACTTTCAAGCACATGTGATAAAAGTGGTAACCAAAGTCCCAATTGAGTCAGTCATGAAGAACACAAAAAGATCAAGAAGAATAAAAAGGTGGAATGCACAAGTAAACCATTACAAGATAAAGTATGAAGTGTTATCATCGCAAAAGTCACAAGTTGTCGCAGATTTCTTGGCAGAATTTCCCTTGGAAGAAGATGAGGCAGTAGAAGAAATGATGGATATTGAAGAAGAATTTGGGAATCCAAAAGACCTATTAACAGAACCAAATAGATGGGAAATTTTAGTAGACGGATCATCCAACAGTGAGGGGAATGAAGTAGGAGTTGTGTTGATTTTACCAGAAGGAGAAAGAACAGCATTCTCATTCAGACTAGAATTTGCATCCACGAACAATGAAATAGAGTACGAAGCTGTAGTACATGCATTGAAGATCGCAATAGAAAAGAAGCTCGAAAGTATAAGAATAACAAGTGATTCCCGGCTGGTAATTTGTCAAATTAAAGGGGAATATACCACAAATGAGTCTTCTTTGAAGAAATACAAGAAACTCGTTGATGAATTATCTGCGAGGATACCAAAGTTAAAATGGAGGCATATAACGAGGAAATACAATCGACTCGCAGATGCATTTGCATTCATTCCAAGTATGATGACAAACCCTAATGCAAGAAATATCAAAATCCAGACAATTCAGCATCCATCAGTGAATAAAGAAGAAGAAATTGAGGAAGCAGTTGCGATGGAAGTAGAAAGGGAACTATCAGACGACATCGCAGAAGATCTCGCAGATTGGAGAAAGGAAATTCATGCATATCTTTCAAAAGGAGAAATACCCAGGAATAGGCTAGAAGCACATAAATTAAAGAGTCGTGCAACAAATTATGAGTTACGAGAAGGAATTTTATACAGAAAATCTTTCAGCAGACCATCTCTCAGATTTTTAACTCGTGAATAAGAAGAAAAAATATTGAAGATATTACATGGAGGAGAAGCTGGTAATCATAGTGGGGGAAGATCTCTAGCATATAGAGTAAAAATACAAGGGTATTACTGGCCTTATATGCACACAGACACAAAATTGTTGGTGAGACGATGTAAAGAATGTCAACGACATGGGAAAAGAACTCATGCGCCAGGGGCACCATTAACCTCTTCAACAAGCTGCTGGCCTTTCGGGAAATGGGGATTGGACATTGTTGGTCCATTTTTACCTGGATCTGGGCAGAGAAGATACTTAATAGTCGCAACAGATTATTTCACGAAGCTCGCAGAAGTAAAAGCAGTACAACATATTCGTGATAAGGATGTTTTCACATTCATATTCGAGAATATCATTTGTAGGTATGGAATTCCAGCACAATTAGTATCTGACAATGGGAAGCAATTTGAAGGGAAGAATATAGAGATGTTACTCAGTGCTTTTAGGATAAAATGTGGGAAATCAACTCCATTATATCCACAATATAATGGACAGGCAGAGGCAACAGATAAAACAATCGCAGATACAATCAAAAAGAAATTAGAATGACATCTCAGAGGGTGGTGCGAGCAAGTGCCTAGTGCAGTTTGGGCATACAATACAACTAGAAGGGAGGCAACTGGAATGTCTCCTTATTGTTTAACATATGGAGTAGAAGCAGTATTGCCAACAGAGGTTGTAATTCCGACAACAAAGAAAGAAGCTTGGGAAAGAAAGTTAAGTGAAGGGGTGATATTAAGTGAGCTGGATGATTTGGAAGAAAAAAAGGGAAAAGGTGTTGCGACATATGAAAATTTATCAAGAAAGATTAGATCGAGAGTATAACAAGAGAGTTATTGAACGTGAGTATCAACCAGGTGATTTGGTCATGCGAGAAACACCTCCCTACTATAAAGAAAATGGAGGAAAACTAGCACCAAAATGGGATGGACCATATGTCATTAAAGAGGTTGTGGGAAGTGGAGCTTATCGGCTGATGGATCCAGAAGGGAAAGACATGGGTTTAAGACTTGGTCTACCCTGGAATAGATTGTATTTAAAAAGGTATTATCCATAAAACTCATGATAAATTTGCGAATATGGTTTGCTCGTACAAAAACTACCAAAATTACAAATTTTATTTTCGATCAGCTTTCATAAAAGAAAGACGCAAACTGTGATCATCTTTCAAAAAAGAAAGAAAGCCACAGAAATTTTACACAGTCAAACCTTTGTGACGTACACCCTAGTTCGCGAAGCAACATTTCGTAAGAGGCAAAGTCCTAAAGTACGTCATTTAAGGGGTTACCTATAAGCATGGCTCAGGGGAAACGGAACACCACCACGCAACCTGAGTACCTGGACATTACGGGGTACATAACCCAAAAATGGGGTACCTATCCGGGTAAGACACCTTGGATTCTCAACCTAATCTTGTGATGTAACATGATTTAGGTTGGGCGACTAAGGCATACTGTCTTTCCCAAGAAGTGCAGAAAACGATCAAGGCGCCGAGGTACACGGTTGAGTCAAGAGTGCCAGATAGGTTTGAAGCACATCTGCCATTCTTGACAAGTCTTGGAAAATGATGCACTTGGCCCAAAGATACCCCATAGGGTGCAACCTCGTAACTATAATCCCTATAGGCAAAAAGGATAAGAGGTTGCGAACACAAGCTGGTTGTTGGAAAAACCGAATGGGAAGAGCTAACCTTGTATGGTCGATGTACGCTTCCTTGAAGGGGCAACCAAGGGGAAGATAAATGGCATCACCCTCCATTAGGGAGATGATACGTGCTATAAGACGCAAATTTCACGATGCTTTTTGTTCGCAAGAACATTAAGGCTTGTCATATTTGTGCAACAATCGTATTTATGCGAGTAAAAATAATAATATATATATATATATATATACTCGCAGAATTAGATACAAAGAATTTAAGATGAGATCAATAGGTTATTACATGAAAGTGTGATAACGTCCAGCGATTTCATCGCAATACGATAATGTCACAAGGCTGTATATTCACAAGTATATTCAGACTTGTCATATTATCGCAAACACAAAAATATTGTTAAGATAAAGTCAAGGGGTTGAGGCATGCGAGTGCATCAACGTCCTGCGACTTTATCGCAAAATAGGTGGCAAAGTAAGACCTTTACTTAGGAAGGCATGATAAGACCACAAAAACTAATGAAGTCAATATCATTGGAGATTCTTTATATTTTCAATAAGAATACTTCTTATACTCATACAAAAAAAGGCAATTTTATTTACAATCAAAGACGGATATTACATACTCATTAAATTTTACGAGGATTGAATACTTCTTATACTTCTTCAAGGATTGGATACTTCTTATACTTCTTCAAGGATTGAATACTTCTTATACTTCTTCAAAGATTGAATACTTCTTATATTTCTTCAAGGATTGATTACTTCATATACTTCTTCAAGGATGTTTCATAATTCTTATACTTCTTCAAGGAGGTTTCATACTTCTTATACTTCAAGGGGGAAATTTCTTATTTACTTCGCAACAACCAAAAACTTCGCAACTTAAACTGAGGCAGATATTTTAATACTTACAACAACAATTAATCACCTGAAGAGCAATAATAAGGGGAAAGGGAATACTAAGCTAAGTCTTCAAGATATGTTATTTATCTTCATATGATCAATTTATTCAATTTATGCAAATCAAGAAAGTATTCAATTAGAGAAATGTCAAATCATTATCGCAAAATATAAAATATACTTCTTAAGGAACATAAACAGTAAGTAGAATTGTTTGTAAGAAAGAGGACCAACAATAACCAAGAGAAAGAGTTCAAAAGAAAGAAAAATAAGAGGATTAACGATAACTTGGGAAAGAAGTATATCATGCTTAATGCTCTTCATCAACACTTTGTGCTGGATCTTTAAGATGAGTAGGATCATCAGCAACGTTCGATTCTTGCGAAACATTACCCTCTGTAGAGCCTAAAATAGGAGCTTATCCTTGAGGGATGGATTATTTTTCACCATCAAGTCCTTCATCTTCACTTTCATAATCAAATTCACTATCAGGATCACGAGCAACTTCATCATCAGATATTTCCAGAGGTTCAATTTTCACTGGAGACAAGGATCTTGATAAGAGAACGTTGTTTACGAAGACTTGAGCTTTCAGATGACTTTCACGAAGTAGAGCTTTCTGGTGGTTAGTATCTTCAATATCTTTGACATAAGCAAGATGGTTGAATCTCCGATTGGCACGAACACGAGAATTGATCAAACGAGTAGAAAGCAAAGCGTTCTTCTTGCGAAGCTTAAAACATGTGATATCTAATCCAGCTTTAGCATTGCGAAGATTGTTCTCAGATTCTGCGAGTGAAACAAAATTCAAAGAATCAATTCTGCGAATGTATCAAAATTTAAAGGTATATCAGAGGCAGTCAAATTTTAATGACTACCTTCTCTTTGTGAAGTAAGAAATTGAGCTAAAGATAGACAACAATTCTTCATCTGATCCATAGCTTCATCAAAACCATCACCAACTAATCCTTCAAGTCTGGATTGAATCTTTTGATCTTTGGAAAGAAGATATTTTTTATCCTTCGCAAGTTTTGCATTAAGGTTTTCTAGTTGGGAATAATCTTCTTTAAGTTTATTCCTCTTAGTGTTCAAGATTATATTCTTATTAAGATGGGATTTCTTCTCGGCAGCAAAAGAACTTCTCTCTGCATCTGAAGACTTCTTTAATTCCTCAGGTTCACCTTTTAAAAAATAAAGGAGATTTTCTTGATCGTAACATTTACTCTGAAGAATATTCAATTGGTGCGAAGAAACTGCCATTGTATTCAAATACGAACATCTTTCTTCTGATAAGGTTTTATTCTCTTCTAATAGGGTTTCTATTCTTAAATCGGCTTTAGTTAAAGAAGAAGTGAGCTGAGATATATCATCATTCAAAAATTTGTGATCGTAAATTATTTGGGTATTTTCTTGAAAAAGAGTATCTAAATTGTCAAGAGCACATGAATGAAGACTAGATAAGTAGGAAAATTGGTTCAAAAGACTTTCATGCTTGGCTCGAAACTCTTCTGCGACTGATTCATGATGAAGTACCAACATTCTACATTTCTGGATTGATTCTATAAAGGGGGATGGGTTTTAATGGGTGTTTCAAACATACGAGAAATAGAAACAAACAAAAGGAGAAAATATAAAAATAATAGCAATACCTTTTAATGCATCATTCCTCTTACGAAGGATTGCACAATCTAGAGAATCATTTTGAAGCTGATGATTCTCTTTACGAAGATTCTCACACTCCGCTTTCAGAGACTCCTGAGTTTGGCGAAGCAATTCAACTTCTTTTTCCAGGGCTTGACGTGAAATACAAATATCAGGATTGATGAAGTTGTTGAGCATTTCGCAAAATTCAGACTGCGAGCGAACATTCGAAGACCTCGCAGTATTACTTAAAACATAAGATAACATCTGGAAAGCTGAATAAATTCCATCTCGAACTTCTTGAGGAAGGGGAGAAGAATTTGAAGGAATAAGAGCAAGTTGTAAATTTCTTGGAGCAACGGCACTCAAAGGATTAGGAGCTAAAATAGGCTTTTCACGAGAAGGGGTTAAGAAGGTAACTTGCGAAGGTTGATCTTGAAGAAGTGTTGATAAATTGATAGGGGTGGGAGACTGAAAACTGGGTAATGGAGTAGAGGCAGGAATTTGCGAAGAAGTGCTTTCACGAGGAGGAGAGGGAAATTCTTTATCCATCACATGAAGTAAATCACTGATTGAAATTGATGGCTTGGAATTGATATTATGAGTTCTCTTGGTAAGGTTGGATTCTTCACCGAACTACGAATCAAAATGTAGATTAAAAACTGAGGCAACAATATATTGTTTCAGAAGGAAAACAGAGTATTTTAACTACCTTTTGATTCTCGGATCTTCTTCTTCGAGGGTTAGGGTTTGAGCTTTTAGTTGGAGATTTCATTTGAGAAGCAATTTTTCTAAAATAAATCAAAGTCAAATAATGGATTAGACAGAAATAAAAGAGATAAACAAGTGAAAGATGCAAGAGATAAAAGAAAATTACCTCGGAGAACTCATGATGGGATTAACAGGAAAAGAAGGCAGTAACCGAAGATGTAATATGAGAAGAAGGTGAAGTTGCAGAAGTAAAAATAGAAGGTAAAAAAGATAAGGAAGGGAATAAAAGGAGTATTTATAAGGGAATAGTTAGGAAAAGACGGTTACAAAAGACGTGTTCGAATTCCAAAAAGAATAAGTAACGGTTATATTCTCACGATCATTACTTCTTCGCAGAAATGACATGAGAAGAGGCAAGATGTAGGGACAGAATATCGCACGATATAAGGTTACGAACATAGTAACCAATACAAGAGAGAAATGTCGCAAGATAATGCGATAATAGAAGAAACACGGGAGAAGTGTGAAGGGTTTGCGAATATAGAATAAACTTACGATCAGAGGTTGCGATACTTCGCAGGTTATATACAGTTGTACATATTTCACTATAAATAGTAGTTCAAATGTTAAATTTGGGGGTTCTTTAAGTGAGTGTTAGAAAGAGTCTTAGGAGAGAGAACAGATAAAGTTGTAACTGTTCTAATCTCCATTAACATATTTCTTTGTAATCAGTTGAGAATATTAATCAAGATTGTCATTTTTCATCAAGAACTTCTTAAAGTTTTACAAATTCTACTGAGGGTGTAGTTGTAGGATTTCCTGCAACTACACTTGTGAATAACTTGCACAAGAGTGAGTCGTACACTCACGAAAGGAATTATGTTGTTGTTTACCCTCGTTTTTACCTCTTCATTTCGCTGTGAATATTCTTTTTGGACATGAAAAGTAATCATAGAATTAACTGTCATCATGGAAAGAGAAGAGATTGAAATCCTTACCTGATTATCTGGAAGAGGATGACAGTTTGTCAATAATATCTTTATATCATGTAATGATCACATTCATGTTAACTTGTTGGATCGTTTTATTGATGAATACATCAATTTTCTCAGGAGGCATATGAGTATCCTTACGAACCCATATTTGTGATGGATTTTCTGAGTTTTTCTTTAACCAATTTTGCATACGACCTTTTTGACTTGTTCGAATATTTGTGGACCAAGCAGAACTGACATTCCTGAACATGTTTTCACCCCAAGAGGTTTTGGAGATGGCCAAACTGACTGTTCCTCTTCTGTCAAAGTACTAGTACTTTGTTTATCAGTTTCTGAGTACAATTTTGTTAGCTTACCATGAACAAGTGTTTTTATGTTTTCTAACTCAACGGCCTTTTCAGAAGCTATAATCATGGTACATTCTTTGGATTCACTATCGCAACGTGGAGTAGTATTCTTACTCAACAATTGTTTGATTTCTAAGGCATTATCTTTGAGATTAGCCTCGAGAGAAATAATCTTCAAATTCACTTAGGGTTGTTCTTCAAGAAGAATATTTTTTCTAGAATCTCATTCAAGAATCTTACCAATGAGAGTATTGTCTTTATGTTTCAGCCGATAGACCTCGGAAGACTGAAATCCTACATGTTTTAAAATCTTAGTACTTTGTTTGGGTGCTTCCCGTTCTACTTCTGAGTCAGATTCATCAGTCAGATAATAGGGATAACACTCATCAATATTCAATTATTTTATGGGAATAGAGTGTTTATCTATATGAGAGTTTGAAAGCTTTTACTATTTTACAGAATCCATAACAACATTATTTTCCAAACTGGTGGTACGTTATCAGATATTTCGTCTCTTTCCATATAGTCAGATTGCTTCAAACACAGACTTATTGTGTCTTTCACGTGTTTTCCTGCTGTGATACCAATTGAAAATGCGGGGGTACCAAAATACACCACCAAGTTTATCTTAGGCAACCAGTATGGACTAAACTCAAATATAAGTTCGAAAGTTACAACTTAATGAATCTCAATCAGAAATTACATTAAGATTTTATATCTCTTTCTCTCAGAATCAATATGTAAAAGGAAACAAGTCTGTGAACCTGATTATATTGTGAGAGTACTTGGACGATTCCAAAGATCAATATCCAAGATGAATCAAGTCGTATCCAACAATTATGATGGACGTATCTAATTTGATTGATTTACGTACAACCTATGATATTTCAATTATAAAGATAAAACAATAGTAATACGGAAAAATAAATAACACAGACACCGGAAATTTTGCTAACGGGGAAACCGTAATTGCAGAAAAACCCAGGGACCTTGTTCATATTTGAACACCAAACTCTATTAAGCCACTACAGACTCTAGCCTACTATCAATACTTTGGACTGGAATGTAGTTAAGACTGAATCCACCGTCACAGTAATTCAGTTCCATTTGCACTCCTTACACCTCTTGAATCTCGCAAGACTATGCGCAATTGATTCCCTTAGATGACGTGCTTTACAGCCTAAGAGTTGCTTCAACTCAATTGAAGACTTTAAACCAATCTACCTCCCACAGATAAGCATATATGTGATTTCCATTTTGATCAAAAGTGAAAAGACAAGGGTACCAAAATATACCTCAATCTAAAACTTTTCCACCTATAAGTCCTCTTACCAAAAGTGATTGTCTATGGACTGAGTCGAGACAATACAATAAATTGGTATTCACACTTTGTGTGATCATCTATGGATACGATATCGAGAAAATACAACAATCAAAGTGTGATTACTTTATAATAGGTCCGAACTTAATTTACTTTAAATTATAATAACAACAATTATAATTGCGGAAAACAAAAGTAAATGACACAGCAAGATTTTGTTAACGAGGAAACCGCAAATGTAGAAAAACCCCGGGACCTAGTACAGAATTGAATACTCTCATAATTAAGCCGCTATACAAAATCACACCAAATTCATATAGTTGAGACCAAGCAACTAAACCTATAGTTCACCTAGTTTCTTCAGTATCCATGCACTTCTGATATTCAATAAGTGCACACGCTGGAACAATTCCTGTGGTTCATATTCCAAATAGTAAAGGAACAAATTTTTTCGGTAACAACTCTATTCGATCTCAGTGATATTAGTTAGACAAAGGCTCTTCTGTTTAATCCAAAAAACTCTTTTGTCGGATTTAGATCTATCTATCAAAGATAAACCAATTGTAGTTGGATCCTAGACGATCAAGTTTTGTGCACACCAAAGATATGCAACCAATAAGAAATCTTCTTTGTCTTCAAATCTTCTTAAATTTTCAATAAACACCTGCACGCCACAACTTGAATCTCTTGTGATCAATCACGCATAGAACGGAGTCTGTTAACAATGGATTATCACAAGACGTCTTTAAATCTACAAACAGTTTTAAAGATCCTGTCACACTTCGATCTAGTTTGAGTGAATCTTATATTAGAAGAGAAGATTCTCAAGAATAAACAAAGTAGGTGCAATCAAAGTTCAACAACTGTTAGTCAATCAAATCAAATCAAAAACTAATAATACTACAATTATCTAGTTTCCCACCAACGGTACTCCTAGAGCTTCTTGATCCCACGAAAGTCTTTAAACGAGCGGTCGTAAGAGATTTCACCTAATTAGGGTACTTTCCTATCCGAATAGACGGCTCCACCAGTAACAACAGAACAAGGTAGTTTTGTTGTCTCTTAGGATAGTTTGCTCGAAATGCAAACTTGGGTATTTATAGACCAAGGAAGTTTGGACACCAAGGAATTTCCAAAACCGAAATATTCTTAAGATATGCAATATATTTACAAATCATTTTTCATAATTTCTAGAAGTGCTCTGTCCAAAAATAACCGAAATCTTACTAAAAAATCTCCAATTAGTAAATGCACATTAACAATTTTTATTTTCCATAGATATGCATTTTAATTGCTGGTAATTAAAAGCATATAAAATTAACAACCTTAATTAAAATATTCTCAACTTATTTCGGTCCGGGATCTCCTTGAGTTATTAAGGAATATCTTTGAACAATAAAGGATAAGAGTTACCGAACATTTTCAAAGTATATCGACATCTTATTTCTTTGTAAATCCTTTTTCATATTTACAATCTTGGAACCGATTATACCACACTTCCAAACAATTTTAGAACTGGTTCATCTGATTTCCAAGAACTATGTGATTGATCAAATATCAATACACTAATCATGGGTTTACGGTTCTACCAAACACAAGGATCGGTTCTACTTTAATATGGTTATTGGGACCAGTTATATCAGTTACCAGGATCTGTTACATCAACTACCATGACCGGTTACCATATTCTCATGGTATTACTTGTGACCGGTCACACCAGTTACCATGATCGGTTACACCAATTACCAGGACCGGTTACACCAATTACAAGGATAGATTACACATTCTTTTGTGATCGGTCACACCAATTACTAGGATCGGTTACACCAATTACTAGGATCAGTCACACCAATTACAAATATCGATCATACCATCTTAGGTGATTACCTAGGATCGGTTACACTAATAAAAGTTATACCAATACATAAGTCAGGCATTGTGACTAGTTTTACCAAGATATATAACAAGTTATGATCGGTTCTACTAACTCACACATATTGGTAATCCAAAGATATGCAATGAATAGCAATACCAATAAGCCTAGCGATTTCCCTTTCGATTCATAAAACAAGTTCATGAATGTACTTAAACATTGTTTCCTAGGACGAAATCTTCACCCATAACCATACACATAATCACAATAGCATTCATGTGATTATGTCGATGTCTTATATACGAAGTTCAAAAGATAAGTGTTATACTTCGAATTCTAATTCCTTAATACCATGTCTACTAGGGTATAATCATTCACAGCTTCGCAGTTATGTTTTCAATATTGCACGACTTGAAATATACGTTGGGAATGAAAAAGTTCAAGTCAAAATATTACTAACCTCAAGAGGAAGGATGATGTCGTCGATGTATCTTGTTACTTCTTCACATTCTTTAAGTCTTCGAGCAATACTTGTATGTCTCATTATCCTAATATTTCTAGCCTAACCTATACGAAGTTGTCTCTAGTACATAATCAAGCAACTCTTTAGTTGAGTTTTGATTCACTAAAATATGACAACCAAACTTGACATACCAACGCTTGGTGGGTTCAACCGAGCAATGCTCTAACAAAAAGAATAAGGTGAGATAGGATATCGTTTGCAATAGATAAAGTATATCAAAATCCGGCACTTACGACTCCCGAAGAGCAGCCTAGATTATTATTCACCTCACAAGTAAAACCTATTCTAATATCAACAAAGAATAATTACAGGGGAATATACTCGTGGAATCACAAAGTATGAGACGAATAAACATTGTGATTTCTATCTATCTTGCCTGATCGGAATGAGACTCAACAATTAGTAGCAATATCAGGATACACGAACTATCAAGATAAAGATAGTATGACCTGGCTTGACGAAACCCTAAGCGAAGTATTTTTAGTCGCTAAACCTATAAAGGTTTAAAGGAGAAGACGGCTCTATTTTACAACTAGGACACACAAGAAAAGTTTCGGGGTTTCAAAAATCCCAGTTGCTTGAGGTTCTCCTGATATATATTTTCAAAATCAAAGGTTTCTTTAGATTTAAGCTAAGGTAGCTTTGGAATCAAGCAATCAATATCCTTCATTATATGAATCTTTGATTTGAGATTAACACAACAAAATATACAATCTGGTTAGGATAAACCATAATAGAACTGTGTATAATGACTTGTTCATGAAAGGTTAGTCGAAACTAGCCAGACAAACTATAAGCTTAACCATTTTCATATAACACTTTAAGACTTTAATCTTTAGCCACGAACAAAGGTTATAATGTGATCAAATATGTCTAGATGTGGTTTAAATATAGTTGTTCTAATACCGATTATCTCATAGAAATAATTCTAATGCATCTGAAAATATTTGACTGAGTAAGTCCATGTACTTGGTACATGTACTTACTTTCCAGTTCGTGAGTTATTTTTTCATGGTACGTGTACCGGGTTTGTATACCCTTACGACAAAACAAGTTCAGGAGTCTACAGAACTTTTTCGGTACGCACACTAGGTATTGTACCATATTGAGTTTACGAGTTAATAGACTTTTTTGGGTTTGCATACTCGGTATGCGTACCAAAATTCGTTGTCGAACTATAGTTACGCTGGTACGTGTACTGGGTACATGTACTGCGGCTCCGGACCTATAACAGTTGCGTAAATATGTAAGATGGTACGTGTACTATCTTGTATCAAATTTACAGTAGTTTTATATCCCTCTAATAATCAATTTAAAACATTCCCAAATAACATCAATAACACATATCACTGTTCCAGGCTATTTTCAAATGATTAACTTGAATCACGATTTAAGTTACAAACAATAAATTGTTTTTAACCAAATTCATCAAGTATGAACAAATGTTCTTAAGCTTAGTCATACATATTTCGAGAATAATTAACAAGATAAACTTGACTCAAATTTTTTGTTGTGCATGTAAAGTTCACTTTAGTCGTGCGACTTAGTCTCATAGATAGAAAGGTGAAAACTTGAGTAATATGTGGTTTAATCTTCACTTAACTTTTGTTGATGAAGTTCTCTAAAAGCTTCGGTTGATCTTCGCCTTGAAATGGTAGAACGCTATGATGTCTGGTACTCAACTACAAAACTCTATCCTAATCGAGAATTGAATAAATTTAGACTAGAAATCAAGATATAGTTTTGATTAACTAAATTTTAAAACAAGCTTGAGATAGAAACACTTGTGAGTTCGACCGAGTAATGCTCTAACATGTTATTTGACAAGTGCTTCTTGAATCTCGAGAGATTTCTACAAAATGTGTTTTAGACCCTACATTTCTGTCTTGTTCATCTTAAGCTCTTCAATAATATTTGCAAACCTTTGTTGATTTGAGCAAATTTCTCTAGGTTTCTTCATGTTTTTCCGTTTCTCTTAAAAAGCGAATCTTTCTCCTTATGGTGTGATTTTTTTACATCATTAATTGTGAAATCAACAACCATGGGTAGAAAGGTTTCACTAGAAGAGATCTTTCTCAAAGACTTCATAGCTCATAAAATAATTTTTGAGTATGTAACTTTTGAAAAAGCACAAATATATAGAACTTCAATAGCACTTTGTGTTTTTGGAAGAATTCAAAATAGGATAATATCAAACCGTCATCTTCAGGAATTGAAAGATTCCGTTCATGAACCAAACAACAAACTAAGGCTAACCCATATGGGCTAGATTGAGCTGCTAGATTGGCCAAAAAGTGTTGCAATTAAAAAAAAAAGTGTGGTCTAAAAGTTATCACTACTTCTCTCTCCTAGCAAGTGCTCGCAGTTAAACTAGCAGCGAGATTCAAACGCTGAATCATTCAGCACTTAAAAAGTAACCTTAGCGCTGAACCGTTTAGCGCTCACAAAAATCACACGGATCAGAAAAATCACAAAATTTGATCTGACGGCTGAAATTTAAAGTGCTAAACCAAACAGCGCTGGGTAGTGGTCCCAGCTAACGTGGACTGCTAATATAGATGCTAGATTATCACTCCCATAGGACTTAGGAGGTTTCCCCAGATGACATGGACTGCTATATTAGAAGACCATGGGACTTAGCCTAAAAGGTGGAATACAATTTGACCCTTTCTTAAAGTTTATACACGAGATAGGTCTTTACAATATCATTACTTGAAAAATAGTGTGAAGGGGGTGTATGCAATAGGTTTCGAGAATAAGAAATCTTTGAATATTCAAGCCAGTTTAGCATTCGAGATATTATGCTTTGTGGTAAGAATAAATTTTGAACTTTCAGTTACGTAACTGACTCAAAAATCAGAAAAGTTGAACTAGACCAGATTCATTGGAGCAAAGCTCAATATGAACTATTGTTATCTTATTTTTGCAATGGCATGATCTAACAAAGAATTTTAACCTCGAGCCTGGGATAAAAAGATGGAAATTCAAGTAATGAAATTCAAGACATGGACTAGGAAGTTTGTCCCAAAGCCCTTGGAGGTGCACAATTTTTGTCTCTTTTAAGGGCGCATGATACAAGAAGACACCTTTTTAACATAATTAATTTGTGTTGGGGTGAGCAATAGTAGGCTCACCTTTAGATTCCTGCACAGGTTTGTCAATCTCCATTTTTACTGATCGTTTTGACCTAGATATATTCTTTCCTTTAGATTTATCCTACCCTTGGAAGCAGTCATACTTTGAGGAGTAGAAGGACAAACAGAGTTACATGCCTTAATTAGGTTTGGATTTTATAAGAGTTTAAGCACATTTTTTAATCGACTAGCCTTCTATTGCATCTTGTTGACATACCTTACTTTTTTTTTACGCTGCTTGAGTTCATAACCTTCAATGGTACAGTAAGAACATGTTCGGTTGAAGGAAGGTTCTGGAATACTTATGATTTCTACTGATAGATACACTTGAGATATTTCTGAAACATTGGTAGTAGGATTTTCATTAGAAAGTGAAAAATCAATTATATCCTTAAATGTTATGGAAGAAGGATCTTCAAATAGTTTGTCAAGATTGATGTAAGTATGGCTAGCATCATCAAGATTAGATACTTCATCCAAAAGTGCTATGCTGAAGCATAGTGGTCAGTATTTTCATCAAAAGTTGCAGCAAAACCCTTTTTGCCAATGTATTTTCTTCGATTTTGGGCACTCGTTACAAAAGTGATTGGATCCTCTACTCTTGAAGCACTGAGGCATATTCTTATCATCACTATCCACACCCACCTTTTTGGAGGGAACACGATCATGTGGCTTAGAAGATGAGGACAAATGATCTCTTGAGAACCGTTTATTCCTCTTCTTTATCTCTAAACAGTCTTGTAATAAGAGAAACCGAATTTTCAATATATTTATCTAATAATTCGTGAACACGATTTTTCTCAGATTTTTCAACACTTTCACTTTTATCAAGTATTTTAGTGTTTTTAAGTGCTTTGAATGTGACATTTTTATTAGCTTTAGTTTTATGTTCATGACTGAAGATCTTTAACTTTCCGACAAGAGTACTTCTGGAAAGTGTAGAAAGATCGATTCTTTCAGTGATGGCATGTTTCTTAGACTCATATTAAGCTGGTAAAGATCTCAGAATTTCCATCATAATATCCCTTTCAGGAATGGCCTTTCCTAGTGCATGGCAATCATTCATTGTTTCTGAAAAATTGTGATTAAATTCCTCAAACGAATCTTCATCATCCATATGAAGGCTTTTCCATTCAGAAGTTAGGTTTTGAATCCTAACTTCTTTCTATGAGGTATTCCCTTAAAATACAGTTTCTAATATATCCCAAGCATCTTTCAATCTAATACATGTAAACACATGATGTTGAAGATCTTGTCTTACGGCATGGAAATTGCATTCAGTCCATCATAGTTGTGTTTGGCATCATTGATTTCGACTTCACTATATAAAGCTATATCTTTTGGAACAGTAGCTACTCATTATCCATACATTGGAAGATTGTATTCGCTTAGTATAAGAACCCATGTTTCGAAATCACGAGCTTGCAAAAAGGATCTCGTAGCTATTTTCCACCATAAGTATATTGTACCATGCAAGGCTGGTGGTATGTTAATCGAGATTGCATTCCTGTCCATAACTCAGAATGCCACAAATATAGACTTGTTTGTTCTAAAAGATATTTGACTGATGTGATACCAGTTGAACAGGAGAGGGTACCAAGTACACCACCAAATTTTTTGTTCGAAAACCTTTATGGACAAAATCTTATATAATTGCAAGCATGCCAACTTAATGATCATTGACAATATGTATATAGAGTTTACATATTTATATCATCTCAATCAGTATGTATAGACCAAAGAGTCTGTGAACCTGATTATTAAGAAGAGTACTTGGACGATCCCAAATATAAATATCCAATATCAATCTAGTAGTATCCAAATAATCCAATCGGAATTCTTCCAAGTAATAAAACTTGTAATCTATCTTTCAAGATACGAATTCTACAAGAAACAAGTCTCGTAATCGATTATGATTGTATGGATGTATCTACTAGGATTTAATACTTAATACTTGCGTAAATCCAATTATAAAGATAAACAACATAATACGAAAAAGTAAAAACACAAGACACTAGAAGTTTTATTTACGAGGAAACCACAACTACAGAAAAACTACGGTACCTCGTCCATATTTAAACACCAAACTATGTTAAGCCGCTACAGACACTAGCATATTATCAAGCTTCAGACTAAAATGTAGTTGATACTGAATCCACCCTCTAAGAAATTCAGTTACAGTCACGCTCTTTAGTCTCTCGAACCTCACAAGGTTCCATGCAATTGATTCCCTTAGCTGGCGTCCTTTATATCCTAAGATTTGCTTCAAACCTCAGTGAATACTTTTGATACAAATCTTCCTCTAACAGATAAACTTATTTGATTTACCTCTAGATCAAAGATCAAGGATAGGAAATCTATCTGTAATAGACAAAGCTATCAAACCTCACAATCCAGAACACATACACTCACTAAGATGAAAAGCCTGAATCTTTTACCACATCTCAATAAAAATCTTCAACTTATCACTTAAGAACAGTTTTTAGATATCTATCTTGAGGAATCACAAAGTCAGAGATGAAAAGAACCTTGCGATTTCTAAATATCTTTCCTGAAAGAGATTACGAGAACCTCGATAAAACAAAATCAAGATCAGGATACACGAATTATTAAGGTAAACATAGTCAGACATGGCTTCACAAATACCCAAAGCAAAGCCTTTTAGTTATAAACCTAATTATGTGTCTCAGAGAAAACCTAGGTTCATAAAGGAAAAATCTAGCTATCAACTAGGAAACAAAGTGGCAAGGATTGGATTTCCCTAGTTGAAAGATCATCTTTATTGACAACTTTTCAAGACTGAGGGTTGCTTAGAATTCAAGCTAAGATAACTTGAGAATCAAGCAAACATTTCCTCTGTTTAGATGAAATTCTAGTTAGGGTTTCAAGTAAGCATGTGAGATATTTGTCTTGAAAATACAATAAAATAATATACACAGTGGTCCGGTTACGGAACCATGTATGATTACCGTTTTTTTTTTTTTTGGCAAATATGTCTTTTGAAATATAAGCAAATTGATGTTCATTCACACTTAAGAGTTTAATCATGATGCACACACATAAATGTTTAAGTGATCAATGAATTGTTAGAAGTGTTTAAGAGAGTCATAGCAATGCTAAACATGTTTTAAAAAATAATCCTTTGAGCATCTTCCAAATTCTACTGGGATTGTTAGTGAAACGGTTCGTGAACCGTAAGGCTAAAGTTCACGAGTCAGGGTGCTATGGTTCGTGAATCGGGTTGCCAAACCTACTCGGCTCTAGAACCCAAATATACATTGTTCGCAAACTGGGTTCGTAAACTGTACTCGGTTTATGAACTCGCATGGACACAGTTCGCGAACTTGGTTATCCAACCTTAAGATTTTTATACTAACACCAAAATTGAGTTCACCACTGTTGGTGAACTATTCCGAATTGAACTTGTGGTTTGAAAACTAGTTCTCAAACCTTCCACGTATTTCTGAAATTCATATATCTATGTTTTGCAAACCTACCCTGAGTAGAAATATCAGAAGTTTTGAATTTCTCTATTATGATGTTTGAAACATTCTCAAATGATAAAATCAATTGTATGGGCTACTTTCAATTGATCCACAAATTAGTTCTCGAACAATAAATTGTTTCGAACTAATATTGTCAAGGACCTTTGGACATCTATGCTTGAATTATATTTCGAGGTTTTTAACAAGACAAGCTTCACTCCAAATATCTTCTTTGTAAATCTACTAGAAGTCATACGACATAGTCTCAAACGATAGAATGTTAAGATAGTAAGTAAAATAGAATAGTTCAGTATTCGCATACCTGATAAAAGAAGTTCTCCAAATGTCTTCATCGATCTTCAGTCTTTGAGAGTGATGTCTGATACTCAACTACCAAATTCTAACTTAATCTGAGACTTGACTTAATAGACTAGAAATCAATAAATAGTGTTGATCATCTAACATTGAGAACAAGCTTTAGATAGCAAAACTTGTGGGTTCAACCGAGCATTATTGTAACATTTATCCATACAGGTTTCCGAACAAAAAAATTGGGAGTCAGTTGGTACCCTCTCCTTTTCAAAATGCTCTTTAAATGACAATGGACTGATCACAAATCTCAACTAGAGGTCTTATTGGTCAACCATTTTAGTTCAATAGGCTCCACTAGTGAACTCCTAAACTGCATAGCTCATGTGTTACTTATAGTGAAAATAGTAACCTCTCGAGGCCTATTACTCAAGATGAAATTTTAAATATTATCAACCAAATGTCCCTATGGACTGCTTCGGAGCCAAGCGGTTTCCGGCATGGGTTTTATAAATAAAAAATTAATTTGTTGATATCTCAGATGTTTGGAAAAGTGTCGATAGGTTCTTTAAATCCAAGAGTCTGTTGAAGGAAATGAATCGTACATTTATTTCTTTAATCCCTAAACCAATAACCTTGTGTCACTTGTCGGTTTCAGACCTACAGTAGAAACTCCATTAATTAATACTCGATTATTTGATAAACTCTCTTAAATAATATTTTTAGCCGGTCCCGAATCAGGGATAACGTGCCAAATTAATAATTCGATAAAATTATAAATTAATACCTTTTTATTACCTATATAAACCCCATATGAAATATAAATTAATAATTCACTATTTATTTATTTAATATGTTAATGTTCTATGAAGATTTCTTGAAAATGAATCAATGATCTTCTTTTTTTGTTAAAATCAATATCACATTGAATTTCATCTCATTCTTCTTATCATCGTAAGAATTTTAGTGTTGTTTCTCATAGTCCAGGGGGGAATTATTTAATGTGATTGCCGCTTTAACAACCTCATTTCGTGAAGAGGGTCTATTGCAAAACTTTTATCATCTTCTTTCCCATCGTTATTAGTTCCCATAACTCTCTCAATTATTTCTTCATCAGTCAATAATTGCGTAACTTCATTTTCTTCCTGATATTTAGGACATCTTGGCATTCACTAAATTGCAATAACCCAACTTTTCAATCAAATTTTACAAGTCTTGAGCGATATCACCGTCTAATTGTTCATCTGAACTGTCTTAACTTATGTTATGTGTTGATCGAAGTCAAATTTATCTATAAGTTAATAAGATATTAATTAACATATAAATTAATAATTATTAATTTATCGATTAATTAAAAAAAATACCTCGCTTAATTAATATATTATGGTGGTCCCAACAACATTAATTTGTAGAGTTTTTACTGTATCTCTTTATGTAAACTATAAAATTATTTCTAAGATTATAGTTAACAAAATGAAACCACTCGATCAAAATTATCTCCCCTTACCAGTCTACAAAATTATTTCTAAAATTATAGTTAACAAAATGAAACCACTCGAGCAAAACCATCTCCCCTTACCAGTCTACATATGTTCCGGACAAACATATTCAGAATAATGTAGTTGTTGCTCATGAGTTTGTTCATACAATAATTAAGAAGAAAAGAAAAAAAGATAAAGAATGGTATCATGGGCCTTAAACTGGATATGCCTGAGGCCTTTCATAGAGTGATAGACATACTACTAGCTTTTGATTTTGGTGTGACTTAATTTTGAACGTTTTTTTGGGCACCATGAAAATTTTGAAGGGGACCATTCTTATGATTTTGGTAGGTTATTTGGAAGTAAAACTCACACCCCTTATCCAAAAAATTTGGTTAATGGCCAAAATTCCCTTTAATATAAAATAATTTTTAAAAAAATAAAAATTGCCCCCAGTGGCTTAGTGAAGAATGCATACTTTCTTGAAGAGGTTGAGGATCCTCTTGCTAGTCATGATGTTACTGCTAGAATAAATAATTTTATTTTCATAGATTTGGTGTAACGATTCAAAAAGGTGTTGGTGCCCAGCTTGTCGCTAGGCTACCAACCATCCTCTTTTATGACAATTGATTATTTTCTTAATAAAGTTGCCCCCAGTGGATTTTTCTAATGTAGTAGTACGTTATTGGATCTTAGCTTGTTAGGCTTCCAACTAGTTAATGTAATAATACTCTTCCAACTAGTTAAGTTGTGGTCACCACTCTGCTGTTATTCGTGTTTTATCTTTCAATGATATTGCCCCTCCTACTCCAGATACATTATTTGAACTTCGGCTAAAACATCCAGATGCTCCACCCCAAACCATACCAACTAATGACATTCCAGCACCTTCTTTATTAGTAGATTCCAAGGCAGTTTTAGTTGGCCTGAAAATCTTTCCTAAGTGTACCTAATATGGGAGAGATGGCCTTAGATTGCAACATTTACTTGATGGACTAAGCGGTAATATTGTTGCAGTTTCCAATGATATGCTTCATTCCATTACTGGTGTAGTCAACTTATGGCTTGCAGGTTCTTTTCCTCCAATCTTAGATGAATATGTTGCTAGTGCTCCATTAACCCCTCTGCTCAAGCCAGGTGAAGGATTGTGACCAATCACCGTCGGAACTATTTGGAGGAGATTATGCTCCAAGCTTGTTGCGAATGCTGTGTGTAAGGATGTCATTCCATACTTAGTTACCCACCAATTTGGCATAGGCATACCATGTGGAGGTGAAGCTATACTACATGTTGTTAATAGGCTATTGGAGATACATGGTGATTTCACCACTCACTCCATGTTGTTAATAGACTTTTCAAATGCTTTTAATCTTGGTGACAAATCCACATTGATTCAGGAAGTTAGAAAACACTGCCCAAGTATCTCTTGCTTGGTTGAATTTTGTTATTCTAAGCCGGCAAGGTTGTATTACAATGACTCGGTTCTCTCTTCAGCCCAAGGGGTTCAACGGGGTGACCCACTTGGTCACCTTTTATTTGCGTTGGAATTACACCCTTTAGTAATTGAAATTGCTGTTTAGCGTACTTTACCTCTTCATTCCTGATATCTAAATGACGGCACAATTGTAGGTGATACACTTGAGGTTGCTAAATCTTTGAGAATAATACAAACTAACAGACCCAAGAGAGGGTTACACCTGAATATCACCAAGATAGAAATATTCTGGTCGTCGGTTGATCCTCAAAGTTCATCTGAAGGCATCTTTCCTGCAGATATTAGAAAGCCTGCTATTGGTGTAAAATTATTAGGTGGACCAGTCAGTTTGGATATGAAATTTTGCGGTGAAATGGTTCTCAATATGGTCGATAAGACTGTCCAGTTGATGCACAACATTCATAAATTGCAATACCCCAAAAGTGAATTATTACTTTTACGCAACTGCTCCGGTATCTTGAGACTTTATTTTGCACTCCGCACAACTAGTCCCTTAGCTTTGCAGGATGCAACATTCCAATTTGATAAACAACTACTTCAATATTTGAGACAGATTGTTGTTGGAGATGGTGCAGGTTTTGGTATTGTTCAATAACGTCTAGCCATATTATCGATTAAAGATGGTAGGATATGGTTCTATACCATGGATGACACATGCTCATATTGTTATCTTGCTTCGGCTGCTCAAAATCAACATTTGCAACACACAATCTTGAAGCTCAGAAACCCAACGGAATCGAGTCCAAGATTGGACCAAGAGCTGCTTGTGGGTTATCTAGTTCTAGTTTTAACATCAATGACACTTTCCCCCCCCCCATCACATGAAATCACTGGTAGTAATTTACTTTGGTGTTGTCAAAAACACATAGCCCTCTAGCTTTACATTGAATGAGCGTGAATATCTCTTATGCTTAGTAACATAAAATAACATGCAATGGACTTTTTAAAATCCATTCCCAGTGACGGGTTGAACCAAGATGTTGGGACTAAGCAATTTAGGTCTATGCTCCAATACCGGTTGGCTATATCTATGTTTGTTGTAGACAGTCTATGCGCCAGTTGTGACAGACCTATGGATATCTATGGCGATCACACCCTACATTATGCGAAAGAAGTGGATCCTAAATTCAGGCAAGATACGGTTAGAGACACTATTTTTGATATGTGTTATAAAGCGTGGATTATGGCTAGGAAAGAAGTCTCTTTAGGAAATTTTTTCGATAATGATAATGGTTTAAAACCCGCTGATATTTTGGTTTATAACTGGGAAGATGGGAAGGACGTATGTTTTGACGTCACGGGAGTTTCACCTTTCACAAGTGCTAGAACTCATATTTTCATGCTTGGTCTTGCTATTACTATTGTTGTTACTCGCAAATGCAATAAATATTTGGATAATTGCACGGACAATGGTTATGGATTCAATGTACTTTCTTTTACTACATTAGGTGAATTGAGTGGGGACATTATTGTATTACTGAAAAGGTTGAGGAACTTCTTTGCTAACAATGATGCCGACTATAGAGTAAGCAGTTCACTCTTCCATAGATTAGGCATTATTATTCAAAAAGGTGTTGTGTGCCCAACTTTTCGCTAGGATACCCACCAACTCTTTGTAAAATTTCTTCGTTTGTTCCTTTATTATAATAATATTATAATTGTAAATAAAAAAGAGATGGTCTAACAACCTCACCCAATATTTCGTTTAGGCAATCAGTATGGACAAACTCTAATATAATTCCAAGAGAATCAACTAGACAGTCAGACTCAATCAATGGAAACATATCCAAGAGTTGTATCTCTATTTCACAATGTAATCAACAAATCAAACAGATACAAATTCGCGAGCCTGATTATTATGTGAAATAATTTGAACGGTACCAAAGACCAGTGTTCAAGTGTCAATCATCAACAAACAAAGGTTGGATTATCTAATTGATTGAACTACGCACAACCTGTGATATTTTAATTATATAAACAAATATAATGCGAAAAATAAATAACACAGGCACTAGAAATTTTATTAACGAGGAAACCGCGACCTAGTCTATATTTGAACACCACACTGTATTAAGCAGCTACAGACGCTAGCCTACTCCAAGTTAACTTCGAACTGGAATGTAGTTGAGCCCTGACCAATCTCATACTGATTAAGGTACAGTCGCATTCCTTACGTCTCTGAATCCCATCACGACTCTGCGCACTTGATTCCCTTAGCTGATCCCGCCCACAAATAAGAGTTTCTATGACCCAAAGTCGAAGACTTGATAAACCAATCTGTCTCATACAGAAAAGTCTATTGAATAGATAAAACTGTCTCCCACAGAAATACCTAGAAGCTTTGTTCTGTCTTTTGATAAATCAAGGTGAACATGAACCAATTGATACACCGGATGTATATTACCGAAGAATATCCTAGTAATATTAATCACCTCACAATAATCTTAATCGTATGGTAGCGAAACAAGATATTGTGGAATCATAAACGATGAGACGAAGATGTTTGTGACTACTTTTTATCTTGCCTATCGGAGATTAAATCTCGAGCAAATCTTAAAGAAGATGGTACTCAATCATGATAGAAAACAGCAAGATCAAAACACGTAACTACAGAGAAAATAGTTGGGTCTGGCTTCAAGATCCCAATGAAGTCTTCAAGAAATTAACTTACATGGTTTTGGAAAAAACCTAAGGTTAGTATCACATGGGAGGTGTGAGGATTAAGTTTCCCATTTGCTAGAGTTCTCCCTTATATAGTCTTCAAATTAGGGTTTGCAATCAATGTTACCTCGTTAACAAAGCATTCAATATTCACTGTTAGATGAAAACCTTATTAGACTCAAGCTAATATATTTCAACTGTTAGATCGAACTTAGCTTGTTACACACAAATAAAAAGTGACTTCATTTAGATATGGGTAACCATACCAAAATGTGTATACCTTGTTGGCTCAATAATAGTTAACTGAAGTTAGCTATATGATCACTTTTATATTATTTATGGGTGAAAACTATTCCTGCCGGTTTTGGTAATTTAGGGTGTGTGGATGAGGAATGAATCTAAACCTTTAACAAATGCACTACGCGGTGAGTGCTTGTAGATTCGAGAAATCAATCTGTGCAAATCCGTCCTAAACTAAGAAATGGACGTTCCAGACTTGTTTCGGTCACAAAGTGAATGAGATGGGGTTGATCTTATGGAGGAAAGCGAAGAAGGTGTTGAGAATGTGAAGGTGTTGGCTATGTGTGACTTGTATCAGAAAGCTGAACTGGCTTTCAGGATGTAAGCTATCAGTTCTGGTGTTTGAATACGATTGTATCAACACTTGCCTTTGTTGTCTTGTTCTTGTTTGAAAAAATAGGATGGAGAACCTATTTATACAAGTCTTTTAGCCTAACCCTCGTATCTCATGGGAAGTGGAGAAAGTGGAGTGATGGAGTAATGTGTTAGTGTCACACGGCCATTCTTGCCCACTACTCCCATCATCACTAAACGTCCATGACTTCCTGACACATTCTTGTAATGGCGCGTTGTGCGCTGCACGCTGTAAACCGGCATACCAATACCCTAGAATGTATCCCCCAGTTTGTGACATGATTGATGTATTGAGTGTGTGGATTGTGGGACCCACATAAAGTAGCATGTAATGCTAAATTGAATAACTGCGTTATTCAGGAACTCGATACTTGTGAAGTATCGTGTGCATTCTATACAGGTACTGCATCGAGTATACTCAACATGTATGAAGCATCGTTATTTGAGCGTCTCAAAGTAGTCTCATGTCCGGCCTACTTCATATGATGGTTTGGAGGTTGCGCTAGCAAGTCCTCCGTTGGCCGACCACATGGTGTGGTAGAGTGAAAAATGGTGATCACCATGATGATGCACTGACCAATTAACTCTTGTCCAGGGCTGTATAACCAAGCCGTTGAAGTTGGACGGACGAGATGATCTTTGAGACACTCATCTATGACCGTTAGTAAAATTAGGGTTTTGGAGGAGGTGCGCAAGTACCGCTCTTCAGCCTGATCGAATCCAAGCTTGGGATACGATTTTTGGTTGGCCGATCGTACATGCGTGTATATGGCATGAAAGTGTAAGCGCACATACCCTATTGTCTCACGAAAGTGTGATCTTGGCCACTAAATTCGTTCGGCGAAGTTGAGTGGTCGAGATCAATTTGCGACAGAAAATTGGTGCCGCAAAAGCCGCACATCGTTCCAACTTCAGGCACGCATTCCAAGACGACCAATCTTGGTCAGTCTTGGACGATTGGTATGGCATGTAGGTTGTAGGTTGTAGGTTGGTGTTCACGCCTATACCTGACTGTCCCATGAAAACATGATCTAAGCCACTCAAATTGTCCGGCGAAGTTGAGTTCGAGATTAGTTTGCAATTTGGGAAGTGTGACCATGCTAGTTTGGGTGTGCGTTTTGGGATAACCAGGCATGGTATGCCTTGGCCGATATGGTGAGGGGATAGATGGTCCCACAGTGGTCATGTTGGTATGACCGGACCTTCTTAATCTAATCTCGGACCTTTCATTCGTGCCGGAGAAAATGGACGCTCGTGATGTTCAAACCCCTAATTTTGAGTTTCACGGCCATGCGTCATGCTCTGTTCGGGGGCACATATTGGTATGACCGAACATGGTTGGTCTTGACCGATCGGTCAGGTATGTAGGCGGGCCCACGGTGATCGTGTTTACATTCTCTGGGCCCTTTGAATCTACATCTACACCCTCCATCTATACCTGTGAAGATGGATGGTTGAGACTGTTTTGCGACACATGTAATGTGCCGCAAACCCTAATTTAGGGTTTTCCGTCCATACTGCTGATGTGATTTTCAATTGAAGTTGTAGTAAAGAGTTCGTCGAGGCTTGTGAAGGCAATGATTTCTAGACTTAGTATAACTTAAAAATATAGAAAACTTAACTCAAAATTGATTTCAAGTAATTAGAAAATAACCAAGACACTAGAATCCACTATTACACATGAATGATGTCAAATATTTCATAACTCTAATTATCCTTTTAATCTTTTATTTCTTAATCCACAAATAATCAAACATATTCTCAAAAATTAATTGTATCCCCTAAGCATAGATTATGTAACCTAAGCATAACCTATCTGATTGAATCACAACTAATGAACAAAATTATGTAAACTTTTAAGAACTCTGCAAAAGCAGTGATTGAGTGAATTATAATTAAATATTAGAGAAAATAAAATAGTTACACATTGTTCATGTGTGAATAGCTTCATCCATTGCCTTGGTTACGAGAGAATTAGCCGCTCATCATGTTGGAAACACGCTCAAAAGTTGATTTCATTTATGCTCAAAGGGTTACAAATGATGAATATGGGAAAATTATAATAAAAACCGGCTTTGCAACGCTTATAACTGTTGCAAAAACCGTTACAAAGAGCCGTACTGTTGCTGTTGCGTTTTTAAGTCTGTCTGTAAACTGCGACCCACATAATGAGTCGATGTCACTGTTCAAAAATGACTGCTGGTGCAGGTCCGTTCTTCGTGTTCTTCAGTTTTGCAGCAGCAGAAATGGCAGCTTTGCAAATTTGATTTTTCGCTCTGTGGTGCTATTTTTCTCTCCCAATCTCTCCGTAATCCTTCTGTGGTTCACCAGCACCCTTTATATAGTCGACAGGGCATCAAAATATCACGCAATAACTTCAAATATTCTCCATTACTCGGCATTCATAAGAAAATATTCTCGGGAATATTTTCTTCCCTGATTTAACTCTACACGCGTTAATCTTCTTCCAGCATGTTCAAAACGTCATGTACACGCCTCATAAGTAGTCAATCACACTTCTATCTCACGCCATGCACATAAAGACACGTACAATCCCGTGAAAATCCTCTTCTCTTAACCACATAGACCTGTTTTCTTCTCACCGATTATCTAGCCAATTCTAACGAAACGATCAACCATACCACTCCTGTTACACTTAAATAGGCCTTCCCACGAAATTCCAGCCATTGAATCTCATCACAGCTCCTCCAAATTCGAAGCAGCAACTCTACACTTTTCAAATTTATTTTTCCCGCCATTTTTGTTCTTCACGAGAAAGAAGGTGGTTAACCCTTATCCAATGTCCTGGGTGCCGAATAACCAGTGGGTTCCCCTTAGTAATTGGGTTACCCCTTATCCAAAGTGGGAGTCCGAATAGAAAATGTCCTCCGGGGGTGTTCCGAGCAACTTTTCGAGCCGAATTTTCCAACAATCTTTATTTCCAAAAAATACCTACAAACACACAAAACACCATAATAAGGACAAAAACGAGTACTAACAATACGAAACGTTGAGGACAAAATAGACACATAAATGCGTCTATCAAATACCCCCAAACTTATTATTTGCTAGTCCCGAGCAAATCTAATAAAATAACTACACTTAGCATGTGCATCAAGCCGTTAAACCGCTAGGTGGCCCTAGTGGAGGAGTGTCGTCTCCGGAGGGTTTACCAGAGGTGTACCCACAAAACCTGTACTTCTAATTGGTCACAAGTATCAAAAGAATGAGGAAATACAAATTCTCAACCTATCTCCAAGTGACTAGAATGCCAGAGAAATTTAAGGTGCCAGCTCTAAAGCTGACCTAAGAAAAGGGGAGACATATCCGCAACACTGCTAGATAAAGAGATATCCGCTACACAGCTAGATAAACATTGTAAGATGCGTCCGTTGATTTACAGCTAGATAAGATTAGGAGAGAGATAAAAATGAGAGGGACATCTGCTACACAGCTGGACTAATTACGTGTGATGAGTTGAACCAGTGTTAGAAAGATCTTGTGCCAGATTGAAAGCGGACTAACAAAGCAACCAAATGCATCTCTCTTCAACTCTCTCATAGTGCTCAGTAGAAACAACGTCTTCTTCGGTCTTCAATTGTTGATGATAAATTCTTGAACCTCGTAGAACCTTGACAATTAACTCTTCTCTTCGATTTCTTACTTGACATAAAAATTTATACTTCCCTATGGCCTTATTGAATAAAAGAACGTAATGATAATTTTTTTTTCTTCTATTTTTCTATTTTTTTTTTTCATTTTCATTTTTTTTTTAAATAGAGTAATAACAAGACAAAAATTTACATGGCCATCACAGAAGGAATTTAACACTTGGATCTTCGCAACTTGTAATGTCTTAGTATCATGAATTTCAACAACTTATATCATTTGCTCTTATAACTTCTTGTAACTAGTCTTCAACTTTGATTTTTGAATTATTCTTTTCTATTGTTGCTTCTAAACCTCAAATGTCTTCAACTTTATTCATAGATTTTGATGTCGCTCCGCCTGTTGATGATGATAAGTTTCTACTGAGAGAGATTTGTAATCCAGTAACTAAGACTACATTGTGAGGTTGCTTTGTCTTTCTGGCATTTCCTGACCTACTTGCCTTTCCATCATGGATGGATAGGTCCATCACGGTTACCCTCTAAAAGGATCAAGTTCTCTCCTGAATTTCAAGGATCTCAATGTGTTTTTCTCTAATGTCTCAAAAGGTTTTTATCCCTAGCATTCCAGTTTCTATCTTTTCGGTGAGAAACAGTATGTAAACTTAGCTAACCAGATACCATGTGATGCTATAAGTTTCAAAAGTGCAACTAAAAAGTTCTCCCCACCCCCAAACTTAAATCTAACATTGTCCTCAATGTTTCTAATGAAAGAGTAGAACCAAAAGTAAAATAACATGAGGAGAAGTTGGAAAGATAGTACCTGGGTGAAGATAGAGAAAAAAAAAAACTAGTATACAACATACAATCGCCTTGATGGTCAATCAAGGGTAAACATGGTCCTCCAGAGGGACCTCCTCAACATCACCTGTAGGAAAGGGCTCTAAAAAGGGTTTCAATCTCTGACCGTTAACCTTCGAAGAACTACTACCATCCGGTGTCTCAATTTCAACAGCTCCATGAGGAAAAACAGTGCGAACAATAAAAGGACCCGTCCACCGGGAACGTAACTTCCCAGGGAAAAGATGCAAGCGGGTATCATATAGAAGAATTTTTTGACCTTGAGAAAATGACTTCTGTAAAATATTTTTATCATGCATAAGTTTCATTTTGTTCTTATACTCCTTCGCACTATCGTAAGCATCTATACGAATCTCGTCCAACTCATTGAGCTGGAGTTTCCTATGGGCTCCTGCCTTGTCAAGTGAAAAATTTAGCTGCTTAACAGCCCAATAAGCTCTATGTTCTAACTCAACAGGTAAATGACATGCCTTGCCATAAACAATCCGATAAGGCGACATTCCAATGGGGGTTTTAAACGCAGTACGATAAGCCCATAAGGCATCAGTGAGCCTAGACGACCAGTCTTTCCGATTAGGATTAACTGTTTTCTCTAATATACGTTTTATCTCCCTATTGGAAACCTCTACCTGACCACTAGTCTGTGGATGATACGGGGTAGCTACCTTATGTGTAATATCATATTTCTTCATCAAAAGCTTAAAAGTTCCATTACAAAAGTGCGACCATGCATCACTAATTATAGCTCGCGGTGTACCAAAACGTGTAAGAATATTATTTTTCAAGAACTCAAGCACAACCCTATGGTCATTGGTTTTACATGCAACCGCCTCAATCCACTTAGAAACATAGTCTACGGCGACAAGGATGTATAGGTTACCAAAAGAATTAGGAAATGGACCCATAAAGTCAATACCCCACACATCGAAGACCTAAAAAATTAAAATCGGGTTCAAGGGCATCATATTCCTATGAAAAATGGTTCCTAATTTCTGGAAACATTCACAAGTAACACAATAACTATGGGAGTCTTTAAATAACGAAGGCCAATAGAATCCACACTACAATATCTTAACAGCAGTCTTCTTAGCACTAAAGTGACCCCCACAAGCATGATCATGACAAAAGAAGATAATACTGGACTGGTCACTCTGAGGTATACATCTCCTAATAATCTGGTCTGGACAATACTTAAATAAATAAGGATCATCCCAAAAGAAGTGCTTAACCTCGGCTAAAAACCTAGAACGATCTTGTTTACCCCAATGTTGGGCATTCGACCAGTAACAAGATAGTTCACTATATTCGCATACCAAGGTGATTGGGAACAGAGAACAATTGTTCATCAGGAAAGTTGTCCCTTATATGAATGGAATCATCAGGGGAACTAACAATTAGCCTAGACAAGTGGTCTGCTACTACATTTTCTGCACCCTTTTTGTCTCTAATGTCTGGAAAAAAATCTTGTAATAAAAGGATCCACCTAATAAATCTAGGTTTGGTATCCTTCTTAGACAAAAGGTATTTCAAAGCAGCATGATCAGTATAGATTACGATCTTAGAACCTAAGAGGTAGGATCTAAACTTGTCTAATGCAAACACAATGGCCAACAGTTCCTTCTCGGTAGTGGTATAGTTCATCTGGGCTTCATTCAGAGTTTTTCTAGCATAGTAAATCACATGAAGTAATTTGTTTTCTCGCTGACCTAGCACAACACCAATAGCATAATCTGAAGCATCGCACATGATCTCAAAGGGTAGGTTCCAGTTGGGTGCCTGGACTATGGGGGCGGTAGTGAGTAAAGACTTAAGCTTCTCAAAAGCCTCTAAACAAGCATCATCAAAGACAAACTTAGCATCTTTTGCAAGCAAATTGCAAAGAGGTCTAGAAATTAATCTAAAATCCTTAATGAATCGAAGATAAAAACCTGCATGCCCTAAGAATGACCTAATATATTTTACGGTTTTTTTGACCGGTAAAGTTTTAATAAGGTCAACTTTGGCTCTATCTACCTTTATACCCTTCGAAGATACGATATGCCCTAGAACTATTCCTGAACGAACCATGAAATGACATTTTTCCCAATTAAGCACTAAATTCATTTCCTTACACCTAGTCAAAACTAATGACAAATGATGCAAGCACTCATCGAAAGACGAACCAAACACTGAAAAATCATCCATAAATACCTCTAAGAACCGTTCTACCATGTCAGAAAATATGCTCAACATACAACATTGAAAGGTCGCAGGGGCATTACATAGCCCTAAAGGCATGTGTCTATATGTAAAGGTACCAAAGGGACGGGTAAAAGTGGTTTTCTCTTGGTCTTCTGGGGAAATAGGAACCTGATTATAGCCGTAAAATCCATCAAAAAAGCAAAAATGGCTACGACCAGCTAATCTTTCTAGCATTTGGTCGATGAAGGGAAGGGGAAAGTGGTCCTTCCTAGTGACCTTGTTCAATTTTCTATAGTCAATATAGACACGCCAACCCGTGGTCATTCGGGTTAGGATTAACTCATTGTCATCATTCTGGACTACAGTAATACCATATTTCTTGGGAACAACCTCAATGGGGCTGACCCACTTACTGTCTGAAATAGGGTAGATAATGCCTGCATCTAACAGCTTAAGAACCTCGGTTCGAACTACTTCTTTCATATTAGGGTTCAGTCGACGTTGCATCTCCCTAGAAGGTTTGGTATCTTCCTCTAAATATATCTGATGCATACAAACAGTAGGACTTATACCCTTAATGTCTTCTATAGTCCACCCTAAAGCTTCCTTGTTATTCTGAAGGACGGTTACTAGCCTATTTTCCTGATCACTATCCAAGTCGGATGCTATAATCACAGGTAAAGTTTCAGATGGGCCTAAAAACACATACTTCAAGGTATCTGGTAATGGTTTAAGGTCTAATTTAGGAGGCTTTTCCAACGAAGGAATTGAGGTAGACTCATAAACGGGTAGAGGTTCGAACTTTGGTTTCCAACCATTACTAGTGTCTATCAAAGGGGTTGAGTCTAACAAAGCATTCACCTCATTAATCAAATCATCATCATCAAAATCAATCCCAAAGTGAGCTAGGAATTTCTCTAATGGATCTTCAATCAAAGTGTTTGGTAATGACTCCTCGACTAATGTTCCTATCATGTTCACCTCTTCTATGCTCGAGATAGTTCAGCGGGTAGCTTACTAATATGAAAGACGTTCAGCTCAATAGTCATATTACCAAAAGACAAATTCATAATACCAGTTCGACAGTTAATGATCGCATTGGATGTAGCTAAAAATGGGCGACCTAAAATTACCAGTATCTGGTTCTCTGGGTCAGGGACAGGTTGGGTATCTAGGATAACAAAATCCACTGGATAAATAAACTTGTCTACCTCTATGAGAACATCCTCGATCACACCCCGAGGAATTTTAACGGACCTATCAGCTAACTGAAGAGTCATCTGGGTAGGTTTCATCTCACCAAGTCCTAGCTTAAGGTACACATGGTATGGCAATAAGTTCACACTGGCTCCTAAGTCAAGAAACGCTTTCTTAACACGGTATTTACCTATTGTGCAAGCAATGGTAGGGGACCCTGGGTCTTTGTACTTAGGAGTAGTGGTATTCTAAATAATAGAACTCACATGACTATCTAGGAAGTCTTTATTTTGAACACTAAGCTTACGCTTTCGTGTACACAAGTCCTTCAGAAACTTGGCATAAGCGAGAATCTGCTTAATCGCATCCAACAATGGTAGGTTGATAGTTACCTGCTTAAAAACCTCCAATATATCATTAAAGTTGGACTCCCTCTTAGTTGGAACTAGCAGCTTGGGTAAAGGGGATCTAGGAACAAATCTGGACTCAACATGACTCTCATTGGTCTCATTAGAGACTCTATCAGTCTCCTCATCATTTTATGGCTCAGCAGGGTAAACTACAGCATGTTCACTATCAGGCATGGTTACCTTGTTGTATACCACTCCTAAGGGTTTTAATATCATTCACATGTTCTGATAGTCTTCCACCTACTTCATGAACTCATATAGGATTGGGTTGAGTTTGACTAGGAAACTTACCTTTTTCCCTCAAAAACTCATTTATATGACTAACCTGGGTTTTCAACTCGGAAATATCCTGAGAGTTAGCATAACCTATACTCTTACTTTCTTCTATCCCTTGCGCAACCGTTTGGTTGATCTTTTCAGAGCTTTTAATAAACGAGGCGAGAGTCTCTTCTAAACTTGTGATCTTTTTATCCGAATGGTTCTGGAACTGGGGTTGACCTGAAGAGTTCTTAGCATAACCAAAACCTGGGGGAGGCTGAGAATTACTAGACTGTCCTTGATTCTGGCACTTAGACCAAGAAAAATTAGGATGGTTTCTCCAACGGTCCAACCAGGGTTGTAGGTCTCTGAGTATGGGTCAAAATTTTTCTGGTTCTCAAACCTAGCGTTGTTATAGACAGTATGGGCTTGTTCTTCACTAGCATGACCTTCCCAAAATGAGTTATCGGGCTCTATTCCACAATTCGAGACTTGAGAGGCTCTATTAGGTTCAACAAGGGACCTATTTTTAGACTGACCCATTTTCAAAGCTTCTAACCTTCTAGACAAAGCAGCAAACTTATCATCTGACTCGAAGATTTTATCTACCACATTGGTGCTACTTCTATTGACCAAGAGTCTTTTAGGGGGTTCAACACAAGGCTCCCACTGTTGAGATTTTTCAGCGATAGTTCCTAAGAAGGTAAAAGCATCCTCAGCAGTTTTATTAGTGAACTCACCAGCGCACATAGACTCAACCATGGATTTAGTCGAATAGTCTAAACCATTATAAATAATATCCACAAGTTTCATCTTATCAAATCCATGGTGAGGACACTGGGATAGGAGATCATTGAATCTCTCTAAAAACCTATAAAGAGACTCTCCCTCTTGTTGCACACTAGCACTAATTTTCTGCCTAACAGCTGCAGTTTTATGCTTAGGGTAGAATTTCATATAGAAAGCTGCAATCAGTTCCTGCCATGTTTCAATGGATTCAGATGGTAGGTTATTAAGCCAGGTCTTGGCTTTATCTCTCAAGGAAAAGGGAAACATCTTAAGTTTCAAGACTTCATCAGTAAGGTCTTTTATTCTAACTGTCCCACAAATTTCCACAAAGTCCATAATATGAAAATAAGGGTTCTCATCATCTTTTCCTAAGAATATAGGGATCATCTGAAGAATACTAGGTTTTATCTCGAAATTAGAAGTATTGGCTGGCAATTTAATGCACGAAACTCGGTTGGACCTAGTTGGGAACATGTAATCTTTCAAAGTAGTCATCGCTGGCACAGCTGACGTACTAGGGGTATTTTCCTCACAAAGAGACAGATTCTCAAAACTGAAGTTTCCAAAAATGGGGCTCTCAAAAGAAGAGTCTTCGATCTCCCCGCCTTCACAAGAAAAACTACTAGGTTTGTCACTAATCAAACTACCTAGAGTGTTTCTTTTCCAAGCCCGTTCTTTAATGACCTCGGGCATACACTAGAAAAAAAAAATCCTAAAAGGAAGGGAGGTTCTAAGAAAACACAAAGCAGGCTGACTCCACCAAAGCAAACCTAAAATTTTCTAGCAAACAAAAAGCATGATGGCTCCACTTAGATTGTTTCTAGACCAGCTTCTATTCTTTCAAAAAGGAATTCGTTACAATCTGAGCAAACCTCTCTGGAATCAATCTGTATTTAAGTAAGTTGAATAGAGGTGAGGGAAGCTGCTGGAGCTTTGATACTCAAGGCCTCACCGCATTACAGGGCGGCGCAGTCACGCATTCAACTCACAGAAACAATCATGAACTTCGAAGAATGCTCAAAAGAGTAACCAATATTTTTCAAACGAGTTTCCTTTTAAGCTCGTTACCCTATCGGTCTCATTCTATTCCAAATTTTAAGGCTTAGGTTCGCGTTAAGTTTCATTTTCCTAAGGCGGGCAAGAAGGGAACGGTGATGAAATCCGAACCCTTATCTTATATGGCCAGTCCTTGCCCTTTACTAGGAATTTAAAACAGTCGTTTTCAGTTCCTCGACATATATGCAAATGAAGGAATACAATAACTCGCTAACAGGGGATTCACGAGTGTTTCGACAAACTTACCTCCCGTACCAGATGGGGGATGAACCGCTGAAGTCGAATCGGGCCACGACTCCTATGTCATGTACGAACCCGAGGGGCCGAGGTGATATCGTAATCACCGTCCTTCTCTGCAAATAGTTTAATATTTAAACTACCCTTCCGTAGGGTTTAAAAATAAAAGAATGTCCAAATGTCCAAGTCCAAAGTCCAAAAGAAAAAAAAAAGTGCAAAAGAAAAAGAAAATTACAAGAATAGAGAAATCCTAATACAATCTAAAAAAATAAACTCTCTCTTTTTTGTTCCCTTTTTTTATAAAAAATCTTCTTCTTTCGCTTCGCCTTTTACTTTGTCTTTAACTCCAAATCTTTAATTATTCACCAAAAGCTTTGGCAAATTTTTCTTTCGCTCCAAATTCCAAAATCTGTAGTAAAAAGACAAAAAAAAACGTAAAGAAGAACAAATAAAATAAAAACAAATAAAAACCTAAAAAAAAGAATAAAAATCTAAAAACTCTAGCCTAAAGACAAGCTCCGTGTCGACGGCGCCAAAAATTGATGTGATTTTCAATTGAAGTTGTAGTAAAGAGTTCGTTGAGGCTTGTGAAGGCAATGATTTCTAGACTTAGTAGAACTTAAAAATATAGAAAACTTAACTCAGAATTGATTTCAAGTAATTGGAAAATAACCAAGACACTAGAATCCACTATTACACATGAATGATGTAAAATATTTTATAACTCTAATTATCCTTTTAATCCTTTATTTCTTAATCCACAAATAATCAAACATATTCTCAAAAATTAATTGTATCCCCTAAGCATAGATTATCTAACCAAAGCCTAACCTATCTAATTGAATCACAACTAATGAAGAAAATTATGTAAACTGCGACCCACATAATGAGTCGTTGTCACTGTTCAAAAACGACTGCTGGTGCAGGTTCGTTCTTCGTGTTCTTCAGTTTTGCAGCAGCAGAAACGGCAGCTTTAAATTTGATTTTTCGCTCTGTGGTGCTCTTTTTCTCTCCCAATCTCTCCGTAATCCTTCTGTGGTTCACCAGCACCCTTTATATAGTCGACAGGGCATCAAAATATCACGCAATAACTTCAAATATTCTCCATTACTCGGCATTCATAAGAAAATATTCTCGGGAATATTTTCTTCCCTGATTTAACTCTACACGTGTTAATCTTCTTCCAGCATGTTCAAAACGTCATGTACACGCCTCATAAGTAGTCAATCACACTTCTATCTCACGCCATGCACATAAAAACACGTACAATCCCGTGAAAATCCTCTTCTCTTAACCACGTAGCCCTTTTTTCTTCTCACCGATTATCTAGCCAATTCTAACCGAAACGATCAACCATACCACTCCTGTTACGCTTAAACAGGCCTTCCCACAAAATTCCATCCATTGAATCTCATCACAGCTCCTCCAAATTCGAAGCAGCAACTCTGCACTTTTCAAATTTATTTTTCCCGCCATTTTTGTTCTTCACGAGAAAGAAGGTGGTTAGCCCTTATCCAATGTCCTGGGTGCCGAATAACCAGTGGGTGCCCCTTAGTAATTGGGTTACCTCTTATCCAAAGTGGGAGTCCGAATAGCAAATGTCCTCCGGGGGGTGTTCCGAGCAACTTTTCGAGCCGAATTTTCCAACAATATTTATTTCCAAAAAATACCTACAAACACACAAAACACCATAATAAGGACAAAAAAGAGTACTAACAATACGAAACATTGAGGACAAAATAGACACATAAATGCGTCTATCAAGTGCTCTGGCTTGGATGTTTTGGCAAGCTATGCCAATCTTTTGGGGAGACCGACCATGCGGGGCCTATGTTGGTTCGGTAGTGAATATTCCAATACCTGTTTGGGGTCATGGATCGATCTGAGCTATCCAATTCATGCTGGTGAAGTTGGATGGTCGTGATCGTTTCTGAGACTGACATGGTCAGTCCAGAAATGCTCAATCGGGCTAGTATAGCACACCGAGAGTTGCAACTTGTATGGGTATTTCGTACATGTTTCATTATAATGCTTGGAGGTTCGTGTTGCTCTGCTGAGAACAACACTCAGTCGTCATGCCGTACTGATAATGAGTACAGGAAATACAAGGCTGAGTATGCATTAATTAATAATGTTATATTTAATTCACAGACTGGGATTGTTGCCACATGCTCCATTCTAGGTGAATTAGTAAAGTGAAGAAGTATTCATCACTTATTAATGGCTTTTTCTTTTACAAGATGTTAGCGCATATTTTTTGGCTTTTTACAATTTTAGCCCTTAAATAAAAATCCACCATCAACATTAAGTCCCCTGCCTAGTACATAATGGTTACACTATTGTGGGGTAGGCATATGATGGTGACAGTTAAAGATAAAACTTATGAGATAAAGTTAGATGTTACCAGGAGAGAAGGGACGTCCTGTCCTTCGAGCATGTCACGTTTAAGAGACGTCTAGGCGAGCGTTCCCCTAGCACGATGTCAGTCTTTCCTGCTTCGATGGACTGTTACGCTTGTTTCGTTCGTGGGGCTACTGCGCCTGCTTGATCGAACGTGGGCTTGATGTGCCTGCTCGAGTGTCATCTTGCTACTTCGACCAAACACCGACCCATCTAGCTTGACTAAACACCAGACTTGATGCTTTGACCAACACCGGCATTGCTGTTTGCTTCGCTCGAACATGGGACCCGATATGTGCATGCTTGTTTTTTTTTATTTTAAAATGAACATTGTGTGCTCAAATATAAATGTGGGTCCTGCAGAAAGCATTGAAGCAGTTTATGGAGCAAGCTTGGGAGAGCGTTGAAGTATTGGAGCCGAAACTCCTTCTTCTAGAGAGAGAGCTTTGATTGGGGACGGGTGTGTCTGCTTCGACCAATCTGGGGCTGAAATCAAGTGGAACCCGCCGCGTGTATGACTAAACGTCGACCATGTGTTTCGATTGAAAAATGACCCTGCTACGTGTGCCTATTTTATTCGAATACCAGCCTTGTAAATTTGATCAATACCATACTTGAAACTTGAGAAATACCGGACTTGTGACTTGATCAACACCGGACTTTAAACTTTAGCAATACCGGACTTATGAATTGATAAACACCAGACTTGAAACTTGAGCAATACCGGACTTGTGACTTGATCAACATCGGTGTTTAGACCTAATACCAGCCTTGTGTACTCCAACGTGAATGTGTGTTTTGTCATGTGTGACTACACATCTCACGCATTTTTATACAAGTACTGACTCATGTCTTTTATTGTAGAATGAAGAAAAGAACTCCTATTGAGATGTCTTCTGGGGATAATGCTGGTGCCAAGTCAGGAGGTGTTGACAGCTTCAAAGATATGCCGAACATTTATGATGAGTTGTTCACCGCGCCCTTTCAACTATATAAAAATATCCGCTCCACAGGATAACCCTTCTCCTATCGACTTCAAGGTTTTTCATGCTCTGTTGGGCCCTCATGAAGGATGGATGAGACGTATGTTGAGTAATGAGTACATCAAAGATAACTTGACCAGAGCGCAGATTATTGATGTAGCTTGAGTGTTGAAACGACTCGAGAGGATGTTAAAGTGGCTTCTGGTGCGAAGGTTGAGGTGGATCCTGGAGAGAGTGTTGAAGCAGAATTATGAAGCGAAGGTGGGTCCTGGAGAGAGCGTTGAGGCGGATCTTGAATAGACCATTAAAGCATATTTTGCTGGAGGGAACGTTGAGGTGGATTCCTCTTCAGTTCGATTTACCCTTGCGAATTCCATGCTTCTTGACTGACCATCTCTCTCATGTTGAAGAAGTCCTTGACTAACGGTGAAGAAACTTCATATTGAGCCTCAGTCCCCAAGCGTGGTTTACATGGTTTGTTCGTAGTGGTTGTTGTCGAGCCAGATATGGAATATCTTGGACGTTATTTCATCATTGTGGGAATCGTGCATGTGGTACTGGATTTGGAGTTGGCGGACGCGAAGGATGTTGTATCTCGGTGGTTTTCCTCTTGCTGCTTCAAATAACTGCTTACATAAGGCTGAAGGTTGTATCGCCTGTTGGTGAGATATATGCCCCTACGAACATTATGAGGCTCTTCATTACCGGCAGGCCTGGTTCTTTCTATCGGGGCATATGTTGTTGTAGATGAGCGTTCAACATCTCCAGAGGATAACCAAAAGCACAGATTCTCCAACATAGAATGATATACATGTACCACTATCTGATAATGTGACTCGTTCGGATCTTGTTCGACCACTGTCTGATAGAGTGACTCGCCCGGATCTTGCTCGATATGACGCGTGTACATCGTTATCTTCTTGAGGCTGCTCCATTGAGGTATCAGCTCCAGTGGAAGATTGTCGTCATAGAGCGTTGATACGTTGCACCGGCATTCTTTAAACTAAATGGCAGTATGGTATAATAAAAATTTCCGAGAGGAGTTCGAAAAGCTATCTTACTTGCGTCATGCTCGTACATCCTTATCTGGTTGTAGCCGCTACATCCATACATGGAGGAGAACATGCTATGTCCGCTTGTTGTATCTACTAACATGTCGATGTTAGGTAGAGGAGGATCATTTTTGGAGCAGCACCTGTTCAAGTCTCTGAAGTCTATGCAGCACCTAATCTATCCATTTTCCTCATGTCTGAACTGCAACTATTTAACCAACTTGGATCCAGGTATGACATGTAGATGATAGGTGACCAATTTTCATCTAAATCCGGCATTTCTTCATATCTCTAAGCGAATATGTCATGGTATTCTTTGAGAAGTTCCACGAACTTCGTGCGTTTATCCGTACACAAGGTTGAGCTGATGGAGATAGGTTTAGAAGATTCCTAAACGATTTCAATCTCATCAATTGTGGAGTTGGTGCCATCTTGCAGCTGTTGTGGAGAATCTAGCACTTGTTCTTGTGGTTCGTTGTTGTTGTAGCATTTCATCAGGTGGAGAGACTGGGTAACAGTCTCCCCTGATAATTGATAATGGCAGCGTCCATATACCATTTCCCTTTATGGTCACGACTCGCCACAAAAGTTCATTCTCTCTTCGTGTAAACGTAGGTCGTGGCTTCACAGGATGGAGAAGAATGCTTCGTTAGCAAAGATGCATCATGGGTTTTAGCCCTCAATGATGCAAGCCGGTCTTCTTCCTGAATTGATTCCCACATGGGGAGTGGGACACAACGAACTTGTCTGATTCTTTCTGCGGAGCTTCTCCTGTATGTGCTGGTTTGGTTTCCCTCGAAGTCCGTCATTGTGGTAGGCTTCCGTATGACCTTGCCTGGGAGAACCTTGGATGTCCTGAGAGTCTTGAGAGTAATTGAATTCTAAGACGCTCCTGTGTCGATAAGGGCCGTCTTGAACTCTGAATCCTTGATGCGTGCGGTGACATGTAGGGAACGGTTGTGACCTTCCTTTGGTTGATTGCAGCAAAACATCTTCGCGTGCTGATTCTTCGAGAGGTGTGAAAGTTCGCATAAACTTTCCACTAAAGAAACCGCTTCCCGATCCACCGGCCTCTGGTTCATAGTGAAACTATTGACTTGAGGAGGATCGTTGTGAGGATCAGTCCCCAGTGTAGGAGTCTTCATGATAGGACCACTCATATCTGATGTCGCTTCTTTGATCAGGTCCATGTAGGTCTGCGCCGCTGAAGTACTTTCTCTGGTGCGTTGAATGCGTTCCTTGTTGGCTCCAGGGGATGTCGCGGCTCTTATGGCAATCGATCAGTTAATGTCTTAAGAAAAGTGAGTACCTCTTTCTGAGTTGCGGCCGTATCCGTTTGAGTCTTAGCAAGAACTTCCTGCTTCTCCATCAAGTCTGCAATGGTAATGGGAGATGGTCCTCCTCTCGTCCCTCTGGCTCCTCGTCCTGATGAAGGAGTGAAAGTTGTCGCTCTAGTGACTACCAGAGGTGTTACACTTGAGGATATGCCGGGATTTTCGGCTGCTCTGGTGATGGTGATGGGAGGTGTTACACTTACTAGAACATCTCCTGTTATGCTGGCGATGGTAGTAGAAGTGACGGCTCCACGAGATGTATTGACCACGGTAGCTCCACTGACAGGTACATCAACACCGGGAGTGTTATCCACACTAGCTCCGTCAAAATTGATTGTTGATCTAGACCTGAGTTCTACCATCTTGAAATGAATTGATGATTAGATTGGTCCTAAGATCTACCATTTTTGAAATTGATAAAATTGAATCGAATTTCGAAGAAATTGACTTTACAACCGAGAGATTAACCTCCCACTGTGGTCGCCAATTTTTTATGGGTGAAAACTATTCCATCCAGTTTTGGTAATTTGGGGTGTGTGGATGAGGAATGAATCTAAACCTTTAACAAATGCACTGCGCGGTGAGTGCTTGTAGATTCGAGAAATCAATCTATGCAAATCCGGCCTAAACCAAGAAATGGTCGTTCCAGACTTGGTTCGTACACAAAGTGAAGGAGATGGGGTTGATCTTAGGGAAGGAAGTGAAGAAGGTGTTGAGAATGTGAAGGTGTTGGCTATGTATGACTTGTATCAGAAAGCTGAACTGGCTTGCAGGATGTAAGCTATCAGTTCCGGTGTTTGAATATGATTGTATCAACACTTGCCTCTGTTGTCTTGTTCTTGTTTGAAAAAATAGGATGGAGAACCTACTTATACAAGTCTTTTAGCCTAACCCTCGTATCTCATGGGAAGTGGATAAAGTGGAGTGATGGAGTAGTGGAGTAATGTGTTAGTGTCACACGACCAGTCTTGACCACTTCTCCCATCATCACTAACCGTCCATGACTTCCTGACACGTTCTTGTGATGGCGCGTTGTGCAATGCACGTTGTAAATCACCAAACCAATACCCCAGTATGTATTCCCCAGTTTGGGACATGATTAATGTCTTGAGTGTGTGGATCGTGGGACGCACAGAAAGTAGCATGTAATGCTAAATTAAATAACTGTGTTATTCAGGAAGTCGATACTTGTGAAGTATCGTGTGTATTTTATGCAAGTACTGCATCGAGTATACTAAGCATGTATGAAGCATCGTTATTTGAGCGTCTCAAAATAGCCTCATGTCCGGCCTACTTCATGTGATGGTTTGGAGGTTTCGCAAGAAATTCCTCCCTTGGCCGACCACATGGTGTGGTAGAGTGACAAGTGGTGATCACCATGACGCTGCACTGACTAATTAACTCCTAACCAGGGTTGTATAACCAAGCCGGTGAAGTTGGGCGGATGAGATGATCTTTGAGACACTCATCTGCGACCGTTGGTGAAATTAGGGTTTTGGAGGAGGTGCGCAAGCACCACTCTTCAGCCTGATCGAATCCAAGCTTGGGGTACGATTTTTGGCTGGCCGATTATACATGCGTGTAGATGGCATGACAGTGTAGGCGTCCATACCCCATTTTCTCACGAAAGTGTGATCTGGGCCACTAAATTCGTCCGGCGAAGTTGAGTGGTCGAGATCAATTTGCGACAGAAAACTGGTGCCGCAAAAGCCGCACATCGTGCCAACTTCAGGCGCGCGTTCCAAGATGACCAATCTTGATCGGTCTTGGCCGATTGGTCTGGCGTGTAGGTGGTAAGATGGTGTTCATGCCTATACCTGACTGTCCCATGAAAACGTGATCTAAGCCACTCAAATTGTCTGGCGAAGTTGAGTGGTCGAGATTAGTTTGCAATTTGGGAAGTGTGACCACGCTAGTTTGGGCGTGCATTTTGGGATAACCAGGAATGGTATTCCTTGGACGATCAGGTGAGGGGATAGATGGGCCCACGGTGGTCATGCTGGTATGACCGGAACTGCTTAATCTAATCTCGGACCTTTCATTCGTGCCAGAGAAAATGGACGCTCGTGTTGTTCAAAACCCTAATTTTTAGTTTCACGGATGTGCGTCATGCTCTGTTCAGGCACACGAATTGGGTTGACCGAACATAGTTGGTCCTAATTGATCGGTCAGGTATGTAGGCGGGCCCACGGTGATTGTGTTGACATGCTCTGGGCCCTTTGAATCTCCATCTACACCCTCCATCTATACCTGTGAAGAAGGATGGTTGAGACTGTTTTGCGACACATGTAATGTGCCGCAAACCCTAATTTAGGGTTTTCCATCCATACTGCTCTGGCTTGGACGTTTTGGCAAGCTATGCCTTTTGGGAGGACCGACCATGTGGGGACCGCGTTGGTTCGGTAGTGAATATTCCAATACCTGCTTGGGGTCATGGATCGATCTGAGATATCCAATTCATGCTGGTGAAGTTGGATGGTCGTGATCGTTTCTTAGACTGACATGGTCAGTCCAGATATGCTCAATCGGGCTAGTATAGCACACCGAGAGTAATATGCTCAATCGGGCTAGTATAGCACACCGAGAGTTGCAGCCTGTATGAGTATTTCGTACATGTTTCATTATAATGCTTGGAGGTTCGTGTTCCTCTGCTGAGAACAACACTCAGTCGTCATGCCGCACAGATAATGAGTACAGGAAATACAAGGTTGGTTATGCAGCCTGTACGGGTATTTCGTACATGCTTCATTACTAGTGCTTGGAGGTTCGTGTTGCTCTGCTAAGAACAACACTCAGTCGTCATGCCACACTGATAATGAGTACAGGAAATACAAGGATGATTATGCATTAATTAATAATGTTGTATTTAATTCACAGACTGGGATTGTTGCCACATGCTCCATTCTAGGTGAATTAGTAAAGTGAAGAAGTATTCATCACTTACTAATGGCTTTATCTTTTACAAGATGTTAGCACATAATTTTTTGGCTTTTTACAATTTTAGCCCTTAAATGAAAATCCACCATCAACACATATCAACCTTATTCATCTTAACCATAACTAGTTCAAATGACTCTAATGAAACTAGTTCTAGAGTTGTTCAATTGTTTATATTCTCATAGAAGTATACAAGACAAAATTGAAGCAAAATCGATTTTGATTCACTCGAATCAATTCATGAACATTATAGTCACAGTTTGCAAAAGATTGCATCCCTTATTATATAAATGTATTAGTTCATGAACAAACCGATTTTAGAACATAACCTACTCAAGTATGCAAACGGGTACGCATACCTAAGTGGTCGAACTAAGTTTGGGTTCGCTAGTATGCGAACGGGTACGCATACCTTCCAAACTCGGTTGAAATTTCCGGACATGGACTTTACGCCAGTACGCATACGGGTATGCATATAATGGTTCCCGGACTTGGAATAAATTGCAACAGTTAGCATACAACTACGCATAATGTGTTATATCCAATCATGGTTAATAGTTCTAAACTCCCATTTTAATCATTGAAACATTCTTAGAAGACGACAATAGTTGTCTCACACAAACTATTAGCTTCAAAGCAATTTTTAAATGATCGAATGGTCAATACGAAACATTCTGAGTCTACATCAAATGATAGTTTCACACAAATAATGTAAGATGTCACCAGGTGATTTTCACATGATCATCTTTTAACTTTCGTCAAGAATATAAGATAAACTTGGTTTAAGCGAAATCTTACCAACACATATTTCTAGAAATATATAAGCGAGTTACACTCAGCTCGAAATATCAAATGTCTATAATTGAAGTCTATATAGCTATACGACTTTTGTCTCAAATAGAAGATAGAGTAGATAAACTTTTGAGTGATAGATAAGTTCAAGTCTCCACATACCTTTTGTTGATGAAGCTCTACAAGCTCCCCTTAGTAGTTCTTCGTCTTCAATTGATGAACGCCGTGAAGTTTAATGCTCAATAACACTTTTTATCCTAATCCGAGACTTAGATTTGAGTAGAATAGAAATCAAGACTTATAGTTTTGGAAACTAAACTTGAAAAACAAGCTTGAGATAACAACACTTGCGAGTTCGACCGAGCAGTGCTCTAACAATTTCCCCCTTTGTCAATTTTAGTGACAAAACTATCAATACATATGGATTAAAAATGCTTGATTTTCTTGGTTCTTCAACATTACTCGAAATCTTCGTCACTTCCAAGTACTCCAGTGATTATAAACGTGTTCAACTCAGCAGCATAGTTGTTGAAGATCTGTAGCTATAACAATGAGAAAACAGTAGCTCTCAATCATTGTTATACAATGTCATAGTATTATTACACAGCATCAAAGTCCAATTGTACTTTAACAACAATACTATGGTGATATGTATCACTCCCCCTTAGTTAATACTTCATCTCACAATGAAAACCACTCTGAAAAAGCGGGGGTCTAACAACCTCACCCAATATTTCTATTAGAAATCTGTATGGACTAACTCGAATATAATTTTAAGAGAATCAACTAGATAGTCAGACTTAATCTTAATAAAAAGTATATCAAGGAGTTAATATCTTTATCTCTTGATTTGATATATACTCAAACAAATAGAAATCTGTGAGTCTTTATCAAATACAAGAGATATAAACTTGGATAGTACCAAAGACCAATATCCAAGGATCAATCAATTTCCAATCAACAACCAAATGTTGGATTTCACAATTGATCGATACAACGCACAACATGTGATATTTTAATTATATAACAAAATATAATGCAGAATAGAAATAACACAGACACCAGAAGTTTTTTTAACGAGGAAACCGCAAATACAGAAAAACCTCGGGACCTAGTCCATATTGAACACCATATTGTATTAAGCCTCTACAGTCACTAGCCTATAAACTAACTTCGGTCTGGACTGTAACTGAACCCTAATCAATATCACATTGATTCAAGGTACAGTTGATCCTTACGTCTCTGATCCCAGCAGAATACTACGCACTTGATTCCCTTAGTTGATCTCACCCACAACCAATAGTTTCTACGACCCAAAGTCGAAGGCTTTAATAAACAAATCTGTGTCACACAGAAAAGTCTACGATAATAGATAAATCTGTCTCCCACATATAAACCTATGAGTTTTTTCCATATTTTGATAGAAATCAAGGTGAACAGGAACTAATTAATAACCCGGACTTACATTCCCGAAGAACTACCTAGAATTATCAATCACCTCACAATATTCTTAATCATATGGTAGCGAAACAAGATATTACGGAATCATAAACGCTGAGACGAAGATGTTTGTGATTTCTTTTTATCTTGCCATATTGGAGATATAATCTCAAGACAATTATTCAATTGAACTCGTACGATAGAAAATGGCAAGATAAAATCGCTCAATTACAAGAGAAGTAGTTTCGCCTGGATTCACAATCCCAATGAAGTCTTTAAGTCGTTAACCTTCAGGGTCTCGAGAAGAAACCTAAGGTTAAAGGAGAACAGTCTCTAGATAAACCAACTAGTATCACATAGGAGGTGTGGGGATTAGTTTTTCTAGTTGCTAGAGTTCCCCTTTTATAGTTTCAAATCAGGGTTTGAAATCTAAGTTACCTTGGTAACAAAGCATTCAATATTCACCGTTAGATAAAAAACCTGATTCAACCAAGCTAATACCTTTCAACCGTTAGATCGAAACTTAGCTTGTCACACACAAATGAAATGTATTTCATTTATGTTTGAGTAACCGTACCTAAACGTGTACACTTAGTTGGTTCACAAATAGTTAACCAATTGTTAGCCATATGAGCACTTTCATATTAACCGTATTCATCTTTCTCATAACTATTTCAAATGACTCAAAAGAACTAGTTGAAGAGTTGTTCAATTACTTAGGTCTTTATGCATAGACACAATTGAAACAAAATTGGTTTGATTCATTTGAATCAATTCATGAACAATATATCCACGGTTTGCAAAGATTGCATTCCTTATAATTTATTGTTTTAAGTTCATGAACTACCGATTTGAGAAATAACCAACTTGGGTATGCGTACGGGTATGTGTGCCTTAGCTACCGGATTTTGAGTTGGTTTTAGTTTCCAAACTCAGCATAATTTTTTGGGAAGAAAAGTTCCGCCAGTATGCGTATGGGTACGCGTACCTAAGGTGATTGGTTTATAAGTTTGTAAACTCCAAACTCGACAGAATTTTCCGGGAGGAAAGTTCCGCTAGTACGCGTACGGGTATGCGTATCTAACCTGTCTCCTTCACCAATACCGCATGCACACATATGCACGCACTTGGTTTCCGGTACATGGATTTATATACTAATGTGCAAACACACAATATATTCTTATATCCATAGGTGGTAATCTCAACTCTACATTTCAATCATTGAAACATTCTTCTATAATGTTTTAACAATCATTATTCACGACTATCGTCATCAAATTTATTTTCAAGATTGAAATGTCATCATGACTTTCATCACGGGTAAAGATGGAAATGGTTAAAGCGAAATCTTACCAGCACATATTTCGAGAAAAAGATAGCGAGTAAACTCGGCTTGAAATAGCAAATGTGTATGTATGAAAACTATCATACTTATACAACTTTTGTCTCAAGAGTAGGAGATAGAGTAGACTTTTGAGTGATAGATGAGTTCTAGTCTCCACATACCTTTTAGTCGGATGAAGTTCCACTGGTTCCTTGAGTAGTTCTTCGTCTTTGTAAGATAATCTCCTTGGAGTCTGGATCTCAACTATACTTAACTGTCCTAGACCGAGAGTAAGCTATAAGTAGACTAGAAATCAAGACATTAGGTTTGATCACTAACATTGACAAACATGCTTGAGATAGCAACGCATGCAAGTTCGACCGAGCAATGCTCTAACACACTCCCCCTTACATAATGATCCATAAACCATATGTATTTGTAGTGTGAACTACATATTAATTCTCCCCCTTTTTGTCAATATAAATTGGCAAAGGTACAAAAACTAGTTGGATCATAATGAAATTCACATAGAGATACTTCATGACTAAAAGAGAACATATCAACTTTGTTTCGATGATTTCACATAGTCGAAACTTAGTGTATTCATCAAGGAGTTTATAAAGATACAAGAAAACTCTTACAATATTCCACAATCGCACTCCCCACAAAGATTTGGCAATTAAGCACAAGTTCAATTAAGAACTCTCTCCCATAAAATATCATTCCCGAGAGAACAACAAGAGCGACCTTACTTTTACAAGAAAATAAGGATCTCTTTGTACATTAACAAATTACATGAAACATGAATTTGTATCCAGAAAATCAATTAAATTAACCACAAAAGAACTCATGATTAATTTAATCGAAAATGCTCACATAAGAGAACTTACGGAGCCGCACAGTACTTTCACATAGAAGTGGATCAGGGAAAGATCAATACTGCGGAATATTCAAAGATTCATTCTATTTTCATCAATATTTGCATAATGATATCATAGACTTAATTTTTGTTATCAAAAGTTCACTCTATCTTCCATAAATATTTGCATAAAGACATATAATATACTTAAATTTTGACATATATGGGACAATCATAGTTCACGGACGCAAACACTCATATCCCATAACAATTTTTGCAATATATAAAATCAATAAAGATTAATACTCCAAAATCAATCTTTGCTCTCAGAAGATAGAATCAATCTTTTTTGCACGGATTTACACCAAAAATGGCTAGCAAAGGCATATAAAAATATTTTCTTAACAAAGAAGGAAATACAAAGTCATTAACGACCATGCACCGAAGTTCAGAAAAAAGAATTGTGAGCATTAAAGAATTCCAGAGTAACGCGTACTACTGCCCATTCTTGAACTTTCTTCTTTGTGATTCACCAACAACATTCTTGTAAAACCTACAAATGAGCTTAGAAAATAGGTACTGAAGTAGTTGCAGGTGTGGGAGTTGAAGTTGAGATAGCTATATGAGATGATGATTTTATTTTCATATCTCTGGACTTGTTGAACACTGTCTTCCAGAGACAGTTTGTCACCATCACAAGTATCCATCATCCTTGTAGATTAAGCTTTTCCAAGGCGCTTAAGTGTAGCCTCGATAAGGTGCTTGATAACCCTACGGCTCTTCCCATTTGTACTCTCCAGCTTTATCGTCCTAAGAGAAACTCTGAGGAGAGGTCCAAAAATAGAAAGAAGCTTCAGATTGATTCTATCAACCAAGCTCCTAATGCATGGAAAGAACCCAATGGGTGTTGTTTTTTGATCCATAGAATGCTGCGTTCTCCAAATCTTAGACAGGAAAGACAACACTGACAAGAAGAAAAAACAGGAAATTGCGAACTTGGTGGCCTGTAGAAGGAAAATGGAATATGGACATTACATGGATGCCATACAAGTCTTGTATTCTAATGGAATCGCTCCCCGTAATGAGGCTACCTTATCCGAGTTGCAACAAAAACACCCCAGGCCCTGCCTCCATCCTTACCAGCTGGAACTATTAATGTTGATGTTGTCACTGTCAATTCTAAAGTTGCTTTAGGTGCAATCAGAAGTTTCCCCAAAGGGACTTCGTATGGCAGGGATGGTTTACGCGCTAGGCATCTTTTGTATGCCATGAGTGGCTCTACAGTTGTCGTGGCTGAAGAGTTTCTTTCCTCCATTTCTAGGGTCGTTAATTTGTGGCTCACAGGTATATGCCCAGTTGTTTTGGGTAAATAGGTGGCTATCTCTCCGTTAACTCCTCTTTTGAATACTGGTGGGGGCTTTAGACCAATAGCAGTTGGTACTATATGGAGGAGGTAGTGTCGAAGCTCGCTACTACTTCTGTTGGCAAAGAAATGACATCTTATTTGGGTGATTTTCAATTTAGGGTTGGCATTGCTGGCGGTAGTGAAGGTATTTTGCATGCTGTCAACAGCTTGCTTGAGCTGAAAGGTACCTTTTCTAATATGACAAATTCTTTTGACATACTTTGCCAATGCTTTCAACATGGTGGATAGGTCTGTTCTCATCCAAAAAAGTTAGAATACAGTGTCTGACCATATCTAGATGGGTTGAGTTTTGCTACGCAAAACCTACAAGACTTTACTATGACAGCTTCATTATATCTTATGCGCTAGGCGTTCAACAAGGCGACCCAGTCGGTCCCCTCCTTTTTTCCCTCACACTCCGCCCCTTGGTGAAAAAGATAGATTCGTAATGCATGTTAGATTTAAACGCATGGTTCCTAGATGATGGAACTATTATTGGGGACAGATTGGAGGTGGCCAAGGATTTAAAACTTATACAGTCTAAGGGTGTGCTACGGGGTTTTCATCTCAATATCAAAAAGATAGAAGTATTTTGGAGAACTACTGATGTTAGAAGCTTTAATGAAGGTATGCTTTCTACAGACATTGGCAGACCTGTTGGTAGTGTGAAGCTTCTTGGAAGTCCTATTAGTCTTGATCTACAGTTTTGTAGTGATATGGTTGTTACTAAAGTTAACAAAATCATCCAGCTTATGACTTCCATTGAAAAACTCAAGAACCCACAGTGCGAATTGCTCCTATCACGTAATTATGTGGTGTTTCTAAGTTATACTTCACAATGCGCACCACCAGGCCTTTGGCACTTCAACAAGGTATTTATATGTTTGATAATCAGCTTGGTTTATTTTTGAGGCACCTTGTGACTGGAGATGGAGCCGGTTTTGGACCTTTGCAGCAACGTATCTCCACTTTACCCATTAAGGATGGGGGTATGGGGATTTACATGATGTCACACACAAGCAATTATTGCTATCTCGCTTCTCAGAATCAGACCATGTTCGTGCATAGCATAATAATTAACACCATGTACTCTGCATGTTGTGAGAATGGTAACACATACCGGAAAGCTTCACAAACCTTTATTCGGGTTTGTAATTTACCTTCTTCATTTAACTATAAACAACCCCCCCCTCCCCCCCACCACCCCCTCCCCCACCCCCACCCCCCCCCCCACCCCCACCCCCACCCCCCCCCCCCCCCCACCCCCACCCCCATCCATGCATACCCTGGCATTTACATACATTGATGTTGTGAAGAGGAAAATCCCGAATCAATTTATCATGTCTGGGAGAGACTCAGTTTTTTGGCAATCTAATAGAATCAAACATGCGCAAGGGTACCTCTTGGATGTACCGATTAGTGGACTTCATCAGTGTATTAGGCCTCGGCTGTTTAGAGTGGTGTTGTGCCATCGACTCGGTATCCCTCTCTTTCTCAGAGATGGTTTGTGTTCTTATTGTAAGCGATATATGAAAATTTTTGGTAATTACGCGATTCATTATGCTAGTGAGGTTGGGCTCAAGTATCATCATGATCTTGTTAGAGATTTTGTTGCTGATATGTGTTATAAATCTGGTGTGCGTGTTAGAAAAGAAGTGTCCTTCGGCCTTCTTTCGAATGGAAAATCCTTAAAACCCGCGGACATCATTGTTTATGGTTGGGATAATGGACATGATGTGTACTATGATATTACTCGTGTTTTATCTTTCACTACCGCTTTCGGGAATGTTTTCATACCAAGTGAAGCCATTTCCAGTGAAATTTCGCGTAAACGTATAAAATATTTAGATGAATGTGCATCTCATGGATATGGTTTGGGGGTTTTGTCTTTCACCACCTTAGGTGAAATTGGTGAGGATTTTGTAGTGTTTTTAAAGATACTTAACAATTGCCTAGCTAACCTTGATGCTTGAAGTGGTCATGGTAGTTTTATTTTTCATAGATTACCAATAGCTCCATTGTAATACTTTCTTCATTTTTTTCAATTTTATTGATCCCATGTGGCTCCTTCCATAATAATAATTATTAGAGTATTGCTCGGTTGAACTCGCATGTGTTGCTATCTCAAGCATGTTTGTCAATATTAGTGATCATAACTATACGTCTTGATTTCTAGTTTACTTATGACTAAGTCTCGGTCTAGTATAGTTAAGTATAGTTGAGCTCCAAACTCCATGGAGATTATCTTACGAAGACGAAGAACTACTCAAGGAACCAGTGGAACTTCATCCGACCAAAAGGTATGTGGAGACTTGAACTTATTTATCACTCAAAAGTCTATCTATCTCCTACTCTTGAGACAACAGTCGTATAAGTATGATAGTTTTCATGCATACACATTTGCTATTTTGAGCCGAGTTTACTCGCCTATCGTTTTCTCGAAAACCACTTTTTATCTTTAACCGTGACGAAAGTCATGATGACGTTTCAATCTTGAAAATAGCTTTGATGACGATAGTCGTGAATAATGATTATTATAATATTATAGAAGAATGTTTCAATGATTGAAATGTAGAGTTGAGATTACCACATATAGATATAAGCATATATAGTGTGTTCGCACATTAGTGTATAAATCCATATACCGGAAACCAAGTGCATGCATATGAGTGCATGCGGTATTGGTGAAGGAGACAGGTTGGGTACGCGTACTTGCGGAAGTTTTCGAACCGAAAATTTCTGCTGAGTTTATAAGTTTGCAAACTGTCAAAGTGACCTTAGGTATGCGTACCCGTACGTGTACCCACGAAGTTTTCGAACCGCAAATATCCGCTGAGTTTGTAAACTCAAATCCGGAATCTAAGGTACGCATAACCAAGCTGGTTATATTTCTCAAATCGGTATCTCATGAACTTAAACAATAAATTAATAAGGAACACAATCTTTACAAACCGTGGTTATATTGCTCATGAATTGATTCGAGTGAATCAAACCGATTTTGTGTCAATTGTGTCTATGTATAAAGATCTAAGCAATTAAACAACTCTTCAACTAGTTATTTTGAGTCATTTGAACTAGTTATGAAGAAGATGAATATGGTTTATATGAAAGTGCTAATATGGCTAACCATCGGTTGACTATCTGTGAACCAACCAAATGTACACGTTTAGGTACGGTTACTCAAACCTAAATGAGATACATTTCATTTGTATGTGACAAGATAAGTTTCGATCTAACGGTTGAAAGATATTAGCTTGGATAAATTAGGTTTTTCATCTAACGGTGAATATTGAATGCTTTGTTACCAAGGTAACTTAGATTCCAAACCTTTATTTGAAAACTATATAAAAGAAATATCTAGCAACTGGAAAAACTAATCCTCATACCTCTTGTGTGATACTAGTTGGTTTTGCTAGAGTCGATTCTCCTTTAACCGTAGGTTTCTTCTTGAGACCCTATCGGTTAACGACTTAAAGACTTCATTGGGATTGTGAATCTAGACGAAACTACGTATCTTGTAGTTGAGCGATCTGATCTTGCCATTTTCTATCGTACGAGTTCAATTGAATAATTGGCTTGAGATTATATCTCCGATAGGGAAAGATAAAAAGAAATCACAAACATCTTCGTCTCATCGTTTGTGATTCCACAATATCTAGTTTCTCTACCATATAATTTAGATTATTGTGAGGTGATCAATATTTCTAGGTTGTTCTTCGGAAATATAAGTCCGGGTTATTGATTAGTTCCTGTTCACCTTGATTTTATCAAAAGACGGAGCAAAACTCATAGGTTTATCTGTGGGATACAGATTTATCTATTATCGTATACTTTTATGTGTGATACTGTAACGATCCTCGAGCTCGTCAACGCTATTATACTAGTCAAGAGACGTCTTAGCCGCTAATGACTCGATTAGTTTTACATGAACGTTAATTAATAGGAATTAATCTAACAACGATCTAGATACGAAATTAGTATCACTGAATAGGTCTCGAAAAGTTATGCATTATGGACTACTCGCACGCGTCATTCGGACACTGGGTGAGAAGAATTATCAAATTGTTTCCGGTGGGTAAAATAGTAATTTTGGATATTACCCTTGTGTCTGCACGCGTCGAAGCGAGAGGGTGTCTCAGCAAATCGGGTAGGCCTTATACCTAATCTTGCCGAGAAGATAAACTCGGTTTATTTTCTATTTCAATTTCATTTCTTATTCTTTCTTCCTCTCTTTCTCTGTTCTTCTCGGTCGTGTTTTCTAAGAGAGGTTTGTGAGTTGTTGGTGAGATTTGAGTGAAAAGAATCAACTGATAAAGATGTATAGATTATGAAAGAGTCGAGGTTGTTGTTGATGAAGAAGAAAATATGTTTCAGAGAACCAAGTTGGGGTTTTCTATGATTATAAATTGGGGTTTCTAATTAGTGATGATTAAGGTGAAACTGAGGATGGGTTCGTTTTAATTGGTGTTTGATGAAAATTGTGGGGTTGTCCAGAAGTTGATTCTAGGATCGATTCAAGAGCTAGGGTTCATAATAAAATTTCATAGGAGGGTCAGAAGATGAAGTTAATGGCTTAGAGGATTGAATGAATGTTGGGTTTGTCCTGAATCGGAGAATAAATGGATATATTATGTTTAATCGTAGTTTCTGTAGGAAATTGAGTATGAAGTTAGGGTTTTTCAGAAGATTGTGTAGAAGTTCGATTAGAAGATGAATTTGATGTTTTAAGAAGGGGATTAGAGATGGATTTGGTTGAATTGAGGAGTTAGAATTATGTATTGAATTCGAATCAGAAAACAGGGAATTAAGAATTACTTTTAGGATTTTTGTGAGCATAAGTATTTGAGATGGAGATTGTGTGATGAAGACTAGGGGTCGATTCTATCAATTATAAGGTGATGGAGTTATTGTTGGTGTTGATTCAAGACTCGGGAGAAAATGGTGAAGAAGAGTTTGCATTCAATTTCTTCAACAAGACTAATTTTAGGTAACCGTCTTTCTCAGTAAACCTAATAAAGTTATTTATTTCTATCATTGAGATTATGAGTAGATACTGATTAAGATTGGGATGGTCAGGGTTGGTTTGTGATGGAACTGTGATTGTTTTGAAGCTAATGTATGAGATGAGTTATGGTTGTCGTGTTTTTTTTGAAGTTACAGTTATGAGGAATTGTGTTGTCTGTATGTTGGAATTAAATTACTAGTGAACTGAATTATGAACTATGAGATGTTCATGAAGTTACTATCTCAGTTAAGGTATATGGATATTTGATGTTGTTGAGTTGTTATTTTAGTTGCAGTTAAAACAGAATGGATGGTAATTAGATTGAGTTATTGAAGATGTTGTTTGAATTGAACTAATGGTGTTTGTAGGGAGTTGCAGGGGAACTTTGTTTAGATTTTTTGTTATATGTTTGGATGCTGGTATTAGTTGTAATTCTAGTGGAGTTGTAGATTCATCTGTGCTTGAATGGAGGTTTGGTGGTGTATCTGAATGGTTGTGTATGTGTTAGAAGTGGATATACTATACCTTGATCAATACAAGGAGTTGGAGATAAAGATGTTGGTTATGCAGGATGTATGGTTAGGTTGTTATGGTGGATTAAGTGAACTATTCAAATGAATCCTAGAGATGTTAATGATGTGGTTCTGAGTTGAACTGATTATTGGTAATATGGGGATTAGATTATTGTGGTTGAGGAAAAGAGTTGATCTGAGTTTGGTCTGGTGGAGATGTGATATAATTTGTAGGTGTGTATGGTTGGATGTTTGAAGTGTTGAGACTTAAGCTAATTATGTTGGAGTTTTGTGTTGATTTTAAGATAATAAAATTGCAGTTGCAGACCAATGGTAGATAAAGATAGTAGTGGTGTGTGAGGCTTGGAAACTGCATTTGCAGGTAGACTTTGTTTACTTGTAAATCAATTTTGAGTTATAATTTAAATGATATGAATTGATGCTTTGAGTAGAATGAAGTTGTATTTGAGTTAGAATTGGAAAGTTAGAGTTGTAAAGTTAGAGAGTTAGAGTTACAGATGTGTGAGAAAGACCCTTGGCTTGTCTGACTGAGATTATTCAGTATGATTCAATTTTGTTTAGCTGACTCAGTTATCTGACTGAGTCGAACCGTGTTGACTCACCGAGAATCCCTGTCCTGACCTGAGTTTACTCACTTGACCAGACTTTAATAGTTGACCATTGACCCTGGACTTTGAATTTTGACTGGACGTTGACTGTTAGTTGAACCATTTGACTGTTAGTGAACATGTTAGGCCAGGCCTTGTGTAGTGGACTTGTTTAGTGGGCTTGGCCTTAAGTTTAGTTTTCATACTTTGATGTATTGGACCCTTATGGTCTGATTTAGCCATTGACTTCTTCTACAAAGTTGTAGTTGTTTGCTAAACTTATTTAGTGGACTAGAGAAACAACCTAACTGAATTATTAAACCTTGGATGGGATAAAGATAGAAAATAAAAAGGTATAGAAACGTAAATGGGCTTAGGACTATTAGTTAGATTTGTATAATTCTTGTGTGAGACATTTTGGCTAAAATCTTAGAGTTCTTGTGTGATTAACAGTTCGTTATTAACAACGTTCGATTCAACGGACGAACCAGTGGATCGTGGATCTCGAGGTAGGCGTGGATTGTCAACAAAAGAGGTGTGGGAATGCATTTGACTCTTTTGTAATCATTATTGTCGCTTTTATAAAAGTTTATGCTTAATAAACTCATGCATTGTCTGTTCGTGCATTTCATGCTTTGTTTAAAATGCATTATGATAATCATGTTAATTCTGTGAATCTTTCCACGATTCGGAAAGGACTTGTAATGTGTTGTTGTCAATATGAATTGTTATGGGAAATGAGAATTTCCACTTGTGGTATATAGGATACGCTATTTCACATTTATACCTACTTTAATTCAGCTTTTATTGTTTAGAGTACTGGTTACCATGGTCTTGGTGGCATCCATAGCTATTAGGTGTGAATTGCCGGGTAGGGATTTACAACCATATTATACATTGTTTGAAGAAGGAGTTTGTCCATATACATGTATGATTATTTCAGTGACTTAGTCACTGTTTAATGTTTCGGAAAAATATGTATTGTTTTCCAAATCTTGCCTATGATTAACTTAGAAGTTTAAATGTTAATTATTCCCACTTCAGTTTCTGTGACCGATCAGGTTGCGCAGCTAAAGCTCCGAGAAGTTGACTTCGCTAGTTGATTAACTTCTGTTATATTTATTATGTTGTATATTTTATTTAAAAACCAAATGAATATTATATATGTATCATTTGAGAGAAGATCTTGTATATATATTTCTGAGCGAGGTTAGTTTTTGGGTTAAGTTTTATAGCAGATTTCTTATTTGATTAATTCAGTAAATGTTTAGTTTTAGTGCCTCTATATTTAGTTAATCTCTTGGATTAGTCAGCTGTTATCTTAGGGGGCGCTACAAAGTTGGTATCAGAGCTCACTATTAGATCCTATATGGGAAAAGTTAGAAATAGCCAGTGCCAGTTAGAGAACTAGATTAGTTTAGAACTGGGTTGGGTTGTGAGATAAATCTTAATTACTAAAAGCTAACAATAATTAAAATAATTATTTGATTGATTGATTGGCTTGTTTGGTTGTTTGTATTTTCAATGAAGTAAAAATTGTAGGGTACACCAATAACTTTAGCTGTTAAGGAATTGAGAATAATTAATCCAAAAAGTATGAACATGTAAATAATTAATGCTATAATAATAGTGAGATTAGTATCATTGATAGAGCTTGTAAATCACATAGAAAATTACTGAACACATTGACTTATGTTATATAAAGAGTAAACAAATTATAATTACACAAATGTTAATAATATTTTTGGAACTTAATAATATTTGCAAGGGTTGTTAGAATAATATTTCAACCATCAATGTTAACAATAATATATTATTATAACAGTAACTATAAATGATAATAAAAGTAAATAAAATTTTAATAAAATTTTGTTAGCATTTATCAATTAATGTCATGTTGCACTTAACTTAACTAAAATTCATTAAAGATATATATAACGATAAAAATAATAATTATGATTAATTAATTGGTTATGGAAAATTTAATAACACTTGTTTACGGTTAAGTCTTGTAAATTAAACTAATTACAAATTAGAGATATAAGTTTTACTTCTAAACTAGATAACTAATGTAATGCTTATTAGGCGTTAGACTTAAGAAAATGAGGATATAATAATTGTATAAAATGAAAAGACTCAATTTGTTAGAAATTTTGTACGGAAATTATCTTTAGTTTAACAAATGATTCAATAAAACTTTAAAATGAAACAAACATACATGAAGTGGTAATATTAGTATCCTGATGCTTAGTGTGATATTAGAATTAAAAGAAAATAAATTTGTATATTTATAAGATCCTTCTTCGTAAATAAATTTAATCATCTTTTAAAATGAAAAAAAAATTAGTATGGCAAACTTAAATTGTTAGAGTTTAAATTAGTACTATATTGAGTATCATTTAAATTAAAATTCCATTTACAAATATATATTTATAAAATAATGATTATGATTAAATAGCAATGGAAAATCATTAGTGCTTATCTAAAATTAAGTTTGCGAAGTTAACCAATAACAAATTAGAATTATGTGTTTTGCGTTTAAACAAGATAGATAAACTAGATCACCGTTGCCACGGTGGGGAGGGTCGACCGAAGAAAAGAGAAACACTGCTGCAATCGGACGGCACTAGGATACCCGATGTCATAATGGCATAGAATTTTTATGACGCTGGCGGAATGCTTTATTTATGCACTAACACTCAGGGCTATCACCAGTTGTGCCTTTACTTAAGGTTGCCAACTTCAGTTACCCCATATCTGGATAGCTGGGTGTTAATTAACTGTAAATTAGCTGTCTAAACCTAACCTATTTAGAAAAGGTGTTTGTTGATTGTTTCAAAAGTTTGACCCAAACACGTGTATCTAATGTAATTGCTCTTATCTTTACGGTGGAAACTAAACATGTCTCTCACTCTTATCTCTTGTTCCCCTCTCCATCTCTTCTAAATTCTTTCTTTGTTAACTGCAACTACAGAACAGCGTGAGCATGTTAGGTTTTATTTTTCTCAAAAAACCAAAACAAATGTGTATCATTAAATGTATGAGTATCAATATATATGGGTTTTGATAGTTTATTAGAAAAATTGATTTCTCAAAGATTTTCGTATTGTATGTAAATTTTGTTTCCCAAAGTTTTGAGTTGATTCCTTTTTAATTTTTTGTTTCTTTTGATTTGAATTTTGGGTGATTAAGCTCATTAAAATTTTAATGATGAATTGAATCACGCAGATTCAAAAAATGAAAAATTGATTCCCAGATGGTGGTGGTGGTAGTGACGGAGATGGAGGCGTTGGTATTGTGCTGGAGGTGCTGCTGGTGGTGGTAGTGATGGCGGATGTGCTGCTAGTAGTAGTAGTGGTAGCGGAGGTGATGATGGTGGTGGTAGTGTAGGCAATAGAGGTGATATTGGTGGCAGCGGTAGAGGTGATGTTGGTGGCGGAGGTGGTAACTGTGGTGGTCTGGTGGTGCCGTTGGTCATGGCAGTGATGGTGGGGATCTGTCAGTGGAAGTGGATTTGGAGGAGGGTTGCGGTGGCGACTTCAATTACATGAAGAAAAAAAACGAAGAAGAAGAATAAAGAGAAAGGATTAGTGGAGGCGGTGGAGGTGTTGGTTACGCTGGTGGTGATGGGAAGGGATGATTATTGTTTGATTAGAAGGTGGTGGTGGTTCTGGTCATGACGATGGGGTTTAACTGAAAATAAGAAATGTTTTGAGTTCAGCTGAATTTATGCATGAATTGGTGACGTATGTGCTAGGTGACAGTGGTGTTTCTTGTGGTGGTGGTGACGGCGGTAATGGTTGTGGTTGGTGAAGAAATGAGATGTTGTCGCTGGAGTTGGTGGGTGATGATGTGGTGGAGAATTAAAGAATGAGTGCTTTAAATTTAGGGTGGTGATGGTAGTGGTGGCGGCGACGGAGGTGGTGGTAGGTGAAGAGAGAAGTTGTTGTGGCGGTAGCGTCGGAGCTGTTAATAATTGTGGAATCTCTGGCGGTGCTGTCGGTTTCGTTGATGGTAAATGGTGGCGGAATCAAAATTTTGATCGGGGATGTCTTCTCTGAGAAACAAAAGAGATGAAGAAGGAGGGCTATTTTCGTCAAGTAACCAAAAAAAAGATACGGAATTCTAATCTTTAAAAAAAATTGGAAATTGACAAAAAAAAGTGGCCATAAAAGGGTCTCCCTCCCTACGGGCCCTTCGGGCCTCCGGTCGGTCGGCCCAATAAGACTTATTAAGTATGAATAAAAGAACGTGAGGTCATATAAGACACATAATAAAGATTAAACATGTGAACGATCTTATACCTAAATTATTTATAATTTAATAAATGATTCACAAAATCACTAAAATACACATGAAGTGATATTTATAATACTTGAATGTTTAGTACAAATTTGACTTAAAGGAAAATAAATTTGTATATGAATAAGATACTTATAATTAATACCAAAATCTAAAAGACTATTAAGACATATTAAATTTTTATGCAGACTCAAAGTTTAAATCATATTAAATTACCAACGCCAATATTTAACAAGACGTAGTATACGCATTCAATCTGAATAAATAAAATCTGTTATATCAATCTTTTCGTGAAAGTAAAATTATATTTACAAGATTAGGGCTTAATAAAATTAAACTAAGTATCATTACTAAATAATTACTTCGACTGTATTTTAGCTGCGCTAATAATCAAAATAATTTTGCCTGGATGTGACAATTGTTTCACCTTTTGCTGGAGGTGGAAGTCGTCCGGTGGAGTCGGGTCATGATATCAAGGATGCTGTTGCTCGCAAAAAAAACTAAATATTTGGATAAGTGCACATCGCAGGGATACGGGTTTGGTGCTTTAGCCTTTACAACTCTTGGTGAGTTTGGAGACGATACTATAACTTTTATTAAACGACTACGCAATTACATGGCCAGCTACGATGCTAATGTTCGAGTAGGTGATTTCTTATTTCATAGGTTAAGTGTGGTATTACAAAAAGGGGTTGGAGCCCAGCTTGTTGCTCGGCTTCCGACAAGTTTCTTGTCCGACAAGGATCCTCTTGACTAATTGTATTATTTCGTAATCAAATAAGGAAAATTGATATAAGAATAATGAAAATGATAATATAATTAAGACAATAATTTTTGATAAGATAAGTAATTAATAACATTATATTTTACTCATTGCTATAAAATTTAGAGTTATTGTAAATGTCATTTGAATAATAATTATTAGATAGTAATAGCAAAATGTAATTTTTATTAATAAGTACAACTTAAGGATTATTTAACAATAATATAAATTTAAGGAAATAAAGTTTGACCAAATCAAGTCTAGTATTAATAATAAAATTTAAACTTGACATTATGATTAATTACGATTAAATTTTATTGGTCTGAGAAATAAGAAATAAATAAATGTAATAATAATAAAAAAATATTAATACCAAACAACTATGATAAACTGTTAGCGGTTATTAGATTATATCAAGTCACATAATGAAATAAACAATTAGGTATAACTTTATATTTGGATAATGGTTATAACATTATTAAGTCATTCTTAATTAGTGCATGAATTTAAAATCTATTTAGTTATAATAATATAGTTTCATTTGAAATCAAAATTCGATTCCATTAAAATAAATAAATAATAATAACAATGATAAATAAAAGTAATAAAATAAGTTTTGATGATTAAAATTGTTTAAAATGATGTAAAGTAAATTTATCAGATTTCACCAGTTAAGATAAAAGTTTAGAGATTAATTAATCTTAATAAATTAATAATTAGTTAATCCAGCACTGGGGAATAGTGAAGGTTGTGTTATCTTTGTTCGTAGGAAGGCATTGTTGGGATTGTCCAACCTTGACATGGCAACTACATTCAGAGATGACCGATCATAGAAGGATGAATTAGTTCTTTTTAGAGAACCTATAGTTTCAACCTCAGAAAAATTTGTAGGTTTCTTCCTTGAAGTTAGAGACAAATATGTTACGAGATAGAAATTTGCAGATGAAACTTTCCCTATTTGATAGAAATTAAATCAGCATAGTTGAACTTTGAGACACAAATTTTAGTAGTAGGAAATCACATAGGGTTGTTTGCGCTTAGACAAGACATGGGATTATTCTATAAAGTGGGGAGTTTATGAAGACCAGAAGGATGGATCGATTTTCGAGGAAGAAAATGATATAAGGTGGGGAGAATGTAACGATCCTCGAGCTCGTCAACGCTATTATACTAGTCAAGAGACGTCTTAGCCGCTAATGACTCGATTAGTTTAACACGAACGTTAATTAATATGAATTAAACTAACAACGATCTAGATACGAAATTAGTATCACTGAATAGGTCTCGAAAATTTATGCATTATGGACTAATCGCACGCGTCATTCTGACACTGGGTGAGAAGAATTATCAAATTGTTTCCGGTGGGTAAAATAGTAATTTTGGATATTACCCTTGTGTCTACACGTGTCGAAGCGAGAGGGTGTCTCAGCAAATCGGTTCGGCCTTATCCCTAATCTTGCCGAGAAGATAAACTCGGTTTATTTTCTATTTCTCTTTCATTTCTTCTTCTTTCTTCCTCTCTTTCTCTGTTCTTCTCGGTCGTGTTTTCTGAGAGATATTTGTGAGTTGTTGGTGAGATTTGATTGATAAGAATCAACTGATGAAGATGTATAGATTATGAAAGAGTCGAGGTTGTTGTTGATGAAGAAGAAAATATGTTTCAGAGAACCAAGTTGGGGTTTTCTATGATTATGAATTGGGGTTTCAAATTAGTGATAATTAAGATGAAACTGAGGATGGATTCGTTTTAATTGGTTTTTGATGAAAGTTGTGGGGTTTGTTCAGAAGTTGATTCTAGGATCGATTCAAGAGCTAGGGTTCATAAAAAAAATTCAAAGGAGGGTCTGAAGATGAAGTTAATGGCTTAGAGGATTGAATGAATGTCGGGTTTATTCTGAATCGGAGAATAAATGGATGTATTATGTTTAATCGTAGTTTCTGTAGGAAATTGTGTATGAAGTTAGGGTTTTTCAGAAGATTGTGTAGAAGTCCGATTAGAAGATGAATTTGATGTTTTAAGAAGGGGATTAAATATGGGTTTGGTTGAATTGAGGAGTTAGAATTATGTATTGAATTAGAATCAGAAAATAAGGGATTAAGAATTACTTTTAGGATTTTTGTGAGCATAAGTATTTGAGATGGAGATTGTGTGATGAATACTAGGGGTCGATTCTGTCAATTAGAAGGTGATGGAGTTATTGTTGGTGTTGATTCAAGACTCGGGAGAGTTTGCATTCAATTTCTTCAACAAGACTAATTTGAGGTAACCGTCTTTCTCAGTAAACCTAATAAAGATATTTGTTTCTATCATTGAGATTATGAGTATCTACTGATTAAGATTGAGATGGTCAGGGTTGGTTTGTGATGGAACTGTGATATTTTTGAAGCTAATGTATGATATGAGTTATGGTTATGGTGTTTCTTTTGAAGTTACGGTTATGAGGAATTGTGTTGTCTGTATGTTGGAATTAAATTACTAGTGAACTGAATTATGAACTATGAGATGTTCATGAAGTTACTATCTCAGTTAGGGTATATGGATATTTGATGTTGTTGAGTTGTTATTTCAGTTGCAGTTAAAACAGAATGGATGGTAATTAGATTGAGTTATTGAAGATGTTGTTTGAATTGAACTGATGGTGTTAGTAGGGAGTTGCAGGGGAACTTTGTTTAGATATTTTGTAATGTGTTTGGATGCTGGTATTAGTTGTAATTCTAGTGGAGTTATAGATTCATCTGTGCTGGAATGGAGGTCTGGTGGTGTATCTGAATGGTTGTGTGTGTGTTAGAAGTGGAGATACTATACCTTGATCAATACAAGGAGTTGGAGATAAAGATGTTGGTTATGCAGGATGTATGGTTAGGTTGTTATGGTGGATTGAGTGAACTATTCAAATGAATCCTAGAGATGTTAATGATGTGGTTCTGAGTTGAACTGATTATTGGTAATATGGGGATTGGATTATTGTGGCTGAGGAAAAGATTTGATCTGAGTTTGGTCTGGTGGAGATGTGATATAATTTGCAGGTGTGTATGGTTGGATGTTTGAAGTGTTGAGACTTAAGCTAATTCTGTTGGAGTTTTGTGTTGATTGTAAGATAATAAAATTGCAGTTGCAGACCAATGGTAGCTAAAGATAGTAGTGGTGTGTGAGGCTTGGAAACTGCATTTGCAGGTAGACTTTGTTTACTTGTAAATCAATTTTGAGTTATAATTTAAATGATATGAATTGATGCTTTGAGTAGAATGAAGTTGTATTTGAGTTAGAATTGGAAAGTTAGAGTTGTAAAGTTAGAGAGTTAGAGTTACAGATGTGTGAGAAATACCCTTGGCTTGTCTGACTGAGATTATTCAGTATGATTCAATTTTGTTTAGCTGACTCAGTTATATGACTGAGTCGAACCGTGTTGACTCACCGAGAATCCCTGTCCTGACCTGAGTTTACTCACTTGACCAGACTTTAATAGTTGACCATTGTCCATGGACTTTGACTTTTGATTGGACGTTGACTGTTAGTTGAACCATTTGAACGTTAGTGAACCTGTTAGGCCAGGCCTTGTGTAGTGGACTTGTTTAGTGGGCTTGGGCTTAGGTTTAGTTTTCATACTTTGATGTATTGGACCCTTATGGTCTGATTTAGCCATTGACTTCTTCTACAAAGTTGTAGTTGTTTTCTAAACTTATTTAGTGGACTAGAGAAACAACCTAACTGAATTATTAAACCTTATATGGGATAAAGATAGAAAATAAAAAGGTATAGAAACGTAAATGGGCTTAGGACTATTAGTTAGATTTGTATAATTCTTGTGTGAGCCATTTTGGCTAAAATCTTAGAGTTCTTGTGTGATTAACAATTCGTTATTAACAACGTTCGATTCAACGGACGAACCAGTGGATCTCGAGGTAGGCGTGGGTTGTCATCAAAAGAGGTGTGGGAATGCATTTGACTCTTTTGTAATCATTATTGTCGCTTTTATAAAAGTTTATGTTTAATAAACTCATGCATTGTCTGTTCGTGCATTCCATGTTTTGTTTATATAATCATGTTAATTCTGTGAATCTTTCCACGATTCGGAAAGGGCTTGTAATGTGTTTTTGTCAATATGAATTGTTATGGGAAATGAGAATTTCCACTCATGGTATATAGGATACGCTCCTTCACATTTATACCTACTTTAATTTAGCTTTTATTGTTTAGAGTACTGGTCACCATGGTCTTGGTGGCGTCCATAGCTATTATATGTGAATTTCCGGGTAGGGATTTACAACCATATTAACATTTTTTGAAGAAGGAGTTTGTCCATATACATGTATGATTATTTCAGTGACTTAGTCACTATTTAATGTTTCGGAAAAATATGTATTGTTTTCCAAATCTTGCCTATGATTACTTAGAAGTTTAAATGTTAATTATTCCCACTTCAGTTTCTGTGACAGATCAGGGTTGCGCAGCTAAAGCTCCGAGAAGTTGACTTCGCTAGTTGATTAACTTCTGTTATATTTATTATGTTGTATATTTTATTTAAAAACCAAATGAATATTATATATGTATCATTTGATAGAAGATCTTGTATATATATTTATGAGCGGGGTTAGTTTTTGGGTTAAGTTTTATAGCAGATTTCTTATTTGATTAATTCAGTAAATGTTTAGTTTTAGTGCCTCTATATTTAGTTAATCTCTTGGATTAGTCAGCTGTTAGCTTAGAGGGCGCTACAGATACATATTTGTTTATTAAAGTTTTCGACTTTGGGTCGTAGCAACTCTTGGTTGTGGGTGAGATCAACTAAGGGAATCAAGTGCGTAGTATCATGCTGGGATCAGAGACATAAGGAGAGGAATTGTTCCTTGAATCAGTGTGATATTGATTAGGGTTCAACTACAGTCCAGACCGAAGTTAGTTTGTATTAGGCTAGTGTCTGTAGCGGCTTAATACAGTGTGGTGTTCAATATGGACTAGGTCCCGGGGTTTTTCTGCATTTGCGGTTTCCTTGTTAACAAAATTTATGGTGTCTGTGTTATTTCTATTCCGCATTATATTTTTTTATATAATTGAAATATCACAGGTTGTGCGTTGTATCGATCAATTGTGAAATCCAACCTTTGGTTGTTGATTGGAAATTGATTGATCCTTGGATATTGGTCTTTGGTACCATCCAAGTTTATATCTCTTGTATTTGATAAAGACTCGCATATTTATATTTGCTTGAATATAGATCAAATCGAGAGATAGAGATATTAACTCCTTGATATACTCTTTATTAAGATTGAGTCTGACTGTCTAGTTGATTCACTTAAAAGTATATTAGAGTTAGTCCATACAGATTTCTAATCGAAATATTGGGTGAGGTTGTTAGACCCACGCTTTTTCAATTGGTATCAGAGCAGGCAAACACCTTAAACCTAATAAGTTTGTGTTTGACTGATCCCTATGGGAAACTTTCTCTTGGCATATGTAACACACGCCAGAATTCCGTAAATATTATTTATTAGACCTCTGGTCTCTTGTGATAATCCCGCTTCATCTAAGTCCTCGGAAAGCTTAGATAATGAGGAACAATCTACAGGGAAAATTAAAAGTTCTTCTAAGAATGGTATCTTGAAGAAACGTAGTCGAAGCTCAAGAATAAGGAATCTCACTAGATTAACCTTTAATCTTTATGAGGAATACTATCGTAATGGATCAATTGACAAAGATCAACTTAGAGCATTCGAAAGCGCTTTTAAATTCTTAGTAAAGCTTAATTCCTTTGAGAACAAGAATAGTTCTGATAAAAGTTCGGTACCTATTAAATCATGTATTCATGATGTACGAACTAGATCCATCTCCAACTCATGCGAAATTTGTAAAAAGATTTCTTGTTAGTTCGGCATAGGTTCTAATATTCAGAAAAAGTCTTTTCTTGGGTATAAGAAAAAGGATTCAAAACACTTTATTAATCCAGAGTATCAACTTTATTGTGATACTGTTCACAAAGATCAACCAAAAAATTTGCATGAGAATTTCTCTGCACATTTGGCCTCTTGGTAACAATACTGGCTATACCCCATATGTATATAACTTGATATGGGGCAAGTAACGGTTGATTGTGTTATCTGGGTTAATTTATTTTGTAAATATTTTTCAACTTCTTCCTTCCAAGGTCAACTAAAAATTTTGTAGGCTCCCTACTATTCTTTTATTGCACTATACTGATCTCTTCCAGTGTGCGTACCTTGGATGGTATACGTTTTTTTTTTAATAAAATAAAAATAAAAATCCTACTCTTCCTTTTGTGGGTCGCGGTTCATGTACGGGTCCAAGCCCATCTGTGGGTATAAAGAAGTACGGGTACGCATACCCTTCTTCCTCCCTCATCAGTCCGCGTACGTGAACTTTTAGGGTTCATGTATTTTCTCCATTAAAGCTTGTTGAAGAACAATTTGTGAAGGGATTTCTCAAGATAAAATTCAAGTAGGTAATCTCTTTCCCACTCCCTTATTTCCTTCTAGAATCATGAAGAATGTTAAGGGTTCAAAAGGTTTTTCAAATAACCTAGGTTCTTCATCCTCTTCTATGGATCTTCATATTGAACGAAATTCTATTAGGATTAGATTTGTGAATGAATCCTGTGGCAAGGTTTTTGAAAAGATTTTTTCCACTGGGTTTATTCTTGAAAAGAAATTGGATGATGTTAGTGGGTATAAGGAGGATTTATCTTGCTTTGAAAAATTCAATCTTGGAAACATCTTTGATGGTCTTGGTGAAGGTTTTGATACTCTTACTATAATTTTCTATGCCAACATTCATGATGTTGTTCTTGAAAACATGGAATTCAAGACCATGGTCAATAGAGAAAGGATTCTAGTTAATAGAGAATTGATTTCGAAGATTACTAAAATCCCTTTGGGTAATTTTCGCCTTCCTAGACCAAGCGATGAAAGACCTTCACATGAAACCATTTCAAATGGCCTTTGTGGTAAAAGTGTTGTGTGGAATGGAGGAAAATTTCCTACTAATCAACTAGATTTTCCTCTAAAGTCTTTCGAAAAATTTGGTATTTCTAACCTTTTTCCTTCCACGGTTGAAAATTCTCGTTGGAGTCGTGAGTTTGCGGAATTGGTCTATTACCTTGTGATGGAAACCAAAGATCTTGACATTTGTGGATTCATTATTTTTCAAATGTTATATATGACTTATGTTGACAAGAAGTTAGGCTACCCATGCTTGATTGAGCGTATTTGTCTCAATTTCTCCATTGAGCCTATTGGGAACTCAATTGGAACCCCCAAGCTTGTTCGGCCGTGTACCTTCAATCGGATGAAGGAATATGCTTGCATGAGACAAAGGTGTAACACAATTAATGGCTCGAGTGATTCTTCTACGAAGCTTCTTCGCCAAATTTACAAAGGTATTTGTAAGATGAATACCAAAGTAAGTTATGTTCAAGAACAATTACTTGTGATTGCTACAAAGTATCCCGATATTAAAGAAGACATGGACAAGGTTCGTTCCACCTTCATGACCTCCAAAGATGAAGATGATGAGTAGTTTCTCGTCCTTCTTAATATTGGTGTTAAAAAAAATTGTCTAGGAAGTCTTCTTAAAAGAATTTTTGTTCTTGTTTTTGTTTAAGAAGGATAACTAGGGTTTGGAATAGCCATTAGTGTGAGTAAACATAGCTATGTCCAACGTTTTCATCTTGTAATGTTTTTATATTTTGATTTGGAAGATGATGATTGCAGTATTAATCTTTATGGTTTCATATATTGCAATATGTTATGGGATATGTGTGTTTGCGTCCGTGAACTATTATTGTCCCGTACGATGTCAAAAGTTATCTCTTTTATATGTCAATATGCAAGTATTGATACAAGATTGATGAACTTTTGACAAACAAAAATTGAACCTATTATGTCGTTATGCAAATAATTCATGGAGGATAGGATGAATTTTTGTTTACAAGGATTATGTTGTATGTCATTGTGCAAACAGTGATGGAAAATAGGATGAATCCTTGTTTATGCCGCAGTATTGATCTTTCCCTGATCCATATTTTATGTGCATACTTCAATGTTCCATAAGTTTTTCTTGTGTTGAGCATAAAACGATTGAGTTAATCATTCTTTTATGGTTAACATAGTCGTAGCTCCGTAAGTTCTCTTATGTCGAGCATGTTCAATTAAATTGATCACTTTTGTGTTTAATTTGATTGTGTATTCCGATTAAATTAATCATGGGTTTTCTTGTGGTTAGTTTAATTGAGAATTTTTTGCTACAAAATCATTTTTTGTGGTTTTTGATGTCCAAAGAAATCCTTCTTTTCTTGTAAAAGTAAGGTCGCTCTTGTTGTTCTCTCGGGAATAACATCAAATGGGGGAGAGTTCTTTTGAACTTGCTCTTAATTTCCATATCTTTGTGGGGAGTGCGGCTGTGGAATTTTTAGGGGTTATCTTGTATCTTTATAAACTCCTTGATGAATGCATTTATCTTCGGCTTTATGATTGCATCTAAACAAAGTTGATATGTCCTTTTCTTTGGTCTTGAAGCATCTCCGTGAAAATTTCATTAGGATCCCGTTTTCGTACCTTTGCCAATTTTATTGAAAAAAATGGGGAGAATTAATATGTAGTTCACACTACAAATACATATGGTTTTTGGATCATTATGTAAGGGGGAGTGGTTTTCGTGTTGAGATGAAAGTATTGACTAAGGGGAGTGATACATATCACCATATTATTGTCATCAAAGTTGTGATATAAGAACTTTGATGTTGTGTAATAATACTATGACACTGTATAACAATGATCGAGAACTTTTGTTTTCTCATTGTTATGGCTACGGAACTTCAACAACTATGATGATGAACTGAACATCTATGGAATCATGGGAGTACTTGGAAAAAACAAAGTCTTCGAGTAATGTTGAAGCACCAAGGAGATCAAGCATGTGGACGAGAAGTTACAAAGTTTTATCTATTTTGTAATCCATATGTATTGATAGTTTTGTCACTAAAATTGACAAAGAGGGAAATTGTTAGAGCATTGCTCGGTCGAACACGCATGCATTGCTATCTCAAGCATGTTTGTCTATATTAGTGATCAAAACTATACGTCTTGATTTCTAGTTTACTTATGACTAAGTCTCGGTCTAGGATACTTAATTATAGTTGAGCTCCAGACTCCATGGCGATTATCTTACGAAGACGAAGAACTACTCAAGGAACCAGTGGAACTTTATCCGACCAAAAAGGTATGTTGAGACTTGAGCTTATCTATCACTCAAAAGTCTATCTATCTCCTACTCTTGAGACAAAAGTCGTATAAGTATGATAGTTTTCATACATAACTATCATACATACACATTTGCTATTTCGAACCGAGTTTACTAGCCTATCTTTTTCTCGAAATATGTGTTGGTAAGCTTTTGCTTTAACCACTTTTCATCTTTACCCATGACGAAAGTCATGATGACGTTTCAATCTTCAAAATAGCTTTAATGACGATAGTCGTGAATAACGATTGTTATAACATTATAGAATAATGTTTCAATGATTGAAATGTAGATTTGAGATTACGTAACCACCTATGGATATAAGCATATATAGCGTGTTCGCACATTAGTATATAAATCCATTACTGGAAACCAAGTGCGTGCATATGTGTGCATGCGGTACCGGTGAAGGAGACAGGTTGGGTACGCGTACCCGTATGCGTACTGGCGGAAGTTTTCGAACCGAAAATTTCTACTGAGTTTGTAAGTTTGCAAACTGTCAAACCAATCACCTTAGGTACGCATACCCGTACGTGTACCCACAGAAGTTTTCGAACCGAAAACTTCTGCCGAGTTTGTAAATTCAAATCCGGAAGCTAAGGTATGCATACCTGTACGCGTACCCAAGCTGGTTATATTTCACAAATCGGTAGCTCGTGAACTTAAACAATAAATCAATAAGGAATACAATCTTTGCAAACCGTGGCTATATTGATTATGAATTGATTCGAGTGAATCAAACCCATTTTGTTTCAATTGTGTCTATGTATAAAGTTCTAAGCAATTGAACAACTTTTCAACTAGTTCTTTTGAGTCATTTGAACTAGTTATGAAGAAGATGATATGGTTGATATGAAAGCGCTCATATGGCTAACCATTAGTTGAATATTTGTGAACCAACCAAATGTACACGTTTAGGTACGGTTACTCAAACCTAAATTAAATACATTTCATTTGTGTGTGACAAGCTAAGTTTCGATTTAACGGTTGAAAGATATTAGCTTGGATAAATCGGGTTTTTCATTTAACGGTGAATATTGAATGCTTTGTTACCAAGGTAACTTAGATTGCAAACCCTGATTTGAAAACTATATAAAGGAGACATCTAGCAACTGGAAAAACTAATCCCCACACCTCCTGTATGATACTAGTTGGTTTTGCTAGAGTCGATTCTCCTTTAACCGTAGATTTCTTCTCGAGACCCTGTCAGTTAACGACTTAAAGACTTTATTGGGATTGTGAAGCCAAACGAAACTACTTCTCTTGTAGTTGAGCGATCTGATCTTGACATTTTCTATCGTACGATTTCAATTGAATAATTGGCTTGAGATTATATCTCCGATAGGGAAAGATAAAAAGAAATCACAAACATCTTCGTCTCATCGTTTGTGATTCCGCAATATCTAGTTTCGCTACCATACGATTTAGATTATTGTGAGATGATCAATAATTCTAGGTTGTTCTTCGAGAATATAAGTCTGGGTTATTGACTAGTTCCTGTTCACCTTTATTTTATTAAAAGACGGAACAAAACTCATAGGTTTATTTATGGGAGACAGATTTATCTATTATCGTAGACTTTTCTGTGCGATACAGATTTGTTTATTAAAGTCTTTGACTTTTGGTCGTAGCAACTCTTGGTTGTGGGTGAGATCAGCTAAGGGAATCAAGTGCGCAGTATCCTGCTGGGATCAGAGATGTAAGGAGCGCAATTGTGCCTTGAATCAGTGTGATATTGATTAGGGTTCAACTACAGTCCAGACCGAAGTTAGTTTGTAGTATGATAGTGTCTGTAGCGGCTTAATATAGTGTGGTGTTCAATATGGACTAGGTCCCGGGGTTTTTCTGCATTTGCGGTTTCCTCGTTAACAAAATTTCTGGTGTCTGTGTTATTTTTATTCCGCGTTATATTTTGTTATATAATTGAAATATCACAGGTTGTGCGTTGTATCGATCAATTGTGAAATCCAACCTTCGGTTGTTGATTGGAAATTGATTGATCCTTGGATATTGGTCTTTGGTACCATCCAAGTTTATATCTCTTGTATTTGATAAAGACTCGCAGATTTCTATTTGCTTGAGTATAGATCAAATCGAGAGATAGAGATATTAACTCCTTGATATACTCTTTATTAAGATTGAGTCTGACTGTCTAGTTGATTCTCTTAAAAATATATTACAGTTAGTCCATACAGATTGCTAATCGAAATATTGGGTGAAGTTGTTAGACCCCCGTTTCTTCAATAATAATAATAATAAACCAGTTAGTTTTTTTTTTCAATAAATGAATTACTTATATTTAGTTTTAAATTTTGATTTATTTATTTTTTTAATTTTGATTTTTTAAATATTTTACTAAAATATTTAAATTATTTTTTTGATTAACTTTTTTATGAAATGAAATTAAAATTAAAAAAGGTTACTAGAAAATTTATTGTTTAAAAAAAATGTTGAATAAAAATAAAAAGAATAAAAAAGGAAAAAGGAAAAATTATTTATTTAAAGCGTAATTTGGTCATTTCATGTATTAGGATACCCCTTAGGGTCCGTTTGGCACGGATGGAGTTTGAATTCTAGGGAGTTCCAACCACCTAGAATTGGAATTCCATCCTTCTAAATTTATGTGTTTGGCATGATAATTGATGAAATTGGTAATTACGTCATTCTTCTTTTTGAAATTTTTATTTCTTCAAAATATTTATTTGTAATATATTATTTGCTGGTAAATTTATTCTTCAATCACTGAATTTCTTCAAAAAATTATGTTTAATTAATTTTAAATAATTTTTAATTTAATTGTCATTAATAATGTATATTTTAATAAATAACTACATAAAAGACTAGTAAATTAATAAATTCAATATTAGTAATTAAATAAATATTATAGTATTCATATAAATATAATATTATTGAAATTAATTTTAAATATAATATTAACTAAATATTAATTAAATATAATATAATATTAATTAAATATATTAGCATATTAATATAATATAGTATAATATTGATATATTAAAATATTAACTAAAAATATTAATAATTGATAATATTAATATTAATTAAAGTAAATATAATATAATTTTAATTTTAAACATAATATTATTATTTATGAAATTCCATAAAAATAATATTTAAAATAGATAAAAAAATAATTAAAATATAAAAAAAATAATATAATATTAATTTTAAACATAATATTAATATTAATAATATTATATTAATTATTTTATTTTATTTTATATATATAATATAATATAAATGTGATTTTTGAAGTGAAAAAGTTATATAAATTATTATTTAAGTAAATATAATATTAATGATAGTTAAATAAAGCTATTATTTTTCGATGAAAAAATAATTTATCAACAATAATAATTAATTATTTATGTAAATATAATTTTATATTTAATTGAAAATTTATTTAAATTTTCAAATAAATATTAATATTAAATAATAGTATGTTTTGGAATTTTAAATAAAACTATTATTTTAAATTTCAACTTTAATAATTTATCAATAGTACTACTGTATTTAAATAATATGAATATATATATTTTTTCCATTTCTGAATATGTGAAAAAATAAAATATTATTAAAGTATTAAATATTACCAATTAATAAATATTATAAACTTTAAAATAAAATATAATATAATTACTTTTTAACTATCATAGTAAATTTATAAGTATAGGAAATGAATTATTTTTTAAAGAAAAAAAGAAAGTAAAATGTCAAAATGGTCAACGGGAGGAGTTGGAAGGATGGAGTTTCAAATTCCATGGGGGGAGGTGTCATTTGATTTTCCACTGAATGAAGGAGTTTCAACTCCCTGGAGTTCCAATTCCACCCATGCCAAACACCCTTGGAATTCAACTCCATCCTTGACTCCTCCCGTTGACTGAACTCCACCCTCAACTACCTCCGTGCCAAACGCACCCTTAGCTTAGTAAGATGGATGGTCTAAATGCTTCATGGTACCCCATAAAAAAAAGAGAGATGTGCCCAAAAAATCATTCTTAATTTTTGAATGCACAAGTACCACAAGTATGTCTGTTTTTCCACGTTCACTGTTTATTTATGTAGGAATTACCTATAGATACTATTATAGTGGTATTAATTAGTGACGGGTCCACCTACTAAAGCACAGTAACCGGAGGTTCATAATTAAAAGAAAAGAGACAAATAGACCAAATTTTTTAAGCCCAGGTCCTGCACACGTGTGGGATATATTATGCGCATTTTTAAAATTCCCAAAACACCCTTATGTATATGAAAGCAGGGTAACTAAATTTTCATTTCATTTTCTGTTTTCTTTCAACTTCTCAGATCCAAATCGGGAGAGCTGCTATAAGAGATTTTTTTTCTTGGGTTTTTATCGCCGAACGCGAGATTAGTTATTTCGATTTTGTTTGTTTAACGGAGATTTAGTTAGTTTTAATATTGTCTTATATTTTTTGAAGCTATTTAGATCTTGATTTTCAATGTAATGGAGAAATTCAATTGACATACGTATATGAAGTTGTTGTTACCTATAGATCAAGACAATCAACAAAGAATCAGTCAAGGTATGTGGTTTATACTTGATTCTTAGGTTGATTTTTATATTTAGTTCAGATCTACATAAATAATCATGTTTTATGTACATTTTGTTATTAGATCTGATATTTTAGTTTCATTTTGGTTGTTTTTGATATGCTTTAAAGTTTGCTTTTGTGTATTAATCATCGGTACGTATATGATATACTGGTGGATTTTGATGAAACAAGTTCAGATCTAAATAAGAAATCATGTTTTATGTTTGATATTTACGTATTGTTTTCTTTTTGTGTTTACTATGAATCTATAGGTTTTCTCTTATTTTTTTGGTTTGATCCAGGAGTACATATATGGAATACTGAAATATGTGTTTTGATTCGGTTATATTTTATGGATTCAGCACTTCTTCTTGACATGCAGTTGAGTTTTAGTTCATGAATTTCGCAGTATATATATGTCGTACTGGTTGAAACTTCTTCTGATTATGTTTTATTCAGAGTTGTGTCACTTTTTTTGGTTTGATCCATGAATTCGTATGTGAAATACTGAAGTATGTGCTTTGATTCGGTTATATTCATGGATTCATCACTTCTTGACATGCAATTGAGTTTTTAGTTTATGAATCTGCAGTACGTATATGTCTTACTGATAAAAACTTATTTTGATTATGTTTTATTCATAGTTTTGCTACTTTCCTTTGGTTTGATCAATGAGTACGTATGCGAAATACTGAAATAGATGCTAGTTTTGTTGTTGTGTTTTAATATTATTATATTCTGGTGACATTTACAAGTTCAATATGTCTAACGGATAGATACTCTATATGTAAGCAGTGCGGCAAATATATACTCAGATTTGTAAGCAGTGTAGCAGACATGTACTCAGATTTGTAAGCAGTGTGGCAGATATTAAACAGTGTGGCAGATATATACTCAAAATTGTAAACAATGTGGCAGATATGTACTCAAATTTGTGTTCATTTATATGTTTTAATTAATTTTGGACCTCCAGATAAAATATAATCCCAATTTGGTAGAAGTAGGGTATATTAATCATTTTCATGTTTCAAAGAACTTTAGACCTAGAATAAGGGTAAAATCCGGTTGGACCCTACTATAAATAACTATATGGGCTTTGGACCCTACTATAAACATGGTGCGATCTTTTCTGCATAATGATGGCATTCCGAAATAAATGAAAGAAAAAAATATCTGGAAACGAGAAAAATACTTCACTGCTTTATTGGATTAACTCACACAAAATCAATGCTTCTGGTCAAGCACCAACATTTGCGTCAAAACAGTTTCTACCTCAAATATTACATAATCATAAACATGAGTGAAATGCTGAATACCTACAATTAACGCTGCCCAAAACATAAATCTTATTTACTAGAAGAATATGAGAGATCCTTCAATTGTTGTGGATCCACCTCTGAGGGAGTTCTAGTCAACGCACATTGTGCAGTAGTGGTTTTCGGGAAAGCTATCACATCTCTGATGGAACTAGCACCTGCCAACAGCATCACCAATCTGTCCAACCCAAAAGCAATTCCCCCTGGATCAAAGCATCAGAGGCATTTATCAGTATTGAAAGCATAGAACGTTTTGTGATGTATCTGCCACAACAGCGACAAACTCATGAAGAAAATCTAGTTGGCTTGAAATGAAATAGCAATATACACTACAACTAAATAAAATACAAATGCATCAAACTCCAGGCACCAGGCTTTGATAAGAACCAATTAGTCTGATAGCTTACAACTAATACATGAAACGGCCATGCCTTTGATTAAAAGGCCACTGCAACCATTGTAAATTATGACATCTACTTTTTATCTCTTGTGATGTGTGTTGGGGTTTTCAATCATTTAGGTCAATATAGTGTGCAGGAGTAAAGTTCAGCTTCTCCATACCATGTGGAGGAGCCCCCATATCCAAAGCCTCGAGAAGATATCCAAACTGTTCTTCTGCCTGCGAAATACATCTCCAGCAAAATGAGGAAAAACTCAAAAAAAAAAAAAAAAAAGAACTGTGCTATGATAAAGTCTTTTAACCACAGGACCCATTGACCTTAAACAAAATCCATTTAGACTTTGACACAACCAGCTTGTGTCAGCTTCAATTAAAATTCAGTTTTTTGCATCATAGGTAAAACATTAAGTCTCACCAACTAATGACAATACGTAAATAAATTTCCAAAAGGGAATACCCAAGTTATAAGCAGCAAGAAAAGAAACAATGACTTCGAATTTCAAAAAGTTTGACTAGGGTCTCTCACCTTTTTTCTCCTTTCCAATTTTTAAGTAGAAATATCATAAAAACCTATCCTTTGTTGGCAGGGCTCCCCAAGACTTGATTCAAATAAGGGGTAAGTTTAGTGAGTAGAGTGAACCAAAAATGACTGGATTAAGTATAAAGAATTCCACATGCAGTTCGGACATGCCTAAAAAAGGGCCAACAAAATCTCTTGTTGGCCAAACCAACCTCTGTTACTCAATTTTCCAACTCACTATCACAAGTAAATTCAACTGTCTTTCACAAACTTCCACCATGTTCATCATCCAGCTAATAAGATGGCTACATGGTCAATGGTGTCCAGATAATACCCAGCATCTTAACGGAAAAGTGACTTTTTCAACCTTTACATGGTGTCTCAGTCGGAAAGCAAACATACAGATCATAAGAGCATCCATAAGTATGAAACAAAAAGTATCACCTTAATACATGATAATTTTTCTTAATAGATCAAATCACGTAAATCAATTCCAAAAACAAAAACAGAAAAATCGCTCCGACAGTGGCAAACATGAGCAAGGAAACAATGCCAACGCGACAGGAGAAAAGGCGCAGAAGGGATTCACCTGTTTGGGTGTTATGCCAACAATTTCCAGAACCTTTTCTTGGACCTCGCGCTTAAAAATCCTAAGACTCCCTCCCCCAATCTGATAACACCATAAGAACAAGTGGCCTCTTTCGTTAACAACTCTTAAAGGCAAATCTAAGGTTGGAGCTGAACCATTGGAATTATATTCAACAACCTCAAGAGGAGAACAACAGTTGGCATACCTCAACTCCATTATAAACCATATCATAAGCCAGAGCACGAGCCGAAGAAAGGTCTTCCATGTCATCTGGATTTGGTGCGGTGAAAGGATGATGTAATGCCTGCAAACAATTCTGTTTAATTAACCAAAAAACGTATAAAAAAGTCACAGAAAAGAAACATGTTTAGAACAATTAACCTGCCTTGAGGTGGAAAAAAAAAACATAATATATTCTTTCCAGTATTTTTGATCCTTATACTTCTCAAGTGAGGAGGGTGGTTGACTCAATTTAAGGCTCTTGGAACCTTATTTTGGACAAAAAACAGGCCATAGCAGACCTAGGACAGCCATCCTCAACTAACAAGAAGGCTTCCAACCTCTCCCAAGTGATCTTTCACAGCCAAATCAGATGTATTTTGGTTGACAAACCCTTCGCTAGATAGCTAGCTAATCTTTGGACCTTAACAGTTCCATTCACATCTCCAAAGAAAAATATTTGGCTTTTAATCCGTTATAATGAATGATTGAACCTAGTGATAACTTTACTTATTTAAAAAAAAAAAAAAAACAGATCACTAAATCAAAATAAAATAAAATTTGGAAAGTATCATAATCGATGTTTTACAACATTTGTTATAACACATAACGGAAGAGGGACATTACTGTTATGACATTGGAGGACAAAAAGAACAGCAAAAGAAAAAAGATGAGTATATAACAGACATTTTCAGACTTCGATCATGTTCAACATTGCGAGCCAACATGAACTAGAGCTGAATTGAACACTGAACAATATATTGACATTGAAAAATATTGAAAGACAACTGGAAATTTGAAACACACCTCAAGCCTCTCCTCCGAACTATTCCACTCGAACATTGGAAAATCAGTCACCCATAATATTGAATGCACTGACTGCATCAGAAAATTAATGACTTATTAACATGTGTGTGTGTGCGTTAGAGAGAGAGAGAGAGAGAGAGAGAGCAAGTAAAAACACGCCAACTGTGCAAGCTCAAAGGCAGACTTACAGTGTCAACTAATTCGAGCTCATGCGCTATGAAAACTCTAAGGCAATCCAGAGTTTTATTAACCGATGTGTGGTGACCCAAAGCAAACAAGATGAGATCACCTGAACTTGCAGAAACTTGTTTCAGCAACTGCTCTTTACTACTGGGGTCCAGACTTGACGCCAAAGCAGCAATTCCTTCAATCTCCCCTGAAATAGAAATGTTTATTCATCAGCCACGGAAAGATAATATATTGCATTTAACAGAGGATGAATAAATATTTTACCATTGTCCAAGACCTTGAGGAAAGGTAAACCCAAAGCTCCAGATTTCATTGCTTGACGGTACAAGTCACCCTTCTTAAGAGCAGTGTTTGAGTACTTCTTTGAACCTGATGGCACACATAATGCTTTAATAATTCCACCACTTGCTAAGCAATCTGAAAAAACCTTGAAACTGGTTTGCGAGAAAACACTGGATACCTGCTTTCATGGAAAGGCATTCCACAATAAGTGACTAAAAGCAGATACTTATGTTCCAAAGCTTAAAGGAATCTTTCATAATTTCTCATATGAAGGGGTGTTTCTTTGTGTCATTGAAACATTAGTAACTTGGTTATGTTCAGATATCAGTTAACAGATATAACTCTCGTGGTGATATATACAACTTGGTCTAAGCACCGATTATTTCATCTGTGACACTAAGCCAGCAAATGTTTACCACTTCCACCTATCAGGATGCATGCCAAACTACAGAGAGTAGCTTTTGGAATCTAACCAGTTGGAAGAAGCATACATTTGCAAAATAAATCAAAGCTGAGCAGGCATATGGACAAACTGCTCTCTAGGGTGTACATGGAGATAATCATGGCTTATTTCTTCCTAATAGTCAACTGTAAGCAAAAAAGAAAAACAGATTTCAAGTATTTTTATCTCCAATCTTGAAGCTTGAATTCATGAACTATCAATGATGAACTTACATCTTTCAACTCAACATCAAAACGAATGTCTGGCCTGTCTGATCCGTATCGATTCATTGCTTCTGAATATGTAAGCCTTGGGAAAGGGTTTGGCAGTTCAATATCTTTCACTACTTTGAAAACCTGCACGAATATAATATTCAGAGCGACATTAGACTAGTTACACTGGTCATAGCTATAAGCATCGAAAATGAACAAAATTACTAACATGTCTTATCAAATCCTCATTAAGTTTCAGCATATCTTCCAACGGCATGAAAGCCAACTCCATATCCAGCTGTGTGAACTCTGGTTGCCTATCGGCCCTTAAGTCTTCATCTCGGAAACATCTGCAAAGAGAACAAATGATGGTGAACCTGTAGCATGCATTTGATTATAAGACATAATATTTCGCAACTCTTAATTGTATAGAACTAAACAACCATCATGTCTAGCCAGTGAAATTGATCCCAGAGTTCACTCATGAAATAACCTTAACATGTATAGCTATTTAAAATATTGTTGCAAAAATAGATCATGCTCGGCCCAAACAAGTAAGGATTGCAGTCGCACAATACCTGGCTATTTGATAATATTTGTCAAACCCGGAGACCATCAGCATTTGCTTGAACAACTGTGGGCTTTGAGGTAAAGCGTAGAATGTTCCTGGCTTCATACAAAATACAGAACTGAATCAGGGCGGCAGTCATGAATCACAAAATACTAGCAATATCCGAAAACTAAACTGGTCGGTTTGTTGTCTACCAAAGGGATTCACTGTTTATATCCTGATTTACAAATACTTCGGCAGAAAGTTCTACAAATATCTGAATCAATACTGAGTTAAGGGAGTACCAAAACAATCTCAGCGGCTTTGTGATGGCCACGTAAACTTACTGAAGAAATATACATACATCGCTCTGTCGTAATGAAAACTTATAGGGCGCTAATAGATGTGAACATGTTTTCTATTAATTGAAACAGTAATCAGGTAGACCGATTTGATAATGCACCTTTTCAAGAGTTTCAACAAAAACAGAAATGGCAAATGATTATACCTGAACTCGTGAAGGCACAAGATAGTCCCGAGCACCTTCAGGAGTAGATCTGGAGAGTATTGGAGTCTCGATCTACCTTACAACCATGAGATAGTCAGGATGATGAGAACATGAAAAAAAGAAAATAGGGGAGAAATTAAGATGGTGAGAGGGGAGTTTGTCAAAAGTAAGAGAAAGACAAATCCACCAGACAACAATTGCCATTTAAAGGATACAATTTAAGCAATTTCCAACAGCGATCTCAATCAATACTGATGCACTTACTAAATATAAGTATTAACCGAAAGATAATCTTTTGATACCTCCACAAATGAATGTTCATCCTCCAGGTAACGTCGGATGACCTTGAGCACTTTATGTCTCAACAGTAGGTTGGAGGTCATTCGTTGCCGGCGCAAATCCAAGCATCGATATCTAGCATCATTAACATGAATTTTAAAATCAAGAAAGTCATTCAAAGTAGTGGTGTTTCTAATCGAAGTATTAAATTCCAAATGATCTATCAAGCCAATAATGCACTACGAACGAGAACCATTGATCAGCTGTCGCGGATACATTACAAAAATTTGCACCTGGTGAATCATTGCATTACAAAAATTGCACAAAAATCTTGCATCACGGCTACTGTTTAGCAACTAGAGCATGTAAATTTTATTGAAGTCTTTTAACATTATATTACAATTGAAAACTTAATGCAAAGACATTCACAAACTTAATTAGCTTTTCTGTTTAGCAATGCTTCCGAACTCAAGGTCACATCGCTTAAATTTTAGTTCTTTCAGACATATGTTAGCATGGCTAGTGCAACGCCAACAAGCTGGCCATCCTATTTAGAGATGTGAGAGGTGTAATAATTGCATTAACTTTTGTAAACATTGTACAAAGCTACAAGTTAGAAACAAGATGAAAGAACAACGAACGTTAACTAAAACAGTCATATTACAGATTGAAGTCTTTTAAAATTATGTTACAATTGAAAACTTAATGCAAAGACATTCACAAACTTAACTAGCTTTTCTGTTTAGCAATGCTTCCGAACTCAAGTCAAGGTCACATCGTTTAAATTTTAGTTCTTTCAGACATATGTTAGCATGGCTAGTGCAACACCAACAAGCTGGCCATCCTATTTAGAGATGTGAGAGGCGTAATAATTGCGTTAACTTTTGTAAACATTGTACAAAGCTACAAGTTAGAAACAAGATGAAAGAACAACGAACATTAACTAAAACAGTCATATTACAGATTGAAGTCTTTTAACATTATGTTACAATTGAAAACTTAATGCAAAGACATTCACAAACTTAATTAGCTTTTCTGTTTAGCAATGCTTCCGAACTCAAGGTCGCATAGCTTAAATTTTTCTTTCAGACATATGTTAGCATGGCTAGTGCAACACCAACAAGCTGGCCATCCTATTTAGAGATGTGAGAGGTGTAATAATTGCATTAACTTTTGCAAACATTGTACAAAGCTACAAGTTAGAAACAAGATGAAAGAACAACAAACATTAACTAAAACAGTCATATTACAGATTGTTTTCACATGCCACTTGGTTTGCAAAAATGTAATCCTAATATTTATCATCTGTGCAAATTGGGTCACAAAATATAAGTCCCATGCAGTCCAATTTGAACTTCTATTGTAATATGAAATAGTTGCCAGGATTGGGGAGTATCAATCTCTTAGATATGGAAAAAGAACAAATCAAATGAGACAACATTAAACCAGATACCTTAAACGAATCTCCTCTGAGCTATCCTTTGCTTTTTCTTTTTTCACATCATCCCCCATTGTAACCAAGAAAGGTAACTTGCATTTCACAGAATTCAATATTCTAACATTCTCTGCCGTTACCTACCATCACAGAAAATCAAACACTCTAAGAAACCTTTGGCGATACTAAGTACAGTGAAACAGATCAATGTACAGAAACACTTTAATACCTCTAAAATGCCCGTCTTCATTTTGTTATTAACAGATTCACCTGGTCTAGATCTAACAATACCTTCCACAGCAACAACATATTCAAGTGCAAGCTTATTAACAATAGAATGAGTTTCAGGAAACTCATTGGGAAGAGTTGTAACTTGAACAATTCCAGTATGATCTCTAAGATTAATAAATGTCACACCACCGTGAATCCTATGAAGTGCAACCCATCCACAGAGACGAACTCGTTTGCCTATATCATCAACTGACAAATTCCCACATAGATTGGTTCTATTAACCCATTCTAATGAATCTTTGCTAGGACTTAGGACAGGTTTTGTATCAGAAATTAGGGTTTCTGATGAAGAAGTAGCAGCACAAAGTGTAGATAGTCTTCTTCTGGTGGGAAGAGAGAGAAAGTGGCGGTAGAAAGGTAAAGTTAAAGATGGGAGTTGCTTGGAACGGACAACAATGGCGGGTAAAGCTCGCAGGAGAACCAGAGAGGAAGACATTAGTGGATTCTGTTGGGTGAGACAACGCTGAAATCTCTTTGGGTTCAACTCGTTATCTAGTTTTCCTCCAAGGTTTTATCGGCAGAGCTCCATTGGATTTTGGCACCTAAGGGCACCTACTGCGTCCGAATGTTTAGACTGAGTCTAGTGGCTCTTCCCAGCCACTTCCCAGACACCTCAGCCTGGGAAGAGCCTAGCTCTTGTGGTTGTACCCGGTTTTAAGAAAAAAATGGACGATGATTATCCGTTATTTAATTTGGTGGGTCCACCAAATCTTGAAAATCCCACTTATTTCTCTACTGGTCCCACTAATTTTCCCCAAAACGGATGATTGTTAACCGTTTTATATAAGTTAAACGATTTTTAAGCTAAAATATCTCCTAACCCCACTAAGTTGCAAGGGTTTTAAGGAAGAAACGGTCAATTATTATCCGTTTTTCACTTTTTTTGAACGGTCAATCATTAGCCGTATCCGGAGTCTTCCCGTTGGGATTCTCGCATACTAGGGAAGCCTTGCGGGAAGAGCCACATATGGCCACGGTTTTCTTGGTTGGGAAGGGGTTGGGCATGCCCATAAGACCCAGTCTTAGTGGATATTTGCGGGTACATTTTCCCACCGAATAATTCTAGATAAACATCCACATGTTCAAGGGGAAATATAGAGAACGGAGAGCTTGACATCAATATACTCTTTTGTTTGTGGATACTAATGTTGAGGAGATCACAACACTTTTTTTTATTCTCAATTCTTTTGAGTTGTTGATAGGATTAAAGCTTAAACTTGAGAAGAGCTCTATGATTAGTGTGAGTGTTGATTGTATAGTAGAGGTTTTGGCAGCTGAATTAGGGTGCAAAGTGGAGAAATTGCCTATAAAATATTTGGGTTTGCCTTTGGGTTCTACTTCCAAATGTGTTTCTATTTGGGAAGAGGTGATAAAGAGGATGGAGGTTAAATTAGAAACTTGGAAGAAGAAGTTTTTAAACAAAGCAGACAGGTTAGTTTTAATAAAGAGTTGTCTTTCTAGCCTTCTTGTTTACTTTGTTTCTCTAATTCACATGCATGCAAGTGTGGAGTTAAGGTTAACTAGACTCAAGAGGAATTTTCTATGGGTATAAAGGATTTGAGATGTACCAGCAATGCTTTGAAAGCAAAATGGGTTTGGAGGTACTCTAAGGATAAGAAGGTTTTATGGAGGAAGGTTGTGAAGCAAAAGTTTAACAATAATTCAGAAGTATTGATTCATGCAAATGATGTCAGACCAAAGGGAAGGAATGTGTGGAAGAACATCATCAATACTACTTGTTTTTTGCATGAGCATGTTGATTTTAAACGGAATAATGGTAAAGCTATCAGGTTTTGGTTGGATATAATTGGACTTCTATAGGTCTTTAGAAAGATATATATCCAGCAATATATAAAGCTTGTAGGAGAAAGCAAGATTTTATATATGAAATGATTGTGGATGGCAGGCTTAGTTGTGATACTAGAAGGAATCTGTCAGGTAATGAACAACTTGAATGGGATAGTCTTTGTAATGAGTTGGGTCATGTGCATGGTCTGACATAGGAGGAGGACAACATCGAAACCAGAGGTGGATGTACAACTAAGAACAGTTATGAAATGCAAATGCAAGGTGAAAAGGAATGTGAGTTTTCTAAGCATATATGGAGGAAAAATATACCATCTAAGTTAAGTTTTATGATATGGGCTCACTATCACAACTCCCTCCCCACTTTGAGTATGATTATGCATGGAGGAATTGAAGTGCGGAGTGACCTTTGTTTGTTTTGTAAGAAAGAACAAGAAACTAATGATCATATATTGGTTACTTGTCAATATTCTTTTGAAGTTCGGTATTATTTCCTTAAGGCTTTTAAAATTCAGTGGGTTATGTGTGAGACAGTGCAGTAGCAGAGCATGGAATAATAATGTCTTGAATGGAAATAATATAGAGGTTTGGTGGAAGGTCAACTATGCAGTGGTTTGGCATTTGTGGAAGGGAAAGAACAACAGGGCTTTTGGTGGTTTTTTTATAAGGATGTATTCAAGGATTTGGCAATCAATCAAGTTCTTTTTATGTGGGAGACAGTCTTGCATGTTTAAGATTCTTTTTGCTCCCTTGGCTTGTAATTATCTTGTACAAATTTTTCCTTTTTAATATAACCTTCTTTTTCAAAAAATAAAATAAAATATCAATATAGTATAATATAGGAATAAGCCTTTTATTTATAAGGTAGGATGTAAACCTTGGTTACATATAGATGGGCCCCATATATGGACCGAAGTCCCCATAAGACTCATGTTGTGTGGTACAGCAGTATTGTTTCATGTGTAATGCTCCATATATAGTGCTTCAAATACAGTTCTTCACGTCTATTTTCTTTCCTCGGTGATCTTTGAATCTAAGTCAATTGCCTCATTAAAACCTCACAAGAAAAACAAAGAGGGACACAACCTGAACTAAGAAAAAATAGTACAATGTTAAGAATTTTTGAAAAGTATTGGACTCGCATATATTTCCTCGTTAAACTTGACATGGGAAACCCGGTGGGATAAAACCTCGACGAAGGAAAAATAGTACAACACGATAATTCATTGGGATTGCATTTTTCTCTTGAATCATTAACTTCGGAGCGTCTTCCAATTTAACTATGGACATAATCAGAGACAAATCAGATGATTTCATTAATGATACAAATTAGGTTGTGCCTTGTTCACCTATTTCTTTTCTAAGTGAACATTGATGTAACTTTGGTGGTATCTCCATCGTCAGTTATGGAGCCACAACCTCAATTACATATTTCACCATGTGCAGTTGTTACACCTTAATATATGGTGCATATCCCTTACTGAGTATTTCTTACCTTATAGGTACACTTGCAGATGGTAAGTTTGATCTTGTCAGTTCGGTGATATCAATATACATTCAAAAAATTGATAATTCTTTTTCACTTGACAATTATGTTTGTGGGACACAAGAATCAGTGGAACCACACCACGACAATTTATGTCATTTCCTTAGAAAATCTTTTTTATTATCTCCCCCTAACGAAGTGAAGAGTGTATCATCAAAGTGATAATCTTCAAATATAATCATTAAGAGATCTTCTGCCAAAGGTTTCAAAATGTGGATAATTTTTGGGTATTCATATCCAACGTAACTACTTAATCGTTTTGATGACCCACTACAATACGATGTAAAGTTGTAATGGCACATATATAACACTGTTAAAAATGTGTAAGAATACAAATACTATGCTTATATCCAGTTACCAACTAGTAAGCATAGATGAATAACTAATTGTGGTTTCTAAAAAAAATAAGCGAGATGCGTATAACAATGCATATCCCACAAGCAGTTATAGGAAAGTTGGTACACATTATCTATGACTCTGACACCGTCTATAACCTTTGATAGTAGCATCTTTGAGACCATATGGTGTAGGATGCTCTACATTGATCCTATTAAATATGCAATAATCATCAAGTTATTTTGGTGTAAACTTTCTAGCATTAACAAGGATTGTGAACCCTTTTGTGATATGTTCTAGGATTGTTTCAAAAATTACCTAATTCAACACTTTGAATCATCCAATAGATCCATAAATCACTTGAATTGTTTGTGTTCTGCATGGATATTCCCACAAATATCACCTTGTTTCATTTGAAAGAATGGGTTATTTACCGTTTGCGTCGTAGGATCATCTCAATCTTATCTACTAAAGAAAGACTTTGTAAAATGAGTGACATGCTTTTACACTTAAAAAGCATAATAAAAGAAGAGTGGTGCTTTTAGTACTTTAATATTGTGAGAGTTGTCATTAGTTGGCATTCTTTTAATTTTTGTGATTCTCATTTTCTTGTTTACTCAAATAAAATGATGTGCATTTGAGTTCTTAAAAAAAAAAAATCATGTTACAACCAAAGAGTCTTTATGGTTATGCCAAAACCTGAATGAGTCAAACCCCAACATTATGTTCTCAGTGATGATATGGATTTTATTATCAGAATATTGGTGATTTATTGTTCGTTAGACTAATTCGCTAATCATTTTCTTTAAAATATGATTCCTTTCACATTCATTAGATGTAATTTATAGATGCATTTTCATTCTCATCATGAGGTTCTGTATGATAACTATTTGCACAGATTTCGCTGTAACTTAACAAAGTTTAATTAGATCTTGGTTCTTACAAAACTCATATAACTTTTAATCTTTATACTAATTAGGCAACAAGTATTGAGCATTTCTTCACACGACTATTACTTGTGATGATCCAATCATCGTGTGGTACTATATAAGGAAACAATTTCAACAAGTAATGTAGTATATTTCTTTAAGAGCTTCATGTAATAAGTGGCATGGCCTTATTACATGATAAATAAGATTTATCAAACTTATTTTAGAGTGTTGCAGTTCACGAAAATAAAATACTTTTCATCATAATGCACAAATGATCGTATTAACTCAAGTGCTTTAGAGTATGTCAATCTCATGGAAATGATACACTTTTCATTCCTTAAGTACATACAATAAATTTATTTTTGACTAATCTGCGATCATGCTACCTCCTTTAAGACACTTAATCCGCGACTTACTCAATCAATCTCTAAAACAACGATGCTTCATAACATCGATTAATTTGAGTTACTTAAATGCGATGCTTTACATGCATCGAATACATATGATATTTTATGTCGGCCTCATAAACAACTTAGTTGTTTCACCTAATAGCATCATGCGCTACTCTCTGCGGAAAGTCCCACGACTTGACCCACTTATTCGAGACACCAAACATGTCACAAAATGGGGGATGCTCACTGGGGTATTGGTCTGGCAGTTTACAGTATTTGGCGTGAAACGCACCCATTACCAGAAAGTGTCAGGAAAGACGGACGGTTAACAGAGAGTAGTGGGTGAACGTGTGATCAGTCTTCCCTCGTAACGGGAACATGAGGATCACTACCTTCCGCACAAACCCACTTCTCCACTACTTAACTTCCTCCACTTCCTAAGAGATCAGAGTGCTGCGCTCAATGACTTGTATAAATAGGTTTCCAATATATTTTTGAATAAAAAACAAGGGTTATCAACACAAGTAGCCAGAAACCATTTTTCTGATACAAGTCATAAAACAGCCACACCTTCATAATTCAACATTTTGATCTCAAACACCCTTCTTCGCTTTCCTCCCTAAAATCAACCCTTCTCCTTCACTTTGTGACCGAATTGAGTCTGGAACGACCATTTCTTGGTTTAGGCCAGAGTCTTACAGATTGATCTCTCGAATCTAAAAGTACTTCCTTGTAGTGCATTTGTTTAGGTTTTGACTTCATTTCTCATCAACACACCCAAATTTACCAAAAATAGCAGAACCAGTTTTTACCCTCAAACAATATCTTTACTATTAGAGCCAAAATAACATCCCCTCCCCTATACTAGAAAATATTTATATCTTCTACCAAAATTTATGTGTTTTCTTTCACATATCCCAATATTTCATCTTGGGTATGATCCAGTCCATTTAACCCATTGTACTTTTAAGTTCCTTCCATATTTAACCGTTTTGTAATTAACTTATGTTAAGAATTTTATTATCTCAACATATATGATATTGTTGTTTAAGATAATCAAGCATGCCTCTCAACCACTATTTTTAGGATGAATAGATTATTTCAACCTATATTGGTTCTTTAATATAATTGACGAAGTTCAAAATTTAAAAATGAAAAGCTTTTTCTTACTCATGTCACCTTTTGTGAATTTCTTTCGACAAAAGCTGAGGTGCTAATTTGCAACATATCTTTGTTGAAGTCGTAGATTTTCATATAGTCTAACAAGTGGAATCCATCGCACTGAACATCTGGGAAAAAGTATCATGAATGTTTCAAATATCTTCTTTCATAACATTACATAACCTGAAGTCAATATGTCGCTTTAAAAACATAGAAGCTACGCCTTCATCTTTGAATGATACATCGTCATAAGTAGAAGGTTTCATGATGGAACCATAGTCATTATATACACAAATGACTCTCACATCGGAGACCCTTTAATGGTGTTCATATATATACTATGAGTCCAAAAAGGTCAAATTCGAGTCAAGTTGGTATAATCAAAGTCTTGTCAATTTTTTGGTCAAGGCCGGTCAGTTAGGTTGGCTAGGTCATGCTCAACAAAAATGCACATATAAGGTCCATTATATATGAAGCATTCAAGCGCATTTATAATAAATTTGAAACTACTAACATAAGTCTGAAATACATTGATAACCCTAATAATTGAAAATATTGTCTTTCAACTATTCTAATCGATAGAAAATCCTATTATAGACAATTCTATACATGCTAATATTTCAAGATAATCCAACAGATAAAAATAGAATTAAGTAGGACGCCATAAGTCTGTTTCAAATTACTTTCCCGTGGACATAGTTGGAAATATAGCATACTTTCGAGTAATTCCCATAGTTGAATCTTTATGAAATTCTTACATGGGCCATACAAAAATTATAACTTAATCTAACAATTAAAATTCTAAATATTAAGGTATTAATACTGAAAAAGCAGGGGTCTAACAACCACACCCAATATTATGTTCGGCAATCTGTATGGACTAACTCCAATATAATTCCAAGAGAATCAAATAGACATTCAGACTCAATCAAGGAAATATATCAAAGAGTTATATCTATGTTTCTCAATGTAATTATCAAATTAAACAGATAGAATCAGTGAGCCTGATTATTATGAGAAATAACTTGAACGGTACCAAAGACCAATGTTCAAATGTCAATCAATTTTAATCAACAACCAAAGGTTGGATTTAACAATTGATTGAATTACGCACAACTTGTGATATTTTAATTATATAAAATATAATGCGGAAAAGAAATAACACAGACACCAAAAGTTTTGTTAACGAGGAAACCTCAAATGCAGAAAAACCTCGGGACCTAGTCCAGATTTGAACACCATATTGTATTAAGCCGCTACATACACTAGTGTTGATGGTGGTTTTTAGTATAGGGTGAAAACTGTAAAAGTATATCTACCTGACCCGGCATCAGATGTAGTAGGGAATTTGGAGAATATATCAAAATCTGATTAGTGCCTATGTCTATCTTCATATTATATTGAAACTCAAGCTCTTAGATGAATTATTCACTAGTATAGATCCTAATGAGTATATAAGCTCCTAGCTGCATTACTCACTAATGTTAGAGCCTGCCGAGTATTTTTCCTATGCTATATTCCCCGGTAGAACCCTTAATATTGATATGGCATGATAATTTGTGCTCACTTGCAGTAGTGTAGCACGAATTTCCAAGTATCAAGGTTAAGGTCCTTGCATAAAAATACTCAATCGGAAAGCATACTGCTCTCTGGTAATAAACTTAAAGAACTCTATGTCAACTCACAAAATTCAATCAATTTTGTGATAATTCACAAGATTCATTAACCTGACTAATTTGCAAAAATTAGGATTTTGCGCCATGCACAGTATATTAGACCACGTTGGCCGAAATTAAGCTTAGGTAACTAAGCAATTGATCTGCCCTGGATTAGTAGGTGCAAAGTCCTACCTAAAACCAGAAAACAAGGAATAAAGGAGCCGCAAAGTAGGAGCAACAACAAAAAGAGGTGTGGTCATGTTATAGGCCAGCCGGCGCCACTTGCAAGTGGCCACACCCCATGTTGCTCGACCAGCCCTTATTCCATGTCGACCAACTAGGTCGCTTTAAACCACCCACACACACATGAGATGTGGCAAGGCCTATACTTTCCGGCCCTATTCCCCATCGACCAATCATGCCGCTTAAAATTCGCCACACGTACCAGAAGTGTGGCCACGCCAAATTGGCTTTCCAAAGATCATGCCAAACACGCAGTAGCACTCCAAATGCGCCATCGCACCATGAATAACACACCTAGATGCAAAACCATCTTTTGTTCGTGGCCAATGGCATGAAATACTTCAATTTGGTTATCCTAACCAGAGATACTGTTAGAGAATTACTCGGTCGAACTCACATGTGTTGCTATCTCAAGCATGTTTGTCAATGTTTGTGATCAAAACTATAAATCATGATTTCTAGTCTACTATAGCTAAAGTCTCAGACTAGGATATAAAGTGTAGTTGAGCTCAATAACTCCATGACAATCATCATACAAGACGAAGGATTACTCAAGGAACTGGTGGATCTTCATCGACTAAAAGGTATATGGAGAATTGAACTTATCTATCACTCAAAAGTCTATTTATCTCGTATCTTGAGACAAAATTCGTTTTGCTATATAGACTTAGATTATACACATTTGGTATTTCGAGCCGAGTTTATCTCGCCTATCTATTTCTATAAATGTGTGTTGGTAAAGCTTTCACTTTAGCCATGTTCATCTTTACCTAGTGAAGAAAGTCATGTTAAGTTTCAATCACTTTGAAAATTTCTCTGGAGAAAAATGGTTTGTGAATAACAACTATATAACATCCTCTGAGATTGTTTCAATGATTGAAATGAGAGTTTAGACTATATAACCATTGGAGGATATAAGCATTGTTATGGAAACATATATATGTATAAGTCCTTATTGGTTGAACCAAAATTTTCGAAGTTTGTTGATCAAGTGAAACCGTAGAAGTACGTGATCTAAGTTCGCGAACTCAGTCCGCGAACTGGCGAAAGTTCTCGACCCGATAATTTCTGCTGGATTTTGTAAACTCCATCCGGGAACTTAAGTCCGCGAACTTGAGTAGGTTATGTCTAAAAAAGATGTTTGTGAACTTATCTTTATAAACTAAGGAATGTTATTGCAAACCGTAGCTATATAGTGCATGAACCGATTCGAGTGAATCAAATAGTTTTTTCTTCAATTGTGTCTTGTGTAGTACATAAGATTTCCTTGCAATAGAACAACTCTCTAACTAGTTCATTTGAGTCATTTGAACTAGTTATGGTGAAGAAGAATATGGTTGATATGAAAGTTATCATATGGCTAACCATTTGGTTAACTATTGTTGAACCAACTAATATACAAGTTTGAGTACGGTTACACAAGCCTATAAACGTGCATTTCATGTGTGTATAACAAGTTATTTTTTCAATCTAACGGTTCATAAATATTAGCTTGAATCTAATCAGGTTTTCATCTAACGGTGAATATTGAATGCTTTGTTACCAAGCTAACATTGATTGCAAACCTGATTTGAAAGACTATATAAGGGAAAACTCTAGCAACTGGAAACCTAGTCCCCACACATTCTGTGTGATACTAGTTGTGCTAAGCTAGAGTCGATTCTCCTTTAACCTTTGGTTTCTTCTTCTAAACCAGGTTAACGACTTAAAGACTTCATTGGGATTGTGAAGCCAGACTGATACTACTTTTCTTATAGTTGTGTGATCTGATCTTGTATATTCTATCGTACGAGTAAAATTTTAATAATTGTCTTGAGATTTCTATCTCCGATAGGCAAGATAAAAAGTAGTCACAAACATCTTCGCCTCATCGTTTGTGATTCCACAATAAAAAAAATAGTTGCGTCGATTAAGATTATTGTGAGGTGATTGATAATACTAGGCTGTTCTTCGGGAATATAAGTTTGGTTTATCAATTGGTTCATGTTCACCTTGATTTATCAAAAGACGGAACAAAACTCGTAGGTATATTCGTGGGAGATGGATTTATCTATTACCGTGGACTTTTCTGTGTGATACAGATTTTTTTATTTAAGACTTCGACTTTGGATCGTAGCAACTCTTAGTTGTGGGTGAGATCAGTTAAGGGAATCAAGTACGTAGTATCCTGCTGGGATCAGAGACGTAAGATTGGGGTTCAACTACAGTCCAGACCGAAGTTAGCTTGGAGTATGCTAGTGTCTGTAGCGGCTTAATACAGTGTATGTTTATCTTTATAATTGAAATAATACGGGTTGTGTGTTGTTCAATCAATTAGAATATCCAACCTTTTGGTTGTTGATTTGAATTCATTGACACTTGGATATTGGTCTTTAGTACTGTAAAGACCCTCAAGCTCGTCAACGCTATTAGACTAGTCAAGAGATGTCTTAGCTGCTAATTACTCGATTAATTAATAGGAATTAATATAACAATGATCTAGATATGATACTAGTACTGTTGGATATATCTCGAAATATTAGGCGGAATGGACTACTCGAACGTGTTATTCGGACATCGTACGAAGGAGATATTTGTTATTTTAGATGAAGGGTAAAATGGTCATTTCACAATAAAGTTTTATCAATGCAACCAACTTTTCTACTCAGGGCACCCTCTGTGGATAACTCAAAAAAAAATCGATAAGGTCGAGGTTTTCTATTTCTCGTTCATTTTTTTTTCTTCTCTTTTCTCCTTCTTCTTCAATCCTTCACCTCTGGCGATTCTGTGAGAGTTTTGTAAGAGTCGAGTGAGTTTTGATTGATGATAATCATCCGGCGATACTGATAGATGGCGAAGAAGATAATATGGTCGATAGGTATGAAGCAGACTAGTTAAGGTTCGAATCTGAGATGAACTGACATTAGGGTTTTTGTGAATAAAGATTTTGAATTCGATTTGGTGAAGGTTATGAGGAAATTTAAGGAAGAGTTGGTTGATTTGTTCATGATGATGGTGTCAAATCAAGTTTTGTTTTAAACTCAACAAAGAAGTTTAGAGGTTCGATTAATGATGAATAAGATATAATTAGAGATGGGTTTTACCTAAACTTGGGTTTGAGGTCGAAGAATAGTTTGGAATCGGTAGTTAGGGTTTGGTTCTGTTCTAATGAAGGTTTGGAATCGAAATAGGTTTTAGTTGAGAATTGCTAGTTGTAGATGGGGAAAAACGATTTGCTGGTTTTTGCGGAATTGGGGACGACCGTGCAGAGGAGATTCCTTGAACCGAGCGAAATGTTCAACCTCACACAAATGCACCGCTATGAAGGGGGTGATTTAAGTTTGAGAGACCAATCTGTAGTACTCCGGCCTAAACCAAGACAATGGCCATTCCAGAGTCACAAGAGAGGATGGGTTGATCTGTAGGAGGGAAGCTGAGAAATGTGTGAGATCAATGATAATCTGAGATTGTTGGTGTGTTTTGAATTTAGCGTGAAATGATCTGAATGATTGAATCTTGCCTGATTGAGAGTAATTTCTGTGAGTTCGTGTAGACAAAAGAGCGCCTGTATGAACTTTGGTGAGAAATTTCTCGTTCAGAGGATTGTTGTTCGAATGTTTGAAAACTCTTCGAATGTTTTTTTTTTTTTTCAATCAGGATTCAGAGACATTATATAATGTCAGAGATGAAAACACCATGATCCCATGAAGTGTGACAGTTTGCTGGAATCAAAGAGTGGGGAAGTGGGAAATCATGTTAAACCAATTACTCATCATGCGGAGACTTGGTTAATTTTCCACCCACTACTTTGTTGATTCTTCCAACTGATTGCACGACTTGGTCACATTCTCATCGTGGGTGAACACACGTGCCGTAGACCTCCAGACCAAAACCCTAGTTGATATCCCCCCAAGTGACACGATTGATTCCTCGTGGTTAATTTAGTCAGTTGTTGATTTCATGACTTCGTGGGACGATGAGTCCAAGTATTTGCTGAGTTAAACATGATTTTGTGAAATTTTCTGCAACTCATGAATCGAACGTGTCTGCTGAGACAGTTGTGGAATCCTCACATTGAGGTAAGCGAGTGTTACTCGATAATTTGTTGAATATTGATAGTTGAAACAATATTCCTTGATTTGAGTAAATATTGCTCATCTGAGCAAGTGTTGCTCGTTTGATGAATTATTGGCAGCGTGACCAAAATAAAATATTAATTAAAGTGCTGGTAGTTGAACCGAGCATAATTAATAAGAATACTGATCATGAGATCATTGCAAAATTATTAGCGTTTGAATCTGGAATCATGATCCTTGGATTCAGAAACCCTAATTTGATCAATTGATGACCGATTCAGGGTTTATTTGAAAATTAACCATGGAATGAAGGAGAACTGGCTTCATGGGACCATGGATCAACCATGAAATTCTCATATGCTCACGTGAGCAAAAAACCAAGACCTCTTTGAAGAGTTGGTGAGTGATGAAAGAATGATTAAATGCTGGTTTAATCATTTATTGAATTACTGCTGGGTTCGGTATTAGGTGATAAGACCTAATTAATTATGAAAAGGTGAGGGACCAACCAAGGGGTCATGAAACCGGCCTTGGGTGATCAGGGGATCAAATGATGATCGCTCCGTCAAATTCTGAAATTATCTGGAGAGTTTTGGACCTAATACGTGCAATTGTGCAAATTAGGTCAAATTGTGAAAACACGCGGGACTGGCTCATTGCGAGCCAAAAAGCCAACCCTGGTCGGTCAAGGTAACGTTCTTTCGTGTCTCACTCCTGAGAATTTTGATATTTTCTGGTGCACGTTTGAGCGACCATTTGAGAAAATATGACAAAATTAGGGTTTTTTTGATAAAACCGTCAAAACTTCATCGGATGAAGGAAAATAATGAAAAAGTGAAAGAATTATGAAGTGTGGGACCAGGCATGGCCGGCCAGCCAAAGGAGCTATCCCACACGTTTTCATAATTTTTTTAATATTTTTCATGATTTTAGGAAAATATGATAAAACGAAGGAGTTTTGCCAAAATTAAAGAGTTTTTGTTGAAATCAAGGAGTTTCCATGAGATGAAGGAAACATAAAAAATAATAATAGATAAAATAAGGGACGTGTGGTCATGTGGGACCGGCTTGGAGCATGGTTGGCCGGCCAGAGCCCGGTCCCGTGCGTTTTCCCTAATTTTATGTATTATTTCATGATTTGAAGGAATTTTCATAATTTGAAGGAAATATCATGAAATCAAGGAATTTCATGGGATTATGAAAACGTGAAAAATATGCTAATAAAAAAGTGGGACATGTGAGCCACCTAGGGTTTGGCCGGTGCATACGGGTTTCCCTAATTTTATTATTTTTCATGGGACCAAGGAAATATCATGAGATTAAGAAGTTTTCATGAAATTAGGGAAATAATAATAGAATAATGAGGAACCATGAGGTGTGGGGATGGATGGGACCAAGGCATGGCCGGTTGGCCAATGGTCACACCCCCATCATGTTTTTCCCTAATTTATATTATTTCCTCCGCGCGAAGGAAGCACCATAAAATTGAGGAGTTTCCTCAAAACAAATGATATTTGTTCAAGTGAAAGGTTTTTCATGAACTCAAGGAAAACAACAAAAATATGATAAAAATATGAAACTGGTGTGGGATTGACCACGGCACGATCGGCCGGTCAGTGGGTCCATGCTCCCAGCACCTTGGTCAATTTTTAATTATTTGTTATTTTTTCATCATATTTTGCATAGGTTTATCGTTTCGTCGTATTTTGAAATACTCGTTCGTGCGGTGATTGTTAATGCATCATCGTTGAATACACTTGCACCATTTGAAACAGGGCTTACTCAGAGGTAACTCTGATGCCCGTGCGTTTAATATTTATTACTAACCCATGGATTTCTGCTGGGAAGAACCATGGTTTGCGTAATAAAATATTTGCGAAAATATTTGAATATTTTCAGAAATTCTGCGGATGAATCCAAGAATTTAGGTTTGAGACAGGGCTCGCTCAGAGGTAGTTATGATACCCGTGCATCGAATATTTATCACTAACCCATGGATTTCTGCTGGGAAGAACCATGGTTTGCGTAATGAAATATTTGCGAAAATATCTGAATATTTTCAGAAATTCTGCGGATGAATCCAAGAATTTAGGAATAATTAATTTATGACTTTATACTAGCAAAGTAAGCCGTCTAGGAGCATTAATTATTCTTATATGAGCTTGTTGGAGCTTCATATCCTTTATATAGTCAAGGTAAACTCATTGTTTGTATCCTGAAGACGTTATCGCTCTATACTAGCAGAGCAAGCTGTCTAGGAGCCGTCCATCCCGTGATACTATATAGAAATAATTACTGAAGTATTCAGTATTCATGAGATATGCCGTTGTCCAGCTGTGAGACTACACATATACATGTACTCTGAGAGAAAGTATTCTCGATCAGAGAATTCGATGAGAGACCCGTGTCTCAAAATTCATGTCTGACTGCTGGATCAGAGGTTCGTATAATTATGGGTTTACGATTTTAGCCTTTATCGAAAATCCACCATCTACACTAGTGATGAAGTGTGGAGGTTGTTGTTAGTCTCGAGATGAATTGCTGAATCAAGTTAAAAAAAGAAGAAGAAACTAAATTGAATTGCTTGAGAGAAATATTTTTGAGGTAATTATTCTTCTGAATTAATTGGTGAAGTTATTTAGTTTCATTGATTAAATTTATGTAGTTGATGATCGAATTAAGATCCTAGTTGGGTATGGAATGAAGTTGGTTGTTGTTTTGAGTTACTGGGAATTGTATTTTATTGGTGATTTGGGAATTAAGCGTTACATGAGGTGGATTGAGTATGGTCTCAACTGAACTGTTGCAGGTGGTGGTGTTTATGAGGAACATGGCTTTATAAATGGTACTGTTAGTGTTAGTACTCACTGGAGAAGGGCTAGCTGGAGTTGCATTTGTTGATGTTGTGTTATTGTAGCTGGAATCGAAATGAGCAATTCAGTAGTGAGGCTATGGGTACTGTGTGTGTATGTGTTGGTGGTTTGAGACGGTGATGCACCTATGAATTTTAAATTTATAAGTGTTATGTAGAGACTTGAATGCTGATAATAATCTGCAGTTACAGATGTTAGAATTGTTTTGGTGGTGGTATTGGTGAAGATGAAGTGAAATGAGATGTAGCTGAAATTAAGTTACTGTTGGTGGTTTGAGGTGATGGTTCTCTGTATGTTGATATGGCAGGTATTGTGGTTGATTACTGAGTTTGAATATCAATTGAGAATGGTGTGCGTGGATTACATGAACTGTTGGTGGAGTTGAAATAGAAGATGTGATGAATGTATGGCCATGGGAATGATTACAGGTGCAAGAGAATGTGTTTGGAGTTGGAGTTGGGTATGGTGTTGTTATAAAAATCTATGAGTTTGTATCTCAGATGATGAAGAGGTGTGATGGTTGGCTGTTAGAGCTGAACTATTGGTGGCTGATGCTGATAGTGTTAAGCTAATACTGAAATATGGAAGTATGGAATGTTAATGATGTTATAGGGAGTGGCAGTGTTTGAGTTTGAGTTGTGATGCTGAAATGGATGTTAGTATGAGTAGTGTAGGATTATAGTTGATGGTCCAGTTAGAGCTTAAAGCTGCAATTGCAAGTAGGCTTAAATTACAATTGTTTTGATTTATAAAATTATGTTTAAATGATTAATTTGTATGATGTTACATTTTATAGAATTAGGTAAGTAAAGGTTATGTAACTGTAATGGAGTTAGGCTTGTTAGTCATCTCAGTCAGATGTCTGACTGATTTGTTGTTGCCTGACTCAGTTAATCTGACTGAGTTGAACCTGAGTTGACTCACCGATTCCCTATTTGACTCAGTGGACCTTGATCGAGTTAACCTTTGACCGTGGACTGGACTTTGACCTTTGACTGGCGTTTACCGTTAGTTGTCTCAGTTGACCGTTAGTTGACTTAGATGGTTTGGACCTTATATTAAGGGGTTGGAGAAGTGGACTTTGGCTTAGGGGCATAATTAGTCATTTTGGACCCCTTATGGTCTGAATTGACTTTTAGTTTCTTCTATAAAGTTGTAGATATTCAAAAGACTTGAATAATGGACTATAGGTACAACCTAATTCAATTAGTAAACCTTATCTATGCTATAGATAGAGAATGAAAAGGTGTAAAGTCATAAATGGACTTAGAACCATTAAATAAACTTGTATGATTCTTGTGTGAGCCTTTTGGCTAAACTCTTAGAAATCTTGTGTGATTAATAGTTAGTCTTTATTAACAACGATCGATTCAAAGGATGAACCAGTGGATCGTGGATTTCGAGGTAGACGTGGCTTATCATCAAAAGAGGTGGGAATTTATATTTAACTCTTCTGTGATTATTGTTGTTTTCTTTTACCAAAGTTTATGTTTAACAAATTCATCCATTATCTGGTTGTGTATTCCATGCATTGTTTAATTTTGAGTTGCGAGAATTCTGTTATTCCTTTTTATCTTTCCATTGCTTGGAAAGGAATCATAATGCTTTGTTCGTCTTTATGAATTATTTGGGAAATAAGAATTTCCATTGATTGTTTGGAAATGAGAATTTCCATCTGTGGTATATAGGATCCTGCTCCTTCATTTATACCTACTTACTTTTATTGCAATAAATAGGTGGAAGACGAATCACCATATTAGCTATCTAGGTGGAGGCTGAATCACCATATTAGTACATTGTTTGGAAGGAGTTAGTTCCATATACATGATTGTTTACTTCTGTGAGTTGGTTGTGTTTTAGTGTTAGGGAAAACATGTATTGGGATGACGTGCTCACCCATTCCCACTTTAAGTTTCAAAGACAGATCAGAGTTGTGCAGCGGAAGTTTGGAGGAGTTTAGTCTGTTATTTGGTTAACTTCTGCTATGTTTATTTTGTTATACTTCCTCCGTCCCATTTTAGATGAAGGTTTAGGTGTTTTCACACATATTAAGAAAAAAGAAAGAGAATATATATTTTCCAAATCTACCCTCATTAATGTTTCTTAAAATATTTAAATCTTTAGTTTTTAATTCCTAGATTTTGGTGAGAATTTGGAATCTAGTGGATTATTTAAAAAATTCATTTGGGAAATTGATATTATATTTAATGTTTGTATATGATTCCAAAGCATGGACAAATCAGGAAATTTTTGGGAAAATTGGAAAACCTTCAAGTAATATGAAACTTGTAAAAAGCCTAAAACCTTCATCTAAAATAGGTCGGAGGGAGTATATTTGATTTGTAAACCAAATGACTATTGTGTATGTATCATTTGAGAGAAGTTCTTGTATATATATATATATATATATTTATGAGCGGGGCTAGTTTTGGGTTAAGTTTTGTAGCAGTTTTCTTAATTGTATGTTTAAGTAAATGATTTAGATTCTTAGTGCCTCTTTATTTAGTTAATCACTTGGATTAGTCAGCAGCTATCTTTGGGGGCGCTACAGGTACCATCCAAGTTTATCTCTCTTGTATTTAATCGAGACTCGCAGTTTGCTTGAGTAAGATTTAAATCGAGAGATTGAGATATAAACTCTTTGATGTACTTTTTATCTAGATTGAATCTGACTGTCTAGTTGATTCTCTATAAAGTATATTGGAGTTTGTCCATACAGATTGCTAAGCGAAATATTGTGTGTGGTTGTTAGACCCTCACTTTTTCAGACACGACCTTGCCCTAGTGGCGATGATCGAAACCCTAATTTCCAGTCGTGGCACAAATTACTCCACTTCGGGCCCCACAATATGCCACAAGCCGTGCGGGACCAGGAAACCCTAATAAAGGCGCCATATCATGGCCACTGGTGGCAGCCCTACTATTGTGGTTGTTTCCACATGATGGCCTGGTTGTGGTTCCTTTGGCATGGTTATAGCACCATTTGCACAAAACGCCGTTGTGCCACGGCCACATGCCATGGCCGCATACCACATGCTGCATTCCATATGCACTAATTAGGGTTTCGACTTGCCAAACCCTAATTCGAGCAAAGTTTCTACGCCAACCAGGCCAAGTAATATTCCACAGAGCATTGGGATTGATGTGGCAATTAGAACTAATGTTGCCACTCCATATTTGGGTCCAACATCAATGTGCCAAAATCCAGCGGCCAAGGCTACGCCATGCGCTACTTGCACCATTGTGCCACTGGCATGTACCAACTATGTCGGCCATGCCGATTGTGCCACTGTGATATTGCCATGTGCCAACATGCTGTGGCCATAATCAATGGTCACCCTTTTTCATGAATTGCAATCTCAGTCGTCCAAAGTTTCCATGGAATTGACAGGCATGTGGCAAGTCTTGGGAGACCAAGCTAAGACAAGCCCAATAGCATCACATGATATTTTCCTACGGCAAGTCTTTTGACTTTGACTTGCCACACGTAGCAAACTGCTGCACGTTTTCCGCGAAAACACTCGAGACATCAAACATGTCGCAAACAGGGGGGATACTCATCAGGGTATTGGTCCGGCGGTTTACAGCGTGTGGCGTGCAACACGTCCATCATAAGAAAGTGTCAGGGAAACGGGGAAGTTAGTGGTGGCAAGAAGTAGTGGGTGTAAACAAACCCGTTTCCTTCATAGTGGAGCCGTGGTTTCTGGAAGTTACACATTACTCCACTCTTCCATCACTCAATTACTCCCACTTCCTATGAGACCAAGGTGCATTCAATATGACTTGTATAAATAGGTTTCACCTATTTTCCACCAAGCAACAAGTTTTGGTGAGAACAACAACACAGTATCCATAAAAATACCAAATAACTGATAGCTTACATTCTGCAAGCCAGTTCTAAATTTTGATACAAGTCGTAAAATAGCCACACCTTCAGAATTAACCATTATGGTCTCAACACCTTCTTCGCTTCCCTCCCTGAGACCAACCCTTATCCTTCACTTTGTGACCGAAGCAAGACTAGAACAGCTATTTCTTGGTTTAGGACATGATTGAACAGATTGATCTCTTGAATCTAAAGTACTCCCGTGCAGTGCATTTGTTTTAAGTTTAGATTTGTTTCTCATACACACACCCAAATTACCAAAACCATCAGAAATAGTTTTTGCCCATAAACAACTAGCCTACTACAAGTTAACTTCGGACTGGAATGTAGTTGAGCCATAACCAAGTCTTACACCGATTAGGTACAGTCATGTTCCTTACGCCTCTGAATCCCAGCAGGATTCTACGCACTTGATTTCCTTAGTTGATCTCACCAACAACTAAGAGTCGCTACGACCCAAAGTCGAAGACTTTATAAATAAATCTGTCTCCCATAAAAAGTCTATTCTGATAGATAAATTTGTCTCCCGCAGAAGTACCTACGAAGTTTTGTTCCTTATTTTGATAAATCAAGGTGAACATGAACCAATTGATAATCCGGTCATATATTCCCGAAGAACAGCCTAGAAATATCAATCACCTCACAATAACTTAACAATATGGAAGTATAACAAGTTATTGTAGAATCACAAAGAATGAGACGAAAAGCTTTGTGACTACTTTTTATATCTTACCTATCGGAGATAAATCTCGTGCAAATCTTAGAGAATATAGTACTCAATACTATAAAACAAGTAAGATCAGAACATACAACTACGGAGAAAATAGTTGGGTCTGGCTTTAGAATCCAAATGAAGTACTTCAGTCATTAACATATAATGGTTTTAGGAAAAATCTAGGTTAAGGGAGAATCGACTGTAGTCGCAACTAGTAACACATAGGAGGTAGGGATTAGGTTTTCCAGTTGATAGAGTTCTCCCTTATATAGTTTTTAAATCAGGGTTTGATGGCTTTGAAAAAAAAGCAATCAATATTCACCGTTAGATGAAACCCTGATTTAAGATTCAAGCAAAGTTTGCTTAAAACCAAAGAAATATCTCTCCATCGTTAGATGGTCTTAGCTTGTTACACACAAATGAAATATACTTTTATTTAGATATGGGTAACCGTACCTAAATGTGTATATTGAGTTGGCTCAATAACAGTTAACCAAAGTTATCCATATGAACACTTTTGTATTAACCATATTCATCCGACACTTTTAGATCAAATGATAATCAAATGAATCTAATTGTGTTACTCATAGAGTTTTCCAATTGTTTATATTCTCATAGAAGTATACAAGACATAATTGAAACAAAATCGGATTGATTCAAGAGAATCAGTTCATGAACATTTTAGTCATGCTTGCAAAGATTGCATTCCTTAATTTATAAATGTATTTGTACATGAGTATGAAATCATAGTTAACCGATTTTAGAACTTAAACCAACTCAGTTTGCAAACGGGTACGCAAACTAGAGTTCCGTACTTTGGTCATGTCTGACAGTTCGCAAAGGGTATGCATCATACCGGACTTAACTCAGGGGAAACCTTTTGCATACTGGTATGCATACTCGGTTCCCGAACTTTCACAATTGAAACCGTTCACATACTGGTACGCAAACTTGGTGCCCGGACCTGAATCATACTACAACAATTTGCATACTAGTATGCATATTGTATTATATCCAGACAATAGTTGAAACATCCTTAGAAGACGACAATAGCTGTCTCACGCAAACTATTAGCTTATAAGTAATTTTCAAGTGATCGAATGATCAATACGAAATATTTCGAGTCTACATCAAATGACTGTCTCACACAAATCATGTAAGATGTTTCAATACAATTTTCACATGATCATCTTTTGACTTATTATTTAGTTTCCAACAAATAAATTGTTTTCAACTAAACTCGTCAAGAATAATGATGAACGTATCTAAAGCAAAAAGCTTTCCAACAAATATTTCGCGAAAGATATAAGCGAGTTAAACTTAGCTCGAAATATCAAATGTGTATAATGTAAAAGTCTATGTAGCTATACGACTTAGTCTCAATAGGAGATATAATAGAATAGACTTCTGAGTGATAGATAAGTTTTAGTCTCCACATACCTTTTGTTGATTAAGTTCCTCCAAGCTCTCCTCAGTTGATCTTCGTCTTCAATCGATAAACGCCGTGAAGTCTAAAGCTCAACTACACATTCTATCCTAATCCGAGACATAGATATAAGTAGACTAGAATTCAAGACTTATATTTTTGATCATCTAAAATTTACAAACAAGCTTGAGATAACAAAGCTTGCGAGTTCGACCGAGCAGTGCTCTAACAAATACGTTGTTCAAAATTAGGTTTTTTCTGGACAAAATTTATTATCATGCGTAGAGGTTTTGGGGATGGCACCATATTCTTATTTGTTTGAAAAGTTTTAGAACCCTTTAGATAAGAAGATCATGAGTTTAGATAAAGCTCTCGCCATATAACTTAGAACACAACAAAGTTTCAACAATCAGTTGAACAAACTTTACGAGCTAATAGTAAGATTATACAGGCTATGACTTGGGTTATTTCCAACTTACAAGTACAGGCTACTCATATAAATGAGTCTTTGAAATAGAGAAAAAAAAAAGGCAAGTTCCTTAGGCAAACATAACTCAATCCTTTAGGAGTTCATGAAGCAAGTGACAAACCATCTAATCATGTAAATGCAATTAAAACCCTTAGGAATGGTATACTGGCAGACAATAAAGTAATCATGCATGATAGTAAACATATTGTAGTTCACCTCTCTCAATTAGTAGCTAAAGAGACTGGAAAATTCTCTAAAGAGTCTAGTGCAACTCATGATAAGTCCAATGATGTACCCGGGGCTTCACATTTATAGCTAATGGTATCAACAAAGAATAAATCAAATTTTAATGATATATTAGAGGTTTTTAAGCAAATCACCATCAACCTCCCTTTATTAGTTACAATTAGGCCGATTCGTACTTATGCCAAGTTCCTTAAGGATATTTGTATGAGAAAGGGAAAGCTTAGCGTCCATACGAAATCCTTTTAGTTGGTCATGTGAGTTCGATTTTTCAGAAAAATACAACTCCCAAGTACAAAGACCAAGTTATTATCTTTCTACTTATCTCTTTATTGATTCCTATTGTTACCTATATTTTTGGTATTGCTCTTTAGATTGAAACATTGAGGACAATGTTAGATTTAAGTTTGGGGTCAACAAAGAAACATTTAGTTTATTGTTTAGCAATAATGAAACTGTTAAGCCTAGAAACTTGTGAAAATTCGGGATGACACTAACCAATCTAAGTATATGGAAACAAGCCTCTTGGTTGTAATAGTTGGCATGCCCAACAAAACAGTCTATTCACAAAAGGACGCCTAACTCAGGTGTTAGGAATAAAATGATAGTTGTCACCATATCTAGGAATAGATCTTAACCACATTACCTTTTGTTTGTTTTTTTCTTTCAAACTTTATGTTTCTCTAAGTGATTTAGTGGGACCTAATATTACCTTGATGTCAGAGTTGGGATAAATAAAGTAATTGAGAATAAGCCCCGTTGTATTTTAATTTCTTATTTAAAAACTATATATATAATCGACAATAGGGCCTTTATATATAACAGCTGACTCGATATTAGGATTAAAATTAGGGGCAATGAGAGCAAATTTGAATCCATTAGGAACCATTATGGCTCTGCATTCAGGAAATATCGTTCGCCTTAGTCAATATGTGCACACATCATTATCTCCATATTCATCTTCTAGTCTTTTCACGTGATTTAACTTGGTAAAATTCTGAGTATCATATGTGAACAACTATTTGAGTAGAGTTTTGAATTTTTATATATGAACTTTAGTACGTTGAGTGCAAACTCGTGCACAACAAATGGATTCTTACATGGTAATGTTTCCCATAGCCAACGAATAAGTAGGCCACAACAAATATTGTTTGGTGTCGTTTCTTAATTTTTCACAAGTAGCTAGGTTTTGGAGTAAAGGTTTTATGAGTAAACCTCTTATAAACTCTCATGAGACTAAAACTCGTCTGATAGGGACATGTTTGAGTTCAAAGTCTTGGTGCATGTTAAGTGCAATCATGATGCCTACGATAGCGTGTTAAGGCACCCAGAAAATTACTAAGGCACTCCAACTTTGGATGAGGGCATCACAGTGCTACAACCACCCAATTATGGATAGGAGCACTCCGTCTTCTTCACATAATTTTGGCGGGAAAAATATTTTCTCACCCGTGAAGTTTTTTGGGTTAAATTTGGATGAGCTTTAATCTGAAATTCTAAGGGATTTGGATTGGTATTATCCTGTTTGATCAAAACATGGATCGTAATGGATTTAGATTTAAAAACAAATGAAAATTTCAGTATATAATATATTCGGTAAATAAGGAAGGAGATATTCTCGGGATTCAATTGGAAGTTTATGTGCAGTTGGGAGAAGATATCTTCTCCTACAATTATATCATTCATGTCTTAGAGAGTTTGGGAGTTGGATTGACGCTGAAGACGTGTGGGAAGGATAAAACTCCAGTGACTTTTGGATGAATAAAAATGAGATAAACCAAAGATATTCTCTGATTATTTGGAGGATTTGGTGTATAAATAGGTGTTGGAAAGTCACATAACTTTTTGCTAATGGTTTGGAAAGAACACATAGAAAAAATAAGAGTTGCGGAGAAGACTTTCATCACCAGAGGAAGAAGATGATCGTTAATTAACCGTTTACCTTATATTCCGAGAAGACTATCACTCCTGTGACAATTTTATTTATTTGTTCCTCTGTAATATTCGGTTTTGCAATGCTTATAAACGTTGCATTTTCCCTGTTTTATACTATTTTTCTCTTGTTTGTGAACACTTTTGAGACATGATTAACATATTTGAGAGAGTGTTTATTTTGATGAGTTGAACCTTATTGTTGAGGCGACGGAGGAAACTATTTTTCTAATAACTAGTATGTAACCTGTGTTACGCACCGAGGACGATAGGATCATCCAAGTGAATGTGGCATGGCTTCGCCCCATACCCGTGGTCAAATGCATTAGATTATTTCTGAATGATATTTGATTAGATTGCTTTCTTAATGAAATATTAAACTATGATACCCTTTAGGTATCTAATGATCTGACGATTGAAATTTGGTATGATAAACCTAAATTCATGTTTTTTTTTTACGGGGATATATTAAGATAAACCAATAAAATGGTTCATTATTGGAAAATTCAAAGGGTTAACTGGTCAGGTTTTACTACAATATATTACTTGAAATGCGTTTGGTTAACATACCTTTTCGATTGGGCCTGGCTTCGACCATTCTTGGAGCTCGACAATTAGTTAACTATAGACATATTTTTGTTAATGGTCATATGGTAGACATACCAGGTTATCGTTGCTAACCCCGAGATAGGCACTATGTAACTCAATTCATGAGCAGTATAAAATATCCAATTTACATATCCAATATTTCCAATGATTTATTCGAGCATTATGAATTGTCAATGGTTTATCCGAACGTTATGAATTATTTTACTTGGCATGACACACGCTGATTAGTATTTGGTTTCATTTTATTGATTAGTTTAGTTGTGTCATTTTCTAACATTACAGTCTAAAAATCTTATGGAGTCCATTGATGAAGCGATTCAGAAAATGAATGTTACTCAAAAGTGGGTTGGATCTAAACATATCAACTAAAGATGAATGATTCATTGTTGCCATTTTGGGATTAAATTACTGAAAGTTTGGATTTTTACGATGTTCTCCATATGCATTTTTTCATCCCCGTCGGCCAAATCGCTAATAGGCTTTGTAAGTTGCTAAATTATCTTCGTAAATAAGAAAATGAGGAGTTCATAGTGGTGTTTTGTAAATTGTTAACTTTCATGTAGGCTATGTAGCTTCAAATGAGTTACTTGCCGGCCCTTATGGTTTCTCCTTTCGCATATTTGAATTGTCTTTTTTTTTTCCTGCTTTGAGTAATTTCTTTAAATTTTGAATGTTTTAGGGGTTGTTGAAGTTTCCATTAAAATGGCCCAGGTATTATAATTTATTCCTTATTACGCAATGTTACATAATTCCCTTATCATTCCCATGAAAAGTTTTTCTGATTCAAATAGTTGTACCGGTTGGAGGTTTCTTTTCTCATTTGTTTTCTTGGGTGAACCTGCAGATTCCACTAAGCTGGAAGCATTCAATTCTTGGCAGGAAAGTTGTTGTACATGCTGATATCGATGATCCAGGCAGAGGTATGTGTTATATTATCTCACAAAACACTTTGAATAAATGAATATATGAGAATTTTAAAGTCGAACTCGTGAATCTCTTGATTGAAAGAAGAAAAGAACAATCATTAAATTGATGTTTGTATGTAAACAAATCAATTCTTTTAAGTTTGAGCAGTTCGGGGGTATGTTTTTTTTAAGAATGAAGTTTGATTTCAAGTCATTAGCGATAGAGTTTGTTAAATACAACATAGTTGTTGGTAGATAAATTTATCTTCCACCTTGACTCTTCTTTAAGCACTTCAAATCCATAGATCTCTTTGCATCCTCTCATATCACTGATGAATCATTAAAGAGGAAGAGAGGAACCGAGGAAGCATTGAACAAGTTTAGTATAAATTCGAAAACTATTAGAAAAGTCAATGACAACATTTCTCGAAATATTTTTCTCTCACATCCTATATTTTGTAGAATTGTAGCCAAGCTGAAAAGGATTTCAAATGTTGTTGGTTGATCAATCACCATCCATACAGAACCATCAAGGCATAAGAATTACAAAGGACCTCATTACTTGTAAATTGTTTTGGGTTTGGTCCAAATCAACATGAGAAACAAAAGGCAAGCTTAAATTAGAAACTTCATAATATAATTGATGCATAATTACCATCCAATAAATCAATATTGCTTAATATCTTTCCAACACCATTGCGTGAGACCATCGTTGCTTTCTTATACGTTTGACAAAAAAAAAAAACTGGACATAACTGGACTCAAATAAAATGTATTCCATGTTTAAAGAGTGTCAGTTGGTTTGTGTTAATTCCGATGAACACCAAGCTAAAATAGTTTAAATCTTAATCCTACGTTTAAGTTGTATCCACAATGGTCACTGTAAAAGTTGTCGTGTCATCGTTTTAAACATGATTTGCAATAAGCGGGTTTTATAACATATATGACAAATGATGCAGCCAACCCAAAAATCGGTAAACGTTAGCCTAATCAGAAAGAAATTATTTTCAAGTACCTAGATAATATTTGCCTTAAAAATATATAGTAGACAACAAATCACCGTAGGACCAATGAGATTACTGGTGGTTATTGACTTAATTAAGGATTCGTTCAGTCCGTAGAATAATCCTATTCAACTTGACATGTAGCTATCCTGTGCAACACTATAATCGCCGTCACCACCATATCTAACCACCAAAATAAATCTCTCTAAGACCACCATAAAAATAACAGAAAATTGAATTGGAGCAAGAATTATATTTTCTTTGGAAAAACACTAAAATATGAAAAAATAAGTAAGCATGAATGGATGATTAATATTACCTTGTTGTTCGAAGTGAATGGACAATCACATTATCTAATATAGGCATTTGGGATAATCAAATAGATGAGGCATGTGGTGAGTACAATCACAGTATGAACATGATAACCCTTTTTAACCAATCAATTAATGACTCGTTACCTTCCCAACACAAATTTACATCTACATACAGATAATCATTGCAAACAACGCCTGTAACTCCTTTAGTGACTTAAGCATAATCATAGTTACTATATAAAGTAAAACCACCAGGCATCCACTGCCAAAAATAATAAATATATCAACAAAAAACTAGAATTAGAATTTTCAAAATTTATACAATTGAAACATAACAAAAATAATTAAAATCAAATGAAATCAAAAATTAAAATGGAATGAAGTCTAATAGCAATTTGATAATAATTATAACAAAAATATAAGTGTGTAACAACTTAAAATGCCTTTTATGACATCGCGGGAGGTTCTACTGAAAATGGAAACAAAATCTTATGTTTCAAATATGAGTCAAATAGACTTGTTAAAAATTCCTTCAAAATGGCATCGACGACTGGTGCTGATTAAAACTTGTAACCACTTCAAGAAATAAAATAGGAATACTATATCTCAAAGTATATCCCACGCTGCGAAACAATAAATGATAAAATAAAAAAAAGCCTAGACCACGCATCAGAATAACATGAATTACTCCCCGACTCAATATACCCATGGGAACCTCAACTGCAAGCAATTACCTCAACAGGCAGGTACTCCAAATCTAACAGAAAACAACTACGCAAAAATTACGAATTAATATTTTTTTCATAATTTATTAGGCTGGGTGAAACACCATATTCAATCATCTGCCTTCACATTATCTATTTGCGAATTAGATTTTCAATTTTAAGTTAAGAAATACCACGCCTTGACATTAATAACCTTTGGCCTCAACCATCCACATCCATTTTACGTACCCTAGCCGTTAATGGAAAGTAAAGATAATATTTGTAGAAGTAGCTCTACATAAGTTATTTTTTTATGTCAGTCTATGAACCGAGAATAACATTAATTTGAAACCCTAACTTATCTACAGACTATATAAGATTGATTACAAACCCTACTTGCATCGGCAATTATCAATGCTTACTCCATCACCGACCTTAAACAACACGCTTCAACTCCATCACTTAATTAGCTACAAAAGACGGCTATTCGCTATTCTCTTTAATGTGAAATACCTCTTTCAAGCCGCATAGTCTCATGGATTGTAAAAACTGCGAGGTGTAATACTGACTCTCAAAAGTGCGGGTTTTAATGTCGCAAACCGAATATAAAATAGAAACCAAATATGAAAAATAGGCACATAAAACATAAAATAGGTAGAACGCTCTTAAACTACTTATTGCATGGATATGTAATTTACTGGTGCTGAAATCTAATAAGGTTCAAGTCAACAATATTACTGTGTAATCTGAGAGTCGAACCTATATCTACATGGATGAAAACCTTGTGCTCTACCAGTTGAGCTAAGACGATAATTTGATTTCTTACTAATCAAAGAATTACTAATAAAAATAATAAATTAAACCAAAGTATGAAAAGTCGTACTTTTGCATCATTAAAACGCAAAGTATGAAGCAGGCGAGGATTTTTACCATTTTGTCCATCTTCAAAGAACTTCTAACCGTCTACATTCTTAGATATAATCTGCATATCTAAATAAAAATGGGTTAAAGATATGTAAAGGTATAAGCACTTGCACTCTGCTCTTAAATTTTAGGTATGCCATACACTCCAACCCTAGTAATCAATTCCACTTGCTTCCTAAAATGAAGTACATCCTGCAGTAAGATACATACATACCCAAAACACCAAAGAAAACTACCATTAACTAAACAACATAATGTAGAAAGCAAACATTTTGGGAACAGACTGCCTCCGCATCATCCATATCAAACAAAAATGCATGTTCACCCCCAGTCCTTGCATAATATCATAATCATAATTATAAACATAATAATAACTCATAGAGAACTTATTGGTGATTCTAAAAAAATATGAATGATAAAGCATAAAATTCCAGTTTGGAACTTAGCGGAGTTCCCATATTTTTCAGTTACCTGCTCTGACCTACAAATTAAAATCCCTTTCATCCTCATCATCCTTAGGCAACATTGACTAAAGCAAGAGTTGGAAACTTCTTATGTTTCCTAAGGATGATTTAGTGAACACAAATTAAAGCTTATGTTGCTCCATTCCGCGGAGGTTTTTATGTCGTAATCATGTGTTGATGGTAACACCACCACCCTAATCAATCCTAATGGTTTGGACTTCTTTTCCTCATGTGAGTCCTCAACAGTTGCTCTATTATGTGCCCATTTCCTTATATTCCTTAGGATACACGTACACCTGTAATTCAATGGATATTTAATAATAAGCAAGATTAATAAAAGATGAAGAAAGAATAAGATAAAATAAAATCCATTAATTTTATATCAAAGATGGAGTGTTCCCGATGGCAGTTGTAGGAGCATCTGTCTTGAGTCCCTCAAAGACTCATACTACAGATGAAGGCTCAACTTCATGTTCAGTAAAAAGAACAATTTTCTAGTGTTCTTTATGTGAGTTCTCGTTTATACTCTTGTGGTTTGGACTTCTTTTCCTCACGTGAGTCTTCAAAAGTTGCTCTATTATGTGCTCCTTGTCATCCTTGGGATACACGTACATCATCAATTCAATGTAGATTTAATAATAATCAAGATTAATAAAAGATGAAAAAAGAATAAGATAAAGGAAGAGCCGTTAATTTTATATCAAATCCGAAGTGTTCCCGCTGGAAGCTGTAGGAGTACTTGTCTTGGTCCCTCAAAGACTCATACTACAGATGAAGGCTCCACTTCATGTTCAGTAAAAACAACAATTTTCTAGTTTTCTTTATGTGAGTTCCCGTTTACACTCTTGTTATAACATAGAATGCTCTTTATATTATTTGCATTATGAACTTCTTTAAATTCTATGTTTTCATCGCCTCTTACCTTTGATACAAAGGTTAGTAACACACTAGACGTAAGAAGAAATGCCATCTTTACATGCACAGTATATCATTGAATATGATGTATACTTGTACCTCATCTATCAGATTAAGCTTAACAGATGCTAAAGGTGAGGGATCAACATAATTTTCCTCCATGACTACATGCTCCATATATTTAGATTTTGTCTCAAGTAATTATTGAAACCTGTATTTGTTTTAACTTTTTAGGTCATAATTTATTTTTGCAGAAGAGGTACCGTAAAGGGAAACCCGTAATTAAAAGAAGTTGTAACTTGTAAGTCCTAGATACATCCCAAGCATTTTAAAAGAATACATCGCTAACTTACCGAGAATTAAAGGCTTCACAAAGTATTGATGGAGGAGTTTTGGAACTGTGAAGGCTCTCCAAGTACCTAGAGCATCCACTGGAGCGTTTCTACACTTAAATTCTAATGAACTTGAGTCATGCAATCTTCTTTTGATTATTCTGTAAGGGTCAAAGATGAGATAATATGCAAAATTAATCCTATTCTAAATGGCATCCTAAAGAAACAAATGTCATAATAAAGTAGTTTCCAACCAATTAACTCCAACAGGCAAACTTACTTAAATGTAAATGTTGGCATTTCTATTCATATGGTAATACTGCAACTTCACCACACCAAAATTTTATTCCTTATTCTTTAACATTAATCCACCCCAGCAGAAGTTTAAACTCCAATGACCTCTCTGGTGGCATCACCTAACAAAGACAGTCAAGCCATCAATGTAACAGAAAATATAATCTCAGCTTCAGCTTGATCTTCTATTCCCTGTAAATAAGTAACACTTAAATGGCGTGATTATGAAAGAATTTTTTTTTAGCGCATATCTAGGTATACATAACCTTTATTCGATGAATAAATTCAACACAAAAATTTAGGAAGTACATACCTCGATAACTTAATAAATTCAGTATAACCGTTACTGTGAAGCTACTAAATGGTCTTTACTAATATCATTAGGTTCTCCAAGAACAGGCAGTCTAGGTGTAAACAATCAAAATTTAGAAGAGAATAAGTATTAATAAAGCTACCAACATAAGTTGTATCCATCATGAGGGATAGCACTCGTTGTCATATTGCATCTTCATTTCAAAAATCAGTAAATCAAAAGAATCCCAACTAATTAGTTTCTCTCATTAAGTACAATGCGCTAATTGGATGAATAATAATTAATCTTCGAATTAAAAAATCTATCTCAACTCTGGTAATCAAAATATATTCTGGAAAGTTTAACTTTGCATCATCAATAACAGAAAATAGAGGCTCCATAATTCATAAATTCCACAAACATTAGGCTTCTTAGAAGTGTAAATCCCACATATTGCTAACATCACACGATAATCACTCACACCTTCAATCCTGAACCTGTTAATACGATTCAAGCATACTAATCTTCATAAGAAGGAATTGAGCTATTTTTGTTTTTGTTTGGGAAAGACAGTTTTCATTAAGAACAAACAAATAACACGTATGGGCAGAGAAAGCTTCACCTTCGATAGACAACCAAATCAGGTGATACATTCACTTTAAAAAATTGCATTATCCAGGAATTGATATCTTTTTAATCTTAAATTAAAAACCAACGATGAATCATAAAAAACAAATGATAAAATATCGGTAAACAATCAGTAATTTTTTAGGCTTCCAAACCTTGTTCATGATCTCAATTGTTTTCAGATTTTCCTTCCCTCTTCATTGTTTTCTGATTTGTCAGAAACTCATTTACCTTGAGAGCAAATCTTCTAGACTCTACAACACTTGCCAGTCAAGCGGAAAAAAATATCCAATTATACGTGACAAAAACATTGAAGTTGACAAAAAGATAATATTACAACCGATCTGACTACTTAAAAACTTTGTGATATTTAAGCTTTTCAAAGAGAAGTGGGTGAATGTAATTTAGGACATGACCGGTGCAATTTATGCTTTTAGTTTTATATAATAAATTATTATTTTTTTAAGTTTTATGAACCTTAATTTTATCATTTGCTAAGACCATACCGAGCAAGTTTAAGGCTATAGCAATGAAACCGATTAGAATCAATATGTTTATGCAACCTTTTGATGAATAGGCATTTCTTCTGCAGCAATAGGTATGCCTTGGAAATGCGGTTGATTAAAGAACCTTGAAGATATTTTCCTATTAAAAAACCCTTAGTCATTTTCAGCTTCGACTATGCCTTTTGCAAAAATCTTGAAGATAGTTGCCTTCATGGGAGAAGGAACGGGAAAGAAAAATATATCAAAATTAATATGAATTAGTGATGAGTTCTTTTATTACTAATATATTCAACTAAGCGTAACTTAGGGAATCATCAGAACTTGACAATCTGATTGTCTCAACTGATTTAGTATAAGTATAACATTGTCTGCACAAAACAAAAATATTAAAATCAAGGAAAACCGTGTCAATTCCATAAAAAAACATAAGTTATTACGTGACAAAACCATTTAATTGATATTATTAATATGAGTACAATAAATTAGTGTATCTATAATTTGCTGACTTATTAAGTACAATAAACTTTCGATGTCCCAGACTCTTTTTCATAACTTATTAAGTACAGTAAACTTTCTATGTCCCAGACTCTCTTTCATAAGTTAACATGGGCTTTATGTAGGCTTCGGTTACGAATCTCCCGTATTTTCCAACCATTTCAGCACTACGGCCTCTTCATAGTCGAAGTGATCTGGTTGAACATATTTGTTATAACAAAGTCGCGAGGATAAAAGTTAATATTATAAATAAATCATGGACACCCGTCATTTGACATCTACATGACTCGACCCGAAATATTATTTCAGTGGATACTCATGGTTCCTCCAGACCCCAAACCTTAATATGCTACTGCTGCGTACACTTCCAGAAGTTGGCTTATTTAATACCTTGACCGAAAAGTAAAATTACACAAAGAAAAGCAACAAAAAAATGAGTCAATCAATTACATGGATATAAACAATCATTTCTTACCATGAAGTATAAACCATCATCAATAGGTTAAAGTGATGTACTATTGAGAGCAATGAGCATAAAACAGAAATATGAATATCTAATAGGTTGATTGCTAGCTATGAACTTAGCTCACCTCTCCTTGACAACATTAGTAAAATACTGATTTAAGATTAATTTTATCGAGAAGAATAAATATTCAACCAATGGACAATATCATGCACCTATATCCACATGTTAAAGTTTCAAACCCCCAGATAGATAAACCTAACCTGGCAGAATTTGGGCCCAAAAAAGAATAAGCACCAATATTATGTTGAGTGAAGTCAATTTGATGGTATGTGCATACATAATAACTTCTACAAAAAATTAATATGGAAAAAGGCTTCCAAAGATCATTTAGGTTTCCGATTTGAGGCTTGATCAAGAGAGTCAATCGAGACGCCAAGTTTCCTCTACTTAAGTTTCTAGGACAATTATCGTAATGGGAAGAATAACCCCAAAAATCCCTAATAGAAAACACGTCTAAAACATTGGCATGAACGTCAAGTCAGTATGTAGAGGCGCAAGATTAAGATAATTAAAAAACTGCCGTAAGCTTACCAGGGATGGTTTTTTTTTTTTTTTGGTTTTCATAGATTTCACAAGTTGAGGCTTTACCTGTTGGGTTACCATATATGAGCTCCGAACATTCAATGTCATTTGAAAGGAAAACAATGGCATCTGATATAGAGGTGTAAAGATATATAACTATCGTTTTAGAGCTAGTATGATCTCGAGGGAGGGAAGTGAGTTACCTATGAAGGCGCCTTGCTCCTGCACATCACGCCAAGATCTTTATGAAATCTCATTTACCTCACCCATCTGGTTCTTCTCTTGCAGAGAACACGAAGAAAACCTTTGCCTCAATGTAAATTAATTGTATATTAACCAAATATATATAAATAGGACTATACCATGTAAATTTCCAATTTATTTTTAGGATATAGTCTGTTACAGTCCTTGGATAATGTATACTAATTCATCCCGGTAAGAAAACAACGACTACTTTAGTACGATAAGTTTATTGTTATTTTTGCAATGTCAACCACATCTCATATGGTATCGGATGAAAAATTAACATCTCATATGGTGTATTGAATGACAGAAAGGAATTTCGTCTTTGAATATAATCTTGCAAAAAATAGAACTACGATTAGCTTTTGGCAAGAAAATCAAGAAAAACTAAGTAAACGTCATAACCGGTTTCTCTCATACAATCTGAATGTTTCATGGAGTGATTCATGAAAGACCTGAAAAATTCATCCATATCAGCAGATAAACAGAAGAACTAATATCATAAGAAAGTTGCACTACCTATTTCCGGAACAATCATAGTAGTATGTTACTAAAATCAACAAAGTAACGCCATAGGTCTTGATTAACATAGTGTTTTTGGATTGATAAAGCTCATGTCGCCCATATGTCTTTGGAACATTCAAAATATTTCTTGATTAACATATTACTTTTTTATTGATAAAAAAGTGATACTTTTGGATATTCAACATAGTGTGGGAATATTTTTATGAGTAATAATATAATGATTATAAAAATAAAATTCCAGTTGTAATTACGCTTGAGTAGTAGTAAGATATGGTAAATCTTCTCATTCATAATAAGACTATAAAAGAACAAAACAAAACAAAAATGCTAATTTTACAGTAAAACATGAAATGCAAAATACCTATAACTGCACTTCATTTACACTCATTTTTCGAATAGGCCCCACCTTCAAGTTTCTCAGAAGCTCTCTTATGATTAATACCTCGAAATTATCTGATTAATTTGTTATGTTGCATTTTAAAATGAAATGCTTAAATACGAATGCTCAACAGTGTAATCTATTAGTCATTTTCTCTCATCCATAAATGAAATGCTTAAATACGAATGCTCAACAGTGTAATCTATTAGTCATTTTCTCTCATCCATCGCATAATTAAACACTGTCATAGATCTGTCTAGGTCGTTCAACAGTGGAGTAAATTGTGAATGATTTTGATAAATCTGTCTAGGTCGTTCATCAGCGGAGTAAATGCTGAAAAATAATTAAATGGGTGAATGATTTTGATAAATATGTGTTTACCCACAAATTATTTCTTGATCCATGCATTAAAAGGTGAGAGTTGGGTACCCGTGTATTATAAGTAAATACTTAAACTAAATTTCATTGAATTAGATTGTGGGTAGTAGCCGTGAATTATAAAATGATATCGTGCATTTTAAGGTGAACAATTTTGAGTACATATATTTTAACCTTGAAACGTATGATGATCCCATATATTATAGGTTGACAACATGGGCTTTAGGACGGTACATAAATGATACTGAAATGCCAGGGATTTAGGGGCATGGACAAATTATTTTGCTTACCAGCATTAAAATTGGCAGATGGTTTGTCATGTGTGTCTTAGTATTTTACTCCAATCTGAAGGGCAACTTGTTTTCATATCTAATTTATTTTTCTTTCCGGAATTAAAATTGGAAGATAGTTTGTCATATGTGTCTTAGTATTTTACTCCAATATGAAGGGAAACTTGTTTTCATATATTTGAGATGTCGATGACACATCGGTGTGGGTGATAGTAGGAGTCAGGCCAAAGATTTAGTCATCCAACCGTCACTCATAAGCCTACTTTTTCTACTTTCCCCGACGATTTAACTACCGCGTGAATGAAATGACTGCATTTTCTCATAGCACCTCTCAGTTTCACCTAATTTTCATGTTGTTTGTATCTTTTTAACCCATGCGTATCTGCTTTTCAGCCATCCTCTTTAGAGTAAATTTGTTGAGGTTGTGGGTAGTGCATAAATTGGCTGCTCTATGATGCTCATATTTTTGTTTCTTGTGATGCTTTGCTTTAATGTCTGCGAAGTCATTTTCTTTCTATTGCTTTTTTGAATGATGCACTCAACCTTCGCTTCAATGCCTGCAATGTTATTTCTCTATATTGCATGTTCTTACTTTCTATAGTTAATCTAGAACTGTTGACTTAATAAAAGCTTTATGAATTTTCAGTTCATGGAGGGAAGTATGGGATCTTTAGTAGGCGAATAATGTTTATCTTGATCGTCGTTATTATGGTAAATCGTCCTTGACGATTCTTATACATCTTCCAATTATGCTAGCATTTGACAGATTTTTTTATTTTTTAACGGAGAGAAGAGAGATTTAGTAAGCAGTTATAAATCCCCTCCCTTTTTTTCTGCTTCTTCAAATTGTCGGATATGATAATAGATTGCAGTTCCTGCGCATTAGAAAATCCATTAACAAATCCCAACTTGCTATATCAAATCAAGATCATATACCCGCGTCTCATTATATTGGACTAACCTATGCCACACGAAATTATCGGAACGTTAACTTCAAAGGAATATGTTCTCTTTTATATGCAGATCATTATAGCCAAAAAAAATTCCTTCCAAGGAAGCAATGATTTATATGATATGTTTTTGAAAAACATTTTACCCAAGAACACTTATTCTTGAAGATTACTTTCGATCAACTGTCACGGATTATTATCCCAGTGCATCATAAGATGGGGGTTGGCCAAATATAGCATTAGCTCTTAGTTCGTATGGTCATAAAATAAAAATGGATATGAAATAAAATTGAAAGTACGATTTACATATCCGTGCACATATATACACACAGATGTATCCGAGTTGAGAGAGATGTACTCCTTGTCTTTTCTTATTTTTTCTCTCCAATATCACAACCATATGTTGGAAATGGTTCACCGTTGCTTCTTTTGGAGTTACTGGCTCTAATGGCTCAACATGGTCAGCCAATGTAGTCCTATTTTTTCCTGATGCATGGAATTTGAATCAACAATATGGTTGAGTTAATATCCAGACCAAAATATAAAGTTCCATGCATGTACATTGAGGGATTATACAAATATATATATATATATACACCTGTCTCCGATATCAAACCCATTGTTGCATTCCCAGTCTTCTCTAATTTCTCTTTTCCAATATAACACCCATATGCTTATCATTGCTTCTTCCGAAGTTACCAGATCTAATGGATTAACATGTACTTGAGGATTTCACTGTTTAAATTGAGACGTATCCCATTATTAAACTGTAAAGCAAACAGAGTCATGTAAATTGTAGTTCAACCTTTTTAAGTTATGATTGGTAGAAGATACGTTGAGATGATTTTCTAGGAATACCTAAAGAAACTGCCAAACCGGTAGCATCTTTTTACCCTTTGTTCTTTAAAGCTTGTTCCTAGTTATGCACAGGAAGAGATTGCAAGTATATGGAGCACGTTTGTTTTCCTTCGTGGAAATAACTATTTTATTTTGTTTTATTTACACAGTCAGATGCATGAAAAAAGCACCTCATAAATAAAACATGGGTCAAGACTGGCATAATACAAAAAACCATCTTACCTTTGAAAGACGCGATTGTATACAACTGTAAGATCTACTTTAATTTTCTCTAAATACTTGAATATAATGTACCAACCTAGAAAATAAATTATACATACAGAAATATAACTATTGTACTCAAATACCTTCAATGTTTGCCATATCATGCATGACAATGGGTTGAGACATAGAAAAGTAGATTTCCTCTTGCAAACCCGTTAAACCACCTATTTGTCTCTCTATTGCACACAAACATGTATATGGAGAAGATGGTTTAGATTAGTGGGGGAAAATATTATCATAAACCTTTGTCAAACGACACAATCGAACAAAAATTTTAATACCTACAAATACTTGCATATTTCCAGTTTACTCATGGTGCCTAACCTGCAGCTTTAGAGGCATGTGTTGCTCTAATGAATTCTGTAACCGTGCCTTTCTTAATCTATTTTGCAATAAAGTATAATAAATTAGACCACCATGAAGCATCAAGCGAAAGAAAAAACAAAATCAGATTCAAAACAAAAAAGCATTGTTCGTGGGTGAATTCTTAAAAAGTTATTTAACCTTTCAAGGTCATGGATGCTGGGACTGTGCTTTTAGAAACTCAAAGTATACAGAAAATACTAACCCCAATTTCTCTCATTAGAGACTTCACAAATTTCGAAATGCACCCACTTGACTACGTTTCTCCACTTCGTATTATTTAAGTATCAACATGACCGGAATATGATAGAGCACGTTCGATCATACCATCTAAACAACAAACAAAAACAAATCGGTCAGCAGAAACTCAAACAATGAGAGAAAAAAAGAAAGAAAACCCTAGACCTAGAAGAAAGAAACAATGTTTATATACACCTCCGTAGCTTTGTCACCACTAAATTCCTCAGACTCTTTCTCTAAATTTGGCATAAGTTGCCAATGAATCAACCGCTCTCAGATTTGTTTCTGAAAATATACCTAAATTTATATAGCCTTGTAACTCTGTGACTACGAAATTTCCCTGAATTTTTTCTATTTATGGAGAAACAGGTGCTAAGGTAAGAAGAAAACGTTCAAATTGAAATCTACCAAACAATTCTTTAACCCTCTGTATCTACTTTGGGAAACAAATCTAAGACTCCTAAAATACCGTAGATGCTTACCATTTCGATCGAACACCGTCCATATATATATATATATGTTCCAAGATTAAATATAAGACTCTAAAGTAACGTAGATGCTTACCATTTCTATTGAACACGATCCATATATATATATATATGTACCAAGATAAGATGAGATCTTAACATTTATTAATAAAATAAAAAATTAACTATAATTAAGGAAAAAATATCCAATATTTCCCTAATCCGAAAAAATTATTTTAATTTCCAAAATATAAAATAAAAATCGTTTTTTCTAAAAGATTTTGGTAGATATTTTGGCATCCGCTAAATATAGCATTTGTGAATAAAAGAATTACTCGTTTGCCAAATTTAGCATTAACTGCCAATGAAAGAATCACTAAATATGCATGCCAAAACATATTTCCGGAAGTTCTCGGATTTTTCAACTAAAAATATAGTAACGAAAATATTCTAAAGTATCTGGATTTAAATCCTAGAGAAAATAATAAAAAATAATCTCCAAAAATATTGTTGTGCATAGATTCGCGAATATTAAACCTTCTAAATATTGTGGAAATTCTCGTTTTTTTTTCCATAAAAAAAATTCGTCCGGGCCCTCCCCAAAAGATATTTGTAGATTTTGCAGCTAATCCGAAGGTCCAGATTTCATATTCTATTAAAAATTAACGGCCACGAAATGTAAGAGGGCTAACTTTGATTTCTGCCAATCAGAAGCGAGGGTGCAGGTACTGAATATCGCAAGATAATAGTTCACGAGTATCATAATAGATAAAGGAGAAAAGAGTTATAAAATGATACGATGATAGAAGTAGCGCGGAGAAATATGAAGTTTTGCGAGGATGAAATAATTTTGCGAGGATGAATTGCGATACTTCGCAATTCATATACATCTGCATAAGTTTTACTATAAATAGGAGTTCAAATGTAAAATTCGAGAGGTTCTTTGAATGAGTGTAAGAAATTATCTTAGGAAAGAGAATATAAAAAGTTGTAACTATTCTAGTTCCATTTTGATAATTCTATGTAATCAACTAAGAGAATTAATAAGAAAGTTATCATTCACCATCAAGAACTTCTTGAGTTTTTACTAATTCTATTGAGGGTGTAGTTGTAGATTATTCTGCAACTACATAATTGGCGCTAGAAACAGGGACTTGAGAATTGTGGTAGCCTAAATTTGAGGGAATTGTGGAAAATTTGAAGATCAAATTAAGTCAGTAGATGGAGATTGCAAAAAAGAAGAATGTAATATGATCACAAAGACAATGATTGATGAATTTCATAGTAATATGAAGGGAAAAATATACAAGAGAGATTGTAGAGGAAGAAAAGATAACAACTTTAAAAGAATGGGAAAAGCAGAAAATCACATTTTCAGCAGCAGAAATTCCAAATGAAGACTTGAACCACACTTCACCATTGGTGATCACAATTCCGATCATGCTAGAAGATAAGAAAGTTGTAGAAAAATGGAAATTAAACCGAATTTTGGTTGATACAGGGAGTTCTGTTAATATCATATTCTATCATGCACTTAGGGGATGGGAATTAAAGATGAAGAAATCACAAATTCAAAATGTCTTATTCATGGATTAGGAAAATCCACAACAAAATCTAAAGGGGAAATCGCGCTGCGAATATTACTAGGAGAAATCGAAACACATATAATCTTGTGTGTGATAGATATGGAATTTCCATATAACATGCTGATAGGAAGGCCGTGGATTCATGCGATCAAAGCTGTTGCTTCAACATTACATCAGAGAATCAAATTTCCTACACCAAATGGAATACAAGAAATAAAAGGAGATCTTGATAGTGCAAAATTTTGTTATCAAATTGAAGTAACGCAATGCGGAGGAAGAGCAAGAAAGAAACAACTTCGTAGGAAACTTGCGAAGGAAACAAAAAAGGAAGAAGAATTCCGAGTGTATACAATAAGAGCAAAGGAAGGGAGAGGTATACCAAATGAGATTCCAGAAAAAGAAGGGGAACCAGCTAAAATAATCAAAGAACCAACACCTATGGGGGAGCAAAGTCCAAGCTATGTTGCAGCTGAACCAACTAAAGAAATAAATATTGGAAGTAAAGAGGAGCCTTTATTCTTGCGAATTGGAACTAAGATGGATGAAGAAGAAGAAAAAAGAACTATTGATCTTTTGCGAGAATATAAAGATATCTTCGCAGGAAGTGTAGATGAGATACCAGGAATTGATCCATCAGTGGCGTGTCATATATTGAACATAGATAAAAATGTAAGACCATTCAAACAAAGAATAAGGAAGATATCACAAAATTATCATTTACAGATAGAAGAAGAATTACAAAATATGTTGGATGCAGGGATCATAAGGGAAGCAAAATATCCAGAATGGATTGCGAATATGGTCATTGTTCCGAAAAAGAATAAAGGAATAAGAATTTGCATAGATTTCACTGATCTAAACAAGGCATGTCCCAAAGACAGTTTTCCATTACCAGATATACCACAAATGGTGGAATCAGCTGCAGGTCATGATAGAGTCACTTCACTTGATGGATATAAAGGGTATAATCAAATATCACTCGCAGAAGAAGATCAAGAACATACTGCCTTTTTTGCTCCAAGGGGTTTGTATTGTTATGTGAAGATGCCATTTGGTTTGCGGAATGCGGGTGCTACATATCAACGTATGGTTGAAAAAGTGTTCGCGAAGTGGATACATAAAACTTTGGAGGTATATGTATATGATATGTTGATAAAAAGCAAGGAAGCTAAAGATCATGTGCAAGATTTGAAGGAAATATTTGAACAAATGAGAAAGTTCAACATCAAATTAAATCCTGAGAAATGTATAATTGGGGTTTAAAATCGGAAAGTTCTTGGGATACATAGTATCAAAGGATGGAATACAAGTTGATCCAGAAAAGGTCCAAGCAGTTCGTGACATGCCAACACCTGCAACAGTAAAAGAAGTACAAAAGCTAAATGGACTCTTGGCTTCACTTGGAAGATTTATTTCGTGAATGTCAGATAAGTGCAAGCATTTTTTCAACATACTTAAGAAGGGAGCAAAATTTAAGTGGACTGATAAATGTGAAAAAGCTTTTCAAGGAATCAAAGAATACCTCGCAAATACATCTATACTACAGAAACCAGAGAGAGACGAAGAATTATTGGTTTACCTCGCAACAACTCCATATGCTCTAAGTGCGATTACATTGCGAGCAGACGCAGGAGTAGAAAGGCCCATTTACTACATTAGTAAAACCTTTAATGCAGCAGAGAAGAATTATTCTAAAATGGAGAAGTTAATCTTAGCCCTGGTTTATGCATCATTCAAGTTACGAATATACTTTCAAGCACATGTAATAAAAGTGGTAACCAAAGTCCCAATTTAATCAATCATGAAGAACACAAAAAGGTCAGGAAGAATAGAAAGGTGGAATGCACAAGTAAACCATTACAAGATAAAATACGAAGTATTGTCATCGCAAAAATCACAAGTCGTCGCAGATTTTTTGGCAGAATTTCCTTTGGAAGAAGATGAAGCAGTAGAGGAAATGATGGATGTTGAAGAAGAATTTGGAAATCCAAAAGACTTGTTAACAGAACCATATAGATGGGAAATTCTAGTGGACGGATCATCCAATAGTGAGGGAAATGGAATTGGAGTCGTGTTGATTTCACCAGAAGGAGAAAGAACAACATTCTCATTCAGACTAGAATTTGCATCCACGAACAATGAAACAGAGTACGAAGCTGTAGTGCATGCATTAAAGATCGCAATAGAAAATAAGCTTGAAAGTATAAGGATAACAAGTGATTCAAAGTTAGTGATTTGTCAAATTAAAGGGGAATATACCACAAATGAATCTTCTTTGAAGAAATACAAGAAACTCGTTGAGGAATTATCTGCGAAGATACCAAAATTAAAATGAAGACATATATCTAGAAAATATAACCATCTCGCAGATGCTTTTGCATTTATTCCAAGCATGATGACAAATCCAAATACAAGAAATATCCAAATACAGACAATTCAACACCCATCAGTGGACAAAGAGAAAGAAATTGAGGAAGCTGTTGCGATGGAAGTAGAAAGAGAGTTATCAAACAACATCGCAGATTGGAGAAAAGAAATTCACGCATATCTCGCAACAGGAGAAATATCCAGGAACAGACTAAAAGTACATAAATTAAAGAGTCGTGCAACAAACTATGAGTTGCGAGAAGGAATTTTATATAGAAAATCTTTCAATGGACCACCTCTCAGGTGCTTAACTCGCGAAGAAGGAGAAAAAATATTGAAGATGTTACATGGAGGAGAAGCTGGCAATCATAGTGGGGGAAGATCTCTAGCATATAGAGCAAAGATACAAGGATATTACTGGCCTTATATGCATACAGACGCAAAATTGTTCGTATTTAAGATGCAAGGAATGTCAACGACATGGTAAAAGAATTCATGCACCAGGGGCCACATTAACTTCTTCAACAAGCTGCTGGCCTTTTGGTAAATGGGGGTTGGATATTGTTGGACCATTTATACCTGGATCTGGACAAAGGTGATACTTGATAGTTGCAACAGATTATTTCACGAAGCTCGTGAAGTAAAAAGCGAGACAAAGATATTCGTGATAAAGATGTTTTTACATTCATATTTGAGAACCTCATTTGCAGGTACGGGTTCCAAAGACAACTAGTATCTGATAATGGAAAACAATTTGAGGGGCGGAACATAGAGATGTTACTCAGTGCTTTTAGGATAAAACGTGGGAAGTCAACCCCGTTATATCCACAAGCTAATGGACAAGCAGAAGCAATAAATAAAACAATCGCAGATACAATCAAAAAGAAATTAGAAGGACATCTCAAAGGATGGTGCGAGCAAGTACCTAGCGCAGTTTGGGAATACAATACAACTATAAGAGAAGCAACTGGAATGTCTCCTTATTTTCTAACATATGGAGTAGAAGTAGTATTACCCACAGAGGTTGTAATTCCGACAACAAAGAAAGAAGCTTGGGAAAGAAATTTAAGTGCGGGAGTAATATTAAGTGAATTGGATGATTTGGAAGAAAAAAGAGAAAAGGTGTTGCACCATATGAAGATTTATCAGGAACGATTAGCTCGAGAATACAACAAGAGAGTCATTGAACGTGAATATAAACCAGGTGATTTGGTCATGCGAGAAACACCTCGATATCAAAAAGAAAATGGAGGAAAATTAGCACCAAAATGGGATGGACCATATGTTATTAAAGAAGTTGTAGGAAGTGGAGCTTATCGGCTGATGGATCCAGAAGGGAGAGACATGGGTTTGAGGCTTGGTAGACCTTGGAACAGACTATATTTGAAAAGGTATTATCCATAAAACTCATGAAATTTTTTACGAATATTGTTTGCTCGCAGGAAATTGGGAAAAGTTACGAATTTCAAAATTTATATTGCGATTAAACTTTCATTAATTTGCGAATAAAATATCGCAATCTGTGATCAGCCTCCAAAAAAGAAAGAGAGCCGCAGAAAATTTTATACAGGCAAACCTTTGTGGCGTACACCCTAGTTCGCAAAACTATATTTCGTAAGAGGAAAAGTCCTAAAGTACGTCATTTAAGGGGGTACCTATAAACGTGGCTAAGGGTAACCGGAACACCACCAAGGGCCCTTAGTACATGGTAAAATTTTAGGGGTACAACCCAATAATGGGGTACCTATCCGGGTTAGACACCTTGGATTATCACCTAATCTAGCGACATTACGAAATATAAAATGCGGTGTAAGAGGATTTAGGTTGGGCGACTAAGGCATACTGTCTTTCCCAAGAAGTGCAGAAAACGATCAAGGCGCCGAGGTACACGGTTGAGTCAAGAGTGCCGGGTGAGGTTGAACCACATCTGTCATTTTTGACAAGTCTTGGCAAATGATGCACTTGGCCCAAAGATACCCCATAGGGTGCAACCTTGTAACTATAAGCCCTATAGGCAAAAAGGATAAGAGGTTGCGATCAAAAGATGGTTGTTGGCAGAACCGGATGGGAAGAGCTAACCTTGTATGGTCGATGTACGCTTCCTTGAAGGGGCAACCAGGGGGAAGATAAAGGGCAGCACCCTCCATTAGGGAGCTGATACGTGCTATAAGACGCAAATGTCACGAGGCTTATTGTTTGCGAAAACATAAAGGCTTGTCATATTTGTGCAACAAATGAAGTTCTGCGAGCATTCTAAAAAAAAAAAAAAAAAAGAGAGAGAGAGAGAAGGAAAACATACAAAAAGAACTCGCAGAATAAAACAAATAAGTTAAGATGAGATCAATGGGTTATTACATGAAAGTGTAAAAACGTCCTGCGATTTCATCGCAAGACGATAATGTCACGAGGTTGTATGTTCGCAAGAATGTTCAGGCTTGTCATATTATCGCAAATACAAAAATTTACTACAAAAGAGGTGGAAAAATAAGACCTTTACTTAGGAAGGCATGATAAGACCACAAAAATTAATGAAATTCATCAAAATCATTGAAGAAATTATACAAGTATACACATTATGAAGATCTGAAAAGAAGACAGCTTCGTCGATATCATTGAAGAAATTTCACAAGAATATACATCATGAAGTTTTGAAGAGAAGACATCTCTGTCAATATCATTGAAGAATTTTTACAAGAAGTCCTATCAAAGAAGACAACATCATTGAAGAATTTTAACGAAGACTTAACAAAAGATGCGATTTTGATAGCAATCAAATACAGATAAGTTCATATTCGTAAAAGTTTACGAGAATTACATACTTCTTATACTTCTCCATATATTGAATATTTCTCCAAAAGTTGAATACTTCTTATAATTCTTCAAGAATATCTCATATTTATTATATTTCTTCAACGGATATTTCATTTGGTGAAGGTTAAGTAATCATTATACTTCGTCATGTGTTACGTAATTATTCACAGATTGAATACTTCTTATATCTCTTCATTTGGTGAATTGAGTACTTCTAATACTTCTTATATCTCTTCATTTGGTGGATCGAGTACTTCTAATACTTCTTATATCTCTTCATTTGACGGATTTAGTACTTCTAATACTTCTTCAAAGGTATTGTATATGTATTATATTTATTAAGGATATTTCATATATTTTATTTCTTATACTTAAAAGGGAGGATTTCTTATTTACAATCGTAACAAGTTGAAACTTCGTAAGATAAATTGAGGCAGATATTATAATACTTCCAACAATGTTTAATCATTTAAAGAGAAATAATAGGGGGAGAAGGAGATACTAAGCTTTATCTGTGAGTTATATATTATTTCTCTTCATATGATCAAATGGGGCAAAATAATCTTCGCAAAATATCAGATATACTTCTTAAGAAAGGTTAAATCATCTTCGCAAAATATCAGATGTACTTCTTAAAAAACAGAATTGTTCGTAAAAAGAAAACCAACAATAACTAAGGGAAGGAATTCAAAAGAAAGGAGGACAGGAGAGTTAATGATAAATTGAAAAAAGAATGTTATCATGCTTCATCAACACTCTGTGCTGGATCTTTAAGATGAGTAGGGTCATTAGCAGCTTTCGACTTTTGCGAGATATCATCTTTTGAAGAATATGCAACATGAACATCTCCTTGAGGAATATATTCTTTCTCATCATCAAGATCTTCATCATCACTCTCATAATCGAAATCACTATCAGGTTCACGAGCAACTTCATCGTCAGATATTTTCAGAGGAGTAATTTTCACAGGAGGCAAGGCTCTTGATAAGAGAATGTTATTCGTAAAGACTTGAGCTTTCAGATGACTTTCACGAAGTATAGCTTTTTGATGGTTGGTATCTTCGATATCTTTGGAATAAGCAAGATAGTTGAATCTCCAAGTAGCACGGTCACGAGAGTTGATTAAGCGGGTAGAAAGCAAAGCATTTTTCTTACGAAGCTCGGAACAGGAGGCTTCTAATCCAGCTTTCGCATTACGAAGGTTGTTCTCAGATTCTGCAAATAAAACAAAATTCAAAGGATAAAATTTGCGAGTATAACGAAATTTAAAGATATACCAGAGGCAGTCAAATTTTAATGACTACCTTCTCTTTGCGAAGTAAGAGATTGAGCTAAAGATAGACAACAGTTCTTCATCTGATTCATCGCATTATCAAAACCATCACCAACTAATCCTTTAAGTCGAGATTGAAGCTTTTGATCTTTAGAAATAAGAAAATTTTTATCCTTCGCAAGTTTGGCATTAAGACTTTTTAATGACGAATAATCTTCTTCAAGTTGATTCTTCTTGGTACTCAAGACTATATTCTTATTAATAAGGGAATTATTTTCAATAACAAAATAATTTCTTTCAGCATCTGAAGACTTCTTTAATTCCTCAAGTTCACCTTTCAACAAAGAAAGAAGATTTTCTTGATCGCAACATTTATTCTGAAGAGTCTTTAATTCTTGCGAAGAAACAATCATTGTATTCAAAAACGAACATTTCTATTCTGATAAGGTTTTGTTCTCTTCTAATAAGGTTTCTATTCTCAAATTAGCTTTAGTTAAGGAAGAAAAAAGTTGAGATATGTCATCATTCAAAAAATTTCGATCATATATTAGTTGAGTATTCTCTTGAAAAAGAGCGTCAGAGTTGTCAAGAGCACACGAGTAAAGATTAGATAAATGGGAGAATTGGTTTGAGAGGCTTTCATGCTTGGTTCGATATTTTGTTGCATCTGATTCATGGTGAAGTACCAATCTTCTACATTTCTGGATGGATTCTATAAAGGGGAATGGGTTTTAATGGATGTTTCAAGCATATGAAGAATATACGTAAATAAAAGGGAAAATGTGAAGATAGCAATCATACCTTTCAATTCATCATTTCTTTTGCGAAGCATCGCGCAGTCGAGAGAATCATTTTGAAGATGATAATTTTCTTTACGGAGATCCTCGCATTCTGCTTGAGAAGATTTCAAAGATTGGCGAAGCAATTCAATTTCTTTTTCCAAGGATTGACGTGAAGAAGAAATGTCTGGATTGACGAAATTATTTAGAACTTCGCAAAACTCATATTGCGAACTAACATTAGTAGACTTCGCAGTATTGGTCAAAACCTCAGATAACATTCGGAAAGTTGAATAAATTCCATCTCGAATTTCCTGAGGAAGAGGAGAAGAATTTGAAGGAATAAGAGCAAGCTGCAAATTGTTTGGAGAAATAGCACTCAAAGGATTTGGGGACAAGATAGGTTTTTCAATAGAAGAAGTTGAAGAAATATTTTGCGAGGGTTGTTTTTCAAGAGAAGAAGTTGAACAAATATTTTGCGAGGGTTGATCTTGAAGAAGTGTTGATAAATTGACACTGATGGGAGATTGAAAGGTAGGTAATGGAGTAGAGGCAGGAGTGTGTGAAGAAGCATTTTCACGAGGAGGAGAAGAAAATTCCTTATCAACTTCAGGAAGGAAATCATCAATCAGAATTAATGGTGTGGGTTTAGTTACTCGAGATCTTTTACCAGGGTTTGGTTTTTCGCCAACCTGCGAATCAAAATGTAGATTAAAAACTGAGGCAACAATATATTGTTCAGGAAAGAAGGCAAAGTATTTTAACTACCTTTTGATTCTCAGATTTTCTTCTTCGTGGATTAGGGCTTGAATTTTTTAGTTGAGGTTTCATCTGAGTTATTTTGCTGAAATAAACCAAAATCAGATAACAAATTATACAGAAATTAAAGAGGAGAACAAATGAAATGCGCGGAGATAGAAGGAAATTACCTTAGAGAATTCATGAAGATATAATAGAAGAAAAAATTGCAGAGAAAATAGTAATGGAGAGTATGAACAGAAGATAAAATTGCAGAAGTAAGAAGAAGAAAAGGAAGAGAATATAAAGGAGTTATATAAGGGAATAACTAGAAAAGGACGGTTACAAAAGACGTGTCCAAATTCTAAAAGACTAAGTAACGGTGATGTTCTCACGATCATTTCTTCTTCGTAGAATTGACATGAGAAGAGGCAAGATGTAGGTACTGAATATCGCAAGATAATAGTTCACGAGTATCGTAATAGATAAAGGAGAAAAGAGTTATAAAATGATACGATGATAGAAGTAGCGCGGAGAAATATGAAGTTTTGCGAGGATGAATTGCGATACTTCGCAATTCATATACAGATGCATAAGTTTTACTATAAATAGGAGTTCAAATGTAAAATTCGAGAGGTTCTTTGAATGAGTGTAAGAAATTATCTTAGGAAAGAGAATAGAAAAGTTGTAACTATTCTAGTTCCATTTTGATAATTCTATGTAATCAACTAAGAGAATTAATAAGAAAGTTATCATTCACCATCAAGAACTTCTTGAGTTTTTACTAATTCTATTGAGGGTGTAGTTGTAGATTATTCTGCAACTACAAAGGGTTTCGTTGACCGGCCAATGAGAGGGGAGGTTTTTGCAACTCTCGATGTGGTGTGAGAGATGTGGTTGGGTGTTTAGGTTATTGATTGATTATTTTATTTCATAAATATGTTGATTTTTTTTTTAATCATAAATGTCCAAAATTAATATAATAGTTTTCTTTATTTTCAGGATTTTCACAATAAATATGCGAAATTAATATAGCATTTTTTCTAAATAATGGGGATCGTCCGTCGCGTGTGTCCCACTAATTCATCCAATCTACACCGCATATTGTCAGATCAATGCATCATATCTAACGAAATTTCATCAGACGAATACGAATGGTTTCTCAATTAGCCAATGAGAGCGCGAGGTTACGGTAACCAACCAATAAGAGGGAGGGTAAGCAGCAACGGTGCTATTTTTATTCTGGAGTGATGGATGGTATTGAGTTTTTAGGTCATTGATAAAGTGGTATATTTTTATTTTATTAATTGTGATTGATTTTATTTTTTAATGATTTTTTGCATTAAGCAAAAATTGAAACATATGATTTTATTGAATGATTGTGATTTTTTTTTATGCTTCATGCTTAGTTTAATACTTTTTTTTTGGTCAATCAACAAATTTCAATTTACTCAAATCAAAATCGTGATTACATGGTCGCTTACAAGAATAACAAAAACATTAAATTACAAGATAATCAAAACCATAATACAAATAAAGATATCAATTACAAGTAAATCGCGAAGAGAAAGAGGTATAGACTTCAAAGATATCCAATTTTTTTAAATGTAGTAGGGAAGGATGATGGCATAATCCGGAATCGATTCCGACCATTTAATTTAATTTTTTCTCTTCAATAAGGGATGCTCCTAGAATAAAGGAGTAACTTGCCCAAAATCTTGTAGATTCAAACGACCCTGGATGCTTTAATTCTCTTGAATTAAAATGGATTCAAAGAAATATTGTGTTGAATAGTCGATGTTCTTTAATCGAGAATAACAAGTCACAAACCAGCGATCAAGGTTTGAATAAATCTCCCTCAAAGCGAAGAGAAACTCGCCCAAAATGGCGAAGAAGGATCGCTCCAAATAGAAAACAAATATGTCAAAAGGCATCAAAAATATAAAAAAAAACACTAATTTTATTCAATTAAAACTTAAAAAGAAAATAATTCTTTCTCAGATTCGGTCCAAAAAGGACCAAATATGAGCAAGAGGTAAACAGAGGCTATTTTTTTTTTCCCTAATAGAGAAGATGAAATGAGTAGTTTAATAGTTTTGATGTTCCATACTTATAATTTACAGATATTACTTTGAAATCAACTTATCTAGGTAATATACAATAATCAATTTGAATGTATGGATTGCACAATTATTAAACTGAATCACTTAAAAATTGGTTAATGGTGGAATCTTTAGTCCAAGTATTCTTTAAAACTTAATATCACCTTTTTCAATTGAGTTTGATATTTTAGCATTAGAAATTAGGTCTAAAACAAAATTTCACAAGTCTTAATGAACAACTTTGTTTACCACCATTCTGAAATGACTACACGTGAAAAATTAAAACTTTTTTTGGGCTCACTACACAAAGTACTCTTGCCTTCTCATGATAATTTTTTATCAGAAATTAAACAGAGAGATTTATGGTGCATGAGCGTTATTTGAACAAGGAAATATTTTTTATCGCGCGCATGCGTAAGCAAACTTGAATAAGCACCTCTATAACCGTGAAATGATTAAGATATGAGGCCATCTATCTATAAACCTAACCATGGTTATGTTCTTAATTTCAGATATATCGTACAAAATCTTTGTTAATTTTAACAAAATATGAGATCTTTTATTCTTCAGAATGTCAACATATTCATACATATTTTGGCGCCAAAATATCATCTTTCAAACAATGATATAAGAATTTTCATATATACGGAACAACGAATCCCATGCAGCATTACGAGGGAACATAGTTGGGGAAATAGTAGGTACCAAGTGTGATGTTGACGAGCTTAAGAAGTGTAGATTGCTCCACCTTCTCTCCTGGGTCCAACCCTCCAATTCGATTATGATAATGATGATGGGTGAATATCAATTTCAATTTTAATTTCGAAACTAGTGAAAAGCAACAACATGGACAATCGATCAAGAACTAATCTGCCACAAAATATAGTTCGTAGTCCTCATACCAGTTGGAACTCAAGTTACATTGTTTTTGTATGTCTATGTTGGCTTACCTCATGGGAACAATTGGATTGCGCTATTTTCTTTTGATGAAAGATATAATACATGTATGGTTTTATAGACCTACTTAAGAAAGTAGCACTATAACAACAATAAACACACATTTATAACCACCACTGAAACCAAATCAAAGTTTTAATGAGATGGTTGCCTATACTTGGTTCGTGTTATATTATGGGGACTTATGTTTCGTGATTATAATTAAAAGGTGCAAATCTTTAACTAGATAACATAAGTTCTGATATTAGATTTAACCAAAGATTAACTTTTCTGTTTTTTTAGGTTATTATACGAATAAAATATATGGTACTACCTCCATTTCTTAAAAGGAGATACTTTCACTTTTTCATTTTAGCCTAAAAATGAAATGGATGGAGTGTGATTTTAAATAAGGAGGGAATGAGGACATAGGTAGTTGAACAAACAAAGTATTATATTAAATATTTAAAAGTACTTGTAAGATACAATTAAACCTGGAAACATAACTATAGTTATGTCTACAGTGAGATGACGTCACATCTTAATCATCCCTCGGTGGTATAGGTGCTCGTTTAATTTTGCTTGCTTAGGCGCATGGTTTTTAAAAGCGTACGCTTCACGCTTCGAAGCGTACACTTCGCTCCAAAAATCACTAATACGATCCAAAGTGTGCTTTTGAAGTGGAATTCCAATGAAGCGGACGCTTTAATTCTGAAGCGTAGATTCGCTTCAAATCTTACGGTTCACGCTTTTTGTTTCCTTTTGTTTTTTTATTAGGTAGCAATACGATAAAGTCAACATTCCTGTATTTTATTTTAATCCAGATCCCCAATTCATCCCTTCTTCTTCTCTCCTAAGTTCTAACTTCTAATCATGGGAGACATCTAAAGATTCTAAACCCCCAAATTTCAGATAGGGTTTATAAAAAAATCAACAACACTCTCTTTTTAGTAACTTTTTTCATCTTGAATTCATTATTGCACGAAGGATTCAAGGTCAATAATCGAACCCATCAATCCAATCAATTATTTCAAGCTACTGGAGTAGATTATAAAGGATTAAAGTATCAAAAACTTGAATTCGTGTAAGCCATCACTCATCAGATTCGTTACTTCTTTAATTTGGCTTGTTGTATTGTTAAATTTTAACCTAATTATTTGAAATTTTAAATGTTGTCCTACTGTTTTCTTCCAAACTTGAAACTTATGTGCAGCATGGCTAAAAAGAGCAAGCAATCCAAAATATCTTTTGGTGGTTCAACCTCAAATACACCAGCAAAATATCCAGCTTGGGAGCATTGTGAGGCAGTAGACCCTGGTAAGCGAAGACATGTTTTGAAATGCAATTATTGTGGGATAGACTTTTCTGGTGGTGTTTATAGAATTAAAAATCATCTTGCACATACTAGGAAAGATGCTAGTCCATGTAAGAAGGTTCCTCCTGAAGTAAAACAATTCTTTATTACATACCTTAAAATTTTTGAAAACAATAAAGAAAAGTGTGAAGAGTCAGGTGCTATGGATGGTGAAGATGAGTTAGAGGGTAAAGAGAAGTTAATGAAAGATGCTTTTGATAGGACTAAAACACCAAACACAATTAATAGTTACTACAAGAAGCCAGGCAGAGATGATGCTTGTATAGCTATATGGGATTTTTTTTATGCAAATGCGGTGCCTTTCAATGCAGTGAACATCATATATTTTAAGAAAATGGTAAATGTTATCGGAGAGTTTGGAAAAGGGTTGAAGCCTCCATCCATGCATGAATTCAGAGTCACAATCCTGAAAAATAAAGTCGAATATGTGTAAGGTACCTTAGCAGAATACAAGCAAGAGTGGAAAAGAACTGGTTGTACTTTGATGTCCGATGGATGGACAGATAAGAAACAAAGGTCTATTACAAACTTTTTGGTGAATAGTCCACGCGGCACATTATTTCTTAAATCTATTGATACATCGATATACAACATAATGCACAAAATTTGTTTGAATTGCTTGATGTTATTATTGCTGATCTTGGAGAGGAAATGTCGTCCAAGTGATTACTGATGGTGCATTTGCGTATGTTAAAGAGGGTGAATTGTTGATGGATAAGAGGAAAAACTTATATTAGTCTCCGTGTGCGGCGAATTGCATCAATTTCATGCTTGAGGACTTCAGAAATATTCCTATGCACCATGATGCTGTTGAGAAAGCTAAATTTGTGTCAACTTATATCTATAAGTGTTCTTGGTCGTAAATCTAATGACAGAACACACTAATGGAAGGGATATTACTAGGGCAGGGTCGACACGATTTGCTACAAACTACTTGAATCTGAAAAGCTTTCATGTTCTGAAAGCCGCACTTAGAAAGATGTTTACTTAGGAGGCTTGGACAAAAAGAAAGCATGCCAAAGAAAAGCTTGGAAAGAAGGTACAAGAAATTATATTAGGTGATGCTAATTTTTGGCTATCCATTATTAGTTGCTTGAAAAGTGTTACTCCACTTGTGAAAGTCTTGAGAATTGTTGATGGAAATGATAAACCGCCAATGGGATACATTTATAAGGCTATTGACAGGGCAAAAGAACAAATTCAAGTCAATTTCAAAAACGTGAGAAGTAGGTATACTGTTTACACAGACATTATTGAATTGAGGTGGAACACACAACTTCATGGACCTCTTCATGCGGCTAGATATTATCTTAATCCCAGGTAAACAACTGTTATTTTTATGCATTGGTTTTCATTTCGAAACATTATGCAATACTGATTCTGTAGAGTACTGTTGACACTTGCTAATTTAAGTTCTCTTCATGTATGTATAGATACCATTATTCTCCTGATTTTGATGCCAATTTTGATATAAAAAAGGGTTTTATGATGGCGTTGAAAGAATGTGCTCGTCGGCAGAGGAAAGGATAAATATTGATAAACAAGTAGAGTTGTTTACTAATGCAGTGGGGATGTTTGGTCATGCTATGGCCAAGGATACTAGAGATAAAAAAACACTCTGGTATTTGTTTACTGACTTGTAATGTTAGATTAGTACTTTTTTTTCTTTTTTTTTGTACTTCCATGTAACTGTGTTATACTTAACTGCTTATATTTTCTTTATCCAAGCTTTATGGTGGAACTCATACGGAGATTCAGCTCCCGAACTCCAAAGAGTTGTTGTCCGTATTTTAAGTGCCACATGTAGTGCTACCGGATGCGAGAGAAATTGGAGTATATTCGAGCAGGTACATACAAAAAGAAGGAATCGATTGTCGTAACAAAGACTGAATGCGCTTGTCTATGTCAAGTACAATCTCCAACTAAATGAAAGGTTTACAAAAGGGCAAGAACAAGGTGACTCTTATGATCCAATATATTTGTCTAGCATGGAGTCTGATGATGAATGGATCACCGAAAAAGATGATCCTACTTTAGAAAGAGATAATACATGGATGGATATGCATGAGTGTTTTCAAATTACTGCAGCCGAAGCAAATAAGAAGAAACGGAAAAGAGGTATGAAAATGCATAGTAATAACGTATATCATTTGGTTTATACATTAGAATATTTTTTCTGCTATACAACTTTGTGACTTTAATAGATAACATCAATAGCATCAATATATCTTGGTAACTATTTTACAAAGCTGGACATATTGCAATTTTTCTCCATTAACTATTTGTGTATATCGACTGTGATACACCTTTGTTGTAGGATCGAGGAACCTAAGTATAATGAAACTTGCACAAGGTAAATGGAGCAGCAAATGGAAGGACATAACAGTTGTGGATGCATATGAAATATAAGAAGTTGAAGAGGATGATATAGAAGGAGACTATATGGAAGAAATGAAAGATTTTGAGAGGCAAATGCAAGCAGAGAGTGATAATTAATGGATTTATGGTTGCGATTTAGGAGCTTGATGACTGTTTAGATGAACATATTTTGGTGGTTAGTAATAGTGGGCAATTGACATATATGTAGTTATCGCCTTATCGGCATATGTATTTTGCATATGTTTCTGTTTAAGCTTCAGATACTTTAACATGAAAACAGATACTTTTTGGGTAGTTAGATACGAGAATTGGAAGCATACTTGCGGAGATAATCAAAGGTTAACTTAGAAACTATATTTTGTAAAGTGAAAATTGACTGCTACATCATGTATGAGTCTGTGAGTCTGTGACACTCTTGACTATCAGTTAATGAAGTTATTATTTTGGGGTTTTATTATTATTATTTACATTTACATGTATCTAACTATCTTTATATGTAAATTATTTTCAATACATATAAAAAAACATAACTATGAAGCGCCGCTTCACGCTTCAATATACGATTCGCTTCCTAAAAATAAAAAATGCTTCACGCTTTAAAAACCTTGCTCAGGCGCGCGATAAAAAAAATTTCCTTTGAACAAGCACCTTCATCCCTACCCTATTATAAAGATGTGAGGTCATCAAACTATGGGTTAACCACAGTTATGTGCCCAAATTTTAATTATTATCTTATGAATCTTTCTGTTTACAAAAATAATTTATAATTTTTTTCTCCTATAAAGTACCCATTATATAACATTGGGCATCTTATCAATTAACTGAAGATAAAATACTGAATTCCAATATCATCAATGACGACAAACGATTTTTTAAGAGAAGAGTCAATTTCATGTGATATAATCACGGTTGATGCGTAACCGTAAAAAAATTAAGTGGTGTATGATGATGATGGGAAACCCATTATATTCTCAAGACATTAATAAAACTAGCAACTTGTTGTGATTATGTCTATGCCTGATTATTTTGGTGCCACACGAAAGACTCTGCAACATATTGGTTAACAATCCTATTACCTTGACAACAATTTATGTAGTGCTAAAAAGGAATTGATCATAATCTGTTGATGAGAACCCACACTGCAACAACCTTTTCATCCTTAACCAAGAGCGAATTGGAGTCTTACCTTGCCTACCTCGAGAAGCTTGAAACTGTTTCATCCATGATGATGCCCCCTTCAACTTGTAAGTCATTAATTTCACTTGTGTATCTTATGGAATTTCTTCATTCAACCAATTTATAAAACATTCACCATTTAAATGACCATGCGGAAGATCAACTCTCACCTTGAAGTCTCCATAATTATCTTCATGTTATCCTTCATTACGTATGCCTCTGTTTTGTCTAACACCACGATATCTAAAATCATATATCATCAAGTTCTTCACCGCTGGAATCATCTAAATTTTGTTGTATGTGTACATTACGAAGAGGATGTTCTTTATCTCATGTCTGATTTCAAAACCACAATATCCGTCAAATAAGTCATGGTAATTACTAACAACTATATGAACATCATCATTTACGCTTGAGTGTTAGCAGTCTGCCCTAACATCGTAGCACTCTCCTAAATATTTCCATCTAAGTGATTGTTGCCATCACATCATTAGAAGCCATTAAAACAATGATAAACATGCCTCTGATGCCATTTGACGCAACAAAAACTATAATAAAAACTTTAATCCACAAGACAAAACATAAATTAAGAGATTTGTGTTCTAAATCCATAAGAACAACAAATAAGAACACTTGAAATCGCATAAGAAAATATCATTCAATAATAATATCAAACATCAGAATTTGTCTTTATATATATATATATGTAGCTAGTTACAGTTATAAATGCTGATAAGATAGACAATGCAAATATGATGGAGGATCCATGAACACTCTTAAATGGACACTATCATACATGATTTGCGTCATATTTGCTGCAAAACCCAAACGACAATGAATTTGAATCTAAAATTTTGATGATTCTTATAATACTTTACATTCTTACCAAAAATGAACACAATTCGAGATGTCAAACTTCAACATTTACATATTTTAATTTCAATTGTTAACTTTTAACGACAGATATTCAAAGGGGTAGATGGTGGTGTTATCCGTCTCAAATTGTGCTTATTTTTGGTAGGAATGTAGAGTCTTATAATAAGAATGTGTCATCAAAATGTTAGATTCAAATTTATTGTCATTTGGGTTTTGTGGCGAAAATGACGCAAATCATGTATGATAGTGTTCATCTAAGGGTGTCCATGAATCCTCCCTCTGCAAATATGAACTGAAACTGCTGACTACATCATCTATGATTTCTTGTAACTACTAGAAAATCTCATCTTGTTTTGCATCACAAACCAAAACCGCTTCAATACCAAGCTTAGTGTTTTAGCCTCCATGATGTCATTTTTGTTTCGTTTAAAGTTTCTCTCAGCATAATGTTCTTGAGGTAATGGAATCATTTGTGGAGCTTTACAAATTTTGACATATCTGAGAACATGTGATGGGATTTTTCCGAGGATGAAAATATAAGAATTAACTACATTACACAAGAGGTATAAATTTAAGTTTTTTTTTTTTTTGTTGCCTCCCCAAAATTGTTATGTAGACACCTGATTATTTTTGCACCAAAATTCGTATATCATCTTTTGTTGAATCTAATAGCCGGACCCAAGGGGTTCAGAGTGTGCGATGTACAGGGGCCCTCGGCACTATTTAGGACTTTTGTATTGCAATATGTCCTTTCATTTTAATCTATGTATAGGTTGTGTTAGAGCATTGCTCGGTCGAACTCGCATACGTTGCTATCTCAAGCATGTTTGTCAATGTTAGTGATCAAAACTATAAGTCTAGATTTCTAGTCTACTATAGCTAAGGTTTTGGACTAGGATAGTAAGTGTAATTGAGCTCAAGAACTCCATGGAGATAATCATACAAGACGAAGGACTACTCAAGGAACTGGTGGATATTCATCGACTAAAAGGTATGTAGAGACTTGAACTTATTTATCACTCAAAAGTCTATCTATTCTCTCTCCTATCTTGAGACAAAAGTCGTTTTGCTATATAGACTTAGATTATGCACATGTGATATTTCGAGCTGAGTATATCTCGCTTATCTATTTCTCGAAATATGTGTTGGTAAAGCTTTCGCTTTAGCCAAGTTCATCTTTACCTAGTGACGAAAGTCATGTTAAGTTTCAATCACTTTGAAAATTGCTATGACGAAAAATGGTTTGTGAATAACAACTATATAACGCTCTCTGAGAATGTTTCAATGATTGAAATGAGAGTTTCGACAATATAATCATTGGAGGATATAAGAATTGTTGTGGAAACACATATATGTATAAGTCCTTATTGCTTGAACCAAAGTTTGCGAACTTTGTTGATCAAGTGAAACTGGAAGTGCATGAGCTTCAGTCCGCGAACTCAATCTGTGAACTCAGTTCGCGAACTGGAGGAAGTTCTCAACCCGGGAATTTCTACTGGAGTTTGTAAACTCCTTCCAGGAACTTAAGCCCGCAAACTGATAAGATTTTTTTTACCGTTGTTGTAGTAATTAAGATTCGAACTCTAAGACTTGTGAAGATTAAATTTAAAGGTTTAACGAAAATAATAAACAAATGCGAGAGTTACTGGGTCTAGGATTCCACCGAATTCATATCATAAGGCTCAATTATTTATTCTCAACAATTATTGCTCAATAAATAAAATAACATCGAATCTTATTTTTTCCAAAGTAGATTCTCAAAATATTAGTTATAAATCGTAAGCATGGGACATCAAACATCTAAGAAAGCATGACCCATCAAATAAAATGATACCTAATTAATTCAAATCATAAATTACTTTAAAATAAGTTCAAAAGTCATAAAAAGAATAAAATAAATTCACCCATGTATGAAATTCGGATTCACCTGTCGACCCAGTATAGGGGTTTAACTCCTTATATTGTAGACACTCTCAAAATTCATTTTCATTACTCAAAAGTGCTTACAAGAGGTGAAAAGATAAGAAAACTGAATTTCGCAACGCTGTAAGCCGTTACAAAATTGTTATAATGATTGTGATAGAAAGCAATTATTTATTTTTTCTGTCGTAGAAAACTGTCGTTCATGGAAGAAACAATGACAATTTTAAACGACAGTCTACAAGTGTAGTCTGTTCTTATTCTTTTCTGCAGCATCAGAAAAATCTGCTCTGCAACCCTCTGTTCTTCACCCCAACTCTCGATATCCCTTCTATGACACCTGAGAACCCTTTGTATACCCAATAAGATCAAGAATATCTCCAACATAACTCCCAAATCTTTTCTTCTTTAATGCTACCAAGATACGGAATAATTCCTTTTTATTTTCTTCTCTTCTTTACGCTTGAATAAGTTGTAAAATATCTCTTCATCAATAGAATAGAGTCCCCAACTAATATCTTTCCTTAACCGCACTTATCTTCCCAAAATAACACCAACACAAAAATATTACATCCCTGGTTTAGCTTCTCACGCGTCTGCATCATTCAACCAACTTCCAAACACACTGATGACTCATCTCAGGCCGCGTAAAACACTCAGCCAGCTTCCTATCACACGCAAACAACTCGGGAAAAACACGATATTTCCTTCCCTTGTTTAACCAAAACACGATATTCTAGCCCAACTGGATCAAATCCATTAACCATACAATCCCTGTTTAGCCCAAACAGGTCAATCAAAATAAAATCCAGCGATTGAATCTCCATTAAACATCTTCAAATTCCAAACCCTTATCCCGATAATGACGTTCTCTTGATTGGTTATTAACAAGCCAGTTTTAATAGAATCAAATACCATATTCAGCCCTGTTTGGACCAAAAGAATCAATCCAATTGATATCATAACTTTAGTCTCATTAAATCTCGTTGAATTCTCGAACCCTAATTCTGCTGGTTCAGAACCAGTTTTTCCCGCCAAAAAGAAAAATCAAAAGGTTGAAGATGAGGTCGCCCCTTAACCAGATTGCTTGGGTGCCGATAATAATTAGTGTACCCATTATCAAATGAGATACCCCTTATCAAAAATGGGGAGTGCGAATAATACGTGTCCTCTGGGTGCCAAAATCAACTTTTTTGGAGCCAATTCTCCACAAGAGCTTATTCTTCTAAAAACAACTAAAACAAATTTATTAGAGAAATAATGAGTCCTAACTAATTTATGGGTGAAAATGCGTCACACTTTCGTGCTTATCACGAACCCAGTCCGCGAACTTGAGTATGTTATGTCTAAAAATGATGTTTATGAACTTATCTTAATAAACTAAGGAATGCTATTACAAATCGTGGCTTTATAGTTCATGAATCGATTCGAGCGAATCACATCATTTTGCTTCGATTGTGTCTTGTGTAGTACATAAGATTTCCTTGCAATTGAACCACTCTTTAACTAGTTCATTTGAGTCATTTGAACTAGTTATGGTAAATAAGAATATGGTTGATATGAAAGTTATCATTTGGTTAACTATTGTTGAACCAACTAATGTACAAGTTTGGGTACGGTTACACAAGCCTAGAAACGTACATTACATGTGTGTGTAACAAGCTATGTTTTCGATCTAACAGTTGATAAATATTAGCTTGAATCTAATCAGGTTTTCATCTAACGGTGAATATTGAATGCTTTGCATAGCTATATAAGGGAGAACTCTAACAACTGGGAAACCTAGTCCCACACATTACGTGTGATACTAGTTGCATAGCTAGAGTCAATTCTCCTTTAAACTTTGGTTTTCTTCTTCTAAAACCAGGTTAACAACTTAAAGAATTCATTGGGATTGTGAAGCCATACTGATACTACTTTTATCATAGTTGTGTGATCTGATATTGTTGTTTATATCGTACGAGTACAATTGTAATAATTGGCTTGAGATTTTTATCTCTGATAGGCAAGATATAAAAGTAGTCAGAAACATCATCGTCTCATCGTTTGTGATTCCACAATATCTTTTTTCGCTGCGTCGATTAAGACTATTGTGAGGTGATTGATAAAGCTAAGTTGTTCTTCGGGAATATAAGTCTGGTTTTATCAATTGGTTCCTTTTTACCTTGATTTATCAAAAGACGGAACAAAACTCGTAGGTATATTCGTGGGAGACGGATTTATCTATTACCGTAGACTTTTCTGTGTGATACAAATTGGTTTATTAAAGTCTTCGACTTTGGGTCGTATCAACTCTTAGTTGTGGATGAGATCAGCTAAGGGAATCAAGTATGTAGTATCCTGCTAGGATAAGAGACGTATGAGCATAACTGTACCTTGGATCAGTATGAGATTGATTGGGGTTCAACTACAGTCCAGACCTAAGTTAGCTTGGAGTAGGCTAGTGTCTGTAGCGGCTTAATACAGTGTATGTTTAATCTGAACTAGGTCCCGGGGTTTTTCTGCATTTGAGGTTTCCTCGTTAACAAAATTCTGGTGTCTGTGTTATTTAATTTTCCACATTATATTATTTATCTTTAAAATTGAAATAATACAGGTTGTACGTTATTCAATCAATTAGAATATCCAACCTTGTTGGTTGTTGATTTAAATTGATTGACACTTGGATATTGGTCTTTGGTACCATCCAAGTTATTTCCTTGTATTTGATAAAGACTCGCATATTTCTGTTTGCTTGAGTAAAGATCAAATCAAGTGAGAGAGATATAAACTCTTTGATATATTTTATATTGATTGAGTCTGACTGTCTAGTTGATTCTCTAGAAAGTATATTGGAGTTTTTCCATACAAATTGATAATCAAAATATTGGGTGTAGTTGTTAGACCCCCGATTTTTCAACTGGTATCAGAGCAGGCAAATACGTTCAATACCTTACAAGCATGTGTTTGTAGCGATCTGACTCTATGGACAATAAAGTATCTTATAACGCTTTACCAGGATTAAAAATTAATCGTAGAAAAAGTTCTTATCAACTGGCTATTCTCCAGAAAAGGTTGGATGAACAAATCCGGATGAATTCTGATCTTGTTGCAGAAATTGCATTCCTTAAGGATTTGAAACCAGTTGGAAGTCCTTTAAAGGATATGAGAGATTCCAGTTGTTTCTCTTTGGAGAAAGGTCACACATCAGCTGATAAACAACGATTAAATGTTGTGAAAACTGATATGACTCAGAACGGTTCTGCGAAACTAAAAAATGTTGGCCCATGTTTGTTTTGTGATTATTCGAATCACTTTCAACATAATTCGGTGTCTTTTCAAAAGAGATTAAGAGTAGCAAGTGATCTTCACAAGAGAACTAAACAACTCTTTGCGTCTCTAAAAAGACATACAAAACTATTGGGAAATTTTAAACAGAATAGTACAAATAGTATGAGAGCGTTTTCTTTAAAATCAACATCACCCTTTCAATGGTTTCTTGATAGTGGATGTAGCAGACACATGACAGGTGACCTTACTTGGTTTATTTCTTCAGAAGACTCTGAAGGTAGACCAGTAATATTCGGTGATAGGAGTTGTTACTACATAAGTAAAAAGGGAACGATCAAATTACCTGGCGTACCTGAAATTCATGATGTAGTCTACATAAAAGGTATGACTGCAAATCTTTTATCTATTAGTCAAATTTGTGACAAAGGCCATTGAGTTGTCTTCAATGCAAACGGGTGTGACATTGTAGACAAAACTGGGAAAGTAATTTTTCAGGGAATTCATGGTAAAAATAACTGTTATCTTCGTGATACTCAGTTCAGCAACTGTTGCAATTTGACTAAGGTGGAATTTACACATATTTGGCATGAACGTTTTGGTCACATCAATTATCGCCTCCTAACTAAGATCATTAACAAAGAACTTGTTAGAGGTGTTCCCAAAATCAATGCAAAGATTGAAGGTGTATGTGGTGCATGTCAAAAGGGTAAACAAACAAAGGTTCACCATAAATCATCTCGAGATATTCTCACTAAAGCTCCACTTGATTTAATTCATACGGATCTCTTCGGACCAATTCAACAACCTGCGGTTGCTGGTAAGAAGTATGCTTTGGTTATGGTAGATGATTACACCAGATTCACTTGGGTTGCATTCCTATCTCATAAGAATGAAACTCTTGGAGAATTCAAGATTATTGTTAATAGGATCCAGAACGAACAAGGTCGCAAACTAAAGAAAATTAGGAGAGACCGTGGAACTGAATTCAAGGACACTAAGGCGTTTGAATTTTGTGATGAACTGGGTATTATTCAACAATACTCTCCACCTATTACTCCTCAAGATAATGGAGTTGCAGATAGAAAGAACAGAAATATTCAGGAAATGGCCAGGGTAATGCTCCATAACAAAAACTTACCTTTAAGGTTTTGGGGAGAAGATGTTTTCACAGCATGTTATTTGATCAACCGTGTCTACCTACGGTCTAAAACCCTCAACACTCCTTATGAGTTATGGTACGGTAAAAAACCCAACTTGCAGTATCTTAGAGTGTCTGGAAGTAAGTGCTACATTCTAAAAGATCGAGAGCAGAGAGGGAAATTTGATACAAAAAGTGATGAAGGTATCTTCCTTGGCTATGCTTCTGATAGTCGTGGTTTCCGAGTATTTAATCTCCGAACCCAGGTCATGATGGAATCTGCTAATGTTATCATCGATGATATTAGTAATTTTCATCATGATAATTCTCCTACTGAATTGCCTCCAACAGATACAATTGAGAAAGTCAAAAAAATACCAGAATCAATTGAAGTTATCCGCTGATCAAGCTGCTCCTGATGAACAAGAACATGTTCCTCCACGACACCTCTGGGTTCAAATGAATCATGATCCCAATAGTATTATTGGAGGAAGAGATTCTACAGCTAAAACGAGAGTACAACTTCAAAATATTTGCAATTTTGGTTGTTACCTGTCACAAGTAGAACCAAGAAATATTGATGAATCTCTTAGCGATCTCACTTGGGTGAATGCAATGCATGAAGAGTTAAATCAATTTCAAAGACAAGGCATATGGGAACTCATATGTTGTCCCTCCAATGTTAATATTGTTGGTACCAAATAGATATTCAAGAACAAGTCTGATGAATTTGGCACAATTTTCAGAAATAAAGCCAGACTTGTCGCTCAAGGATATTCACAAATTAAAGGATGACTTTGACGAAAACTTTTCTCCTGTGGCACGCCTTGAGTCCATTAGACTTTTATTAGCTCATACTTGTTTTCTCAAGGTTAAGCTTTTCCAAATGGATATTAAATCCGCATTCCTAAACGGAATTTTAAAGGAAGAAGTCTATGTTGCTCAACCTAAAGGATTTGAAAACCGTGATTTCCCAGATCATGTTCTCAAACTCAAAAAGGCATTATATGGGTTAAAAAAAGTGCCTAGAGCCTGGTTTGAAAAACTTACCACTTCTCTTATTAGGAAAGGTTTTTCAAGAGATGGAGCTGACAAGACTTTGTTTACCAAATGGAGTGGGAAAAAATTTGTCATTGCTCAAGTCTATGTAGATGACATCATATATGGATCAACTTCTGAGAAGCTAGCAAAGTATTTTCAAGTTTCACTTGCTAGAGAATTTGTAATGAGCAACGTTGGAAAATTAAAATTCTTTCTAGGATTACAAATTCAACAACATAAGGATATAATTTACTTATCCCAAGAAAAGTATGCATGGGATCTCGTGACAAGATTCGGCTTGGATAAGTCTTCTCCAAAACTGACACCCATGCCTATAACTGGCAAACTGCACATAGATGATAAAGGAGTAAAAGTAGATCAAAAATTATATTGATATATTATTGGAAGCCTTTTGTATCTTACAACTACAAGAACTGATATTTGTTTTAGTGTTGGTTGTTGTGCCAGATTTCAGGCTGACCTAAAGGAATCTCATCTTGCAGCTGCAAAAAGAATCATACGATATGTCAATCACACTATCGGGTATGGTCTATCCTATACTTTTGATACTAACACTGACCTTTCTGCTTATTCTGATGCTGATTGGGAAGGATGTGTAGAAGACATAAAAAGTACATCAGGGGGTTTCTACTATGTAGGATTGAATCTTGTCGCTGGCATAGCAAAAAACAAAATTCACAATCCTTGTATACATGCGAAGCAGAGTATATTGTTGTTGGGTACTTCTATGGATGAAACAAATGTTGGATGACTATGGAGTTGATACTCAAATAATGAAGATCTTTTGTGATAACTCTAGTGCTATTTGAATCACTGAGAATCCCGTTGAGCACTCAAGAACAAAGCACATTGACATAAGGTACCATTTTATTCTAGGTCTTTATGAGAAAGGTATCATAAATATGTAATTTGTGCCTTCTGAACAATAATTGGCTAACATTCTCACCAAACCATTAGACACTGCCACTTTTCAGCACCTACGACAGTATATTGGTGTTGTTTCAGTTCATTAGTTATTTCCTTAACTCTTGCCCCTGTGCTTATCTAGATCTTTTGGGCAATTGAGTTGAAAACTCCAGTTTTGGTTACGCCATGTTTGTGTTTGATCTTCATAGGTTAATTTTCTGTAGTGTGTTTTGTTCAAAATCCTTCTTTTCTTTCGAAATTAAGGTCGCTCTTGTTGTTCTTTCGGGAATGACATTTTATGGGGGAGAGTTCTTTTGAACTTGTGCTTAATTTCCAAATCTTTGTTGGGAGTGCGGCTGTGGAATATTATAGGGGTTATCTTGTATCTTAATAAACTCCTTGATGAATGCATTTAGCTTCGACTTTATGATTGCATCTAAACAAGATGATATACATTTACTCTTGGTCATGAAATGTCTCTTAAAAAAATTTGATTAGGATCACGTTCTTGTACCTTTGCCAATTTTATTGACAAAAAGGGGGAGAATTAATATGTAGTTCACACTACAAATACATATGGTTTTCAGATCATCATGTAAAGGGGAGTGGTTTCCACTAAGATGGTGTATTGACTAAGGGGGAGTGACATATCACCATAGTATTATTGTTAAAGTCGTGATGCAATTGGACTTTGACGTTGTGTAATGATATTATGACATTGTATAACAATGATTGAGAACTCTTGTTTTCTCATTATTATAGCTATGTATTTTCAACAACGATGATGCTAACCTTACAACCTTTGGGATCATTGGAGTACTTGGAAGTGACGAAGATTTCGAGTAATGTTGAAGATTAGACATGTGGAAGAGGAGCTACAAAGTTAATTTATATATTTTTTGTATTCCATATGTATTAATAGTTTTGCCACTAAAATTGACAAAGGGGGAGATTGTTAGACCATTGCTCGGTCGAACTCGCATGCGTTGCTATCTCAAACATGTTTGTCAATGTTAGCGATCAAAACTATAAGTCTAGATTTCTAGTCTACTATAGCTAAGGTCTCGGACTAGGATAGTAAGTGTAGTTGAGCTCAAGAACTCCATGGAGATCATCATGTAAGACGAAGGACTACTCAAGGAACTGTTGGATCTTCATCGACTAAAAGGTATGTGGAGACTTGAACTTATCTATCACTCAAAATTCTATCTACTCTATCTCCTATCTTGAGACAAAAGTCGTTTTTCTATATAGACTTAGATTATACACATATAGTATTTTGAGTTGAGTATATCTCGCTTGTCTATTTAGCGAAATATATGTTGGTAAAGCTTTCGCTTTAGCCAAGTTCATCTTTATCTAGTGACGAAAGTCATGTTAAGTTTCAATCACATTGAAAATTGCTCTGATGAAAAATGGTTTGTGAAAAACAACTATATAACGCCTCTGAGAATGTTTCAATGATTGAAATGAGAGTTTAGACAATATAACCATTAGAAGATATAAGCATTGTTGTGGAAACACATATATGTATAAGTCCTTATTGCTTGAACCAAAGTTTGCGAAATTTGTTGATCAAGTGAAACTGGAAGTGCGTGAGCTTCATTCCGCTAACTCAGTCTGCGAATTGGCGGAAGTTCTCGACCCGTGATGGAGTTTGTGAACTTCTTACAGGAAATTAAGTCCGTGAACCCAGTCCACGAACTTGAGTAGGTTATGTCTAAAAACGATGTTTATGAACTTATCTTAATAAACTAAGGAATGTTATTACAAACCATGGCTTTATATTCCATGAATCGATTCGAGCAAACCACATCGTTTTTGCTTCGATTTTGTCTTGTGTAGTACATAAAATTTCCTTGCAATTGAACAACTCTCTAACTAGTTCATTTGAGTCGTTTGAACTAGTTATGGTGAAGAAGAATATGGTTGATATGAAAGTTATCATTTGGCTAACCATTTGGTTTACTATTGTTGAACCAACTAATGTACAAGTTTGGGTACGGTTACACAAGCCTAGAAACGTGCATTACATGTGTGTGTAATAAGCTATGTTTTCGATCTAATGGTTGATAAATATTAGCTTGAATCTAATCAGGTTTTCATCTAACAATGAATATTGAATGCTTTGTTACTAAGCTAACATTGATTGCAAACCCTGATTTGAAAGACTATATAAGGGAGTAGCAACTGGGAAACCTAATCCCCACACCTTACGTGTGTTACTAGTTGGATATCTAGAGTTGATTCTCCTTTAACCTTTGTTTTTCTTCTTCTAAAACCAGGTTAACGACTTAAAGACTTCATTGGGATTGTGAAACCAGACCGATACTACTTTTATTGTAGTTGTGTGATCTGATCTTGCTGATTCTATCGTACGGGTACAATTGTAATAATTGGCTTGAGATTTCTATCTCCGATAGGCAAGATATAAAAGTAGTCACAAACATTTTTGTCTCATCATTTGTGATTCAACAATACGTATCTTTTTTTGCTGCATCGATTAAGACTATTGTGAGGTGATTGATAAAGCTGAGATATTCTTCGGGAATATAAGTATGGTTTTATCAATTGGTTCCTATTCACCTTGATTTATCAAAAGACAGAACAAAACTCGTAGGTATATTCATGGGAGACGGATATATCTATTACCGTAGACTTTTCTGGGTGATACAGATTGGTTTATTAAAGTCTTCGACTTTGGATCGTAGCAACTCTTAGTTGTGGGTGAGATCAGCTAAGGGAATCAAGTACGTAGTATCCTGCTGGGATCAGAGACGTAGGAGCATAACTGTACCTTGGATCAGAGTGAGATTGATTGGGGTTCAACTACAATCCAGACCGAAGTTAGCTTGGAGTAGACTAGTGTCTGTAGCGGCTTAATATAGTGTATGTTTAATCTGGACTAGGTCCCGGGGTTTTTCTGCATTTGCGGTTTCCTCGTTAACAAAATTCTGGTGTCTGTGTTATTTAATTTTCCGCATTATATTATTTATCTTTATAATTGAAATAATACAGGTTGTGTTTGAGGAAAAACAGAGAGAAAACCAAAGGGTAAGAGAGATTATATTGATGGGGGCAGCAGCCGTATTACATAGCAAGTATGCTTTATATACAAGTAATAAGAGAACCCTAGATACTATATTGGGCCGCACATACATGGGCTACAAGCCCTACAACACTCCCCCTTGTGCGGTTCAATGACAAAACTTTATACATAGTGCTTCACATATAGTGCTTTGAATGTAGTTCTTCAAATGTCGTTCTATCCTTGATGACTTGTGCCGAAATCAATTTTCTAACTAAAAATTTAACAAGGAAAAACCCAGTGGGATAAAACCTTGGTACACCTCTTAACATGCAGTACTTCACATGTTGTCTCTTACCTTACATGTAGTTCATCACATGCAATACGATCTTCACAGATCAATGAGTCTAAGTTGATTGCCTCGTTAAAACTTCGTCAGGGAAACCCAGAGGGACAAAACCTTAACTAAAGAAAAAGAGTACAATATTAAGCAAACTTAGAACATAGTTGGACTCGAATATGTTGCCTCATTAAAGCCTTGACAAGGAAAACCCAATGGGATAAAACCTTAACGAAGGGAAAAGAGTACAACGTGACAGATGTCAGTAAAGGTGATCCGTTGCAGATGATCACTTTATACCGTTGAAGTTGATTAGTTGCTTCACAACTCTTAAGGCATAAAATCCTTGTGAGAAAGACAATAGCCTTAGTTGGGAAATTACTTCCTGGTGTTTGTTGTTGTCTCATCAAAAACCTTACCGAGCAATAAAACCCTGTGGGAAAAAGTAACCTCGGTGAAGGAAAAGAGTTCAACACACCATTAGATGCTCCCCTTGATGTCAGATAATTTTCATTAGTCTAATGCAGTCAAAAGGAGTTTATCACACTGTACCTTGGTGACTTGAAAGCTTATAAGACCATGTTGTTGATCCTGGAAGTTACGTCGCTTAACAGACTATCGCGTTTCATTTCTTTGATTCAGATATTTTCAGTAATATCAACGCGATCTTTATGTCTTCAACGTTCAACATACTTGATGTTTTTAGTGTCATCTCGCTAAAAACCTTGTCGAGTAACAAAACCCTTTGGGAAAAACAATTCTCGATCTAAGGGAAAAAGAGTACGAGACAACTTCAATTTCGAAGTAAATTATGTCGATATCATATCCTTGGATCCTCCCCCTGATGTCGGCATCCCCCCCTGATTACTTTCAGAGTTGTTCTAGACAGTTCCCTTAGTCATGTATTTTTCGAAACTGAATATTGGTAATGACTTAAAAAAATAGTCTACCATATCTCACTCTGATTACTTTCGTTGGATAAAAAATTGTTGTTCCTTCATAATCAACAACTTTTGGATTGCACTTTCATTAGCATTCCTTTTAATGTCTTTGCAGGGAAAAAACAAAATTTATGTCAATGGTTACTTTTAAGTACATGATTACATTCACTGTACCATTCCAATGACATTGCGTAGGCGCTAAGCTATATCTAGCTAACAAATTCCTTGAGGATGCAAAATTTTATCGAGTACATTATTATACTAAGTACAACAATGCGTCTATTGTACTTAGATATGGGAATTTCATCTCCCAACACATGTTCATCATATTCCTTTAGACGAAATGGTTACTTACTTACATTTAAACCTCTACTAATCATGGGAGTGCTATCAGGATGCATGTCTTTGTTAAATTGCCTGACAACTTTAGACATATGCAAACTGGTGGAATAATGTACCACAATCTCAGTATTCGATCGAGCTTTCCCTAGATTTTTCATCTCAAATTCGGATTTTAAATAGCTTTTAAGGTATCTTATTACATCAAGAGTACACATCATGTTTGTACCATCAACATAAATAGCTACAATTCCAAATCAGGAACTTTCTTATGAATACGCAAGAAAAAATAACTTACTTGTCTATCCCTTCCAAATCAAATAGCCACTTAGATGGGTATACCACATCCGCCTGATTTCTTGAATCTATAAGTGAGCATTCTATCTAACTGTAAACGCACTCTGTAGTTTAGAGTCATTTGATTTGGGAAACAAAAGTCTATCAAGTACTTTTGTAAATATCTTCTATCTCTTGATTCTTTCAGAGATACGTAACAACCACATACATATGCTATAATGCTCATTACAACAAAGTAAACAATTCCAGGGCTTTGTGAGATACCTCGTGCCACAAGGAGAGTCTTTATACCGTTACGACTTCATTATTCTCACTATGCTTTGTGACAAATAATCATGTATGTCCACAGGATTTACACTTGGTTGGTTAGCACTACCACACCAAATACCTATATATTTGTCAAAGAATCAAATTCTACCTGGATTGTGTAGGCCAAATATGCTCTTTATTGTTGATATTTAAACAATAAGAAGCATGGTTCGATCTCATCGTGCTCGATTTCCTTTAGAAACTGTATATGAAAATAATAATCATTAATATGCTCACGATCTTTCCATTTACTCGTGTGTGTTCTCATAATCCACTTGGGATGTCATTGTTCTCTGGAATCGTTAAACTTCGGAGCGTCCTCTAGTATTGATTCATGGACATAGTCAGAGACAATCAAATGAGATGATTTCATTAATGATACAAATTAGGTTGTGCCTTACTCATCTACTTCCTTTCTAGGTGAGCATTGATCGAACCTAGTGGCATCTCCATCTTCCTTTATGGAGCCACGGCCTTAACTACACTTCTACCAAGTGTAGTTGCAACACCTTAGTCTATGGTGTACCCCATACTGAGGATTTCTAACCTTTGCAGGAATATTTGCAGCTAGTATGTGTGATCTTGTCACTTTAGCGACATCAGTGTACATTCTGAAAATCGATTATTCTTTGTCACTTCACATTTACATTTGTGGCGTACAAGAGTCAACATGAGACATAGTGGGAACACACCACGACAATTCATGTCGTTCCCTTAGAAAATACTTTTTCTTTTCTCCCCTTAACGGCGGGAAGACTGTCTCACTAAAGTGATAAACCGCAAAACTAGCGGTAAGATATCTCTTGCCAAAGGTTTTAAAATGCGGATAATTGTTGAGATTAAATATCCAACAAAATTACTTAATCATTTTCGTGATCCATCATACTACGATGTGGACTCGTAATGGCACATATATAGTGCAACCAAAAATGCGTAAGAACACAAATGTCAGGCTTAAATTCAGTTACCAACTGGAGTGCATAAAAGGTTGACTAATATTGGGTTCTACAAAAATTAAGTAAAGATGCGCGTAATATTGCATATCCCCAAAGCAATAAAAGGTAGGTTGGTACACATAACCTATTTCTTAGACACCATTTGTAACCTTTGATGGTAGCCTCTGCGAGACCATTGGGTATAAGATGTTCTATATTGATCTTATTAAACATGCAATATTCATTAAGTCCTTTTGATGTAAATTCTCTAGAATTAACAAGGATGGTTAGCCTTTACACTTTGCATTGTGTGGTATGTGCTAGGAGTTTTCAAACGCAAAATTTCTCAAAACATTCACCAGATCCATCAGTCACTTTAATGGTTCGCATTCTGTATGAATATTTTTCTAAATTTCACCTTGTTATCTTTGTAATATGGATTGTTTACCATTTGCATCTTAGGATGGTCTCGATCCTGTTTTTATGAAGACTTTGTAAAAATGAGTGATATGGTCTTTTACTTAAAAGCATAATTGGAGGGAGGAGGGGGTTGTGCATCTAGTACTTTAGAAAACACTTATTGAGAGATATGTCATTACTTCCCATTTTGTCAAAATTGTTCCCATTTTTGTTCACTCAAATAAAGTGATGTTCGCATGAGTCCTTTCAAAACGATCATCATGTCACAACCAAAGTTGCTTTATGGTTATTCCGAAAGCCTGTATGAGTCAGTTTCCAACATTTTATCGTCGGAGTCAATATGATTCAATAATCCAAATATAATAGTGAATTACATTGCACTAGATTGACTCATTAGTTTCTCTAAAATATATTTCCTTTCAAATATATTAGAGACTATAAAATATGCAATCAAATACATTCTCATCACTGTGAGTTTCCATATGATATCCACTCTCATGGGTTTCTTTGGAATTTAACAAGGTGATTAGCTCTCAGTACATATAAAGCTTTTGTGACTTTTTTTCATCTTGGAAACAAAATTTGAACAATACTTCGCTCAATGATCCAATCATCGTAGTCATATTATAAGGAAGTAGTTCAACAACTAGTTTAATTTCCTTAAGATAATGGAAGAAAAACAATTATGAGTTAGACACTTGGGTCTTGAGAGTTTAAACAGGTGGTGTGGCCTTATTACGTAATAAAAATGGGATTCAATTCAAGTACTTTAGAGTGAATATATATTACGTGTCTCCCAATATATCTCAAGTTCTTTAGAGAATTTATGTCTCTTGTTTTCATTCCTTAAGTACAGACATTGGATCCAGTTCAACTGAATAAGATAGTCAATTGGCTAGGCAAATTTCTTGTTGCCATTAAAGTTGATGTGAAAATTGGTTTCTAATATGATACACATATTACATTGTATATACCAATACCTATGACCAGGTGCATTTCCAATTTTTTCATTTATGATTGAAGCTAGAATTACATTTTAGCTTCATCCCATGATATATATGTCCCTTTGCTCATGCTTTATATGAGTCATTACGTCTAACCCTTATTACTTTGGGGTTCTTACCATTTTCAGTTTTTGCTACATTTAGCTTAATTTGAGAAATTTCTTTATCTCAACGGGCCAAGAGAACCTCACTACACATGTCAACCACTTACTTTAGGTTGAATATATTAATAAAGATAGTTCTCTTGTTGTTATACTTCAATATATACTGGTTCGTTAGTATCATGGATGAAGTAGATAAATCCTACCAACTTGGGCTAGAACTTAATCCTGCTAAATCAAAAAGTCACCCAAACCATAAAGGTTCACAACATATTATGAGATCGAATATCAAGGCATAAAACTCAAATCAAACATCTCATACACATACATAGCATATAAAATAAATTATTAAAGTACCGGCTATGTAAATCAAAAACTATCACAAGAAAAATTATAAATCAAATAACTTTATTCATAATAGTTTTATTCAATAGACTCATACAATCAATGAAAGTAATCAAAAATTGATGTCTAATTTTCTAGATTAAGTATTACAACATATAACGTAATCTCTAGTGGTGCTCTTGTTGTTCACCGATGTTTCTTCAGTGTTCAAACTGTTAAAGCATGTCTCAAGAGACTTGTCAGAAACCACTTCTTGTTTCTCAAGTTTTTCAACTTTAATTTTTAAGTCATCTATTCCAGCTTTAGTTTTCTCAATCTTATCCTTGAGCCAATCTTGGTTTCGAATCGTTGCTATGAGATTGGTTCTTAGTTCTTCAAAACCATGGATATATTCAATCATACTATCAGAATGAACCCACTTGGTTTTGGTTGGATCTTGTAGATTGTAGGCCAACAGACATGACTCATCTTGTGATCCAACCGAACCTTCAGAATCATAATCAGACATGATTGTTGATCTGCTTCTTTTCTTCCTCTCAATATTGATTCCTTGAAAATATTTAACCTTTTGAGCCTCCTCCTTATTAGTTTTTGATACACTGAGAGTTATTGGAGATATGCTTGGTTATATATATAAGATGATTGACCAGGGTATCAATATACTGAAGGTAATAGTTTCTCTTTAAACAGAGGCAACTTCCGGACCGAAAACTATCAGTAGAATCCGAAAATATTAAGAAATATATTTCGTTTCCTTTTGTCCGAACTTTCTTAGTTTTATTCAAAGGTTCCAAATAAAACTTATCATGATGAACATGAACCATTTTTGGATTTACAACTATCCATAAAAAACTACAACTCTTTCAGATAATCAATTACACAAATTACATGTGCTCCAGATTTATTGTGCCATTCCCATCCATAAAAACGAGCACAAATTGGGATGAGAATGCACAATTTTGATACAACTAAGTTGTATTGGAATAAGATTTTTCAAGCTTATATTGACTATCAGAACCATAGTCATGTTTCTCTTAGGTAATTTCTGCCCAATATATTTTCTCCCAAGACGATGATCTTTTCTAACTCTAGAGATATGATCATGTGGAGAAATTGTACTGATGTGAGAATTCTCAGAGACTGATAGATCTCTCTTAATTCTTTCAATGAGATTTTCATACGGTTTTCTCATTCTAAGGACTTCCTTATGATTCACATCAGTGTGATTATCTAAAACAATTATTGGGAACTCCTCATTGTTTCTTTTGGCAGAGAATCTCTCTTTCCCTTCCTTTTGGAATCGTTTTTCATCAAAAATATAATTGTTTCGATATGGATGAGGAGGAATCTTCTTCCAGAATCTATTGTCAACTCCTTCCTCTGATCTTGAGTTGATATTTTAGGGTTGTGGCACAATCTGTCTTTCTACTGAGGAATGATTTTTCAGTTTTTTAAGACAAGAAACTTCCTTCAAAATTTACCACTGTATGTTGAAGAAGTATAAGTTTCCTATCAATTGACTGAAAAGTGTATTCCTTAAGATCATTATCATGGAATCGGTTCAAAGTTTCTTTTGGACAAGATTTTATTTGATCATCAGTAGATATAGAAGCTTGTTTCTCATCCTCTTCTGACTTGATGTAGTTTGGTAAACTACCATCATCTTGATTTGTTTCAGATGTGACTAATACAACAACATCATTTGTCAGAGTCATTGGACCTGTCTCTTTATCAAGAGAATTAACAAGAGCTTCTAATTAGATAGTGAGATTCATATTCACTTCAGTCAGGTTATTCAGTTAACTGTCTTTAACTCTGATCTCCTGTTTAAGAAGATTTGACTCTGTCTTTAAAATCAACAATTTAGAAGACAAAGTTTTTATAGGCTTTAAGAGTTTTAACAAATCTTTATCAGCATCTTCTTTTTCATCAGAAAAAGACACAGATGTTTTCGTAACTCCTGGATCATGAGTCAACGAGGTAGTAACATCTTCAACCTTTGAGTAGTCAAACTCTTGCTTAATGTTAACTGAATCAGACATGGATTCAATTCTTATAGGATGGATCGCACCAAACACAGATTCTTAGATCTTTTCGTGTTTGCCTGCTCTTAATCCAATTGAAAAGGCGAGGGTACTCCAAATATACCTCAAGCTATAACTTTACCTTCCTATAAGTCCTTTCCACGAAAGTGATTGTCTATAGACTGAGTCGAGACAATACAACAAATCGGTTCAAACTTTGTGTGATCATCTATGGATACAAGATCGAGACAATACAATAACAAAGTGTGTTTACTTGATACAAAGGTTCAGACTTAACCAAACTTAATAAGATTCACGTATCAAGTAAATAGGAATTAACGTTTGTGCAATTTACTTTAATTATAATAAAACAATTATAATGCGGAAATATAAAGTACATGACACAGTAAGATTTTGTTAACGAGGAAACCGCAAATGCAGAAAACCCCCGGGACCTAGTCCAGAATTGAATACTCTCAGGATTAAGCCATTATACAAAATAAGACAACTTCGTATAGTTGAGACCAAGCAACTAAACCTATAGTTCACCTAGTTCCGTCTGTATTCCCACGCCTCCAACCTGTAAACAAGTCATGTACTTGGACCAATTCCTTTGGTTCGTATTCCAAACAGTAAAGGAACAACAAATCTGTTTGGTATTAACTCTCTTCAACCAAGTGTTATGAGTTGCGCAAAGGTTCCCTGTTATCTTAACATAAACTCCTTTGCCAGGTTCCAAGATCTATCTTACATTTAATCACCCAAAGGTAATCACTAGGATTAAGCCAACAACACTCTTTAACCAAGTGATATGTGTTGATGCCGACCTTCCTCAATTAATCAATCCAATCTACCACAAGGATAAACCGATTATTGATTGGATCCTCTTTTTCCCAAACAAGTATTGTGCACACCAAAGATTATAAAAACACCAAGTAAGAAATCTTTAATATCTTCTTTGTCTTCAAATCTTCCTAGATCTTCGATAAACACCTGCACACAATCAATTGAATCTCTTGTGGTCAATCACATACAGAACAGAGTTTGTTAACAATGGATTATCACAAGATCGTCTTTAGATCTAACAACAGTTTAAAGATCCCTGTCGAAACCTTGAACTAGTTTGAGTGAATCATATATCAGAAGAAAAGATTCTAGAGCATAAATAAACTAGGTGCAATCAAGACTGACCACCGTTAGTCAATCAAATCAATACGAAAACTAAAGATAAACCGTAATATCTAGTTTCCCACCAACTGGTCACGCTAGAGCTTCTCAATCCTAAAGAAGACTTTAAATTGAGCGGCCGTAAGAGATTTCACCTAATTAGATTACTCTCCTCTCCGATAGGCAGCTTCACCAATAATAAAGATAAAAGAGTAAGTCTAGGTTACGCAGGATTAGTTTGCTAGAGATACAAACTCAAAGTATTTATAGACAAGGAAGTTTGGACACCAAGGAATTTCCAAAACCGAAAATATTCTCAAGATATTATTCATTACTCCACCATATTCGGTTTTCATAATTCCTATGAATGCACTGTCCAAAATAATGATCGAAATTTCCTTGGAAAATCTTTAATTAGCAAATGCACATTACTAATTCTTATTTTCCATATATAATTAAAAACCCTTAATTAAAAAGATTCTTAACTTATTTAAATTCGATCCTGGGATTTACTTCCTTCTTAGCCTTTAAGGAATATCTTTGAACAAAATAGAATAAGCATTAATGCACCGTGTTCAAAGAGTGACGACATCTTACTCTTGTAAGTCTTTACCATGCTTTCTCACTTGAAACCGATTTACCACACTTACAAACAAGTTTAGAATTGGTTCATCTGACTTTCAAGAACTTTGTGATTGATCAAGTTCCACTCAATCACAACTCATGGGTTTACGGTTATACCAAAACAAGTTTCGGTTCTACCTCCATGTGAGTACTGTGCATAGTTACACTAGCTTACCAAAGATACGGCAGACTAGGTACTAGGATCGGTTCCCCACTAGGATCTAACTTGTATGTACTGCACATGTCCATAGGATCGGTTCCCCCTTCCCAAAAACTTGTTGCACATGTTCATAGGATCGGTTCCCCTTTCTTCCATAAACCTTGTTGCACCTCATACAAGGATCGGTTCCCATTGTGATGCACTGCACCTCTCTTACTAGGATCGGTTCTCCTCTTCCCAGTAATAAGTTCAGACATACACAACCCGATCATACCCTAGGTGATTACTTAAGATCGGTTTCACTAATAAAAGTCATACCAATACATAAGTCAGGCCTCATGTGAATAGTTTTACCAAGAACACAAACAAGTCATGAGCGGTTATACTAATCACGCATATTGGTCGTTCATAAGATATGCAATGAAGAACATCCCCAATAATGCTTGGCGATTTCCTTTTCGGTTCACAACATATATCATGAACTTACTTCCTTAGAACACATGTAAACATTGTTCCCTAGGATGAAATCCTCACCTCATACCCATACATAATCACAATAGCATTCATACGATTATGTTGATGTCTTATATACAAAGTTTAATGGTTAAGCAAAAAACTTCATATTGTATTCCTTAATACTATGTCTATCTAGAGTGTTCATGCTTCACAGTTTTATGTTTTCAATATGCACGACTTGAAAGATACGTTTGGGAATGAAACAGTTCAAGTCAAATATCATTAACCCAAGTGGAAGGATTATGTTGTCATTGTAGCTCCGCACTTCTTCAAGTCTTCGCAATACTTGTAATGTTTCACCCTAATACTTTCAAGCTAACCTATACGAATTTGACTCTAGTACATCTAAATCAAGCGACTCTTAAATGAGTTTTGCTTCAATAAAATATGACAACCAAACTTGACATACCAACGCTTGGTGGGTTCAACCGTGCAATGCTCTAACAAATCTTGGTACTGGAACTAGAACTTATAGGGTTGATATAGCTTTGGGAAATCAACAGTGGTGCAATGATTTTTCCCAATACTGGATTACATCATCCAGTTCAAGCTGGATCTGAACACTGTCCTATAATGTTGCAAACTGAGAAAATTCCTAGGAATTTGTGGATGCCTTTTAAATTCTTTGTAATGTGGATAAAGCATGCTGGTTTTAATAATCAACTTGAACTTGCTTGGAATATTAATAATGTAGGTTATCATGCTCATATTTTGAATGAAAAGCATATTTCTACTAGGAAAAGACTATCTTATGGAAAAGCATATTTCTACTAGGAAAAGACTATCTTATTGGAATAAGATTGAATTTGGTGATATTGATAGTAATATTAATACTCTTCAAGAACAGATCTATAACATACAAAATAAGCCAGTTTCTAATACTCAACATGATAGACTCAGTGACACAAATAAATAATTAGAACTATGGTTTAATATCAAAACTGAATTCTATAAGCAAAAATCTGGGGACAGATTCATAATTGATATGGATAATAACTCGAGATACTTCCATACTTTAGCTAATAAAAGAATGTTCAAGAAAAATATTGATTGTTTATATGATATTCATGGTAATTGGTTTGAAAATAGAGATGATATCTCTAATATTCTTGTAACTCATTTTAGCTCTGTGAGTTGTGCTACTATTCAGCATATCCCTGAAGATATTTTTGATATTATTCCTATTGTAAATACTAATGATTTTACTGAAGATTTTATTAGAATTTCTACTTCTGAGGATATTCTCAAGGTTGTTAAGGATATGGCTTCTTGGAGTTCTCCAGACCCAGATGGGTTTCAAGCTAATTTCTATCAAGCTAATTGGAGCATAGTTGGTAATGATGTAATTCATGTTGTTCAAACTTTTTTCATTAGTAGTCATATGTTGTTTATGGGTAAAAACTACTTCTGTTGGTTTTGGTAATTTGGGGTGTTTGGATGAGAAGTGAAACTAAACCCTAAACAAATGCACTGTATGGGAGTGCTTTTGATTCGAGAGATCAATCTATACAATTCTGGCCCAAACCAAGAAATGGTCGTTTTAGACTTGTTTCGGTCACAAAGTGAGGGAGATGGGGTTGATCTTAGGGAGGGAAGTGAAGAAGGTGTTGAGATTGTGAAGGTGTAGGATGCTTATGACTTGTAACAGAAAGGTGAGCAGGCTTACAAATAACATAAGCAGGCTCTGGGTATTTGAATACGTGTTTTATTAACACTTGGTTTATATGTTGTGTTCTCTATTTGGAAATAGGGAGGAGAACCTATTTATACAAGTCATTTGAGCTTTACTCACGTCTCTCGTAGGAAGTGGGGGAAGTGGAGTGATGGAGTAGTGGAGTGGTGTGTTAGTGTCACACGATCAATCTTGCCCACTTCTCCCATCATCACTGACCGTCTATGTCTTCCTGACACGTTCTTGTGATGGCGCGTTGCACGCTGCACGCTGTAAACCACCAGACCAATACCCCAGTATGTATCCCCCAGTTTGTGACATGATTGATGTCTCGAGTGTGTGCATAGTGGGACCCACATAAGGTAGCATGTAATGCTAGTTAAATAACTAAGTTATTTAGGAAGTCGATACTTGTAAAGTATCGTGTGTATTCTATGCATGTTATGCATCGAATGTATTCGGCATATATGAAGCATCACTATTGAGCACCGTGCTCTGTCTACTTCATGTGAGGGTTTGGAGGCTGCGCTAGCAAATCCTCCCTTGGCCGACCACATGGTATGGTAGAGTGGCAGACGGTGATACTTCACTGGTCGCCTAACTCTTATCCTAGGCCGTCCGTCCGAGCTGGCGAAGTTGGACGGACGAGATGACTTACGAACCATATCTGCGACCCTCGAATTAGAGTTTAGGAGGTGCGCAAGTGTACTCCTTCAGCTTGGTCGAATCCAAGCATGGGAGGCGTTTCATGGAGGACCGATCAGGCATGCGTGTAGATGGCATGCTGATGTCCATGTCCATGCTTCACTGTCCCACGAAGGTTTGATCTAGGCCACTCAAATTTACCGGTGAAGTTGAGTGGCTGAGATCGTTTTTCTACAGAAATCCTATGCCGCAAAGGATTCCTAAAGGGCGCGGCATGCCACTTTTAAGGCGCGTATTTCGAGATGACCAAGCTTGGTCAGTCTTAGCTGTTTGGTCCGGCGTGTAGGTGGTAGGCTGATATTCACGCCTATACCTGACTGTCCCATGGAAACGTGATCTAAACCGCTCAATTCTTCTGGTGAAGTTGAGTGGTCGAGATCAGTTTGTGATTTGGGAAGCGTGACCACACTAGTTTGGGCGTGCGTTTTGAAGAAACCAGGCATGGTATGCCTTTGTCGGTTGAGTGAGGAGATAGATGGTTCCACGGTGATCATGTTGATGCTCACTGGACCTGCTCAATTGTCTCCTAAGCCCTTCATTCGATCAGGAGAAATGGACGCACGTGATCGATATAAACCCTAATTAGGGTTTTGGCCGACCGTGCTTCATGCATTGTTTTGCACGCATGAATTTGGACAACCAAACATGGTTGGTCCTAACCGATTGTTCATGTGTGTAGATGGGCCCACGGTGATTGTGTTGACATGCTCTGGGCCCTTCGAATTTACATCTACACCTTCCATCTATGCCTGCGAAGATGGATGGTTGAGATCGTTTTGCGACACATGTAATGTGCCGCAAACCCTAATTTAGGGTTTCTTGTCCATTCTGCTTGGTTTGGACGGTTTGGCAAGCTATGCCACCCATTTTGGGAGGCCGGCCATGTGGGGTCCGCGTTGGGTCGGCAGTGAATGTTCTAATACCTGCTTGGGGGTATTGGATTTGATTTGGACCACCCAATCATGCTGGTGAATTTCGATGATTGTGATCATTTCTAGACTGCTATGGACAGTCTAGGCGCTCAATCGGGCTAGTATAACACACCGAGAGTTACATACTCAATCGGGCTAGTATAACACACCGAAAGTTAACTGCTCAATCGGGCTAGTATAACACACCGAGAGTTACATGCTCAATCGGGATAGTACAACACACCGAGAGTTTACAGCCTGTACGGGCATTTCGTGCATGCCTCACTGTTGGTACTTGGATATTCATGTTACTATGCTGCGAGTAACAATCAGTCATCATGGCACACCAATAATGAAAGTTCTACTAGGAACAACACAGGAAATACAAGGCGTTCTATGCATTAATCAATAATGCTAAAATTCACATAATATTCAGGGGATTGTTGCTACATGCTCCATTCTAGGTGAATTAATAAAGTGAAGAAGTATTCATCACTTATAAAATAGTCTCATCCTCTACAGGATGATTACACAAAAATTGGTTTTACAACTTTAGCCCTGAACTGAAATCCACCATCAACATTAAGTCCCCTGCCTAGCATATAATGGTTACACTATTCTGGGGTAGGCATGAGATGGTGACAAGTATACGGGAAAAAACGAGATGAAGTGAGCTTACCCGGAAAGCCTTGCTCGTCCGCTATTAATCGCCCATGTGTACACGCTATTGCAAGCATGGAATCCTGAATAGGACCGGTTTCTTTCCTTGAGTGTTTGAATTAAAAGAAGGATTCAATAAAAAGAGGAATCCTTTCCCTATTGGGATTCTTCCAATTTTTGTTTATAAAAAGGGACCGACCCCTTTCCTTTTCTCACGATTCTTTTTGTGTGCTCGGCCTTGCTCCTCCTGCTCACGATCCTCCATTGCTGGACGTCTTGCTGCTGGACGTATTGCTGTCGCTGGACGCGTTGCCGCCACTACCGTACGTCGCCGGACTTCCGCTGCCATTGTTCGCTCGTCAGGTAAGTGCTCCGTCATCTTTTTTTTTTTTTTGACGCCAAACCTAGATTTAGGTAAACCTCTTTTATTCCTTGAGGAAGTCATTCTTGGCTTAAATTTCTGATAAGCACATATATGCTACATTTTATACCCATATTTATATAAGCTAGGACTCGATATTTTGGCTAACCCGTCTATTTTAGTGCTTTTGTAGAAAGTACACGAAAATCCGACGATTGATTGAATACATGGCTAAAGTGGAGGTTAAAACTACAGTTGCATGACACAACACGATAGCAGAGAATTGACTAAGCACCCATGTTGATATTTTGAGTGCCAGCTGCTTGGTAACATCGTTTTACAACCAGCAAATCAGCAAATGCAAGGAAGCAATTTCTTTATTGTTCCTAACATGTGAGTCCACTAGGCCATTAAGGGAAAGAAGAGGCACGTGTCCAACTTATGACCAGATTTGCATTCGTGGTGTATCAAAAAGGATTCGAACATCTTCATACCTAATATCAAGAGAAAGGGATTAAAAACGTCTTGGACATTTCCCTGAGAAGCTGTTTCCGTTACCATGATGTTGGGAGATAGTGTAATGGGTTCTTTTGATTTGGTTACAAAGGCTTTGGAGCGGTACTGTCAGTGAAGACTAAGTGGTGCTTTGGAGTTTGACAGCATCGGTGGTGGAAACGATTGTTGTGCTGGTTCGCTGTTGATCGAAATGGGAGTTCGAAATGCAAGATGGATGTGATGGGTGCTATTTATCCCTGGCATGAAGCAGACGCTGTAAAAATAAGTCACAAGAAGAGGACTGATTAAGCTGCGAATGAGGACGTGATCGACTAGTGAAATGTAGGTGATTATTAGATGGCTGGAGTTTTCTGTTGGCATGGAAGAATAATGGTCACGGAATAGAAGGCTTGAGAGCAGATGGCCAGATGGGTGGCGCTGATGGTGGTATCTAGTTGGAGTTGGTTTGCTGTGGATCGAAATGCAATCGGTGATGGTGGTTGTAACTGCAACAAAAATGATTTTCTGGAGCTTGTGACGCAACTTGGCTGGGCTTCGATATTAATGGAGATGGGTTGATGTTACTGAAGATGTTCATTATAACATCAGCTCGTCGAAGTGGTTCTCTTTATTCTGAAAACGGGTGTTGCTGGTGATCGACTGCCATGGCAGGCTTGGTTGCACTCGAACGGATTGGCAGCAAAGCAAAGTTCAGGGAGTTGATAGTAGTGCTGGTTTGACTTATACAGGTTGTTCGACTGAAATGGAGGTGATGGTTGCAGTAGCGGGACAAGAAGCTAGCAATGGTGGTGTTCTCACGTTTCTATGGTTGTTGAGATGGAGAATAATTGAGCTAGAGTTGGTGTTGTTGAGCCTGGATGTGAATGGTTCTTCCTTTGAACTATGTTGCTCGATTGAGACAATGAAGAATGAAAGAATGATGCGTTGAGTTGGTGATTGTGAAAACAGAGTTGCTGGTATTGTTGTTCTCGGTAAGGTGATGGTAGTTCATATTCTCAAATCGATGGTGCTGGTGAACTGAAATAAGAGGTGTTGAGGTGATTGTTTGAGGAATGGAGTTGGATTTAAGGGTTTTTGTGTGGTTTGAGCAGTAAAGCTTGGGTCCGGGTGCAGGCTGATTTGGTTATGCTGTGCAGGGTACTTGATAGACAATGCCATGGGTTGTATGATTGGTGAGCTGTCCATTCAATGGTGAGGTAATTGATGTTGCTGAAATAACCGTGGATGGTCTTGATGCCGAGAACTGGATGGATTGAATGGTGAGAAGATGGGATTTGGCTGAGCTGTGTTAGATGCTAAGAGGAGAAAGAATGTCGTGGTCAGATGTAAACTGGGACGAGATCCAGAAGACCCGAGGATTAGTGTTTTAGCCGGTGGGTGAAATTTAGATGGTCACGGTGGGGCCTGGATTGAATATCAACACAGGTATTGGACTGGGCCTTTTAGCAATTATTTGCTTGGTCTTGGTTGAATGTCCGCAACAGCTACATATAGAGAAGAACATAAACAGAAAAATGGAGGTTCGGACAACAGCATCTGCGGCTACTGTAGAAGAAGAGGGAGGCCGTTTTGGGAGTTTGGTTCTCGAAGGAAGAGCACAACAACGAGAGAGGGAGAAGAGGCTGAAAGGGTTGCGTGACACAACTTTATTGGGTTTAATCTTTTCTCTCTTGATTATTATTTTGATGGGTTTTGAGAAACCCATAGCTATGTTCTAATTTCTTTGTAACTAGGGTTTTTATTATTGAAACCAATTTGGGTATTAGGCAACTCTAAATTGAATGATATTGCAATAGACCATTATGATTTGAGTATATTGGTTTTTGAATATTGTTTATCGATTGATTGAAAATAGTTGTTGCTTCGCCGGTTCTTTACAATACAGTAACCTATGTGCTTCATTTATAGGATTGCAAATATATTTGTCTACTTATTTGATATCCCATGCTTGGGTTAAATCCTTTGATGGGTTATGATTAGAATAGCCAGGTATTATTGGTGAACCTAAATTTAGTTTCGTATGATTTCCTCGCTAACACAATTTGATGGTGCATGCTTGGGTTCAGTTTTTTGATGTGCCATGCTTAGGGTGTCCAGTGATATTTACGATTCTAATATTTATAATAGGCGATGTCAATAGAACGAACGATAAATAATTATTCATGAGTTATGCTTCATTTCAGTAATTGAACATAAATAGTGGTGGATACGATAAAACCCTGGTTACTATTTTTCCCATTGATTTTATTTTATTATTTTAATTTTATTATTTTATTTCAATTCTAAAAATATCAAAAACATCTTTTATTGGTTAGTCGATTAGAGATATTGATTATAGTATTTCCACCGCTCCTCGTGGGAACGATCCGTACTTGCCTCTGTCTGCATTGTAGACACCGTGCGATTGCGGTTATCATTATATAGGCAATCCCGAAAGCCTATCAATTCTTGGCGCCGCTGCCGGGGAGCGGTTGTGGAATATTGTATTTTTGATTTTGTATATAAATTATTTTCTTATTTTTTTTGTACATAGTTATTTTATTTTTTTCTTTTGTATACAGCTTATTTTTGCTTTTGCTTTTGCTTTTATTTTTATATTTTATTTTTGTTCTTTTTACGTAGCTTATTTGATTTTTTGTTAGGTACCTTAGTCTGAAGAGCGGCGATTGGAGTCAACAACATGCCTAAAGTAAGTACTTGATATTCTCACAAAGCTTTTGCAAGGTGAGGTATTGGGAAAATTTTACTTTATATAATGGTTTCCAGTGAGTTGACTTCTTTTATAGCTTTTTGGAATCTTACAAAAAGAGCTGAGACAGAGGAGCCATTTGATATTTCACCCGAGGAGTATGCATATGCACCTTCTCATTATCAAGAACCTACCGAGTGTGTGAATAATAATTGGAATTATTATCATAGGTATGATCATTCCGTACCTTGTGAAGGTTATGATCATTACCAGCCTTACCCTGGTTATGAGCCACAATTTTTTGATTCCAATTATTATTCACACATTTCTCCGTCACAGTATGAGAGAGATGGTGAATCTTACTGTGACCCATTGGCATCACAACTATCTTTGTTAGAGCGCCTCAATATTGACATTGTTGAATAGACCAAAGATATTGAGTTATTTTTTGCTGAGCTGAGTAAAACCCAAGCTTATATTGCTCAACTTTCTGAACAAACTGATTTATCGATTGCTAAACTAATGCATTCGGTAAAAGATCGTGGTCTTACTGAGGAAAAAAGTTCTAATTTTTATAATACTCTTGATATTAATGATGAAACCGCTTTAACTAATGAATCAATGTGTGTGGAGAATGATGATGAACTTGATAGTTGTGATAATAGGAATAGAGACATTGTCATACCAAGTGAAGGTGGTGTATTTAGTCCAACTCCTGATCGTGTTAATGATCACTCGCCTATTCAAAAGGATGAGTTTAGGATTGAGGACACTATTCTTTTAGACGGTGTGACATATCAGTGCTATAACAATGATTCTTATGAAGAATGTGTTAATTCAGAGGAAATTGTAGTTAAGTCTAACGACTTAGAGACATTACACTCTATCTATAAGGTTTCTTTTAATCATCTTTATTGTGATATTCCTATTGATTCCTTGGTTGATGATGATTGTGATGATGATTTAGTACAGGGTCACAAACCTAGTGGAGAAGTTAATATACCTAGAATTGTTAGCACAACTTTTCAGAAGATTCCTAGTTTTGGATTAGAACTGCGTGCTTCTCCAGTATTACTAAATTATTTTGCATCTCGTGATTTCTCTTTGCCTGTGCATGACTCCCAGATCGTTTCAGTTCCCATCCCCAGTGAACCACTTGAGCCGGTAATTCTTTTTTACTGACGATATATCCTTTGCAAAAACTAGGTTTGGGGGTAATCCTCTATTTCTGACAGTTTCAGCGTCTCCATATTTTCATAACATAATTGTGAAGCTGTCGTTTGTAAATACTGTATTTTGGGTTGATCCCAAAATTTTCAGGCTGTTAATTTTTGGGGATCCGTTTTTGTACATTCCAGTAGGTATTTTTATTTTTATTTTTTTATCTTTTCGTTTATTTTTTCCATACTATGAATTTCCCATCTTAATTTTTAAGTTGGATGACTCAATTACATTGAGGACAATGTAATGTTTAAGTGTGGGGGAGTGGTTAACTTTTTACTTTTCTTTTGTAGGAATTTTCTTACAATATATGACCAGCTGTGTAAAAAAAATATGATATGACCAGCTGTGTAGCGGGTCTAAAACAATAAAAACAATATATATATATTATTACATTGATTGTTAGGGTTATGACCAGCTGTGTAGCGGGTCTTTTCTTTTTTCTTGCATGTTATGATCAGCTGTGTAGCGGGCCAAAAAAAAAATAAAAAAAATTTGTTGCGAGTCTTGTTTATAGCATTTGTCATGACCAGCTATGTAGCGGGTCAATTCTTTGTTTTGTTCGAGGACTAGCAAAATATAAGTGTGTGGGTGTTGATAAGCACATATATGCTACATTTTATACCCATCTTTATATAAGCTAGGACTCGATATTTTGGCTAACCCGTCTATTTTAGTGCTTTTGTAGAAAGTACACGAAAATCCGACGATTGATTGAATACATAGCTAAAGTGGAGGTTAAAACTATAGTTGCATGACACAACACGATAGCAGAGAATTGACTAAGCACCCATGTTGATATTTGGAGTGCCAGCTGCTTGGTGACATCGTTTTACAGCCAGCAAATCAGCAAATGCAAGGAAGCAATTTCTTTATCGTTCCTAGCATGTGAGTTCACTAGGGAAAGAAGAGGCACGTGTCCAACTTATGACCAGATTTTCGTGGTGTGTCGAAAAGGATTCGAACATCTTCATCCCTTATATCAAGAGAAAGGGATTAAAAACGTCTTGGACATTTCCCTGAGAAGCTGTTTCCGTTACCATGATGTTGGGAGATGGTGTAATGGGTTCTTTTGAATCGGTTACAAGGGCTTTGGAGCGGTACTGTCAGTGAAGACTAAGTGGTGCTTTGGAGTTTGGCAGCATCGGTGGTGGAAACGATTATTGTGCTGGTTCGCTGTTGATCGAAATGGGAGTTCGAAATGCAAGATGGTTGTGATGGGTGCTATTTATCTCTGGCATGAAGCAGACGCTGTAAAAATAAATCGCAAGAAGAGGACTGACTAAGCTGCGAACGAGGACGTGATCGACTAGTGAAATGTAGGTGATTATTAGATGGATGGAGTTTTCTGTTGGCATGGAAGAATAATGGTCACGGAATAGAAGGCTTGAGAGCAGATGGACAGATGGGTGGCGCTGATGGTGGTATCTAGTTGGAGTTGGTTTGATATGGATCGAAATGCAATCGGTGATGGTGACCGTAACTGCAACAACAATGATTTGCTGGAGCTTGTGACGTAACTTGGCTGGGCTTAGATATTAATGGAGATGGGTTGATGTTACAGCAGCTCGTCGAAGTGGTTCTATTTATTCTGAAAACAGGTGTTGCTGGTGATCGACTGCCACGGCAGGCTTGGTTGCACTCGAACGGATTGGCAGTAAAGCAAAGTTCAGGGAATTGATAGTGGTGCTGGTTTGACTTATACAGATTGTTCGACTGAAATGGAGGTGATGGTTGCAGTAGCGGGACAAGAAGCTAGCAATGGTGGTGTTCTCTCGTTTCTTTGGTTGTTGAGATGGAGAATAATTGAGCTAGAGTTGGTGTTGTTGAGCCTGGATGTGAATGGTTCTTCCTTTGAACTATGTTGCTCGATTGAGACAATGAAGAAGGAAAGAATGATGCGTTGAGTTGGTGATTGTGAAAACAGAGTTGCTGGTATTGTTGTTCTCGGTAAGGTGATGGTAGTTCATATTCTCAAATCGATGGTGCTGGTGAACTGAAATAAGAGGTGTTGAGGTGATTGTTTGAGGAATGAAGTTGGATTTAAGGGTTTTTGTGTGGTCTGAGCAGTAAAGCTTGGGTCCGGGTGCAGGCTGATTTGGTTATGCTGTGCAGGGTACTTGAGAGACGATGCCCTGGGTTGTATGATTGGTGAGATGTCCATTCAATGGTGAGGTAATTGATGTTGCTGAAATAACCGTGGATGGTCTTGAAGCCGAGAACTGGATGGACTGAACGGTGAGAAGATGGGATTTGGCTGAGCTGTGTTAGATGGTCAGAGGAGAAAGAATGTTGTGGTCAGATATAAACTGGGACGAGATCCAGAAGACCTGAGGATTAGTGTTTTATCCGGTGGGTGAAATTTAGATGGTCACGGTGGGGCCTGGATTGAATATCAGCACAGGTATTGGACTGGGCCTTTTAGCAATTATTTGCTAGGTCTTGGTTGAATGTCCGCAACAGCTACATATACAGAAGAACATAAACAGAAAAATGGAGGTTCGGACAACAGCAGCTGCGGCTACTGGAGAAGAAGAGGGAGGCCATTTTGGGAGTTTGGTTCTTGAAGGAAGAGCACAACAACGAGAGAAGGAGAAGAGGCTGAAAGGGTTGTGTGACACAACTTTATTGGGTTTAATCTTTTCTCTCTTGATTATTATTTTGATGGGTTTTGAGAAACCCATAGCTATGTTCTAATTTCTTTGTAACTAGGGTTTTTATTATTGAAACCAATTTGGGTATTAGGAAACTCTAAATTGAATGATATTGCAATAGACCATTATGATTTGAGTAGATTGGTTTTTGAATATTGTTTATCGATTGATTGAAAATAGTTGTTGCTTCGCCGGTTCTTTACAATACAGTAACCTATGTGCTTCATTTATAGGATTGCAAATATATTTGTCTACTTATTTGATATCCCATGCTTGGGTTAAATCCTTTGATGGGTTATGCTTAGAATAGCCAGGTATTATTGGTGAACCTAAATTTAGTTTCGTATGATTTCCTCGCTAACACAATTTGATGGTGCATGCTTGGGTTCAGTCTTTTGATGTGCCATGCTTAGGGTGTCCAGTGATATTTACGATTCTAATATTTATAATAGGCGATGTCAATTGAACGAACGATAAATAATTATTCATGAGTTATGCTTTATTTCAGTAATTGAACAGAAATAGTGGTGGATACGATAAAACCCTGGTTACTATTTTTCCCATTGATTTTATTTTATTAGTTTAATTTTACTATTTCGTTTTCAATTCTAAAAATATCAAAAAAATCTTTTATTAGTTAGTCAATTAGAGATATTGATTATAGTATTTCCACCGCTCCTCATGGGAACGACCCATACTTGCCTCTGTCTGCATTGTAGACACCGTGTGATTGCGGTTATCATTATATAGGCAATCCCGAAAGCCTATCAATTTCGTAGACACGATTCCCATGAATATAGAATATCGTGTTATGATACGTGTGAATAAATACGGGATCATTATGCATGTTTGATTAAACATGGGTCCCATCCTGCTCAAACATCGACCTGATATCCGTCTTGTGGCTTTGACCAATACCGGCTTCATGGTCTTGAATGGTCCCGCTTGATGACGCGGCCCAATGCCTGCATGACTGTCACGATTTGGTGATGTGACTTAATACTGGCCTTGCTTGAATCTAATACCAGCCTTGCCCACTTTATTGGAATATGGGCCCGCTCGTAGTCGGTCATGATTAAGTCCCCAGGATAGAATTTGGCATGTTTCTTGGACTGGATGCATTTCTTCTCATTGCACGACGATTGCCTTCAAATATCCGATAAATATCCACTGATTGTTATCCCGTGTTTGTAGACTTTACAGACGGTAGGTGAAGACTCCTCTTTTCTCCGGGATCTTGTTAACTCGTGAAATATAAAGAAGACGCTGAGTCTTCTCTCATTGCAGAATTGTTTCTTTCTTAGTGCAGGTATTGCTCCGCATCCATTGTATAACTTGATATTCTTGATGATAACTTTTGTTAACATAATCATAGATCCTTTTTGCAGAATGGAGGCGGCTAGCAAGGACTACTCTGGTATCTCTCCTGAAATAAGCTTCAAAGTGAATAAACCCGAGATTGATGGTCCGTTCGAGGAGGTGATGGCTAAAATTGATGTTCCGCTTCTCGAAGCTGATCGCGCCATACGGGGCATGCCAATTTTGTACCTTCGTGTCGCTCGAGAACGCGTTCGTGATCTTCTGACTTTAATCGACATGGAAGAAAAATGGAGGCTTGAGGAAGCGTCGCAACCACCGGTAAGCGCAAGAGCTGAGATATTTGTTGCACGGCTGAAAAGGCGAAGAGTTGAACATGAACGGCCTCCACGGGAAGACATGAGTGATTATCTGGTCCGCGACGGTGTGATCATTCTTGATTCTGATACGGACGAACCCGAGCTCCCGAAAGTCGTCAGCACGATCTCCAATGTTGCAGCGGCTCTTGAGGAAGATATGGAAGCTTCCCCTACTGGGGACATCGTGGAGAACGTGGTTGCAGAAATACCTGAAGTGGAAGCGGAGGCCGACCCGGAGGAAGAAGCAGTAGCGTCACATGATGACGTTGAGGAATACTTCAATGGTGGAGAGGACACGGTTGACCTTCTTGATGACTGAATCTTCCTGTTAATTCTCTTTTTTTCTTAGTATTTTCCCGTGAACTTGTGAACACTTTTCTCCTTGTACTCAGTGGCGGCTGAGTTCAAGGTTTATCTCATTTTTGTTTACTTGTTTGGAAGTTTCTTATTTTTTTGAAATAAACTCTTCATTAAGACTGCATCATACTGATTGTGCTTTCATATGATTATACGTGATCCTTGTGAGAAGAGAAGTAATGCCATAATGAAATACCACAGACCGGTACGTACCCTCCTGGCATAAGCTCGTCTGCGCCCTTTTGACGTAGGCTGGGAAAAACTGTTCAAGATGCTTTCCTTTTTCTTTGCATGCATTCTATTCCTCCAACTTTCTCGAAAGGTGTGACGTGTTTTCCTTTTAGGGTTCTCTGGTTTAATCTGGTGGGTAATAATGGTTTAATATGGTGGATAATGATGACTCAGGTCGAACCTGGGTTTTTGTGTCACGCCCAAGGGTAAAACATTTCTAAAGAAAATAATACTTTAACTGAGAAATTGGAACCCTAATAATTATGAATGCAAGTATTGCAATCATTTTTTGAAGGAATTACAAAATAGCAAGGAAAGGGAAATTGTTGGAGGAACGCTGGAGGAAGAGGAACTAGAGATGGCAATTAGGGTCAAAACCCATGGGTTGGACCTAACCCGACCCGTGTAAACCCGAACCTAACCCTTACTTGTTAGTTAATAGGGCCGGGCTAGGGTTGAGGTTTCAGAACCCGTTGGTAAATAGGGTTGACCCGTCAACCCATCTTTTTTCTTGGAAATGATTAATTCTACGATTTTAGGGTGAAATCTATTGTGAAAAACCCCTGAATATCATTGAATCATTGATTTAGGGGAAAAACTTGACTGATCATCCCTAAATCAGTTCAAAATCCATCAATTCAGTTTACCCTAATCATCGATAGCCACTAACATCTTCAATTGTACAATCTCAAATACTAAAAATCCCAAAATTTCAGATCTAAACCAAGAATAATGATTAGTTACATCATCCATATACTCAAACAAAAACAAAAAAAATGATAAACCCTTGCTTAGATTCATTCATATAATGTTTCACATATTAATAAATATCCATATCAGTAAAATGAAAGATCAAATCTCACATCAAAATGAATTAATTCATCATCTATAAGATCTACAAAAGTATTTAGTAGAGAGATATAATTAAGAGAGAAAGAAAGATCACGATTCTAAAGCAAATAGATAAATCAGGAGATGGTGGATGCCTGGATGAGAATCGTTTCATTGATTTGAGTAGTAGAAGGAGGCTATTTGTTTCGGAGATAAACATGGAGACAAAAGTATAGCAGGAGCAGGAGTGCATGACAGTGATAAAATTTTGGGAGTACAAAAAATTGCGATCTGTATTTGACATTTTGATCGATTAATTAATAAGGGGAAAAGAAGGCCTTAGATATTACTTAATTATTTTTAATAACAAAAATGACAACATCTTACGCCTAGCCTAGTGGTCACAATGCTTTATTTGCAAGCAGTAAGGCTGAGGTTCGATCCTTACTGACTGCTTTAATATTTTTTGGTCTTTAAACGAAGCCAAAACCAAATCACCTGATTTCCTAGGTCCGACCCGTTAACCCGCGGGTTTACCTTCCACGGGCTAGGGTTGGTAATCATGAACCCGTAGGATAAATAGGCCGGGTTAGGGTTGATCATAGCCAACCCGTAACCCGTCTAACCCGGCCCGTTTCCACCTCTAGGAGGAACCATCACGAAGAACGCTGGAGAGGTGGAGCAGCACAGCGTCTCTAGGTACTGTAGGGTTTAATCCATCGTGAGTGGATCGTCACTCCCTCAAGCTTATCAGCATTGATGATTTTGCAGTAGCCGCCTAGGATGACATCTGCTACCAAATATGGTTCATCTTCCTTTGTCACCGAAAAATCAGATTGGTTGGTCATTTTCACCGCCATATTTCCAACTTGAAACGTGGTCCTCTTTGCTACCATATCTCCAATTTGAAACAGACTTGGACTTGGCATATTATCTTGTTTTTGGGACACGTTGTCTTTGACTGCTTCCAAGCTCTTAGTAAAACGTTTGAAAGGACCAGCACCCCACTCACATCTCTTAGTGGCGGTTAGGTTGTTGATTGAAACAAGATCCCGAGCCTTAGCAGGAAGAGGCTTTAATGTTTGTAAAAAAGGTTGTTCGGTGAGACTTACATGGGATTGGAACCTTTTAAGGTACGAATTTTGGCTTTTTCCATGAAGTTACGTCACGTTTGCAAGGTGTAAATATGGCAATAAACAATCTTCAGGGATTGACGGTTTGTTGGAGATTCTTTCAGGTACTGAAACCAGCAAAGGACTTACTCCTAGTGTTGCTTTGTTTTCGTGTATCCACGGGCATCCCAGGATCATGTCGTAATTCAGACACTCTTGCACTATGTAAAATTTAGCATGCATTAGAGTATTACCTATTTTAACTTCGAGGTCAATGTACCCATAGGCATCTCTGAATTTTCCTTCTCAGCTCCTAATGACAGTTGGGCTGCGAGTAGCTGCTTGTTTTGAAATCCTTGCGGTCCTCGGAGTTTTAACGGTGATGATGTTGAACTCTGAGGCTGCATCAATCAATGTGTTTTCGAACTCGACATCCTTCAAACAAGTGATGGTTAAGAGTCCCCAGTCCCATTTGTTGGTCGTGTCTCCAAGAAGAGAATGTGGCTTCGAGACTACTTCCTTTTATGGATACAAACGCCTGCCTGACATAACATGGTTGAGGGTTGTGAACATGTCTTTACGTTGACCCTTTGAGAGATATAAGATTTCACACAAACATTCCATCATGGTCTGTACTGTCTTGCAGACAGAATCCCTCGAGATCATGCAACTTTTAATGGGAAGATGGTCTCTATGAACGCCCTCATTTCCTAACTGGAGTTCTCCTGCTTCCACTTTTTCTTTGAAGATTTGTCTCAACTTGTTGCAATCTTTGGTCGGGTGATGGATAACCCTATGGTAGTGGAAGTATTTGGGATTTGTCATCTCGTCCTCGGCCGATGGGCATCTGATAGGTGGTAGCTTGATCGCGTCATCTTGAATCGATGCTTCCAGGAGTTCTATCACTTCATTCATGGGAAAAGGGAAGTTTGGAACCGTATCTCCGGACTCTTGTGCAGGAGCTTTGTCCGCTTTCTTTCGAGACGGAGTCGTATGTGATGATGCTACATGCTTGGGCGGTTGTTCTGTTGCCGACACTTTCCTCTTTCCTCCTTCGCTCACCACGCTCACATAAGGACCTGTAATATATTGCTTGTTGATGAGGCGCCTGCTTTCTCGGTTTTCACGGGCATCTTCGTTCCGAACGATTTTTGTTCTTTCCAACAATGATGGGGCTGTCGTAGAGGAGCGCTTAGAGGTTCATGAATCTCCAAAAATATTTGGAATCCCAGATTCTCTAATAAAGCACGGTATATGAGAATCATCCCGTTGATGCATAACTCCACCAGCTGGCGTTCGGTGACATTCGGATCATGACAATCCAACGCTTGAGTCCTGAATCTTTTGACGAAGTCGTTCGGATGCTCATTACTCCGTTGAAAGATTCTTCCCAAATCTGAAAAGGTGACCTGCTCTGACACGAAGAAATACTTCCTGTAGAAGGCGTCGACCATCTCACTCTAATTGGATATAATGTTAGGTGCGAGACTGTTGTACCAAGTGTATGCTCTTCCGGTAAGTATCTTCAAGAACTCTTTCAGGCGGAGAACATGATTGTATTCGTGTTCTCCTAAAGATTCCAAAAATCGAGATACATGTTCACGAGCGTTACCAGTACCATCATAAAGGTAGAATTGAGGAGAGACATAGCCCCTTGGGACAGGAATTCGTTGTACATCTTGAGGTTATGGAGGCTGGTGTTGGTGCATGTCCGTCATATTTCCTTTGCCCCGGCTTCGGAGGAGTCGCTCCAGGTCCTCACGCGTAATGAAGTTGGATGGTTGGAATCTTTAGCTTGGGCGTTCAGGAGTGTCACGAGTTTCCTCGTCCATGTGGGTATGCGGCGTTGAAGTGCCTGCCCCGGGTGCATCGAACACGTTCCTCATTGGCTCCGGGGGCTGTCGTGGCCCCTGCGGCAATCGTTCGGTTAGGGTTTTGAGAAAAGTAAGTACCTCTTTCTGAGTCGCAGCCATATATGTTTGGGCTCTAGCAAGAACTTTCTGTCTTTCCATCAAGTCCACCATGGTGATAGAGGGTTATCCTCCTCTTGCTCCTCCAGCCCCTCGTCCTAATGGAAGAGTAGCGGTTGCCCTGGTAACGACCGGAGGCGTTACACTTGAAGAAATGCCTGGATTTGTGGCTACTCTGGATCTGGTGATATGAGGTGTCACGCCTACTGGAATATACATTGCTCCGCTGGTGTTAATGGTAGAGGAGAGGGCTCCACGAGATGTATTGGTCACATTCTGTGCGGCAGCTCTACTGACAGGGACAATAATACCAAGAGTGTTGTCGGCGCTGGTTCCATCAGAATTGATTGCTGATCCTGACCTAAGTTCTACCATCTTGTATTTTGAACAGATTGAAATGAAATTGAGAATTGGAAATTGATATTGCAACCGAGAGATTAATCTCCCACTGTGGTCGCCAATTGTTTATGGGTAAAACTACTTCTGCTGGTTTTGGTAATTTGGGGTGTATGGATGAGAAGTGAATCTAAACCCTAAAAAAATGCACTGCACGGGAGTGCTTTTGATTCGAGAAATCAATCTATACAATTCTGTCCTAAACCAAGAAATGGCCGTTCCAGACTTGTTTCGGTCACAAAGTGAAGGATATGGGGTTGATCTTAGGGAGGGAAGCAAATAAGGTGTTGAGATTGTGAAGGTGTATGCTACTTATGACTTGTAACCGAAAGGTGAGCAGGCTTACGAATAATGTAAGCATGCTCTGGGTGTTTGAATACGTGTTGTATTAACACTTGGTTTCGTTATGTTCTCTGTTTGGAAATAGGGAGGAGAACCTATTTATACAAGTCATTTGAGCCTTACTCACGTCTCTCGTAGGAAGTGGAGTGATGGAGTAGTGGACTGGTGTGTTAGTGTCCCCATCATCACTGACCGTCCATGTCTTCCTGACACGTTCTTGTGATGGCGCGTTGCACGCTGTAAACCGCCAGACCAATACCCCAGTGTGTATCCCCCAGTTTGTGACATGATTGATGTCTCGAGTGTGTGGATCTTGGGACCCACAAAAGGTAGCATGTAATGCTAGTTAAATAACTAAGTTATTTAGGAAGTCGATACTTGTAAAGTATCGTGTGTATTTTGTGCATGTTATGCATCGAATGTATTTGGCATATATGAAGCATCACTGTTGAGAACCATGCCCTGCCTACTTCACGTGAGGGTTTGGAGGCTGCGCTAACAAATCCTCCCTTTGCCGACCACATCGTGTGGTAGAGTGGCAGACGGTGATCACGGTGATACTTTATTGGTCGCCTAACTCTTATCCTAGGCCGTTTGTCCGAGCTGGCGAAGTTGGACGGACGAGATGACTTGCGACCCACATATGTGACCCTCGAATTAGGGTTTAGGAGGTGCGCGAGTGTACTCCTTCAACTTGGTCGAATCCAAGCATGGGAGGCATTTCATGGAGGACCAATCAGGCATGTGTGTAGATGGCATGCTGATGTCCATGTCCATGCTTCACTGTCCCACGAAGGTTTGATCTAGGCCACTCAAATTTACCGGTGATGTTGAGTGGCTGAGATCGTTTTGCGACAGAAATCCTGCAATGGATTCCTAAAGGGCGCGACATGCCACTTTCAAGGCACGTGTTTCGAGATGACCAAGCTTGGTCGGTCTCATCCGTTTGGTCCGACGTGTAGATGGTAGGCTGATATTCACACCTATACGTGACTGTCCCATGGAAACATGATATAAACCGCTCAATTCGTCCGGCGAAGTTGAGTGGTCGAGATCAGTTTGTGATTTGGGAAGCGTGACCACACTAGTTTGGGCGTGCGTTTTGGAGAAACCAGGCATGGTATACCTTGGTCGGTTGGGTGAGGAGATAGATGGTTCCACGGTGATCATGTTGATGCTCACTGGACCTGCTTAATTGTCTCCTAAGCCCTTCATTCGATCAGGAGAAAACGAACGCTCGTGATCGATACAAACCCTAATTAGGGTTTTGGCCGGCCGTGCTTCATGCATTGTTTTGCACGCACGAATTGGGACAACCAAACATGGTTGGTCCTGACCGATTATTCATGTGTGTAGGTGGGCCCACGGTGATTATGTTGACATGCTTTGGGTCCTTTGAATTTACATATACACCTTCCATCTATGCCTGCGAAGATGGATGGTTGAGATCATTTTGCGACACATGTAATGTGCCGCAAACCCTAATTTAGGGTTTCTTGTCCATTCTGCTTGGTTTGGACGGTTTGGCAAGCTATGCCACCCCTTTTGGGAGGCCGGCCATGCGGGGTCCGCATTGGGTCGGCAGTGAATGTTTCAATACCTGCTTGGGGTATTTGATTTGATCTGGACCACCCAATCATGCTGGTGAAGTTGGATGATCATGATCGTTTATAGACTGCTATGGACAGTCTAGGCGCTCAATCGGGCTAATATAACACACCGAGAGTTACATACTCAATTGGGCTAGTATAACACACCGAGAGTTACATGCTCAATCAGGCTAGTATAACACGCCGAGAGTTACATGCTCAATCGGGCTAGTATAACACACCGAGAGTTTACAGCCTGTACGCACATTTCGTGCATGCCTCACTGTTGGTACTTGGATATTCATGTTACTCTACTACAAGTAACAATCAGTCATCATGTCGCACCAATAATGAGAGTTCTTCTAGGAACAACACATGAAATACAAGGCGATCTATGCATTAATCAATAATGCTAAAATTCACAGAATATTCGGGGTATTATTGATACATGCTCCATTCTAGGTGAATTAATAAAGTGAAGAAGTATTCATCACTTATAAAATAGTCTCATTCTCTGCAGGATGATTACACAAAAATTGGTTTTACAACTTTAGCCCTGAACTAAAATCCACCATCAACATATGCCTAGAGAGTTTAATAAAAAAAAATTGAGTTTAATCCCTAAAATTGATAATGCTAAATACCCTTCTGATTTCAGACCTATAGGTTTGTGTAATACTATCTATAAGATCATTTCAAAGCTCTTAGAAAATATGATTAAACCTCATCTCAAGAAAAATATCTCTCCATATCAATCTTCTTTTGTCCCAGGTAGAGCAATCCATGAAAATATAATCATAGTCCATGAAATGATTCATACCATGAAGCATAAGGAAGGAAATTCAGGTACTATGGCTCTTAAATTGGATTTGTCCAAAGCTTTTGATAGATTAAAATGGCCATTTATTTTAGGAATGCTCAAGAAAGTTGGTTTCCCTGAGAAATTTTGTAAATACATTGAACAATGTATTTCAACCAAAAAAATTATATTCTTCTTAATAGTTCTCCCACTAGTGATTATAGTCCTACTAGAGGCTTAAGGTAGGGGTATCCTCTATCCCCCTACCTTTTTGTTATTGCTATGGACTATCTTTCTCGACTTCTTGTGAAGTCTAGAAATGCCCCTGCAATGATCTTATTGCTATGTCTTATTGCATTGAACATCGTTATTGCTACTTCTAACCATGTTCTTTCTGGTGTCAAAGCAGCTAGAAATGCCCCTGCAATTACTCATCTATTATTTACAAATGACATTCTCTTTTTCACTAAGGATAATAGGCACAATGTTGCAGGTATTCTTAACACCCTTAACTTCTTTGGTAAGTACTCTGGTCAGTTGTTAAATCTTAGTAAGTCTAGTGTTTATTTTAGCAATAACATTAGTCCTTCTTCTAGAATTGATCTCACTAGTGCTTTAGACATGATTGAGATAAAATACACTGACAAATACCTAGGAGTAACTCTTTTGATTGGCAAAGATAAAACTAAGGCTTTCAAACCCATTGTTCAAAGCTTTAATGCTAGGCTTATCCCCTGGAAAGTAAAAAAAAAAATGAATTATGCTGCTAGATCTACAATGGTTAAGCATGTCTTAAATGCTCTTCCCACTCACCAAATGGGTGTTTTTAGAGTTCCTAATTCCACTATAAAACAGTTAGGCACTATTTAGAGGCAACTCTGGTTGGGAAAAGATGGTAATCACAAAGGAATATCTTTTATAGGATGGGACAAACTTCAGATTCCTAAAAGTCTATGAGGTCTAGGATTTGGAAATTTAGAGCATCTTAATACTGCTTTGTTGACTAAGATAGCCTGAAATGCTTGTACTGATTATAACTCACTTTGTTATAGAGTTCTTAAAGCTAAATATTCTAGATAGTAGTTTTCTTCACTTAGATAAACTTAAGGATGAAAGTTCTTGGATTTGGAGAAGTATTTACTCTGGTCTTGAAGTGGTGTAACAAAACATTAGATGGATAGTGAGATGTGGCAGCAAAGTGAACATTTGTCTAGATAGATGGGTTATAGGTTTAAATAACCCACCTGCCCCAGTTATTGGGTTATCTAGTCTTGTTAATTTTAATTTTGTCTGTGACTTGTTTTTAGATGGTACCAGACAATGGAATATTGATGTTTTTAATGCTCTTTTCTCCCAAGATTGTGCCAATCTTATTCTCAATATGAGAATCCCCAATTCAGGTGAAGACTCTATAATATGGATGCAAGATAGAAAAGGTAAGTTTTCTGTTAAAAGTGTTTATAATACTATTTACACTAATGATGTTAACTCCATCATAGCAGGTATTACTATCCCTACTGAAGTCTGGAAGAATTTGTGGAAATTCAAAGTTCCACATAGAGTTCAAATTTTTATATGGAAGTGCCTCAAGAAAATAGTTCCAACTAGAACTAGAATTGCTAGATACAAACAAAACATAGAAACTCATTGTTGTTTCTGTAAAACCAATGAGGAAACTATGAATCACATTTTAATGGATTGCAGTTATGGAAGGGCAATACGGTTTGCAATGAATATCAATATTGATCATATTAAAGAACAATATACTGATGTTGAACAATGGATTATAGGTTGATTTTTTTTCTATGATTAATAATGGCTCCCATTTATGCTTCAGCAATAACACTCTGGTTTGCAGGTTTATGTGTACTATCTGGTACATATGGAAAGATAGGTGTTTATCAGTATTTCAAGACATGAAACCAAATTTGCAGGTTACATTGACTAAAATTGGTTACTTGTATAATCAATGTACTAATCTGAATTCTCAAAATCAAAATGTTGCTCCTAATGATTTGCAGATAAAGAGATGGAGGCCTACAAAAAAGGAATTTGTCAAAATTAATATTGATGGCTCTTATTTACCTCTAACTAAAATAGTTATAGGTGCTCGTTTAATCTAAAAAAGGTAGTTGAACAAAGAAAGTATTATATTAAATATTTAAAAGCACCTGTAAGATACAATTAAACCTAGAATCATCCCCCGGTGGTATTGGTGCTCGTTTAATTTTGCTTGCTCAGGCGCGTGATAAAAAAAAATCATTTGAACAAGCGCCTTCATCCCTACCTATTATAAAGATGTGAGGTCATCAAACTATGGGTTAACCACAGTTATGTGCCCAGATTTTAACTATTATCTTATGGATCTTTCTGTTTACAAAACTAATTTATAATTTTTTTCCCCTATAAATTACCCATTATATAACATTAGGCATCTTATCAATTAACTGAAGATAAAATACTGAATTCCAATATCATCAATGACGACAAACGATTTTTTAAGAGAACAATCAATTTCATGTGATATAATCAAGGTTGATGCGTAGCCGTAAAAAAATTAAGTGGTGTATGTTGATGATGGGCAACCCATTATATTCTTAACCCATTAATAAAACTAGCAACTTGTTGTGATTATGTCTATGCCTGATTATTTTGGTGCCACACGAAAGACTCTGCAACGTATTGGTTAACAATCTTATTACCTTGACAATAATTTATGTAGTGCTAAAAAGGAATTGATCATAATCTGTTGATGAGAACCCATACTGCAACAACCTTTTCATCCTTAACCAAGAGTTAATTGGAGTCCTACCTTGCCTACCTCAAGAATCTTGAAACTGTTTCATCCATGATGATGCGCCCCCTTCAACTTGTAAGCCAACTTCACTTATGTATCTTCTGGAATTTCTTCATTCAACCAATTTATAAAACATTCACCATTTAAATGACCATGCGGAAGATCAACTCTCACCTTGAAGTCACCATGATTATCTTCATGTTATCCTTCATTACGTATGCCTCTGTTTTGTCCAACACCACGATATCTAAAATCATATATTATCAAGTTCTTCATCGCTAGAATCATCTAAATATTGTTGTATGTGTACATTACGAAGAGGATGTTCTCTATCTCATTTATGATTTCAAAACCACAATATCCGTCAAATAATTCATGGTAATTACTAACGACTATATGAGCCTCATCATTTACGCTAGAGTGTTAGCAGTCTTCCCTAACATCGTAGCACTCTCCTGAACATTTACATCTAAGTGATTATTGTCATCCACAAAATTAGAAGCCATTCAAACAATGATAAACATACCTCTGATGCCAATTGACGCAACAAAAACTATAATAAAAACTTGAATCCACAAGACAAAATATAAATTAAGAGATTTGTGTTCAAAATCCATAAGAACAACAAATAAGAACACTTGGAATCACATAAAAAAATATCATTCAATAATAACATCAAACATCAGAATTTGTCTTTTATATACATATACATATACTAGCCCTTAACCCGTGCTGTAACAGCACGGGCCATCATGTTGGTTCATTTTTAATATATCGTATAATTTGTGTCCCGAATACTTATCAACTTCTTATGATTTAATATGTGTTTGTCATAAAAATAGTTGGGATTTTCCTCTATTTTTTTTATTTGTTTTTTCCTTTAATATTTTACCGCCGGAGATTTGCTCAAACGAAAGAAGTATAATCTTAACTTCCAGATACTTTTTTATTTAGGTTCATTGCTTATAATGAGATAATGCTCTACATGAACATGGAAGTTTAAATATTTTTTGGAAATATGTCGTCAGCAGCGCTCATCTCAGTGAAATCAACTAATCAATATCGTCCATAAAAGTCTCCACATGCTCCTATTTCGCTCCAGCTGACTCATCTATCATGGTCATGTTGTCGATCCTCCAAATAGGTAGAGAATAGTATTTTTTTGCATCGAACGAAAGATACAAACTATTCAATGTGACATGATTTTCCTATAATTTTTCAACACACATTAGATGACAATGTTTAAAATGTGTGACATTACCTTTTCGAAGGGATTGTATATATGTGAACCTCTGCCATTAAATCTTCAACAAAGTATTGTGCCCAACAATTAGTCTTAATGAATTCTTTGGTAACTCAAAATTCATGGACATTTTGTCACTTCCGTATGTTCATACCTTCACCTGGAATAAAATCTGGCGACACATTACCTCATAAAGAACCTTGAACACATATTGTACTCCCTGATCCTATTTCAAATTAATAGGTTGTCAATAGATCCTTTACCAAAAGTTGACATATTCTACGTTGAATATTTATAAAAAAAAATTATGGTATTGTGGATCATTGCTTTATAAGATTGTAGTTTTCAAAATTGGCCTCTTCAAGTCCCACGACTTTCTAACTTTAAAATTAGCCATATTATCTTTGTTACTAACTTTAAACTTGATGTCATCTTCTACTGTGAACTTTATGTGATTTCATAATCGAAATAGTTATACCTCTTTCATTCGTATCAAGTAATCCGTTGTATATCCCATCAATTCTTCTACAATAATTCCTTTCTTTCGCCGTTCTCGGACCATCAGTAACCATTATTGTCAAACGCAATCTGTCTAATTTTTGTTGATGTTATGTATTTGCAATGTTCATTTTTCTTAAATAAATAGATTGTGGAAAAACTAAAAAATAAATAAATAAGTATTACATCGGGTCTAAGTTACTATATCCAAAATACTCCGGACACTGCTTATGTTTCCTTGTTTCCTCAAATTCCTCGTTGCATTCTAGACAGTACATGCAACACCAATCATTTTTGAAGTGAGCTATTTGCGCAAGTGTGGTCAATGTATCCCTTGCTTGTAATAATAATAACAATACATCAAATTTTTTTCAAGGCATCCAGTTGTAAATGGTATGAATCTAATAGATTTGAATTATACCTCAATCTTAGATATCACCTTCTTCTCATATAACATACCAATTGAGGAAGGACAAATCTTGACCACTCCTTACATATGCAGAGTTATACAAACTATGTTTTGCAATTGTCTTACGTGAAAATTATTATTAATCCATATTTTAGTCAGCTCCTATCGAAGCCGATCTAATTAGTCCTATAGAAAGTTAATCTTAAATTTTTGACCTTATCTCTTGACCAAATTATTGAAGTATTCTCAGTCATGTTTTTCTTTATGTGACCTACCCATCTGTGTCTACTCTACCTTCTAACCCAGTGAATGAAACCTATACATATTGATCTGTAATTTGATATTGTTGATTTGTCATTAAGAGGTCGCATGATTTGAGAATGTAAAATATAAAAAATATTCTATAAACATCGGAGGCGGAATTTAGATTTATGATTTAGAGTTTTTTATGATGATTTTGATGAGCAAACATAATTTTCAAACAAATATTTTAGAATGCAAATACATTTTCCCGGTCAATAAGGTTTTATATCGGGAATTGAGTGAAAGTTGTTGTATTTGTAGGTAGTTGTCGCGAAACAACTCGACATTGATGGTCTTTCTGGAAAAAGAACGTAATAGTACTTGAGAGAGCGATAATGTTATCTTACGCGGGTACACCAATTGCCTTTATATAATACGGTTGATCGAACAGTCATGATCATATTGTCTTATACGTTCCGGTATCATCCTCGAAATATTTGGTTTTTGTCCTTATCAATCGTGCTAAAAACAACCAATTACATCTCTCACAATACAATGTTGCATGTTTTGTGAAGATTATTTTTTTTACTTGGTCAATAAAACTCACTAAAAAGCAAAAACTATTATTATACACTACTATTACCAACACCCACCACCATAAAAACCATCCGCCACCACTATTTCTTCCACCAATAGTAATGTTACCGCCTCCACCATTCACAAACACCCGCCACCACTTATACTAACCCTACTTCCATTACCACCATTAGAATTAATATAGTTTTTAGTAAAATTACTTATTAATAAAATTATGTATTTATGTTAGATTATTAAAGGAACATTTATAATAGAAATTTAATTAATCATTATGAACAATCAATGAGATACTAATTAATAAAACGTTTAAAAATGGTTAAGTTGAACAAACCCCAACGGTAAATTTATCTTTGCCAAGGAAAAATCCTGACCACTCTTTACATAAACAAATCGATAATAAATAATTTTATATCTTTTTATCTTGATTCGTGTCGTTCGTTTAGTTATTACATAACATGAAAATTGATTGCACCAATTTTTTAAAATGGACATGTGTTTTATCGAGTTTATTTTAACATTAGAATGATCAACCACGTTTTATACTTTACTAGATATTAACCCGTGCCGTAATGGCACTGGATGTTTTGTCTCTAATACGATATTGTTCACATTCCTCTTGCTTCGTTTTATTCGTGAGTAATTATTTTGATATTCAAATAGGTTTTGGGAAACAAAATGGGTTACCTGATCTTTTTATTTTTTTACTTAAGCATGTTATTCCAATTTATTATCTAGACGGAGTAATAATATTGTGCCAACATGAAAATAAAATAAAAAATACAGTAAATAAATTTTTTTCCCCATTTATTATTCCATCATACCATAGTTTCAAACTTCAAAAAGAATATTTCATCTAACAATACATATACCTAAACTGCCAATCCAACTCCATGATGTTTATGAATACATTTGTTCCGAAATTATTGATAACTAAGGCTCTAAGGAGTGAAGCAAAAACCCATAATATTTTCCCTACTATAGATAAACACTATTTATTTATTTTTTGCGAATGTGAGAGTTATAAAAATGAAGAACCCTTGGCTATTGGAAGGCTGAGATATACACATGTGAGTTGAAAAAATAAACTTATAATAGTAAATCAAAAAATGTGTAAGATTCTTTCTAAATCATATTGATAACATAAAATTGAAGAAATTCGTGGATAAAAAGATTTCACACCAACTATGCTAGGTAGTGCATGAATGACGTTCTCACATCTAGTGCTACTCAAGTAATTTGGAGTTTTGAAGAGCATAGTCATATTGATATTTGTATCTACATAAATTCAAGTAACCTTCCGAAGAAAAATTATTAGTTTCAAGGTAGAGCCGACACAAACTTCTGTCTCCTTCAATGTATACAACACACATTGGGTTTAATCGGCCTTTAGATTAAACAAATGCCCCAACATTAGTCAAATAATGTCTACAAATACGGGATCGAAACAAAGTGCTAACGGGAAAAATGAGAGACTAACATCAGTTCTACAAAGAAAATACCCTATATGTATCAAAGTTTGTTACCAAACATGTATTCAAATTAAAAAGTCATCAACTTAACACAAAAATATAAAATAACCCAAGTTAAATCAATACTTGCATAAACAAAACTTATAAGAGAATTTTGTAATTATTAAATACCTTTAAAATCACTATTAGAGATTTAATTGCATGCCTCGTTAAAAACTACGGTAGGACGAAATCACCAGATTAATCTGTAGAAATTTCACTGGATATGTAGCAATTCAGAGAAGTTTACACTGGTGGTGATGCGTTCCATCTAAGTGTTGTTCGATTGATTATTTTTTTAGAAGGTTTCGGTTTTCATTGGAGAAACCGAGAGGGAGCGTTTCATTATATTCATTATCATTCAGAAATCCAAGACCAACTCGCCCTCTGCTTACGGGATCTCAATACAACCTTAGATTTATCTATTGGACAGAGAAACCTTGATACTAAATATGTAGTTTTTAATGTTATTTATTATATAACGTGACATTCAAATGTTTTTTTCCTCTTCTTAATTTTCATGTATTTTAACCAAGTTTATATTAGCATTAAGACGATCTACCACATTTCTAATTTATAGTGTTATCCTTTTGTAGCAACACATAATTAACATAGTCAATTACTACTCATCAAAATCGGCCAGTACCACAAACCACCAGATATCACTTCTTTCTCCACCACCACCATTTTCCATCCCTCGTAGAATATTGGGCACACTTATAACTTTTAATCTCACACGTCATGTATAAAGTTTAGATTTAACAAACTTAGGTCGTCAATTAATTTATTCAACTATAGGTTTTTTGTTAATACTGAAAATCATGCGTACGAACGGTTACCAAAGATAGCAGTGGTACCAAAAACAACCATTTTGTCTTATATGATTTGGTATCATCCCAAAAGTATTTGTTATACGCCTTTTTTGATCGTGTCAAAAACAACCAACTATACTTTTCACAATACAATGTTACCCGTCATGTAATTTTTTTTATTATTTTTGATTCAAGAAAAAACCAATACCACCGCCATTAAAACCATCCAGCGCCACTATTTCTTCCACCAAAACCAATGTTACCGCCTCCACCACTTAGTAACACCTTCTACCGCTTCCACAACTTACTTCTTCCTCTACTACCACCACCACCACTAATATCTATTGAAATAATTTTTGTCAAAATTATTATTTATTGATGGAGATATGTATTAATATTAAGGGATATTTATGATGTAAAATTAATAAATCATTTATCATGAGAAATTAATGAGACATCAATTAATAAAACACTTATACTAATTAATATTTAAGTTGAACAAACCATAACCATAGATTTATTTTCTATCTAGACAAATCACTTATATTAATTAATAAAATACTTATACTAATTAATATTTAAGTTGAACAAACAACCACTGTTGATTTATCTTTTCTATCAATTCTAACCAAGGTGGAACAATGGTTAGAGGCCACTCTTATGACACAATAGGTCATGAGTTCGAACATCCCCGTTATAATTTTTGAAATTCCATATCTTGACTTGAGTATTCATTTTTAATTCATAATATTGGAATGAACACCACGTGTGGGACTTGTAGGGTGTGGTACGGAGAACCACAACCTTTGATTTATCTTTGCCAAGGATAAATCCTGACCACCACTCAGATAGGCAAAGTTAGCTAAACTCTGCTTTTGAACAAACAACCACTGTTGATTTATCTTTTCTATCAATTCTAACCAAGGTGGAACAATGGTTAGAGGCCACTCTTATGACACAATAGGTCATGAGTTCGAACATCCCCGTTATAATTTTTGAAATTCCATATCTTGACTTGAGTATTCATTTTTAATTCATAATATTGGAATGAACACCACGTGTGCGACTTGTAGGGTGTGGTACGGAGAACCACAGCCTTTGATTTATCTTTGCCAAGGATAAATCCTGACCACCACTCAGATAGTCAAAGTTAGCTAAACTCTGCTTTATACTATTGATAATATAACGTTACACATTTTATGGCGTTACGAAATTAGGATAATATGTTTTTGTTCACCAATACCCGCCACCACCATAAAACCATATGAATCCACTTTTTTTATCCACCACCACCTAGTGGCGGAGCCAAGGGTTGACTAACCTGGCTCTAACCCCTTAAATTTTTAATAACTATATACATTTTTTAGTTTATTTTATAAATAGTACTTTGTCCATATATATTTATGGTTTAGTCCACCAAAGTTTATATGTTTCTTTTCTTAAAAAAAAATAAGCCTCCTCAATGTCAATTTTTGACTCCACCACTGCCACCATCACTGCCGCCCATCCCATGTAGGTTGTTGGACGCAATTCTAATTTTCAATCACAAATGCCATGTATGAGGTTTAGATTGAACAAAATTTCGTCAATTGATTAGTTTCATATTTTTTTTCCGTGCATATATTCTTTTTTGAATCGCAATCAATTTTATTTTAACATTAAAAAATCATGATTTATACGATATAGTACCAAAGATAACAGGGGTACCATTTGGTTGATCCAACTACGATCATGAAAATATTGTCTTGTATGATATCATCCCTGAAATATACGGTACCTTCCTTTATCAAAAGTGTTAAAAACAACCAACCACATCTTCCACACTACAATTTTATCGATCGATGTTGTAACAACAACATAAAAATAATATTGTCCATCACTACTCACCAGCATTCACCGTTACTACTTCTTCCACCACAAACCAGGGGCGGAGCCAGGATTTTGAGGAGATAGGGAGAAAAAATTCTTGGCAAGTTGGACACATGTGAAAAATGGACTTTGTATCCCATTTTACGATAAATGAACAAAAATAAATATAATTGTGCTTGGCTCCGCCCTTAACCACCACTAATCTTTCAGCCTCCACCTCTTCTACTACTCATTGTCGCAGAAAATGTCTATTGATATTATTTATCAAAATTACTTATTAATAGAAATAAATATTATAATTAATTAAGAAAACATGTATAATTAAAAAATAATTAGTCATTTATTATGAGCAGTTAGTGAAACACTAATTAATAAAACACTTTATAATGAATAGATTATTTATTATATGCAATTAGCGAAACACTAATTAATAAAGCAATTATGGTATTTAAGTTGAACAAACCACCACTGTTGATTTATCTTTTCTATCAATTCCAGCCAAGGTGGAACACTGGTTAGATACCACTCTTATGACACAATAGGTCATGAGTTCGATCCTCCCCGTTATAATTTTTGAAATTCCATATCTTGACTTGATTATTCATTTTTCATTCATAATATTTGAATTAATGTCACGCGTGCGAGTTGTAGGGGGTGGTAAATATAACCACAACCCTTGATTTATCTTTGTCTGGAAAAATCCTGACCACCACTAACACATGCAAACTTATCCTAGCTTTGTTTTGTACTAATGATGTAATTAGTTACAGTTATAAATGTTGATAAGATAGACAATGCAAATATGAGGGAGGATCCATGGACACTATCATACATGATTTGCGTCATTTTCGCTGCAAAACCAAAATGACAATGAATTTGAATCTAACATTTTGACGATACGTTCCTCTTATAAGACTTTACATTCTTACCAAAAATGAGCACAATTCGAGATGCCAAACCTCACCATTTACATATTTTAATTTCAACCGCTAACATTTCTAATTGTGCTTATTTTTGGTAGGAATGTAGAGCATTATAATAAGAATGTGTCATCAAAATGTTATATTCAAATTGATTGTCATTTGGGTTTTGCGGCGAAAATGACGCAAATCATGTATGATAGTGTTCATCTAAGAGTGTTCATGAATCCTCCATCTGCAAATATAAACTGAAGCTGCTGACTACATCATCTATGATTTCTTGTAACTACTAGAAAATCTCATCTTGTTTTGCATCACAAACCAAACCGCTTCAATACCAAGCTTAGTGTTTTAGCCTCCGTGATGTTATTTTTGTTTCGTTCAAAGTTTCTCCCAGCATAATGTTCTCGAGGTAATGTAATATTTTGTGGAGATTTACAAATTTTGACATATCTGAGAACATGTGACGGGATTTTTCCGTGGATGAAAATATAAGAATTAACTACGTTGCACAAGAGGTATAAATTTAAGATTTTTTATTATTTTTTTGTTGCCTCCCCAAAAATTTTATGTAGACACCTGATTATTTTTGCACCAAAATTCATATATCATCTTTTGTTGAATCTAAGAGCCAGTCCTGAGGGGTTCAGAGTGTGCGACGCACAGGAGCCCTCGGCACTGTTTAGGCCTTTTGTATTGCACATATGTTCTTTCCTTTAACTTATGTGTAGGCTGATCGAAGCCCATTCATGGTATTTTCTCTCTTATCTTAAGGTGTCCAAAACAAAAGAAAAATGCATAGCTAGAGACATTTAAAACAACGACCTTTGATGCATTGGACAAATGATTCAACCACTGGACTGCCACTTTCTTAACATTATTTAATTTAAATCTGTTAGGTATATAACATTGGAAAACACCCAATCGGTTTTTTTTTAATTGACAATGACCATTTATTAATTATGAATTTATCCTCCTCTCTTTGAATCGGGCGACAAAATGAGTCAACTCAGATGAAATTTTTTATTCTTCTTCTCTATCAATCTTTCTTTTTAATCTCTCTGCCATGCTTAAATCCTTAGAGTTACACTAAGATTTAAATTTTTTTGCTTATTGATTCTTATCTTCTTTTTAGTTTTCATTAAATCTTTCGTATAACTTATTTTTCGTTTCTGATTTTATTTTAATGAGGAACTAATCTTTTCATCCTGTTACTCTCCATCATGTGTGTGCAGGTTTGTTTATCCATCTTGGTGTTTGCCTTTACGTTTGTGCAAGTAATTAATGCGTTTGCTGGGAAGCTTGCTAATCGTTTGATAGCAAGAAACATCTATGCTAGTTACAGTGGTTATCAATCGCCATAAGTTTTGGATCGGTCCAATGAGGTGAGTCGAGAAATCGCAACAGTCCACCTTGGAATTATTTCAAATTCAAATTCACTCCAATCCCGCGATATCAGTTACAACTGGAAACAGAAATTTAAATAGCGGAAATTACTCTATTGCTTAATTCTCGCTCTATATTATTTCCATCCAACTAAACCTAGTCAATCAATCTGTTACCAAAATTTGAGCTATAATTCTGCATAAAATATTTGGAAGATATTCCTCATTAACTATAATTCTTCCCTTTTTCTATATATTCAACAAATCAATACCTCATCTTCAACAAAAAGTCTCAATTTCTCAGATTTCAATTTCAAGATGGAAACTGGAAGTACTAGCCAAATGCGAGATCTTGTTAACAAGTTCAAACAAGCTACACTAGAGTTAGGAGACATAAACGAGGCGATAGTCTTTAACACTGAAGGCAATGAAGAGGTGGAAGAAGAGAGTACCAGGGAAGCTAGTGCTATTGGCAAGATTATAATTAATGGAAAAATGGGGTATGAAACTGTGAAGAAGTACATCAAGTTCACATGGCCTTTCTTATCTGAAAATGATGTCAAAATAGTGGAGGTGGAACCAAATATTATGATCTTTAAGTTCATAAAATGGTATTTTCTAAACTCAATGATTAATGAGAGACCTTGGAACATCAATAGGAATTTGTTGGTTGTTCATGACTATATTCCAGAGATGATATACACAGAAAAGCATTGGGGATTTCAACACTTTTGGATTCATCTCAAGTGGTTGCTTCCAGAACATATGAATGTACCTGCAGTTACCAGAATTGGGAGTATTATGGGGGATGTTGTAGCTATTGATCCAAAAGATGCAATACCAGCTGATGGAGAGCCAGTAAAGGTTTGTGTCAATGTGGATCTTACCAACCCTATGAGGAGATAAGTTAAGGCAATAACAAATGCTGGAGTAACTAAGTGGATTAAGTTTTTTTATGAAAGGCAACCTCCAAGTCTATGCTCAGATTGCTATATTATCAAACATTGTGGAGAAGCCTGTAAGGATGCAACTATTTTTCTTCAAAAAGCTCATGACAAGCCTTATTTTTTTGGGAACCCAAAAGCATTAAGGAAAAATGTTTCAGCTATCTCAAAAAATGTGATTCCAGCTATCAAGAGCACCCAGAAGAAGTATACCAGGAATACAGTTTTCATCCCTCCTAAGGATGGAGAAATCATCAACATGAATTTTTTACTCAGCAAAGGTACTCAAGAGGAAGCTGGTGAAGAAGGCATACTTGGCAAAAGAAGTAGAATGGAAAATTCTTCCACTCATGAGGATTCTTCTGTTGACCACTCCATTTGTGATACCACTGTAACTTGCAAAGATTTTCAAGCTTCCCAATTCATCACTGCAAAGGATAATCGAACATTGAACACACATCTGGAAAGTCAGGTTAATTTTAATCCTTACATTTCAGATTTGCAATCTCTCTTTTACTTTTGTTATTTACAGATTGTTACTTGTTCTTCTTTGCATATTGTGTTTAAACATACTAGGTTGCATTCACTAAAAGGTTTAAAGATAGCATTTTTTAGATTTTTGTTTGTCATTATTAGTTTTATTTTTATTCATTGCATCTCTGTTGACTCTCAAGAAGCTCACATCATGAAAATTATATCATGGAATATTCAAAGCCTCAAAAATTAAGCCACTAGGAATCATTTGAGTGATCTCATAAGATGTCAAAATCCTGACATTATCTTTCTTTGTGAAACCAAGATAAATCAAGGTAAAAGTAAACATTTCCTTAAACATTATCAATATCCTAACTTTGCCTTTATTGATCCAGTTGGACTATATGGAGGACTTGTTTTTCTTTGGAAAAATGGTTTCTCTTGTGATGTAGTTGGGAAAGATAATAATATGTTTAATATATTGGTTCAGGCTGATAATAGTAAACCTGAATTTCTGCTCACTTGCATGTATGGTCATACTAATTACCATAAGGAAAAGTCTCAGTGGAAGTATGTGCTAGATATTAGTGAGAATAATAGTGGTCCTTGGATATTACTAGGTGATCTTAATTTCCACTTTACAGATGATGATAACAACACTTCTCCTTCCATTGATAGTTGGGTCAATAAAGTAGTGGCTGATTGTGGACTAAAAGACTTAGGTCACTCAGGCAAAAGTCACACTTGGACTAGCAATAATTTAGGTACAGGAAATAGGAGATCTAGAATAGATATGGCACTAGGCAATAGTGGCTGGAATATTTATTTTCCTAACTCCAAGCTCTATCACTTAAATCAAGTAGGAAGTGATCACAGTCCTATAATGTTTGTGACAGATTCTAGTATACCTAATTGCTGGAAACCTTTTAAATTTTTTCTCACTTGGTTGAATGATGAATCTTGTTCTAATATAATTTCTAATGCTTGGAAAACTGAGATTAATGGCTCCCCAGCATTTCAGTTAACTATTAAAATGAGTATTACAAGAAAGCTACTATCTAAGTGGAATAGAGAACATTTTGGGAATATTCATCAACATATCAACAATCTTCAACAAGAGCTATCTTCATTGCAAGCCCAACCTCATAGTCCTCAAGCAGATAATCAAATTGTTATAATCAACAATGACCTCAACAAATGGCATAAGGTTCAGAATGAATTTTATCAACAGAAGTCAAGAGATAGTTTTATCAAAGATATGGACAATAATACCAAGTACTTCCATTCAAAATGTAACAGAAGAAGAAGCAGAAACAATATTGACTCAATTCAAGATTACAATGGTAATTGGTTGCAGTACAGAGAAGATATTTCAACTCATATCACTCAACATTTCAGCAGTATTAGTACTTCATCAAATCCAGTTCTTGAAGAGCATATTTTTACTATACTTCCTACTATTATTTCAGCAGAAGATAATTTGCTTCTAACAAGTATTCCTTCTTTAGAAGACATCTTTTCTACATTAAGAAGTATGGAAAATTGGAGTTCTCCAGGGCCAGAGGGATTTCAAGCTGGTTTTTACAAGAGTCAATGAAACACTATAGGGGGAGATGTTTGCCTCATGGTTAAAAGGTTCTTTGAAACCAAATTTTTGTCAAGGGAGATTAACAAAACCTTAATTTCTATCATCCCAGAGAAGAAAAAGTCCATGTGTGCAGCTGACTATAGACCTATAGGTCTATGTAATACCTCATATAAAATTATCTCTAAAATTCTAGTCAATAAAATGAATCCTTTGATGGAAAAGATTGTATCCCCTTATCAAGCTGCCTATGTTTCTGGCAGACTGATCAGTGACAACACAATTATTGCACAAGAGATCATACATTCAATGAAGAAAAAAAGAGGACAGATAGGATGGTTTGCACTAAAGTTGGACATGTCAAAAGCATTTGACAGATTAGAATGGATTTTTATTCTCAAGGTTCTTAATTACTTTGGATTCAGTGATGACTTTTGTGATCTGATTCATCAGTGTATAAGCACCTTTACTCTCTCAGTTCTTCTCAATGGATCACCTTGTGATGAATTACAACCCTCAAGAGGAGTAAGACAAGGTGATCCATTATCACCTTACTTATTCATCTTTGCCATGGAATTCCATTCAAGGCATCTTGTTGCAGCTCATCATAACAAAAGTATACAAGGTATTAAAGTGGCTAACAATGCACCAGCCATTAATCATTTGCTATTTGCATATGACTGCCTGATTTTCACTCAGGCAAATCTTACTTCAGTCAACAATCTGCTCAATCTACTAAAGGATTTCAGTACACAATCAGGACAAGTTATAAATTATGAAAAGTCTGATGTGCATTTTAGTAAAAACACAAAGCATGAAGTTGCTGAATGTCTTACTAATATACTTGGAGTTAAAGTTATGAACTCTAAAGAGAAGTATCTTGGTTCCCCATTAATAATAGGTCATTCAAAACAAGAAGCATTCAAGGAAATACAAGAAACTTTTGAACAAAGGTTATCAACATATAATTCTATATCTCTTACCCAAGCATGCAGATCTACTATGGTTAAACATGTCCTCAATGCAGTTCCTTCCTACCAAATGGGTACTTTCAAGATACCTAATCAACTCATCAACAAGCTTACTTCCATTGAAAGACATTTCTTTTGGGGGCACAAATATAATAAGGGTTCAAACCTTATAGCTTGGCTAAAGATGTGCAAGCCTAAAGATATTGGTGGACTTGCTTTTAGAGATTTAGAACAGCATAATCTGGCACTTCTTACTAAGATGGCATGGAGAATCTGTACCGAGTCAAATAATCTTATGGTCTAACTTCTGAGAAGAAATTATTTCAGAAATGGTGATATTCTTCACAGGAAAATTGAAGCTAAAAACTGCTCCTATACCTGGAATGGCATCACTAAAGGTTTAATTGTTGTTCAGCAGCACTACTTCATGGAGATAAACAATGGAAAAGGTACTAAGATATGGTTATACAGATGGATTCCAGGTTTTACTTCCCCTCCAGTCCCCATTAGTGAGATGTTCAGATTTTATGATAATGTTGCTAAGCTTATCATCCCAGGAACTAATAACTGGAATGCTTCCCTGTTAGAACAGTTTTTTGACACTAATACTTCTGCTAGAATTAAACAAATGTTTCTTGACACCAACAAGGAAGACAAGATGATTTGGATGCTAGCAAAAGATGGTAGATTTTCTGTTAAGAGTACTTACAATAAACTTACTTTTAGAACAGGGAAGTTAACATCAATCGGAGAATTATTAATTCAGTTATTTGGAGGAATCTGTGGAGAACTGGTGCAACACACAGGGTCAAACTTTTTATCTGGAAGTGTATAAGGGAAATCAATCAAACAAGAGATAAACTATCTTACTATAATGCAGAACAAGAATTACAATGTGGATGTTGTGGTGCTGAATCAGAAACAATAGAACACCTGTTATTGGAATGTAGGAATGCAAGAGCAGTGTGGATAGGAGTTAATATTAACATTGATGCTGTCAGAAATAATTGTGCAAGTGTGTCAGAATGGTGCACAAGTTGGTTTTCTCCAGATAGCAGCACTGATGACACTTGGTTATACACCTTAATGATTGGTGCTTGGATCATCTAGATAGACAGATGTGATTTAATATTTCAGGGAGTCTCTTTAAACCCTCATAACTATGTGCATAAAATTAATTATCACTTGCTTTCTCATTTAAAGTTACATAACACTACACCTGAACACACACACTATCTCCAGTCACATTGGCTATCTCCTGCATCTGGCATTATTAAGATAAATGTTGATGCTTCTTATGATAAAATTACTATGAAAATGGATACTGGTCTAATTATTCGTGATTAAACAAGAACTTATGGAGGGATCAAAGGGAGATTCACAAATGGAGTATTAAACCCAGAGGAAGGAGAGTGCATGGCGATTCGAGAAGCTCTTGCGTGGGCAAAGGAGAAATCACTATCCAGAATTCACATAGAAGCTGATGCCAGGCTTGTTATTGAATCGATCAATGGCACCATCTCTTTAATTCAATGGGAGAATAGGAATTTGTTAAAAGAGATTAAACATTTATCTTCTCTTTTTAGTTATTGCAATTTTACTTTCATTAGCATAGAGGACAATCAGGTTGCAGATGAAGTTGCTAAATCAGTTAGAACCTATGAAACCCATATTGAACTCTATAATAATTTCAGTGACAGTGTCTGTAGTCTTCTGGCAAAAGACTTCAATGTTGCCATTCAATAATAAATAAAATCCTTCGTTTTATCAAAAAATAAATAATAATTATGAATTTATATGTAGAATATATGTGCTACATTTAAATGTCGAAATTTCCTATTATCAAATATTAAAATTGACTATAAATTTTTGATTAACGCACGACTCGATTTTTGAATATGAGAAAACGAGTTTTTGAGTTTTCGTTATCATATTGTTTTTCTTAGTTGATGATGATATTTTCTTGTTAAATTTTATATTATATTTTTAGGCTATTTATTTTATATTTTAACCAGATAAAACACCCTATGTTTAAGTTTGTTTGAGGCCCACCTTCTAGAATCGGGATCGGCTCATGTAGGGGTGAGCAAAAAGTCCGAAACCGAGGATTCCATCCGTATCCGATCGTAAAATTGCGGGTGAAACCCAATCCGCTAGATCAATGGGCCGGACACGGGTGAGATTTTCAAATCCGTACTTTTAGCGGTTTGGTTGTTGTTGGACTTTGAAATCCGCGGATTCACCCGCACCGTAGGACAGTAAGGAAAATTAATGTATACTCTATTGTATCGTTGCTTACACAACAGTAGTGTATGTTGTGTCACGGGACGGCTGGGATACATCCGTTGTATCAACTAGCGGCTGTGATTTTCTCTTTCCCTCTAAGTGTAATCTGGCACCATAAATCCAATGACCATGAGTCCTCTTTGCCACATTTAATTTTTAAACCAATTCCCTTTTCACCTCTGGGCATTGAATGGTTTCTTTAAACTATTTTTAATCTTCCGTTACCCCCTCAATCGAAATCTTAAAAGAAACTTCGCTTGAAACCCAAAGAGCAAATAACCCTTTCATCTCCCTCTCATCGATTGATTTTCACCATTTAATTGAAATGCACATCTGTACATTTAATGGCGCCTCTCTATATAATTTTTATATCATCCAATTCGAAATCAACATCGGTTCCACCACTTGAACAAGTAGGTTTTTTGTCATTCATCTCTTTAGTTTTGCTAGATCTTTTGATTATTTCTTATTCACAGTGGTATTTTTTTCATCTGCCATAGTAGTTTATGTTTGTCTCTGGATTAAATTGTTTTTAAATTGTTTTGGGTTGTTCATCTTATTTTGAGATCGTATGTTATTCAACGATAAATTTTGTTTTCTTCCTTCCCTTTAACAGATACCCAAAATAGCGAAAAGATTGTACAATCAAGTTATATTTTCTACATTCCAAAGAACAAAGATGTATAAAAGTTATATGAGTGATCTTGGTGATAAAGAAATAAGCTTATTTATGGAAGTTATGTAAATGATCTTGGTAATTTAGATGTGATGTGTGTGTGGTGCTGGGGATTGTCGATACGAGCTTTTAAATATGGTAATAGATCTTAAATGTATAATTGTATTTATGCAAATTAGTATTACTCTCATGGTGAAGATCAATGAAATGTTTTTTAAATATAATCGGTGGTTTCCCCCCTTCCATTCTTAATCCATAAACCATGTTAATACACTTTATACCACCCGAATTTCATAAGCTTCTAATCATCTCTGTTCTTTTCTAAAAAAGGAACAACATTTGCGTATAGATAAGCTCATAATCGATTCATAACCCATACCATTTCCTTCATCTTGGGAAGCATGTTTGTTTTAAAGGTTCCCTATGGTGTTTATAATATCATCAGTTGTCGACCTCTTTTTGTAAGCTAATTTTTTATGCAATGTTTTCTTCTTTTTTTTTTGCTGAATGCAGATCAATAGTGACTAAATTGATATAGCATCCTAATTGGATGCAGCACACATAAGGTTGTTTCATCTACTACTCTGGGAAAAGAAAAGCCGTGCATGTCTCGGCCTTATCATATTTAAAGTCACTTAAGAACTGGGAAAAGTTGGACGTCATGTCCACGACGCCATTAGCATCATCGATATGGTCATGGTAGATGAAAAGGTATGCACTCTGTCCCTTCCTACTGGAATTTGTTATTTGATTTTACATTTTATATTTACCAAATATAATCATATACCGACCCACTCCTTCATCCTCAAAAATATGTGTGTCTGATTATCAAATTCAAGAGGAGATTGTATTATGTTGACATACTGCATTTGACCGCTCAAAAACTCAACTTTCCGTTAATAAAAGTTTTTTTTTTTTTAGTTTGAACACTGCCTTAAAGGCTCTTGATAACTAATGGTGATTACATCAAACCCAAAATCTAGAGATAACATTCGGCATGCTCCAAGAGCTAAGTAACATGATTCTCAAGGCTTGGAAGACTGCCACGCTTCATTACACTTAAACTGACAATTTCCCGTCATTCCTTCTTTGGAAGCATATCCAAACACCTTGCCAAAAAAAGACTGAACTCTTGCATTAAGAAGTGCCAAAGCTATACACACATGTCTATCATCGCATTTAAAATCACATACGAATTTAAATTTATCTTTGTCATCATGTATGACCCGGTAGGAAACTAAAGTTCTTTTGTCTTTTCTAGCTCCAGTTTAAGTTGTGAAATGCAAGAGTATACATTGGCGTCCTCATTGATATTGGTTGCGGATAGAGTTTGTTTTGCTTTTTTAGGTACGATTTAAAAAATAGTATATATTAGAGTATATGAAAAATATATTCAATATCCTGAATTCAGTCTCTCTATTTTTGAATCCAAAATCAAATTCCTTTTTGATTTTATTTTAGTTATTTTAGGTTACTTTTTGATTTTTTTATATCACAAGTAACAAATAGTTTCGCAAGATATGGATGTGCTAGAGGTTAAAGCATAAACCAGACGTGATTTAAGGTTTGTTCATTGTCTTTGTTTAGTTTGATTTGGGGTCACTTATTTGCTACTTATTGCAACGTTATTGGGATTAGTAGCCAACGATTTTGCAATTACTGCTCTATTTTAATTTTGCTTTATTAGTTTCTCTCTTACTTGATCTTGCATTTTTTTTTTTTTTTTTGATGCCATTAAATCTTTAGAAGTCGAGGTAATAGTCATATAATAATGTCTTTTCATACTCTTACCCTTTATAAGGGTCAAGTACATCAACAAAGGCTGAAGATATGCATGAACTATATCTGCAAGGAAACACCAACTAGGAATGCTCGACACATACATGACTACTAACCATGTCAAAATAAGACCCTGAATGATGGCATCCAAAGTGAATGGATATATTTGTACCTTTCATTTCCAAATTTGTGCCCCTGTACAAATTAGAGTTGTATCTTATTATACAAGTGAACATTAAACTCATATTTTACAGTGCCATGTCGTGAAGTTGAGCATTTATTTCCATCAATACATAAATATCCTGGTTTAATTGGGGGGCATTCAAATTAAATGGGGGCCAAGCACTAGAAGACAACACAGTTCTCCCAATAGCAATTTAGGTCACCCCTTATAAAAAAAACTTTATAAATGCCTAAAATAGCCTTGAGTGATTAGTATTAAGAGTTAATGAAGTAGATTAGTGTGTTAATTTAGTTTAGTTTAAAATCAGGTTTTGGGATTAAATTTTGGGGAAATTTTAGTTTTGGGTATTTTTGTTTTGAGAAGAAGAAGAGGAGTTTTGGGAGGAAAAACTAGGGTTGTTTAGAAATGAGTGATTCAAGTGGAGGGAATGAGGTTGGTGAAGGTTCAAACAACAACCATGATTGTGCTGATGGTAAGATTGTGTCAACTAATGATATGGATTGGATATTTGATGAAGAGATGTTAATGGAGGAAGCCATGAATAATGGTGGAAATGAAGATCCTATTGCTCCAAATGAAGGAACCAACACTCAAAATGAGGAACCCGAAGCTCAAAACAATCAGGTAAACTTCCTATACTCTTCAAATTGCATGAATGGTACTCCAAGTGGTCGATTCATGGACACCATGCAACTACTCAGAGTGAGGGTCGTTAGTGTCAGATTTTTTATTCGTTAACGATCCTAAAGAGTCGTCAGTATGTTTACACCAAATCTGACGACTGAAACCTGCAAGTTTTCCAGGTTATGAAAATCGTCAGCTTGTTGTGCTAAAAACTGACGACTCTCTTTGGTACTTTAACAAGAGTCGTTTATTTGATTTGTTTACACTGCAACGACGCTTAAACACATTGTCTCTGGCCAATTTTTTTTTTTTTTTTGGGGTTTAAACCATTAACATTTATCACTAGAGTCGTTGCCACCGATAGTGTTACATATTAACGACTCTTAGTGTTTTCTTTTAAGATTTTTGATTTCATAAGATCATTTCATTGAATCGTAAAAGGCATACATCTTTCATAGGGTTACATTGAAGGAAATAAAATAAAATAGATAATAACGGTGCACTTAAACACTCAACCATAGATGCTGTAATTATAGGTAGTGCCGTGCAAGATGAGGTAGCAATCGTCGAACTCAAACTTGTTCCCATGAAGCACTTCGTATCTCTTATACGCCTTCCCCAACTGTAAACACAAAACAATAACTTAGTTAGTATTGTTCAAAGCTTTTGATAAGTTTTACCTCTTGTTTAAATACTTACTCTTATAGCACCCAACATATTGGGCATGGCTACCCTTACGACATTAATTTCTCTTTTGAAAGCATCACATTCCAATTTTATCTCCTCGAATCGTTCCTTGACTAGTCATAAAGACCTTGAGTTGCAATTTCCGTCTAACGCCACAAAAACGATGAATACACGGTTCCACCAAGCATCGGATGTTTGATTAATGTTTTTTCCTAGATCTTCAAAGTGGTTTGTGACCGTCAACCAAGCTCTCATAATGACACAATTCTCTTTGGAAGTATAGGGAGTCATGGTGTTTTACTTTTTTTCCTCTTGGAAGATGAATGAATGAGATTGTATGTGAAGGTTAAGAATGAAAGAGTTGTGTGAGTATGAGGTGTGTCTTGGGTATCTATTTATAGAGTTGAACACACGTCATAGATACAATAGATAATAACGGTGCCTCAATATCAGAAAGCGTCGTCGCTTTGTTATCATAAACACACGTTCCCACCAATCATTGGATGTTTGTTCCGTGTTAAGGTACGGATCTCCGGTTTCGTCGTGGTTTGAGAAGACCCAGTGCTTTCTTTCAAAGTCGTGCTTTGTGACCGTGATGTGTGCTCTGAAAATAGCAACATCCTCTTGATTGTTGAATGGAGTTTGAGCCATTTTTGGTGTTTGAAAGTGATGGTGAATAAATTTGATAGGGATATGTCTCTTTTTATAGTACAAAATGTATAAACGGCTATTTTTTAAAAAAGAAAACGGTTCCCTATTTTCCAAATTTGCAATAACTGCACCTAGGATTCAACTGTTGTTTCAAATTTCAAATTTTGCAATAATTGCAGTTAGGGTCGTTGGTTTGATTATTTATGAAGTGCCGACCTTAAGAGTCGGTGGTCTGTAGCTTTGCATAACTGCACTAGGGTTGTTAGGTTTAATATTTATAAAGCGACTACCCTTAGAGTCGTTCTTAGAAAAGTCTACTTGACGACCGTAAGAGTCGGTTGTCTGTAAATTTTATATGTGACGACTCTTATGATGTCTAATATAAAAACCCAACAGTCGGTTAGCATATGTTATAAAAGCTGACGACCATTTTTTTCCATTTTTTTGTAGTTGGTTGTACAGAGCTCTCAACCTGAACCCGTCTCTGCTATCGGTCCGGATACCTCCGAACACTACATCAATGATTTGGTAAGTTTTAATGGTTTCAATGGATATATATGTTTTGGAAAGTTTTTTACCTAGTGTTCTCATGAACGTGTTATTTGCTCAAAATTAGACTTGGGAAAATAAGGAAGAGGCAAGGCAATGAGCTATTTCCAAGGCAAAAGAGAAGATGTGCGTGGTTGTTAAAAGAAAGCACGTTAGTTGGAAATAAATGGAGATGGTATGTGAGAGAGACGGTGATAAGGAAGAAAGTCATAAAGGAAAGAATTACAAGTATGTGAAGAAGACGACAAGGGTCTACAAAACTTCGTCGAAGAAGAATAAATGCCCGTTCAGGATTGTGTTCAAGATGAATACTGAAACTAAACAATGGTATTTGTATAGTATTCCCGACGGTCATCACAATCACCTTCCACCAAAAAGTCTTATGGGACACCCTGCATATGCACGATTGCAACCGCACCAAATGGAAATGGTACGGCAGATGAAGGGAATTAGGCCCCTTAAGATCCTTACTGCAATTAAAAAGGCCGATAAGTCTAACTTGTCAACTATTTCCACTATTTACGCTGCCAAAGCAACCCTCAAGAAAACTGAATGGGATGGCAGATTGATCATGCAACACTCAGAGTGGTTGGCAGAAAAACTTAACTATGCCATGCAAACAAGGGGTGGGTCCGGGCGACAAAGTGACTCATATTTTTCTTGCCCATCCTAGGATGGTGGCATTGGCACAATGTTTCTACCAAGTATTGTTCATAGATTGCACTTATAAGACCAACAGGTATAACATGCCGATGTTGAACGTGGCTAGTCATACTTCGGATAAACAATCTTTCACCGTGGCGTGGGTCTTTATGGAACACGAAGAAATAGAGGACTACGTTTGGGCGTTGGAACAAGTGAGGTTGATCTACCGTGGCGAACAAACACCGCAGGTTATATTTACGGATATATATTTTGCAGTTATGAGTGCCGCTTGTCAGGTTTTTCCACTAGCTCAACATTTTCTTTGTACGTGGCACATCCAAAAAAATATTTTTCAAAACTGTAAGAAACAGATCCAAAAATTCAAACCGGTGAAGGATAATCAACGTTCCGAGGAGGAAGACGAGCGTCTGAGTAAACTTTCAAGAGAAGAGAGGGCGGCAGAGAGAAAGAAAGATAAGGAAAAATACGACGAAGAGGGGGATGTATGGGAGGATTTCTGCAAAGAGTGGGACTACCTGGTTCATTCAAAAACCGAGGTGAAGTACTATGCTAGATTTCAAAAGTTTATTGATGATTGGAGTACAGATTATAATAAGGTGGTCGAGTATTGCCTAGATACGTGGTTGAATCCTTGGAAGGAGAAGTTTGTTTATGCATGGACCAATAAGTACAAGCACTTCAAAAATGAGTCAACGAGTATTGCTGAGTAGTCTCACGGGCGTTTGAAAAAAATTCTTGAGCTCAACAATGGTGGGGTGGTTACGGTACAAGAAGCTATTCACGAGCACGCCGAGAATGATCTTATCAAGATTGATTCTCAGATATAGCATAGTAAAGACCGTTTTTTGAAGCAATACCTACCAGACAAAGATTTGCTAAGGGGGGTTGCACACCAAGTTTCATGGTGGGAAATAAAGCATATGATGGCTGAACTATTCAGATTCCGAGAGAAAGCTTCCCAAGGAAAAGGGTTTACATGTAATTATACAACCGATACTTGGCTTAGTCTCCCTAGTAGACATAATATTGGAGGGTATAAGGAGGTTATTCCTCTCGGAGACATTGATCCTTTTTGGAAGCAACTTTCGTTTGACCCAACTCCCTCAGGAGCTTCTGATGAACAATTTGGAGTTTGGAAAGTACATCAATGAGAAATATCGAAGACTGAATTGTGCGGGAAGACAAATACTGGTTTCTAATTTATGGTCGGCTACCCGAAAGTGCTTGGGAGTAGAAGAAGAGCCAATTAAACAAAAAACAACTGGAAGACCAACAACTAAAAAGTCATTTAGACAAACTGTGAATGATGCGAAGAGCTGCACCAGTAACCCTTCATGTCATGATTATGTACAAGTGGAATTTACGTAGTACGAGAAGTCTTTCCTTCCCAAGAAAAGAATTCGTGGTCGACACTCAACACAAAATGGTAGCGAAGTTATATATACGGGAGACATGAATGTTGGAGAGCATGTGGTCGGCACTCAACAGAGCCAGTCGAGTGTAATGGTGACGATAACAGGTAAAATAGGGAATCCGCAGACACCAAGGGATTCACAAGGAAAACCACGTCGTGTTGCTTACACTTTGTACGAAGAGTATACCGCACAACTTCCATACGTCATCTTATATCACCTTATATCCACCGACGACGTTGATGTGGATGAAAATTGTGGTTATCATGTTGCAACCGAACAATTGGGGCATTTCGAGGTGGCCGACGAACTAAAGCAAACCCAAATCGAATATACAAGAACAAAAATGGCAGCTACACTTGTCAAGGACAAGCAACTCTATTTAACCATAATCATGGAAGGAGATTGAAAAGAGAGAGAACGGAAGTTCAAGGAGTTGTTATCTAACATGAAATGGCGGAAGGGGTCAAAGAAGGCCGGTTAAAAGTTTTGGATGCAAATGCCCTTTGGTGGTCGGTCAACTTTTAGCGGACGCATTCACTTGTGTTGTAATAGTATTCAGTAAAGGCTTCCCCGGAGGCTCTTGTATGTACGTACCCTCATGAACTAAGTGTGAAGCAGCGATAAAGAAGAGAATAATTGTAATGGCACATGTGAATGATAACCATTACATATGTTTGAATATTTCCGAAGAATGCCCTCTGCCGCGGGTGGTCTATGGTGATTGGGGATAGTACACCAAGGAGTGGACAAACCAGTATGAGTATAGAATGAACATTTGGAATGCTATGGACCCAACCCCGATTTACCTAGACATGGGCGGTGAATCGTGAGTGAAGACGTTTATTTTGGCATTTGCATTGCATTTTTAAGCATACTTTTTGTAAGTAGTTGTATCTTGAACCCAGATAGTTGTATTTTGAAGAATGCTTAATGAATACAATGTGTTTAGTCTTGCGGCGTAAAGGTTTTATATGTTTTTTTCTCTTTGTAAATGTAGAGTCGTTAACATATAAGGATTCCGTGGAGAACGACTCTAAGAGTCGTTACCAAAGATATTCATGTACCCTAACGATTCTAAAGGCTAAATTTGCATTGTCTCCTGGATGTATTTTCAACTAAACGTCGTTAGCGTATATATACATACTGGTTAACGACTATGTTTCCTAAATTTCAACGATTTGTTGGATGTTTTTCAACTGAGAGTCGTTAGTGTACAGCTACATAAATATTAACGACTCTCAAGGCTAAATTTAAATGGTCTCCTGGATGTTATTGAAACTGGGGGTCGTTAACGTGTATATACATAATCATTGACGACTCTATTCTCTATGCAGCTTAGAATCCCAACGAATCTTTTTTGTGTACACTTTTCCCCAAAAAATAGCCGTTGGAATTGGGGTTTATATATAAATAAAGCCATTACTTTTCCCCTAGCTCAATTGAAAACAACATTGCAAAATCTTTTCTAAATGACAACTCCCTTGTCAAGTAGAAATTCTACCGAAGACATACTACGAAGATGCAAACGTCCAACCAACTCGATTTTGTCAATGGAAGAAGAGATACGCAAAAGAAGCATGCGACCACCCCAAAAATCATACAACAAATCACCATATCCTATGAAGGAAGAAGAAGAAATGCGTGAGGCCAAAAAGCGGGGTCTAGAACAATTTTATCTAAGGGAAAGCATGAAACAAGTGGAGGAAGAGACTTAATGGCTTAAAAATTACTACATATTGAAGGATCTTGACAGAGCACATGAAGATGAGACTACGTGTTGGTCAAATCCTTTTGTGAAGATGGGAGAAAACTACAAAAAACCACGCCATAACTATGATAGTGCGCACATTTCTTCAAGGGTTACTCATGTTATGAAATTGTGCTCCGAATACAACAAGTTTCTCGCTATGAACAATAGGGATAGGTGTGCAGCCCAAAAAGCATATAAGAAATGGAGAGGAGAGCCGTTTTATCACATCGAAGACGCAATGGTTGTGGAATCTCACAGTAGTAAAAGTGGTTAACATGTAATATCTTCTTGAAATTTACTTAGACTACCAATGTTATTATTTCCAGGAATTCAATTCGTATGAGTTTTATTTATTCTAAAGAGTCGTCATCTTACAATACTCACAAAATTGACGATTCTAAGAAGTTTAAAGAGTTGTCCTTCTGCTAATTTGACAGACTAACGACTGTTGTTCCGAATTTCAAAAAAAAAAAGACCGTTGGAGGATTCTTCTATATAATACAACCCTCACATGTTGATAAAATTGTCAGAAACTTTAACTCTCTTCCGAAATACTCAATCTTTCTATTGCAATGGTGGAATGGTAAAGGCATGAGGATTTGTGTCTCGTAAAATCATTTGCTAATACGTTTCGTGAACATCCAAATGAAATATATTCAATATTTTGGAAGAGAGTTAAAGAGTTCTTCTATGAGCGTACCGGGAATCCTAATAACCGCAAATGGAGAGACTTAGCATTTCGATTCAACTACATGAAAGGTTCAATGCAAGAGTACGTAATAGTTAGAAATATGGTATACGACTATTATCCACAAGCTCCCCTAAGGGAAAAGGTGAGTAATCCAATAATGTTTATACCTTATTCATTGTTAAAAGTTACTAATGTAAGAATTCCTATATTATTTAGCTGGAACGTTTCAATAGGTTATGGGCAATTCGTAATGGGGAAACTAGGTTCATTCACCACAAAGAATATACCACATTGTATCGACGAGCAAGAAGGTTTATTGACGAACATTTGATGCGCCGGATTCTTGATTACCCTTACTAGTTTTTCTATAATGCTACACTCTATATAATGTTGTTTTTTTATTGAAATCAATTCCCTTTTTTTTGGTCAGATGTTGTGCATATAAAGAGTGGTTTGTTATATTCCAAATAATACTAACGACCCTTTAACTGTTCATACATGGACTGTCCTGGTTGTTTTGATCTAGATAAGGGTCGTTAGGTTTATCCATAAATACCCTGACGACCCTATCCATCTATTTCTTGACTCCCCTGGATTATTGCATCCATACAGTCGTTAGGTGTATTCCCAATAACAATAACGACCCTATCCATCTTTTTCTTGTCTCCCATGGATTATTGCATCCATATGGTCGTTAGGTGTATCCATAAACATCCTAACGACCCTTTCCATGTATTTCTTAGGCTCTCCTGGATGTTTTGTGAATGAAGGGTCGTCGTGTTGATACAATTATAGTAAACGACTCTAATACTGGGAATTGAAATCCAATGCTTCAACTAAAGGGTCATTCGTCTGCTAAAATGGATGTTGCCGACCCTTCTACTAATCAAGAAAAATAAAAGTATTTTTCTAATCGTTCACATGCTAAAACAATAAACTACCGATCCTTCTAAGCATCGTGCCAAAATATTATGAAAAGTTATAAAACATAAGTTCAAGTTTAAAGTATCCAAACCTAACACACAAAGTTGTTCAAACAAACCATCCAAACATAAGTTATATCTAAGAAAAATTATAAAACATAACTTCAAGTTTAAAGTTAACAAACTTCTTTGCAACGAAGACCACCTCCTATTTGCGACTGTATGCGTGTCGTAACCACAACAAATTAATTAATATTTTACTACCTAATTAACAAGTAATATAGGGTAGTCAAGATCGATCCCACGAGGAGCACGAGATTCTAGTTGTAAAATTGTCACACAAAGGGGGGTTGAATTGTCACAAAAATTAAATAAAGCAATTAAAAATATAAAGGAAATCAATAAGAGAGATTAGATCAAGGAATCCTTCTTCGCTTCAAAACAATGATTAAAGTTATGTTCTTTTCCACTTCTTATTAGTCACAAATTATCATCACCCGTAGGTATAGCATCTAGATCAGTGCTAACCCCTAAATCCCTTATATCACCGGATACGGAAGTTCTCGACTACCGGATTCTATTCACCAAACCACCTAGTAGTAGATCACTCAAGATGTAATTTAGTTAAATGCATTAAGATTTATGAATTTATTAGGTTGATATTAGTAGTTAAACTCTTAGATCAAGGTCCACTTGTTAACGTTGTTTTCACACACAATTGCTCCACGGAATCCCTCCGCAAGGTTTCGTGTTTGCTACTTATGTAAAGAGTCAAGAAACGATTACTTATCCCCTAACTTTCACTAGCTATAGATCAAATTAACAAATCAATTTAGTTGCGCACCTAAACAATCTATCAATCAATCATGAATGTATAAACATTCCTATTAGTAAAAACAAACGATAATCATGTGAAAACTTCAAAGTAGATTTGAAACAAAACTCAAAACATGTTAAGAACTAGGAATTCATCCTCAATCAATAAAATTAGTTACTCATATTAAAGAGTTCACACAAAGAGAAAAGTATTGTGTGTGTAAAAGTGTGCAAAAGATATGCAAAAGATGTGTGCATCTAAGTGTATGGAAGTATGGAAGTGTGGAAGTGTGTATAGAAAAGTAGAGCACTTCTCTATTTATAGGCTTCAATGTTCTCCATATCTTCCAAGGAATAGAATCCCTTTCCTTTTGTAGCTCAATTTCCAAATCCAAGCCTTTCTCAAATCTTCCATTTCCTCTTTCCAAACCCAAGTCGAATTCTTCATTCAATTCCAAGTCCAACTCTTCACATCCCATGAGAGAAATCCACACAAAATTCTGCAACTTTGGCTCGTCGGAAAACTGGGTTTTTGGCTGAATTCGTCGCCGCCGGCAACCTGAGATTCTCCTCCGGCAATGGTATATTCCGTTCAGTCAACAGTTAAAGTTAACGGTCAGTATGGTCAGACCGTTAGTCAAAGTCAATGGATAAAGTCAAGTCAGCTTTGAGTCAGTTATCTTAGTCGGCTGGATTGGCTTACTCGCTGAGCTGGATCGGATCGGTCATCGGGATCGCTGAGTTAACTCGTCGGAATAGAAATCCGGCCGAGTTCTGTTTAATTACAGGACTTTCCCAGGCCAAATTCCGGCCTCTTCTTTCTTCATGTCCCTGTAACAATCCTACCATACATCTAAGAAGTTTCAACAGCTTCTTTTCAACTCTTGCTTCTGTCACTTCAATCCATCAGTCCTCCTCCTATTTCTTCTTTGTTCAAACTCATAGCACATCAATTCCAGCCAACCCTTGAGCGTCACCAACACAACTTAATTCGATAGCAGCAATCGATCATCACCATCTGCATCTTCTATCAAACCCATTCTCCGTTTCTCTACAACTGAATCAAGAGACCTTCACCCAAATCACCAATTTCCGACAGCAGCAGATACCCATCTCGTAATCTTGCTTGAATCGACAGTGGTAAACCTCCACCAAATCTCTTTGATTCATCAGCAATGGCTTCGATCCACCAAACCCTTTCTGCAGAATCTTAATTCACTTGATTACTCGATCAATTTTTCTGCCCTAACTTCCTTCATCTGAAACCTCAGGAATCCCTAATTCTTCTTATTTTCATGACCACAGACACAACTCAACACCCATATCTTCTTCTTCATTCGATTCCCATCTTTATCAGTAAGCCCTAACTGCTTTTCTATCTCGATCTTCAATTTCTCTAATGGCAACATCTCTTCTCGGCTAAAATGGAGAAGAACAATTGAGAACTAAAATGGGAATTGGTTCCCTTTCTCGACCTAATTTGGTTTTAAGAGTGGGTCGGCTATTTGCGCCCCAGTAAACTACACCTTCTGATTGGGTGCCTATATAAATAGTCACTTCTGATAAGGGATAGCTATTTGGCCTCCCCTTAACCTGTGCTTGCTGTATTTAATACTTCTCCAATAGAGGTGCCTCTTAACCGTGGGCTGTCTCCCGATAGTATTCGCCTAGGAAATGACAATTATGCCCTTTATTGCTCAAATTGAGCGATTTCTTCTTCTTTTCTCCATGTGACTCCAAAGTACCTAATAACTCAAAAACACGCGTAAAATACATAATTTACAAGAAAAATAGCAAAGAAATCATAAACTACTAGATAGTAAATACGGTGTATTCTACACATATCAAATTCCCCCACACTTAGACTTTGCTAGTCCTCGAGCAAATCAAAATAAAACTCACAACTTCAAAGCGTTCCAGCGTCCTAAGCATCCTAAAAGTTATGAGGACATAAAGTTTCTGCATGCTAGTAATAAGAAGTTAGAAATACTAAAGAACATATTCTTATTCTTAAATGTTGAGTGAGAAATAACCACACCATAATGAGAGAATACGTGTTTGATAAACGATCAATAAGCATTTCGCCTGGACTTCTGCCTCACCAAAATAGGATTTTATGATAATTGCACTCAAAAAGACGGCTTTTTTATGGGTCTCACATGTGTGCAGGTAGGAATGAAGAGAGAATTCCTGCAACACGTTGAATGGTAGGAAGGATAACTTCGAAATTTTGAAAAACCCACATCTTTTAATATTTTGAAAAACCATTTTTCTAACGATCTCTAAGAAAGGAAATCAACCACTTATATCGAGGATGAGATTACTTACTTACCTTCACATCCGATTGCCAATTATGATAACACCACTCTCACGGAATCCAATAGAAACGTCTTCCGCTCCTCGTCTTCATCTTCTTGGTCTTCGGATTCAACTATTGGTGATAAACTCTTTAGCTTCATAGATCCTTAACAATTTGTAAGCTTTTTCCTTAACTCCTTGTCGCTTGAAACTTCATTATAGATTTTCCTTCCCCACGGCTTATTCAAAACAAAACAATAATAGATATTTCTCTTGTCTCATATATATATTTTTCTTTTCTTTTTCATTTTTTTTTTCTTCTTTTTTTTCAATTTTTTTCATTTTTTTTTAGACAAGAGAAACAAAATACAAAACAAAAAAAATAAATAAAATAAAATAAACCATGGCCGTGGAAAAGTACTTTACCACTTGATTCTTCACAACTTGTATCGTCTCGAAATCATAAACTTCAATAATTCTCACCTTTTACTTTTCTTCGCTCTTGTAAATAAGTCTTTAATACTTGGATATAGAATTACCTCATTGTAGTGTAAGTCTTCAACATATATGTAAAAATCTGCTCATTGTATGTTGCTTTACTTGAATATGAAATTTGCTCTTTTTCTTGTTCCATTGTTGCTTGCAAACCTTGAACCTTTTCAACTTTCCTTGTAGATTTTGATGTCGCTCCCTTGTTGTTGATGTGGTGTTTCTATGGACCCGTTGTTTTCGAGAGAGAGAATGGTGCTAACTGCAAATCGAACTACAAGAAGGAGGCTTTCATCTATAGACGTCACCCTCATGATTGACAAAAATTAGCACTCAAGAGATCAAAATAGTGCTTAAAATTGGTGTGAAATTGGGTAGCTCACCATTCTACCCGGAATTAACGTACGGTGACACACACTCAAAAGAAACTCTTTAGTAAAGGAGGAATTTCTGGTCGATGCCTTGCATGATATGAAAATGGGTAGTCTCCACTAATGATTGATTAGCAACTCTAATAACGCACTTCTCCCTGCACCAAATTTGCATCACCGGCATGATTAAATCCATTATTTAACACTCTAACAAACAAGAAATCCTAGTTCCCTAACATTTCCAAGTTCAATTATGTCGGTCAGAATTCTCTATGTAATCATCCCTAGAAGCATGCTAGTGACTCTAAAATCTCTAAAAGTTGAAGTTTTTATGCAATTTTTTTTTATATGCAAAAATATATGCTTAGCCACTCCCCCACACTTAAACCTTACATTGTCCTCAATGTAATTGAATCATCCAAGCAAAGTCAAGGTGGGAAATCTTAATAGGATATGGAACAAGAAAAATAAATAAATAAACAAAAATAAAAAGCAAAATAAAAGGATAAGAAATACAAAACCGGTGGGTTGCCTCCCACTTAGCGCTTGTTTTAAAGTCGACGGCCCGACATGGCTCTTGTAAGATTCACTCCCCATATACTAACAATCGGAAAATTTGGGGATCTTCCCATAGTACCTGTTTTGCAAACAATAGCTTCATACAAATATTAGCACAAGAAAATAATATTAAAGTTATCGCTCGATAGAAATTTCCCCCACACTTATTCTTGTCCACACTCGGGAGTGTATAAAGAACATAGAATTTGGGAATTTCCATGTATTCCTCTTGGCAAACCTGCATAGTGTTAGCATCAAGTGTTTCCAATGGAGGATATCGAGAAACAAAGTCATTCAAAAGTACTTTCTAAGCACATACATTCAAACCAATAAGAGGTAAAGGAGAAGAATCAATATGCAAATGGTTAGACAAACCTTACACAATTTCTTGTATTACGGTATCCTCCTCATCCTTAAAAAATTCGAGTGAGTTACTTACCTCTTGTATATCATGGTCCTCTATCAAACTTTGCAACCATTCTTCATCATTTTCTACCTTAACTAAAGTCTCGGCATCATCATAATCATTAGCAAGTTCAATTGGGTCTTCCACAAATTCAATCAATTCGGTTTCATTATCGAGCATCACCTCTTCAACATCTTCATCATCGGAATCGGGCCATTCACTAAAATGATTTTCGTCGGTAAAAATTGTAAGATCTTCTTGTGAGGGTGTTATACCGTTTACAACAATAGGCAAGTCACACACAATCTCCTCCTTTTGAATAGGTGAAGGATCATTATTATGATCCGGAGTTGGAATAACTTCCTCATGGTTGCAACTTTCATACACTTCTGCGGACTCATAATTTTCCCTAAGGAATTTATTCCAAGCACTAAATGAATCTTCCTCAAGCTCTACCTTTTGAATAGGTGATTGATCATTATTAAGATCAAGGCTCGAGTAAACTACACTAGCGTCATCAAAAGTTTCCAAAGGTTGGTCCTTTTCAACACAATCATCTTCATTATCGGAATCACCATAATAAGAATCTTCATCGGTTTCATAACCTTTATCCCGACGTCGTTTAAGTTCCATATGAATGGTCTTACTAATTTCTGCGACAAGCTCTTCCGAGTCTCCATCATCTTCCAATTTGTATAACTTTTTTGCAAGTTTACGGACATTAACACGCTTACCACCGTGTATAGAGTTTCTAGATTGTATATCCTTAAAAAGTGAAGGAAAAACACGATGAAGAGGAGTATATTCCCAACTCTCCGTCTGCACATTACTAGAAAACAATGTATTAGAAGAATAATTATCCGTCCATCCTTGTAATTGTCCACTTACATACCCGTCATAAGGTTGTTGATATGCATGAGAATATCCATAAGGCGCCGAAGGATTTTGATCATAGCCAAAAGATTGGTTTTGATTATATCCTAAGGATCGTTGGAAGTTTCCATGATGTTGAGGTTGAAAATCGTATTGATTGTTGTAATATGCTTGCTCTTGTCCACCATACATGGAAAACCGGTACCTTAAAAACAATTCAAAAACTAAGTTAGATACGATAAAGAATCCAACAAAGCAAGAATAAAGCAAAAAGTAAAAAGAAAACAACTAAAATCATCCGATGCTCCCCGGAAACGGCGCCAAAATTTGTATGCGTGTCGTAACCACAACAAATTAATTAATATTTTACTACCTAATTAACAAGTAATATAGGGTAGTCAAGATCGATCCCACGAGGAGCACGAGATTCTAGTTGTAAAATTGTCACACAAAGGGGGGTTGAATTGTCACAAAAAGTAAATAAAGCAATTAAAAATATAACGGAAATCAATAAGAGAGATTAGATCAAGGAATCCTTCTTCGCTGCAAAACAATGATTAAAGTTATGTTCTTTTCCACTTCTTATTAGTCACAAATTATCATCACCCGTAGGTATAGCAGCTAGATCAGTGCTAACCCCTAAATCCCTTATATCACCGGATACGAAAGTTCTCGACTACCGGATTCTATTCACCAAACCACCTAGTAGTAGATCACTCAAGATGTAATTTAGTTAAATGCATTAAGATTTATGAATTTTTTAGGTCGATATTAGTAGTTAAACTCTTAGATCAAGGTCCACTTGCTAACGTTGTTTTCACACACAATTGCTCCACGGAATCCCTCCGCAAGGTTTCGTGTTTGCTACTTATGTAAAGAGTCAAGAAACGATTACTTATCCCCAAACTTTCACTAGCTATAGATCAAATTAACAAATCAATTTAGTTGCACACCTAAACAATCTATCATGAATGTATAAACATTCCTATTAGTAAAAACAAACGATAATCATGTGAAAACTTCAAAGTAGATTTGAAACAAAACTCAAAACATGTTAAGAACTAGGAATTCATCCTCAATCAATAAAATTAGTTACTCATATTAAAGAGTTCACACAAAGAGAAAAGTATTGTGTGTGTAAAAGTGTGCAAAAGATATGCAAAAGATGTGTGTATCTAAGTGCACCTAAGTGTATGGAAGTATGGAAGTGTGGAAGTGTGTATAGAAAAGTAGAGCACTTCTCTATTTATAGGCTTCAATGTTCTCCATATCTTCCAAGGAATAGAATCCCTTTCCTTTTGTAGCTCAATTTCCAAATCCAAGCCTTTCTCAAATCTTCCATTTCCTCTTTCCAAATCCAAGCCGAATTCTTCATTCAATTCCAAGTCCAACTCTTCACATCCCATGAGAGAAATCCACACAAAATTCTGCAACTTTGGCTCGCCGGAAAACTGGGTTTTTGGCCGGAAATAAGCCAGAATTCGTCGCCGCCGGCAACCTGAGATTCTCCTCCGGCAATGGTATATTCCGTTCAGTCAACAGTTAAAGTTAACGGTCAGTATGGTCAGACCGTTAGTCAAAGTCAATGGATAAAGTCAAGTCAGCTTTGAGTCAGTTATCTTAGTCGGCTGGATTGGCTTACTCGCTGAGCTAGATCGGATCGGTCATCGGGATCGCTGAGTTAACTCGCCGGAATAGAAATCCGGCCGAGTTCTGTTTAATTACAGGACTTTCCCAGGCCAAATTTGGCCTCTTCTTTCTTCATGTCCTCAGAACAATCCTACCATACATCTAAGAAGTTTCAATGACTTCTTTTCAACTCTTGCTTCTGTCACTTCAATCCATCAGTCCTCCTCCTATTTCTTCTTTGTTCAAACTCACAGCACATCAATTCCAGCCAACCCTTGAGCGTCACCAACACAACTTAATTCGATAGCAGCAATCGATCATCACCATGTGCATCTTCTATCAAACTCATTCCCCGTTTCTCTACAACTGAATCAAGAGACCTTCACCCAAATCACCAATTTCCAACAGCAGCAGATACCCATCTCGTAATCTTGCTTGAATCGACAGTGGCAAACCTCCACCAAATCTCTTTGATTCATCAGCAATGGCTTCGATCTACCAAACCCTTTATGCAGAATCTTAATTCACTTGATTACTCGATTAATTTTTCTGCCCTAACTTCCTTCATATGAAACCTCAGGAATCCCTAATTCTTCTTATTTTCATAACCACAGACACAACTCAACACCCATATCTTCTTCTTCATTCGATTCCCATCTTTATCAGTAAGCCCTAACTGCTTTTCTATCTCGATCTTCAATTTCTCTAATGGCAACATATCTTCTCGGCTAAAATGGAGAAGAACAATTGAGAACTAAAATGGGAATTGGTTCCCTTTCTCGACCTAATTTGGTTTTAAGAGTGGATCGACTATTTGCGCCCCAGTAAACTACACCCTCTGATTGGGTGCCTATATAAATAGTCACTTCTGATAAGGGATAGCTATTTTGCCTTCCCTTAACCTGTGCTGGTTGTATTTAATACTTCTCCAATAGAGGTGCCCCTTAACCGTGGGCTGTCTCCCGATAGTATTCGCCTAGGAAATGACAATTATGCCCTTTGTTGCTCAAATTGAGCGATTTCTTCTTCTTTTCTCCGTGTGACTCCAGAGTACCTAATAACTCAAAAACACGCGTAAAATACATAATTTACAAGAAAAATAGCAAAGAAAGCATAAACTACTAGATAGTAAATACGGTGTATTCTACACCTATCAACGACCTCCCTGATCTAGAGACCATCTTCTTTCTCTTTGGAGGACCTTGATTTGCACCGCCACCATCTTGTTCATTTTTGGGTTGCCTACTTTGTCCCTGCTGAGAACGTTCTTCTTCCATCTGTGCACGTGTTTTCCGGCTCCTCTTGCCTTCCTTGGAGAGCTCATCAAACATCTTATTTGCTTTTGGATTTTCAATGTGCTTCATGTATTGAGCGTAACGACGTCGCTTCTCAGGATCAGAGACTTCCCCTTTATCAGACGAGCAACATAGTGCCTTGACAAAAAGCTTCAATCATTCCCTCTATATGCATTCAAATACGAATTGAACGTTAACTAGCTTATATTTGAATTTAGATGAATAACACAATATAAAAAATAAATACTCACCACTAGTTTAAGAATTGTAGAATCATCTTTAGGGTCAGCTTGAGAATAAGAGGAGGATGCTCTGTTGGTCCTCCTAGTTTGATCAATACGAATAACCCGACCATGCGAGAAACTTTCATACCATTCAAGGTAATCTAGTGTTGCCTCGTGCTCTTCGTTGACATGCGCCCAAGTTGTGACATCTACTAACCTAGAGTGTCTAGCATTCCAATGTGTGTAACTGGGTTCAGGGTCATAAAACACCTTTATGTTCGACTCGTCAGCCAGACACTTATCCAACTTATGCTTGAACGGAGGTACGTACTCTTCATCGGGTGAATATTGAATAAACCCAAGTTGATGCATGACTATCATCGGATTGTACATCGAGAAACCGTAAGGGTGAAACAAAGGGCGATCGTACAACACGACAGGTTCCATTACGCCAGCTCTATTCTCCGCGTACGGATTAAATTTTACCTCTTCCACCTAGATGTTGTCCAACTTTGCCCGCATTGCTACCAACGCCTCTTTTTGCTCCTTATCCTGAGAACCGGTGAACAACTATCGTGCACCTGTTGGATCACCTTGCTTCCAATCTTTGTTTGGTTTCAAATCTTCATTACCTTTGATCAGTGACGGGAAATGATCATAAAACCACACCTATATTTAAAACAATAAAATAAATATTAAAAGATTTAAGGAAAATAATTTAGACAAACAAAACAACTTTCATCAAACCAAATACCTAGAGTAGACCCAAATTTCCATTGATCAGTGAAGTTTGTTCTCGAGATGCTTTGGAAAGTCGACTATTCAAATGTGCAACTATGGCAGTACCCCAAGAGTACTTGTTCACATCTTCCAAAGGATCCAAAAGCCGAAGAAGGTTGGCGCTAGCCCTATTACCTTTGTTGTCGGGAAATATAACAGACACAAGTACGTAAAACAAATACGTGCCTGCAGCGTAACGGCATTCCAAATCAGTGAGACCGTCCTTTTCTTTTTCCAATGTCCCAGCAAACATCTCCCTAATCTTTACAAGTTTGAAATCTTTCTTATTATAGTTGGTTCCCTTCTCAAATTTCCCATCATTGGTGGCTTGATCCCATCCAAACAAGTTCTTGGTCCACCCATAGATATTAACCCAAGTAGGCCTTCTCTTGAAATTCTCACTGGTGGATTTTCCTTCGATGTGCAGCCCTAATATCTGTTCCGCATCATCAAGAGTAACTGCCATCTCGCCAAATGGGAATTGGAATGTGTCAACTTCAGGGTAATACCTTTCACATAGAGTAGATACTGCAACCTTATCAAAATCAATCACTGAGTTCTGAACGGCAGTATACAAACCAGAGTTTTCAACATGAGCTCTAACTCTTGCACATTCCTTGTCTAAAGGCCACAACTCTATTTTCCCGAAAGAAGATTGGTGCCTAAAAGGACGGACGACATTCTTATGATCCTACAAAAGAAAAACAAGTCATAATTAAAATGTATTTACAAAGTTATATCAACTAATCGAATAACAAGCAAAGATGGTATACTTACGATTGTCTCATAAATGGTACGATCCCACGATCCCCGATATCCAAATAGAACTTTACATCCATCCCTAGGTTCTACTCTCTCTTTACCATTGCTAAGACGAGTCAGCTGCAAATCTATTGGAGGAACGTGTCTCGCGCTAGGTGCAATGTCTGATCCATCATTTTTTACCCTCTTTTTAGTCTTCGGATGTTCAATCTCTTCACTGCCCTATTTACCAGCATCATCACCTTCATCCTCCTTATTACCATCTTTACCTTCATCATCCTTATCCTCCTTATCACCATCATCATCATCATCCTTCTCTTCATCCTCTTTCTCCTCCTCTTCACTACCATCACCATCTCCATCACCGTTACCATCCCCATACCCATCCCCATCACCATCACCATACCCATCCCCATCACCATCCACATTGCCCCCATCCCCATTCCCATTCCCATTACCATCATCTTCTTCTTCTAATTCTTCTTCCGTATCACTTTCTTCAGCAAAAATAACAGAAGAGGATGAACGTGACGAATCCGACGACTCCTCACCTTTGTATCTTGGTTGAGTGATAGAAAAGGCTACCTCACTCGGTTTTCTACCGCGTAATGGACCGACATTTAAGTACCTATCATGACGGGGAGGTTTGGAAGGAGGGGTTATCATCATTTTAACCTTGTCTTTGGCCTTCTTGGCACTACATCCCATACACATAAAATAACATAACAAACATAGGAGTTAGATTCATGTCTTCAGTTTAAGAGTCGTTAATTTAAGAATCTAACAACCAAACGACCCTTTAAGACACAACAACGACTCTCTATAGTGGGTGACGACTCTTTCGTTTTTTGGACAGGGACTCTGTCATTTCTCCAGTAGGGTCGTTGGTTTATTAGGTAGATTCGGTTGGTGGATACCAAAATCGTCGTTGGTATACAATCACCGTCGTTAAAAAAGGGTCGTCGTCTTCATACTAATACCCAAACGACTCTAATATAGGTTATCAAAACTGCAGTTTCAGAAAAACGGTCGTCATCTTCAACCTAATAACCTAACAATTTTTCATAAGTTTTACATGCAACTACAGGGTCGTTAGGGTTTTAACATTACAAAACTGCCTACCCTAACACTGTAACTTCCAGTTTTCGGTTATCAGACTCGATTTCACGATCAAAACACACCAAAAATACACCAAAATATGGAATGCAAGTTGGGTTTTAGTTCACATACCTTCTTATTGGGGCCATGCGTTTCTTGGGTTTCGATTTTTCGGGTTTGGAGACTGTGGGTTCTGCTTAACCTTGCATTTCAATGCGTCGACGAAATTGTGAAGTTGAATTGCTTTGCGAGCGGTCTTCTTTGTGCGATCCATGATTGTAGAAGAAGTTAATCGTCGATTAAAGTTTAATCACCGACGATTAAACGATGAATCGGATGAAGAAATCGTCTTCTTCGAGCGTCGTTAACGGTGGTAGTGGAGAAGATGAAGAGGAGGAGAGGAAAAATATGAAATGAAAAATGATTTTTAGAATTTAGGTTTTGTTTTACGGTGTATAAATTAAGGGCCTTGATTAGGGTAGTTAATTAGCCTTTAACATATTTTTAAGAGTAAGGGTAAAATAGTATTTTCATAGGAAGATTAATACACCCCTAAAAATAATTAGGTGCAAACAAAATGTCATGGCCCCCATTTAATTCGAATGGCCCCCAATTAAACCAGGATAAATATGTACATGGAAATATCTTATATATATCGGGTCATGGTCAATGCTTGCTCTAATTACTTTATGTAGGTAATGCATATTTTTGTTATTTTTTGTGTTTCATATTTTGAATTAAATCTAAAATATGGTGTTATAAAATCTATCATTTGCTTAATTTTTAATTCTTGGATTAAATATCGTTTGCTTAATTTGTTTCAAAGGTTCCCCAAGAGTGTTTTAAACATTATCAGTTGTATGCTAATTTGGATGTAAATTTATTTATTTTTTTGCTAAATGCAGATATATAAAGACCAAATCGATATATCATCGTAATTGGCATGCAAATAAGGTTGTTTCATCTACCACCCATGACAACAAATTATGCTTTACTAAGATTTGATGTTTATTGATAGTTAACAAGTTTTCAAAAGATTTATCAAGGTGGTGATTGAAGTATAGGGCATTTGATTAAGATATAGAGTTTTCTTGGCTAGCTTGCAATATGCAGGTCAGGATTTAAGATACATTCAACTTGAGCTTATCATTAATTTATCTGAATATTGAAATGCTTTGGTAATTTTTTGACTAATTTTTGGGTAATTTATGTGCTCGATAAGTTGAAATGCTTTGGTAATTATGTTTTTTTTTGTTTGTTTGTTTGTGTGTGTTTGTATGTGCCTTAAAAGAATCATTGGCGGGAAAGATCAAAGATGTGCTCGATAAGTTGTAAGGAACTTGAGAAGTTGGGAGGGATTTATGTCATAGTAATTAGCCTTTGGTAATGTGAATGCCTCTTTTATCAATCTTGCACTTCCTAATTATATGCAGGAGGATGTAAGGTATTAAATATCACCATCTATCGTTGTTTTAGTTTTTTATTGTTGTTTTTTAGTCCAACTATTTATGTTGTTTGCAGTTGTGTCTTATGATTTGTATGTTGGCCAACCGTTTACATATATTTGGTAATTTCATTTTGTTATTTCGTCTGTTTTATGAAACCGAAACTCTCTTAGAGAGTTTTAACTTTTTGGGCTAATATCATTTAGGTTGCAATTTGATTTGATTTATAGTTAATCTCGAGAGTACAAATTGGTTCGTGTTTTGGCGATGAAAATTGTCCCGTCCTCAGCTTCCTTATCAACCAAAGCTGTTTGATTGTCAGGTTTCTCATTTTATTTCCACTCATTCTTAATTGAGAGATTCTCATCTTCTCTAAGTTAGATGAATGGAAGTCACTCAGAGAGTTTTTAACTTTTTGGGCCATATTCTTTTAAGTAGATCTTAGGTTCGAATTCGTTAGACCTTTAAGTTAATGAAATATCCATCCAGTGAGTGCATGCCACATTTTTTTGTGTTCCTTCGTTAGGTTTCTTTTTAGGTTTTATTTGCAAAAACAATGGTCGTTACATGCAATCCAGTGAGTGCATGCCACATCCAGGAACTTATCGGATCCATAATATTTGCGGATCCAATATTATGTTTTATGTTTGGATATTGTTGGGCCTATTGGATCTATAATATTTGCGGCCGGCAGAAAACTTATTGTCAGCAAATTTGTTCTTAATTGCTATATTTCACAGTATTATGATACACAATGAAATCAAGTTAAAATTTGTTTAAAAATGGTGTTTGTCATTTTTACAAGCATCCCCAATCAATTAATTCCATAACGGTGAGATACACTTAGTGGTCCATTAGAGGAAAAGCCTACCATACGTATACTTGCAATCAAAAGACTAAACAGTACAGTCACGATCCAAAATCATGTTAGGCATGCCCATAATGAATTAACATTGTAACCTGGCTAAAATTCAAGGACTGAAAGAGCTTGATACAACTCAAATGAATACCTCCATACGCTGGCCAAAGAAGGTGTAAACCAAGCGAACCAATATCATTAGTCCATCATCCAGATGTGATGCTGCTCGGACAATACACGTTCCTTCAAAACACGGAATCTTCTAAACCTATTTTTCAATGAAATGTAATGTACCGACAAAACGAAAGAAGTATTGAAAGAATAGTGAAACAATAAGAAAGACGAAGTGGACATAGTGGAGATTTAAAGAGAAGCATTTTGGTGTTCGTCAATCATCATTGAGAAAAAAACATTGTCAAATCAATCTTCACCATGGTTCAATAACAACTTGGGTTCATAATAACATGAACCACTAGAACAAAACATAAAATAATAAAAAATCACCGATTTTGCATGATTTATAAGGGGATATCGATATTGACAGAGGTAATACCATTTGAGCCATCTGATAGTCTGGATTTGTTAGTATTTGTTTGTCCTCTATGAATCGGTATTACCCCGATAATATTGGTACCCCTTTTTAAATCGTGTTATTTTGAGATAAACAAGAGATAAAAACAATAACGTAAACTCTTAAGGATTGTTTAAGGCCCCAACTTAAAACAATGCGAAATAGCCTGTGCCGTAAGGCACGGGTCATTCCCTAGTTTATTTATACTCGGCTTGCTACTTGTGACGGTACTGGAAACATATCTAATGAGATTGACATAGAGGACAAAATAGTGGATGCGTTTGTAGTAACAACACAAGGTGCTGACGGTATTGTGGAGAATGGAGCGATGTCTGTTGATATTAATATTGTTGCACAGGTTGAGCATGCGACTAGTAATGGTAACCCTGTTGTAAAGAATTCAGCTTCAAACTTTCCAACAACTACTGCAATAATACATCGCAGTAACGACATACATGTAGTAGATTCTATCTCGCTTGTTCCTAGCGAGTTGGTAAATAGGTTCAGTGACTTAATTAGTTGTTACAGTATGATGTATTTGTGGTGATTTTGTGGTAATTAGTTTTTTTTATTAAATCCGCGGTTAATCCGCATCTGCCTCGTATCATTTGTTGATCCGCGGATGTCAAATCCGTAGGCGACCGGGCTGGACACGGTTGGATTTTCTAAATCCGCAACGTTGGCGGATTGGAAACGGATGACCCCTAATCCGCATCCGTCCGTACGTTACACACCCCTAGGTTCAGGTGTCAATCACACATGAAGTGTGGAGCCAACAACTCCTTTCTGGGCTTTATCATTTTTGGGTCTAGCCGTCTAGGATTGCGATGGTTTCTGCATCCCGATTTATAACTAACAAAGTAGCCTACGGCTTACACGACGGTCCAGGACCAAACGAAAGGCTGATGTTTTTCTGGAGCCGATTTATAAAGACCGAAGGCCTCATACTTCCCCCCCGACCTCTCTCATTCGCAGGGACAGCAAAATCAGGTATCTCATCTCCTTCTTCGTTTCTCTATGGGAATCTCTAGCGTTGTGAAACTCACATAATTTCTTCCTAATTATGTTATGTATCGTCTAGATTTGATGAGTCTATCCATCTCTAGACTAATTTTTAGGGTTAATCAGTTCAGATCTCTAACGCATCTTATCTGTAGTTAGCTTCATGTTTATCATTGGTGAGATTTTTATTTTTGACCTGATAAGGCTGGCATCGATTCATGAAAATAAATCATCCCTAGTATTTTTTTTCTTCTTTTTTTGGCATAATTCTCAGTGTTTCAATATTGTATACCTTTTTTTTTATAAAGAAGAAGCTGTAGAAAAAGAGTAATTGGTATTGGAAAAACCTGGATCTTCAGAGGCGAAAAGCAATAGTTATTCTGATTATGATCTCCACACTTGGCAATTGTAGTCAGTTGACAGGAATCAGTGTGTCAATGTCCTGAGTCCTGACCCCTATCATGAATATTTTTCTGACCATTTGGTTGGGGTATGAGTGTTACAAAGTTGGTTGGGCTAAAAAAAGTACTGCCATTTGATTATGAAAAATACTTGTGTATGTAGTATTTCAAGGGTTTTCTGTTTGCTGCCAACTGTTGGAATTATGTTTGAAGTTTGTTGGTGTGTCAATTGTGTTGCGGCATAGGTTTCACCTAGTTGCTCAAGGAAATGTGATGTTACCAAATATTCTCAGTTGTCAAGAAAAGTAGCGTGTTGTCTCACATGTTCTATTTCTATTACAGTTTCTTCGTTAAGAGTGTCCACATATGGTTGTAAGTCACCTTATTGATAGATTTTTGTAAGTACTTGTTTTGTGGGATACTGTTTATGGTAGTTAGCTATATTGGTTAAATACTGCTTTCGCTTTTGCAGGCGTATCAGCAAGTCATTTGCATAAAGTCAGTGATATTCCATAACCAGTCGCCATGTGAGTATTGTGTTTCTTTTGATTTGCCAGCGTATTTATTGTATTGTTTCACCTCTATGTTTTGCTTCAAAAAATCTATGGTCTACCAGTGCCGGCAACTTCTTGTACATTGCTTTAAAATCTGTACTTCTTCTTGAAGTTGAACATAGTACTAACCCGACTTTTATTTGACATGCATATTATGTAAACATTAGTATATTACTAGGATTAACATAGGTTATGGTGGGAATGTCCATGTTAGATCTGAAATTTTAAGATTCAAATAAACACTGTAAATGGAACATCTATTCGGTGATTAGAAACTAATGATTTTTGCTGAATGAGTATATGAGAAAGTGGTTCAGAGTATGTAAGTATGTACGTAAGAATGAAGACTTGAATCGTTTATGACAGTTTTAATTATTCTAAATTGATTATATATAACTGAACTATATTTTAATATCCATGTGAGTATTGTGTTTCTTTTGATTTGCCAGCGTATTTATTGTATTGTTTCACCTCTATGTTTTGCTTCAAAAAATCTATGGTCTACCAGTGCCGGCAACTTCTTGTACATTGCTTTAAAATCTGTACTTCTTCTTGAAGTTGAACATAGTACTAACCCGACTTTTATTTGACATGCATATTATGTAAACATTAGTATATTACTAGGATTAACATAGGTTATGGTGGGAATGTCCATGTTAGATCTGAAATTTTAAGATTCAAATAAACACTGTAAATGGAACATCTATTCGGTGATTAGAAACTAATGATTTTTGCTGAATGAGTATATGAGAAAGTGGTTCAGAGTATGTAAGTATGTACGTAAGAATGAAGACTTGAATCGTTTATGACAGTTTTAATTATTCTAAATTGATTATATATAACTGAACTATATTTTTTTTTGGGCCTCGTTCTAATTTATCCATTGACTAAAAAAAATCAATTTTTCGTTCTCATTTTGCGTGGTTCTTATGCAAACCTGTAATGTCCTGTTATGGATTTCTTTTTCTTTTCTCTTTTCGGGAAGCAAAAGAAAGTTGACCGATTTAAGTTTTTGATGTTAATTTTTCGTGAAGGACATTGGCGTAGCGCTTTCGATTGAGACTAAGAGAGAACTGTGTTCTTACATCTGTTTTGTTTTTCTACATTAGTCAGGTCAAGATCTGTAACTAATGTTTGGGCTATCTGTGATCTCTCTTGAAACTACGATATTTTTTCTTCCCCCTGGGGTCCTGGACTGAAACCTTAGTTACGAGTTGAATAAATTAAATATGAGCACATAAGTTTGTCTTAATGTGTAAACTGAAGACATTCTTTTCGTAAACTTGATGAACCACAACCTGGGATATATGTTTTTATTCCTTGTGTGACATTTTGTCCTATCTTTTATGGATGTATCATATTGTGGCTTGTTTTTCTTACTTATTTCTGGAATTGTACCTTGTCCCTTTTCATCCATCAGGTCGGACGAGGAGCCTGTTGACCCCAAGAAGTTACTTGAGGATGGCTGCAAAGCCAAGTGCGTCAGACCTTGGTTTGCATACAGGGTAATTCTTTATCTCATGCCTTAACTGTCCTAATGTAAGAAATTTGAATATTCTTTTTTTCCGAAAATATCAAATGTTGCAAGCAACCACGAAAGATATTTGCTGTTACAAGCATAGATAATTTTTGCGTAACTTCTTGGAAACCTGTTACTGGATGTATTGCCAAAATAGTGCCATCCACTTACTTGTTAACATTGGAACTAGTCTACCAAATTTTGACATAGATGGTTATGCCTATATCTCTTAAGTTTATACCAGATTATGTACTTGTAATTGTTACATGTTTTGTTTTGTTTTTCTTTTTGAAGTTCTTACATGTGAACTTCGATAAAGCTCAACTGATATCATTGTTTTTTGCTCCTTGTCAGGGTAGTCTATGCTAATTATCTTTCGCTTGGAGGCTAATACTGACCTTATTAGGATTCTGCCACTTTTTTGAATCAAAGAATACGTCTTTCTCTGCTTATAATGCTATTATATAATATTGTGTACCTGAAAATCATCCCCTTGAAACAAACTATTTTATGTAGTAGTTCTTTTAAAGTTCTCCGCGTTCAAGGATTTTTATGCAAGAAACAAGAGGGGGGGTTTGAAATGATAAGCATGATATACCCAAAGAAGCAATGATATACTGGGAGAGGTTAGAAACTTGAAAGCAAAGCATGGCACTGAACGATAAATGGAATGGATTGGATATAGAAACTTTCTCTTTATATGCGACTTAATAGGTGGTGTTATATTTGTATCAAGACGGTGCTGCATCTACATCCCCAATCTGGGTGCCTTAGATACAATTGAGAAATCTAGGTCTTAGTATTTGTGTGCTACATGTATTCTATAGAAACATAACATAGTAAGTATTATTCTATAGTAACGTAACATAGTAAGTATTAATCTGCTAGGATTTCTTTGTTAAAATTCTAATGTAGGTTTGTTATAATTAGCAAGCAGGAAAATAGAAACACAATATAGCTTTTTCTGACACTGCTTCAGTTTCGCTGCTCGATACAATTTTTATTAGTTTCATGAGCCTTGTACAATTTTTTTATTACCTTCAATCAGGTGAAAGTTTGAAGGTAGTTGGTCGGCTTATTTGTATGCATTTAATTACAGGTTTTCCTTGCTTTTGGTTATCCTATTTTATACGAGGCCATGATGAACTCAAGTATGAGTTGGTTGTGATCATCTGGCTACCGACCCCTTAAAAAATAGATAATTCATGAAACAGATGAGAATAATCGATGATTCTCCTTGTGCCTTTATTGAATTTGTCTGTATGTGGTTTGGGCTTGACTAGAAATTTCAAATAATTATTTGGTTAGGTTAATTGACAGTAATGATGCTTAATATGAAACATTGCACTGCTTACAGGAATGTGTTAAGAGGATCAAGGATGACGATAGTGGCCAAAAACACTGCACCGGACAATACTTTGATTACTGGTCTTGTGTTGACAAATGTGTAAGTGTTTTGTTTTTTAATTTGCAAGCAATAAAGTTCTGAGTAGAAAAACTTATTTTCCTTTTGATTTTGAACTGGATTCTTTGTTCATCATAACAGGTTGCGCCGTTGCTTTTTAAATATGTCAAATAGAGGATTCAGAAGGAGATTTTGTGGGTCTTACTCTCAATTACCACCTAAATAATACCTTATTTTGAACTTTAGATTGGTACCATTGTGTAGACCTAAGACTAGCAATATGCTTGTTTAATTTCTTCATAAAGACAAATTTTGAATTATGAAGATCTTTGTTCAAGTTGATTAATCAAGGTGTGGTCTTTCGTGTTTGATATTGAATTGAGTTAACTGTAAGAAAATTGGATGAGAACAATTGAGTGAGTTGATTCTGAGCAGTAAAGTGCAGTTCTTTGTGTGTGTTTTTCCAAGCAAGTGTTGCAATGTGTTGTGTATATACCAAATCAGTTTGCGCCTCTATTTCTTTGGTTTAAAGGCAAACAATTAGAATAAATGTGATTACTATAACCCTTTAATGATAAACTGTATCTTTTATGAATTTGGTATAATTGATAAGACAACGTTAGCGTTCTCAACTACCACAAAATGCCTGTGCTGCTTATACATTTACAAATGAGGCAACAAGTGAAGTCACATGTTGAACTACGAATGCTATTAGAGCAAGTCTTATGGCGGAAGAGTTTCATTTTCCACGCCACCTTGGAGCAAGTCTTATGGTGGAAGAGTTTCATTTTTCACGCCACCTTAGCATTTGGAATTGTGGATGGAAACACAAGTGTAGTGGTGGAATAACAAAAGCGCTAATCTTAATAGCGTCAAGCGCTAATCAGAATAGCGCTAAAAAAATGCTAATCAGAATAACACAAAACGCTATTAGGCTTAGTCCTATGGGCTAGATATTTAGTTGCTAGATTGACCATCCACGTCAGATAGAGCAACCTCCTAACCCCTATGGGATGGCCAATCTAGCAGCTAGATTAGCAGTCCACGTCATCTGTGAACGCCGAACTGTTCGGCATTTTTGGTTACTTTTTGAGCTCCGAACTGTTCGGCATTTTTTGTTACTTTTTGAGCGTCGAACCGTTCGGCGTTTAAATCTCAGCCGTTAGATGTTTGTGATTTTTGTGAGCGCCGAACCATTCAGCGTTTTGGTCACTTTTTGAGCGCCAAACGGTTCAACGTTTCAATCTCGCTGATAGTGCGACTACGAGCAAATGCTAGGAGAGAGAACTGTCCACTATCATTGTTAACTTTTTTTCCAACACTTATTTTTTGATTTGCAACACTTTTTGGCCAATCTAGCACTCAAATCTAGCCCATGGGGGTTAGCCTTAAGATTAGCGTTTTTTTTTTCTCAGCCATTAGATTTTCAATGGCTCGTTTTAAATCTACAAATAAAAAATAAGCGCTATTCTGATTGGCGTTTTCCGTCTTCTAGTGCGCTATTCTGAATAGCGTTTTACGATTCCACGGACCATCCCACGAAATCATGGAACACTGGATTTTCTGTGGAAGACCCCAACTTGGAAGCCATTACACTTGACATTCCATGGTTTTCTACCCTTAGAATGGCTTGGATTCCGCTATAAGACTTGCTCTTCCTTGGGCAAATGATGGAGCTCCTTCAACAGTTCAGCAGTGTTCAGTTTCTCTTCCTCAAGCGAACAAGTGGCAATTCTGCCGCTCGTATAGTTTGTGCTCGACCATCATGTAGGCCCTTCTTTGGAAGTCTGACATGAGCTTCTCTTGCGAGTGATGTTTTAGAGTTGTGGTGGGGACTGGGGCCTCCAACCTTCTCAAGTACGATTCTGAAACATAACCAGTTAACTAGTTTTTGTTTTTGGGAAGTTAATTCCGAAGGGTTTAGCTTTAGAAGTTAAAACTTGAAAACTCCCCCTAGGGTTTTAGACTTTTCACTTCGCCTTCCAACATTAGGTCCGGTTTTAATAGGTAACAAAATCTTCACCTTTTTATTCTTCCTGCGTTTTTCTTTTTTCTATATATAATCTGACTGATCGATAGCTCCGTCGATACATCTTGTTTACAGAAACCCTAAAATCTGTGAAAAAAAAAAAACATGAGTTTTCCACCGTCCCAATTCCCCCCACCCTTTTCAACTGGTAATGATGCACCAATGTTCTGGCCTCAAGGAAGTCTAGTTGAGAATGAACAACAACAATCTAACTATTCTGAATTTCCTCCTTTCAAGAAACCTAGAAATTTTGAAGAAACCCCTTCTACGAATTCTTTTCAAAATCAGGGTATGGGTATGAATCCTTTTCAAAATCAGGGAATGATGATGAATCAAAGGAAGATGATGATGGCTCCTCCACAAAACCCTAATCAAAACCCTCGTCTTGGCAAGATATTCTTCAAGACTCGTCTTTGTGAAAAATTTAAAGCGGGTCATTGCCCATATGGAGATAACTGTAGTTATGCTCATGGGGTTGAAGATATTCGTGAACCACCGCCAAATTGGCAAAAAATTGTTGCATCCCGTGAAGAAGATCAGTCCACATTGCAAACTGGTGTTAATTGGGAAGATGATCAGAGACTGATCTCTAAACTAAGGCTTTGCAGGAGATTTATCAGTGGGCAAGAATGTCCATATGGAGATAAGTGTAATTTTCTTCATAGACCTATTGGCAAGTGTAGAGAAGAATTGAGGTTTAGAGAAAGCTCGTCGATAAGCATTGGTACTACAGGATCTCCAGGGAATGTTGCAACTTTAAGCAGACCTGATCAACTATACGGGGATAAACACCAGTTTGCTGCAGAACTGCACAATTATGGTGGTGGCCATAATGAAGTGGTAACAGGGAGCACGGCCATAGACTCAGCCAAGTTTATACCTGATGATGCTCCCAATAGTGATGCAGCAGTTGTTTCATCTAATAAGCGAGTGGTGTTTGCTAAGAAGTGTTTGTTGAATTGGGACACAAAGAAGCTCAGTGGCATCTACGCCGATTGGATTGATCCGCGTTCACCTACCAATGTTGAGAGCTGAGCTTTACTTTTAGCCTCGATGATTTGTGTTCTTTCTTTTGATTGGGAAGATTAATGATTGGTTAAATGTCTGTCTAGTGTTTTTTCCCCTCCTCTCCTATGATTCTCATAGGTTGGAATTTTTTGCAATGGAGATAGAATAAACTGTTTGAACCCAACTGTGTCTTGAGGTAACCACAGATATTTTTGTTATGTGATTTTGATCAGTGTTCATATAATGAAATCATATAATACATGTTGTCAAACTCTCACCTTGTCTTTTTCTTTGGACACATCAGCCCAGATATTTCAGTGGTCTTACAAATTTTTACAGCAGCTGTTTTTCCTAGCTTAGCTGTTTTTTTTTCTTCATGTCTTTCTATTTCGTCGCATGAGAACCAAATGATGATAGGGGACACTGGAGAAATGGATAAAGCTCCAAAAGAACAAGAGCAGTTAGTAAGTTGCACTCAATACATTAATACACGCATGTTCACTGACTTGAGTTAAATTTTGGGGACCAGAATCTACTACTTTTGATGAACAATCCATCTCTTCTAGACATAATTCAAGCTCATCACCCGATTATCACCAACACTAACCTTCTCTCCGACCCAAAGGGAGAGCCTCGACTTAATCTTTACAATCATAATTTTTCAAATGCTACTCCCACCACTTAACCACTTAGCCTTTGAGAGTGATATCTGCCCTAATAATTTTTAACATGTTTTAGGGCATACCTAAAACTTTTAGGGCATACAAAACAATAGTCCCATCTTGGGTGGGTGACCTTGTAACGGGCACCCTATGGGTAGTTCAATTACATATATACCCTTAATACAAAAATCTAAAATTAGTTTTCTAAAAAATCAAAATCAGTTTCCCTCAACATCATCTTCTTCCTCCTCTAGCCGAATTCTTCCCCTCCCGTGAATTTTTTTTTTCATCACCGTGATTAATTATCTATTCGTAAAATTTTGATCGTCGATTAAACTCAACTACGGAATGACTCGTACCAAAAAAAAAGAGCAGGGACTAGGCAAATCAAATCGTCTTCTAATCCATCAATTGAAGAAGAAGAACCAATTGAAGATGAAGGTGTAGAAACTGAAAATCAACCACAAATTGAACCAACTGCATCTCCAACTCCGGAAATGAAGATAAGAAAGTAAGTTTTACAAACTCAATCTCCTATTTGTTGTTTTTCATCGATTAAATAAAGGTTACGGTGTTGGGTTCGGCTCAAAATTGAGTTGCGTTTTTAGCCGAACTATTCTTCACAAAAGCTTCCTGTAAGTATATATGAACAGTTCGGCATGAAATTTCAAGCCGAACCTAGTCACAGATAGAGATGCATAGGGGTTCGGCGTATTCGATAATCAGAATATGTGCCGAACCTAGCACATTTACGAGGTTTGGCTATTACGATATTCACATTATGTGCCGAACCAATACAAAATTCTTAACCCAACAATTCTCAGGAATATAAATGGTCAGGTTCGGCTAATATAATACATATGTAAATAGCCGAACCATGTACTACCAAAAGGTTCGGCGCTTATAATTTTCTCAATATAAGCCGAACCTTACATAATTTTTCTTCCAGATCATACATGATTAGGTTCGGCTCATTATGACATTTTTAAACAAGCCGAACTAAGGTCTACAAAGTGGGTTTGGCTCATAATAATAACACTTTCAGCTTGCTGAACTGTTCATTAGTTGTCAATATCCAGCTGGGTTCGGCTGATATATTAAGCCGAACATATTCCAGACTCGCCGAACCTTAGTGAAAAAACACAAACTTTTTATGATTTTAAGCTACAAAATTGAGATTAAACATAAGATAGAAGTGTACCTGTGTATTAGAAGCATTGGGTTCCTCATATATGTATTCATCATCCGGATTTGGTTCATAAAATTCATCACCTTGAGTTTGAGTTTGTGTAAAATCATTCTCATAATCTAAGAAATAAGCCATTTCCGGATCATTGTTGTAATTGATATGTATTTTCCTAGGTTTTTTAGATGAAAAATTACCCTTCTCATCTATTGAATCAAATACAAGCTTTTTTCTCACTTTCCCCTTCTCATTCTCCAAAAAAACCTAACTTTTTTTTTTCTTACTAAATTTTTTTCATCTACACAAATTTATAAATAAATAATCTTAAAACTAATCACTAATCACTAATCAGAATTATTTTAACTAATCATTAGTATTAACACTAATCCTAAAAGGGCAGATTTGCCATTACTAAAAATATTTTGTTAAGGGGCTTCTGATTTTGCTATTTACAACCATTTTTTTGTCTTTATTCAGTATGCCCTAAAACAGGGTTCATAATTTTCTCTCAAATTACAAAACTGCTCATAAACAAACCCAATGAAAATCGACAGGCCCAAGTACAAGGCAAAGCTCAAGATACATGACAATACCCTCTTCCGGGCCTTCCCTTTTAAAAATCTAGTATGTTCTTCTGATGTGGCTTGAATACTCCCATGTAGCATCTTCTCGCCCAGAGCTCGTTGGTTGAATGAGTACTTGAGGAACAGGAGCAGCCACCCTCACTGTTAAGTGAGAAGCCAAGACAACCCTGCGTTCTACTGTGAATGCACCATTATGGTCCACTAGAGGAAGTAAGGGAGCAGTAACAGCCTAGAGATCAATCTTCTTTTTCAACTGTGAGACACAAAATACTGGGTGAATTTTGGACTAATGAGAAGTTTCAACATGTAAACTACTGCTCATATCTTCTGCATGATGCAAATGGACTAAAATTCTTGGAGGCGAGATTGATTTTTTTTCCTCCTCAAAGCCACTAAAGATTGTTCATATCACTAATCTCAAAAAAATTATTTACTCTTTTCCTATCAGCAAAAAACTTGATTATGTCTTATGCCTGCGTCCAGTCATCTTAAAGCAATTGAAGCATGTGATCTATCTTTTCAAGATAGTTTTGGACAACTGCTTGCATGGACGGGAAATATTAGGTCTGGTGGTTGATAACAATATAATGCTTGAAAGGGGGTGTCATTTTTAGGTTGGTGCGGTAGTTTGTGTTAAACCATCATTCAGCTAGTGCCAGCCAATTGAGCCAAAGCTTAGGAGTGTTACCTATCATACATTTAAGGTACTTCTCAAGGAAAACATTTGCTCTTTCTGTATGGGGATGACAAGAGGTGATGGGATTTAATTTTGTGCCTAAGGACTTGAAACAAATGACTGAAAAAACCTTATCTCTGTTAGATACATAGACTTCGGAAGATCATGCAACTTTGTTAGAGAATGCTCGGTTGAACCCAAAAGTTTGTCTATCTCAAGCATGTTGTCAATGTTGACGATCAAAACTATATCTTGATTTCTAGTATACTAAAGTCAGATCTCGGACTAGGATAAAAAGTGTGTAGTTGAGCACAAACATCACTGAATAACCCTCGAAGATTGAAAATCAAACGAAGACATCAATGAGGACTTTATCAACAAAGGTATGAGGTGACTGATTTCATTGGACTCTTGTTCAATTCTACCTCTTTGATCTATCAAAATAGGTGCTCACTCTATGGAACAATTCCTATGACGGTAAACATGCATTTATGTATGAACTCGAGGATATTTTAGCCATGATTTTAGTGATAATGACCTTTGTGCCTGGGAATATCCTCATGCTGTAGTGAATGAGTCAATGAGCCAAGAATCACTAAATTCCGAGTTATAACGAAGAAGTTATGAGTGATTTATTGAAGCAACACTTATAAGAGTGTAATTGTTTCTCTTGCAATTCGTGAATAGGAAACAATCCACGGATTTTTTGTAACGATTCACAGACTTGAGCACTGAAACATGATTAGATGCATTTTTAGTCAAGTTTTTGATGCTTCCTCAACTGGGTAACATGATTACTCTTCCGCATACAATTGATTGCCATATTAAAGTGTCTGTGATGTTTTTAAACTCCCTTCTAAGTTAAATTGTAATTTATTTTATATAATTACAATTTATGCTAAAGTAATTATTTATTTAATTATTTATGCAAGAGTGGTAACTTAGGAAAGACTCTCAAAAAAAGGAGACTCTTTAAAAAAGGAAAATAGCTCACGAACTTGCTTATGATTCAAAAAAACGTTCACTATAAATAAATGGTTCATGTAAGCTACAAAATTTGTCCCTTGAAAAATTGGTGTAAGAAGGTTGTTTTCCACTACTTCTAATCTTTGTGAACATGTGTGAGACAAAAAGGTCTTTGCATTTAGGATCACAACGTTGAGTTGGTAATAATCTATTTGATAATTATGAAACTCGTAATCTAAAGTTTTTATCATCTGATATAAGGCCATTCAAGGATTGTTGATCATAAACCCTAGGTTTGATAGATTTCAGTTCACCATCGTATACGGACACTAGTTGGTCAAAATCTGGATTAGAAAGAAAACTCCAATTAAGGTGTCCCATAAATTCCTTAAGAAGTTTTAACAAGTTATCTCCAGATTTATTATAGTTGTTCTTGTTATAGAATATTAGGTTTCTAATCGACAAGTATGTTTTGATATTACTTTTACCTAGTAATTATTCAAACAAACACAAGATTTCCAAAACCTTGATTCACATCTAAAGGGAAATCAAACTGGCGTTTTGTGAAAGCAAAATATCAATAAATAAATAAATAGTGTTTTTGCATCTACTAAAGAGAACTAACGTTCTGCTAGAGGATTTTCAAGACTATCTTCTAAAGAGAATTGATGTTCTGCTAGAATATTTTTGAGAAGTATCTTCTAAAGAGAATTGGTGTTCTGCTGTAAGATTTGTAGGAGGAATTCCTTAAGAGAATTGGTGTTCTGCTAGGAGTTCGGTGTAACAAATTGTGTTCAAATCTGGATGAGGTTCCGGGTTTTTTCTGCTATTGCTGTTTCCTCATTAACAAAAAATTTATGTGTCTTGCTTTACTTTTTACTTCCGCATTATATTTGTGTTGATATAATTAAAGTAAAAACAATTGACTCGATATTCAACCTAGACAATTTTTAACTAAAACTGTATAGAACCCACAAGACTTGTTCTTGTGAATTCGTATCTTGAAATATAGATGACAAGACATGTTCTTGTTGGAATTCGGTTCGTGTACTGTTTGGGTACATATTAGGTTATTCTTGGATATTGATTTTTAAGATCGTCAAAGAGTTATTGTATACAATCAGGTTCATGGATCTTTGATCTAAATTATTGATTGTACGAGAAAGATATATAAACCGTTTATACATATTTTCAAGGATCATTAAGTTGGTCTACTTACTATATGATATTAGGTTTTGTCCAATATATAAACGAAAACGTTGGTGGTGTACTTAGTACCCTCACCTTTTCAAACTTGAATATGTGATAGAGAAACTCCCTAGCCACTGAGATTGTGGTGAATAGATATATTAGTGTAATAAAATGGATGTACTTAGTAAGCATGTTAAAAACCACCAACATCACATTCTTTTTGTAGGACATTGAAAGTCCTTTAATGAAATCCATCGAAATATGTTGTAAGTTGTTTCCAGAACTATGAGGGGTTGGAGGAGACCGAATGGAGCAGAATGTTCACCCTTATTACATCGAAAAACTTCACAAGCTGCTACAAATTGAAGAATATCATGTTTCATTATGAGAAAATAGTAGTATACTTTGGCTCTATTGTAAGGACCCAATATGCCATAATGATACCCACAACTGAAGAATGAACTGAGCACAATATGGAAGTCCTGACATCCTTACCAGAACCTATACGATATCTGGAATTATATCTCAAAATGCTAGTTTGGAGAGTGAACTACTTATAAGTATGAGAAACCAAAAGTTGTTATATGAGTTGTTGGACTTGGTATCATCATCAGTGTAACTGCCAGGGCCGGTCCTGCATTTTTTGTGGCCTAAAGTAGATTTTTTTTTGTGGCTCCTGTTAATCAAAATAAGAAACAATAGCATATATATAACCTTATCACAACGGAAGCATGAAAAATAATAAGCAAACTAACTATATAAGACGTCTAAAACGAAAGAACGATTTATTGGTCATGACACGAACTACCATCAAAGAAATGATTATGAATACAAGTAATACAGAGAACCATAATATGTGGGGTATGATGCCAAAGTATAACCGAGCAAATCAGACCATGATGGACTTTCACTTGTGAATATTATAAATTCATTCAAAATGATGGAGTACTTGACAGAGGTAAGATGATGGACAACACAATTAAACTTGTGAGGAAAAGGAAGAACATATTTAAGACAAATCCATTTCTAATGAAAATCAACAGTACTTTTCATACTAGCATTTCCCTTATAAAAGATTTAAGGTTGTAGCATATTCCTGTTGTTGTTTTTGATAATTAATGATTCAACAAAGGGATTAACACTTCCGCAAACTCGATCATTCCAGGAACAACTCAATTATACTTGGCCAAAAGTCGATTCTCTATGTACATTCTTAGTAGCAATAATCAAAAAAGCTAAAGTAATAGTCAAGGCTAGTTTTTCATGCTCTGGAGTTATACCACTGCACGACGCTCTTAAGAAATGATCATGATTTGTATATTCTCCTTGGTCATAGCTACCAGTCAATACTTTACACACAAGTGCTCAAACTAATTAAAAATCAAACGGGTGGGCTGTCAGTGAGATTGAGATTCAAAAGATCAAGGATTTGTGCTAAGCTACAACAATTGGCTCCATATTGACAATATACACAAATGCCATAGCTTTCAATTGTTTACAACTATTGCCATAATCATTCAAATGCATTCTAATTTTTATTCACAAATCATACTAGGGTTATAAAGAGAGAATAATCACAATTACTTCGGTTAAGAATCAAAAGAAACAAAAGTATAAACAAAAATGATAGTTAATCAATTGTCATATACTTACAGTTTTATGAACCCAAGTCCATAAAATAGTGTTGTTTCGGTGTTTCTTTTTACTTTCTATTTCAATTTGATTTTAGTTTCAGAACGTGTGCCCTTTTAGGGACACAAAATCATATCCAACAGTATTTCTTAAGAGTATTTTTTTGTGTGGCCTCCTCTAGATTGTGGCCTCAAGCGGGGCTTGGTTTTCTTTCACTGCAGGGCCGGCCCTGGTAACTACTTATAATATGTTGTACCAATTGTGGTTGAGATAGTGAAAGTGTCATACATTCTGGATAGAGTATCTACAACTTTGTTATCTATCCCTCTTTTGTAACCAATTACATAATATATCCCCAACAACTTCATGAGCTATTTTTGTTGCAAGGAAGAAGTTATTCCTTGCTCCATAAAATTCAAAGTATGGTGATTAGTATTGATGATAAATTGGCTACTAGACAAATAATGCTTCTATTTCTGCGCTGCTATGACAATGGGAAATAATTATTCTTATATGTAAATAGTGTCCAAGAACTGGGATCATTTTACCATAAAAAACAATTGGCTTACCATTGTGTATGAGGAAAATGCCCGCCCCTTTGGAGCAAACATCAACTTTCAAAACAAATGATTTAGATAAATCTGGTACGGCTAAGACTGATGAAGTGCTCATAGCCTATTTAAGTGAAGCAAAAGCTATTGGAGCTGTTGGAGACCAAGAAAATGAAACCTTCTTATCAGTGAGTGGTCTGCTGATTGTACCTTAGTCATTTATGAAATTCTTGTTGCAACATGTACGTCCTAGGAATATTTCGACAACCTTTTCAATGCAGGAAGCGACACCCCCCACCCCCACCCCGCCCCCACCTCCCTTGGGTGCGCTTTCGAGCTTGTGTAATCGTTCGATAACATTACAGACTGTAGAATCCACGATAGTGAAGTCAAGGAGGCCTTTAAAGGGACTAAAAGAGGGAATACCTTGGGTCCGGATGTCATCCCGATTGAGGTGTGGAAATTCTGGAAGATGATAGGATAACTTGGATGACCAAGTTATTCAATAACATTTTCCAGTCAAACCGAATGACGGACGAGTGGCGTCAAAGCGTGATCGTCCCGATCTTTAAAAACAAAGGTGATATCCAGAGCTTCTCTAACTATAAGGAAATCAAACTGATGAGTCATACACTCAAGCTATGGGAAGGCGTCACCGGTTGACGGTTACGCAGGGAAACCAACGTCTCATCAAACCAATTTGGATTTATCCCGGGAAGATCGACCACGGAGGCGATCTTCCTGGTTAGACAACTTATGGAAAGATATAGGGAGAAAAATCACATGGTATTCATAGACCCAGAGAAGGATTTCCCAATGGGCGCATGTGAAGTTTTTTCTTAGCGAGTTTTGCATACATAAAACTTAGAATACTGGTTGTATCCTCTACAACCAAAATCTTATATCCACTGAGCTGACTACGAACTCAAATAGTGTTTGGAGAAACAAGTCCAGTTAAAGCATGGAGGGAGATCTCCATGATAGATTATTCAGAAGGAGATTGTAACACCTCATCTTATTCAATCTCCTCCATAAATATAAGGAAAACCTCCCCATCAAAAGCAACGAGCATGAATAATTGTTGTGTTTTAAGGAGATGGCCTGGCTTATACAGTTTATCACAAAGGTAACATAATCCCTTAGCCCTTCGATTTTTTATTTGAGAAGGAATGAGTCATTTGATATATATATATATGGTGGTAATGAATTGTTTGGGATTAAAATAAGAAGGTTTACGAGTGTTGGTAAGTAGTGGTAGAGAGGGCTTGGAATTAGAGCATAAGTAAAAAAAAGTGAGTATGGTAGAAGGTTGGAAATGCTTAGAAAATGGTTTATTCTTCTTATCTTGTGACTTAAGAGAGGCTTGTTGCATCCGATCCAGATAAAAATCATAAAAATCACAAACAGGTTTGAACATTTATACATGATTTTTGTTCTCATTCTTCAAAGACACTAATAAAACTCAATGTAAAATACTATTCAGAGAGGTCCGTATTCTTGGATTTCATTAAAGCTTTCAAAGTTTTGTAACTTTTATAATGTTCTTCAACCGTAGAAATCCGAGGCATCTTGTTAAAACTACCAACATAATCACCAAAACAATATCTACAACAAAAATCAGAAACAAATTTGTCCGAACCAATGAACAGTTTACCCTCCTGATAATTTAAAAACCATGGATTTTATTTACCATCAAAATAAATGGAAGCTAGATTTACTCTCTTAGCATCCTCTACTGAGTTGAGTTGAGTTGTAAAACACACTAACACCTACGAATTCAACGTCTAGTATTAATACCATAAAATTTGATCATTATTAAGGGGAAAGCCGCTTTTACTACGGGGAAAGATGATTTTGGGGTGGATTTAGAAATAAAATTAGAAACTCTAAATGTTTTTTTTTTATGTTACCTTCAACTGGGATCATCTCTCATTGGTTGCCTTGGGGATTGGCAAAGAATCGCCAATGTGTTATTGTGATAATACAATTATTATAAATTCAACAGGGATTACGCGAAGCCTTTGTAATTTACACATTTTTGAAGCCTGTAATACAATTTAAACATCACCGTCCGAGATGGATATATTTTTTTTGAAAATTTAGCGAAGAATGGATTGTTTTCTACACATTTTGGTGGCGAAAAAGAAGACATGCTTATGGCAGTAGAAGCTACGACAACATAAGATTGAAACGAAATCGATCGTAGAAGAGGAGGAAAAAAAGAAACGCACCTCATTTGATGCGTCTAGGGCTTTACAAAGTTAGAACATGGAAAACTTTGATCATTTAAACATAATCACACAGATACCTAATTGGGAAAACAGGAAGTAAATACACGTCACTACTGTCCTGACTCTTGTTGTTTTCATTTCTCACAAACTTCACTAAGTTCTTCGCCAAACATAAATTCTCCACTTTGTCATGTGATTTTCCTCCAGGTCTAATAGTTCATTACCATGTTCCATGTCAACCTTATCATCAACCAACATAAGAGTTCCCACTGCATCGTCATGAGACCTACAAACAATTTTTGACGTTGGAGATTTATTTTTTTAATTCCACCCCAAAATCGGCTTTCCCTCCAGTAAAAGTGGCTTTCCCCCTAACAACTATCTAAAATATAGGAAGACCAATATTAGGGTGACAAAATAACCTGAATCTTTGTGAAACCCAGAGTTATCAATAATTTATAGAAATCGATCAGAGTCTCTATTATCAGAAGTAGAACCAGCATCTGATAATATAGAATCTATAATCATGATTGCTTCAGTGTTAATTGATTTGACTGACTTTGCTGGAAAGCAACAAGTTCTTATACCGCTGGTTTACCACCTCCTCGTTCATAATTCAGGAACTTGATAAACACATTTTTGTGTCTGATTTGTCTCGATTCTTTATATTGATAGTGCTCATTTTTGTACTTATTATGGTGTTTTATGTGTATGTAGGTATTTTTGGCCAATAAATATTTTTGGAAAAATCGGCTCGAAAAGTTGTCAAAAGCACCCCGGAGAACATTTGTTAAACGGACCCCCATTTTGGATAAGGGGTACCCAAATTACTAAGGGGATCCCAACCAGCTATTCGCACCCAAGTCATGGTTAGGGGCACCTTCTTCCCAAATTCAAATTTCATAAAAAGGCGGGAAAGCATATTCTCCACGTACAAATTTAAGGTTCGAATTTTGGGAAGATTTAGAGAGATTCAATCACTGATATCAATTGTAATGGACCTGTTAGAGCATAATAGGCCTCATATAAGTGTTTGGTTCTATCAGAATTGGCTGTAACATCGGGTTGGAGTGAAACAAGGGAGAATGTACTTTCACCTGCGAAATTCCCTGTTTTGATATTGGACGAGATTAACTCGGATTTGGTCTTGGATATGGATGGGACTGTTAGCATCATGCATGGGTGGTAAATGAGTTTGTTTCATATCAGAAGGAAAGAAAAATAAGATTTCATAAAACAGGGTAAGAAAATATTCTCGAGCTTCTGCTGGATTTGAGTAGTGTTATTTTGGGAAGTTCTGTGCAGTTTAGAGAAGCTATATTCTTGGGATTTCATTCTGGAAGATTTGGAGAAAAATTGAAAGCTCTGGATATGCGTATAGAATCTTGGGGAGAAAATTACGTGGCTTGGCAAGGAAATAAAATCCGAGACTTTTGGAAGATTTTCGGGAGTTTTTTGGGGACCTGTTGTCTATAAAAAGGTTCATTCGAGTCCCAGGAGGGGTATGTACACTTTGGGGGAAGTTTAGATCATAACAGAGCATAGAAAACCAAGTTTCAGTGTTCACAGCGAGAGGTTGAGAAAGAACCAGAGAACATCACTTAAGGAAAGTCACTGAAACCGTGGCCTTATCTTTCAAATTCAATACCATTTGTCACAATTTCTGTAAAAATTATTTAGAGTTCGCAACAGTTCTGTGTTAGGGTTCTTTGTAACAGTGGTTCTGTAACAATTATATCTGTTACAAACACGTTGTTTTATACCTTTGCTTCTATTTAATCAACTTTTGAGCAACAAACATGTATTTTGAGCAAGTGGTTAATATGAGGAGCTAAACCCCATTGCTGAGGCGATAAAGGAACATATTTTTCCAACAAAAAGTGGTATATTCTATTTATTCTTTTTATCTGCAATTATTATATGATTATTTGCCTTGAACTATTATTGAATATGATTTTTATTTGAGTGATTGTGATCTATTTTGATGGAGTATGCTTAGTTTTAAGACTTTTGATGCTTCATACTTGGTATTTACAATTATTACTTGTGAAAATCTACTTGTTGCAATATTTAGAATCAAATTAAATGAGAAAATTGCATAAATATAAATATTGGATTAAATCACATTGAACTTGGAAAATAGTGGAATCTTAGCCTCAATGTTCTTTTAATATTGATATCAACTTTGTTTGAGTTTGCTATAATTTTTAGTGTGTTTTCTTTTTTAGTTTTGAATTTAAGTCTAAAAAAATCCTTCACAAGTCTGAAAGGAACGACATCTTTCTTAACACTTTACAACAACTATCTACAAATCACATCAATACCTAAGAAGGAAATCTGATACCAATTTTCATGTATTTGAAAAAGGATGATTTGATTATCAATAATAATAACCTTCTCTCCTACTCTAAAGAAGAGCCTCAATAGAATTTTATTAACCTCATAACCCAATCCTTACAATCATTATCTCTTAACTACTACTCTCGTTACTAGATCAACTATAGATGCAACATCTAGCTGTTGAATAATAAGTACCCTAATAATAATTTTATCTCAAATAACCAAACTACCCATAACAAAGATAATAAGAAACTCAATGACAGATGACAAACCCAAGTACAAGGCGAAGCCGAAGGTACATAACACATCTACATTGCGATATTTAGCCCGTAACCAGATATATCTATATCTAGTTTGTGATTCACAATCCATGTATTTTGTCTTTTCTGGATTAGTAATTTGTCCTGACATATTTAGTACGCTCTCATAGAATATGGGATAAATTTAATAGCGACCTAAACTGGCCAAAGACATAATGGTATCTTAATAACACAGCCTGATCCATATTTTCCGAATGATCCAAAATTTACCTCACAAATGAAGATAAAACTGTGGCCTATAATATGCCTTGTGACCAAAAACTAATTAAAATACGCGTTTGTGGCTGAATTTATCTTTTGAAAATAAATATGGGGATGTCTCATAATGATCCTCGTGATCCAAACTATGAACAATTAGCTTAAATGTACTTCTTAATATCACATTTGTTTACTAACCCAAATATACTTGTAGCCTAAAATGTACCTTGTGACCTAAACTCTTTCATGTTTCCAAATTTTTCTATATGCTTGTGAAAGAGAACCCATAAGTCTATCACAAGAAATACACTCAAGTGTTAATCGTTAGTGATGATTGTTAGAGAATTGCTCGGTCGAACTCACAAGTATTGTTATCTCAAGCTTATTTTCAAATTTAGTTGTCAAAACTATATCTTGATTTCTAGTCTACATTTGGTCAGGTCTTGGATTAGGATAGAAGTGTATAGTTGAGAATCGAATATCACTGCGTTCTACCGTTTAAAGGCAAACATCAACGAGAGCTTTGGAGGACTTCAACATCAAAAGGTAAGTGAAGACTGAACCACCTATTTCTTAAGTTTTCACCTTTCTATCTATGATATATTGTCGCATGACTAAATTAGACATCACATGCATAGCAGAAATTTCGAGTCAACTTTATCTCAAATATTGTTTTCAAAATATGACCACTTATACTTAGGAACATTTGTTTTACCTACTGGGAGAACTATTAAAAGTCCGGAGCCGCAGTATATGTACCAAGTATACATACCGGCGTAGCTATAGTTCGGCAACGAATTTGTGGTACGCATACCCGGTATCCATACCACAAAAGTTTGTGACTCGTGAACCAGTAACGGTACGCGTACCTAGTATGAAAACCGAAAAGATCTGTTGGTTTTAATACCGAAAACGGTACGCATACCCGGTATGCAAACCATAAAAGATATGTGGTTCCTGAATTTGTTTGTTATCTTAAGGGTATTCATACACGGTATATGTACCATGACAAATACATTCATGAACAGGTACAGTACACGTTCCAGGTACACGTACTTACCTTGTCGAATATATTCAGGTGCATCAGAATTATTTCTATGAGATAATCAACATTTGAACAACTCTCTAAAAACACTATCTAGACATTTTTGATCATATGTTTGATTCATGAAAAGTCTTAAAATGTTATATGAAAATGGTTAAGTATATAGTTCAATTGGATAGTTTCGGCTAACCTATATGAACATGTCATTATACGTGGTTCGGTTACGATCCATCCTAACCAGATTGTATATTTTTCTATATTAATCTCAAGTCAAGTTTTCATCTAACGGTGATTATTGATTACTTGGTTCCAAAGCTATCTTAGCTTAAACCTAAATCAACCTTGATATTGAAAGTTTATAAAAGGAGAACCTCTAACAACTGGGATCTTTGAATCCTGACACCATTATTGTGTGTCCTAGTTATCAACTAGAGTCGTCTTATCCTTCAAACCCTTCTAGCGTTTAGCGACTAAAAAGATTTCACCAAGGGATTCGTGAAGCCAGGTCCAACTATCTTTATCTTGATAGTTCGAGTATCCTGATCTTGTTTTGATTGTTGAGTTGCTCACTCACACAAGATAGATATAAATCACAAGTATCTTCGTCTCAGACTTTGTAATTCCACAAGTTTTTACTTGTGAGGTGAATTATAATATAGGATGCTCTCCGGGAGTCATAAGACTGGATTATGAGGTTTGCTAAACTTTGTCTATTGAAATCGATTTCCTACTTCACATTGATCTTTGATCAGAATGAAAATCACAAATAGACTTATCTATGGGAGGCAAATTGGGTTAAAGACTTCAATTGAGTTGAAGCAACTCTTAGGCTATAAAAGACGTTAGCTAAGGGAATCAATTACGCGGAGTATGTCAGGAAACCGAGGTTACATTCATCTCGAACCGGCACGCTTCCGTAGAAGTCAATTCCATGAAACATCTTACGTTATATAACTATCTGGAATCCTCCACTTACATCTTTAAATTAGCATGATCAGATAATACTAGCATGAATATATGATCAATATGATAAATAGACAATTACATACGACGCAAAAAAAATTACGTGGTTCACCTTTGTAGGCTACATCCACGGCCAAAAATACCCCGAGAATCTTTCATTATCATAACAAATTATTACATCGACATTTTATATAATCAACTAGTTATGTAACCCACTAGCGCTAAAGATTGGAAACAATAAGACATATTACAAAGACTTTGCTTCTTCCTTTGTTCTTCTTCTTCTTCCATAAACCTCCACCGCCATGGTTGCTTTGACTTTAGACAAGACCACGAAGAACATCATGAATTATAGCTTCTCCTATACGAACCCTAGATACCCTAAATTTCTCCCATACCTGCTTTTACTACAAGTATCTCTTCTCACATAGATTTCTCCCCATCACCAACCATTCTAGGACATAATAGTTGTGACCGGAACACTCTCATAAAGATAGGATTCTCCAAGAGAATGGATTTCTACTCACGATATAAGCCCTCTTATATAACAGACAAATCCTTGCTCCCCAAGTCTTAGAACTCCTAAAAAAAGACTCACACCTTAATTAGGAAATCCTAAACTAGGAAAACACTCCTCCAAACCGTCATACAAGTTTCCTAATCCAAACAAACCTTGTAGACACTTTAATCCTGAAATAGCCTTTTAGCCACGGTTTTTGCAGCATATATCACTATTTTCTGCTACAAAAATGTTACCTAATGTCTGTTTTAAGCCATATGGGTTTGTTTGCGGAACAAGACCCCAATAGAGTCCTGCTGGGATGCAAGAGGCATAAGGAGCGCGACTGTAATTGAATTGCTATGACGGTTTAATTCGGTTGAAACTACATTCCATTCTTAAGTTCTGATAGTAGGTTAGTGTCTGCAGCGACTTAATATAGTATGGTGTTCAAATCTGGACTAGATCTCGAGATTTTTCTGCATTTTCGGTTTCCTCATTAACAAAATTCCGTTGTTTAGGTTATTTCTTTTTCCGCATTATATTATTTATCTTTATAATTGATATATCACAGGTTGTACGTTAATCAATCAAAGTAGATATATCCATCCTTGTTTGTTGGATACAACTTGATTGATTCTTGGATATTGATCTTTGGAATCATACAAGTACTCTCACACATAATCAGGTTCACAGACTTGCTTTTGTAAATATTCTGATTATGAGAGAAAGAGATAAGCTCTTTGTATAATTCGTTGATTGATATTCATTAAGTTGAACTCTCGGAATTGTATTCGAGTTTCATCCATACAAGTTGCCTAAGAAAAAGTTGGTGGTGCATTTTGCTACCCCCACGTTTTCAATGATTATGAATGTCCAGTCAATAGGCTCAAGAAATACCTCATGTTGTCTAATGCCTCTTGTATGAATTCATGTTGTGATAGTGTCACTTTTTATCACAAGTCAAGGAAGAAAAAAAGAACGAAGGAACAAGAGAAATCTAAGCAAGCAAGAGTTCAAGATGATGATTCTGTCTTAGTCACGTGTGACGAACAAGATAAGGCTCACTTCAACAAAACCTAGTTGGGTTGGAATGTGCGTTCTCACATTTGTGCTCAATCTTATGAAAGGTCACATATATGTAGCTTTTGTTTTGACAGTTAAAACGAGCCAAAATCACTCAATTCGGACAACGTATGCAAAGTTTATGCCTAAAACACTTTTTTGTGTGTAGATCCTTGCTGGGGATATCTACTAGAACCGATTCCTAGCATAAGGATCGATCCCGCAATAGGTCCTAAATTCATACGAAATAGTGTAAAACTATTTTACTCATAACTTTTTCGTCCGAACTCTGAATGATCTTATTCTTTTAGCGTTGGCTTTGTCTTCTTATTTCATACAAGATTGAGGTAATTGGGATTTAGTTCTCTTTTGAATTTTTATGGTGTATTACGCTTGAGTTTGTGGAATAAACCATAGTTTAAGTCTTATATACTGGCTCACTTTCTTATGTTTAGTCACTTTTGATTATAGACGAACTTTGGATCATATCTTCGTAATTACTATATCAAAATCATAAAAAAATTGTGGTTGTTTAAACTCATATGTAAGTCACAAATACTAATGTTTGTTTATGTCTAATGAACTAAATATGTGGTATACATATGAGTGCTTTCGTAATGAGATAAGCTTTTTTTTTTTTTTTTTTCAAGGTTTGATCTAGTATGCCTATTTCTTATGAGATAATAAAAAACAGGACACATTAGTGCTTTGATAGATTTTCAAGGATACAGATAACATTGAATTCAATCTAAGGTTAGCTTGAGATTCAAGCAAACACTTTTTCAGGTTAGATGAAACTATTATTATGAATTCATGTAAGCATGTGAAAAGTCCTAAAAATACGAGGGTACCCAAATACACCACAATCTTTTATTTATCCACCTATAAGTCCTCTACCAAATGTGATCGTCTATGGTCAAAGTCGAGGCAATACGACAATTTGGTTCATACTTCGTGTGATCGTCTATGGATACGAGATCGAGATAATACAACAACAAGATCACTTGTGTGATTGACTATGGATACAAGATCGAGATGATATGGAAACAAAGTGTGTACTTGATAATAGGTTCGGAAATAACCGAAACTCTATAGAATCAATATCAAGTATTACGGAGTTAACGTACTTGCGTATTTTACTTAATTATAATAACAATTATAATGCGAAAAACAAAGTAAAAGATACAACAAGATTTTATTAATGAGGAAACCGCATATGTAGAAAAACCCCGGGACCTAGTTCAGTTTTGATACTCTCTGAATTAAACTGTTATACAAAATCAAATACCAACTTCGTATAGTTGAGACCAAGCAGACTACCCCTAGCTACTTAGTTCCCTTAGTATCGTTGTGCCTTCGACTTCTAGAGTCATACACGTGAATAACAAGTCCTTTGGATCGTATTCCTAACATCAAAAGAAGAATTTGTTTGGTAACCACTAATCAATCTTGCTTGAAGATATTAATGAGTCATTGACAAAGGCTCTTATGTTTAATCCGATAAACTCCTTTGTCTGGTTAGATCAATCTAAATATTGAATACCGAAATAACCAATCTTCAGATTTGCAATCAATCAATATATATCTTAAAGAGAAACTATAAAGTGATGGCGATCTCACGCAACTAATCAATCAAGTCTATCAAAGATAAACCGATTCTAGTTGGATCCCAGTCGATCAAGGTTTGTGCACTAAATCCACAAGATATGAAAACTAATAAGAATTATTCTTTATCTTCAAATCTTCTATTGCCTTTAAATACCTACACAACAACACTTGAATCTTCTTGTGATCAATCAAACACAGAACAGAGTCTGTTAAAAATGGATTATCACAAGATATCTTTACATTTAACAACAGTTCTAAAGATCCAGTCGATACTTTGATCTAGTTTGAGTGAGCCTTATATTAGGAGAGAAGGTTCTCAAGAATAAACAAACTAGGTGCAATCAAATTTTCAACAACCGTTAGTCAATCAAATAAATAATCCAAAACTTATACCACTGCAATTATCTAGTTTCCCATCAGCGGTACTCGTAGAGCTTCTTGATCCCCCCAAAAGTCTTTAAACGAGCGGTCGTAAGAGATTTCACCTAATTAGGATACTTTCCTCTCCGAATAGACGGCTCCACCAGAAACAACAAGAAATGAAGTTTTCGTGGATCTTAAGATAGTTTTCTAGAAATGCAAACTTAGGTATTTGTAGACCAAGGTTTTTTGGACACCCAGGAATTTCCAAAACCAAAATTATTCTTATGATATGCAATGAATGCCCAAATTTGGTTTTTCAAATTCCAATAAATGTAGTCCAATATTCTCAAAAATCTCTCATAGAAAATCTCCAACTAGTAAATGAACATTACTATTTTTTATTCTCTAGAGCTATCCATTAATTATTGGTAATTAAAGCATATAAAACCAAAAACCTTAATTAAAAGATTCTTAATTTATTTCGGTACAGGATCACATTGAGTACCAAGGAATATCTTTGAACAATAAATGATAAGATTGAATTTTCATGTTCAAAGTATGTTGACATCTTTACACAGCAAATCCTAATTCCGAAACTACACAAGTTCATGAAGCAAATATGTAACTCATGGAAAAACGGAATTGAATCTTGGAATCGGTTCTACCACACTTCCAAACAAGTTTAGAATTGGTTCTACCAGAATTCTAAGACTATTATGTGATCGGTCATACTAAGTCACAATGGTTAGTTGTAATCGGTCCTACCAAGTTACGTACATGGGTTCATATCGTTTATACCAATCACATGGATCGATTCTACCTAAACATGGTACCTACTTGTCATCGGTCATACTAGTCACTAGGATCGGTCATACCAATTATAAAAAATGGTCACACAACCACTTATGATCGGTCACACCAATTATAAGGATCAATCATACCATCTCATGGTGATTACTTAGGATCGGTTACACCAATTACCAGAACCAGTTATACCAAATCATAAGTCTAGGTATTGTGATCGGTTATACCAAGATAATAACTTAAGTTAAGATCGGTTCTACCAACATACACATATTGGTCATCCAAAGAATATGCAATGAATAGCCGGACCAATATACCAATTGATTTCCCTTTCAATTCATGAAACAAGTTCACAAACTCAATTACTTCCTTTACGCAAATGTAAAACAATGTTTCCTAGGATGAAATATTCACCATAAACTCATACACATAATCATAAAACTATATACAAGATTAAGTCGATGCCATATCTAAGAAGTTCAAAAGATAAGCGTTATACATCATACTGTAATTCCTTAATACTATGACCATGCTATTATGATCATGTCTATCCACCAGAGTATCATTTATATATAAGCTTCGCATGTTATGTTTTCAGTATAGCACGACTTGAAAGATACGTTAGGAATGGAAACAAGTACAAGTCAATATTACTAACCTCAAGTGGAAGGATGAAGTCGTCGTTGTAGTCGTTACTTCTTTACATTCTTCAGGTCTTCGGAGTAATACTTGTATGTCTCAACATTCCTAGACTTTTTAGTCTAACCTAAACGAAGTTGACTCTAGTATTTAATCAAGCTACTCTAGATGATTTTTGATACTAAATATGACAACCAAACTTGACATACCAACTCTTGGTGGTTTCAACCGAGCTATGCTCTAATAATCTCCCCCTTTGTCAATTTTAGTGACAAAACTCTTTTTACATATGGAGCTAAACATATTAAAAAAAAATCATTTTTCATACACTTGATTCCAAGTTTCAATAGCACAATAACCTACATATATTCAATCAATAAATGTCGATGTTGACATTTGAATAACAAGAGCTTTTACTCCCCCTAAAGGAAAGCTAGGAAAATATTCAATCCGAACATCTTTGTTATTCCCCTTTTGTAGTTTAAATACTACACACATCATTATGATATGTTTCTCCCCCTTAGTCAATGCTTTACTATTTCGTTAAATATAACCTTTAAAAACAATTGTCCTTTACTAATGATTAAAAATCACTTGTTTACTCCATATATTTCTCCCCCTTTTTGACATAAAATGACAAAGGTTCGAGCCAATAAAGGACAAACCAAAGGTTCTTACATATCTTTCAATAAAGGACAAACCAAAAGGATCTTACATATCTATAAGACTTGTATAACCTATAAGAGTTAAGCACAAAGGTTTCACATACAATTTTAGATAACCAATATTAAAACTAAAACTACAAAAGTAATTTGGTTTCAATATGTTATCAAGGAAACAATTGCCCGAAGAAATTTTCTATGTAGTCCAACAAATCGACTAAGATACTTAATTATATTGTTGAACGGATTGCGTATGCACAATCACTAGTTTCGATAAGACGAAAATAAAGAACAGAATTAACTTTATTTCTCTCACCAGGCTCTAATTATTCAGACAATAACTTAGACCTTTCCTTTTAGACAAGACAAACATTAGGTTAGTTAACTAGTTTTTCTTGGCAAGGCATTCGATTATACTTGAATAACCGAATCCTCCAATTGATAAGTCTAACTATGATTAGAATTAACTTAGTTTCTCTTATCCGGAATCAATTGGACTAAACAAATGACCCCATATTTTTTAGCCAAAAAAATTAGATACAAACCAAAATAAATTGACTTACAATTATTTTTCTTGACCGAAAGAAATTGAAACAAATATATACATTACAACACCGCAATTGCACCGAATTTCGTTAAGCAAAAACACTTGATACCCAATAATAAAGATGATACCAAACCATAAGCCAAATAAATTGACATAGTTTTTCTTAACCGGAAACAATTGAATCATATAAACCAATACATAAACAATAATGGAACATATCAATTGTACCGAATTTTTTTAAGCAAAAGCAAAATATATGCAATATAAACAGGCTTTTCTCAAACAGGAAAAAACGATTAACTAACAAATAAAATCAGTACCTCAATTTCCGCAGCCACTTCTCCCCAAAAAGATATATCATTAAGCGCAAGTTCAAATAAGAACTCTCCCCCAGTGCGTTGTCATCCTCTCGCAAGAACAAAATAATAACAACAAAAGCAACCTTTACCAGAGAAAGGTTGAATCGATTTTAACTAATGCATGCCAATAAAAAAAAGTTGAAAATCGAAAAATAAGGTACTAATGTACCTTAACAATACCAGTAGACTTCCTGAGATTTTCAAAGGTTGCACGATCTAGTGGTTTTGCAAGAATATCATCTAGTTGATGTTCCGAAGGAACATATTCAAGTTTGATGACTTCATTCTCATACAGTTCTCGAATAAAATGATATATAATATCCATGTGTTTGGTACGAGAATGTTCAACTGGATTTTCTAGTTAGACGGATGTCACTTGAGTTGTCACAAAAAATACTCATAGTTGAAATATTAATTCCATAGTCTATGAGCATTTGTTTCATCCACAATAGTTGAGTACAACAAGTACCAGCAACAATGTATTCTGCTTCACAGGTTGAGAGGGAATGAGAATTTTGTTTCTTACTGTGCGAGGCTACAAGGTTTTTACATACATATAAATAACCACCAGATATACTTTTTCGATCCTTTACACATCATGCCCAATCAGCGTCTGAGTAGGCAACAAGGCTGTTATTCGTATCCATCGAATACGATAGACCATAATCTAAGGTACCGTTGACATATATTATGATCCTTTTCATAGCTTTTAGATGTGATTCTTTAGGATTTGCTTGAAATCTGGCGCAATATCCTACACTAAAAGAAATATCCGGTCTAGTTGCAGTTAAGTACAACAAATTTCCTTTCATGGATCGATAAAGTTTCTGGTCAACATATTTTTCACTAGGATTAGACTGAAGCTTTCCAGTGGTTGACATTGGAGTTGTACAACGTAGCTCAAATTTTTCGAATAAATTCCTGGCGTATTTTTCTTGTGATAGAAAAATATTATCTTTTTTCTGCTGAATTTGCAAACCTAAAAAGTATGATAGTTTTCCAACATTAATCATCTCAAATTCCCCACTCATAAGATTTAAGAACTCGTCGGTGAGAATTTTTGAAGTTGATCCATAGATGATATCATCCACATAAATTTGTGCAATAAGTACATTATTTCCATTCCATTTGGTGAAAAGATTCTTATTAACACCTCCTCTAGAGAATCCTTTTTGAAGTAAAAAGGATGTTAACTTATCATACCAAGCTCTTAGAGCTTGTTTTAAGCCATACAATGCCTTTTTGAGCTTAAGGACATGATCTGGAAATAATGGATCTTCAAATCCTTTAGGTTGAGAAACAAAGACTTCCTCTTTTAAGTCTCCATTAAGAAATGCAGGCTTAATGTCCATTTGAAATAGCTTAATCTTAAGATTGCAGGCATATGCAAGTAAAAGTCTAATTGATTCTAAATGAGCTACATGAGAAAAAGTTTCATCGAAATCAATGCCTTCAATTTGAGAATATCCATGAAAAACAAGTCTGGCTTTGTTTCGAACAATAATATTCATCTGATTTGTCCTTGAAAATCCATTTTGTTCCTATAATATTGACGCCATCTGGTTTCGGAAAACGTTCTCAAACTCCTTACCTTTCGAATTGATTAAGTTCCTCATGCATTGAGTTTACCCAAGCGGGATCATTAAGAGATTCCTTAATATTTTTTGTCTCTATTGAAGAAAGAAATCATGTATAGTGACAGACATTCTGGAGTTCCCTTCGAGTCATAACTCTGGCATTGGCATCTCCAATAATATCATCTATAAAATGTTTTTGATGTACCCACTTTGCAGGCTTGTGGGATTCATTTTCAGTATCGCTGGATTGCTCAACTATACTGTCATTGTCATCTTTATCATCTATGTCATAAGTGGCAGGAACAATTGCATGTTCTTCTGCAATTTTCTTTTCTTTGTTAATAGTTTCTGAAGGAGGTAGTTCTGCAACAATATGATTATCTTGCTGCAAAAATCACTAATATCATAAATAACTATGTTAACAGATTCCATCATGACTTTGGTTTGATGATTATATACTCGGAAGGCGCGACTATCAGAGGCATAACCAAGAAAGATTCATTCATCACTTTTGGAATTGAATTTTACTCAATGTTCTATGTCCATAAGTATCTAACATTTGCTTCTGAAAACCCATAAATAACTTATATTAGGTTTTCTTCCATACCATAACTCGTAAGGGGTATTTAGAGTTTTTGATATTAGATAAACTCTGTTTATGAGATAACAAGTTGTGAAGACAGCTTCCCCCCTAGAATTTTAGTGGTAGATTTTTGTTTTGAAGCATAACTCTAGACATTTCTGAATATTCATATTCTTCCTTTCAACCACACCGTTTTCCTGCGGTGTAATGGGAACAGAGAATTGATGAGAGATTCCAAGTTTGTTACAATATTCATATACTTTTGTATCTTTGAATTATGTACCACAATCACTTGTTACTTTTTTAAGTTTGCGACCTTGTTCATTTTGAATTCTACTCACAATAATCTTGAACTCCTCAAGAGTGTAATTTTTGTGCTTTAAGAAAGCAACCCAAGTGAACTCACAATAATCTTGAACTCCTCAAGAGTGTCACAATAATCTACCATTACTAAATCATATTTATTTCCACCAATAGTTGCTTGTTAGATATGACCAAAAAGATCCATATGAATAAGATCGAGAGCAGCACGAGCGGCTATATCTCGAGAAAGTTTGTGTGGTACTTTTCCTTGCTTACCTTTTTGACAATCTCCACATACACCTTCTACTTTAGTATTTATTTTGGGAACGCCTCTAACAAGTTCATGATTAATGAGTTTACCCAACATTCGGTAGTTGATGTGTCCAAACTGTTCATGCCACAAATGAGTTGATTCTACCTTGGTCAGGTTATAATATAAATTTGACTGTATATCGAGGAGATAATAGATATTCATACTTCATCATCCTCGAAAAATTATTATTCCGGACTTATCTTCAATATCACAACCTCCCATTAAAAAATAACCTTATGACCTTTATCACAAATTTGACTTACTGAAAGAAAATTAGCTTTCATACCATTAACATAAACAACATCATGGATTTCAGGAATACCTGGAAGTTTGATGGTTCCCTTTTTGTTGATAAGGTAGTTTCTTCCATCCCCGAAAGTTACAGACCCTCCTTTATTGTCTTTTGTCTTTATAAAGCAAGAAAGATCACCTGTCATGTGTCTACTACAACCACTGTCTAGAAACCATTGGAAAGGAGAAGTGGTCTTGAGTGCAAAAGCTCCCAGATATCTTTCAACAGGTTCCACAAAATTTTCGAATTGGCTTTTAGATTCTGTATCACGAGGCTTTGTAAAGTTTCTAAATAGTAGTTTAGCTTGGTTAATCATATTTTTTGCACAACAAATCTTCTGATTCAAAACTTTACTCCTTTTTAGAAGAGGTTGTGTTTCTTATTGTTCGGTTTTAACTGTCCATACATCAGAGTGGAACATCGATGAAACTTTTTTTTATGAAGTTTCAAGGGTTTCTTCACTAGTCCTCTATCAATCAAGACATCACTGATGTCTTCAACATATGACTGGCTTTGTTCAACCTTCTCATTTAACATCTTAAATAGTACCGAACAACACTCTTCTGTATCATCCAAATTGAATTGTACAGTATATAATTTTTTAATACATTATTTGAATCAGTCATGATTTCAAATCGTATAGGTTGGATCGCACCAAACATAGATTATTAGATCTTTTCGTGTTTGCCTGCTCTGATACCAATTGAATAGATGAGGGTACCCAAATACACCACAATCTTTTATATATCTACCTATAAGTCCTCTGCCGAATGTAATTGTCTATGGACATAGTCGAGACAATATGACAATTCGGTTCACACTTCATGTGATCGTTTATGGATAAGAGATCGAAATAATACAACAAAAAGATCACTTATGTGATGGACTATGCATACAAGATCGAGACGATACAAAAACAAAGTGTGTACTTGATAATAGGTTCAGAAATAACTGAAACTCTATAGGATCAATATCAAGTATTCCAGAGTTAACATACTTGTGTATTTAACATAATTATAATAACAATAATAATGCAGAAAATAAAGTAAAAAACACAGCAATATTTTGTTAACGATGAAACCGCAAATGCAGAAAAACTCCGGGAACTAGTCTAGTTTTGAAAATTCTCAGAATTAAGCCAATATACAAAATCTAATACCAACTTCGTATAGTTGAGACCAATTAGACTACCCCTAGCTACTTAGTTCCCTCAGTATCCTTGCACCTTCGACTTCTAGAGTCACACACGTGAATAACAAGTCCTTTGGATCGTATTCACTAATCAATCTTGCTTGAAGATATTAATGAGTCGTTGACAAAGGCTCTTATGTTTAATCTAATAAACTCCTTTTTCTGGTTAGATCAATCTAAATATTGAATACCGAAATAACCAATCTTCATATTTACAATCAATCAATATATATCTCAAAGAGAAACTATAAAGTGATGGCGATCTCACGTAATGATCAATCAAGTCTATCAAAGATAAACCGATTCTAGTTGGATCTCAGTCGATCAAGGTTTGTGTACTAAATCCACAAGATACGAAAAATAATAAGAATTATTCTTTATCTTCAAATCTTCTATTGCCTTTAAATACCTGCACAACAACACTTGAATCTTCTTGTGATCAATCAAACACAGAACGGAGTCTGTTAAAAATGGATTATCACAAGATGTATTTAGATCTAACAACAGTTCTAAAGATCCAGTCGATACTTTGATCTAGTTTGAGTGAGCCTTATATCAGGAGAGAAGGTTCTCAAGAATAAACAAACTAGGTGCAATCAAAGTTTCAACAACCGTTAGTCAATCAAATAAATAATCCAAAACTTATAACACTGCAATTATCTAGTTTCCTACCAACAGAACTCGTAGAGCTTCTTGATCTCACATAAGTCTTTAAACGAGCGGTCATAAGAGATTTAACCTAATTAGGATACTTTTCTCTCAGAATATATGGCTCCACCATAAACAACAATAAATGAAGTTTGTCTGGCTCTTAGGATAGTTTGCTAGAAATGCAAACTTAGGTATTTATAGACCAAGGTTGTTTGGACGCCAAGAATTTCCAAAACCGAAAATATATTTAAGATATGCAATGAATGCCCAAATTCGGTTTTCCTAATTCCAATAAATGTAGTCCAATATTCTCCGAAATCTCTCATAGAAAATCTCCAATTAGTAAATGCACATTACTAATTTTTATTCTTTAGAGCTATGCATTAATTTCTGGTAATTAAAGTATATAAAACCAAAAACCTTAATTAAAGGATTTTTAATTTATTTTGGTACAAGATCACCTTGAGTACCAAGGAATATCTTTGAACAATAAATAATAAGAGTTAATGCTCATGTTCAAAGTATGTTGACATCTTTACACAACAAATCCTAATTCTGAAACTACACAAGTTCATGAAGAAAATATGTAATTCATGGGAAAATGGATTTGCATATTGGAATCGGTTCTACCACACACTTCCAAACAAGTTTAGAAATGGTTCTACTAGAATCCAATACTACTATGTGATCGGTCATACCAAGTCACAATGGTTAGTTGTGATTGGTCCTACCAAGTCACACACATGCGTTCAGATCAGTTATACCAATCACATGGATCGCTTATACCTAAATATGGTACCTACTTGTGATCGGTCATATCCATCACTAGGATCGGTCATACCAATTACAAGGATCGGTCATACCAATTACCAGAATCGGCCACACAAATTACAATGATCAATTATACCATCTCATGGTGATTACTTAGGATCGGTTACACCAAATACCAAGACAGGTCATACCAAATCATAAGTCTAGGTATTGTGATCGGTTATACCAAAATACATAACCTAAGTTAAGATTGATTCTACCAACTCACACATAAGAATATACAATAAATAGCCGGGCCAATATACCCGTTGATTTCCCTTTCAGTTCATGAGACAAGTTCACAAACTTACTTCCATTAAACAAATGTAAACATTATTTCCTAGGATAAAATTTTCACCATAAACCCATACACATAATCATAAAACTATATACAAGATTATGTCGATGTCATATCTACGAAGTTCAAAAGATAAGCGTTATACTTCGTAATGTAATTCCTTACTACTATGCCATACTATTATGATCATGTGTATCCACTAGAGTATTATTTAAATACAAGCTTCTCATGTTATGTTTTCAATATAACACGACTGGAAAGATACGTTAGGAATATAAATAATTTCAAGTCAATATTACTAACCTCAAGTGGAAGGATGATTTCGTCGTTGTAGTCGTTACTTTTTCACATTCTTCAGGTCCTCAAAGTAATACTTGTATGTCTCAACATTCCTAGACTTTCTATTCTAACCTGAACGAAGTTGATTGTAATATTTAACAAGAAACTCTAGATGAGTTTTGATACTAAAATATGACAACCAAACTTGACATGCCAATGCTTAGTGGGTTCAACCGAGATATGCTCTAACAAGTCTTCCTTGAAATTACATAGAAGAATATGCACTATGATCTAGGGTTCTGGAAACGTGCACAATGATAGTCCATAGTGGAAAGTATGCCTTTGAACTTGCAAGCACATAGCGGTGTTCAATAATGCTCAAGACTAAACAATAATCTATAATCCCAAAGTAATTTTATGAATAAAGTTATCTTAGCAGTGTCTAAGAGATTTGTAGCAAAAACGGACAAAGTCATGTAAGGTAGTTCGCGACCTTCTGCTAAACTAAAATTAGGTGGGTTTGCAAACCTTTGGCAGTTCATGAAGTCAGGCCATATGGGTTTGAAAACCTTGGAAGTTCGCGAAGTCAACCCATAGGGGTTTATAAACCTACCCCCATTCTCGAAGTCAGATTAAAGTGTTTGCAAACCTATACAGTTCGCGAAATTCAAACTGGCTAAGTAATACATACAAGTATGTGTACCTTGCGCCAAACAGTTTTATTTCTCTCATAATTCAATTTGAAACATTTCCCATAGCCATAGACAGTATGCATTGTTGCTTGGTCAATTTCCAAATGATCAACTTGGAACAAATATAGTTTGTGAGAAATAATTTTTTTTTATTTTTTTTTTGAAACTGAAGATTGAATAGATTATAAAGAATTGATTACACAGTTTTTATCCTCTTGCAACTGATCAATAATATTACTATGAGGGACTAAGAACCAAACTCCACACGATCTATCTACTCTGGCAGATTTTGACAGAATATCTGCGACTTTATTCTTTCCTTTTGGAACATAGCTACATTTCCAAAATTTGAACTAACTAAATAAAGACTTTATGTCTAAAACCAAAGTTCGTAGTCTCCGATCAATACTGAATGACTCTTTGTTCACAACAACAACTATTCTTGAATCTAGCTTAAACTCTACTTTTTCCATGTTTAAATCTTAACCCATTGACATGCTTCCCACAATCCTTTGCATTCATCTTGATCTGGATCAGTTGAATCTGCTAAGTAGATACATATTGACATGTTGAATCTCTTGTTACATTTTTTTTTATACGTGAAATCCGGACCCAGGCCCGTACCCAGCCAATTGGACTAGCCCCACTGCTAGACCCAACACTGCCAAACCCACTATACAACTAATTTATTACAAATATTTATATTGGGAATTAAACCCTGACTTCCTCCTTACTAAAGTTGATGAAATACCATTGAGCTATGCTCTTGGACCCATTTATAGAAATAAGAGAGATAAATAGTCCCTTCCATGAGTAGGTTAGTAAAGTTATAACATTTTACTTTCCATTTATAGAAATGGAAACCATCATATCTTTTTAATGGACACAAATAAGAAAACCAGTCTATCTTAATTCGTATAAGCCACGGTCTGAAGACAATTTTGTTCAACACAAATGAATCAAGCAACAAGTTAAACTTAAAAAAAGAACCCTATTATTGGGGCTTAAAGGGTTGACCATTTTGGGGGCTTAATTTCTTTGTGGTGGAAAATTATAGATAAGGGGAGACTCAAGTGATTGAAAAGTCAGATTTACCCTTTGTAAATAAATAATTTAAAATTAAAACCTAATCCTAATATTAATCTTAAATCAAAACCAAAAATAAAAATCCATTTATTTTTTCTATTCTTCTTCTTCTTCTAAAAAAAAACTCTCAAAAACCTAATAATATCTCCCTCTCTTCTCCATTGATTCTCAAGATGGCAGCAAGATCCGGCCGATTGAACCCTGATTCTGAATCAGGGAAAGTTATTGATGTTCCTTTTCATGGAGATGTGGTGAACCAATCTCTTCAAACACCTTCAAATCCTCATGTGGTGAACCAATTTGTTCAAACACCCGTGAATCCTCCACAGATGACTCTTACTAGGTAAGAATCGAAAAACCCACCAGTTATTTTACCATTAGATTGAAAAAATAGATTCGATTGATGGTCTTAGGGTGTCCAAAAGTAGCTTTCTGAAGTGTTTACGGCTGGGATATGATATCGTCCTGGACGTCATTTATATCTTACGGTTGGTACATCAACAACTCCCAGCCGTTAATGTCTCACGCTTTAGGAAAATTTGAGAACCCAACCATGAAATAAGTTTACGGATGGGACTTTCCCAGCCGTAAGTTGTCCTGTGTTTGTAGAGTAAAATTCAGTGATTAGTGCTTCGGCTGGGAGTTTCCTAACCGTAAATAAATTTTCCTAACCGTGATTCTAATTTTCTAGATGATATTGTGTTTACGGTTAGGTCGTCCGCATATTTCTAAGCCGAGACTATGTTTACGGTTAGCTGGTCTCACTTTTCCCAGATGATAATGTGTATAACGGATGGGTTATCTGTTATTTCCAAGCCGAAATTGTATTACTCCGTGTGAATTGGTCCTATCTTCTGATATGTTTTCATCATTTTTAGGAGGAACCCTGAAAAGGAGAAAGAACCCCAGGAACTACCAATGTGTGATATTGCTACGATGACGGTACGTAGGCCAAGTATATGATTTTTTTTTGTTTACGTTGCTCAAATTATGTACCACTATTAATCGAATGATGTGAAAATAGGTCAAGAGAGCTAAGTGGATTTCCAGGGGACTGATCCGTAACATTGAGGAGGTTTTATATTTGGATTGCGACGAACAAAGAACGCTGATTAGGAGGATTCATGAGTTGTATAATCTAGCGAAGGATGATCTCTATACTAACGACAAGGATGATTGGATCAGTCTTTCCAAAACTCTTGCTCATCATCTTCTGAGGATGTTCCTTCGATTGTTGGTTGTAGTGGATGATTGTAGGTTATGTACTTGTTTAAGTCATTCCATCTTATGTTTATTCAGACTTTTAGCATGTTTTAGGTTATGGATTTGAGTGATTTACTTTTTAGACTTACTTTTCATTATGCAGACTTAATTTTGAATGAATGGATACTAGTGTTTTGATTCTTAAGAGCTAGCACTATGGAGAGGGATATCCCTTCCCTATCCCTCTATATCCCTCAAAACACCAAAAATCCAAGTACTATGGTCTCCCATATCCCTACTCATGTAGGGATATCACCATTATTCCCTACTTGGATGATCATATCTGATCACTTGTGTAGGGAAGGAAAATCAAACGGGTATTGGGTACCCGTATTATTTTACGCTTTACGAGTACTAAGTACGCGTAAAGCCGTTGATACGGTTACTCAGCACACATAGCTTTTTGTACGGGTACTGAGTACTCATTTCGGAAATTATATTTGTTTGACCTTTTTTTTTTTTACACCTCTCTCACACCCGATCCTAACCATCCATCACTAATAACGACTCTATTTTCTACACCGTCGGATCCCAACGGCCATTTTTTCAAAATACTCTATAAATACCACTCTAATTCTCTACTCAAACCACACCAAATTAATTTCTTATTCCTACATCAATTGATTTCTTCACTAAAATCTTCCCAATTTTATTCTTGTTTAAGTAGTATTTTTAAATTTTGTTTTGCTCATCAATGGCTGAGACTCAAAGCCAAAAAATGAAACATAGAATGAGATTTAGTGTTTTGTAAGATCATCATCTTATTACTCAGTACCTTGTTGTTGGTTATAGAAGTTATGTAGATAAGGAACAGTTTTGGGTGGTGCTTTTTAATAAATTTGTCGAAGCTTGTGGTGGAAATTGAAACGACCGTACTTAAAAAGCGTTCGTAATCGGTTTAGCAAAATCAAGAGTGAAGTGGATAAGTTTTCCGGTTGTGTTGCAAGAGCCATAGTAGGTAATCCAGGCATTGACTCAATTAACCAGGTATGTTATTTAAATATGTTTATTATAGTTTTTGTATATGTTATTTTTAAATAGATTATAGTTTTTGTATATGTTATTTTTAAATAGATTAACCGGGTATCTTATTACATTGATGTAGATGTTAACTGCGAAAAGTTTATATACTGACATATACAAAAAAGCTTTTGAACGAGATGTTGAGTATGACATGGTTAAAGATGTTCCAATTGTACCAGTCGGTGTAACTGAATATATGGAACAAGATTTTTATCCTCCGTCATCTCAAATGAATGCAAATTTCTCTAATATGTTTAGTTCTCCACCCTCAAGTTCCCAAAATCCACCTTCAAGCCAATTCGTCGAGAATCCATTTGCAAATCAATTTCAAAATAACATCCCTAGCGGTATCCATTTTCCATCAGGATTTACCCCTAGTACGAGCCCAATCACCATACCTGGAATATCGTCTGGTGGATTTACAGGAAATAAACGCATTTCCAGAGCAGCGAAAAAAGACCAAATTAATAAAAAGTTGGTTGAGAAAAGTAAACTCGGCACACCATCCTCGCAAGACTCTCAGATGAGCGACGCGGGCAGTAAACTTGTTGATTATCTAAAAGAATCCCGATCGATTGTCCTACCTCGTCAGCTACTACAAAACCAAATTATGGAAAGGTTGTTAGAGACAACTCAACAACAAATTTAGGCTGCTCAAATGAAAGAAGAAAGGGAAATAATGCAATTGGATCTCGAAAAGATGACTCCAAAGTCAAGAAAGTAGTTTGAATATCAACCGAATGCCATACTGGCCAGGCAGATGCAGAGCCAACAAGATAATCCGTTCAATTTTTAATAGCTTAGCTTAATCATTTTTTCCTTTTAAGTAAGGTCGTATTTAATTTCTGGTAATTTGTTCAATTTGAAATAGATTAGTTTATTTTTATTTTTATTTTTTAGTAAGGCCGTATTTAAGTTCCGGTAATGTAATTTAGTTTTTCTCGGTAACAATTATTTATGTATTTCTAATTGCGATTATTTGAATTAAATTTTGTTATTCCAATGGATCTTTGGTAACGGGTAATTTCCAACGGCTAAATTCCAATGACTACTTTCAATGCTATTATAAATTGTCATAATCTTTCTCAACAAAAACAATCCAAAATAGTTGTCTAAGTATCCTTAGTGTTTTTTTTTTTTTTTTTTTTTAAGATAACATGGTAATGGTTGGGTATACTGTAGAAGAAGATGTTGCAATCACCATAGCGTTTGTAAATGCTTGTAATCTGCCTATTGAAGATTCTCAATACCTCTCCGCCCCTGAACAATGGACGGTGGTGTTCGACGGCTTTGTACAAGCGTTTGGAAACGTTAATAACCGAAAAAGAAGACAAGTTTAACAACGGATTTCTCAAATTGATATAATGGTTCGCAAGTACGTTGCAATTAAAAAAAGGATTCATGGTTATGCCCCACAGCACATGACAGCTGCGATTACTATAGGTCATCATAAATGGTTTAGATATTTGAAATGTTGTTTGCTTATACACACTAACCTATTTCCTTATGTTTGTTTTGCGTATGAGGAAATGGCCAAATTTGTGTACCAACTAGATACTCGTACAGAATTTACATGTTTTGAGTGCTTCCTAATCTTTAAATCTAACATGGGTAACATGGATTATTACAATCCGGAAATGAGTGTCGGTGGTCCTCCAGTGGTTTAAAGGATTATCGCACATGTTAAGTGCAACCGGGATTAGTACAACTAGTAACCTACGCTTTTATTCAATAATTATAATATACTTTTATAACGACTATTTTCAAATGACTATATCGCAACGGCTAGTTTTTAACGGCTACTTTATAACGGCTATTTTTGACATATATTATAAATTGTGTTAACTATCTTCAAACAACAAACACCTATTTTTAATATACTTTGCAAAACTTCTCATGTATTCCAATACCATCTCATAACTCTTTATACGAACAAAACAATGGGATCATTTGATTCAATTGAAGATTTGGCAATTACAAAAACATGGTACAAAGAATCTCGAGTAGCTGATATGTTTCCTGAAATGCTAGAGCCCGAAACCTTTTGGGCGAAGATATATAACCAATATAGACGATATTATGGGAATCCAAAGAGAAGAAGTATTCAACAAATTCATGATAGGTACCAGATAATCCAAAAATCCATTTGCGATTTTATAACTATTCAACAACGGATCTTCAACGCCAGCCATATTAGCCTGTCCCCTCAACAATTTGTAAGTATTTTAGAACTGCTTTCGTCCTAAACTAAATTAATAGACTTGAAATTACAACAATAAGTATATTGCCATGTGTTATTGTAGCACGAAGTTGTTAAAGCGCGTTATTTTGAGGAAAAGGGTGAAACATTCACATTTGATTAAAGCTATAATTTCATGGTATCCATAATCCCAGAGTATCAATCGCCGGAAAATTCTTTTGCTTCATCCAGTGCAGACTAAAAGTTTTATAAATGTTTGTGTAGATTTTGTGGGTAAATCTCTGTGTAAACCCTCACGAGACTATAACTCGTCCACTAAGGTCACCTAGGGGTTTAAAGGCTTGTTTCACGTGCTAAGTGCAATCGAAATTGTTGTCTATTTTGTTGTCTATTTTATGGAATTATAGTTTTATTTATGTTAAATAAACTTATCTTAATTTAAAACTAGAACATGTTTTGATATATGGATTACAAGAAGACTTAAAGATAAAAGATAACATAAATATAAGATAAAACATTCAAATACAATCATTCTTTAGGATTGTTGTTCCGAAGACTTGATTAACATATGATGCTGAAACACACATAGAAAAACTGAAAGTTACATAAATATAAGATAAAATATTCAAATACAATCATTCTTCATGATTGTTGTTCCGGAGACTTGATTAACATCTGATGCTGAAACACACACAGAAAAACTGAAAATTACATAAATATAAGATAAAACATTCAAACATAATCATTCTTCAGGATTGTTGTTCCGAAGACTTGATTAACATCTGATGCTGAAACACACAGAAAAACTAAAAATTACATAAATATAAGATAAAACATTCAAATACAATCATTCTTCAGGATTGTTGTTCCGAAGACTTGATTAACATCTGATGCTGAAACACACACAGAAAAACTGAAAATTACATAAATATAAGATAAAACATTCAAATACGATCATTCTTTAGGATTGTTGTTCCGAAGACTTGATTAACATCTGATGCTGAAACACATACAGAAAAACTGAAAATTACATATATATAATATAAAACATTTAAATACAATCATTCTTCAGGATTGTTGTTCCGAAGACTTGATTAACATCTGATGCTGAAACCTGTAGGCGATATGGATACATTTCTTCTGGATTGTAGGTATCGTAAACTGCTTTCAATAGCTGATAACATTCATCATGCGGAAAATTTTCGCATGTCTGGTTAAGATAGCCTAAACGAGCAGCACTTTTCTAAAATTTATAAATAAAAATTACCTTAAGTATATTTATTTACTTAAAATAAAATAAATCTGTAAAACTATTTTACCCTTTCTTCATATGACATTCCAGGATTGCGTATGTTAACATTGGCCTGAATAATGACAAAAGTGATGATTTCCTTGTTCATCTTGCTCCACCTAACTCTAAGACCTCCTTTGTCTCTGGCATTTGGATTTCCGGATGTGTTATCAAAAAATTCAAAAACATTCTTCCAGAATTGGTTGCTTGACACCTGAACTACGTTAAGAATATTATTTTTTGCTTTAATCTATGCTTGCGCAAGAGCAATATCTTCTTCTTTGTTGAATCTTACCATTTTAAAAAAACTGAGGTATGATAGATTGTTGGGATAGCTTCACTTTGGAAAGTGATTTGATATATATAGAGATATGATGAAAGGAATTAGAATTCAAAAAAAATAAAAAAGGCGTTACACAGTAAAAATTTCCAGTGAAAAAAATATATATACCGTTAAGATAGTCTAAAGTATCCGTTATACAGTGAAGTAAAACATATCCGTTAAAAAGTATAAATACTATCCCTTTACATTTCAAACCATGGAAAATTTCCACTGCCTTGATGTTGGTACATGGTTGTACTTTGATTTAATGGCTCAGACGGATTATCAGCTATGTAAGGTTCTTCTTGACTATTTGGAACAAAAGAACCCATCGAGGGTCCCGAATCATGAGACTGACCTTGGCTAGATGACTCACATGTATATGGTTCTTCATACGATTTCATAAATCTCTCATGGGGTGGTTCACCGTATTTGATTTGGTGTTGCAGTCCTTTGTGTAGTCGTAAACCCATTGTTGTGTAGCCAAGTATTTTTGTTGCATAACCTGATATGCATCGCACCACATCTCCTGTAAACAACAAGGAAGGACGTGAGTTTAATTCTTTTTCACAAGTTAAATATATTAGAATTAAAGGTTATATTATACTCACAGGTGTACCCTGGCTGACATTATAGTTGGGTTTAGGAAACATTCCCAAATACTCAATTCCAACAGTTGCATGAGTCGCCTAAAAGTCGGGGCCACAGATTTGAACTGTCGTATCACTTGGTGGATATGGGAAGAGATGACGTTCGACGGGCACCATCTCTTGTGTGTATGTGCTTTGTCGTTGCGGTGCTGGTCGGCGTACATACGCATCGCTATCTTTGGTTCCATACAAATCCATGTTTCCTACATGTACAATTATACCCATATACTTCCCAACAGACCTCTATTTCCACATCAATTTATATTGTTGATCGGATACTTCACCATAATGCAGGCGATTAAGATTATAGTCCTGGTACAAATATGCATTGTTGATATCTACTATTGAATCAGGAGGGTTGCACGGTATGACAGTCAATCCAAGAACTTGTTTGAGACATCGTTCTCCCAGGTACAAGACGCTGTGACCAAATGGATCGTAAAAAATCCTACGTGTTAAAGAGATTCGTTTAGCCTATACCACCTCGGGATTAGTTCTCCATTCACTGTCCTCCCATGGAAACCAGTATACAGAATCGAATGCAAAGTTATCAATCTGGTTATGCACAATAGTCACAGAATGGGCACCTGAATCTCTCTAACCGCCTATTTTGGTTTCTCTTTGGGATCCATCGTATAACCTTCCAGCTGGCCACATATCCATTTTTTTCATTTTCAGCCTTTGTATAGGGAAATAAACATCGGAAATATGCCCAAAACCAAGGCTGCAACATTATTAGTTATTATTAAAAAGTATAAACAATATAATGTAACCAACAAAAAAACAAGGAAAGTAAGATTACAAGTGGGTATGGATTTTTACCATTAAAGGAAACGAGAAGAACTGAAATTCAGGAAAGTTGCCCGTGACTCCGGTACTCAAGCCCCTTAACATATATGCATACACCGCTGACCCCCAATCATAATGCCTCAACAAAATTAAATCCCTCATTATATGAAGCCATTTAACCTCAACAACACTGTTCTTGTTTGGGAAAATGACATTCCTAAAAAACCAAATCAAAAACCATCTTGCAATTTGCTCCTGTATTAATACGTCATTTTGTAGGCTCAGTCTATGTTCAAGAAACACTTTAATTAAAATCTTTTTGATCCCCTTGCATCTATCCACAACTTGTAGTCTCGAGGCGACTATGTCCTCTTGTCTAAATTCTTTTACTCCAATACCGACAACATATTCTTGGTCTTTCTTTCTTCTAGTAGTAGATTTCGCATCAAGATATGGGAGCAAATAGTTGATGGTATCGGGATCAATGTCATGTATTTGCTCAATACTAATTGATTTCAATGATATGGGATTTCCTCGGCCAATAGGAATTCTGGTAATTTGAGTGAAGTCTAATGGGGTAAATCCTATTTCAAAACTAGGAAGTTTTCTTGTAGTTTTGGATAATGTACTTTGAAAAGTGAACCGAAGCCACAGTTGTCTACAATTTGTTTAGCAGTTGGAAACTTAGAAATTGAGGTATACATTTCATGAATTTGACTTATACTACTTCGATGTCTCAACGAATTCAGCCTAGCCTCTGACGCATCAAGGATTTTCAATTTATGATCACTATGTTCTATTGAAGAAACTAGGGTTGTCCATGGTTCGGTTTGGTTTGGTTTTCTGCCAAACCCAAGGACCAAACCAATATCACTTATAGGAAACCAAAAACCAAACCAGACCATGTTCGGTTTAGAATATTATAAACCAGAACCGTCCCATTGGTTTTTTGGGTTTTTCTGGGTTTTTTGGTTTTTTTAATAGACTTTCATTTTTAGCTCGTAAATCAAATTTGTAAAACAAATTATCAAAATTAGATATATTTTGAGTTATAATTTCTTTATTTATGGGTATACTCATTAAAATCATACTCCCTCCGTCCCACTATTAGTTGACCTACTTTATAACTAAATTTAGTTATAAAGTAGGTCAACTAAATGGAGATAGTATATATTTTACATATATAATTCAATATTAAATACATTTTTAATAATATTTCATTTATTCATGGATATACTTATTGAAGTGTAAATATATTATACTATGATGGAAAGTTCTGTACATATTATTATAGTTTTTGTCGGTTTTTTTGGTTAATTATAACTCTCGGTTTTTTCTTTGGTTTGGTTTTTTTGGTTTTTTGGTTATATTGTGACATCAAACCAAAACCAACCACCTAGAATCGGTTTTTTCGGTTTTTGGGTTTCTTGGTTTTTGGAATTTTCGGTCTCTGGTTTTTTGGTATTTTTTGTCGGTTTGGACCAGTTCGGTCCGGGTAAAAAACCGAACCATGGGAACCCCTAGAAGAAACTGACAATCTATCTTCAATAATTCGTTGAAATTCAATCGGGTCCATCTACGGTACACATGTACACAAAAATCATCAAAAAACAATCCATTTTATTCAAAATATCTACAATGGATGTATTTTACAAAACAAACAGCAAAAAATAGCCACGTTGTCTACTAAACTACAACAACCCTAAATCATCAATTAACAATACCATATCCATATTCATTTAATCATTAATCAATCCTAAATCATTCTCTCTGCCAGAAATCTGTCATATACATAATACATATTCATTTAATCATTCATCAATCCTAAATCCTAAATCATCAATAACAATACCATATCCATATCAAAAATCATTCATACACAACACCCTATTTGATTCAATCCACAAAATATCATAAAATCAATCAACAATGTCCCAAACTATTAAAAAACATTCAATGACGCATTGTAATCAACCCAACATCTCAAATTCAATCATAATCAAACTCAAATTAAATTTAAACCCTAAATTTTTAATTACTCACTTTGGAGGATTTTGTTGATGAACCACGAAATTGAAGAAGGGAAATGCTTCAGTGGATGCTAATGAACAAACCCATTGAATTTGAGCTCCAAAATCATACAAGAGGGTCTTCAAATCGAAAGTGTTTAAGAGGAGGAGAAAAATAGAGAAGAATGAGGAAGAAAATAAAAATGGTCCACTGGTTCTGAGTTCTGTGTCTTAAAACCTATGAAACGCGTACCGAGTACCCGTTTCTGGTCAAGTAAACGAGTTGACTAATACGGGTACTGAGTACTCTTTTGACACTATTCATACGCGTACTGAGTACCTGTTTCGTGGTGGGAAGGGATGAGAGGGAACCATAGAAAGCTTGCCTTCCATGTGCCATCCCTTCCCTACATTTAATGGATAGGGAAAAGATAGCTAGCAACATAGTGCTAGCTCTAATGTATCTGATTCTTGTTTAAGTATAATATGGTACTAATTACGTCCAGGATTTCCAGCCGCAAGTTTGATTAACGGCTAGGATTACCAGCCGTAAAACTGACAGTACCCACATTTACGGGGATAAATCCTGACCATAATTGGTTTTACGGTTTGGTTTCTCAGCCGTAACGGAGTATAATCTGAAACTGATATTCCAGGAAGAGTTACGGCCAGGATTATTATCCGTAAAATTGACAGTACCCAGAAATACGGGTAGGATTCCTAGCCGTTACTGAGTTTCGGTTAGGTTTCCCAGCCATGATGTAGAAATCTAACTCACTTGGGTCATTACGGCTAGGTCGTGTCAGCGTATGACCTGGCCATAAATACCTATAAATAACCACATTTTTATCATATTATCATTACAAACACATAATAAGACTAAAACTAGATTCTTCATATATAATGAGTGATTCAAAATACATAGGTTCACACCACATTATTATCATATTATCATTTTAATCACCACCCTACAAAAAATATTGTTATCATATACCTTCACACCACATTTACTCATAGTCATCCTCATCGGAACTCATTAGTACACACAACGGGCAATCCCTCGACAACTGTAATGCATCCCACAATTAAAATCTTTCCTCGAACCTCTGACACCAACCTATTGGTATTTCACAGTCACATCCGTCTACCTTCCTTAATGGAGGTAATGGGCATCCATCTTTTAATTGGACACCGATATAATGGGTCATCATCACGAACCCCATGATGACTATCTTTGGAGATTCTTCTTCGTTAATAATCCATCTTGTTGGTGTGTATGTAACACTATGTGCCTAGGAGATAGAATAAATAATGCAATGGAATGCATTGGCGAGTAGATGGCCACATATTGGCATTCTCATCCAATATTCACTTGTCAATGTAGTGTTGCCCATTAAACGCCATTCAAATGCTTTGAACTCCTCGTTTGGCATCGCCTCCGTGTCATTTCTTTCGAATCTCATCATTGGCTTGTAGAAATAGGGGAAACCATGTAGTTTAAGCAAACCGTTTTGCCTTACATAAGTAATTTGGTCGTCACCCCATTCTTTTGCCTCCTCAAAAGGTCCAAGTTGATCTACGAACACATGGTAACCACAATTTCCGTCGCCCTCAACATTGTCGGTGGACTTGATGTACTGATGAATAAAATGTGGTAAAAAGTGCATGTAATTTTTGTATATCATGTAAGTAGGTCGGATATATTACCTTCCTCATCTATAGGGGGTGATTTCATCGGACCTACATCCAAGATAACCGTCTCTTTCTCACCATTAAGGTTACTAACAACTCTTTGTGGGGTGATTTGCGATGGTTCGACCATCGCTTCTTTTCCTTTGACATCATTACCTCGGCTTCTCGCTAATTGCTTAATACCAACCGCACCACCAACTTTTATTTGGACACTACTAGCTTCTTTTGTTATTGAACGTTGTTGGGATAGAACTACCAGGTCTTTAATTTTGACTCCACTATCAACTTTTCTTTTTGAATTTTCTTGAGATGCAACAACCACATTCTTCTTGCTGCTTTTTACCTTCGTTCCACTAGCTCGGCTTGGTCCGCCTTTTTCCATTTCCTTTCGTTTAAGGGTGTACAACTCGTTCAACCTCTCAAAAAAGATCTCTTCGCATTGAAGGAGTCAATTATGGACCCTCTTGAACCTTTATCTTATCTTCTGCCCTTTCATGTTTCTTTGTTATCTTCTTCGAAGGCCTACCCTTGCCTTGCCCCTTGTTAGGTTCTAAAATATCATCTATAGTCAATGGACGGTTAAATTTCCACATTTCATACAACCAAAGTTGTCTTTGCGCCGGTAGTAAAGAAGCATACTTCTCAAAAAGTTCCTTGTGTACCTCCGTGTCGCAAAACACGTCCCCAAAACCTTCATCAGGTGATGGATCTTTAAAATCTAGTCATTTCCAAAATGGATCTATATCTTCGATCGGAATCATCCTTGTGGTATAATTTTCTACCGCATGCCTACATGGGAGCCCCATAGCCTACTTAATGCGACAATTACATCTCATTCCCGGTGGAAAATTTTGTTCCTCCCAAACCTCCACTTCCGTCATCATTTTTAGTATTGCCCGTTGAGAAACATATAAACTTATTCCCCGGAGCCAAGGGCTTTCCCGATAGTCGACAACCAATCTAGATCGGCTCTTTTCAAAATCCCCTTTAATTCTATCGAGATCACGCTTTAAATACTTGACCATATCTTCAAAAAAAACAACGAATCCACCATCACAACCATTTAACTTACTCTTGAACCGATAGTGAGCCGACTCCACCGTGCTTGTGGCTTGATTATCATAATATTTATAACGGTTTACCCATGCACTAACAAACTTTTCTTTATGGGGATCCAATAACTCGTTCTTCAAATATGTTATAACATCCGGGTAGGTTGACCATTTTCCATTACAAAACTCTCCCTTAGGAGATATAATGGTTCCGTGAGCAACCATATTAGTTGTTCCCAATCAACTTGAAAATCCGCCCAAAGCACCTCGGATATCTTTTCATTCATCTCGAACTTTTCTCTCTCTTCTTATTGTTTCTCCAACGGTAAATTTTTAATCCTCTCCATCTCGGCCTTCTTTACGTGCAAAGATGATGACGCGCGTAGGGGAAAACACGTGGTATGGCCCACATCAATGCTTGCTCCTTATCCGTAATCAACACCCGTGGAGTATAACCTTATTGAAACAATAACTTCACCTTTTGCAATGCCCACAAATAACTTTCCTTCGTCTCGTCTTTCAAAAAACAAAACGCAATGGTAAATGTCGACTTGGTAGATGTTTGCCCAACAAAGTTCAATATCGGCATGCTGTACTTGTTAGTTTTATATGTGCAATCCATAAAGAGAATTTGATGAAAGCATCTTTCCAATTATACATATTCCGGATTGGCGATGAAAAGATATTCCACTTCCTTTTCTTCATTCGTTCCATAGGCGGTGGAGTACTTTGCCTCCTCAAACAAAAACAATAATTATTGCATAAGCACTCTCTCTTCTTATGACTCTTTTCTAAATTTTTCTCTTTCGTTATAGATAGTTGACAATGAGGATGAGTTTTGGGGGTTTAACACCTTCACGCCACTAAGAATATCAATAAGTATTGTGCGTCTTTTACTCAACACGTGTACTAACTCCTTTTCTAAGGGTTTGAGCCTTTCCGAATAAGGATGGTTGATCAAACTCTCCGGAATAAGATGAGTATGATAACCCGAGAAGACTATAGCCATATGCCACACTTTCTTATTGTCGTTAAGTTTAAATTGAAGCTTAAAAGGGCACCTGCACTTTTTCATATTATATACTCCCTTCTTCCTTGTGGTTTTTTGTATATACTCACTACCCTTTTTCCAATGGCTCTCATACTTTCCACTACACTCGCAAATCATTTGAAAGTTGGTGCCTGTAACTTGTTTATTCTGGACTACGGTGCACATCTTTTTCAACCCTTGTGATAAATCCCACTTCTTTGCATCTTCCTTATCTTTCCACTCATAGTTGTTTGCATAGTGAGCACTTGTGTCCTCGGAAACTTGCACAGGTTGGGGTTGCTCTTCCATAACCTCCTCTTGCTCTTCAATAACCACCTCTTCATCTTCCATAACCACCTCTTGGTCTTCCACCGGAATGTACAGTACAATCTATAATAGAATCACATATGTCACATAATTATTCACAAAAGAAATTTAAACACACACAAACGTCTGGGTCAACGAGTGATATTCCAACCGTCAAAGTGTATACGGCTGGGTCGACAAGTGATATTCCAGCCGTCATAATGTATACGGCTGGGTCGAATAGTGATATTCCGGCCATCATTGGGTATACGGCTGGGTCGAAAAGTTATATTCCGAACCGTAAAATGTTTACGTCCAGGTATTCCAGGCCGTAAATTGGCCTGTAACTTGAAGAGTCGGATTACGACATAGAAAACGAGACGTAAAATGTTTACGTCCAGGTATTCCATGCCGTAAATTGGCATGTAACTTGAATAGTCGTATTACGGCTTAGAAAACGAGACGTAAAACAAGTTACGGCTTGGTAACCCAACCGCCGCAGACATCATTAAAATAGCATTTAATATTTTCGGCCAGGATATCTAACCGTCACCGACAGTATTAAATGCTTCCCATGCACGTAGAAAAAACCTGGCCGTAATTTTTTAGTTACGGCCAGGAAAATTCATCGTTCCATCCGTGATAGATTTGTAATGGCTGGGAGTTCATTAATTTTCAGTCGTAAAACAAGATAACGGCCAGGAGTTCATGGTTTCCCAGCCGTGATTGGACCTGGCAGCTGGAAACCTAGGATTTTCGGAAGGAAAAAATCGAAACTTCTTGCCACTTTGAGCTTAAAAACTGAAATTGGTGTTAGAATAGAGGTATACCTGGTAATCTTGAGCATTGATTTCTTCTTCTTCTTGGGTTGTTCCTTCGAAATCATCGTAAGGTTCATAAGGGTTATTTTGAGTTTGAGAAAAAATTTCATGATTTTCAGAAAAATCAGCAAAGAACTGATCGTTGTTGATGGGTATTAATATGTTATCGTATTTTGAAGATGAGGGTTCACCTACATCAAAAGTTTTGCTTGAATCACTGATTTTCATTTTTTTCCCCAATTTTTTTTTCCTCTTCTTCTTCTTCTTCTCTTCCCTTAGATTTTTTTTGTTTTGATTTTCTAACTTCAACACTTAACTTAAAGAAATGAATTAGTGTTGATTAATTAGCTAATCATGATTAGTGATATTAATGAAGTTTATTATCTAAAATCAGTGAGGGTCATATTAGTCATTATATAAATATTTGATAGGGGGTGTCCCAATTACTATTTGGTGATCCTAAAAAGCCCCAAAAAAACATGACTTTTAAAGCGCCAATAATAGGGTTCTAAAAATATCCAAACTTGGCGGAGGTGGAGCCCTGGCCGTAAGCATACCTAATGCACTTTAACGTGAGCGAGCGAGATATCCAGGAGGTGATTGATTACAGAAATGACAAGGTGGGCTGGATCTTCAACCTCAAACTCGCTAATATATTACTCAATCTGTCCCACTATTAATTGACCTAGTAGTACAATTTAGAAATGATTTCTCTCAAACTGTATCATGGGTATTCGTAAATTTTATATCATTGAAAGTATTTTAAAACACATACGTAACGAAGATAAACATGAGTATCAAATGACGTAAAATCAACTATTAATGGGATAAAATCTAAAAATGAATATATCAACTAATAATGAGACGGAGGGAGTATTATTGTAAAATTGTGACGATGGCATTCCCGAAATCTAAATTTCAATTGCCTTTTGATATCAGTAAAAAAATAAAATCGGACAGTACTTTTTCTTTTAAACAAACAAGCATTAGAAAGAGAAAACTCATCAATGTGATGAAAGTAGGATCCAAACGAAGCAACTAGAATGATGTGGTTAATCAAAAACGGAGATTAGTCGTTAATTAGTCTGAAAGGGAGTTCACAAGGGTAGAACAAACGCCAAATATTATTCATTATGTACTCGATCAAAGGTCTACATTAAGTGCTTCTACCTAATGCTTGGAAACCAAACTGCGTTTTAATGCGAGCCTCCTCAACTAATTTTCAAGGGAACCCCGGTTTTAGGGACGCATCATTCATTCTAGCATAGAGTTGCAGGAAGGACTTGGAATTGTAAACGAGGCTGTATGCTTCTCATGGATAAACTACTAATTTTAAAATCTTTAACTCCATCATGTACTAATGTGTGATATGCTGATATCGAAATCCTCAAACAAACAATAGGATATATGGTTCCACACATGAGTACATGGATCTCTTGAAATTCAGTCCTTGATCCAATCTTGAATAGTTAGTCCTGACAAATAAATTTATGAGCTTGAAAATCCCGGAACTCTATATCTGCTTCTTATTATGCTCAGGGTTGCACAGCTACAACCAGAAGAACAAGCCACATATGCCAAACAACATCTCAATGGTGCTTATTCTGGGTCATGCGACTTCCTAGCACCGAGGAAGAGTTCAATAGATGTACACACAAGAAATACAAACTAATGGACCAATATTTGAGCTTGAGTGAAATCAGGTGAATAGTCATAAAAAGCTTTCACTTTACTTCCACCCTTTGTTCTTGGTTGAAGAAGCTGTGGCAACTATTTTGCTGGAACCTGCAGGAAAGAGCAAATAGAAAGACAATGAGAAAGGTTGATAATGGTCTCAGTTGTTTCCTCCTATGGTCATCCTGGTATTACTGCAGTTGCATTTTACCACTAAGAGATAAAACAAGGCATACTTTTTGACACTTTCAGCGGAGAATCCCTTGGTGATGATACCCGAGACAGTGCTGCCGACGAGGACGCCCGTGCCATTGGTGATGTCTTTGGTGATGTTGTTTGTGTCTGCTTTACACGAATTCTAGATGGTCCTTCAGGACTGTGCAGGGGCACAAAAATAAGCAACAAAAAGAAAATAAACAATTTAAAAATCCAGAATTAGCAGAGAAAAAAAAAAGGCATCTCAGAAAGAAAAGTACAGACTTCTCTATGCTATCTGCTGGTAAATGCGAATCACCAACAAGGCTCTTGGGTGTTGAGCCATCAGCATCCGTTCCAGTTGGGTCACTTGTCTTCTCCTGAGCATGATCTGCTGCACAAGCGATAAATGCATTTTGCAGAAAATTAACCCTTGTATCCACTCACAACATTCCTTCTTGTATGGCCAATCAGTAATGAATGAGTGTATAAATTGATTCACGAAAAATACACTTGCTCTGTAGCATACCTTCCATTGAGTGGTGAGAATCAGCATGGTCCGAGTCATTGTTCTCCTGGTCAGATGAATAAGCTGCTTTATCACTTCGATCAGGTAGTGCCAAGCCTTTCTCACCTAACAGTTTGTTCCCACGTTGTACTGCTACCCCACCACCAGCACTAGCTTTTCTCTCACTACTGGAACTGGGAACTGGATTACTCAAATCTTTAAGCAGTTGTAAATGTTCAATCTCCTCATCTTTCTTTGCTATTGTATCCTTAAGAGATGCCACCTGAGATTTTATAAGTTAGACAAAGAATCTGCAACTGTGAAATAGAAAACAGTTGAAGAGGAAAGAAGTTATAGGTGATACAGTGGTGAGGTGGAAAAAGTTGTGACAACATTGCTCTCTTTTTTTCTTTTAAGAGTTACTTTGGCTTCAGCCACATCCAGGCATCAGCTTTCACACCCAAAACTATGTTGAACCCTTTTTAGTACCCATTTTGATCTGGTCACAACATTGGCCACATGACTGAGTGAAAGCCAATTTTACTGTCAAAAAAGCTCCAGCCTCTAGTGCCTAACCTGTCTCAATCATCCATGAACAGTAATTACACCCTAGTTTTCAATTCTGTTGTCCTCAAGCATGGTTTTCCATGGTCCTCTACAAGACACAATACAAATATGTGATAATGTACATCTCACTACTAACTAGGTAAAATCGGAACAAATGATAAACTCCCCTTAGTTTGTGATCCATCACAATGTCCACTTGTTAGTTTCCTATATTTAGGTGATGGAATATTTGGGTAGGCTTCAGCATATTGCTAAATTGGTTTACAGCGAATATAAATAAACAAGTCACTTTAGAAGACTTTTCATTGAGATTTATTGCAGAAGACTTTACATTGTTTTTGTATCTCTTTTCGACTTGAGGATGATTCTATTACGTAAAGGCATGCAGTCGCATTGGTATTCATAGCAGTGACAATTAATTCAGCATTTGCACTAGCATTGGCTGTTTGACCATTTGCAGTAGTACATTGGATTGTATTGGAATTTGCATTCGCATTCATTTTTTATTTTTGCCTTGTATGACATCAAGAGTTTCTGAAGATTGTATCAAGAATTATTTTAGGCTTTTCACGCCCAATGTTTTTTAGATTGTTCATATTCTAGGCTTGAATGGGCTGACACCATGAGTTTGAAGATCAAGTTGTATGATTGTTATCGTTCTAATTTCCTTGTTTAACCATAGTTAGATTTTCATTTAATTAAGTTTTTTGAGTTGCTTGCTTGTGAATTTCATGTAATAACTTAAGTGAGTGATGGATGTAAAGTTTGCAAATTTTTGAGGAAAATAACATAAAGATACTGGAAGGTGGTGCCGTACCTGTTAAGCGGAGACGGGTAATACCACAAATGAGATATTTGCGATGAAGGTAGTCTGACGATGACGAACCTCACCTACAAGTATATGTTTTCTTTGGTGGCGGTCATGATTCTTGATTTGTTATTCCAGGAGTGATGACGTGAACGACAAAGCTATCGACTGCAAAGGTTGATGACGATGATAAAGATATAGCACACAATAAATAAATAATGTTGCAGAATTCAATTTCCCACAAACTCTCTTTTTTAATAGTGTGGCGATGGTATTGGATTTTGTGAAGATTACACTTTTAATAGTGTGGGGATGGTATTCGATTTTGTGGAGTAATGTTGTAGAATTCTCTTTTACGGTTCTATGAGGGGGTATCCCCTTGGTTTACCTATCTCAACAAAGTAGTATATGATTAGTTCGAAGAGCGTCTCGATCCCTAGAGTGGGTCGTTTTATCTTGAGAGCACTGAACATGAACTGAGAGAGCAGCCAACCTGGCAATCCAATTCCGATCAGTGTTGGTGGCAGAAGTTGAGGCGACGAAAGAAGATATGGCGGTGGCCTAACATGGGATATGAGCATTAGCTTTCACACCAGTTGATAGTAACCAATTTGGTTCTTATCTACGGCCAACAGAAGCAACCTCGTAAATAAAACAGATTTTAAAGAACTAGAGTAACCAAAACCATAACATTTTTTATAGAAAAATCTTCTTTTTATGGATTTCTTCTAATTTCTCCTCGATAATCACCAACTACATCTGCTATGTAAAGGGTAATACGTCTGAGGTATTAGTATTTAAGATTTAGCTCATAAAACAGAAATTTATGAGGTTTCTCGAAGGTGCTACCACGAAAAGTCTTCTTAGTGAATTTTTCAGTGTAAGAACGCAAGTTTCTGCAGTGATTTTGATTGTGGGTGCACCTGCTGCTGTCTGGAAGAAGCACTATGCTTGACACCATAACAAAGGAGGTTACTCTTTTTGTGATGAATTTTTGGCAGTTCCCTTTTTAAATGGTGATAAAGGAGGTTACACTTTTTGAAATTAGGGTATAGGCTTTATTTCAAATCGAGGGTTCAACCCCCCAACTGACTCTGTCATTGCTGCTAGAGAGGCACCTACAGTTGTCTGTGTATCATTTTGCCTTCCGTTTCTTGAGGGAGGAAAATTTGTAGCTTGGCACAACAAGAAACAATCAGTGGTAGCTAGGTCTAATGCAGAAAAGCGGAGTTCAGAACTGCCGCCCATGGAATCTTTGCGTTATTGTGGTTAAAAGAATATTGTTGAAAGAGATTGGATTCAGCCCTATAGGTCCTTCAAAGTCGTATTGTGATAGAACCAAGCAACATGATAGAACCAAGCAACCAAGCATGTGGAGGTGGATAGACATTTCCTTAAAGGTATGTTGAATGAGGGGATGTTAGCACTCCCTTTTAAGAACAGAAAACCCGATTGCAGAATTCTGAAAAACGGAGTTCCAAGTCCTCCATTCAACTCTTTCCACAACAAGCTAGGCATGCGAGATATCTACGTATCTGCTTGAGAGGGAGTGTTGGAATAGTTTCATGGTGAAAGTTCTCTGTACAGTTAGTGTGTTAGGAATAGTGTAACTAGATATTTTTACCTACCTAAAGTGGAAACTGGTGTAAGTTGTAACTATACCTAAGATTAGCTTGGTGTTCGATTGAAAAAAACAAAAAAAAAAAAGGAATCCTAGTATAGTTTCTAGCATAGAAAAATTGAATTATACTAAACGTACGAATTAAAGTTTCCAATGTGACAGAACTGTTTTGATTTTACCACAATGACATGTTTTGGTTCGATTGCATCTTTAGTATCTTTAAATTATACTCATGTAGTATTTCTGAATATCTTGGTTATCAGATTTCAAATTTTATTGCTTTACACTAAACGAAATATGATGCATCCTGATTATGCTGATGTAATTATGTAAATATCACTATAACTTTAATCAGGAAGGCAGACTCCACTAATCCTTTGAGCCGGTTTGGGCTAAAAAAAATCGGCTAACTACCCCAACCCATTCCTACGGGTCTACATAATCTGGGAGTGCATCCAACATATCCCCTATATGTTCACATTGTGCTTAACTTTCAAGGTGATCATATCATAAAAATATAAGAATTTGTTGAACAATAAAATTATATGAGTAAAAGAGAGGTACCTGTTCCATTAATTCCCTAACATCCTTGCCCTCTTTGTTGCTCTGTGCAGCACCAAGCTCAACTCCAGATACCCTCTCAGCAAACTTCAAAGTACTCAAAGTCTCAGAATACGAATCAGGTTTTGGATTAAGCTGGACAAACATTAGAGTCTTTGCCTGGCCACCTAAAGCATTAACAGAATGATGTTAATGAAGCTGGCATAACAGAAATACAATTTATGCTTACTTTTACGCATAAATTAAATTTGAAAAAGAAAACAAGTATAAGTTGAAAGTAGCTGGTGATTAAAATTCATGAAATACAAACCTAGAGAATTCTGAAGAACTTGAGTTAGCTTGCTGTTTCTATATGGTACGTGAGGGCTCTTTTGTGCCAGTGCAAAAATGACATCTCCAAGCGAAGAAAGTGATTTGTTTATATGTTGTGCTTCCTTTAGCCTGTCGCCAGTTACCTCAGACCGATCAATTCTTTCACTCCCAGCAAGATCTACCAAATGAAGACTACCCCGAAAAGCAGAACCACTCTCCAAGTCCTTCGCTTGCACATGAACTGTTACAATACTGTGCAATATCTCAAAGAAGTTAGCAACTAGAAACAATGCCCTCACTACCACCACAAGAAAGAACTAGTTTCTAGCACGCTTCACGATAGTTCACATGGATGCGTGCACAAAACAAAATATAAAAAAAAATCAGGAATAAAAAGAACCTGTGGGATCTACTACTTCTTTCATTCATCGCAGTGGCACTTACAGCCCTGTTCTTCAACCCAATATGCATCAACTCCAAGACATCAGCAGTTGATTGGACTGTATGCATGCTAGCGCCAGGAACAGCTAATCCATTCTGTTGAGTAACACTAGAACGTATCTCAAGTGTGTGTGCAGTCAAGGGAAAGCAAAATAATCATTTAATGAACGATAACCAAAGAAATTACATAACAAGGAAGTTATTTGTTGCTGAAAAAAAAAACTAGTATTTTTAAGAGGGAATGGATCCTAGTGAAAGGATATCTTTTTTGTGAACCTTCGGAAAGCAAATCCCGAACTTGCTCATTATATATTTCAACCATTTGAACCGAAATTTCATATGAAAAAGTGCTTCTCCTATTCCAAGAGATATCGAAGAGGTCATTTAGAGCTCTGTAGTTGACCCCCCATTCCTCTTTAGATGCATTATTGGGGCCACTCTGCCAACATGCAAGATAAAAAAAAGAGTCAGATTATTCATTTGTTTGTGAATATCATGTACTTGTATATCAGTGTAGGTGTGTACTACTCAAACAGAAGATGACGGAACAACAAGCCATAATGCTAGTGTGCGGCTGAGTTTTGGGGGCCAAGGCCAAAGAATATTTGTAAAAAATAATTTTGAATTATTATCAATTATCATGACAGTTATGTGCTAGCGTCTGTTGATTTAGGAATATAACATTTACTTCTGCTGGTAAATGGCGTGGCGTCCAAATTTGAAAAGCAATAGTCCTCTTTAATTGGCATGTTTCAACTATCATGTTAGGTTTATATATAACCCTTGATCTATGTTCAAATTAGTACAGTTTTAGTTCTTCTCTGCATCTTCCTTCACTTCTTAGGCATTGTCAGTACCATCAAATTGCATTTTGGATATCCCAAGAGAATATTTTTCTCTGTTACTATATGTGGTTCCCATGGGTAGAAACATCTCTTACATGAAAACGATGTCTGTTTATCGATTACCAACCACTACATTTCAATAATCTGAAGCCGTCGGAATACAGTCAATAGACACTGGAATTTGGATTCAGGAAGATCCTAATGGGTTCTCTGCAAGATTACCATCTGAAATTCTTTGATGTAACATTAAGCCTATCTTTTGCCAATTTCAAAATTAATAGAGTAACTAGGGAAATTTAAGGTAATAATCCACACATTGGATTTGCTTTTTCACTTCTATATTTAATGTTCTGCTTCTACTAAAAGAACAAAGGATAAAAAGATGAAAGAAAAGGTTTGTTCCATACCATTGTATAAGTCTTTCCTGAACCAGTTTGACCATATGCGAAGATGCAGACATTGTACCCATCAAGTACAGATCGTATTAAAGGTTGAGTGTCCAAATACACCTCCTCTATTGACGAAAATGTAAGACAGAAAAAATAATGTAAATTTGGTTAATTACTTCAACCGGAAAAGACTTAATGCGGAAATTGAATGTGACAACCAAAAATGAGGAACTGAAGAAGATAACATTTGTTAGTTATTTAACCATGATTCGTGTAAATTGTAAACCTTATTTAACATTACTAGTGCACATGACCTTATGTTGTAACCCATGATTCAACTCGTGAGTATATTACAGTAAAAATAAACACAAATACTTTACCTAACTCATCAACTGGGAGCGAACTTTGACATGTTTCACTTCCACTATAGTGAAGCTACATAGCGAAGAATGGTAATTCATCTTGTGTAATTCATAGAACTAAAAATTACACGATCAACTTGCATAGTACTGCTAGACATTTCAGTTACTGTCCCAGCATATCACCATGCAAATAACTAACAGAGTACCATGGATATTAAGGTACAGACTAAACAGAAAAAAATAAAATATAGATAAATCGAGATTGGCAAAGATCGAACCTTGAGTGGATGACGGACCAAAGACTTTGTTAAACTTGAAGTTGCGACGGCGTTCTTTCCCTAGTTTATTAGGATTTTCAATAGACATCTCCCCATTCTCACCAATATAATCAATACATGTCTTCTTTCCACTCTGTCCAGGAGAGGATGGTCTTATACGACAATAAACCCTGATGCTTCCTATCCAAATAAGAAAAATGAATGAATATGCATATCGAAGATTTGAATACCAGGACAGGAACATTAGATTCTAGATATGCTAAGCAGTGAGACGAACCTTTTAAATCTTGAATCTCGTTATGTAACTTTATGTTTTCTGCAATAACTTTATTACAATTTTCAGCTGCATCTGCTAGTACTTTGAATTTTTCCCCTACACAAGCAAGATCAAGCAACATATCAACCTAGGTTCAAACATACCTACCTAAAAGACATATGGAACAACAGGTGAATCCCTACTCAATTGGTGAAATTCTTCTGTATATGACATTTGTGTATTCACAACTTCCTGCTTGATGTTTTGGGATGCTGATCGTACATCCTGCATTCTTCCACAAATTTGAGTTAAACACATTATGACTTATGTTAAGCATCATATAATAAAATATCAAACAAGCTGACGTAGGGGTACCTGTAAGGCTTGGAACAGAGAATCAATGAAACTCCGATAAGTATGTTCTTTATCATACCAAATCCGAGCCTTTAATGCAGACGCTGACTCAAGCTTTTTCTCCTTTGTCTTGGAATCCTCTAAGAGGCACTGAAGCTCCTTTAACCGTTTCTCTAACTCAATTCGAGTTTCCTTCGCGAGTGTTTCCAAATGTTGGCAACATTGCTCGTGCTTTTCCTTGTTTATTTTAAGTTCTTGCTTTAATTTTGATACTTCTAGATTTTTACTGCCCTTTAATGTTTCCTGCAACTCATTTTGAGTTTTCTTCGCTTGTTCTTCCATATGCAGGCAACGTTGTTCATATTTCTTCTTGGCCAGTTCCAGCTCTTGCTTCAGTGCTGAAATTTCAAGATCACTATTAGACTTTATTCTTTCCTCCAGTTTATGTTGAGCTTCCTTAGAATGTGATTCCAAATGCAGGTAACGTTGTTCATTATTCTTCTTGGTTATTTCAAGCTCTTGCTTCAATGCTGCAATTTCAAGTTCATGACTAGATTTTAATTGTTCCTCCAACTCATGTTGAGCTTTCTTGCTTATCTCTAGTTCTTGCTTCAGAGCTGAAATTTCAAGATCGCTGTTGCACTTTAATGATTCCTTTACATCATGTTGATTTTTGTTAGCTTGGGCTTCCAAATATTGCTCATATTTCTTCTTGGTTACATCCAGTTCGTCCTTCAATGCTGAAATCTCAAGATCTTTACTGAACTTTTCTTTTATTACACTATCCAAAAGCGGCTCCTGAAGTTTGTTTCTTTCTTCTGTTTGATTCTTGTCCTTCTGCAGGGAGCGAGCAACCTGAAATACTGGCATGTGCTAAATTAGAACAATTTTCTAAACAGGAAAAGAATACAGATAGTATCATTTCAATGGCAATAGCTATTTGCTTCAGGAAGGAATTCAATATACAACTCCAACAAACTAATATACGAATGTCGAGTTTATGGTGTTCACAAACATGCTGATGAAAACTGTCAAATTACCATCTGATCTGTTGTATTAGCTGAAGTACCATATTCAGGAACAAATTTTTATTTTGCAAAGCTCATTTTATGGGAATTATTCAAGTACTGAAAATTGCAGGCCCATGAGAAAACGATACTAAGAAGGCAGCAAAGTCGAATTCATATCTGACGATCTAAGCAAGTATCAAAGAGATTAACCCAAAAGCACGATATATAATACAATAGGTAGATGAATTTGGCCACAATTAAACTTTATCTGATGAGCAATGTTTGTAAAATCTGTGACATAAAAATATTCAGGACCACTATCGTGATGAAAAATACAGATCCAACAACGAATGACATTCTACTGTTGAATTTCCAAATGAAGTCGTTCTTAATACCAGAAATTGCCCAATGATTAATCTCCATGTAAGGCTCACAAACAGGCATAAGCCGTCCAAACCGTATGTTTTGAATTCATTTGGATTCTTAAGTTGTAAACTGGGAACTACTACATTATAATTCTTTTTAACTAGATATATGGATCAAAGCGCTAAAGAATGTGCTGTACACAGCTTGTCCTTCTATCTCAATTTCAATTAAAATTAATGCTGAACAATGTGATCTTCAATAGAACATTACTGGAAATTAAAAATAAAAGAAATCAAACTTTTGGGATCATGAAAATACCTGAGTCTCTTCACTACTCCCAGTTGCAAGGGTTTCAAGTACACGGATACGTGATTGATACTTTTCCTCGCGAGCTTTATATGTATTGTTTTGCTGCAAGTACCAAAAGATTTAGAAACCAATGATATGGTCCATAGCACTTTTAAATTTAAAATATTAAAGTACTTTACAGTTCGTATATGTTCTGCTTGGGCAGATATCCGACGCTCAATCTCTTGCACCACCTTTCTCAACAGGCATGCTACACGCTGTGCAAAAAGCAAAAAAAATTACCAGAATCCAAAACATTACAAAGATAGAGAACTTTTACATCATTAAATGAATAAAGTAATAACATGAGAACAATCCGAACTTTGTTATAGCACAAATAATTCAGACTTTGTATCAGTGCCATACATGAGGTATTTCTCCATTCTTCCTGTCAATGCTTTCATCAAGAATCCCATTCACAACACTCAGAAGTGACTGAGTCGGAGCATTCTGCAGAAATTGGGTGATATCATCAGATTAAGCATTAAGTTGAAGTTCAAATATAAGTGAGGTTGACTCTTAACAGCTTCATGAATTTACATCTAAACTACTCGACTTCATCATTTCCGAAATACTTGCAGCAGGAAGATCGGCATAGCACCCTTGTTTCAGTTGAAACACCTCATGGAATTTATGACCAGCATGATGATTCAACGAAGCTGATGGCTCTACAAATGACAAAAGTTAATAGTCAAAATACTTTCTACTAACAAAAAGAATTTGGGTGTAACTCAGTGTTAACAACTGACACGTGGAACACAGATTTAGCATTTAAAATTAAAAAGATAAACATATAATCACGAGTACAGATCATTAAGAGTAAGTGTTCTCAATGATTAGATAATTAAATGCTTATCAATAAAACATCAAAACTAGAGGAGGTTGAAAACCCGGATTAACAATTTGTGACTTGTCTTTCTCGGTGCTCATGGTTTAGAGCTTACAGACATTACGTTTCAGCTGAGAAAATGCTTTAGTATAAGAGGATCCTTCTGAGGTTTAGAGACTTAAGACTTGTGACCAGGATGTTACTCTTAAATTCCGCCAAACAGATAAATTTTCATTCATTATTCTCTTTCATAGTAGGAATAAAATGGTCAGCAGTGATCATAGTCGCAGCAACTGATGGACAATAGTAAACTTCAGTTTGACCTATGCAAAGTACACCACAGGAAGAAACTAACTTCCAAGGGATCATATGCAGAAAGGCCTATCTGTAATGTACACCTCTTACGGGCTTTTTCATTAACCATGAAATTTAACAATATGAAAACTTCTGCATCAACAAAAAATTTGAATGACATGCTTGATTAACTTCTAATTATTCCTTAAATAGTAGTCCACATGTGTGACATCTTCAAGGACATTTCTTTGTGGAAAATGCAACAAGGCCCTCATCCGCAGCTATGGGATCAAATGGACGATCGGTGAGCATTGTTTATAAGAGTCTTACATGCGTCAGCACCTATCACAAAGTACAATAGAAGACGTGTACAACAACCAGGTCCTCCCCAGTTGTCTAGCTACGTTTTCTACGTTTTAGAATAACAAGTTACATACAATTATCTTCCTTCTCATGACGGTAATAATATTTAAATATCTTACCTGGCATAACAGGACTACAAATAACACGTTCCAAGTTCAACGGACTCTTTCGGCTCTCTCCTGCTGATACGGGAAAACTTGGCAAACGTGACAATGAATACACTTGGGAGCCTGAACCTTCTAAGCGTCTTTCTGAGGGTTTTGAGTTCTTTCTAAATCTATCTACCTTAACATTTGAACTCGTAATATCAAAGTTATCTCCCACCAAATCAACTTGTTGCTTACCTGAAGCATGCATATGACTCGATAAATTTTGAGCATGGGTAATGCAAAATATGTCAAGTTATATAGATTAATCAAAGCAACGCCTCTTACCATCATCCAAAGGGTATTTATTCATTGTCCAAGAAGCAATGTCAAATTCTGCAACATCTGGTTTTAAAGCTCACCTTTAAACCTGAACGACGAAGTAGAACATCCCATGCTTTTCCCAGCAAAAGCAAGCATTCCTTACTGGAGAGAAGACATCAAACCTATAAAACCTGACAATGCTAACAAAGAAAATCACAGGAAGCGTGGGTGTATGCACAATGTCAAATAAAAAAGGCAAGGCACAAAAATAAGGTGAAAAGTTCTTCTACTTCTGTATTTTCATGGAGCCAGTTGTTTCCTTAAAGACCTAATAATACAGCAAACATTCTAAGCAGTAATGGTGTAGGGACATTCTCAGTTTCTCATGGTGAGGCACTTGAACAAAGGCTCATTTGACATTTAGGGTTGTTAGGCTGCTTGAGTTAATTCAATTTAAGGTCAAATGTATCACTGATGGAAAAAGTTTCTCATCTGAAACTTTGAACTCCATCATATCTTTTGGTTTTAACATTTAAGTTTTTTCATTACCCAATCACCTAAATCAATATATCAATGGGGCATTTTCAGAATTAGCTAATTATTCGTGCGGATTATATATGTAATGAGTACAATAAGATCCCATTACATATCAGTTTTTCATTCATTCCAAGTGGATTTCACAACTCCGTTGACCTTGTATGTTATATGGAAAAAATGAATCCAATTCACAATTAAGTACCACCATGGATGAAACTGATTTTTTCTTTTGCTAAACCTAGAACAGCACTAAAAGGAAAGAGAAAAAGAAGAAGAAAGAAATACCTCTTTGAATTGCAACGCAATGTCTTGTTTCTTTTTGATTTTTTACGAGTCTGATAAATTGACGTAAATGAGAAATCAATACTACTAATTTTGATCGATCCATCTCTCCAAATGAGATCTTCAAATAGATTAATCATCCTCAACCAAGCAACTAACGAATTTCTCTCTTACTTCTCTCCCACCGAAGACCACGTCTTTCCAAATTCAACGCGGGAAAATTGACAGGGAAAATGAAGTGGATAGAGACGACAACAAAGGGGCGAAGTGGGCAGGGCCAGGGGGTTTTGTTCCACTAAGAGCATCTCCAATAGAGGGTGGAGGTTTTATTTTTTCATGACACATAGGATTTTAGACCCTCATTTACATTAAATTCATCTCCAATAGTGGGTCATAGAAAATAGGAAGGGTGTTAAAATAAATATGAAGGTCTTGGAGAAGGTCTTATTTAGACCTTGAGAATGACCTCCACATCATCATTTTAACTATTTTTTAATTTTTTAATTTTAAATAAATTGTTATGAACAATAGGAAAGAGGGAATCAATTTTATCATTATCCAAAACAACAAATTTTTAAAATAAGACCTCATACTATTGGAGATGGTTCATGAGCAAAACATTATTATTTTTGCCACATACATATGACCCCATAAATAAGGATCTAAATAAAAATTCCACATAAGATTTTTAGCACTCACTGTTGGAGATGCTCTAACGGCAGTTCCCGTATTTGTAGTTGTCTTTCACCATGTTAGTTATTTATTTATTTCTTGATACGACTCGAGTCCGACTAAAAATCACCTGTCTTATCTGCATCTGACTCAATATATTTATTTTTTGAGTCAGATTTGACTCACCTGATTCAAAAATGTGTGAGTCAGTGACTTGATCCCATAAATCAGAGGCATTTTATTACCTGACTCAAAAGGATCCAAGTCAGGGGTTGGGTCTAACTTGGATCACAAGTCAGATCTAACTCAAATTAGAAAAACAAATGGTCTGACATCTGACTCGTGACGAGTCAGGGGCCGTGTCAAATTCAGACGACGAGTCAGCACTGTTGGTCTCCTGTTAACAATACAAGTAGTTAAGCAAATCATAAACTAAAAAATAGGTGATAAATTTATGTTTTCCCCCGAATTTGGTGTTAACGAGTTTCGAACTCAGATCACTGATATCATCACCTAATGTACCACTTTGTTGATATGTTGTATTTAAATTTTTGAATTTTTTTACAAAATATTAGAATGTGGATTTTGTCCGGCCACCACAAATATTTTGTAATAAGGACTTGAGAAGCAGAGGCTCTAGCTGCGTTTTAGAATATGCTAACTCAGGTTTTGGATGTGTGCTTCTTGGGTTTCAAAATATGTTAACTCAGGTTTTGGATGTGTGCTTCGTAACTGTATAGGCACGGGCAAAGGAGCAGCTATGGGAATCTTCAGAGCTTCAACAGCTGAAGAAGCAGAGGCTCTAGCTCTACTGCATACTACTAAATGGGCCATTCAAAATAACCTGCAAAATCTGGTCATAGAGGGAGACAATCAAGCTACTATCAATTATCTGCAAGGAAAAATGATTTCAGTTCAATGGCAAAGCATTGCTATCTTGGAAGAAGTTCGATCTGAAGCAAAAAAACTTATCTCTTTTTTTTGGGGTTTACACATGTTGACAGGAGAGCCAACAAAGTAACAGACATATTAGCAAAGAAAGGAAGAAAACAGAACGCTGCTGCTTGTTTGTTAAATTCTGCACCTTTATCTTTACTTCCTTCAATTGCTTATGACTCTATCAAAGCTCAGTTAGATTGTAATACTCAAAACTCTGTTGTATCTCCTATAGATGCTGTTAATTCTGCAGATTCAGTCACCGACAGAACAACTTTGAATGGGTTGATTCCAAATAGGACTGAATCAAGGAATTAACGCTCTTCTTAGTAATATATGTTATTTTCAACAAAAAAAAAAGAATGAGCTTCTCATTCCGGTGAGCCTGATATTGTAACCCGAAAGTAGATTGAATTTTTGTGCTAATTTTTAGAGCACTTGTAGTGGCTTCGCTATCCCTATTTTTATTATAGAGATTGGTATTCTTGATACTTGTGTCGTAAAGTTTTTTCCAAATTATATAGTGAACTCTATTTGTATCTTGAAATTTATATTTTTTATCTTATCTATAAGACTACGTCAAGTAGATGGTTTAGAATATATCAATGGTTTTGATAGTTAATTAGTTATATAAACCACGGTAAGTTTTTTTCAACTTTCTTCACTGAAATAAAACTTAAACATGAAAATATTATAGTCGAATAATATGCGGACCAGGTGATCAAGTGATTTGAAAACACCCAAACCTTAAAATAGATTTTTTTTTACAGAAAATGGGCAATTTGGCCAAAAATGTATTTTTCCCGGTTCAGATGGACGTGTAAACCTTTTCCCTGAGTCAAATGGACAGTACTCTTTTTTATTTAAAACTGACTAAAATATCCTTATTTATTATTTTAATTACCACTTCACTTCGAAAGCATCGAGAATATCTTCTCTTTTTCTCGCTCATCTCCTAAATCAGTTTTCTCCGACAGAAAAACTCATCGACACCGCCGTCATTAACCTCTTCTTGTTCTTCTACTTTTTTTTACTCCACCACCATCATCCACAACTACCACCACCATCGTCCATAGTAACTACAAACCATCATCACTGTTATCGAAAAAAACTAAATCCATCACCATCATCGACGGAACTACGGCCATCACCGTATTTCTCCACAATTACAAACGAAAACAACACCATCATCTATAATTTTTGTTTCTTCATATGCCCTAACTGAAACTAAGATTATTAGGGTTCAATATTCCATCAATTTTACAAGATGAACAGATGTCGTAAGTTTCAGATCCCTAATTTTTGTTTTGATTTTATTTTTTGAACACATCAATTAAGTGATTCTCAAAATAATACTCCTGAGTGATTCTTTAACTAAGAGTTTTTGATTTTATTTTTAGAATGACATGGGTTTTTATTCTTGAATTGATTGATTTTGCATTCATGTAATTTGATGCAATTAACTAAGTGATTTTCATGTGTTGTCTTTAATTCCTTATTCCTTATGATTGATGAATTTAAATCTAACTGATGAAACCAGTTTCATTTAGGTTTAATTTTTGGTGTATATTATTTTAAAACGTTTAAACTAGGATGAAAGTAGTTTCATCCAGGCTTAATATAGTATAAATTAGGATGAAACCCATTTCATCTAGGTTAAATTTGTGGTGTATATTGTTTCAGCAGTATGTTTAAACTAGGATGGAATTGGTTTCATCCAGGTTTAATATATGAGTGCATGTTTTTGATTAATATTATTTTGCGGTTTAATGTGTGACTACTTGTTTTTGACCAAATATTTTTTTTAGGTTTTTATGAGGACTGCCAATGTGATTAATAGTACGGTTGATGGTGGTGCTGTAGCGGCTACGAATTTGGAGAGGTACGTTGATGGAGTTATGAAATGAAGTTGCAGCTGCAGGATTGGATTGAGCTTGGTTGCAGTTGAACCAAGAAGCTGAAATGGGTGTTTCTGAAATGCAAGAGAGTATTAGATATATGCTTTAGGTGATTACTGGAAAGTGTTTACATGGTTGGCTCTGTAGAGTTTCAGCTGAGATTGCAAGTAGTTGTTCAGTGAGATAATGGTACAAGAAGTATGAGTTGCAAAGCTGCAGGAGATGGTGCTATGTAGGCAAGTGAGTTAGAGATGGAATGACCATGTGTTGTATGAAGCACACTGGTTGGTGGCAGAGCTGGTGTTGCTTGCAATGTATGAAATGGTATTAATGAATATGCAGGGAAGCAGCTCAAATAAAAGTTTCAATCTATGTTTTAGTTTGAGAACAATGAATTTGAGATGTTGGAATTGAGTTTACCTTGGCAGCTAATCGTAAAAGTTGCAAGCTATCTTCCTCTTCTTCAAGTGTTGGTGGAGGTGGTGGCGATGGTGGTGACATCAGTGGCAGTGATGCAGGCAATGATGGTAGTATTACAGGCGGCAGTGATATCGTTAATGACAGTGATAGATTTCTAAATAATCCTTCATGTTTAAATGGTTAAGGGTTATTTTAGGTAAACCATATTTTTTATTTTCTTTTTTCCTGGGCAGATTGCCCAAATTGGTTAATAGATAAGTATATTTGTAAATCTTGTCCATTTGAACAATATCAAAATTTAGAAATCTATTTCACCCAGGAATTGTTAGTTTTGGTCTTTTTAACCAATTTTGTGATTTATTTTAATCTCTGGTCTCTCAACCTTGACTCATAATTTTTGAAATTTTTTGTGTGCATACCAAATTTTTTTAGGCATGCCCAATAGGAAAATAGAGTCACTAGGTGGTAAAACCAATAACCCCTTATCCACGATATTTGATAATGACAGAAATGCCCTTAGCATTTATATTTTTTTTTTTTTTTAAAAAAAAATTTATTTTTTTTAGAGGTTTTTCTGTATTTATAGTTATCAGCCGAACTTAAATTTTTTTAAACATACTTAGGTTCGACTAAAAACTTATCAGCCGAACTTCACCCTTTAACTGTCGAACCTAAGTTCGGCTGACTCGAGCAAAAAATAGGACAACCGAACTTAGTATTGTTCTTCATAAAGTGAAATTCGGCAACATTTTCGTGTTTAATTATCAGCCGAATAGTACATCAGTACTTTCAGAATGAAGATCAATGAGTATCGGATGATAATTCATTTCAATTGTAAGCCGAACTTCACCCTGTAACTGCCATAAAACCTGAGTTCCTTGTAGGGAGGATCTGTTTCTTGCTCTCCAACTTCACTCAATTCGATTTGCAGATTAGAAAAATGAATAGAGTCTCTATAATTAGTCGACGATGATGAAAATTGTAGTATGGTTAGTGTCGGTTGGAGTAAAGAATAGAGAAGAGGAGAAAATTAAAATTAAAATTAAATATTTCAAAAAAATAAAATTAATATTAAAAACGAGTACCTAGCTGAGTTGGTCATCCCCATTCCCCAAAGTTTCATGCATTTCAGGAGGTCCCAAGTTCGAGCCCCCAATGGCGTAATATTGCAGAAATTAACATGGAAGGTAGAGTTAATTTGCCCCCCTTATGACACAATCTCAGCCCCCCCCCCCCACCATCCGCTTCGGCTCCCTTGGCTAGGTTACCCATGAGGCTCGTTGGTAGGCTAGCACATCAACCTGTTCAATTAATGTAATAGTATGTTGTTGGAGCTTAGCTTGTTAGGCTTCCAATTAGTTAATGTAATACTCTTTATCAAATAATAATAAAATACTTATTAAAAAATATATTAATTAATCAAGGTTATCTAAGTAATTTAACTAGCTTTAGACACCCCTTATCAACCTACACTAGCTAGGGTAAGCATTGATTATGCCTCAAAAAAAAATTGGTATGCCTCAAAACAGGTTTCTAATTCTTTTCACTTTTGATTGTTCATCTTGTCCTCTACAAGATTGATGTAGTTTGGGTGGTGATTAGTATTTGGAGCGAAATATTTTGTGATAGGCACAGAGAATAATGTTGGGTCGAAGGATTTTCTACATATGAAATCAAAGTCGGATTCATCAGGAGAGAATTTGGTTTGAAGATCGTGGAGAGTGTTATTGTTGAAGAGGTAAATGCTAGGAATTTATTCTTCTTCGAAGAAGGGAACAAGGGGAAGATCTGCAAACCCTATAGATTGTAGAATCGTATTCCCTTCTCCAAAACCTGTAATTGCTCAATCAACTATGAAGTTTACACCCCTGGTTGAGATAAACAGAAAAATGATAGTGTTTCCCTTATTGTAGTATTTCTCTGTTAGAATCTGAAAAGGAGAGGGTACCCCAAATATACCTCAAGCTATAACTTTTCCTTCCTAAAAGTCCTTTACCCGAAAGTGATTGTCTATAGACTGAGTCGAGACAATACAACAAATCGGTTCACACTTTGTGTCATCGTCTATGGATACGAGATCGTGACAATACAACTACAAAATATGTTTACTTGATACAAAGGTTCGGACTTAACCAAACTCAATAGGATTCACGTATCAAGTAAATATGAATTAACGTTTGTGCAATTTACTTTAATTATAATAAAATAATTATAATACGAAAATATAAAGTAAATGACACAACAAGATTTTGTTAACAAGGAAACCGCAAATGCATAAAAACCCCGGGACCTAGTCCAGAATTGAATACTCTCAGGATTAAGCCGTTATACAAAATAAGATAACTTCGTATAGTTGAGACCAAGCCACTAAACCTATAGTTCACCTAGTTCCGTTTGTATTCCCACGCCTCCAACATCTAAACAAGTCACGTACTTGGACCAATTCCTTTGGTTCGTATTCCAAACAGTAAAGTAACAACAAATCGGTTTGGTATCAACTCTCTTCAACCAACTGATATGAGTTGCGCAAAGGTTCCCTTGTTTATTTTAACATAAACTCCTTTGCCAGGTTCCAAGATCTATCTTACGTTTAATCACCCAAAGGTAATCACTAAGATTAAGCCAACAACACTCTTCAACCAAGTGATATGTGTTGATTCCAATCTTCCTCAATTAATCAATCCAATCTACCACAAGGATAAACTGATTATTAATTGGATCCTCTTTTTCCCAAACAAGTATTGTGCGCACCAAAGATTATAAAAACACCAAGTAAGAAATCTTCAATATATTCTTTGTCTTCAAATCTTCTTAGATCTTCAATAAACACCTGCACACAATAACTTGAATCTCTTGTGATCAATCACACACAGAACAGAGTCTGTTAACAATGGATTATCACAAGATCGTCTTTAGATCTAACAACAGTATAAAGATCCCCGTCGAAACCAATACGAAAACTAAAGATAAACCGCAATATCTAGTTTCCCACCAACGGGTCGCGCTAGAGCTTCTCAATCCTAAAGAAAACTTTAAATTGAGAGGCCGTAAGAGATTTCACCTAATTAGGTTACTCTCCTCTCCGATAGGCGGCTTCACCAGTAACAAAGACAAAAGAGTAAGTCTAGGTTACGCATGATTAGTTTGCTAGAAATGCAAACTCAAATTATTTATAGACAAGGAAGTTTTGACACCAAGGAATTTCCAAAACAGGAAATATTCTCAAGATATTATTCATTACTCCACCAAATTCGGTTTTCATAATTCCCGTAAATGCACTGTCCAAAAGTAATGATCGAAATCTCCTTGGAAAATCTTTAATTAGCAAATGAACATTACTAATACTTATTTTCCATATCCATATATAATTAAAAACCCTTAATTAAAAATATTCTTAACTTATTTAAATTCGATCTCGGGATTTACTTCCTTCTTAGCTTTTAGGGAATATCTTTGAACAAAATAGAATAAGCATTAATGCACCGTGTTCAAAGAGTGACGACATCTTACTCTTGCAAGTCTTTACCATGCTTGCTCACTTGAAACCGATTTACCACACTTCCAAACAAGTTTAGAATTGGTTCATCTGACTTTCAAGAACTATGTGATTGATCAAGTTCCACTCAATCACAACTCATGGGTTTACGGTTCTACCAAAACAAGTTTCGGTTCTACCTCCATGTGAGTATTGTGCATAGTTACACTAGCTTACCAAAGATATGGCTGACTAGGTACTAGGATCGGTTCCCCACATATATTTGGTATCTAACTTGTATGCACTGCACATGTCCATAGGATCGGTTCCCCCTTCCCAAAAACTTATTGCACATGTTCATAGGATCGGTTCCCCTTTCTTACATAAACCTTGTTGCACCTCATACAAGGATAGGTTCCCCTTGTGATGCACTGCACCTCTTACTAGGATCGGTTCCCCTCTTCCCAGTAATAAGTTCAGACATACACAACCCGATCATACCCCGGGTGATTACTTAAGATCGGTTTCACTAATAAAAGTCATACCAATACATAAGTCAGGCCTCATGTGAATAGTTCTACCAAGAACACAAACAAGTCGTGAGCGGTTATACTAATCACACATATTGGTCGTTCATAAGATATGCAATGAAGAAAAACCCCAATAACGCCTGGAGATTTCCTTTTCGGTTCACAACACATATCATGAACTTACTTCCTTATAACACATGTAAACATTGTTCCCTAGGATGAAATCCTCATCTCATAACCATACATAATCACAATAGCATTCATATGATTATGTCGATGTCTTATATACAAAGTTTAATGGTTAAGCAAGAAACTTCATATTGTATTCCTTAATACTATGTCTATCTAGAGTGTTCATGCTTCACAGTTTTATGTTTTCAATATGCACGACTTGAAAGATACGTTAGGGAATGAAACAGTTCAAGTCAAATATCACTAACCTCAAGTGGAAGGATTATGTTGTCGTTTTAGCTCCGCACTTCTTCAAGTCTTCGCAATACTTGTAATGTCTCACCCTAATACTTTCAAGCTAACCTATACGAAGTTGACTCTAGTACATTTAAATCAAGCGACTCTTAAATGAGTTTTGATTCACTAAAATATGACAACCAAACTTGACATACCAACACTTGGTGGGTTCAACCGAGCAATGCTCTAACAATCTCCCGCTTTGTCAATTTTAGTGACAAAACTCTTACAATCATATGAATTAACAAATTACAACAATTCATTACACATACGCTTGATTCCCGAATCCACAACACATAACCTGCATTCATTCAATCCTCAAAAATGCAGTAGCTGCACTATAAAAACAAAGCTTATACTCCCCATAAAGGTGAGCTAGGTAGATATTCAATTCACGCATCTTTGTTATCTTATTCATATGATATGTTACTCCTCCTTAAGTTTATGCTTTTCCTCATTCGTTAAATAAACGTTCAAGCACCATTGTCCTCTTCCCTAGTGACACCAATCAACCATAAATTGATACCAGCATCACTTGTTTACTCTATATATTTCTCCCCCTTTTTGTCACAAAAATGACAAAGCAAAGAACAAATCACAACAAGAAAATAGGCATTTAGTGACAAATGTTTTTCCATCAAAAATATTTTTTTCAGCAAACATATTCACAAGTGACGAATCGCAAAATTGTTAGTATAAATATTCTGTTTGCGGCAAAAAAAACTATTTTGTCTTTAGAATTGTCACTGAAATTATGGATGACAACAAAAACTTGTCTCAATTTCCTCTGTCGCCAATGATTTGTTCATCAAGAATTTTGCCAGTCACGAATTTCACTTATACTGACGATGATAGACACCGGTCGTAAAAAACATAATCTGTAACCACTATTTTATTTTCTCGTTAAATATATATAGGGTGACAATACCCATTAGTCGTTAGTAACTTTTAATTGCGACGGGACGAGACTTTGTCGCGATAGTGTTTTGGAGTCTAAAATACTTCGCCACGATATAAATTTTGGGCAAGAAATAAAATGTTAATGCTATCGTGATTTTTTTTGCCGCAAACAAGAATAGTCCCTGAAAATTATATTTACAGTGACCAAATTTTAGACACAATAAAAAAAAATCGGTGACTAAATAATTTTTTGTTAGGATTACTTGTATATTAGAGATAAAAAATAGTTGGCAGTAAAATACGGATTTATAACAATAAAATTTTTGACACTAAAAAATATATATGGGTGACATCTTATCTTATCTTATACTGCCTCCGTACCACTATTAAGTAACCTATTTGATTTTAGATTTTGTCCCACTAATAAGTGACCTATATCATTAAGCAAGGAGATATTTCTAAAATTATCCTTTTAGTTAATTATAAAAAATATAAGAAATATGCATAATTTGATAGGCATGTTTACATTCGTTACGTAGGTGTTTTAAAATGCTTTTCAATGGTATGAAGTTTGCGAACATCCGTGGAGTAGTTTGAGAGATAAATCATTTGTAAATTTCACTAGTTATTGTCCATAAGGGTATAATTGTAAAAAATGTTTAAAAGTATTATTTTCCTTGCTTGCCTTAAAAATTGTGCAAACTTAAACTAAGTCACTTAATAGTGGGAAGGAGGGAGTACTATAATAAAGAAAAAGGGCCTTTTCAACTGTGGCACAAAAAAAATCGAAAATTTCCTTTTGTGTTTTCTCACGCTGTCTTGGATTTTAAACAGAGAAAGGACAATTACGTAACTGAAGTTTCATCTTTCTGAACCCGAAATCAAAAGAATAACTTCTTTCAAAAACCCTAGATCGTAAATCACCCAAAATTGAATTCCAAAACCCAAAATCAAATCGGTTGATGTTTTGATCAGAAAATCGATCGATGTTCCCTATTTCTAAAACCCAAAATCGAATTGCAAGTTCAAACTTTAAACTTTTGATGTTACAGGTTAAGGTACATTTGGAGTGCAGAAACGAAGAAATATTATTTTAGGTTAATTGGTGGCCTAAGTATTTTTTGTTCGTTACTCTTATATTTTATAAGTTTTGTAACGGAGAGGCATGTTGGCAGGTGCATCGTACATGCGTCTTTACTAATAAAATATTAATATTATGAATGTAGTTGCCCTTTCGCCTTCCAAGATTATAAATATATATATAAAAGAACATATCTAGAATGATTTATAAACATATCACCTTTAAACATTTTTTTTGTTTTGTTTTTTGATGTGAATATTTCTCAAATTCCAGTAAATATATAAACGTACGATAGTTAATACTAGGTGCCATCACTTGTTATAAGAGATTCTTGACTCCTGCTATTACAACATTAATAGACTTTCCATATAACTTATCCGCCCAAAGCTCATGCTTGTAACATATATTATTGTCATGGTACCAACATATAATCCTACCAAACATGCTAGTTAAACAAATATAAATCATCTAGCATTCAGTTGTGTCTTGTTCCTTTTTCTGCAAACAAAATGTAAAACCCACAAGTCAGACAATAGATATTTATATAGATCATCCATTGCTATTATTTAGCAACCCCATAACTTAAAATAAAGTATTGGACATCTGGAAGGAATATGCTTAAGATAACACCTAATGAAGTAATAAAAACTAAGGATACAGTAAAATATGATCTCAAAACTAGAAGAAAACCACTATATTTGGTAGTAGGTAACAATTACAGACATCACAAATGTTCTAGACATTTTAGATTCATTCTATCCAGCAGGGGCATATGATAGCTAATGAGATACAAAATTACTAAGATTATGCACATTGATAGCCGCTTGATACATAATCATGCAACATGGTCTGTAACCATAAATCAAAATGATAAGCAAGGTTAAGTAAAATGTTTCACTGTAAAAGAAGTAATAGTGTAGTACAAATAATACCTGAAAATATGAAGCAGTTGCTGCAACTCTGAATCACCAGGAAATAAAGCTTGTCGTCTTGCCATTTCAGCTGCATAGGGAACGAAAGTTCAAAAGACATTGAAGTGCAAGATTAAAAATAACCTAGGATAAACAGGAGGGGTAATTTGAACATTCCATGCTCTTATTGTAACCTAAAATGCATGTAATACATCTAGTCTGAATCATGGTATCATTTTCCACATTATGATGCAATTATGGTCATCTCAAGTTTTACAGGAAATATGCCTCTTGAACTTTTGAGAAGGTATTGGAAAATCACTTGCAAACATTTAAGAATATGTCCCCATACTTTCAGGCCTTGATTTACATCTTAGCAGGTGATGCTAAGCATACAAAAAATTCAAATCAAAGAGGTAATTACACAAATAATTTAAAAGTACAAAATTGGGAAAAGCGAAGAAGTTTGAAGACTTACCAAATATACATCCAACAGACACCATATCCACTCCACTTGAGTAATGGGTTGATCCTAATAGTACTTCTGGTACTCGGTACCAAAGAGTATCTGCAATTCAACAAATTAGATCAACTAAACTTTTGAGACTAATTACTTTAATTCATTAAATTCGATTTCATTAATTATATCTCATGTGTATAACTCTTAAGAGGTACAGTAAATTCCCTTCCAAGCCCAAGATCTGCAATCTTAAGAATACCTTTTTCTTTATCCACTAAAAGATTTTGGGGTTTTAAATCTCTGTGAAGCACGCCATGACTATGACAATGTGCAGCTCCTTTACACAACTGAAACATGAAACTCTGCCCAAAAATTCCCCAAAACAAATTATGTGATTGATCAAGTTCCACTCAATCATAACTCATGGGTTTACGGTTCTACCTCCATGTGAGTATTGTCCATAGTTACACTAGCTTACCAAAGATATGGCTGACTAGGTACTATGATCGGTTCCCCACATATATTTGGTATCTAACTTGTATGCACTGCACATGTCCATAGGATCGGTTCCCACTTCCCAAAAACTTGTTGCACATGTTCATAGGATCGGTTCCCCTTTCTTCCATAAACCTTGTTGCACCTCATACAAGGATCGGTTCCCCTTGTGATGCACTGCACCTCTTACTAGGATCGGTTCCACTCTTCCCAGTAATAAGTTCAGACATACACAACCCGATCATACCCCAGGTGATTACTTAAGATCGGTTTCACTAATAAAAGTCATACCAATACATAAGTCAGGCCTCATGTGAATAGTTCTACCAAGAACACAAACAAGTCATGAACGGTTATACTAATCAAACATATTTGTCATTCATAATATATTCAATGAAGAACAACCCCAATAATGCCTGGCGATTTCCATTTCGGTTCACAACACATATCATGAACTTACTTCCTTAGAACACATGTAAACATTGTTCCCTAGGATGAAATCCCCACCTCATACCCATACATAATCACAATAGCATTCATACGATTATGTCGATGTATTATATACAAAGTTTAATGGTTAAGCAAGAAACTTCATGTTGTATTCCTTAATATTATGTCTATCTAGAGTGTTCATGCTTCGCAGTTTTATGTTTTCAATATGCACGACTTGAAAGATATGTTAGGGAATGAAACAGTTCAAGTCAAATATCACTAACCTCAAATGGAAGGATTATGTTGTCGTTGTAGCTCCGCACTTCTTCACTTCTTCAAGTCTTCGCAATACTTGTAATGTCTCGCCCTAATACTTTTAAGCCAACCTATATGAAGTTGACTCTATTATATTTAAATCAAGTGACTCTTAAATGAGTTTTGCTTCACTAAAATATGACAACCAAACTTGACATACCAACGCTTGGTGGGTTCAACCGAGCAATGCTCTAACATATTCCTTAAATTAGTGGGAGAAAAACCACTATCAGTTAGACATTAAGTCTTGAGAGATTTAATAAGTGGTGTGGCCTTATTGCGTAATAAAAGTGGGATTCAACTCAAGTACTTTAGAGCGAATATATGTTACATTTCAGGGGGGGATGATTTTTTTTCTTCATCCAGATATATCTCAAGTGCATTAGAGAATTTATGTCTAGTGGGAAGAATGTATTTTTCATTCCATAAGCGCAGACATTGGATCTAGTTCAATTAAATAATCAATTGGCCAGGCAAAGTTCTTTTTGTCATTAAAGTTGATGTCTAAAGTATGACCTTCCTATGGAAATTGGTTGCTACAATGGTACCCGCATTACATTGCTTGTAACGTTAAGAAGATTCATTCCCAACTATTTGGTGAGAGCTAGAATTACATCTTAGCTTTATCCCATGTTCAATTGAATCTGTATTTTGGTGTCAAGACTGTTGGAAAAAAAAATACATGGGTTCAATTGATATATGTGTCTCATGATACATATGTCCCTTTTTCACATGCTTTATATGAGTCGGTATGTCTAACCCTCATTACATCGGGGTTCTTTCCTTTTTCAATTTTGCTACATTTAGCTTAATTTGAGAAATTTCTTTATCTCAATAGGCCAAGAGAATCTCACTACACATGTCAACCACTTACTTTAGGTTGAAAAGATTACTAAAGATAGTTCTCTTGTTGTTATACTTCAACATATACTGGTTCTCTAGTATCATGGATGAAGTAGATAAATGAAAATTTTCTGATTCATATCATCTTTTGTGAGTTCTTCCACAAAAAATGGGATACATGTGATTTTATTTGCAACGTATCTTTTGAAAATAATAACACTTTAATAGACGACCAAGTGGATTACATCCCATGGAGCATTCAAATTTGGGAGAAAAATATCATGTACGAAATCATGGTGTTCAATTACTTCTAAACCGCAAATGAATACATTGAGATCGAGTTGGTACAACCAATTGAACAAAAAACACCATTCAACTATAGCCAATATATATCAAGAGAACAAAATAGCATTAAGACCGAAATTCTTAATGATTAAAATAAGCAATCATAATTTAAGTTGACCGTCTATATGATATTGACTTATCTTAAGACAAAAATTAAAAAAAACTAGGCATATTCTGAACACAATTAAATAAGCCTAGCAAGTACTCAATGTAAAAACCCGCGTTATAGTTACATACCTTGAACTTTGGTTCCCACTGTATACACACAAAACCAGAATGTCCACGGTCGCGCGCATCCCAAAACTGGAACGGAACGAAATAACAGATGGAATAGGATCAACCCATGATGGAACTGACCAGGATGGTTTGGTCTGAATGAGCCTGGTCGTGTTGGTATGAGTGAACCAGATCGGGTCGGTCTGAGCGAGCTGGACTGGGCTGGTCTGAGTATTTCCCAACCGATTTAGTTTCTCCTCGGAACAACACGAGCAGAAAGTTTTCATTCACGGAGATTATTCAGTTTCTCTCCTCGGAACTGTTGAACAACATAAACATACAACACATATAACTTATGTTATAATCATAAAATGAATGTAATATAAAATCAGATCCATATATCTTATATTATAATCATAAAATGTAATATAAAATCAGATCTGATCAGCTCAGGGTCACATATATGTTGGAAATGCCAAAACCAAAATCAGGAAAAAGAAGAAAAAAATAGATCCAACTTAGCTGATTCGATTCTGGCGATTTCGACATTAACTTTACGATAATTGCATAATTGGGTTGATGTAAATCATCCATGTAGAAAAAAATGTATACCAAATCCAATCTAGCTCTGCGGCGTAGCATCATGTATGATAACGTGTTTTAGTATAAAAGATATGGAAAGAGAAAAAGGTAGAGAAGGAGAAGGATTCTGCATTGATCAGCGTTCTATTGGTTACATGAATATAATACATATATATACATGGAAAGGGGAAACCAAAAGACACCAAATCTGGACCGCACTTCCATGGGCATGGGCCCATTTATTAATTCTACTAATAATTATTATAGATTCTATCCTTTAACAAAAATTGCAATGTCTAATCTTCATAAAATGATTAGATAGTATTCACAATTCTTCGCTCATATTAGATGTATAAACATGCAAAAATTTCGATCAATCTTATTTTATTTTCTCTAATCTTTCTATGCTTCTCATGGTTTAATACTTGCTTAGTGTGATAGTTATTTCAAATTATTAATTTCTTGTCCTCATCTCACATATGTGTTTTATTTTATTTTATTTTTTGGAGAAATGTTAATTTTATTAAACATAAAAAAGGGAAAGGCTTATACTATCCCGCACGGCACAGTGGGAAAGTATTATAAGCTAGCAACCTTTCGCCCGTTGGATCAGGAGATCATGTCATCTCTCATGGTACAACTGTAAAACAAAAAAATGATTCGTAAATAAGTCTTTTTTATTTGTTAGCTTTAGAAATATACACATTCTTCCTTAGATCTCGGTCTTTTCTTAAGATATTCATTATGACCTTTCTTTCCTTATTTTCGTTCGAATAAAAAGAAAAAAAATCCTCCCATTTTTTTTTTTAGGAAACTTGAATTGAAGGGAAAAAAAGTGAATCTTAATTTGAAAACTAAAAACCCACATCTGAATTTGTTTTTAATGATGATGATTTGTTGATAAACTTAGAGAAAAATGAGTGTTGTCGGTACTTTCATGGCTAATTAACCAGCACCCACATCAACTTCCAGAAGCTTCACGTCTGTGTTATTTATCTCTCCATGCACTTCAATCAACTAGTGATGCTTTAATTTCTGATTTTCTTTAATGAATCAAAATTTAATAAATTACCTGGTGATTTAGCAATTACCAGGTTTTCTAAAGAAGAATTTTAGATTTTTTGGTGAAAAAATGTTGCTGTGTGATAGCCTTTGATTTTTAGTTTTGTCCAAGTGTTGTTAAGTTAGTGGTGATTTGGGGTTTGAATGTCTTGAGGGGATTTGGGGTTATATCAAAGGAAGATTGAATAAATATGGTGAAATGTTTTGAAATGGGTGGTGATGTTACCAGTGACTGAAATAGTGGTGCGGTGGAATTCCCCTTGATTTTAAAGAAGAAAGAAATAGAGGTTTTGTTGCAGGGACCTGCAAGGAAAATGACTTGAAGGGGATGCCTATAATTAATTATTTAATTTGATAATGTGTTGGGTAGATAATATAATATAATCTTAGCTAATCTGTTGGGTAGATAATATAGTCTAATAGTAGGAATCCCGCTAGCTCATAACGCCTTTATACACGATAGAGCGGGACAACACTGCCCAAAGCGAAAAATAAAAATGAATACAAAATGAGATACATTTATGCGAAACAAAGTGCTGGGCTAAAAGTCAAACTCCAACAAACAATGGGCTGAGAGATGAATCGTGTAAAGATGTGATAACTAGACAATGGGCTAATGTGATGCAAAGATCTCATGCTTTCATATGTAGTAAGTCTTTTTATTATGTTAAAAAAATTGGCCTTAAGAGCTGGAATGCTTGGCATTTTGGTAATTTTAATTCTCAAATAAGAGATATTAAGGTTGAGATAGATCTTCTTAGTGGTCAAGCCTGAAAAAGCGGGGGTCTAACAAACACACCCAATATTTCGCTTAGCAATCTGTATGGACAAACTCTAATATACTTTCGAGAGAATCAATTAGACAGTCAGACTCAATCTCAAGAAAAGTATATCCAAGAGTTTGTATCTCTGTTTCACAGTGTAATCAGCAAATCAAATAGATAGAAATCCGTGAGCCTGATTATTATGTGAATAACTTGAACGGTACCAAAGACCAATGTTCAAGTGTCAATCAATATAATCAACAACCAAAGGTTGGATTCAGTAATTGTTTGAACTACGCACAACCTGTGATATTTCTATTATATAACAAAATATAATGCGAAAAAGAAATAACACAGACACCAAATTTTTGTTAACGAGGAAACCGCAAATGCAGAAAAACCCCGGGACCTAGTCCAGATTTGAACACTACATTGTATTAAGCCGCTACAAACACTAACCTACTACCAAGCTAACTTCGGACTGGAATGTAGTTGAACCCTAATCAATCTCACACTGATCAAGGTACAGTTGCGTTCCTTGCACCTCTTGAACCACGCCGGATTCTGCGCACCTGATTCCCTTAGCTGATCTCACCCACAACTAAGAGTTGTTACGACCCAAAGTCGAAGACTTGATAAACAAATATGTCTCACATAGAAAAGTCTATTAAATAGATAAATATGTCTCCCACATATATGCCTATGAGTTTTGTTCCGTCTTTTGATAAATCAAGGTCAACAGGAACCAATTGATAAACCGGACTTATATTCCCGTATAACATCCTAGTATTATCAATCATCTCACAATAATCTTAATCAATTAACGAAACACGATATTATGGAATCCAAACGATGATACGAAGATGTTTGTAACTACTTTTCAATCTAGCCTATCGGAGAATAAATCTCGAGAAAATCTTAAAGAAGATAGTACTTAATCACGGTAGAAAATAGCAAGATCAGAACACGCAACTACATAGAAAATAGTTGGGTCTGGATTCACAATCCCAATGAAGTCTTCAATTCGTTAACCTATGGGGTTTCGTGAAAAACCTAAGGTTAAAGGAGAATCGACTCTAGTCGCAACTAGTATCACACATGAGGTGTGGGGATTAGGTTTCCAAGTTGCTAGAGTTCTCCTTTATATATACTTCAAATCAGGGTTTGCAATCTAAGTTACCTTGGTAACAAATCATTCAATATTCACCGTTAGATGAAAACCTGATTAGATTCAAGCTAATATCTTTCAACCATTAGATCGAACTTAGCTTGTTATACTCAAATGAAATGTACCATCATTTAATTTAATTTAGATAAAGATAACCGTACCTAAACGTGTACACTTAGTTGGTTAAACAATAGGTAACCAATGGTTAGCCATATGAGCACTTGCATATCAACCTTATTCATCTTTATCATAACTAGTTCAAATGCCTCAAATGAAACTAGTTAGAGAGTTATTCAATTGTTTATATTCTCATAGAAGTATACAAGACACAATTGAAGCAAAATTGATTTTGATTCACTCGAATCATTTCATGAACATTATAGCCACGGTTTGCAAAAGATTGCATTCCTTATTATATAAATATATATATTAGTTCATGAACAAACCGATTTTAGAACATAACCTACTTAAGTATGCAAACGGGTATGCATACCTAAGTAGCCGGACTAAGTTTGGTTAAGCCAGTACACGTATGGGTACGCATACCATTTTACACTTCCAAACTCCAGCAGAAATTCACGGACTTTCACCAACCAACCAGTACGCGTACGGGTACGCATACCATGGTTCCCAGTTTTGGACTTTACACAAATATGAATATACACTATGTTTATATCCAATCATGGTTACATGTTCTAAACCCTCATTTCAATCATTGAAACATTCTTGGAAGATGACAATAGCTATTTCACACAAACTATTAGCTTCAAAGCATTTTTCAAGTGATCAATACAAAACTTTCTGAGTCTAGATGAAATGAATGTCTCACACAAATCATGTAAGATGTTACAAGGCGATTTTCACATGATCATCTTTTGACTTTCGTTAAGAATAAAAGATTAACTTGGTTAAAGCGAAAGCTTACCAACACATATTTTGAGAAATAGATAAGCGAGATAAACTCGGCTCGAAATACCAAATGTGTATAATTGAAGTCTATATAGCAATAAGAATTTTTGTCTCAAATACGAGATAGAGTAGATAGACTTTTGAGTGATAGATGAGTTCAAGTCTCCACATATATTTTGTTGATAAAGTTCCACAAGTTCCCTTGAGTAGTTCTTCGTCTTCATTCGACGAACGCCGTGAAGTCTAAAGCTCAACTACACTTTCTATCCTAATCCGAGACTTAGCTATAAGTATACTAGAAATCAAGACTTATAGTTTTGGCAACTAAACTTGAAAAACAAGCTTGAGATAGAATTCTTGCGAATTCGACCGAGCAGTACTCTAACAATGCCCATTCGGATCAAAACACCAGGAAAATCTCGGATTCGAATGTTAGACTAAAGTACTAATATGATGTTAGGCATGACTATTGGATACAAATAGGACTTGATAGAACATAGTTATGGATGATAGGAACACCAATTAGTTTCATGGAAGGGCCAACTATAGGAAAAGAAAGGCCTATATTGAATCTTTGTCGAATAACATGGGCGTTTGGCTCACTGAAAGACTTGAAATAGCCGGAGAACTCGGGTAACATTTTGTTGGTATTAGTAGATCTACAAACCTTATATTCCCCAATAATTTTATGAATGAAATTTCTCCCTGTGTTTTTGACTTTGATAATTGTAGTCTCTTAGCCGTTCCATCTGAAAAAGGAGAAAAATTAAGGATATGGTATTCAAAATGAATCCATGGACTTCACCCGGTCCAGACGGCTTCCCTTCAGGTTTTTACCAAAATATGGTAGTTGTTGGGAAAGATACTGTAAGTATGATCCAGGATTTATTTTGTTTGAAGCACGTACGTTCTTAAGCAACGCAATCACAATTTTCCATCTCTAATACCCAAGGTGTCTTGCCCTAAGAAAGCTACTGAATTTAGGCCAATTAGTTTATGTACTACCTCATATAAAATAATATCCAAGGTAATATCTAATAGACTTGGGCCTATATTAAACAAAATAGTTTCACCATATTAAACAACTTCTTTTGCAAAATAGGAAAATATCTGGTAATATAGTTATAGCTCATGAACTAATAGACAAAATAAAAAAAAACATAAGTCTAAGAAAGGGTTAATAGATATAAAGCTAGATTTGTCCAAGGCTTTCGAGAGGGTAGAATGAAAAGCTGTGATTCATTCTTTACTTAAACTTGCCTTTCATGAGGTCTTTCTAGAATGGTGTAGCAATGCATCTCTACGGTATCTAATTTGGTTCTTTTGAATGGTTCTCCAGGTGAGTTGCTTATACCGTAAAAGGGATTCAAGCAGGATTATCCATATATGTTCATCTTGTATAATGAATTTTTCTCTAAATGTTTGATAAATGCTGAAATAAGAATGTACTCTCTGGCATTAAAGTCTCTAATGATAGTCCATCTGTTAGTCTTTTTTTTTTTTTTTTTTTTTTTTTTTGCGGATGATTGTCTCATTTTACTTAAGGCTAGTACAAGTGAGGCTAGGGATCTTAATGACATCATTAGCTAGTTTTTGGTTCTTTCAGGTCAGTCCATTAATTTTGGAAAATCAGGATTGGCCTTTAGTACAAAAACCGACACCAGGATAAAGAATGAGATAGGTAGTATTCTTAACATCCTGCAGAGAATGAAACTTCAAGGAAAATATCTAGGAGTCCCTCTTATTCTTCAAAGAAACAAAATGGAATATTTTGTACCTGTCCTTGAAAACTTTAAGAGTAAGTTAGGCATTTGGAAAACCAAGCATTTTAACATTGTCGGGAAAACAGTTCTCACCCAAACTGTTTTAGGTTCCCTTGCATCCCATAGAATGGTTGTTATCTATATACCAAATCAACTTACCAGAAAATTGGATTCTTACTAGATGCAATTCTGGTTGAATAAGAAGTATATTGTTAGAGGAATTTATCCTAGAAAGTGGGACTATATAGCTTTACCAAAGAAATATGGTGGTCTGAACATTAAAAAGTCTGAAATTATGATTCAATTCTATTGGCTAGATTAACATGAAGAATGATTGATGAACCTGATGTATTGTGGGTTACAATCCTAAGACATAAGTATTTTACTAATAGTGACCCTGTAAATGAACCTCTTTCTAAGAATGAATCATGGATATGAATAGGAATTAGAAAAGGGCTAGAGGTAATCAAAGACTCCTACTGTTGGGAGATGGTAGTAAGATTAGTGTTTGGAAGCATAAATAGATTCATAATAGAAACATGATAGTTGATTCTAGGATGTGGTCAAATAATGTAGCAATTTTTAGTCAATTCATGGATAGGGACACTAGGACTTGGAAGAGGTCTTGAAAACCTTGTTTGATGATGACACTGTTAACCTAATCTTGTGAATTAGAATTCCTAGATGTGGGACTAACAGGGTTAGATGGACATGCACTCAAAATGGATTGTTCATCATGAATTCGGCATGTAAAATTATTCTCAATGAAAGAATTGATGTAAACTTTGTACCCAATGCCAATTTCCCTTGGAATTCATTTTGGAAAACATATTTGCCACCAAAAATACTTATGTTTATGTGAAACTATACACAAGGATGTTTGCAGATGAGAAACAATATAACAAGGTTTGTTACAAATATAAATTTCACACGTCCCTTTCGCAAGTGTCAAGAGGAATCTCTTCAACATTTGTTTATTGATTATTGTTACGTTAAAGAAGTTTGGAATTCGTTTGATATCAACTCTGCTAACATAATTAATAATAAAGATATTAATTAATGTCTGGTTCAATGAATGGTTTGTTATTGGTGCAGTACTAATAATTATCGACAGATAATAATAACAGTAGCAGGATTTTTTATGTGGTCCACATGGCAGTACATGTGTCTGTTAGTCGTTGAAGGCATAAAGACACCTAATTCTTCAATAGTTAATCCGACCAAGCAATATATGACTGAGAAGGAGAAAAATCAACAACACATAACAGATCACATGCCTATATACAGTACTAGAATTATCAGAACTACATGATGGAATCGAGAAAATCAATTTTGATGCCAGTTTTCATAAAGATTCAAATAGGTGTGAAATTGGACTAATTTGTCGCAATTTTCCAGGGAACTATATACGGAATCATCCCATTGAGGGCCTTCGATGAGAAACAAGCGAAAGCGTTGGGAGAACTATAGGCAATATCATGGGTAGAGGAGATGGACATGTAACCTACATCTGGAGGGAGATAATAACAATGTAATAGAGGATTTAAAAGGCAAAAGTGATGATATGAGATGGACAACAAATTCAGTTATCCTAAACTGTTCATATTCGCTTAATGGTTTTGAAAACTGGAGTTGTAGTTTTACTCCAAGAGAGTCTAATAATGTAGCGCATCTATTGGCTAAAGAGGTGTATCACGAAGATGTTAGTATTTTTAGAGTGAGTAGTTTTCCTGAATGGTTAAAGGCATCAATCGAAAGTAACAATGTAGCCTAAGTTTTATTCGATATATATTTTCTTTCCTAGTAAAAAGAAAAAAAACTTGCAACCGCAAGGTCAAGATAAATAAACAAAAGCATGGAGGGTGGAGAGTTAAAAGTCAAAGTACAAACAAACAAACTTGCAAGCGCGAGGTTAAAGAAATTAATATAAAAAATGATATAAGGATAAATCCATACTCCAAACACTAACTTTGAAAAGCAAAATAAATATAACAAGAAAGAGATAAATAAGAAGATCACTTCTTGCATTGTTCTTTGTCCCCTCCCCAGTTTTTTTTTACATCTTCTTTGGTAAAGCTCCGGTTCCATTTAAGTCTAAATAGTTCTTTCTCTTTCATCTTAGAAGTCTCATCCTCTAAAGACATGAAGTTGATGTTCTCTCAAAATCATCACTATCCTCTTTAACTTCTTAAATTGTGACTCCATCTTCTGATACCCTTGTAAAATCATCTTCCTTGCTTCTACTTATTATAAACTTTTATATATCTTTGAAATCACTCAGTATGAGGAATTGGGTCCTTGATTTGGGGAATATCCACCTTAATAATTATTTATGGGTAAAAACTGTTTCTGCTGGTTTTGGTAAATTTGGGTGTGTGGATGAGAAACGAGCATAAACCTTAAACAAATGCACTACACGAGGGTACTTTAGATTCGAGAGATCAATCTATACAATCATGGCCTAAACCAAGAAATGGCCATTCCAGTCTTGCTTCGGTCACAAATTGAAGGAGCAGGGTTGGTCTTAGGGAGGGAAGCGGAGAAGGTGTTGAGACTAGAATAGATAATTCTGAAGGTGTGACTATTTTATAACTTGTATCAGAATTTGGAACTGGCTTGCAGAATGTAAGCTATCAGTTCTTTGGTATTTTATAGATACTGTGTTGTTGTTCTCACCAAAACTTGTTATTTGGTGGAAATATGTGAAACCTATTTATACAAGTCATAATTGCACGCACCCTGGTCTCGTAGGAAGTGAGAGTGATTGAGTGATGAAAGAGTGGAGTAATGTGTAACTGCCAGAAACCACGTTTCCACGATAAAGGAAACGGGTTTGTTGACACCCATTACTTCTTGATACCACTAACTTCCATGTTTCCTAACACTCTTATAATGGGCATGTTGCACGCCGCACGCTGTAAACCGCTAGACCAATACCCTGATGAGTATCCCCCAGTTTGTGACATGTTTGATGTCTCGAATGTTTTCGTGGAAAAAGTGTAGCAGCTTGCTACGAGTGGCAAGTAAAAGTCAAGAGAGTTTCCACAGGAAAATAGCATGTGATGCTATTAGGCTTGTCTTGGCTGGTCACCGAAAACTTGCCACAAGCCTGTCAATTCAATGGAGAATTTGGACGGCTGAGATTGCAACTTATGAGAAAGAGTGGCCATTGATTATGTCCACTACCGTTGGTTCCTGGCAATAGCATAGTGGCGCCATTGGTACATGCCAATAGCGTAGTGAAATTTTTAGCACATGCCAGTGGCATGGCGGTATGGTTGGCATGGTCAGCGCATTCCAGTGGCATGATGGTGCAAGTGGTGCTTGGTGTAGCCACGGCCGCCAGATTTTTGCACATTGGTTTAGAATCAAATGTGGTATAACAACATCAGTTCCAGTAGCCACATCAATCCCAATGTTCTGTGAAATATTATTTGGTTTGGTTGGCATAGCAACGTTGCCTAAATTAGGGTTTGGCATGCCGAAACCTTAATTAGCGCATACGGCATGCGACATGTGGCATGTGACCATGGTACAACGACGTTTTGTGCAAACGATGCCAGAGCCACGCCAAAGGAACCATAGCCAGAATATCATGTGGAAATGGCCACAAGAATAAGTATTGCCACAAGTGGCTATGGTATGACGCCTTTATTAGGGTATCCTAAGTCCGCACGGCTCGTGGCATGTTGTCGGGCCCGAAGTGGCATAGTTTGTGCTACGGCTGGAAATTAGGGTTTCATCCATCGCCACTAAAGCAAGGTTGTGCTTCTGGATAGGATAATTAAGTTGAAGTTCGTTATGGCATTGTCCATGAACAGAAAGTGGGTTGGAACGTAGGTGTGCTATTCACAGCGTGTTGGCGTGCTACTATGGAAAAGTGGCACGTTTGGCATGTGCGCTTGGCATGCTCGTTTGGAATGCCGTTTGTATGTCATTGGCATGTTGCCACGGTCTTTGTGAAGCCAGTTTGGCATGGTGGCCACTTGACGCAATTCCACCTCTTTTAATGTTGTGGAAGGTTTAGAACAACCTGATTGGTCAATAAAAATAGAGGGGTGGCCAAGCATGGGCGTGGCCACACTTATGGTGTTCATGGTAGATTTAACGCGACCTGATTGGTCGATGGGGAATATGGATGGCAAGTATGGGCCCTGCCACAACTCATGGGAGTGTGGCAGGTTCAAAGCGACATGATTGGTCAACGGGAAATAGGGGCCGGTCGAGAAATATGAGGTGTGGCCACTTGCAGGTGGCGCCGGCTGGCCTATGGCATGGACACCTTTCCTTTGTTGTTGCTCATATTCCACGGCTCCTTTTATTTCTTGTATTCTGATTTTGGGTAGGATTTTGCACCTACTAATCCATGGCGGATTAATTACCTAGCTCTACTAGGCTTAATTTCGACATGCAAGGTCTAATATACTGCACAGGGCGCAAAACCCTAATTATGCAAATCAGGTTAATATTCGAATCTTGTGAATTGTCCCAAAATTGATTGAATTTTGTGTGTTGACACAAATTTCTTTAAATTTATTACCAGAGAGAAGTATGCTTTTCGATTGACTATTTTTATGCAAGGACCTTAACCTTGATACTTGGAAATTCGTGTTACTCTGCTGCGTGTGAACACAAATTGTCATGCCATATCAATATTAAGGGTTCTGCCGGGGAATATAGGATAGGAAAAATACTCGGCAGGCTCCGACATTAGTGAGTAATGCAGCTAGGAGCTTATATACTCATTAGGCTCTATACTAGTGAACAATTTAACTAGGAGCTTGAGTTTCAATATATGAACAGAGACATAGGCACTCATCAGGTTTTGATATATTCTCCAAATTCCTTGCGAATTATAAACATATCAATGTCTACTACATCTGATGTCGGGTCAGGTAGATAGGCTTTTACAGTTTTCGCCCTATACTAAAAACCATCATCAACATTAAGTCCCCTGCTTAGCACGTAACAGTGACATTGTTGCGGGGTAAGCATGAGATGGTGACATGCAAGGGTAAAATCGAAAGGGAAAGACATGAAGATATTGCCATGAAAATTTGACTAACCTTTGGTAGGAGGCATGAGTAGCCTATGATCCTCGTGCTGGCGGCTTGGTATATTTCCGGATAGACCACAAGATACTGGCGTTAGTGCTGCAACTTTGGTCACAGAGTGCCGATGTTGATGCTGTAACTTGGGCCACAAACCATTGATGCTGGCACTGCGATTTTGACCGTGGAGCAGTGATGATGGCGCTATTGGCTTGGGCCACGGAATGATGGTGTTGTGCAGCGGTGATCTTGGCGCACTACTTGTTCAGCTATGGAGCGGTGATCTTGGCACGCTTCTTTCCCGGCTATGGTGCATGAGTGTGGTGCATCCAGTCATCTATTCCCTTCATGGAGCAAAAAGGAATCCTTCTTTTGTTCAAACTCTAGAAACTCCGTTCGTATGAAAAGGGGTATCGACCCTCTTCTGTTTTTGTTGCTCGTCCGGCTCCATGTTTTCGGCTGCTCGTCATTTGTTAGCGGTGGTAGAGCGATCATTAACGGCAACAAAGCAATCTCTAATAGTTATAATCAGCAGCAAGGCGAGCCAGGAGAACTCAAGGTAGGTGCAACCGAGAGATTTAATCTCCCAATGTGGTCACCAATTTTTTATGGGTAAAAACTGTTTCTGCTGGTTTTGGTAAATTTGGGTGTGTGGATAAGAAATAAGCCTAAACCTTAAACAAATGCACTGCATGGGAGTACTTTAGATTTTAAAGATCAATTCGTAAAATCCTTTACTAAACCAAGAAATGGCCATTCCAGTTTTGCTTCGGTCACAAATTGAAGGAGAAGGGTTGGTCTTAGGGAGGAAAGCAAAGAAGGTGTTGAGACCAGAATGAATCATTCTGAAGGTGTGGCTATTTTATGACTTGTATCAGAATTTGGAACTGGCTTGCATAATGTAAGTTATCAGTTCTTTGGTAATTTATGGATACTGTGTTGTTGTTCTCACCAAAACTTTGTTGTTTGGTGGAAATAGGTGAAACCTATTTATACGAGTCACAATTGAACGCATACTGATCTCATAGAAAGTGCAAGTAATTGAGTGATGGAAGAGTGGAGTAATATGTAACCGCCAGAAACCACGTTTCCACGATAAAGGAAATGGGTTTATTTACACCCATTACTTCTTGCCATCACTAACTTCCATGTTTCCTAATACTTTCTTATAATGGGCGTGTTGCACGCCGCACGCTGTAAACCGCTAGACCAATACCCTGATGAGTATCCCCTAGTTTGTGACATGTTTGATGTCTCGAATATTTTCGTGGAAAATGTGTAGCAGCTTGCTACGTGTGGCAAGTTAAAGTCAATAGACTTGCCACAGGAAAATAGCATGTGATGCTATTAGGCTTGTCTTGGATGGTCGCCTAAAAATTTCCACAAGCCTGTCAATTCCATGGAGAATTTGGATGGTTGAGATTGCAACTCATGATAAAGAGTGGCCATTGATTATGGCCACTGCCTGTTGGTGCATGACAATGGCATAGTGGCGCCATTGGAGCATGCCAATATCGTAGTGACATTTTTAGTGCATGCCAGTGGCATGACGGTATGGTTGGCATGGTCAGCGCATGTCAGTGACATGATGGTGCAAGTGGCGCCTGGCGTAGCCATGGCCGCCAGATTTTGGCACATTGGTGTTGGAATCAAATGTGGTATGGCAACATCAGTTCCAGTAGCCATATCAATCCAAATGTTCTGTGGAATATTATTTAGTTTGGTTGGCGTAGCAACTTTGCCTAAATTAGGGTTTGGCATGCCGAAACCTTAATTAGCGCATGTGGCATATGACCGTGGTACAATGACATTTTATGCAAATGATGCCAGAGCCACGCCAAAGGAACCATAGTCAGGCCATCATGTGGAAATAGCCACAGAAACAAGTATTTCCACGAGTGGCTATGGTATGGCGCCTTTATTAGGGTTTCCTAAGTCCGCACGGCTGGTGTGATAGGTCTCTAAAACACCTAATTTTATATTTAGTATTTATGCTTTCTTTGCTATTTTTCTTGTAAATTATGTATCTTATGTTTTGTTTTTGAGTATTTAGGTATTTTGGAGTCGTTTGGAGCAAAAGAAAAAGAAACAGGGCAAAAGGTGCAACTTCTTTTGGAGGCGGATTATTTCTCACTATTTGCTTTTATTTCTTCATCTTTGTCTGAAAAGTATGTCGGCTTTAGTGATGCAAATTCTGTCTGAAAAGCACGACAACTTTAGTGATGACTCCCATTAAAGAGTAAAAGTGAATCTGAGAAATAAGGGACGGTTGTTGTTAGTGGAGGAACTCGAAAGAAGGAAAAAACATTCATTTGGAACATAAAGGGGCAAAGCTGTCATTTCTTAGGCGAACATTATCCGGAGCCGGCCAAGGTTAAAGGGGACTCCTAGCTGGGTGGATATTCTACAGTTGGGTGCATAAATCCACCCAATCATTATTACAACCTAAATTCGAGATATTTGTATCTCATTCAGTCCATCTCATGTTTTACACATGAAATTGAGAAAAGAAAGAAACTCGAGAGGCGGCTGCTGGTTAATTCACAGAAATTCAGAGAAGCATCCATGGATGCTGACTATTTACGAGAGATTCAGAGATGGAGTTGATGTTTGTTGAGATGAATTAGGGGTTAATTGGGAGAAGACTGGGTTACAAATTAAAGAGAAGAGGTGAATCTGTTGGTTCTGTGTTTGATAAGCAATGAAAGTTTTTCTGTGAGAAGACTGGAAGAATGGGTTTGTTGTAGAAGTGTAATTACTGCAGGGATGGAGCTTAGAAACACCACAACTTATTCATCCATGTATTACCAGAAAACGCACACTATGTGTTTGTTTAAAGACCCGCAGGTGATGATAGTATGGAGATGTTTATGGTGGAGTTGTTGTGTTGATATTGAGTTGGATCTACAGCTGGTGGTTCTGTATGCGGAGCTGGAGCTAGTGAAGCGGTTGGAACTGAATTCTATGGAACTCAGGGAGGTGTTTAAGTTGCAATGGAAGTGGTTTGAGATAGGCATGAATGAGAATTAATGGCTGAACTGGTGCTGAGATGATCTGTGTTGCTGTCATGGGCTATTTAGGGAATGGTTGCAGCTGTGAGGTGATTCAAGAGGAGTAGCTGTGGATATTGGTGAAGTTGCTGCTGAGGTGCAGCTGGAATTGGTAGTGAGGCAGTGGTGTTCGAGAGAGTTGTTGGTACTGGTACTGCAGGAAAGAAAGCAGAGATGATGCCGTTAAGTTCTGATGCTCAGGTTATAGTTATGGCTATGCTTGGTGAAAAATTGCAGGTGTCGCAGTCTTTGTGAAGTTGAGGGTCAGTTGTGTAAAAGCGATAAAAAGAAGGAGAGAGCTGAACTGGTGCTTTAGATTGTGGAAGTCATGGTGTTTATGATCGCGCAATTGCAGCTTATGAAGTTGGCTTCGAGGTGCTGTTGCAGTAGAGGTTAAGTGGGTACAAAGAATGATTGCACATCGAGGATTATGGAATGAAGTGCGATTCAGATTGATAATGAAGCCTAGATGGATTTGCAGCTGCAAGTATGGTGGCCTGGAGGTGGTTACTGAAATGGCAGGAACATATAGCTTGAGTATGAGGCATCTGGTGATGCAATATGAAGCTGGAATTGCAGGGAAATGGAAGTTGCAGCTGATGGCAGAGAATAGTTGAGCTAAGATTGCAGGTTTTAGAGCAGTACAAGGACTGGTAGTGATACAGTGGGTGATTGAGCATGGTATGGCAGCGGTTGGTGGTATGAGTACATGTTTAGAAAAAAAAACGGGGTGAAAATGGCGCGCCGGTGAGCATAGTTCCGGTAGTCGGATTTCAGAGGTTAAAGTGTCGATCGTAATATTTCAGTGAATCGCGAGGGGGGTATGAGTCGGATGCAAGAATTGATGGCTGGAAGTATGAGCTACGTGTCACGCTTTTGGGTACGTTTTCGCAAGAACAAGAAATTGGTTTAGGTGGTATTATGCAAATGTTTGAAATGCAGGAAAGCAAAGTTGAGCTACTGGAAGTGTAGAATTGCATGGTGACAGTTTCCAATGGTTTAAGCGATCGTAAAACATTTTTCGGTGAACGGATTCCGGTGATGACGTCAGCACTCCGGCAACCAGTTTTGGACCCCAAAATTCCATAGATATATTTTTCACACATGGGCTTGGTGGACTGGTAGATGGACGTGGACTTGAAGATTTTGAAGACTTTGACCTATTTTTGGAAAGCAAAGGGCTATAAAAAGAGAGTTTCTACAACAAAGAGAAAACGTATTATTCTTGGAGCAGAGGAGAGATCCGTTGAAACTACAACTAGTATTTAAGATTCAACTTCTTTATTTGATTATTGATTATGATGAACTCCATAGCTATGAGTAGCTAAATTTCTTATTATTGGTTAAGGATGTAGTCCGATTTCTAAAACTTGTGCTTGATTAATGTATTAGTTTTCTCTCTTGATTATCGTTCATATCTCTACTGTTTTTAATGTCACATGATTGATGTATTGTGATAGGGTTTTGATGTTTGTTTAGTTAAGTGGCCAATTAATTGAATTTGCATCTTGTCCATAGCTATTTTAGGGTTTTCATCGAGCGATAACCCCAAATACAAGTAGCATGATATGATTAAAGTTTGTAGTGATACACTCTTATAATCATATGTAGAGTATGACCATTGTCCGAATTGTTATGCGCAATGTATGACAATTGCATTGATTAGCCTATTTCCAAAACTTAGTGCTCCTGGGAATTGAACTTGATTAGCGCAAGGCGTTAGGTTATTCTTTAGGTAGAATTCACATACGCAGCTCTAATGCGTGTGTTGATGAACTTAGGAAATTTTCAGATTATCTTGCTCTCTTGATTTTCTAGGCTTTTGATAATAAAAGAGATTAAATCGTAATTCTAATCATGTATGCAAGCACATGTTTAAGATTGAAGATGAATTCCTTGACCAATATCTTTCTCTATTGATTACTTCCAACTATTTACTTTGCTTTTATTTTACTTTTATTTTACAAAAATCAGAAATTCCCCATCTGGGTTACTAAGAAACTAGAAATTGATAACTACAATCGCCTCTCTGTGGATACGAACTCTTCCTTACTTTATACTTCATTCATATTTTGTCGAGTAAGAAAGTGAATTATTTTTGTGTCGGCTGACAACCGATCAAATTTTGGCGCCGCTGCCGGGGAGGCATTCGGCTAGTTATTAAGTTTTTTAGTTTCTTTTTAACTGTTCTGTTCGCATACTTCTTTTCATTTCTTGTCTTGTTTCTTACTTGTTTGTGAGAATTGTTTTTCAGGTACCTAATCCCTGGCTTCTAAAGATTGGAATTATCCAAGGTGCGGGATATCTACTCAAAAAGGCACAATACTCCAACCAAGACAAGGCACAAAGGAAGAACACAACTTGGGTGAAGGCGAAGCTTTTCATCAAGAAGGCGAAGTAGAACATGAGATTCCTTTTGAAGAAGAGGAAGAAGAAGAAGAAGAAGCAATGGGTGACCCTGCAGATCGTTCACTTAAATACTTAGCTTCTCACAAGCTGGATATACAGCAGGGTTGCATTCAAACCAACTCCACTTTTGAAATCAAGCCGGGACTTCTTAGAGAATTACCAAAGTTCCATGGCTTGGTGAATGAAGATCCTAACAAGAATCTTATGGATTTTCACACCATTGTCATGTCTATGCTCCCAGCAAATATGGAGGCGGATGGTGCTATGTTAAAGGTTTTCCGATTTTCTTTGGAAGGTAATGCTAAGGATTGGTTATACTATTTTCCTTCTGGAAGTGTTACAATATGGAATGGGCTCAAGAAACTCTTTCTAGAGAGATATTTTCCTGCGTCAAAGGCTACTCAAATTCGCAAGGAGATTTGCGGAATGAAGCAAAATGCGGGAGAATCATTATATGATTGTTGGGAACGATACAAGAGGTTGGTGGCAAGCTGTCCTCATCACCAATTCAGCGATGCTATGATTATCCAATACTTCTATGAAGGACTCCAATCAAGTGATAGGAATCTTATTGACGTTGCGGGTGGTGGTGCACTAGTAAGCAAGACAGTGACTCAAGCTAGAGAGTTGATTGAGAACATGGCAGCGAACTCCCAACAATTTGTGAGTCGTGGTTCGGACATGCTTCTTATAAGGGTGAATGAAGTGAGCGAGGTGGAGGAACTTCGTCAACAAATGGGTAATATGACAGCAATGATGCAACAAGTTGCAGCCGCGGTTATCCCAAGTTCTCATCAAGGATATGAAGAATCCAATGAGCAAGCTAATGCGGTCTTTCCAAATCAGCAGAGAAGGTATGATCCTTATTCCAACACTTACAATCCGGGATGGAGAGATCACCCCAATTTTAGCTATGCCAACAAGCAAGGAGCGGTCCAACAACCTAATTTCAACAATTCGGGTGGATTCCAACCTCAACAACAACAATTCCAGCCGCGTCAACAATTCCAACAACAACAACCTCAAAATCAGGGGTCAAGTATGGAGGAGTTGATGAAATCGTTTATAAAAGATACCAAGAGTTCGATGAAGGAGTTGCATACCCAAGTTGGTTCTATGGCTCTTGAGTTGAACCAATTGAAGGAACAAAATAGTGGGAAACTCCCTTCTCAACCTATCAACCCAAAGGAGGGTGTAAATGCAATTACATTGAGAAGTGGTACACAACTTGTGCAACCCGAAGCTGCTGATTCGGGAAAGGTGGAGACACCAAAGGAACCTGTTTTGGAGGATAAGAATGAGGATTCTCCCCAAACTTCTGAGGTACCTATTCTAGCTCTAAAACTCCGGTTTCTACTTATGTTCCTCCTTTACCTTTTCCTCGCAGATTTGCAAATTCCAAGAAGGAGGCACTAGAAAAGGAGATTTTAGACATTCTCAAGAAGATTCATGTGAACATACCGCTCATAGATGCAATCAAGCAAGTTCCAAAGTATGCAAAAGTGTTGAAGGACTTGTGTACCAATAAGCAAAGGCTCAAGGGTAATGAAGTGCTTAGTGTGGGGGAGAATGCTTCGGAAATCTTGCAACACAAACTCCCACTGAAATGCAAGGACCGGGTAGCTTTGACATTCCCGTCACAATTGGTACCAAAACATTTAATAAAGCTATGTTGGATTTAGGTGCATCCGTTAATGTTATGCCTGCATCTATTTATAATTCACTTGATTTAGGTCCTCTCAAAAAGGCTGAAATTGTGTTGCAATTATCCGATCGCTCTAATGTCTACCCAATGGGTATTGTTGAGGATGTTCTTGTGCAGGTTAATCAACTTGTATTTCTAGCTGACTTTTGTGTCTTAGAAATGGATGAAGGTGCACCGGACTCGTCTCTTCTATTGCTACTTGGGCGTCCCTTCATGAAAACGGCAAAGACCATTATTGATGTTGATAAGGGAATGCTGACTATGGAGTTTGATGGAGAAATAATACGTTTCAACATTTTCGAGACGATGAGATATCCTAGTGATGTCCACTCTTGTTTCTCCGTTGATGTGATGGACACATTGGCGCAACAAATGTTTGAGTTGAATGGCGCTGATTCTTTGGAAACCGTGATCACTACACCTATTGATAACGGTTTGGGGTACGGTGATAAGATTAAGGAAACCATTGGTTCTCTTAACTCATTACTGGAAAAATCTGCACTTAAGAATGTTTCATATGTTTCTTTACCTCGCAATGATGAAAAGCTTGAACCTTCAATTATCAAATCTCCAAAGATAGAATTGAAACCTCTTCCTAGTCATTTAAAGTACTTGTACTTAGGTGTCAATGAAGAGTTGCCTGTGATTGTTTCTAACGAGCTTAGTGAATTACAGGAGCAAAAACTTCTAAGGGTGCTAAGGAAGAACAAGACGGCCATAGGATAGACAATCGCTGATATCAAGGTATAAGCCCTGCCGTTTGTATGCATAAGATCCGTTTGGAGGACGATGCAAAGCCTACAAGGGAAGCGCAACGTCGTTTGAACCCCCCTATGATGGAAGTTGTGAAAAAGGAGATACTCAAGCTTTTGGAAGTGGGTGTTATCTACCCCATATCCGACAGCAAGTGTGTAAGCCCGGTACAAGTTGTACCAAAGAAATCAGGCGTGACCGTGGTGGAGAATGATGAAAATGAACTTGTCCCAACTCGTGTGCAAACCGGTTGGAGGGTTTGTATTGATTACAGGAAATTGAATGCCACTACTAGAAAAGATCACTTTCCATTACCTTTTATTGATCAAATGCTTGAACGTTTAGCTGGACATGCTTATTATTGCTTTCTTGATGGCTATTCAGGTTATAATCAGATTGTGATAGCACCGGAGGATCAAGAGAAAACCACTTTCACTTGTCCTTTTGGTACTTTTGCTTATAGAAGGATGCCTTTTGGCTTATTCAATGCTCCAGCTACCTTTCAAAGGTGTATGGTAAGTATCTTTTCAGAATATGTTGAAAACATAATCGAAGTGTTCATGGACGACTTTAGTGTCTTTGGTGATTCATTTGACCTTTGTTTGAACAATTTGTCACTAATCCTTGAACGATAGGTTGAAACAAACCTTGTGCTGAATTGGGAGAAGTGCCATTTCATGGTAACTCATGGCATAGTTTTAGGCCATATAATATCTTCTAAAGGCTTGGAAGTTGATAAATCTAAGATAGACCTTATTCGTGCTCTAAACCCTCCCACTACGGTGAGGGAGATTCGTTCTTTCCTTGGTCATGCAGGTTTTTATCGTAGATTCATCAAGGATTTTTCCAAGATAGCATCACCACTTTGCAACTTATTGCAAAAATATGTGGTTTTTAACTTTGATGAGAAGTGTATGGCGGCATTCAATCGTTTGAAAGAACTTTTGATTTCAGCCCTTATCATTAAACCACCAGATTGGAGCAAGCCTTTTGAGCTTATGTGTGATGCAAGTGATTATGCGGTTGGTGCGGTGCTTGGGCAGCGTGTGGGGAAGATACCTCATGCCATTTATTATGCTTCTAGAACGTTAAATGAGGCCCAACAAAACTACACAACCACTGAAAAAGAGTTATTAGCTATTGTTTTTGCTTTGGAAAAGTTTCGCTCTTATCTAATTGGTACAAAATTTGTTGTTTTTTCTGACCATGCAGCACTTAGGTACTTGCTTACAAAGAAAGAGGCGAAACCGAGGCTCATACGATGGATTTTACTCTTGCAAGAGTTTGATATAGAGATCAAGGACAAGAAAGGAATTGAGAACACCGTTGCGGGTCATTTGAGCCGTCTTGCTGTGGACAAGGAAGCTATCCCGTTGCGTGAAAGTTTCCCGGATGAGCAACTATTCTCAATTGCCTTTGGAGAACCATGGTACGCTGATATTGTTAATTACTTAGTTTCTAAAAAAATCCCAAAGAACTTGTCTCGTGCTGAGAGGGACAAAATTAAGAAGCTAGGAAACCAATACATATGGGATGATCCATACTTATGGAAACATTGTAGTGACCAAGTAATACGAAGGTGTGTTCCCGAATCCGAATTTAACTCTATCTTGTCTTTTTGCCACTCATATGCATGTGGAGGACACTTTGGGAGAAAGAGAACCGCTCTCAAGGTATTAGAATGTGGTTTCTATTGGCCGACTTTGTTTAAGGATGCGCATGCATTTTGTATAACATGTGATAGGTGCCAAAGAACCGGCAATCTAGGTGCCCGAAATCAAATGCCACAAACTATTATTCAATTTGTTGAGGTCTTTGATGTATGGGGAATTTATTTTATGGGCCCTTTTGTCAATTCTAATGGGAATTATTATATCTTGCTTGCTGTTGATTATGTCTCTAAATGGGTGGAAGCTAAAGCCACCCCAACTAATGATTCTAAAGTTGTTTCAGATTTTGTGCAAGCAAATATTTTTGCAAGGTTTGGAATTCCAAAGGCTATAATTAGCGATGGAGGTTCACACTTCAAAAACAGGTTTTTGCAAGGCTTGTTAAAGAAGTACAATGTGTCGCATAGGATTGCAACACCATACCATCCACAAACAAATAGACAAGCCGAGGTTTCCAACCGAGAGGTGAAATCCATTCTAGAGAAGACGGTGAATCCAACAAGGAAGGATTGGAGCATGCGCCTCAATGATGCTTTGTGGGCGTATAGAACCGCATATAAGACACCTATTGGGATGTCTCCCTTTAGGCTTGTTTACGGTAAACCTTGTCTCTTACCCGTTGAAATTGAGCATAAGGCGTTTTGGGCTATTAAGCAATGCAACATGGAGTTGGATGGGGCTTGAAAGCAAAGGAAGTTGCAACTTCAAGAGCTAGAAGAGATTCGCAATGATGCATTTGAAAGCTCAAGGATTTACAAGGAAAATACTAAGGCATTTCATGATAATATGATTACAAAGAAACAATTTTGCATTGGGCAGAAAGTGCTTTTGTTTAATTCTCGTTTGCAATTATTTCCGGGTAAACTAAGGTCATGTTGGATCGGACCTTTTGTTGTGACTAATGTGTTTTCTCATGGTGTAGTTGAGATTCGTAGTTTAGCTACAGGAAATGAACTTAAAGTGAATGGGCACCGGTTGAAACCATATTATGAGAACTTCTCCTCGGAAGTTGTGGAAGGAGTGAACCTTGTGGAAGTGCTCCCTCTGGAGGAGTCTTAGCAAACAAGGAGAACGTCGGGCTGACGACTTTAAACCAAGCGCTAAGTGGGAGGCAACCCACCGATTTTGTATCTTTACCTTTATCTTTCTATTCTTTATGCATTTTATCTTTGTTTTCTTCTTTTTGCATATCATTTGCGGAATTTCCCACCTTGAACTTTCTTTGGACGATTCAATTTTACATTGAGGACAATGTAAAGTTTAAGTATGGGGGAGCATTTATATGTTTGTATAGTTTGTTTTAGTCTTATATCTAAAAAAAAATAAAAAAAAATAGAAAAACAGAAAAACCAAGAAAAAAATTTGTGCTTTTTGAACTCCGAAATCTAGAAACTTGTGCCTTTAGGATGACATCATTAGTGGATGGAACCAATTTGAATGCAGGAGTTGAGGAACCGATTAACTAAAGGGGACGAACATAGCTCAGAAATCACAATTAACATGATAGTTGTTACCATATCTCGGAATATCACCATATCGCATTCAATTTTTGTTTTTCCATATTTATCTATTGTACTCTAAGTGCTTTGGTGGGTCACTAAAAATCGAGTTGTTATTACTGCTAGGATGAAATAGAGTGATTGAGTTACTAGAAAAAGAAAAGAAAAAAATGAATGAAAAAAAATATAAAAAAGAAAAAAAAGACCGACCAATTAGACCAAAACGGAATAAAATGACACTTGGGAATAGCAGTATGTGTGAAACGTAGTCCCTGTCTCCGTCGCCTAAACAAGCGTGGAATGCAGGATCCAAGGCAACTATCATGTACTTGCTGACAAGAATCATGCGCTTGGATCCAGTTTGATCCAATCATGTTGTCTATTAAAAAATAGAAAAGAAAAAAAAAGTGAAAAAGCAAAGAAAAAAAAAAGAGAAGAAAGTATTATATTGGTTGAATAAAGTCACTCCTGGTTCCCTTGTATATTCCGGTGAGTTGATGTAGAATTCAAACCAAGTAGCTCAATCCAATAGGAATAGGTTCATCTTGGAAGTGACCTTCATACAGATATGGGAAACATCGATCACTTGTGAATATTCGCCAACATCTACATCTATATCCATCTTCTTAATCTTTTCATTGTGATTGTGGTTTGTTAGTTTCCGAGTATTGTGGCTTGTTCGACTATCTAATTAGAGTTTATTTACTAATATATGAATTGAATTAGCAAGGTACTTCCTCCTGTAGTCATTTTGGATTCGTTCATTGATTTGTCACAAATAGACGGAGTTTGAAATATAGGTTTTGTAGGCAGACCTCTAGTAAACCTTCACGAGACTAAAACTCGTCCACTAGGGATACCTAGGGGTTCAAAGGCTTGTTATTTATGCTTAAAGTGACCGTAGCCTCGACGAGACGGAGTTGTATGTATGTTTTATAATTATTTTTTGTTTGATTTGCTCGAGGACTAGAAAAGTATAAGTGTGGGTAGTTTGATAGGTGTCTAAAACACCTAATTTTATATTTAGTATTTATGCTTTCTTTGCTATTTTTCTTGTAAATTATGTATCTTATGTTTTGTTTTTGAGTATTTAGGTATTTTGGAGTCGTTTGGAGCAAAAGAAGAAGAAACAGGGCAAAAGGTGCAACTTCTTTTGGAGGCGGATTATTTCTCACTATTTGCTTTTATTTCTTCATCTCTGTCTGAAAAGTATGTCGTCTTTAGTGATGCAAATTCTGTTTGAAAAGCACGACAACTTTAGTGATGACTCCCATTAAAGAGTAAAAGTGAATCTGAGAAATAAGGGACGGTTGCTGTTAGTGGAGGAACTCGAAAGAAGGAAAAAGCATTCATTTGGAACATAAAAGGGCAAAGCTATCATTTCTTAGGCGAACATTATCCGGAGCCGGCCAAGGTTAAAGGGGACTCCTAGCTGGGTGGATATTCTACAGTTGGGTGCATAAATCCACCCAATCATTATTACAACCTAAATTCGAGATATTTGTATCTCATTCAGTCCATCTCATGTTTTACACATGAAATTGAGAAAAGAAAGAAACTCGAGAGGCGGCTGCTGGTTAATTCACAGAAATTTAGAGAAGCATCCATGGATGCTGACTATTTACGAGAGATTCAGAGATGGAGTTGATGTTTGTTGAGATGAATTAGGGGTTAATTGGGAGAAGACTGGGTTCTGTGAGAAGACTGTTGGTTCTGTGTTTGATAAGCAATGAAAGTTGGGTTCTGTGAGAAGACTGGAAGAATGGGTTTGTTGTAGAAGTGTAATTACTGCAGGGATGGAGCTTAGAAACACCACAACTTATTCATCCCTGTATTACCAGAAAACGCACACTATGTGTTTGTTTAAAGACCCGCAGGTGATGATAGTATGGAGCTGTTTATGGTGGAGTTGCTGTGTTGATATTGAGTTGGATCTACAGCTGGTGGTTCTGTATGCAGAGCTGGAGCTAGTGAAGCGGTTGGAACTGAATTCTATGGAACTCAGGGAGGTGTTTAAGTTGCAATGGAAGTTGTTTGAGATAGGCATGAATGAGACTTAATGGCTGAACTGGTGATGAGATGATCTGTGTTGCTGTCATGGGCTATTCAGGGAATGGTTGCAGCTGTGAGGTGATTCAAGAGGAGTAGCTGTGGATATTGATGAAGTTGCTGCTGAGGTGCAGCTGGAATTGGTAGTGAGGCAGTGGTGTTCGAGAGAGTTGTTGGTACTGGTACTGCAGGAAAGAAAGCAGAGCTGATGCCGTTAAGTTCCGGTGCTCAGGTTATAGTTATGGCTATGCTTGGTGAGAAATTGCAGGTGTGCGCAGTGCTGTGAAGTTGAGGGTCAGTTGTGTCGAAAAGCGATAAAAGAGAAGGAGAGAGCTGAACTGGTGCTTTAGATTGTGGAAGTCATGGTGTTTCGCAGTCGACGCAATTGCAGCTTATGAAGTTGGCTTCGAGGTGCTGTTGCAGTAGAGGTTAAGTGGGTACAAAGAATGATTGCATAGCGAGGATTATGGAATGAAGTGCAGTTACAGTTGATAATGAAGCCTAGATGGAGTTGCAGCTGCAAGTATGGTGGCCTGGAGGTGGTTACTGAAATGGCAGGAACATATAGCTTGAGTATGAGGCAGCTGGTGATGCAATATGAAGCTGGAATTGCAGGGAAATGGAAGTTGCAGCTGATGGCAGAGAATAGTTGAGCCAAGATTGCAGGTTTTAGAGCAGTACAAGGACTGGTAGTGATACATTGGGTGATTGAGCATGGTATGGCAGCGGTTGGTGGTATGAGTACATGCTGCAGAAACTGTGCGAAAACGGGGTGAAAATGGCGCGCCGGTGAGCATAGTTCCGATAGTCGGATTTCAGAGGTTAAAGTGTCGATCGTAATATTTCAGTGAATCGCGAGGGGGGTATGAGTCGGATGCAAGAATTGATGGCTGGAAGTATGAGCTACGTGTCACGCTTTTGGGTACGTTTTCGCAAGAACAAGAAATTGGTTTAGGTGGTATTATGCAAATGTTTGAAATGCAGGAAAGCAAAGTTGAGCTACTGGAAGTGTAGAATTTCCTGGTGACAGTTTCCAATGGTTTAAGCGATCGGAAAACATTTTCCGGTGACCGGATTCCGGCGATGACGTCAGCACTCCGACAACCAGTTTTGGACCCGAAAATTCCAGAGATATATTTTTCACACATGGGCTTGGTGGACTGGTAGATGGACGTGGACTTGAAGATTTTGAAGACTTTGACCTATTTTTGGAAAGCAAAGGGCTATAAAAAGAGAGTTTCTACAACAAAGAGAAAACGTATTATTCTTGGAGCAGAGGAGAGAGACGCTGAAACTACAACTAGGGTTTGCTTTCGTATTTAAGATTCAACTTCTTTATTTGATTATTAATTATGATGAACTCCATAGCTATGAGTAGCTAAATTTCTTATTATTGGTTAAGGATGTAGTCCGATTTCTAAAACTTGTGCTTGATTAATGTATTAGTTTTCTCTCTTGATTATCGTTCATATCTCTACTGTTTTTAATGTCACATGATTGATGTATTGTGATAGGGTTTTGATGTTTGTTTAGTTAAGTGGCCAATTAATTGAATTTGCATCTTGTCCATAGCTATTTTAGGGTTTTTCATCGAGCGATAACCCCAAATACAAGTAGCATGATATGATTAAAGTTTGTAGTGATACACTCTTATAATCATATGTAGAGTATAACCATTGTCCGAATTTTTATGCGCAATGTATGACAATTGCATTGATTAGCCTATTTCCAAAACTTAGTGCTCCTGGGAATTGAACTTGATTAGCGCAAGGCGTTAGGTTATTCTTTAGGTAGAATTCACATACGCAGCTCTAATGCGTGTGTTGATGACCTTAGGAAATTTTCAGATTATCTTGCTCTCTTGATTTTCTAGGCTTTTGATAATAAAAGAGATTAAATCGTAATTCTAATCATGTATGCAAGCACATGTTTAAGATTGAAGATGAATTCCTTGACCAATATCTTTCTCTATTGATTACTTCCAACTATTTACTTTGCTTTTATTTTACTTTTATTTTACAAAAATCAGAAATTCTCCATATGGGTTACTAAGAAACTAGAAATTGATAACTACAATCGCCTCTCTGTGGATACGAACTCTTCCTTACTTTATACTTCATTCATATTTTGTCGAGTAAGAAAGTGAATTATTTTTGTGTCGGCTGACAACCGATCATGGTGGCATGTTATCGGGCCCGAAGTGGCATAGTTTGTAATACGGATGGAAATTAGGGTTTCATCCATCGCCAATAAAGAAAGGTTGTGCTTCTAGCTAAAATAATCATGTTGAAGTCCGTTATGGCGTTGGCCATGAACAAAAAGTGGGTTGGCACGTAGGTGTGCTATTCACGGCGCGTTGGCGCATTTGGCGTGCTACTGCGGCAAAGTGGCACGTTTGGCATGTGCGCTTGGCATGCTCGTTTGGCAAGCGCGTTTGGTATGCCATTAGCATGTTGGCGCGTTCTTTGTGAAACCAGTTTGGCATGGTGGCCACTTGATGCAATTCCACCTCTTTTAATGTTGTGGCAGGTTTAGAGCAACCTGATTGGCCAATAAAAAGAGAGGGCCGGCCAAGCATGGGCGTGGCCACACTTCAGGTGCGCGTGGCAGATTTAACGCGACTTGATTAGTCGATGGGGAATAGGGCTGGAAAGTATGGGCCTAGCCAAAACTCATGGGAGTGTGGCAGGTTTAAAGCGACCTGATTTGTCGACAGGAAATAGGGGCCGGTCGAGCAACATGAGGTGTGGCCACTTGCAGGTGGCGCCAGCTGGCCTATGGCATGGCCACATTTCCTTTGTTGTTGCTCCTGTTCTGAGGCTCCTTTTATTCCTTGTTTTATGATTTTTGGGTAGGATTTTGCACCTACTAATCCATAACGGATTAATTACCTAGCTCGCCTAGGCTTAATTTCGATAGGCAAGGTATAATATACAGCGCAGGGCACAATACCCTAATTTTTCTAATCAGGTTAATATTCGAATCTTGTGAATTATCACAAAATTGATTGAATTATGTGTGTTGACACAAAGTTCTTTAAGTTTATTCCCAGAGAGTAGTATGCTTTCCGATGGAGTATTTTTATGCAAGGACCTTAACCTTGATACTTCGAAATTCGTGCTACTCTGTTGCGAGTAAACACAAATTGTCATGCCATATCAATATTAAGGGTTCTGTTTTGGAACATAACATAGGAAAAATACTCTGCAGGCTCCGGCATTAGTGAGTAATGCAGCTAGGAGCTTATATACTTATTAGGTTCTATACTATTAAAAAATTCATCTAGGAGCTTGAGTTTCAATATATGAAGAGAGACATAGGCACTCATCAGGTTTTGATATACTCTCCAAATTCCCTGAGAAATATAAACATATCAATGTCTACTACATCTGATGTCGGGTCAGGTAGATAGACTTTTACAGTTTTCGCCCTATACTAAAAACCACCATCAACAACAATATTAACACTCTTACCTTTAACTGCAATACAATCCCTAACATGCATTTTTATATAGCTAATAACCATATTCCCCATAGTAATTATGTTGAAGACAATAGTTCTTTATGCCACTATTTCCTTGGATTAATGTTGCAGTCTTCTCCATAGCCCCTTTACCTAAACCCGTTTGAGTTGCAGTTGTACTTGTAGCACTTGTGGCATTACCACCATGTTTAATATTAATTAATAGACTCAGTTGCCATTATATATAGTTATTACAACATCAATCACCTCATTTGCAAGTGGGGTTAGAATCATTCCATTTGTTTCAATTGTGGATCCTTTACCTAATCCCTTATTGTCAATTCAGTGGTTGTGTTAAACGTATATCAGTTCTCTCACAGCACTAGTAACTCCATTATCTGATGCATCATCTGAATATTTAACAAAACCATCGATACCTCCCTGCAAGACCTTCGGTTGGACTATCTCTCGCATATTGTCTTTTATTTGGTTCTATGTGATGTTCCTTCTCTTACTACAATTATTAGAAGAATGACCAAAAACGTACAAGAATCACATGTTGGAAGCTTGCATTGGTAGTTTACAGGAAGCTCCATATCAATCTTTTCATCGATCAATAAAGGAACAATCACGGGATAAGTAAAATCTACTTTTATTTCATTAAGAACCCTAGAAAAATCTAATCTAGATGTATTTAAAGTACACTCATCTTCTAAAAGGGATTTTCCAGTGTAACTAAAGATCAAGCTAAGTCATTCGTTGTTCTGCATATGTAGAGGAACCCTATAAATCAATATCCAAATGGGAACTGAGATAATTAAAAGAATGATTTTTCAATCAATGGAAACCATGGTTCAAAGTTAACAATTTTTTTGAAATGTAGAAGGAGTCATGTTTTAACATTGTTTTACAATCATCCTTGTCCTTAAATTTGAAAATGAGTGTATAATCACTGTGTAGTTTAATACTCACCTCATTCTTAAGCTTTCAAAAATTGGTCAATGGCTCTTTAACTGTCGAGAATGATAATCTTTTCCCAACAAAGAATCCTACTATATGATCTTTGAAAATTTTGATTCTGTTAGAGCATTGCTCGGTTGAACCCACCAAGCATTGGTATGTCAAGTTTGGTTGTCATATTATAGTGAAGCAAAACTTATTTAAGAGTCGCTTGATTTAAATGTACTAGAGTCAACTTCGTATAGGTTAGCTTGAAAGTATTAGGGTATGACATTACAAGTATTGCGAAGACTTGAAGAAGTGAAGAAGTGCGGAGCAACAAAGATAACATAATCCTTCTACTTGAGGTTAGTGATATTTGACTTGAACTATTTTATTCCCTAACGTATCTTTCAAGTCGTGCATATTGAAAATATAAAACTACGAAGCATGAACACTCTAGATAGACATAGTATTAAGGAATACAATATGAAGTTTCTTGCTTAACCATTAAACTTTGTATATAAGACATTGACATAATCGTATGAATGCTATTGTGATTATGTATGGGTATGAGGTGAGGATTTCATCCTAGGGAACAATATTTAAATATGTTTTAAGAAAGTAAGTTCATGATATGTGTTGTGAACCGAAAAGGAAATCGCCAGGCGTTATTGGGGCTGTTCTTCATTGCATATATTATGAACGACCAATATGTGTGATTCGTATAACCGCTCACGACTTGTTTGTGTTCTTGGTAGAACTATTCACATGAGGCCTGACTTATGTATTGGTATGACTTTTATTAGTGAAACCGATCTTAAGTAATCACCTGGGGTATGATCGGGTTGTGTATGTCTGAACTTATTACTGGGAAGAGGGGAACCGATCCTAGTAAAAGGTGCAGTGCATCACAAGGGGAACCGATCCTTGTATGAGGTGCAACAAGGTTTATGGAAGAAAGGGGAACCGATCCTATGAACATGTGCAATAAGTTTTTGGGAAGGGGGAACCGATCCTATGGACATGTGCAGTGCATACAAGTTAGATACCAAATATATGTGGGGAACCGATCATAGTACCTAGTCAGCCATATCTTTGGTAAGCTAGTGTAACTATGCACAATACTCACATGGAGGTAGAACTGAAACTTGTTTTGGTAGAACCGTAAACCCATGAGTTGTGATTTAGTGGAACTTGATCAATCACATAGTTCTTGAAAGTCAGATGAACCAATTCTAAACTTGTTTGGAAGTGTGGTAAATCGGTTTTAAGTGAGCAAGCATGGTAAAGACTTGCAAGAGTAAGATGTCGTCACTCTTTGAACACGGTGCATTAATGCTTATTCTATTTTATTCAAAAATATTCATTAAAGGCTAAGAAGGAAGTAAATTCCGAGATCTAATTTAAATAAGTTAAGAATCTTTTTAATTAAGGGTTTTTAATTATATATGGAAATAAGAATTAGTAATGTGCATTTCCTAATTAAAGATTTTCCAAGGAGATTTCGATCATTACTTTTGGACAGTGCATTCACAGGAATTATGAAAACCGAATTTGGTGGAGTAATGAATAATATCTTGAGAATATTTTCGGTTTTGGAAATTCCTTGGTGTCCAAACTTCCTTGTCTATAAATACTTTGAGTTTGCATTTCTAGCAAACTAATCCTGCATGACCTAGACTTACTCTTTTGCCTTTGTTATTGGTGAAGCCGCCTAACGGAGAGGAGAGTAATATAATTAGGTGAAATCTCTTACGACTGCTCAATTTAAAGTCTTCTTTGGGATTGAGAAGCTCTAGTGCGACCCGTTGGTGGGAAACTAGATATTGCGGTTTATCTTTAGATTTCGTATTGATTTAATTGACTAATGGTGGTTGAATCTTGATTGCACCTAGTTTGTTTATGCTTGAGAATCTTCTCTTCTGATATAAGATTCACTCAAACTAGTTTAAGGTTTTGACAAGGATCTTTAGACTGTTGTTAGATCTAAAGACGATCTTGTGATAATCCATTATTAACAGACTCTGTTCTGTGTGTGATTGATCACAAGAGATTCAATTGATTGTGTGCAGGTGTTTATTGAAGATCTAAGAAGATTTGAAGACAAAGAAGATATTAGAGATTTTTTACTTGGTGTTTTTATAATCTTTGGTGTGCACAATACTTGTTTGGGAAAAAGAGGATCCAATTAATAATCTGTTTATCCTTGTGGTAGATTGGATTGATTAATTGAGGAAGGTCGGCATCAACACATATCACTTGGTTGAAGAGTGTTGTTGGCTTAATCTTAGTGATTGCCTTTGGGTGATTAAACGTAAGATAGATCTTGGAACCTGGCAAAGGAGTTTATTTTAAGATAAACAAGGGAACCTTTGCGCAACTCATATCACTTGGTTGAAGAGAGTTGATACCAACCAGATTTGTTGTTCCTTTACTGTTTGGAATACGAACCAAAGGAATTGTTCCAAGTACGTGACTTGTTTATAGGTTGGAGGTGTGGGAATACAGACGGAACTAGGTGAACTATAGGTTTAGTTGCTTGGTCTCAACTATACGAAGTTGTGTTATTTTGTATAGCGGATTAATCCTGAGAGTATTCAATTCTGGCCTAGGTCCCGGGGTTTTTCTGTATTTGCGGTTTCCTCTTTAACAAAATCTTGTTGTCTCATTTACTTTATATTTCCGCACCATAATTGTTTTATTATAATCAAAGTAAATTGCACAAACGTTAATTCATATTTACTTGATACGTGAATCCTATTGAGTTTGGTTAAGTCCGAACCTTTGTATCAAGTAAACATGCTTTGTTGTTGTACTGTCTCGATCTCGTATCCATAGACGATCACACAAAGTGTGAACCGATTTGTTGTATTGTCTCGACTCGGTCTATAGACAATCACTTTCAGGGAAAGGACTTATAGGAAGGAAAAGTTATAGCTTAAGGTATATTTGGGGTACCCTCGCCTTTTCAGAATATACACTAGTTTTTGAGCTAAGTCTTTATAATGTGACTATGATGATTGGATCATCGAGCAAAGAACTGCTCAAATTTTGTTTCCAAGAAGGAACAAAGATTAAAAGTCACAAAATCTCTATATGTACCGAGAGCTAATCACCTTGTTAAATTCCAAAGAGACCCATGCAAGTGGATATCATATGGAAACTCACAGTGATGAGAATGTAATTGATTGTATCTTTTATATCTCTAATGCATATGGAAGAAAACATATTTTAGAGAAAACTAATGAGTCAATCTAGTGAAATGTAAATCACTATATTATTTGGATTATTGAATCCATATTGACTCCGATGATGAAATATTGGGAATTGACTCATACATGCTTTGACATAACCATAAAGGAATTTTGGTTTTGACATGATATTTCATTTTGAAAAGAATCATACATACATCACCGTGTTTGAGTGGACGAGACAGTGGGAAAAAGTTTGACAGAATGTAAAGCGACGTCATATCTTTCAATAAATGTTTTTTTTATAGTACTAGACGTCACTCATTTTTACAAAGTCTTCAGTAAAAGAGGATCGACACCATCCTAAGGTTCAAATGGTAATTCAATATTACAAAAAACGAGGTGAAATTTAGAAAAATATTCATGAAGAATGCGGACCATTAAAGTGACTTATGGCTCTGGTGAATGTTTTGACATTTTTGACTAGTTATAGTTCCCAAGAAATTTGCGTTTGGAAAATTACTAGCACATATTTTACATGTAAGGGATCACCACCCCTTGTAAATGCTAGCGAGTTTACATCAACAAGATTTGATGGTTATTGCATGTTTAATAGGATCAATGCAGAGCATCCTATTGTTGATGGTGGTTTTTAGTTCAAGGGCTAAAATCGTAAAACCTGTATTTATTGCGCTGTCACCCTGCAAGGGGTAAAGCCACTTAAGAAGTGATGAGTGCAAAAAACCTCTTCTCTCGTTTGAAGCAATTCAATATGAATATATACATGAAATTTACTCAGAATAGTGTTGTTTATGGGTGAAAACTATTTCTGCTGGTCTTGGTAATTTTGGGTGTGGATGAGAAATGAATCTAAACCCAAAACAAATGCACTGAACGGGAGTGATTTTGATTCGAGAGATCAATCTATATAATTCTGGCCTAAACCAAGAAATGGCCGCTCCAGACTTGCTTCGACCAAGTGAAGTTGTAATTGAGTGGATAACCAAAGTAAGGTATAGGTAGCTAAGTGTGAGAAGTTGAAGTTTTTTTGTAAAGGTCAGTGTATAACTACCTTTGTGAGCAAGTGAAGGAGATGGGGTTGATCTTAGGTAGGAAAGAGAAGAAGGTGTTGAGATTGTGAAGATGTTGGCTGTTTAAGACTTGTATCAGAATGTTGAACTGCCTTGCACAATATAAGCTATCAGTTCTGGGTGTTTTCTGAATACTGTGACAACACTTGTTTTTTTTTTTGTGTTTGACTGTGTGTTTTGGAAATAGGTAAAGGACCTATTTATACAAGTCATTGAGCGCAAAACCCTCATCTCGTAGGAAGTGGAGGAAGTTGAGTGATTCAGTAGTGGGGTCGTGTGAGTGATTGCACGATCACGTCTTGTCCCACTTCCCTCATCCTCTTAACCGTCCATGTCTCCTGACACGTTCTTGTAAATGGGCGTGTTGCACGCCGCACGCTGTAAACCGCCATACCAATACCCCAGTAAGTATCCCTCAATTTGTGACATGTTTGATGTCTCGAATGAGTGGATCGTGGGACCCACTGTAGAAAGTAGCATGTGATGCTAAAATAACTAAGGATTTGATATTTATGAAATATCATGTATGCTCAATGCATGTAATGCATCGCAAACAATCAACATGTATGAAGCATCGATGTTTTAAAGCCTGACCGAATAAGTTGCGGACCAAGCGTCTTAAAATAGCATCACGTCCAACCATCTTCGAGTGATCGTTTGGAGGCTGCATGGGAGAGCTATCTCCTGGATGGAAGAGTGGCAGATATTAATCACCAGGATACCTCACTGGTCGTCTAGCTTTCAACCTAGGTTGTCCGACCAAGCTAGCAAAATTGGACGAACGAGATGGTTTAATACCCTCATCTGTGACCGTTGATGGATTTTTAGGGTTTTAGGAAGCGCGGGAGCATCACTCCTATGCTTGACCGAATCCGAGTTTGAGCACAAGTTTTGGTGGGGCCGACCATACATGCGTGTAGACGACATACCGGTGTATATGCCCATACCTATTTGTCTCATGAAGGTGCGATCTACGCCACTTAATTTGATCGGCAAAGGTGAGCGGTCGAGATCAATTTGCGGCATAAATCCATTGCCGCAAAGGATTCGGAAGCCGCTCAGCATGCCACTTTCAAGAATGTGTTTCGAGGTCATCGAGTCCTAGTCTACCTAGGCCGACCATCTCCACGCAAAGGTGGGCCCACGGTGATCATGTTGACATGCTTGAGACCTTTTAAGTATATATCTATACCCTCCATCCAGGCTTGCGAAGATGGATGGTCGTGATCGAACTGCGATAGTTATGCAGCGCCGCGAACCCTAATTAGGGTTTTGAAAACAACAGGTACACACGATTTTGGCCAAAAGGTTTGGAAAGTTATGCTCCTCTTTTGGAGGAACCGATCATGTGGGGCCTACGTTCGGCCGACAGTGAACATGTGTGCACTTCTCCAATGGTCTTAGGCGCAATCTAAGCCATCCAAACATGTTGGCGAAGTTGGATGGTCGTGATCAATTTAAGACATTAGTGGAATTCTCGTGATGCTTGCAAAATGTCATACCAGCCATGTTTCGGGCATGCGATCGTGGATGCATGTCCACGTCTGAGCAAACCGATCAGGTAGGGATAGGGTGGGCCCGCTAATGTGCGTGCTAGCTCCTCCTCCATATTTCATGGTGCGATCTAAGTCGTCCAATCAGGCTAGTGAAGTTGGATAATCACGATCATTTTGAGACTGTCTTAAGCAGTCTTTTTCATTCGAGCTTCTTCCAAAGCAGCGCGGCCACCCTATTTTGTGGCTGGCGTTTTGGCATGCTGGGAAATCAAGTGTAACATTCGACCTACTAGGGAATAAATAGGCCCTCTAGTGGTCATCACGGTGATAGCCTGCTCCTGCTAGGGCTCATATAGGCTGATCAAATCATGCGGTCAACCAGCTTGGCTGTGATCGTTTCTGAGACTGATATGGACAGTCTAGATTTCCCTTAGGAAATTAAATATGCTCAATCGGGCTAATATAACACACCGAGAGATGTAGCATGTGCGAGTATTTTGTGCATGCCTCACCATTGACACTTAAAGATTCGTGTTACTCTGCTAAGAGCAACTCTCAGTCATCATGCCGCACCAATAATGAGAGTTCTGCGGGAACAACATAGGAAATACTAGGCAAACCATGCATTATAAATAATGTTAAAAATTCACATGATATTTGGGATTGTTGCTACATGCTCCATCTTGGATGAATTTTGTGTATTTAATTCACATAATATTTGGGGATTGTTGCTACATGCTCCTTTTTAGGTGAATTAATAAAGCGAAGAGGTACTCATCACTTATCAAACATCTTTATCCTCTGCAGGATGTTAGCGCATTAAATTTGGCTTTACAATTTTAGCCATGAACTAAAATCCACCATCAACATTAAGTCCCATGCCTAACACGCAATGGTTGCACAATTGTGTGGTAGGCATTATATGGTGACAAATAAAGATAAACCATATGAGACAAAGTTAGATGTTACCAGGAGAGATGGGTCGTCCTGTCCTTGGAACATGTCACGTTCAAGAGGCGTCCAGGTGAGCGTTCCCATAGCATAATGTCGGTTGGCCCCAGGTAGATTAGGCATGTATTTGGTTGGATTCTCAAACTATTCATGGCGATATCGTAATCCCCAACTCTGATGAGGACGAGCCCTATCATGAGTAATATCCTTAAAAGGATGTTGAAGTAATTTCTGAAAAAGATATTGAAGCAGCTTTCAAAGAGAATGGTGATGTAGCTTCCGGAAAGCGTGTTGAAGCGGCTTCTGAATCAAACGTCGAGGCGGATCCTAAAAAGAGAGTTTAAGAAGCTTCTGGAGCGAACGTCGACGCGGATCTCGGAGAGAGAATTGAAGCAGCTTATGGATAAAATGTCGAGGCGGGTCCCGGAGAGAGCGTTGAAGCGGATTCTTCTTCTAGAGAGAGCGTTGAAGCATCTTCTGGAGGGAGGCTTCCGGAGAAAGCGTTGAAGCAGCTTCTGGAGCGAACGTCGAAGCGGCTTCCGGAGAGAGCGTTGAAGCGGCTTCTAAAGGGCAGCTCCCGGAGAAAGCGTTGAAGCAACTTCTGGATCGAACGCCGAAGCGGCTTCTGGAGAGAGCGTTGAAGCAGCTTCTGGAGGGTGGATCCCGGAGAAAGCGTTAAAGTAGCTTCTAGAGCGAACGTCGAAGCGGCTTCCGGAGAGAGCGTTGAAGCGGATTTTTCTTCTAGAGAGAGCGTTGAAGCATCTTCTAAAGCGAACGTCAAAGCGACTTCTGGAGAGAGAATTGAAGCAGCTTCTAGAGGGCGTCTCCCGGAGAAAGCGTTGAAGCAGCTTCTGGAGAGAATGTCTAAGCGGCTTCCGGAGAGAGCGTTGAAGCGACTTCTTCTTTAGTTTAATTTTCCCTTATGAATTACATGCTCCTTGATTGACCATCTCTCTTTTGTTAAAGAATTCCTTGACTCTGTCCGTAGTGGTTCTTGCTATGGTGAAGCTCGGGTACTGATATCAACAAACGAATAACGGTTCTTAGCTACAGCTATGATCGAAAGAGACTGACAGGAAAAGGCATGATAGCTACTGGCACGAACTTGGCGGTATTCATATAGTGGTAGAGCTTGTCTCGAGGGAGAAGCTAATGATGAAACCGATAGCTTCCTTAATGTTACCTCATGGAATTAAAAAGAGGGAGACAGTCCCCTGCCCATGAGTATCCACTGAGCCTTCGATTTGATGGACGTTGTCATGCTGGGTTCATGAGGCCGTATTTATATCTACGTTGTGTTTCATGGACATCCAGTCTTTGACAATATGTCTGCTCTCTTGAGTATATCCTCGTCTTTGGGCATATTAGAATCACGCGTGCTTGCATCTCTCTAAATTCGCCATCTTTGAGATGGGCACTGCTAACCAGTCCCCAGTCACACTCCTCTGTCATTATTACCTATGGATTGTGTCTTTGAGGAGTAGGGAAGTTCCTTCATGAGAATGACTTAACTAATAGGCTCTCCAAATATGATGAAGCTCTTTTCATAGAGAATTTGTATGTACCTCTTAAGTCCCAGGTGCAATCTCCATTGGTAACGTAACTACTTCTTCTACGGGAGATGAAATTTTGAAAGCGTCTCTCGTTGATGTTGCGTACATTTCTATCTTCGTGAGGCTTCTCCCTTGAGGTGTCGACTTTAGTATATTTGAAGATGTCCCGCGTTCGCTTTCGTCCGGGCTGGCATAATAGGCTAACCCTTTGTGATGATTTGGAGATGACAATATTCGTTGAATCTTCCGAAACGCTTCCTGTTGTAGTGCGGTCCAGACGAAACTTGCTCCTTTCTTCAACAAGGGTGTGAATGAAGCAACCAGCTGGGATAGATCATGTATAAAACGTCAAATGTAGTTCACCTTGCCCATGAAGCTTTGGAGTTCCTTCATAGTTCGCGGCGGCGGCATCATGAGGATAGCTTGAGGTCTTGGATGGGTCCACTTTGATCCCCTCAGCAGTTACCTGGAATCCCAGAAATTTGTCCGAAGAAACGCTGAAAGTGCATTTCAAAGGATTCATCTTTAATTTGTATTCACAGCATCTTTCGAACACTTGTCGTACGACTCTTGCGTGGTCCGCCTGAGTTTTTGATTTGACTACTATATCATCCACGTAGTCTTCAACTTGCTTATGCATCATGTCATGGAATATTACCGTCATAGTGCGTTGATACGTTGCACTAGCGTTCTTTAAACCAAATGGCATTACAATATAGTAAAAATTTCCGATAGGAGTTCGAAAAGCTATCTTACTTGGGTCATGCTCATACATCCTTATATGATTATAGCTGTTATATCCATCCATGAAGGAGAACATGTCGTGTGCGCTGGTAGCATCTACTAGCATGTCGATGTTAGGTAGAAGAAAATCGTTTTTGGGGCAACATTTTTTCAAGTCTCTGAAATCCATGCAGCACCTGATTTGTCCGTTTTTATTTTTTACCGGAACCATATTAGCTAACCAGGTTGGATGATGAATGGGTTTAATGAGGCCAGCATCTAGAAACTTCTGAATCTCAGTCTTGATCTGCTCTTTTACCTCGTGCCTGAATTGCCTCGGAGATTGCTTGACCGGCTTGGATCCAGGTATGACATGTAGATGACGGGTAACCAATTTTTCATCTAAACCGGTCATTTCTTTATACGTCAAAGCGAATATGTCCTGGTATTCTTTGAGAAGTTCCATGATCTTCGTGCGTTTATCTGTACACAAGGTTGAGATGATGGAGATAGGCCTAGGAGATTTCTCATTCCCAATGTTAACGATTTCAAGCTCATTAGTTGTGGAGTTGGTGCTATCTTGCAGTTGTCATGGAGCATCTAGCACTTCTTCTTGTGGCCCGTCGTTGTTGTAGCATTCCGTTGGGCGGAGAGACTGGGTAACAGTCTCCCCTACTAATTGCTCACAACGGCGTCGGTACACGGTTTTCCCTTTCTGGTCACAGTTTTCCACAAAAGTTTGTTCCCTCTTAGTGTGAGTGTGGGTTGCGGCTTCACATGATGAAGAATAATTGGGAAACCTTGTCAACAAAGATGCATCATGGGGGTTAGCCTTCAATGATGCAAGTCGGTCCTCCTCCTGGATTGACGCCCACGTGGGGAGTGGGATGCAATGAACTTTGTCTGATTCTTCACGCATAGCTTCTCTTGGTTCAAACAATTTCACTCCACATATTGGTGCGTAAGGAGACAATGATGCATGAATACAAATGACTTATTTATTCAGCATAGTCTTCAGGCATTGGTGATACGTCGAGGGGACGATCCTATTATCATGAATCCATGGTCTCCCCAGTATCATATGGTAATCCGGCTCTCTTTCTATGACTTCGAATTTCATCTTTGATTGGACTGGCCCTACAGATAAATTCAGATTGACATACCCGTACGTGTTGTTTTGGTTTCCTTCAAAGTCTATCATCGTGGTAGGTTGTCGCACGATATTGCTTGGTTGAACCTTGGCCGACCTGAGTTTCTTGATAGTAATCACATTCGAAGACGCTCCCGTGTCGATGAGGGCCCTCTTGAACTCTGAATCCTTGATGCGTGCAGTAACGTGTAGGGCTCGTTTGTGACCTTCTTCTGCCATCATGTCTTCTTCTGTAAATGTAACATTATTTACAGACATCTCCGATGTTTTTAAGGCTTCTGGACGCAAAGGAGTTAAATGCACGTCTAGGGTTATCTGGTTGATTGCAGCAAACGTCTTCGCCTGCTGATTCTTCGAGAGGTGTAAAAGTTAGCATAAACTTTCCACTAGAGAAGTCGCTTCCTACTCCACTGTCATCTGGTTCATAGTGAAACTATTGACTTGCGGAGGATCGTTGCGAGGATCAGTCCCAGTGTAGAAATCTCCGTGACAGGAGAAATGCTCATATCTGATGTCATCTTGACGAGGAGATCGAGTACGCCGTTTATTATTTCATTAATCAGGTCCATGTTCTTCGTGTGAATATCCTGCACCCGTTCTAACTCAATCAATATTGGGATTCTTCTGGTTATACCATCAAATACACTGTTGGGAAGAGGGGTATCTTCATTGGAGGAACTTCGACCGGGATTTGAAATTTTTGGGGGAGTCCTAAGACCAACCATTTTGAAAATCAACCAAATGGGACTGGGTATTGAAGAAATTGACTTTGCAACCGAGAGATTAATCTCCCACTGTGGTCGCCAATTATTTATGGGTGAAAACTAGTTCTGCTGGTTTTGGTAATTTTGGGTGTGTGGATGAGAAATGAATCTAAACCCTAAACAAATGCACTACACGTGAGTGCTTTTGATTCGAGAGATCAATCTATACAATTCTGGCCTAAACCAAGAAATGCTCGTTCCATACTTGCTTCGGTCATAAAGTGAAGGAGATTGGGTTGATCTTAGGGAGGGAAGCGAAGAAGGTGTTGACATTGTGAAGGTTTTGGATGTTTATGACTTGTATCAAAATGTTAAACTGGATTTCACAATGTAAGCTACCAGTTCTGGGTGTTTTCTGAATACTATGACAATACTTGTTTTTTTCAGTGTTTGTCTGTGTATTTTGGAAATAGGTCAAGGACCTATTTATACAAGTCATTGAGCGCAAAACCCTCATCTCGTAAGAAGTGGAGGAAGTTGAGTGATGGAGTAGTGGGGTCGTGTGAGTGATTGCACGATCACGTCTTGGCCCACTTCCCTCATCCTCTTAACCGTCCATGTCTCCTGATACGTTCTTGTAAATGGGCGTGTTGCACGCCGCACGCTGTAAACCGCCAGACCAATACCCCAGTAAGTATCTCTCAGTTTGTGACATGTTTGATGTCTCGAATGAGTGGATCGTGGGACCCACTGTAGAAAGTAGCATGTAATGCTAAAATATCTAAGGATTTGATATTTATGAAATATCATGTATGCTCAATGCATGTAATGCATCGCAAACAATCAACATGTATGAAGCATCGATGTTTTAAAGCCTGGCCGAATAAGTTGCGGACCAAGCGTCTTAGAATAACATCACGTCCAACCATCTTCGAGTGATCGTTTGGAGGCTGCATGGGAGAGCTATCTCCTAGCTGGAAGAGTGGCGGATGGTAATCATCGGGATGCCTCACTGGTCGTCTAGATTTCTACCTAGGCTGTCTGACCAGGCTAGCGAAATTGGAAGGATGAGATGGTTTAAGACCCTCATCTATGACTGTTGATATATTTTTAGGGTTTTAGGAAGTGCGCGAGCATCACTCCTATGCTTGACCGAATCCGAGTTTGGGCACAAGTTTTGGTGGGGCCGACCAGACATGCGTGTAGACGGCATGCCGATGTATATGCCCATACCTCTTTGTATCATGAAGGTGCGATCTACGCCACTTAATTTGACCGGCAAATGTGAGTGGTCGAGATCGATTTGCGGCAGAAATCCATTGCCGCAAAGGATTTGGAAGCCGCTCAGCATGCCACTTTTGGGCATGCGTTTTGAGGTCATCGAGTCCTAGTCTACCTAGGCCGACCAGCTCCACGAAAAGGTGGGCCCACGGTGATCATGTTGACATGCTTGGGACCGTTTAAGTCTATATCTATACCCTCCATCCAAACTTGCGAAGATGGATGGTCGTGATCGAACTGCGACAGTTATGCAGCGCCGCGAACCCTAATTAGGGTTTTGAAAGTAGCATGTACACCCGATTTTGGACAAACTATTTGGCAAGTTATGCTTCTCTTTTGTAGGAACCGATCGTGTGGGGCCCACGTTGGGTCGACGGCGAACGTGTGTGCACTTCTCTAATGGTTTTAGGTGCAATCTAACCCATCACCAGTGGTCATTATGGTGATAGCCTGCTCCTACTAGGGATCATCTAGGCTGGTCAAATAATGCGGTCAACCTGCGTGGCCGTGATCGTTTCTGAGACTGATATGGACAATCCAGATTTCCCTTATGAAATTAAATATGCTCAATCGGGATAATATAACATACCGATAGATGTAGCATGTACGGGTATTTCGTTCATGCATCACCATTGACACTTGGAGATTCGTGTTACTCTGCTAAGAGAAACGCTCAGTCGTCATGTCGCACCAATAATGAGAGTTATGCGGGAACAACACAGAAAATACTAAGCAAATCATGCATTAAAAATAATGCTAAAAATTCACAGGGTATTTGGGATTGTTCCTACATGCTCCATCATGGATGAATTTTGTGTATTTAATTCACAGAATATTTAGGATTGTTGCTACATGCTCCATTCTAGGTGAATTGATAAAGCGAAGAGGTACTCATCACTTATCAAATAACTTTATCCTCTGCTGGATGTTAACCCTAAGTAGGGTGGTCGCTTTGTTTAGAAGAAGCTCGAACGAGCATAGACTGTTCAAAACGGTCTCAGAAGCATCATGAACGTCCAACTTTTCCATCCTGGTTGGACTGCTTCGATCCTCTTACGAACAGCTAAGGAAGTGCCAACATGATCATTGGCGGGCCCACTAGTACCCTATTTGATCGACTTGCATGCGGCAAGCCTATAGAGTGCTCAATAGCTTACCAAACCTTGAGCAGGCACGCTGCATTAAAAACCCTAAATTTGGATTGTGGCAGTTTACAACTGTCGTAAATCGATCGTATTCGTCCAACTTAGTCGGCCTAGTTGGATGGCTTGGATCACATCTCGAGCGATCAAAGAAATTCCAACGTGTTCACCGTCGGCCCAACCTCCCCCTTGGTCTATCGACCTATCCACGGCAAAGCCAAGACATATCAAATAGTTTTCTCAAAGTAGCGTGAACGCGCTACTTTAAGAAACCCTAAAATCACTTTGTGGCATTGAACAACTACCGCAAATCGATCATGGCCATCCCACTTTGCCGGCCGAATTGAATGGCTTGGATTTAATTTTAGGTGGTCCAATAGATGTCAACATGCTCATCGGAAACCCACCTCTACATATGTCCGACCGGCCTTTTCGAACTAGGGCTCGATGTCCCTGAACGCTTTCCCAAAGAGGGGTTGGCCATGTAGCTTCAAACCCTAAAAAATGATCAGCGACAACGTTTAACTGCCGCAAATGATCTTTTCCAACCAACTTCGCTAGCTTGGTCAGACGGTTTAGATCAAATTCTAGATGGTCAGAAGGGTGACGCCACGATCACCAACTACCCCTTCTCCACGAACAGTGATCGGTCAAGCGATGGCGTGTCCTTAGAGTCACCAAACGATCACCCAAAGGTGGTCGATCATGCTACCTTCTTTAAGACGCTTAATCTGCGACTTACTCAATCAAGCTCTAAAACAATGATGCTTCATACAAATCGATTAATTTAAGCTGCTTAAAAGCGATGATTTACATGCATAGAACACATACGATATTCCATAAATATCGGCTTCATAAATAACTTAGTTATTTAACCAAGCAACACCATGTGTTATTCTTTGCGGAAAGTCCCACGACTTTTCCCACCTATTCTAGACGTCAAATATGTCACAAACTGGGGGATACTTACTATGGTATTGGTCTGGCGGTTTACAGCGTGTGGCGTGCAATATGCCAATTATGATAAAGTGTTAGGAAAAGACGTACAATCAACAATAATGAGAGTAGTGGATGAAAGAGTGATCGATTTTCCCTTATAGTGGAAACGTTACAATCACCACACCTACAAAACCCCACTACCCCAATTCTCAACCTCCTCCACTTCCTACGAGATCAGAGGTTTGGGCTCAATGAATTTTATAAATAGGCTTTCAACCTATTTCAACAACAACACGAAAAAACCAAGTTGTTATCAACGTATTTAGAAAACACCCAGAACTGATAGCTTACATTGTGCAAGCCAGTTTAACATTCTGATACAAGTCATAAATAGCCAACACCTTCACAATCCCAACACCTTCTTTGCTTCCCTACCTAAGATCAATTCCATCTCCTTCACTTTGTGACGGAAGAAAGTCTGGAATGACCATTTCTTGGTTTAGGAAAGAATTGTACAGATTGATCTCTCGAATCTAAAGCACTCCCGTGCAATGCATTTGTTTACGGTTTAGATTCGCTTCTCATCTACACACATCCAAATTTACCAAAACCAGTAGAAACAGTTTTCACCCATAAACAACTGGCGACCACAGTGGGAGATTGATATTGTTAGAGCACTGCTCGGTCAAACTCGCATGCGTGGATATCTCAAGCATGTTTTTCAATCTTAGTGATCAAAACTATAAAGTCTTTATTTATAGTCTACAATAGTTAAGGTCTTGGACTAGGATAGAAAGTGTAGTTGAGCTCAAGACTCCATGGCAATCATCATATAAGACGAAGGACTACTCAAGGAACCAGTGGATCTCCATCAACTAAAAGGTATGTGGAGACTTGAACTTACCTATCACTCAAAAGTCTATCTACTCTATCTATTATCTTTGAGACAAAAGTCGTTTTACTATATAGACTAAGACTATGCACATGTGACATTTCGAGCTTAGTATATCTCGCTTATCTATTTCTGAAAATGGGTGTTGGTAAAGCTTTCGCTTTAGCAAAGTTCATATTTTCCTAGTGACGAAAGTCATGTTAATTTTCAATTTTCTAGGAAAATGTTCTGACGAAAAATAGTTTTTGAATAACAACTATATAACGCCCTCTGAGCATGTTTCAATGATTGAAATGAGAGTTTAAACTATATAACCATTAGGGGATATAAACATTGTTGTGGCAACAAATATATGTATAAGTCCTTAGCACTTGAACCGAACTTTGCGAACTTTGTTGATCAAGTGGAACCGGAACGTGAGCAGCAACTCAGTCCGCGAACTAGCATAGTTCTTGAACCCAAGAATTTCTGCTGGAGTTGTAGCTCATGTGCAGTCCGCGAACCTAGTCCGTGAACTGGCGGAAGCTCTCGAACTCGAGAATTTCTGCTGGAGTTTATAACTTCAACCGGTTAGCTTGAGTCCGTGAACTCAAGAGGTTATGTCTGAAAACGTTGTTCGTGAACTTATTTTATATTACTAAGGGATGCTTTTGAAAACCGTGGATTTATAGTTCATGATTAATGATTCGAGTGAATCACATCGTTTTTGATTCAATTGTGTCTCTTGTAGTACTTAATATCTCATAGCAATTGAACATCTCTCTAACTAGTTCATTTGAGTCATTTGGACTAGTTATGGTGAAGAAGAACATGGCTGATATAGAAATTATCATTTGGATAACCTTTTGGTTAACTAGTTGTGAACCAACCATTGTACACGTTTGGGTACGGTTACACAAACCCAAAATTGTCAAGTACATGTGTGTATGGCATGTTAAGTTTTCGATCTAACGGTTGAGTAATATTAGCTTGTATCTAATCAGATTTTCATCTAACGGTGAATGTTCAAAGTTTTGTTACTAAGCTAGCATTGATTGCAAACCCTCATTTGAAGACTATATAAGGGGAACTCTAGCTATTGGAAAAACTAATCCCCACACACTTTTCTTGTGTGATACTAATTTTCTCTAAGCTAGAGTCGATCTCCATTAACCCTTGAATTTTCTCTCTAAACTCGGGTTAACGACTTAAAGACTTCATTGGGATTGTGAAGCCAGACCGATACTACTTTTATCGTAGTTGTGTGATCTGATCTTGCTCTTTATATCGTACGAGTAAAATTTTAATAATTGGCTTGAGATTCTGTCTCCAATAGGCAAGATAAAAGTAGTCACAAACATCTTCGTCTCATTATTTGTGATTCCTCAATAATCTTATTCGCTGCGTCGATTAAGTTTATTGTGAGGTGATTAATGAAACTGAGCTGTTCTTCGGGAATATAAGTCTAGTTGTATCGATTGGTTCCTGTTCACCTTGATTTATCAAAAGACAGAACAAAACTCATAGGTTTATTCGTGGGAGACGAATTTATCTATTACCTGTAGACTTTTCTGTGTGAGACAGATTTGTTTATTAAAGTCTTCGACTTTAGGTCGTAGAAACTCTTGGTTGTGGGTGAGATCAGCTAATGGAATCAAGTGCGTAGTATCCTGCTGGGATCAGAGGCGTAGGGGCATAACTATACCTTGGATCAGTGTGAGATTGGTTGGGGTTCAACTACAGTCCATACCGAAGTTAATTGGTAGTAGGCTAGTGTCTGTAGTGACTTAATATAGTGTATGTTTAGTGGACTAGGTTCCGGGGTTTTTCTGCATTTGCGGTTTCCTCGTTAACAAAATTTTGGTGACTGTGTTATTTCTTTTTCGTATTATATTTTTATATAATTGAAATAATACAGGTTGTGCGTTGTTCAATCGATTAGAATATCCGACCTTATTGGTTGTTGATTTAAATCGATTGACACTTGGATATTGGTCTTTGGTACCATCCAAGTTATGTCTCTTTGATTAGACTCGCGAATCATATTTTCTTGAGAAAATCAAATTAAGAGATTGAGATAATAACTCCTTGAGATATTTTCTATTGATTGAGTCTTGTTGATTCTCTAGAAAAATAACTCGGAGTTGTCCATACAGGTTGCTAATCGAATTATTGGGTGGTGTTGTTAGACCCCCGCTTTTTCAATTGGTATTAGAGAAGGAAAACACGTTAAAGACCTTACAAGTATGTGTTTGTAGATATCTAACTCTATGGACAAGAGTAGTATCTCTGATAACGCAACACCAGTACAAAGTCACTTAGGTGAAGTTCAAAGACTTGAAGCTTCTGAGAAAAACTCTGTGAACTGTCCTGCGACTGAATCTACATTTGACTAGGAAAAATATCTTGACGAGAAATTGGATGACCTTTCAGATGACAGTGATTCAGAAGAAGGACCGAGTATTGATAAGGAAGTCTCATAATATATCAAGTTGTTTGATCATGAGCTAAAGATAAAAAGGTCAACAGCCTGCCTGAGTAAGTATATGGCTCCTCTTTGTCAATAAAATAGAAAATTGAGAAAACTCCTTAAAGGATATGATGGTGGGTACAATCTCCTAAAATTTATCGTTAAAGAATGTGAAAAAGATGTTCGTACGAAAATGTCTGAATGTGACAATCTTCTCCGAAATCTCTATGTGTTGAAAGAAAGACTTGCAGATACTGAAGCAAGATATGACTCTCAACAGAAATGTTTTAATGACAAATAACTCAGACTTCTTACTAAAGAAAAGTCATTGGAGACTGATCTTGCAGCTTCTCTTGATAAGGTAAGATCACTAGAAGAGAGTCTAAAAAGATTCAATGCTAGCTCAATGAAATTGACTTCTATGATTGGAGCATGTAAAGAACATCGTGATACACATGGTCTGGGCTATAAAGGAATAGACGCTCCAAAGACTAGTAAAATCAATTTCATCAAAGCAGTTGATAATTCTTCATGTGAGAAAACTTTTGCAGCCTGCAATGTGCCTAAGGAAGGGAAGTCTCCCAAAATTACTCACAAGAGAACAGTTAAGAATAATTCCTTCAACTGCTATTACTGCGGAAATAAAGGACATCCTGAGCGAAAGTTTCGTTTTCGGTTGAGAAATAAAAAACTTCACGACGTTCTTATATAAGTGTCTAAGGAAATGATTAAACCTGTTTCTCATATTGTTGGAGTAAAAGGCACATTCAACAATCAAGAAAACTACCTTGATAAGTCATCTCTTATTCAGGATTTTGGATCACAAAATGTGAATCAAGGTAGAAGGAAGAACAACAAATGGGCAATTAACAACCCTGAAAGAAGAAAAAGGAACATGAGAAAGAAAAAGAGTTCAAGTTCCATATCCCCTTCTGTGGAAGGCCGTGAATCCAAGAATTCTGTCCCAGATTGCATCCACATAAATAATCGAGTCTCAGAACTTAAATCAAGTATAAACAGACTCAAACGGGGCGTGTCCAAAACATGGAAAGTGGCTATCTCAGGTACTCCTAGTCCTTCTTCTAGTATAAGTTCTTCATTTTTGATTGACTCGTCTCTACATTGCTCTGAAAGAGAAGTCAACCATGATGAGCAAAGTGCTCATCTTAACACACCGTGACAAACCTCTGAAACATCCTTCTTGATGGATTAAGAAGGATGCTCTATATTCTCAAGAAAAAACCTTGAGAAAGTTGTCAAAGGTGTATGTTGTTGTGTTGAGCTCTTTTATAAGATTGGTTCTTGTGCTTGGTAGAAAATTCCTTGTTGAGTTTTTCCCTTCATTTTTTTTCTTGTCCACGTCTTGGTCATTCTTGACTAAATGTGCCCGTTCACGAGAACCGTACGGATGTCCTTGTAGCTAGGGTTCTATATGAACCTCCTTATATAGTTGTCATGACTTGACATCTTATTCTATAAAGAGAAAAAGATTCTTCTAGATTATTTTAGCACAATGGAGAGACACAACAAAGATGTGGAGGTTAATACCGTTGAGTTCCATGAAGATCCTGTTTTCATTATTTGTCATCAAGATATTGATCATGAAAACAATCTACCAGTACAGATGTCTTCACAACTGGTAGGAAATCTTATTAGGGATTTTGAAGTGGTTCGTGAACAGCTTGAAGTTGCAACAAAGAACCTTGAGTTCCTGAAGAACGAACTAAAGGAAGCTTCTGATGAACTTATTCTTGTTCGATCCTTAGTTGCAAATCGGATTTAGCATGTCTAGTAAATCTTCTATGTTTTCTGTTTTATTTAGAAGAATAACTAGTGTTTTGAAATATCCATAATTGTGATTACACATAGATATATCCAATGATTTCATCTTCTTGTTTTTAGATTTATTGGTTTTAATTCTAAACTTATTTGGAAGATGATGGTTGCAGTATTGATCTTTATGATTTTATATATTGCAATATTTTGATGGGATTTGTATGTTTACGTCCGTGAACTTGATTATCCCATATTTTGTCAAAAGTAAAGTCGTTCACGTATTGGTATGCAAATATTGATCAAGGAATGAATGGACTTTTGGCAAAACACAAAAGTTAAGCCTATATTGTCAATTGTTGATGTAAGATAGGTTAAAATCTTTTGTGATTCAAGGATAAAATCTATTATGTCACTTTGTGATGGAAAAATAGAATAGGTCCTTGTTTTTGTTATCCATGGTATAGAGCTTAATTGTTCCATATTACTATGTATTACCGTGAAGGTTCCATCTTGTATCTTATGTTGAGCATGATACGACTAAGTCGATTTCTTATTGGCATGGTTGGTTGTTCCATAAAGATGCAATATGTTGAGCATTAAGAACTAAATTAATCAACTTGTGTGGTTATTTAGTTTGTATTCCATGAGTTCTCTCATGTTGGGTACATGTACGGTGAAGGTTGTCATTTTCTATGATGATCTTAGTCGGGGTTCCATAATCTCTTATGTTGAACCTAATTGAACTAAATCAATCATCTTGTGTGATTATTTAGTTAGCACTCCATATATTTTTCTCATGTCGAGTGTGGACAATTGAATTGATTACTTTGTGATTAGTTTAATTGTATAATCCGGTTAGAGTATTTATGGGTTCTCTTGTGAATAATCTAATCAATGAATTAAGTCTCCATGACTTTACTTGTGTTGAGCATATTTAGTCAAATTAATCTTGGTTTGCTTTGGTTAATATGATTGAATATTTTGGATTCCAAATTCATACTTGTATGAAATTTGTTGAGTCTAAAGAAATCCTTCTTTTCTCTTGAAATTAGGGTCGCTCTTGTTGTTCCCTTAGGAATGACATCTTATGGGGGAGAGTTCTTTTGAACTTGTGCTTAATTGCCAAATATTTATGGGGAGTGCGACTGTGGAATTTGTAGGGGTTATCTTGTATCTTTATGAACTCCTTGATGAATGCATTTAGCCTCGGATTTATGATTGCATCTAAACAAGATGATAGAACATTTACCTTTGGTCATGAAATGTCTCGTATAGAAATTTCATTAGGATTCCTTTCTTGTACCTTTGCCAATTTTATTGACAAAAAGGGGGAGAATTAATTGTAGGTCACACTACAAATACATATGGTTTTCGGATCATTATGTAAGGGGGAGTGGTTTCCATGTGAGATGGAGTGAAGTATCACCATAGTATTGTTGTTGAAGTTGTGATGCAATTGGACTTTGACGATGTGTAATAATACTATGACACTGTATAACAATGATTGAGAACCGATGCTTTTCTCATTGTTATAGCTACGGATTTTCAACAACGATAATACTAAACTTACAACCTTTGGGATCATTGGACTACTTGGAAGTGACGAAGATTTCGAGTATTGTTGAAGATTAGGCATGTGGAATATGAGCTACAAAGTTTATTTATATATTTTTTGTATTCCATATGTATTAATAGTTTTTCCACTAAAATTGACAAAGGGAGAGATTGTTAGAGCACAGCTCGGTCAAACTCGCGTACGTTGCTATCTCAAGCATGTTTGTCAATCTTAGTGATCAAAACTATAAAGTCTTGATTTCTAGTCTACTATAGTTAAGGTCTCGGACTAGGATAAAAAGTGTAGTTGAGCTCAAGATTCCATGCCAATCATCATACAAGATGAATGACTACTCAAGGAACCAATGGATCTTCATCAACTAAAAGGTATGTGGTGACTTGAACTTATATATCACTCAAAATATGTCTACTCTATCTCCTATCTTTGAGACAAAAGTCGTTTTACTATATAGACTAAGACTATGCACATGTGACATTTCGAGCTGAGTATATCTCACTTATCTATTTCTCGAAATGGGTGTTGGTAAAGCTTTCGCTTTAGCCAAGTTCATCTTTTCCTAGTGACGAAAGTCATGTTAAGTTTCAATCTTCTTGGAAAATTTTCTGACGAAAAATAGTTTGTGAATAACAACTATATGACGCCCTTTGAGCATGTTTCAATTATTGAAATGAGAGTTTAGACTATATAACCATTGGTGGATATAAACATTGTTGTGGCAACACATATATGTATAATTCCTTAGCACTTGAACCAAAGTTTGCGAAATTTGTTGATCAAGTGGAACTGGAACGTGAGCAGCAACTCAGTTCGCGAACAGGCGTAGTTCTCGAACCCGAGAATTTCTGCTGGAGTTGTAGCTCATGTGCAGTTCGCGAACTTATGGAAGCTATCGAATCCGAGAATTTCTGCTGGAGTTTATAACTTCAACCGGTTAGCTTGAGTCCGCGAACTCAAGAGGTTATGTCTGAAAACGTTGTTCGTAAACTTATTCTATATTACTAAGGGATGATTTTGCAAACCGTGGATTTATAGTTCATGATTAATGATTCGAGTGAATCACATCATTTTTGATTTAATTGTGTCTCTTGTAGTACTTGAGATCTCATAGCAATTTAGAAACTCTCTAACTAGTTCATTTGAGTCATTTGGACTAGTTATGGTGAAGAAGAACATGGTTGATATGGAAGTTATCATTTGTCTAACATTTTGGTTAAATAGTTGTGAACCAACCATTGTACACGTTTGGGTAAGGTTACACAAACCCAAAATTGTCAAGTACATGTGTGTATGGCAAGCTAAGTTTTCGATCTAACGGTTGAGGAATATTAGCTTGTATCTAATCAGGTTTTCATCTAACGGTGAATATTGAATGCTTTGTTACTAAGCTAACATTGATTGCAAACCCTGATTTGAAGGCTATATAAGGGGAACTCTAGCTATTGAAAAAACTAATCCCCACACACTTTTCTTGTGTGATACTAGTTTTCTCTAAGCTAGAGTCGATCTCCATTAACCCTTGAGGTTTCTCTCTAAACTCGAGTTAACGACTTAAAGACTTCATTGGGATTGTGAAGCCAGACCGATACTACTTTTATCGTAGTTGTGTGATATGATCTTGCTCTTTCTATCGTACGAGTACAATTGTAATAATTGGCTTGACATTCTATCTTCGATAGGCAAGATAAAAGTAGTCACAAACATCTTCGTCTCATTGTTTGTGATTCCTCAATAATCTTATTCGCTGCGTCGATTAAGTTTATTGTGAGGTGATTGATTAAACTGAGCTGTTCTTTGGGAATATAAGTATGGTTTTATCGATTGGCTCCTATTCACCTTGATTTATCAAAATACGGAACAAAACTCATAGGTTTATTTTTGGGAGGCGAATTTATCTATTACCTGTAGACTTTTCTGTGTGAGACAGATTTGTTTATTAAAGTATTCGACTTTGGGTCGTAGCAACTCTTGGTTGTGGGTGAGATCAACTAAGGGAATCAAGTGCGTAGTATCCTGCTGGGATCAGAGGCGTAGTATCATAACTGTACCTTGGATCAGTGTGAGATTGGTTGGGGTTGGTAGTAGGCTAGTGTTTGTAGCGGCTTAATACAGTGTATTTTAATTTGGACTAGGTCCCTGGGTTTTTCTGCATTAGAGGTTTCCTCGTTAACAAAATTCTGGTGTCTGTGTTATTTCTTTTCCGCATTATATTTTTATATAATTGAAATAATATAGGTTGTGCGTTGTTCAATCGATTAGAATATCCGACCTTATTGGTTGTTGATTTAAATCGATTGACACTTGGATATTGGTCTTTGGTACCATCCAAGTTATCTCTCTTTCATTAGACTCGCGAATCATATTTGCTTGAGTAAATCAAATTGAGAGATTGAGATAATAACTCCTTGAGATATTTTATATTGATTGAGTCTTGGCGATTCTATAGAAAACAACTCGGAGTTGTCCATACGGATTGCTAATCGAATTATTGGGTGGTGTTGTTAGACCCCCGCTTTTTCAGATATATTGGTTGCAAAATCAGTTTCTCAAGATTTATTCCAATTTTCTCAATTTCAAAAGGGTAGATCTTAAATTCAATTCAATCATTAAATTCAATTTAGGTTCAACAACCAATTTCAATTCCGGTGTCCCATTCGCTAAGAAGCTTCACAAAATGATTTTTCAAGCAATGCTACTGGAAATGCCTTGGATAGCTGAGCACCAGTAAATCTCCCGGATAAAAGGACCAGAAAGCCACGTGGAGACAAAAGACGTGACTACTACTTAGAAGAATGCAACGGCTTCTATTGAGATCCGGATGGAGCAACCACCTTTTCTGCAACACCACAAGTGTTGTATGGAGCAAGCCAGAAACGCCTCAAAGGGTCCGCATCGAGAAAGACGAAGTGGATATTCACGTAGACATTGTTCCGGTATGGATATAGTCGACAACAAATTCAACACCAGTGGAGTCCTAGGAAGACACCTGCAGAGATCACAAAAGAAAATGTCTATCTCTATTCCACCACTGCTACCAATTTAAAGTCAGGAATATCCGCCACCACTTCATCAACAAGATGTGTAGATTCAGAACATGGCGTAATTCCGAGAATCCGTACATCTACAACAACAAAGGAGGCTTGACCCATCTTCAGATCATCATAAAGGGTCCGCCTATTATGTCAACCCGGAAAACAGAGAGACACTCCCTTAGTCGTGACACCTCCGATCACCAGAGCTAGAGATGCTGCCTCCACCAATATTTCTTCGAGCATAACACCCCCGGTGCCACTTTCCCAATCAGGATGATAGACCGTAGGATCCAGAGGAGGCTAACCCTCTATCACCATTTTTGATTTGATGGAAAGATGAAAAGTTCTCACTAAGGCTCAGATGGACATGGATACAACTCAGAAAGAGGTACTCACTTTCCTCAAGACGCTGATGGAGCGACTACCATAAGAGCCAGCACATAGAACCAATGAGGAGTACTTTCAACACTTTTGGCGCAAGCACTTCAACAGGGCATTTATTCATAGATGAAGAAATTATTGCTACTCCCGAGCACACAAGGGAAAGAAATTCATGCATTCTAGAACGACTTCTTCGGGAAAATAAAATCCGATAAACCTGCACCAACATCATCCTCCTTATCCTCCTGATGTGCAAAGAGTTCCTCTTCCGAGAGGATACTCTTCCCCTCATTTTTCCCTTTATGACAGAACTGGTAATGCTCGTTAACACATCTCTTATTTTCTGGAGTTATAAGGAGAGCACGAATACAATCATGTCCTCCGCCTGAAAGAGTTCTGAAAGTCACTTATTGAGAGAGCGTACAACAACATTGCACCAAACAGCATATCCAACTAGTGTGAGATGGTAACCGCTTTCTACAAGAAGTATTTCTTTGTATCCGAGCAAATCACCTTTTTAAATTTTGGGAGAATGTTCCAACGAAATAATGAGCATCCAAATGATTATGTCAAGAAGTTTAAAATTATTGAACAATGATTGGTGGAATTATGCATTAATAGGATGGTACTCATATATCGTGTTATGCTAAAGAATTTGTAATTCCAGACGTCCTCTGAACTTCGTGAAGATGTTAAGCACTCGGATACAACGGCACCTACCCTGCTAGAAAGAACCAGGCCTGACAAGAATGAAGAGCCTCATGATATTTGCGGAAGCATACATCTCACCAACATGCAATACAACCTTCATCCTTCTATAAGCGGCTTCACTGAAGCAGCAAGAGGAAAACCACCAAGATACAACATCATGCGCGTCCAAAACCGCCAACTCCAACCTCAGTACCATATGCTCGACTATCACAATGATAAAAAAATGTCCGAGATATACCATATCTGACTTGACGGCAACAAAATCGGTGAGAGACGTTTTCTTTCAAAATCTCGTCTCCCGTAGAAGAAGTAGTTGCATTACGGAAGGAGGTCGCACCCGGGACTTAAGAGGTACATACGAACTCTCCATGTTAAGAGCTTATTCATATTTGCACAACCTGTTAGTTAAGTCATCCGCATGAGGGAACTTCCCTACTCCTCAAAGACATGATCCAAAGATGATAGAGACAAAGGAGTGTAGCAGGAAACCGCTCAGCACTATCTATATCAAAGATGTTGAATTTAGAGAGACGCACGCACGCTATCATTATGATTCCAGGATGTCCAAAGACGAGGACATACTCAGGGGATCAGACGCATTGTCGAAAACCAGTGATATGCCTAGGCGTCTATGAAACATAGACGCATAGACGTCCACATGACCAGCAACTCGTACGATCCTCATCAACGTTGGGTTCAACTCCAACTCTCTTCCAAATTACTTCTTCAGAGACCCAGTGATAGGTGTGATAAACACCTAATTTTATATCTAGTATTTATGCTTTCTTTGCGAGTTTTAGTGTGAATTATGTATCTTATGTGTGAATTTGAGTTCCTAGGTGCTTTGGAGTCGTTTGGAGCCAAAGAAGGAGAAACTACTCATTAAGAGCGAAAAGGACAAAGTCGTCATTTAATGGGCAAACACTATCCGGAGTCCAGCTGAGGATAAGGGGAAAGCATATGAGACATACACTAAAAACAAGCCATAATTCGTTAAGGGTGCACCTCCTCTTTTATAACATCTAGGTCACACAACTACTACTCTTTTTTTGGTCGAGACCATCACAGTTTCGTCTCATCCTCAAATGCCGCAAATTCTCAACACCGGCTGGTTCGTTACTTTGGGGCTAGAATTTCCGAAGTGTAGGACCGAGAAAGATAGCTGGGTACAAATCTGTTGAAAACTTAGACATGAATCTGCAGCCAAGAAATCAAGTTCTGATGATGTGATGAACTAGGAGGAATTAAAGAGATTAATGTGTGTTCTGCACTTTGAATGGAAAATAAGAATGGGGTTTGCTTCAAACTCGAATGTAATCAGATTTCAATAGAGATTGAGCAGATAATTGGTTGAGGAGAACCTAACTGTTTCCATTGATTGTACGGTCAAATGATGATGAACACAGGCCATTGAAATGCGCTTCAAAGTTCTTGTGAATGATTATATGAATGGGTTGTGTATGGATTTGTCGTAGTAGGGAAGGAATTCTTATGCTCTCCAAGGTGCAACCGCTGAACATCCCTCAGCATATCGTGAAACGCATACTGAGTGCTTGATAAAATGCCTGAATGAAGTGCATTGTTTACAAGGGTGTTAATTGATATTTCACAATGCTAGTGATGGCAGGTGATTGAAGCAATTGCAGGAGATAATGGGTCTGATGGAATGAGAGGTTGGGGTGTTTGTTGGCTTTCGAAGAACAAGAGAAATTTGTGTTTCTGCTGTTGTAGGAAATCAGTGAAGAAATCTGTTAAGGGTTTGCTTCCAAGAAGATGGTGGAATGACAGTTGAGATACTAATGCTGTTTGCCATGGTTGCAGCAGAGCAGAATGGTTGATGTGTTGGTGACAGGAGGTGAAGTAGAAGTGCAATAGGAGCTGGACTGAAGTTTGGCTGAGTGGTTGGATGGCTAAACAAGAGTTGGAGCAACTACAGGGAAGCGGATCAAGGGCTCGAGAATCATTTGTGCATAAGCAATGGCTTATTTATGCTGCAGTGGTGTAGGTAGCCAAGTGCAGCTGCGACTGCAAGGCATGAAACTGGATTAAGAGATGATGGGTTCTGTGTTGCTTCTGGTGAAGAATAGTTGATGAGTCAGGCAGAAGAAGAAGCTACAAAGAATGGGCTGAATTTCCTGGGAAAAGGTGGCTAGGAAGGCTTGCTGGAGGTTGATAAGAGGAGAGAGTACATAGCAGCTGTGAATTGCACAAGCATAGGACATGGTTGGTGGTTAGTAAGAGCAGGTAATTGAGATACTGCAGATGGCAGGAGTGGAGATGTTGCTGCCGCAGTGGAGGGTATTGCAGTCGACAATGCTGGCAGTAATGATGACAAGATGTATAAAGGCAGTGACAGGTGAGAAGGCAGTGGTGGCACCTGGAGTTGCTGAGATGCAAGTGTAGCTGTTGAGTTTGTGCATCAATGCATTGGTAGTGCACATGAGCCATGAGGCTGATGCTATGGGGTCTGTTAATGGCTTGAGATGATGGTGCTTGAAGTGGTTGCTGCCATTAGTTCCAGAGAGATGATCGATTGAGTAACTAGCAGTGAAGGTGCATGGACGTGAATGGGCTAAGGCGTTATGTGGGCTGAATGTACATTGGTGAAGTTTAATAACAATGGGCTGGGCTTTGCCAGAATTCCGAGTCTAAGTTATGAGTATTTAAGTGGGCCGGCTAATCAGTTGGGTGCAAAACCAACAGGCTTTGAGCCAAATTCTTACACTAACAGAATTTAGGGTGCGGCTACTTCAAGTGGAAATTTGGCCGTGAGTTTTGGCAGTCACTTTTCACGGGATTTGATGCACGGGAAATAATTCTTAAGGAGGTGCACTTTCCTATTTTACTAGGTTTCCTAACTTTTTCAAGAGGAGGTTACAAAACTCCATATATAGGGAAGCCTAGACACAAGGATATTATCTCTTCTACTACTTTTGTTTTCTAGGGTTTGTGAATATGATAGAACTTCTTCTTCTTCTTGTTATGAACTCCTTGAATATGAATACCTAATTTTATTATTGGTTATGGAATAGTTGGATTTCACAAAGCATGATTCTTTGATTCAATATATTAGTTTTGTCTCATATTTATCATTTGCAATTTTCTGAAAATATAGTTACATGATTTGATTGATTGTTTTGTCAAGTTGCAAATTGGTAGAACTTATAATCACATCTATTGCTAGTTTAGGGTTTATTATACGTAAAAGTGATATTACTTGAATACAAGTAGCATGAATATGATTATACTTTGTAGTGATATATTCTTATGATCATATGTGAATCGCAACCTTTGTTAAATTGAATTAGTGCGCTTTCCACGTTCAATTGATTTGATTGGCCTGATTTCATAGAACTTAATGCATCTAGGGAATTAAACTTGATTAGTGCTTTTACACGTTAGGTTGTTCTTTTAGATAGAACTCATACTCGCATCTTTTAATGTGTTTGTTGATGACAAAAGGAGATTAGCGGGATATTCTTGCGATCAAGATATTCTAGGGCTTTTGATAAAAGTTGAGATTAAATATCAATTCTACTTATTATGACAAGAACATATTTGTGAATGAAGATGAATCCTTAACCAATATTCTCACTACCTTGATTTGTGTGCTTTACTTTTATTTTATTTTAGTATATAAAAATCAAAAAAATACCAGGTGTTTTATATAAGGAACCGAAAATAATTTGACAACCTAGACCTCTCTGTGGGATCGATCCTTTCTTGCCCTTGCTATATTTATATTTTGAGTAGTAAGATAGTGTAAATTATTTTTGACGATCAATGACGATCAAATTTTGGCGCCGATTCTTGGAGTGGCAACGGTTGTCACTTGTTTTTGGTTTCTTATTTTTGTTTTTAGTTTTGTTTCTTATTTTTGTTTTTCTTATTTTCTGGTTTTTAACCTTGGTTTGGGAATCATATTTCAGGTACCAATTATATGGAAGGAGCATATTAGAACAATGGATACGGCTTTCAACCTCCTCAACACTATGGCAATTTCCCACCATCTATGGAATGCTATCAAAACCAATTTATTGGCTATGATGCATATCCTAGAGAACCTTATGGTGATTTTCATACATACCGACAACAACCTTGTAGTGGGTATGTAAGTCAAGCACCTAGGTGGGATAATTCTACTTCTAATTGGATTTATTCGAGTTGTATGCAGATTATGCATGGATTGCAAGATATGCAACAAAGGCTAGACCAACTTGACCGTAATATAGAGAACGTCACACAAACCAATTTTTGGAATATGCCTTCTTACCCGACTCCGGATCGTAGTTATGATCATTCACCCATTCAAAGGGAAGAGTCATGGGAAAGAGAACATATTGTAGCTAATGGTGGTAAGCGTGTGAATGTTAGAAAACTTGCGCAGAAATTATACAAGTTGGAAGACGATGGATACTCGGAAGAGCTTGTCGATGAAATTAGTAGGACCATTCATATGGAATTCAAACGACGTCGTGATAAAGGTTGGGAAACCAATGACGATTCTGATTATGGTGAGTCTGAAGATGAAGACGATGATGATTGTGTTGAAAAGGACCAACCTTTGGAGATATTTGATGACATTGGTATAGTTGACTCAACTCTTGATCTTTATAATGATCAAGCACCTATTCAAAAGGTACGTGAGTATGATGAAACTAATGTTTTTCAAAATTTTGCAACATGGTTTGAGTCTAATGAAGGGGAGTATGTTGAGAATGTGACCGTTATGACCAATATTATGGAAGACCCAATTGAACTTGTGAATGTTTGTAATGATGATGTTTATGTCGAGACTCCGGTTAAGGCAGAAACGGATGAAGAATGGTTGCAAGGTTTGATAGAGGACCATGATATACAAGAGGTGAATAGTTCACTTGAATTTTTCAAGGATGAAGAGGATTTCGTGATAAAAGAGATTGTGAGAGGTTTGTCTAACCCTTTGCATATTGATTCTTCTCCTTTACCTCTTATTGGTTTGAATATATGTGCTTCGAAAACATTGTTGAATGACTTTGTTTCTCGATTTCTTCCATTAGAAAAACTTGATTCTCATACTATGCAGGTTTTGGAACAAGAAACCGTGGAAGTCCCTGACTTCTATATTCTTTATGCACTTCCAAGTGTGGACAAGAATAAATGTGGAGGAAGCTTTTATCGGTTAATAGCTTCGTTTCTATTTTATATTACTAATATTTGTGTGAAGCTAGTGTTTGCAAAACAGGTGCTATGGATGGATCCCCAAATTTTCAGATTGCTAATATATGGGGAATGAATCTTTCAAGAAGCTAAGTCGGGCCGTCGACTTTAAAACAAGCGCTAAGTGGGAGGAAACCCACCGGTTTTGTATCTCTTATCCTTTTGCTTTTTATTTTATTTTTGTTTTATTTTTTATTTTTTAATGTTTTCATATCATATTTGCATCCCCATGTTTAATTTCATTAAGTCCATAATCTATCTTAGAGAGCATTATGATGAATACCTTTTCGTCAGAAAATTTCAGACTGCGCGTAGTTCAGTCCAGAGACCATAACTGTCAGACTGTTTATCAAAACACTGTGAAATTTTGAAACTACGTAGAAAAAGCGTAGGTGAACAACTTTTGTGAAATGGAGTTTTTCCAAATTCCTTACCAATTTGCACAGTTTTTGTGTTTTATCTGCTGTTACATCAGAATTCAGAACTTTCGGTTTTACACATTGAGGACAATGTGAAGTTTAAGTGTGGGGGAGCATTTATATGTTTGTATAGTTTGTTTTATGCCTTTAAAAAAAATAATCAGAAAAATAGAAAAACCAAGAAAAAAGTTTGTGCTTTTTGAACTCCGAAATCTAGAAACTTGTGCCTTTAGGATGACACCATTAGTGGATGGAACCATTTTGAATGCAGGAGTTGAGGAACCAATTAACTAAAAGGGGACGAACATAGCTCATAAATCACAATTAACATGATAGTTGTTACCATATCTCGGAATATCACCATATCACATTCTATTTTTATTTTTCCATATTTATCTATTGTTCTCTAAGTGCTTTGGTGGGTCACTAAACATCGACGTGTTATTACTGCTAGGATGAAATAGAGTGATTGAGTTGCTAAAAAAAAGAAAAAAAGAAAAAAGAGACCGACCAATTAGACCAAAACGGAATAAGAATGACACTTGGGAATAGCAGTATGTGTGAAACGTAGTCCCTATCTCCGTCGCCTAAACAAGCATGGAATGCAGGATCCAAGGCAACTATCACGTACTTGTTGACAAGAAGCATGCGCTTGGATCCAGTTTGATCCAATCATGTTGTCTATAAAAAAAAAGGACAAAAAGACAAAAAAAAAAAAGTGAAAAAAAAAGAAAGTATTTTGGTTGAATAAAGTCACTCATGGTTCCCTTGTATATGCCAGTGAGTTGATGTAGAATTCAAACCAGCAGCTCAATCCAATAGGATGCATAGGTTCATCTTGGTAGTGACCTTCAGACAGATATGGGAAACATCGATCACTTGTGAACATTCGCCAACATCTACATACATATCCATCTTCTTAATCTTTTCATTGTGATTGTGGTTTGTTAGTTTCCGAGTATTGTGGCTTGTTCGACTATCTAATTAGAGTTTATTTACTAATATATGAATTGAATTTGCAAGGTACCTCCTCCTGTAGTCATTTTGGATTCGTTCATTGATTTGTCACAAATAGATGGAGTTGGAAATATAGGTTTTGTAGGTATATCTCTAGTAAACCTTCACGAGACTAAAACTCGTCCACTAGGGACACCTAGGGGTTTAAAGGCTTGTTATTTATGCTAAAATTAACCGTAGCCTCGACGTCACGGAGTTGTTGTATTTTAGTTTTGTTTGATTTGCTCGAGGACTAGCAAAGTCTAAGTGTGGGGGAATTTGATAGGTGTGATAAACACCTAATTTTATATCTAGTATTTATGCTTTCTTTGCGAGTTTTCGTGTGAATTATGTATATTATGTGTGAATTTGAGTTACTAGGTGCTTTGGAGTCGTTTGGAGCCAAAGAAGGAGAAACTACTCATTTAGAGCGAAAAGGACAAAGTCGTCATTTAATGGGCGAACACTATCCGGAGTCCAGCTGAGGATAAGGGGAAAGCATATGAGACATACACTAAAAACAAGCCATAATTCGTTAAGGGGGCACCTCCTCTTTTATAACAGCTAGGTCACACAACTACTACTCTTTTTTTGGTCGAGACCATCACAGTTTCGTCTCGTCCTCAAATGCCGCAAATTCTCAACACCGGCTGGTTCGTTACTTTGGGGCTAGGATTTCCGAAGTGTAAGACCGAGAAAGATTAGCTGGGTACAAATATGTTGAAAACTTAGACATGAATCTGCAGCCAAGAAATCAAGTTCTGATGATGTGGTGAACTAGGAGGAATTAAAGAGATTAATGTGTGTTCTGCACTTTGAATGGAAAATAAGAATGGGGTTTGCTTCAAACTCGAATGTAATCAGATTTCAATAGAGATTGAAGCGAGATAATTGGTTGAGGAGAACCTACTTGTTTCCATTGATTGTACGGTCAAATGATGATGAACACAAGGCCATTGAAATGCGCTTCAGAGTTCTTGTGAATGATTAGATGAATGGGTTGTGTATGGATTTGTCGTAGTAGGGAAGGAATTCTTATGCTCTCCAAGGTGCAACCGCTGAACATCCCTATTTGAGATCGTGAAAGCATCTTGAGTGCTTGATAAAATGCCGAATGAAGTGCATTGTTTACAAGGGTGTTAATTGATATTTCACGGTGCTAGTGATGGCGGTGATTGAAGCAATTGCAGGAGATAATGGGTCGATGGAATGAGAGGTTGGGGTGTTTGTTGGCTTTCGAAGAACAAGAGCAATTTGTGTTTTCTCTTTGTTGTAGGAAATCGGTGAAGAAATCATTAAGGTTGGGTTTCCGCCAAGAAGATGGTGGAATGACAGTTGAGATACTAATCTTGTTTGCCATGGTTGGAGCAGAGCAGAATGGTTGATGTGTTAGTGACAGGAGGTGAAGTAGAAGTGCAATAGGAGCTGGACTGAAGTTTGGCAGAGTGGTTGGATGGCTAAACAAGAGTTGGAGCAACTGCAGGGAAGCGGATCAAGGGCTCGAGAAGCATTTGTGCAGAAGCAATGGCTTATTTATGCTGCAGTGGTGTAGGTATCCAAGTGCAGCTGCGACTGCAAGGCATGGAATTGGATTAAGAGATGATGGGTTCTGTGTTGCTTCCGGTGAATAATAGTTGGTGAGTCAGGCAGAAGAAGAAGCTACAAAGAATGGGCTGAATTTCCTGGGAAAAGGTGGCTAGGAAGGCTTGCTGGAGGTTGATAAGAGGAGAGAGTACATGGCAGCTGTGAATTGCACAAGCATAGGACATGGTTGGTGGTTAGGAAGAGCAGGTAATTGAGATACTGCAGATGGAAGGAGTGGAGATGTTGCTGCCGCAGTGAAGGGTATTGCAGTCGACAATGCTGGCAGTAATGATGACAAGCTGTATAAAGGAAGTGGTGGCACCTAGAGTTGATGAGATGCAGGTGTAGCTGTTGAGTTTGTGCATGAATGCATTGGTAGTGCACATGAGCCATGAGGCTGATGCTATGGGGTCTGTTAATGGCTTGAGATGATGGTGCTTGAAGTGGTTGCTGCCATTAGTTCCAGGGAGATGATCGATTGAGTAACTAGCGGTAAAGGTGCATGGACGTGAATGGGCTAAGGCGTTATGTGGGCTGAATGTACATTGGTGAAGTTTAATAACAATGGGCTGGGCTTTGCCAGAATTCTGAGTCTAAGGTGTGAGAATTTAAGTGGGCCGGCTAATCAGTTGGGAGCAAAACCAACATGCTTTGAGCCAAATTCTTACACGAACAGATTTTAGGGTGCGGCTACTTCAAGTGGAAATTTGGCCGTGAGTTTTGGCCAGATTTTGGCAGTCACTTTGCACGGGATTTGATGCACGGGAAATAATTCTTAAGGAGGTGCACTTTCCTATTTTACTAAGTTTCCTAACTTTTTCAAGAGGAGGTTACAAAACTCCATATATAGGGAAGCCTAGGCACAAGGATATTATCTCTTCTACTACTTTTGTTTTCTAGGGTTTGTGAACATGATAGAACTTCTTCTTCTTGTTGTTATGAACTCCTTGAATATGAATACCTAATTTTATTATTGGTTATGGAATAGTTGGATTTCACAAAGCATGATTCTTTGATTCAATATATTAGTTTTGTCTCATATTTATCGTTTGCAATTTTCTGAAAATATAGTTACATGATTTGATTGATTGTTTTGTCAAGTTGCAAATTGGTAGAACTTATAATCACATCTATTGCTAGTTTAGAGTTTATTATACGTAAAAGTGATATTCCTTGAATACAAGTAGCATAAATATGATTATACTTTGTAGTGATATATTCTTATGATCATATGTGAATCGTAACCTTTGTTAAATTGAATTAGTGCGCTTTCCACGTTCAATTGATTTGATTGGCCTGATTTCATAGAACTTAATGCATCTAGGGAATTAAACTTGATTAGTACTTTTACACGTTAGGTTGTTCTTTTAGATAGAACACATACTCGCATCTTTTAATGTGTTTGTTGATGACAAAAGGAGATTAGCGGGATATTCTTGCGATCAAGATATTCTAGGGCTTTTGATAAAAGTTGAGATTAAATATCAATTCTACTTATTATGACAAGAACATATTTGTGAATGAAGATGAATCCTTAACCAATATTCTCACTACCTTGATTTGTGTGCTTTACTTTTTATTGCTTTGCTTTTATTTTATTTTAGTATATAAAATCAGAAAAATACCTGGTGTTTTATATAAGGAACCGAAAATAATTTGACAACCTAGACCTCTCTGTGGGATCGATCCTTTCTTGCCCTTGCTATATTTATATTTTGAGTAGTAAGAGAGTGTAAATTATTTTTGACGCATACGACAGCGATCACCCAGCATGACAACATCTATCAAGTCGAAAGATCAATAGATACTCATGGGTAGGGGAATGTCTCCCTCTTCTCCATTCCATGAGGAAACATCAAGGAAGCTATCGGTTCCATCATCAGCTTCTCCCTCTAATAACGAGACGATATATACTATATGAAGACTTCCAAGTTCGTGAAAGTAGCTACCATGCCTCTATTTGCCAGTCTCTTATGATCATAACTGCCGCCAAGAATCGTTATTGCTCGCCAGAGCTTCACCATAGCAATAACTGACAGAGGTAATCCAAACTTCTGCATATTTGCTTTCCCAAGGAGAAGTAATAGAGTCACCAATATGGAGGCGAGATGGTGATATATTTATTATGGTAAACCCACCGACCATACAAGATAGAGCCATGTAACTCACGTTTGGGGGGTTGTGACTCAGCATGAAATTCCTTCACCGTCAGTCAAGGACTTCTTCAACACAAGAGAGACGGTCAATCAAGAAGCATGTATTTGCAAGGGAAAATCAAACTGAAGGATAAACCGCTTCAACGCTCTCTCCAGAAGAAGCTGCTTCAACGCACACTTCAGAAGCCACTTCAGCGCTCTCTTCAGAGGCTGAAGCCGCTTCAACACCTTACAATCAAATGAAATGGAAGTACGTCTTTCAAGAGAAAATAAGCTCGGGATAATTACACCTAGGGACTTCCGACATAGGATACCGTCACGTCCCTCAACCGGTTTATTTCTAACATCAGCAATCATCACTGTTGAAGCTTTACGAGCCGCAGAAAATTCTCAACATGAAGACGTACATGTGTATCAAAGACTCCAAAGTATAAATCGGAGATATTTCCACTCGTCCAGCCATGCCATCGATTCTGAAGTGTAACCAGGGACTGCTTATCGCATCCCATTCCATACAACCATCATGTATTCAGAAGACGGTTCAAAGAATGTTGTTTGAAACGAAGTCCTTGAAGACTTGATAACGGGATGTCAATAATAGAACGCCTATCAGCTTGTCTACTTCACTTAACGGCTCCGGAGGATTGTGCCCATACAAGCATCCCCAGCATATCATCATCGTAATCAGAAATAGCAAGATGACTGAAAGAAATCAAAGCATCCAGTACATGCTTCTTAGGTCAAGCATCATTCGTACCCTGAAGTGCAGCTTCTTCAACGACGAAATAACCTCTCAATCACCATATCATTATGCCTAGATCCCAGAAAAAAGTTTCGCCATCTGTAATTTTCATATTTTGGAGAATCCATTTATGGAAGCAACTAGCTAGTGCACGCGGTACTCCCAGATTGCAATTACTTCTTCAGACATGTTCAATCACATCACACGCGCTATTAATTGGAGATGGAGCCTCCGCGCCTAACAAATATGACTCCTAGATATCATGTTTACGGAAGCATAACACACGTGATATAACAAATGGAAGTTACAGCATGAATGAGGGATTATTATTCGATCAAGACCTGGCTCCAGCCGTATGAAACAAAGACTACTAAACATCAAAGAAGTATCGTCAACGCCAGGGCCAATGGTGCCTTCACTAGAGTCCTCTCCAGGAGCTGCTTCAACATCCTCTCTGGAAGACGCTTTGATACCCTTCTCGAAAGCTGCATTAATGTTCTCTTTGGGAGCTGCTTCAACGTCTTTTCAGAAATTGCTTCAACAGCCTTTTAAGGATATTCCTCATGATAGGTACCGACCACATCAGAGTCGAGGATTATGACGTCGTCATGAAAAGGGTATTCATGTTTATCCAGGAGTTCATGTTATGCTTAGGGCTGAACAAGAACCGTCCCGTCCTATGAAACCGTACCGGATCCGAAGGAACCGTGCCGATACCGTATCGGAACCGAAGTCATATGGGACATGTACAAGTACCAAAAACCGGTACCGATCCTAGAATAGGTATGAGTAATGGTCCTATGTTATTCCCATCCCGTACCGTACCGTAGTACCGATGACCTATATCCGTTGATATTAGGGATTAATATAAGTCCCTTGATAGTAGGATTTATACCCTTTCTATCATATTCTCCTATATTTCTCCACATTTCCTTCTTCTTCTTCCCTCTCCTAGGAGTTCAGGCATGCCCTATATCCAAACAAGCACAACACCTGGCGATTTGATTCTATTAAAATGATAAGTTTTCTTGAGAACTTATTCCAAATTAATCCCATGGATCAGTGCGGATCAAGGATTCCATTGTGTTTGAAAATTAGTTTTCTTTTGAGATTTGATTTTGAGAATAAAATACTACAACGTAACGTTTAAGTTCCACAATTTTTCAATTTTCATTCACTTTGTTTTTCTCAATAATACGGACATAAGTACACATTCATCCATTAGGTTACCAGTTTTGAGGTAATTAAGACTCCATTGCGGCAACGACTAGGTTAGTCTTTTGTGTAGGTACCATTTATAGATAAGAAGACAAAAAATGGCATTTGTTCATGTTATTCTTCTGGAATGAATAAGCATTGGCAGTCCTTTCTAGATTGTCCAGACTGGTAGTGCGCTCTTGTGTGATTGACTTTTTTTTTTGTATTTAAGTAGAAACGTGTGAACAACTTAGGAAGAGGAAAAGAGAGGTAAAAAACCGGTCTCGTCCCGTCCCGAGTTAAACCGGTACATGTCTCGTCCCGTACTTCCCGGGTATAGGTACTGAGCTAGGAAAAAACCCATACCGTCTCGTCCTATGTGCATCCCTAGTTATGCTCCACCCTCCTTCACTTTAGCTGGGCATCAAACCTTTCAGCCCTAACACTTGTCAGCTGAGATGCTTCATCGCGCCTCCACTTTTCCTCCATGCTAACTGAAGCCAGGAAAGCTTGGACACGTTCTCGAACGATACTCATATGTATAAGGGACTTGAAATGCAGTTTGAGATCCCAACCAACAGTATGCCTAATCTACCTGGGGCCAACCGATCATGCTAGGGGAATGCTTACCTGGACACCTCTTGAACATGACATATTCCAAGGACATGCCGACCCATCTCTCCTGGTAACATCTAACTTTGTCTCATAAGTTCTACCTTTATTTGTCACCATCTAGTATTTACCCCGCAACAATGTCACTGTTATGTACTAAGCAGGGGACTTAATGTTGATGGTGGTTTTTAGTTCAAGGGCTAAAATCGTAAACCCTGTATTTAATGCGTTGTCACCCTATAAGGGGTAAAGACACTTAAGAAGTGATGAGTGCAAAAAACCTCTTCGCTCGTTTGAAGCAATTTAATATGAATATATACATGAAATTCACTCAGAATGGTGTGTGCAACAACAATCCCAAATATTCTTTGAATTCTATTTTACACCAGCATTATTAATTAATGCATAATTTGCCTAGTATTTTTTGTGCTATGTTCTCAGCCGAACTCTCATCATTGACACGACATGACGATTAAGTGCTCACTCTCAGCAGAGTAGCATGAATCTCCCGAAGTGCCGGTATTGAGATCTGCACAAAATACCCCCACATGCTACATCATTCTCTGACAAAGATAATCTCGTATCGACGTGCTTTTAATTAAAGACAATCGAACATGATTTATTTCCATAAGGGAAATCTACACTATCCATGTCAGTATCATAAACGACCACGGCCACACAATTTAACAAGCTTAACCAAACCCTGGTGGAAATAGGCAGCCATCATGATGACTGTCGGTGGGCCCACTAACGGTCCAACCGATCAGACCATGCCTAAGTACATCCCGACGTTTTCAAACTCTAACCCTCAGTAGGGTGGTCGCATTATTTGGAAGAAGCTCGAACGAGCATAAACTGTTCAAAACGGTCTCAGCAGCATCATGAACATCCAACTTTGCCAGCCTGGTTGGACGGCTTCGATCCTCTTACGAACAACTAAGGAAGTGCCAGCATGATCATTGGCGAGCCCACTAGTACCCTATTCGATCTACTTGTATGCGACAAGCCTATAAAGTGCTCAATCACTTACCCAAACTTGAGCAGGCACGCTGCATTCAAAACCCTAAATTTGGATTGTGGTAGTTTACAACTGTCGCAAATCGATCGTGATCGTCCAATTTAGCCGGCCTAGTTGGATGGCTTGGATCGCATCTCGAGCGATCAAAGATGTGCTAACGTGTTCACCGTCGGCCCAGCCTCTCCCTTGGTCGATCGACCTGTCCACGACAAATCCAGGACATATCAAATCGTTTGCTCAAAGTAGCGTGAACGTGCTACTTTAAAAAACCCTAAAATCACTTTGTGGTATTGAACAACTATCGCAAATCGATCACGGCCATCCAAATTTTCCGACCGAATTGAGTGGCTTGGATTTAATTTTAGGTGGTCCAGTAGATGTCAACATGCTCATCGGAAACCCACCTCTACACATGGATAACCAGACTTTTTGAACTATGGATCGATGTCCCAGAACGCTCGCCCAAAGAGGGGTTGGCCGTGTAGCTTCAAACACTAAAAAATGATTAGCGTCAGTGTTTAACTGCCGCAAGTCATCTTGTCCGACCAACTTCGCTAGTTTGGTCAGACGGTTTAGATCAAATTCTAGATGGTCAGGAGTGTGACGCCACGATCATCAACTACCCCTCCTCCACGAACAGTGATCGGCCAAGCGATGGCGTGTCCTTAGAGTCACTAAACGATCACCCAAAGGTGTTCGATCATGCTACCTTCTTTAAGACGCTTAATCTGCGACTTACTCAATCAAGCTCTAAAACAACGATACTTCATACATATTGATTAATTTGAGCTGCTTAAAAGCGATGCTTTACATGCATCGAACATATACGATATTCCATAAATATCGGCTTCATAAATAACTTAGTTATTTAACCTAGCAACACCATGTGTTATTCTTTACGGCAAGTACCACGACTTTGCCCACCTATTCGAAACGTCAAACATGTCAAAAACTGGGGGATACTTACTGGGGTATTGGTCTAGCGGTTTACAACGTGCGGCGTGCAACGCGCCCATTACGAGAAAGTGTTAGGAAAATACGGACGGTCAGCAGTAATGAAAGTAGTGGGTGAAAGAGTGATCGATTTTCCTTCATAATGGAAATGTGACAATAACCACACCTACACAACCCCACTACTCCACTACTCAATCTCCTCCACTTCCTACGAGATCAGAGGTTTGCGCTCAATGACTTGTATAAATAGGCTTTCAGCCTATTTCAACAACAACACGGAAAAACCAAGTTGTTATTAACGTATCCAGAAAACACCCAGAACTGATAGCTTACATTATGTAAGACAGTTTAACATTGTGACACAAGTCATAAACAGCCAACATCTTCACAATCCCAACACCTTATTCGCTTTCCTCCCTAAGATAAACCCCATCTCCTTCACTTTGTGACCGAAGCAAGGATGGAACGACCATTTCTTGGTTTAGGATAGAATTGTATAGATTGATCTCTCGAATATAAAACACTCCCATGCAGTTTATTTATTTAGGATTTAGATTCATTTCTCATCCACTCACATCCAAATTTACCAAAACCAGTAGAAACAATTTTCATCCATAAACAACTATACCTCATGGCTTCGCAAAGGCTATCATCAAAGGTTACAGATGGTGCCTAAGGAATGGTTATGCATACAAACCTACCTTTAAATGCTTGAGGAATATGAAATACTAACGCATCTTTACTTAATTCGTTTTAGAACCCAATATTAGTCAACCTTTTATGCGTACCAGTTGGTAATTTGACATAAGCCTGACATTCATGTTCTTACACATTTTTGGTTGCACTATATATATGACATTACGAATCCACATCGTACTATGATGGGTCTTCAAAACTGTTAAGTAGTTATGTTGGAAATGAGTTCCCAACAATTATCCGTATTTTAAAACCTTTGGTAGGAGATCTTTTACCGCTAGATTTGCAAGTTATCATTTTAATGAGACTGTCTTCCCATCGTTTGTTGGAGATAATAAAAAGTATTTTCTAAGGGAATGACAGGAATTGTCGTGGTATGTTCCCACTATGTATCATATATTGATTCTTGTACTCCATAAATGTTAATGTGGAGTGACAAAGAATAATCGATTTTCAAAATGTACACTGATGTCGTTAAGGTGCTGAGATCACACATACCAGCTGCAATTTTACCTGCAAGGTTACAAATCCTCAATAAGGGATATACACCATAGACAAAGGTGTTACAACTACACTTAGTGGAAGTGTGGTTGAGGCCGTGGCTCCATAAAGGAAGTTGGAGAGACCACTTGGTTCGATCAATGCTCACCTAAAAAGGAAGCAGGTGAGTAAGGCACAACTTATTTATATCATCAAAAATCATCTCATAAGATTGTCTCTGAATATATCCATGGATCAAACTGGGGGACGCTCCGAAGTTTAATGATTCCAGAGAACAATGACATCCTAAGTGGAATATGAGAATGCGCATGAGTCAATGGAAAGATCATGCGAGCGAATTGATGATTAATTTCATATACACTTGCTTAAGGAAATAAAGTAAGATGAGATCGAACCAAGCTCCATGTTGCTTAATAACAACGAAGAGCATATTTGGCCTATACAGTCCAGGTAGAACATGGTTCTTTGACAAATATAAATGTATTTGGTGTGGTAGTGCTAACCAACTAAGTGTAAAGCCTATTGTACATGCATGATTAATTTGTCACAAAGCATAATGAGAAGAAAATAGTCTTAAAATATAGAGACTCTCCTTGTGGCGCGAGGTTTCTCACAAAGCCCTGGAATTGTTCTCTTGTAATGAATGTTATAGCGTTACGCTACTTAGTTATCTTGGTAATTTCAAAAGGACTTGAATTGCAGCATATGTATGTGGTTATTACGTATATTTGAAAGAATCAAGAGATATAAGATATTTACAAAAGTACTTGATAGCCTTTTGTTGCCCAAATCAAGTAACTCTAAACCACATTGTGCGTTAATAGTTAGATAGAATGGTCACTTATAGATTGAAGCAATCAGGCGGATGTGGTATACCCGTCTCAGTGACTATTTGATTTGCAGGGGATAGAAAAGTTATTTGTACTTGCGTATTCACAAGAAAGTTCCTGATTTGGAATTGTAGTTATGTATGTCGATGGTACAAACATGATGGGTACTTTTGATGTAATAGGAGACCTTAAAAGCTATTTGAAATCTGAATTTGAGATGAAAAATCTGGAGAAAGCTCGACCGAATATGAGCTTATGGTATATTATTCCACCAGTTTGCATATGTCTAAAGTTGTCAGGCAATTTAACAAAGACATGCATCCTGATAGCACTCCCATGATTAGTCGAGGTTCAAATGTAAGTAAGTGACCATTTCGTCTAAAGGAAGATGATGAAGATGTATTGGGAGATGAAATTCCTATATCTAAGTACAATAGACGCATTGTTGTACTAAGTATAATAATGTACTCGATTAAATTTTCCATCCTTAGGGAACTTGTTAGCTAGATATTGCTCAGCGCCAACGCAATGTCATTGGAATAGTATATTGAATGTAATCATGTACTTAAAAGTAATCACTGACATAAATTTATCTTATCCCTGCAAAGACATAAAAGGAATGCTAATGAAAGTGCAATCCAAAAGTTGTTGATTATGAAGGAACAATAATCTCTTCTCCAACTAAAGTAATCAGGGGGAGATATGGTAGACTATTTTCTAAGTCATTACATATATTCAGTTTCGAAAAATATATTATTAAAGGAACTGTCTGGAACAACTCTGAAAGTAATCAAGGGGAGATGCCGATATCAGGAGGAGGATCGAAGGTTTTTAGCGAGACAACACAAAAAATATCAAGTCTGTTGAACGTTGAAGACATAAAGATTGCGTTGATATTACTGAAAATATCTGAATCAAAGAAATGAAACGCGATAGTTTGTTAAGCAACATAACTTCCAGAATTAACAACATGGTCTTATAAACATTCAAGCCACCAAAGTGTGATAAACTCCTTCTGACTGCATTACACTAATGAAAATTGTCTGACATCAGGGGGAGCATCTAATGGTGTGTTGAACTCTTTTCCTTCACCTAGGTTACTTTTCCCCACAAGGTTTTGTTACTCGATAAGGTTTTTAATGAGACAACAACAAACACGGGAAGTAATTTCCTAGCTAAGGATATTGTTTTTCCTAAGAAGATTTTATGCCTTAGGAATTGTGAAGCAACTAGTCAACTTTAACGGAGCAAAGTGAGCATCTGCAACAGATCACCTTTACTTGCATCTGTCACGTTGTACTCTTTTACCTTCGTCAAGGTTTTATCCCACCGGGGTTTCCTTGTCAAGGTTTTAATGAGGCAACATATACGAATATAACTATGTTCTAAGTTTACTTAATATTGTACTCTGTTTCTTTAGTTCAGGTTTTGTCCCTTTGGATTTTCTTGACGAAGTTTTAACGAGGAAATTAACTTAGACTCGTCAATCTTTGAAGATCCTATTACATGTGATGAACTACATGTAAAGTACGAGACAACATGTGAAGAGTTGTACCAAGGTTTTATCCAATTGGGGTTTTCCTTGTCAAAGTTTTAATGAGGCAATGGACTTCGACACAAGTCATCAAGGAGAACGACATTTGAAGGACTATATGTGAAGCACTATGTTTTAATTTTTGTTATTGAACCGCACAAGGGGAAGTGTTAAAGGGCCCATGCCCATGGATGTGCGGTCCAGATTTGGCGTCTTTTGGTTTCCTCTTTCCATGTATATGTATGTATTATATTCATGTAACCAATAGAACTCTGATCAATACAGAATCCTTCTCCTTCTCAACCTTTTTCTCTTTCCCTATCTTTGATACTAAAACAGATTTGCAATTTTGTTTGTTTTATTTTATAATAATTAGCAAATATTTGGGTTGTTTGGTAACCATTATTATAATGGATTATCAGACCATAATCCATTGTATAACTCATAATGAATTATGTATGTGTTTGGTAACCATTATAATAATCGATTATTTTAATAATAATCGAAAAATCCCATTATTTTCAGAAATAGGAAAAAGTTGTGTTTAACAATTATTATAATCAATTATTTTTTTTAATAAAATTGAGTTGGATTTTTTCTTCTTATTTTTTATAAACTATCAAGAGAGAGCTAAAAAGACAATAGGGGACTTAGAAAAAAAATCCTAAATCATTGATTTTTCCTCTCCATTTTGAGAGTATTTTTCATAAATAATCAATTATTTGAGAAAGGTGTTTGTGGAAATTTATTATAAAAATGATTATACTAAAATCATTCATTTATTTATGATTATCGGTAATCATGAATAGATAATCATAAATTTTACCAAACAAGGCCATTAAGTTAATGTTCATCACCTCAACATATCTACCGATTTTGGGGAACATCAATAACAATCGGTTTATGTGGACGCTTAAATAATCAGATTGTGGGCATAGCAGTTAAGAAATCAAAGGTTGTACAATCGGGTTATGTGGACATACATGTAGTCCGATTCTAACCAAAAAACTATACAGAAAAAACGGTTATCTCTTTCATACAAGAATCGAGCTATGTGGACATTAACGTAGACCGATCCTGGTTCGATTTTCTCCAACATTCACACATTCAGTACAATCGGTCTTTGTGGGCATGAACAAAATCCGTTTCTAAATAAAATCGGTTCATAAGTACATTGACGTAAACCGATTCTAATAAACCCAGAACATTTGATTTCAAATCGAATTTTGAGTGATTGCATGTTGCTAAAACCTAATTTAGGGGATTGGGTTGCTAGAAAAGTACTTGATTCGTGTCGTTTCATCTGCTTCTATGACACTCGAAGATGGTTCGTAATAGGGGGAAGAAGAGAAGAAGAATCGGTTGGACATGGAGATGGAAATGAATTTGATTTAAGTTTTTATTAGCTTTATGATTTTATATTTAGTTTTATCATTAGGATTTAATGAGAATACATTTGGTAGTATTAATACTTGACAGAGGATAAATTAGTAGTTTCATTTCTTATTAACTTTTTTTTTTATCTTGTAATAGCAGACCCCAAATAAATGGGCCCATATTAGCCTGGTATTAAATCGCATATTCGTTTGTTATAACTTCCGGAGCTATTAAAAAAAAAAAAAAAAAAAAAACTTCCGGATCTAACAGATTCAAACTGCCAACCACATGGCACCGTCTTCAGCAGTTCAGCTCTCGTCATTCTTCGTATCCAAATCATCCAACAGTTGATTGAGTCCTGAACTTAAATTGGCCCCACAAATTTTCCCTCACATGTCTTACCAATTGCAGTACCCATAAAACGTCACCGATTATTCGCGTCAGGACTTACTAAGTTTAGTAAAATTCTGCATTTCCGACCCCACACAGCACACTCAATATCCCTAATCTCTGGAAAATTGCTGTTCTGTTACATGAGCATTTCTGTAATACTTTACAGCATCCATAACAGATCATTAGAGGGGCGGACTAATATAGCTCTAGCAAAAAAAAAACTGTTTACGGATATGGTAAATACGTTTTTTTTCCTTCTATTAGTATGCGTATGCGTATAGCCCGTATACAATATACATGCAGGGAGTAGAGATTAGAAAACTTACCCCCTGCATATATACGCATACTTTTCTCAACTATCCACCTTCTAGATCAGAGTCATCAGAGCCCGAGAGGCTGGGGCACATGCCAAGACCAGACTTGACTACACACATGAACTATCTGACCAAGTCAGTCCATGTATAGTACATCATCATGATAGTCATAGAAATATATCTTGCATATGGAAGTTCAACAGATGTATTCGAGGACGAAAAAAAGGAAAATATCCGGTATCTTCCATTTGATCGGTTTACCATTTTCAATTTTTAATTACTTTCTTCCCTTTTATACACCGTTGCACGGCAGTCGTATATATGCAAAGATCGTCTAGTATGCAGTTGCATGCGCATTTTATTCTTACTTATGTGCCTCCAGTAAGAGTATCCTTTTCTAGATAAACTGAATCCATAAAAAGATTCAGATTAGGCGCCTACATCGTGTGACCAAATGTCTCAGTGGAGGTGATGGCTTAGGCTGAGTTTAGTGGAGGGATTTTAGGGGATGATAGCGACAAGCGGGTTCAGCTGAGCCACGGAAAATTTTGTATTGATTTTCTCTCTGCTCGAAAGCAGGGGATTTCAGAGGGGATTTGAGGAGAGGTGAGGAAGGAAACCTCGCTAGAAAAAAGAGAAAAGCGAGGGATTAATTATCGCTTAGAGTTTTATTATAATAAAAAAACTAATAAAATATATAAATATCAGGTTTTGGGCCCACTTGTAGTGTTTTATATAAATAAAACTCACCTAAGCGATGTCTTATACCTCGCTCATACTGAAATTGCCCCCACACCACTACGCTCAGTCCTCCCCTCCTGCTGACGTGTAGCAACTGTACAAGGGCATACTCCCCTCCTCCACTACACTTAGCCTAATGTAATATCTTTGATCTCCTCACCTTTTTGCATTTCAACCAAAATGTAACTAACTTTTATTACCAACCTCCTTAGCTAAGTTCACGTCCTCCTTCCATTCATCTTCCTTGTTAGTGTTACTTTTTTCTTCTCCAACTGAATTTATGCATGCAATAACCGAATCGCCTACCTTTTCTACCAAAAATTCAGCAGATAATTCTGACGCCGAAAGATCTTACATCTCTCTCTCTCTCTCTTCCTGTCTCTCTATCTATCTATATCTCTCTCAGCTCAAGCTCTCACCATTTGCTATAAAAACCCCTAAACCCCGCACCATTCGACATATCAATTCTTGCTTCTTTTAACATAAACAACGAAAAGATGTAGTTTTCCAGTTTCTCATCAGGAGTCGTATTCTTCTTCTTCTTCATTCTTGTAATTTGCCAAGTTTCTGAAGCTGCTAGATTAGTCCCTAGTCATCGTGGTCATCATAGTTCTGGTTTTGTTACAACAAAAGATACTCAATTTTTACTCCATGGATTTCCGTTTCTGTTTAATGGATTCAACTCCTATTGGATGATGCACGTAGCTGCTGATCCAACTGAACGATACAAAATCTCAAACGTGTTTCGTGATGCTTCTGCCGCTGGCTTAACCGTATGTCGAACATGGGCTTTTAGTGACGGTAGCAATCAAGCTCTTGATCTCCAAATATCACCTGGTGTGTACGATGAACGTGTCTTCCAGGCACTTGATTTCGTCATTGCGGAAGCACGCAAATATGGAATTCGTTTAATTTTGAGTCTCGTTAACAATTACAATGACTATGAAGGAAGACCGCAGTATGCACAGTGGGCTAAAAGTGCTGGTGTACAGATTTCTAGCGATGATGATTTCTACACAAATCCTGTTTTGAAGGAGTACTATAAGAACCATGTCAAGGTAAATTCATTTAATAAAGCATGTCCATGCATATTGACGTATTCTTAACGTATGAAATTCCTTTGTCTACAGAAAGTTTTAACACGGTTTAACACCATAACTAAAGTCGATTATAAGGATGACCCAACTATAATGGCATGGGAACTCATGAACGAACCTCGTTGCCAAGCTGATACCTCTGGCAAAACAGTACAGGGATGGGTTCAAGAGATGGCTACATATACAAAATCTATCGACAACAAACACTTGCTCGAGATCGGAATGGAAGGATTCTATGGAGATACAATGCCAGAGAAGAAGCAGAATAATCCTGGTTACCAAGTTGGAACAGATTTCATTTCAAACAATCTTATCAAAGAGATCGACTTTGCTACCATACATGCATATCCTGATATTTGGTGAGTTTCATATGTAAAGCCATCTAATAGTTACGGGCAACTGGTAAAACTTGTTATTATACGGTAAAACAAATATTTACCTTTTCTTTGCTGCAATCCAAATCCGCAGGTTATCCGGCTAAAACGACAATGCACAATTAGGCTTTGTACAAAAGTGGATGTCGAGTCATTGGACAGATTCAAGGACGATACTAAGAAAGCCATTGGTTTTTTCTGAATTTGGCAAATCGAGTAAAGATCCAGGATACACACTAAGCGCCAGAAATGTGTACATGAATGCAGTTTACAACAGCATTTATAACTTTGCACGAAGGGGAGGAACGATAGGAGGTGGTTTAGTATGGCAAATAGTAGCTGAAGGAATGGAATCTTTTTACGATGGCTATGAGATTGTTTTATCACAAAATCCTTCCACGGCTGAACTGATTTCAGGGCAATCTCATAAAATGAGAGCACTTAGTCATACGTTAAGCAGAAAACATTAGGCAGGATATGGGCGACAGCGACATTCATGGACGATGGAAAGTAGTCTCAGCAAATCCGTACAACCAAGGCATTTTTATCTTGGAAATTCTTGTAACGATATATTAACAATAAAGTAAGCAATAGACTTTTTATTAATAAAATAAAAGAATTAATTGGGGGATATGGGAATTAATTGGGGGATATGAATTACTTCCCCCAACCCATGGTGTGTGCTAAGGGGTGACTTTTGGTTATGAATATACTAAAATACCATTCCCTCAAAATAAAAATAAAAACTTAAAATCAAAAAACAAAATCATATCCCCCATTTCCATCTCCACTTCTTCCCTCAAAATAAAAATTAAAAACTTAAAATCAAAAATCTAAATCATATCCCTCATTTCCATCTCCACTTCTTATTAATCTTATTTAGGGGTAGTGTTTTGAAACCCAAATTCTCTTCACCTCACTTTGGAAACGAATTTTTTTTTTTTATTCGGAAGTGATGAAGATCATGCTGAAAGTGATGATGACCATGCCGGAATTGATGAAGACCAAAACCTCTTATTTATACTTATGTTCCTCCTCTACCTTTTCCTGGCAGGTTCGCTAAAGCTAATGAGAAGGTGGAACAAGATAGGGATATTTGGGATGTTTTTAAGAAGGTCCAAGTGAATATTCCACTCATTGAAGTAATTAAGCAATCTCCTCGCTATGCAAAGTGTGTAAAGGAATTGTGCACTAACAAGCACAAGCTAACCGGTAATGAGGTAATGAGTGTGGGGGAGAACGCTTCGGCGTATCTTAAAAATAAACTCCCACCTAAATTGAAAGATCCCGGTAGTTTCACTATTCCATGCACAATTGGTAAAACACGGTTTACAAAAGCTATGCTAGATTTAGGAGCTTCCATTAATGTTATGCCTACTTCCATTTATGATGCTTTAAATCTTGGTCCTCTTAAGGAAACCGGCATAGTTATTCAACTTGCCGATAGATCTAACGTTTACCCAAAAGGGATTGTTGAGGATGTTTTGGTGCAGGTAAAAGGACTAATATTTCCAGTGGATTTCTATGTTCTAGACATGGGTAATGTGAATTCATCTCGTCTACAATCAATTATGTTGGGTAGACCATTTTTGAGTACCGCTAGAACGAAGATTGATGTCTACAATGGCACCTTGACTATGGAGTTTGATGAAGAAGTCATTCACTTCAACATCTTTGAGGCGAGGAAACACTCAAGTAACATACAATCAGATTTTCATAATGTGTTGGACGCCGGCTAAGGCGTAACAAACAAGGAGTACGTCGGGCTGACGACTTTAAACCAAGCGCTAAGTGGGAGGCAACCCACCGGTTTTGTATCTTTATCCTTTATCTTTTTATTTTATGCATTTTCTTTTATCTTTATTTTCTTTGTTTTTGCATATCATTTGCGGAATTTCCCACCTTGAACTCTCTTTGGATGATTCAATTTTACATTGAGGACAATGTAAAGTTTAAGTGTGGGGGAGCATTTATATGTTTGTATAGTGTGTTTTATGCCTTAAAAAAACGACCAATTAGACCAAAACGGAATAAAATGACACTTGGGAATAGCAGTATGTGTGAAACGTAGTCCCTGTCTCCGTCGCCTAAACAAGCGTGGAATGCAGGATCCAAGGCAACTATCATGTACTTGCTGACAAGAATCATGCGCTTGGATCCAGTTTGATCCAATCATGTTGTCTAAAAAAATTAAGAAAAAAAAAGTGAAAAAGAAAGGAAAAAGAAAAGAAAGTATTATATTGGTTGAATAAAGTCACTCCTGGTTCCCTTGTATATGCTAGTGAGTTGATGTAGAATTCATACCAAGTAGCTCAATCCAATAGGAATAGGTTCATCTTGACAGTGACCTTCAGACATATATGGGAAACATCGATCACTTGTGAGCATTCGCCAACATCTACATCTATATCCATCTTCTTTATCTTTTCATTGTGATTGTGGTTTGTTAGTTTCCGAGTATTGTGGCTTGTTCGACTATCTAATTAAAGCTTACTAAAATATTAATTGAATTTGCAAGGTACCTCCTCCTGTAGTCATTTTGGATTCGTTCACTGATTTGTCACAAATAGACGGAGTTGGAAATATAGGTTTTTTAGGTAGACCTCTTGTAAACCTTCACGAGACTATAACTCGTCCACTAGGGACACCTAGGGGTTTAAAGGCTTGTTATTTATGCTAAAATTAACCGTAGCCTCGACGTCACGGAGTTGTTGTATTTTTATTTTGTTTGATTTGCTCGAGGACTAGCAAAGTCTAAGTGTGGGGGAATTTGATAGGTGTGATAAACACCTAATTTTATATTTAGTATTTATGCTTTCTTTGTTATTTTTCGTGTGAATTATGTATTTTATGTGTGAATTTGAGTTATTAGGTGCTCTGGAGTCGTTTGGAGCAAAAGAAGGAGAAACTACTCATTTAGAGCGAAAAGGACAAAGTCGTCATTTCACAGGCGAATACTATCCGGAGTCGAGCCTATATTAAGGGGAAACTCTATTTGGAAAAGTACTAGACACATACCAGATGTCGTTGAGGGATTGTCGTTGAGGGCATCCCTTATCATTTATCAATGGATGTAATTATCGGGTGCACCATATCTCTCTGGGGAGTACCTATCCAAAGCCAACCCCAAACCACATAACCCTAAAATTTATAGGTATTTCCAATCACCTAAAATTGAGAAGAAGGGAACAGCAGACGCTGCCATTATTTGTTTGCATAGACCCCGAAATTGAGATATGATAGGATTCATAGATGGAGAAGGCGGGTATTATCGATTGCATAGATGGGAGAATTGTTTGCTGTTGGTAGCTGAAACGATGAACTGGTGTTGCTGCTCGAGTGGAAGGCAGTGAGGATGGTGTTGGTGGATGGAGGATTGAGAAGAATTATTGAAGTAATGGCTGCAGTGCTAGAATGGGTTTGTTATTGAATGTGTGTATTGCAGGGAAGGAGTTTGTGCACTCTCCAACATCCAAACTGTTCACAGCCTACATTAGTTGGCTAGATGCACACAACTTGTTTGCTAAAAGGCCTGAGAAACTGACCAGTTTTACAGCATCTCCTGCTACTCATCCTGAGAGGACATTGAACTGGATTCAAGTTCTGAGAAGCTTTGAGTATGTTGTTTTGATAAAGCATCCATGAAGCTGCCACTACTGCCATTGGCCATGGGAAGGTGGAATTGATAGTGAAGTCAAGGCGAGAGTGTTGTTTATGTCGTAAGTTCTTGAGTGTATGGAGGTTGATAAGAGGAGAAAGTGGTGGCTAATATGGGACATGAGAAGAAATGGGATCTGGTGATATTGAGATTGAGAAGAAAGCAAATGGGTGATGGAGAAAATTTCAGGTGGTGCTTGTGTTGATGCTATTATGGAGTTGCAGCTAGAATCAAAAGAGATTGCAGCAGGGTATGAAGTTTTCCAAGAAGTTCAGGGAGTGACATTGCAGCTTAGGTTGGAAATGGCAGAAGATAAATCTGAGAAGGTCTCTTAGTTGATGCCACTACAGTCAAGGGTTGCTGCTGTAGCAATGGAGCAGCAGGTGATGACGCACTGGCGCAGTGGGTGAGGAATTAGAATGGGTCTGTGCTGGAGTCAGTTAGAGGGTGGTTCTGAGATGGAATGTATGTCTTGACAAAGTTGGTGGTGGACTGAGAGGACAGTGGATATGGCCATGACCAAGTAGCTGTTACAGCTAAGTGAATGAATTCAGGAGGTGTATGTGTTATAGAAGGAGCTGGTGTCGAGGTCGAGAAATGGGTTGTGGAAAGGTTGCAATTAGGCACAGAAGCTGGTGGAGTTTCATGGTACTGCAGGTAGAGTGAATGGTTGTTGCTGCCATGAGCAGCAAGGCATGAATCTGAGGTTGGCTGGCAAGAATTTCAGGGATGGTAGCAAGGGAAATGGTTGTGTTGCTGCAGAAATTGGTTGCTGCCATGGCAATTGAAGTCAAGAGCTGGATATGGACTGAAGCTGATGTTGTGTGTGTGCGAACTGATAAGTGCAGGCTAGGTTTGTAGCTTTTGTGGGGAGCTGGAATTGCAGTAAAGGAGCAGTGGATGGTGATGGAGTTGGTCTGTTGTATTAGTAGGTGCAGGTAGCTGGAGTTATAAGTATTGAATGGATGAGTCGAGAGATGTCCGGGGACTTGGAAGTGTTTCGAGTGGATTTTGGAACTGTGCAGCTGGGCAAGGAGTTGTAGGAATAGTTTGTTGTGGCTGTTGATATTGCAGGTGAACTGCATTGCTACTGGTGCAACTGCAGGGTGGTTGTTGTTGGTTCAGGTGGAGCTACTTATTGTAATGGGTTGGCTCAAGTGTTGAGATTGCTAAGGAAGCTTGGAAATGGAGCTGTAGCTCTGAACTGGTGGATTATGCTAGAAAGGGTTTGAGTTGGATTGGAATTTGAAGTTGGTTTGTGTTCTCAAGAGTTGCAGGATGTATAGCCATGATGGCTGGGTGGCATAGAAGGCACGGCCATCTTGGCCGTGCATAACACTTGGTATGAGTTTGAGTTGGTTACTCATGGAATGGAATGAAGCATTGAGAAGTGACAGAGTGCCTGAACTAGAAACTACAGTGCCGGTGCGAAAACGGGGCGAAAATGGTGCACCGGTGAGCATAGCCCGGGATGTCGGATTTCTGAACCGAGAGTGTTAATCGCAATATTTCAGTGAATCGCGAGGGGGTATTAGTCGGATGCAAGAATTGATGGCTGGAATTATGAGCTACACGTCACGCTTATGGGTACGTTTTCGCAAGAATAGAAAATTGGATTTAGATGGGTTATGCAAATGTTTGAAATGCAGGAAAGCAAAGTTGAGCTATTGGAAGTGCAGAATTACTTGGTGATAGTTTCAGATGGCAAAAGTGATCGGAGAAAGTTTTCCGGCGACCAGATTCCGGCGACGGTGACCGGATTACGGTGGTGACGTCAGCAATCCGGCGACCAGTTTTGGACCCAAAACTTCTAGAGACATATTTCTCACACCTGGGCTTGGTGGACTAGTAGATGGACGTGGACTTGAAGATTTTGAAGACTTTGACCTATTTTTGGAAAGCAAAGGGCTATAAAAAGAGAGTTTCTACAACAACAAAAAAACTTATTATTCTATTCTTGGAGCTTTTGCAGAGAACTAATTCTCGGGTTTTCTCACTTTTATGTTTCATAGTCTTCCCTTGAATATTTTGATGATGAACTCCATGAATATGTGTAGCTAAATACAATAATTGGTTATGGGATAAAAAGTTGATTTCTTCAAGCATGATTATTTGATTCTATGAATTAGTTTTGTCTCAATTTTATCGTTCGTGATTCATTATTTATATTATCATATGATTTGAATGCTAGTTTGGTTGAGTCCGGAATCAATTGGATTTGTTTTCATCTCTATAGCTATATTAGGGTTTTCAATACGTAAAAGTTGTTATCTCTGATTTTTAGTAGCATCTTGTGGTTAATACTTGTAGTGATACATCTTTTTAATCGCATATGAATCATAACCTTTGTTAAAACGAATTAGTGCTTTTACACGTTTGTTTGCATCGATTAGTCTTATTTCATAGAACTTATTGCTCTTAGGGAGTTAAATCTAATTGTGCTTTTACACTTTAGGTTGCTTTTTAAGAAGATTTCACAATAGCATCTTTTAATGTTGTTTGTGATAAAATCAGGAAATAAACGGGATACTCTTGCGATCAAGATATCCTAGGATTTTTGATAATTGAGAGATTAAATACCAATTCTAATCATAGATGAAAAATACATGTTTATGAATGATACTATCCCTTAACCAATATCTTCACCTTATTGATTATTCCAACTATTTACTTTGCTTTATTTAGTATTATTACTTTGATAAAAACAAAAACACACCTTGGGTTATTTGGTTACATAAGAATCTGAAAATTGCATAACAACAATCGCCTCTCTGTGGATACGAACTCTTTCTTATCGAATACTATATTCATATTAGTTAAGTGAGGAAGTGAATTATTTTTGACGCATACGACAAGCGATCAAATTTTGTATATTTCATTTTCAGATCATCTGGACGAGAAACTTAGGTCTAACTCAAGTAATCTTTGAACCCGTGATTTTCAATTCTGATATATTTCCTCTTCAGATCATCTAGAAGAGAAACTCGGGTCTAACTTTTGTAATCTTTGATCCTGGGATGTTCAATTCTGATATATTTCGTCTTCAGATCATCCAAACAACAAACTCTGGTCTAACTCTAGTAAGCTTTGAACCCGTGATGTTCAATTTTGATATATTTCGTCTTCAGATCATCCGGACGAGAAACTTGGGTCTAACTCTAGTAATCTTTGAACCTGGGATGTTCAATTCTGATATATTTCGTCTTCAGATCATCCAGACGAGAAACTCTGGTCTAACTCTAGTAACTTTTAACCCATGATGTTCAATTCTGATATATTTCGTCTTCAGATCATTCAGACGGGAAAATCGGGTCTAACCCTGGTAATCTTTGAACCCGTGATGTTCAATTCTGATATATTTCGTCTTCAGATCATCCGGACGAGAAACTTAGGTCTAACTCTATTAATCTTTGAACCTGGGATGTTCAATTCTGATATATTTCGTTTTCAGATCATCTGTACGAGAAAATTAGGTCTAACTCTAGTAATCTTTGAACCTGAGATGTTCATTTCTGATATATTTCGTTTTCAGATCATCCAGACGAGAAACTCTGGTCTAACTCTAGTAATCTTTGAACCCGTGATGTTCAATTCTGATATATTTCGTCTTCAGATCATCCGGACGGGAAACTCGGGACTAACTCTAGTAATTTTTGAACCCGTGATGTTCAATTCTGATATATATCGTCTTCAGATCATCCAGACGGGAAACTCATGTCTAACTCTAGTAATATTTGAACCTGTGATGTTCAATTCTGATATATTTCGTCTTCAGATCATCCGGACGAGAACTTAGGTCTAACTCTATTAATCTTTGAACCTGGGATGTTCAATTATGATATATTTCATTTTCAGATCATCTGGACGAGAAACTCGGGTCCAGCTCTAGTAATCTTTGAACCTGGGATGTTCAATTCTGATATATTTCGTCTTCAAATCTTCCGGACGAGAAACTTAGGTCTAACTCTAGTAATCAAGGAAAGAAATCTCAGAAGAATCTGATCGGAAATTCAAGGAGATAATGAAATTTTCAAGAGGATTTAATACTACGAAGATAGATCAAAATCGATATTCGAAATCCCAACACTCATTCACCCTAAACAACAAAACTGGAAAGAGAGTTTTCGGAGAATCGATTTGATCTAGCAGAGTTCTAGGGAAGAAAGAATTCAATTAGAAACCTATTTTTGATTCGTGAAGTATGGAGGAGAAATCTTGCTTCCGAAGTGAAAATCATTCGAGAAGTAATAGATCGATATCCGGTGACCTCAATGGATACAGAATTTCCTGGAATCGTATATCGTCCAAATATTGGAGATATGGGGAAGTCTCATTTGCATAAACACCGACCATCTGATCATTACCATACCCTGAAAATGAATGTTGATTATTTAAATCTTATACAAGTTGGTTTCACTATATATGATTCTGATGGTAATTTACCAGATCATGGCTCGGAAAATCGATATATCTGGGAGTTCAATTTCAGAGATTTCAATCTGACTAAAGATTTACATACACCAAATTCAATTGGATTATTGAAACAGCAAGGGGTTAAATCAAATCTGCATCAACAACCTGTTATGAAAGGATGGATTCTCCTCGTCAATAATTTCAACGAAGTCAAGTATGATGGAAGATGTCAATCAGTCTCCATGACTCTATATGAGAAGTAGGGGCAAAGGAATAAGAAGTCCTGCGAAGTTCACTCAAGAATGAATACCTCGCAACTTCGACGAAGATAAGATAACTCACAATCCAGGTCAACTCGCCGGATTTGGTACAAAACCAGGCAGCCAATGGTTCACAGTATATTTCTTTGTTTAAGGAAATGACCGGAATCAAAACTGTGAAGATGATTTACTTCGCAGCGGGAAGAGGAAAGTTCGTAATGTTTAACTTCATGAAACATTTCTCTTCGCAAATGTTTTATTCGCAAACGTTTTCTTCGCAAATATTTATCTTGAGAACATTCGCAGCATGAGCTTATATCGTGAACATTTCCTTCACAAATGTTTACTCCGCGAATATTCGCAGCACCAACACTTCGCAGAAGGTGTTCGTTTACTTCATGCAAAGATTTACTTCGCAAGATTTTTGGTAATTTCGCAAGAGGCATATCAAAAGATAACAACAAGCCGCAAAAGCTAAGTACTACTTTCCTTGAACATTTTACTTTTACAGAAAATAAAAGATTTTTTGATTTGATTTACGAAAAGCGATTCAATCGCATGATTACAAAGATTTCAAGATTACAAAGAGCGATACAATCGCAGATTTACAAAGATTTCACAATTACAAAGGAAACCGAGAAAAACATCTCGAATAAACCAAATTATATATTTCTTTTGAAAAATTTACTTTGCTTCAAATGATATGATATTCAACATGGAGAGTAGTAGATGGCAAACCTTTATGGCGTACACTTGCGAAGAAACATTCGTAAGAGGCAAAGAACCTCAGTGCGTCGTATGAGGGGGTACCTATTAGGATCATTTCCATGGAAAAATATTTGTCAAATGAGATGAAATAAATCATACAAAGGAAATCAAAACAAAGAAAAACGATTTGAACTTGCAATTAAATGGATATTTTTGATAAAAGAAATGTTGAATACTAATTTAAATTTTTATTTGCATTACAGTATAGCATGAGGCAAAGAACATGGAGTGAGAGTTTCGCATGATGGGTTCGCAATACTTCTTACATTTAGAGGATTAAGTACTTCTTAAGGATACTTCGCATACTTCATACTTCTTATATATTTCGAGGATTGAGTACTTCTTATACTTCTTCAAGGATACTTCATACTTCTTATACTTCTTCAAGGATTGATATTTTTTACTTCGCAACATTCAAGAACTTCACGAAATAATAGAGGCAAGTACGTACTTTTCAAGTCAAGTATACTATCGCTCGTTCTCTCATCAACAAGATCAAAGACTACTCCAACAACCACAACAAGTGATTTTTTCCTGAAGATCGCTCTTCAAGCAATATTCAAGAAAAAAGAGGAAAAATGTAGGAGCGGAATATCATAACAAATGGTAACTTGCGAAATTATGGAGAGAAAAGATATTTTACGAGCAAAGGAAGTCACGAGGAAAATGTGAGCAGATTGCGAATTCAAAAGCTAAGGTTCGCAGGATAATTCTCATATCCAAAATTAAGGGACAGACAGTTGTTATGCAATATGTAAAATCATATAAATAGCCATTTAGGCATGAGAAGAAAGGAGGTCTTTTTTAGAGGGAGAGATAATTTTAGGAGGAGAGAGAAAATATTAGGAGAGATTTTATTTTCTTTATCATCTTCTTCCCCAAAAAATTCTAGAGCTCCAAATATTCTTTAATGGAGTTTCAATTGTACAATCATGTAATTACATACAATCACTAGTGAAGAACCGTGGATGTAGATCACATTGATCGAACCACGTAAAAATCTTTGTGTCACTTTTATAATTTTAGTACTTTAATTCTTAGTTTCATATCAAATTAATTAGATTTAGGAATCATTTTAATGGATTCTTATGAGGGTGTAGTTGTGAGATAATCCGCAACTACACCTGGGATGTTCAATTCTGATATATTTCATTTTCAGATCATCCGGACGAGAAACTTAGGTCTAACTCTAGTAATCTTTGAACCTGAGATGTTCAATTTTGATATATTTCGTCTTCAGATCATCCAGACGAGAAACTCTGGTCTAACTCTAGTAATCTTTGAACCCGTGATGTTCAATTCTGATATATTTCGTCTTCAGATCATCCGGACGGGAAACTCGGGTCTAACTCTAGTAATCTTTGAACCCGTGATGTTCAATTATGATATATTTCGTCTTCAGATCATCCAGACGAGAAACTTAGGTCTAACTCTATTAATCTTTGAACCTGGGATGTTCAATTCCGATATATTTCATTTTCAGATCATCTAGACGAGAAACTTAGGTCTAACTCTAGTAATATTTGAACCTGGGATATTCAATTACGATATATTTCGTCTTCAGATTATCCAGACGAGAAACTCTGGTCTAACTCTAGTAATCTTTGAACCCGTGATGTTCAATTCTGATATATTTCGTCTTCAGATCATCCGAACGGGAAACTCGGGACTAACTCTAGTAATTTTTGAACCCGTGATGTTCAATTCTGATATATTTCGTCTTCAGATCATCCGGACGAGAAACTTAGGTCTAACTCTAGTAATCTTTGAACCCGTGATGTTCAATTCAGATATATTTTATCTTCAGTTAATCCGAACGAGAAACTCGGGTCCAACTCTAGTAATCTTTGAACCCGTGATGTTCAATTCTGACATATTTCGTCTTCAGATCATCCGAACGAGAAACTCGGGTACAACTCTAGCAATCTTTGAACCCGTGATGTTCAATTATGATATATTTTGTCTTCAGATCATCCGGATGAGAAGCTTAGGTCTAACTCTAGTAATCTTTGAACCCGTGATGTTCAATTCTGATATATTTCATCTTCAGATCATCCGGACGAGAAACTCGGGTCCATCTCTAGTAATCTTTTAACCTGGGATGTTCAATTCTGATATGTTTCGTCTTCAGATCATCCGAACGAGAAACTCGGGTCCACCTCTAGTAATCTTTGAACCTGGGATGTTCAATTCTGATATATTTCGTCTTCAGATCATCCGGACGAGAAACTTAGGTCTAACTCTAGTAATCTATGAACCTGGGATGTTCAATTCTAATATATTTCGTTTTCAGATCATCCGGACGAGTAAACCGGGTCCAACTTTAGTAATCTTTGAACCCCTGATGTTCAATTCAGATATATTTCATCTTCAGATCATCCGGACGAGAAACTTAGGTCCAACTTTAGTAATATTTGAACCCGTGATGTTCAATTATGATATATTTCGTCTTCAGATCATCCGGACGAGAAACTTGGGTCTAACACTAGTAATATTTGAACCTATGATGTTCAATTCTGATATATTTCGTTTTCAGATCATCTGGACGAGAAACTTAAGTCTAACTCAAGTAATCTTTGAACCAGTGATTTTCAATTCTGGTATACATTTCCTCTTCAGATCATCCGAACGAGAAACTCGGGTCTAACTTTAATAATCTTTGAACCTGGGATGTTCAATTCTGATATATTTCGTCTTCAGATCATCCGGTCGAGAAACTTAGGTCTAACTCTAGTAATCTTTGAACCTGGGATGTTCAATTCTGATATATTTCATCTTCATACCATCCAGACGAGAGAAACTCTGGTCTAACTCTAGTAATCTTTGAACCCGTGATGTTCAATTCTAATATATTTCATCTTCAGATCATCACGACGAGAAACTCGGGTCTAACTCTAGTAATCTTTGAACCCGTGATGTTCAATTCTCATATATTTCGTCTTCAGATCATCCGGACGAGACACTTAGGTCTAACTCTATTAATCTTTGAACCTAAGATGTTCAATTCTGATATATTTCGTTTTCAGATCATCTGGACGAGAAACTTAGGTCTAACTCTAGTAATATTTGAACCTGGGATGTTCAATTCTGATATATTTCGTTTTCAGATCATCCAGACGAGAAACTCTGGTCTAACTCTAGTAATCATTAAACCCGTGATGTTCAATTCTGATATATTTCGTCTTCAAATCATCCGGACGGGAAACTCGGGTCTAACTCTAGTAATCTTTGAACCTGGGATGTTCAATTCTGATATATTTCGTTTTCAGATCATCTTGACGAGAAGCTTAGGTATAACTCTAGTAATCTTTGAACCTGGGATATTCAATTTTGATATATTTTGTCTTCAGATCATCCGGATGAGAAACTCTGGTCTAACTCTAGTAATCTTTGAACCCGTGATGTTCAATTCTGATATATTTCGTCTTCAGATCATCCGAACGAGAAACTCGGGTCCAACTCTAGTAATCTTTGAACCCGTGATGTTCAATTCTGATATATTTCGTCTTCAGATCATCCGGACGAGAAACTTAGATCTAACTCTAGTAATCTTTGAACCTGTGATGTTCAATTATGATATATTTCGTCTTCATATCATCCGGATGAGAAACTTAGGTCTAACTCTAGTAATATTTGAACCCGTGATGTTCAATTATGATATATTTCGTCTTCAGATCATCCGGACGAGAAACTAAGGTCTAACTCTAGTAATCTTTGAACCCGTGATGTTCAATTCTGATATATTTCGTCTTCAGATCATCCGGACGAGAAACTCGGGTCTAACTCTAGTAATCTTTGAACCTGGGATGTTCAATTCTGATATATTTCGTCTTCAGATCTTCCGGACGAGAAACTTAGGTCTAACTCTAGTAATCTATGAAACTGGGATGTTCAATTCTAATATATTTTGTTTTCAGATCTTCCGGATGAGAAACTTAGGTCTAACTCTAGTAAACTTTGAACCCATGATGTTCAATTCTGATATATTTCGTCTTCAGATCATCCGGACGAGAAACTTAGGTCTAACTCTAGTAATCTTTGAACCTGGGATGTTCAATTCCGATATATTTCGTTTTCAGATCATCTTAACGAGAAACTTAGGTCTAACTCTAGTAATCTTTGAACCTGGGATATTTAATTTTGATATATTTTTTCTTCAGATCATCTGGACGAGAAACTCTGGTCTAACTCTAGTAATCTTTGAACCAGTGATGTTCAATTCTGATATATTTTGTCTTCAGATCATCCGGACGGGAAACTCGGGTCTAACTCTAGTAATCTTTGAACCCGTGATGTTCAATTCTGATATATTTATTTCGTCTTCAGATCATCCGGAAGAGAAAATCGGGTCCAACTCTAGTAATCTTTGAACCTGTGATGTATAATTCAGATATATTTTATCTTCAGTTAATCCGGACGAGAAACTCGGGTCCAACTCTAGTAATCTTTGAACCCATGATGTTCAATTATGATATATTTCGTCTTCAGATCATCCGAACGAGAAACTCGGGTCCAACTCTAGTAATATTTGAACCCGTGATGTTCAATTATAATATATTTCGTCTTCAGATCATCCGGTCGAGAAACCCGGGTCCAACTCTAGTACTCTTTGAACCCGTGATGTTCAATTCAGATATTTTTCTTCTTCAGATCATCTGGACGAGAAACTTGGGTCTAACTCTAGTAATCTTTGAACCCGTGATGTTCAATTTTGATATATTTCGTCTTCAGATCATCCGAACGAGAAACTCGGGTCTAACTCTAGTAATCTTTGAACCCGTGATGTTCAATTCTGATATAGTTCGTCTTCGGATCATCCGGACGAGAAACTTAGGTCTAACTCTAATAATCTTTGAACCTGGGATGTTCAATTCTGATATATTTCCTTTTCAGATCATCTGGACGAGAAACTTAGGTCTAACTCTAGTAATCTTTGAACCTGGGATATTCAATTTTGATATATTTCTTCTTTAGATCATCCGGACGAGAAAATCTGGTCTAACTCTAGTAATCTTTGAACCCGTGATGTTCAATTCTGATATATTTCGTCTTCAGATCATCCGGACGAGAAACTTAGGTCTAACTCTAGTAATCTTTGAACCCGTGATGTTCAATTCTGATATATATTTATTTCGTCTTCAGATCATCCGGACGAGAAAATCGGGTCCAACTCTAGTAATCTTTGAACCCGTGATGTTCAATTCAGATATATTTTATCTTCAGTTAATCCGGACGAGAAACTCGGGTCCAACTCTAGTAATCTTTGAACCCGTGATGTTCAATTATGATATATTTCGTCTTCAGATCATCCGAACGAGAAACTCGGGTCCAACTCTAGTAATATTTGAACCCGTGATGTTCAATTATAATATATTTCGTCTTCAGATCATCCGGACGAGAAACCCGGGTCCAACTCTAGTAATCTTTGAACCCGTGATGTTCAATTCAGATATTTTTCTTCTTCAGATCATCCGGACGAGAAACTTGGGTCTAACTCTAGTAATCTTTGAACCGGTGATGTTCAATTATGATATATTTATTTCGTCTTCAGATCATCCGGACGAGAAACTTGGGTCTAACTCTAGTAATCTTTGAACCTGTGATGTTCAATTCTGATATATTTCGTTTTCAGATCATCTGGACGAGAAACTTAAGTCTAACTCAAGTAATCTTTGAACCCGTGATTTTCAATTCTGATAGATTTCCTCTTCAGATCATCCGGAAGAGAAACTTAGGTTAAACTATAGTAATCTTTGAACCCGTGATGTTCAATTCAGATATATTTTATCTTCAGTTAATCCGGACGAAAAACTCGGGTCCAACTCTAGTAATCTTAGAACCCGTGATGTTCAATTCTGATATATTTCGTCTTCAGATCATCCGAACGAGAAACTCGGGTCCAACTCTAGTAATCTTTGAACCCATGATTTTCAATTATGATATATTTCGTCTTCAGATCATCCGAACGAGAAACTTAGGTCTAAGTATAGTAATCTTTGAACCCGTGATGTTCAATTATGATATATTTCGTCTTCAGATCATCCGGACGAGAAACTCGGGTCCAACTCTAGTAATCTTTGAACCTGGGATGTTCAATTCTGATATATTTCGTCTTCAGATCATCCGGACGAAAAACTCTGGTCTAACTCTAGTAATCTTTGAACCCGTGATGTTCAATTCTGATATATTTCGTCTTCAGATCATCCGGACGATAAACTTGGGTCTAACTCTAGTAATCTTTGAACCTGTGATGTTCAATTCTGATATATTTCGTTTTCAGATCATCTGGACGAGAAACTTAGGTCTAACTCAAGTAATCTTTGAACCCGTGATTTTCAATTCTGATATATTTCCTCTTCAGATCATCCGGACGAGAAACTCGGGTCTAACTTTAGTAATCTTTGAACCTGGGATGTTCAATTCTGATATATTTCGTCTTCAGATCATCCAAACGACAAACTCTGGTCTAACTCTAGTAAACTTTGAACCCGTGATGTTCAATTCTGATATATTTCGTCTTCAGATCATCCGGACGGGAAACACGGGACTAACACTAGTAATTTTTGAAACTGTGATGTTCAATTCTGATATATTTCATCTTCAGATCATCCGGACGGGAAACTCGGGTCTAACTCTAGTAATCTTTGAACCCGTGATGTTCAATTCTGATATATTTCGTCTTCAGATCATCCAGACGAGAAACTTAGGTCTAACTCTATTAATCTTTGAACCTGGGATTTTTAAATTCTGATATATTTCGTTTTCAGATCATCCGGACGAGAAACTTAGGTCTAACTCTAGTAATCTTTGAACCTGGGATATTCAATTTTGATATATTTCTTCTTCAGATCATCCAGACGAGAAACTCTGGTCTAACTCTAGTAATCTTTGAACCCGTGATGTTCAATTCTGATATATTTCGTCTTCAGATCATCCGGACGAGAAACTTAGGTCTAACTCTAGTAATCTTTGAACCCGTGATGTTCAATTCAGATATATTTTGTCTTCAGATCATCCGGACGAGAAACTCGGGTCTAACTCTAGTAATCTTTGAACCCGTGATGTTCAATTTTGATATATTTCGTCTTCGGATCATCCAGAATAACCTACAACTACACCCTCAATAGAGTTAGTAAAAACTCAAGAAGTTCTTGATGATGAATAACAATTTTCTTATTAATGTTCTCAATTGATTACAAAGAAGTATCTAAATGGAACTAGAATAGTTACAACTTTCTCTATTCTCTTTCCTAAGACATTTTCTAACACTCACTAAAAGAACCTCCCGAATTTTATATTTGAACTCCTATTTATAGTAAAACTTATACAATTTGTATATGAATTACGAAGTATCGCAACTCATACTCGCAAAATTACTTCATCCTCGCAAAATTTCATATTTCTCCGTTTCTTCTATCATCGTATCATTTTATATCTCTTTTCTCCTTTATTTATTACGATACTCGTGAACTATTATCTTGCGATATTCAAGACTTACATCTTGCCTCTTCTCATGTCAATTCTTTGAAGAAGAAATGTCATGAGAATCCCTATTCTCGTAAATTTAGTGTAGTTATTACCACCCTTGAGTTCGCAACACGTCTTTTTACTTTTCCCTTATCTTTTCGACACGTTTCTTCGTAACCGTTCTTTTCAACCGTTCACGCTTACTCGTATTAATGAGTTTTTATCTTCATCAAACTCTCTTATAAATATTATCCTTTGTTTTTGCTTTTTATTCTCTTATTCATCTTCTTCACCACTTCTGCCTCTGCAATCTTTTTTCCTTTCTATTTTCCCTCTTATATTCAATGGCACCAAAGAAGAAAACTATTGAACAAATTAATGCGGAACTTCTTTGATAGAGACCTTATTCTTTCTCGAGATTGAAGGTTATGATAATAAATCTTCTCTCTGTGTGAAGCTCTTTACCAACTATGTTTGGGATGATCAGAAAATTTTAATCTCACGAGGTCAAATCCTCGCAGGTCTTCCTCTTCCTCTTTATGATGTTAATTTTCCTTTATTCTACGAAATTATTTCTCACCCCAATTTTTCTTGTGCTATTTACCAATTGACTGGTGATTGTATTCGCCTCTTAGTTGAATTCGCAAATCGTGCCGCTTTTGGGAAATCTTTGTATTCAGTTGATCTTAGGAAACCTGGATTTGAAAATATAGAAATTGTTCCTGCGAATTATACAGTTGAGGGTTTCTTCAAAAATTACACACTAATTCCTGCGAGGAAAGAAGATAATAGTTGGGGTGTTCGTCTTCATCGTAAAGCTAATATCGCAGCAGATGATCTTCTCATGCACGATATTGATTATGCTTCAGGAAATAATAAGACACCTCGTCGTTCTAATGATGAAGATTGGTATAAGTACCCTTTAATGTTATCAGGTTCTTATATTCTTTGGGATAGTAGAACTTCCTGCGAACCTTCGTAACCGCTATTATCAACCTTGGGTTTTTAGAAATGTATGTACTTCCACCTCCTTATCTTTTTGTTACCCTTTAATTTCAAATGAGGTAAGAAACACTCTTGTATTTTTCTAAACAATATATTGTTGCCTCTGTTTCTTATCCTTATTTGAATTCACAGTTCCACTTCTTCCCGAGATTTGCTGCGAGTGAAAATAAGAGTTCTACTTCCTCTAAAAGGCTTATCATGAGGCAACAAACTCTTCGTTCTGCGAAGGTCTCCCAAGCTTCTGGTAGTTAAGATGATGCTCTTCGCAAAGGAAAAAGAAAACTTCAAGATGTTGTTTACGAAAGGAGGAAAAAGAAGATACTCTCAACCAAATCTCATTCCAATGTAATTTCTTCTAATGAGAACATTGAGGAAGATCTTGGTGATGAAGATGATAAATATCCTGAGAAGGACTTTAGTTCTAATTCCGATACCCTTTCTGACAAAGGAGATGATGATAATGATGTTGATGAAGGTGGAAATGAAGATTATAGTATCCCAGAAACTTTTGCCTCGGCAATGGTTAGCATCTCTGAGGCTTTCCTTCATTCTTCTCGTGGATTAGGAAATTCTCCTACAGCGAATGCTCGCAAACTTATTGCGAAGGCTTGTAAAGTTCCTACCGTAATTGATAATAACTCCCTCAAAGGAATTTCAAGATTCGTCTCTCCTGCTTCATTATATGCTTTAGGTAGCATGGTAAGTTTCTTCTCTATTCCTTGTTTATTTCCCTTATTTTGTTGATTTCTAACCCCTTTTTTCTTGTTTAGGTTGGAAGAGTTAGTTGTGCAGCTGCTTCTGATTGGGAAAGACGTCATTCTATTGCTGAGAAGAAAACTTTGAATCGTTGTAAGAAGTTAGAGGTTGAAAATTCAAGTCTCCGTCAGAAAATAGAAGATCTAAATATTGATAACGCAGAATTAATATCTCATCACGAAGATAATTCACAATCTGCGAGCATCGCAATTGATAATTCTTCTCTTCTTGAGGAGAATAATCAATTAAAGCTTGAAAATTCTTCTCTTCGTAATGATAAGAAGCAACTAGAAGGTAAATTATTTGCGATGGTAATTATTTTGGTTACTTTTCCTTCGTAATTTGCTAACCAATTCCTTAATTTCTCTCCTTACTGCAGAAAATTATGCGAAGATGAATAATGATCTGGAAACTCTCCTTGCTAATTGTAATAAGAAAATTTCTGACTTGAGATCTCAGCTTCTAATTTCCCAGCATAACCATAGTTTATATTTCAAGCGTTTTCGATCTAAGATGACTCGCAAGATTTGCGAAGATAATGAAATTCCTCTCAAGAAGTACCATACGCTCCTTTCGAAGAAATTCTCAAGATACTCCATATCTGGAAATTTCTGAAAGTGAAGTTGAAGATGATAGTGAAGTTGAAGAAGAAGATCATTTTGATGGGAACAGATCGCCTGAAGAATAACTTCATTTTTTTTTTTTGTATATCTGTTCTGTAACTTTTCAATACAACACTTTCTTCTTGATTGTGCTTTTAATCAATCCAACAATTTATTTTTCAAAGCTTAATTTGAATGAATCTTTCTTTGATGTTTATTTCCCTTATTCGCATAACTTGATCATATGGAGAGAAATAATATATCTTAAAGACTTAGCTTAGTATTCCCTTTCCCCTTATTATTTCTCTTCAAATGATCAACTATCGCTGGAAGTATTAGAATATCCTTCTGAATTTATCTTACGAATTTTCTTCTTATTGTGATTATGAATAAAAAATCCTCCCTTCGAAGTATAAAAAATATAAGCTTTTTGCTTTTTACGGAATGTTGCGAAGTAAATAATAAATCTCCCCTTGAAGTATAGAAAGTATGAAGTATACAAAATATGAAATACCCTTAAGAAGTATAAGAAGTATTAGAAGCATTCAATTTATGAAGAATTTCCCAATATATGAAGAAGTATAAAAATTATTACTCATTGTATGAAGAAGTATAATAAGTACTTAACCTTCGCAAAATTAAATATCCGTTGAAGAAGTATAATAAATATGAGATATTCTTGAAGAATTATAAGAAGTATTCAACTTTTTGGGGAAATATTCAATATATGGAGAAGTATAAGAAGTATGTAATTCTCGTAAATTTTTACGAATATGAACTTATCTGTATTTGATTGTTATCAAAATCGCATCTTTTGTTAAGTCTTCATTAAAATTCTTCATTGATGTTGTCTTCTTTGATAGGACTTCTTGTAAAAATTCTTCAATGATATTGACAGAGCTGCCTTCTCTTCAAAATTTCTTGATGTATATTCTTGTAAAATTTCTTCAATGATATTGACAAAGTTATCTTCTTTTCAGATCTTCATAATGTATATTCTTGTATAATTTCTTCAATGATGTTAATGCAATGAATTTCATTAATTTCTGTGGTCTTATCATGCCTTCCTAAGTAAAGGTCTTATTTTTCCACCTCTTTTGTAGTAAATTTTTGTATTTGCGATAATATGACAAGTCTGAATATTCTTGCGAACATACAACCTCGTGACATTATCGTCTTGCGATGAAATCGCAGGACGTTCTTACACTTTCATGCAAAAACCCATTGATCTCATCTTAACCTCTTTTTATAGTATTTTAGCCTCTTCAGGAATTGTTGCGACAATATGACAGGCCTAAATATTCTTGCGAACATAAAGCCCCATGACATTTCCGTCTTGCGATGAAATCGCAGGACGTCTCTACACTTTCATGTAGTGACCCATTGATCTCATCTTAACTTTTTCATTATGTTCTGCGAGTTCTTTATTCTTTTCTTTCTTTCTTTCTTTCTTTCTTATCTTTTTTTTTTTTTAGAAGGCTCGCAGAACTTCATTTGTTGCACAAATATGACAAGCCTTTATGTTTTCGCAAACAAGAAGCCTCGTGACATTTGCGTCTTATAACACTTATCAGCTCCCTAATGGAGGGTGCTGCCCTTTATCTTCCCCCTGATTGCCCCTTCAAGGAAGCGTACATCGACCATACAAGGTTAGCTCTTCCCATCCGGTTTTGCCAACAACCAGCTTTTGATCACAACCTCTTATCCTTTTTGCCTATAGGGCTTATAGTTACGAGGTTGCACCCTATGGGGTATCTTTGGGCCAAGTGCATCATTTGCCAAGACTTGTCAAAAATGGCAGATGTGGTTCAACCTCACCCGGCACTCTTGACTCAACCTTGTACCTCGGCGCCTTGATCGTTTTCTGCACTTCTTGGGAAAGACAGTATGCCTTAGTCGCCCAGCCTAAATCTTCTTACACCGCATTTTATATTGCGTAATGTCGTTAGATTAGGTGAGAATCCAAGGTGTCTAACCCGGATAGGTACCCCATTATTGGGTTGTACCCCAAAATTTTTACCATGTACTAAGGGCCCTTGGTGGTGTTCCGGTTACCCTTAGCCACGTTATAGGTACCCCCTTAAATGACGTACTTTAGGACTTTGCCTCTTACGAATTATAGCTTCGCGAACTAGGGTGTACGCCACAAAGGTTTGCCTGTATAAAATTTTCTGCGGCTCTCTTTCTTTTTGGAGGCTGATCACAGATTGCGGTCTTTTATTCGCAAATTAATGAAATTTTAATTGGAATATAAATTTTGAAAATTCGTAACTTTTCCCAATTTCCTGCGAGCAAACAATATTCGTAAAATTTTATCATGAAATAAAAATTTTGTTTTACCACATACCTCATTTCCACGAGCAAACAATGATTACCATCTTGTTTTATTATTTTCCTTCTTTTTTCTTCGCAAATCACAATCCTTATTATCATCGTAAATTTCTTGTATGATTATCATCGGAACTTTATCCTCTTTTTCCTTAATCCTATGCCATTAAATTTTCACTTCTTTTCACAGCCTTTGCTCTTTTTCTCCAATTTTCCTTCTCAATAGTTTTTCCTTCGCAAACTTCTACTTCTGTATCGTAACATTTCTTTCCCTCAGCCCAATCACCCTTGATAATTCCAATACCCTTCATATGAGGAAATTTTATTCACTGATGTAGAGTGGAAGCTACGCCTAGAATTCCATGAAGCCATGGTCTTCCTATCAAAGCATTATATGGTGATTCGACATCAACAACGCATAACATAATTTCAGTTCGCATTCCACTCAATGGAATTCGCATGCTCACTTCTCCTTTGAGCTTGTTGGCAGTTCCATTAAAACCATAAATTCTATAAGTAGAAGGTATTAAATCTGCATCTTTTCCCCCCATAGTTTTGTAAGCAGAATAGAAGAGGATATTGACAGAACTTCCCGTATCAATCAAAATCCTATTAAGACCAATTGATTCTTCCTCCATATCATCTTCGTTTTCCTCCATATTCATGTAGATTGCTAATCTTACCACCAATGGATTATCATGTACTTCACAACCTTCTGGAATTTCAGTGGCTTCAAAAGAAATTTCATGTTTTTGCCAATCTTCAAGTCGTGAAATCTTTGGGATGTTCATTACTTCCTTTCCTTCACCATCCCTCACATATACCTTACTTAACACATTATCATGAAAATCCTCTATGGTTTTATATGAATGAACAATGGAATTACAGAAAACATTCCTTGATTTTGACCCCACTTCTATATGTAGGATTTCTTCTCCCTTTTCTTTTGTTGTGTTCTCCTCGAGTTATGGTCGGAGCCTGTGGTAATTGTTGCGACTGTATGCGCTTAAGTAAAAATTGATTTAGTTTTCCTTGATCAATCATTCGTAAGATTATCCTCTTGATATTATGGCAATTATTTGTAGAATGTCCATGGAAATGATGATATGAACAAAATTCATGACTTCTTGGACCCATTGGTGGTTCCTTTCCCATATTACATGGAGTTGTTATATTCTCTACCAGGATAATTGCTTGCCATATCTTTTCTATACTTGTATTCAAAGGTGGCAATTTTATCTCTTCCCTTACCATTCTTTGACCTCCTTGACCGTTGTTATAATTCTGTCTCTGGTTTCCTTGTCCAAAATAATTTTGCCTTTGTCCACCATAATTTTCTTGTTGTTGATCTAATCTTGGAATTTGGTTATTTCCTATCCGATTATAGAAATTCTTCTCTTTATCATATTCTTCTTGATCTTTACTGCCCATTTCTACCATCTTTGGCTGGCTATCATTGATTTTCTTCTCTTCTGAAATTTGCGAAGAAGTTTGTGAGGATGTTTTCGAAGTACCTGCTACTACATTGATTATTTTGGGAAGTAAATTTGCTCCTCCCTCTTGATTGTTAGTGTTTGTTCTTGGATATGACTCCATATTATTTTGCTTTTCTTCTAGTGTAATGTATTCTTCTTGCAATTCTCGTAATCTGTCATCATTATGGAATTCTTTCTTCTGAAGATTTGAACATATAATTGTTCAGTTGCGAACATCGCATTTATGAAGGACAGAATCAAGTATCTCTCATCCACACGCCCTGCCATATCACTGCACATAGTCTTCCATCTTCTTACCAAATGCTTCAAACTTTCACCCACTCTTTGTTTTAAACCAAATACATCTTCAATACCAAGCCGTGAAGAGTGATTTGTGATATATGCTCCAAGGAAAGTTGCTTGCAAATGACTGAATGATGTAATAGTGTTCTTAGGGAGTCCTTCGAATCACTTTAAAGCTTCCCCTGTTAAACTTGATGCGAAGTACTTGCATAACACAGCATCATGATTCTCCCATTGTAACATGCATCTTATGTATGCTTTAATATGCTGAATAGCACATGAAGTCCCATCAAAGATACTGGTAAGTGTGGGCAAATTGCATTTTGGTGGAATTCCTCCCAATTGTACTTCTCTAGCAAATGGAGTCCTCATGACTTCTTCTATTTCTTCATCTAATTGCCTTCTATCTCCTCTTCTTCTATTGTTTATCATTCCTCTCATTTCTGCTAATTCTCGAAAGATTCGTGCATTTGCCTCAGAATTCTCATCCATTGGTCTTTTTAATGCAGCTTCTCTTCTTCTACGTTCTTGCACTTCCTCCCATGCGATCCTTCGCATTCTATCATATTCTTCATTAATGTTTTCATTTGCATAATTTTTCAAATATCTTCTTTCTAAATTATCATAATTGTTCAGTTGTAAAGCATCTTGGAATTCTTGTTCTTCCCTTTCTATTCTTCTCATTCTTCTCATGTGAATATCAAGAATTTCTTCTTCTTCTGTGACTTATTTCTTCTTGATTTACTTGTACTCTGATTCGAGAATTTGGTTCATTCCTTTCCACTTCTGTTTGTTGATTTACAATTCTTCTCTTAATTTTTTCATATTCAACATTTTGTTTGTTACGAACTTCTTCATGTCTTCTTGCTCCATTCTCGTGATTATTTTGATGTATTGCTTGTTGTCTCTCGAGTTTCTTCCATAAGTTGTTGTTCTTCCTCTCGATTCTGATTGTTTTCTTTATAATTTGGTCTTGTTTGTAAATTCTCCATATTTTGTTCATGGTTTGGTATTAAAATGAAACGATTTTCTTGATTTCTTTCATTTTGATTCTTCTCTTGTTCTTGCATATCATTTTCATTATTGATTATTGGTGAATTTTGTCCTTCTCTTTCTATTCTAACATTTGATCTTGCAACACTTTGAGATTTCCTCCTTTGTAACATCTCATTTTCCATTCTCAATTCTTGATTTTGTCTTGTTAATTTAGCACGTTCTTGACTTCGATCATTCGTTCTTTTTGGATTCCTTGTCTCAATGTTTCTAGCATCTCCCTTTCTCTTTCAAGAATTGTTCCTCCCATCAACCTCCCATTTTCTATGATTTGTGGTTCTCTATCTTCTTCTTCTGGTGTATTAGTTCTCCAAGTGTGTATACTCACTTGATCATGATCTTCTACTTGTTGAGCTTGATTTCTTCGATTAATCCTTCTTATACTAGGTTCTCCTGTTATATTTGCTTCTCCTCCTGCTAATCTTACACTTCTTCTTACTTCAGTTAATGGTTATGATGTGTTTCTTCTTCTTGTCATTTTTCTGGTACATGAATTCTTTCAAATCCCTGTTTCTAGCGCCAATTATGTAGTTGCAGAATAACCTACAACTACACCCTCAATAGAATTAGTAAAAACTCAAGAAGTTCTTGATGATGAATAACAATTTTCTTATTAATGTTCTCAATTGATCACAAAGAAGTATCTAAATGGAATTAGAATAGTTACAACTTTCTCTATTCTCTTTCCTCAAATATTTTCTAACATTCACTAAAAGAACCTCTCGAATTTTACATTTGAACTCCTATTTATAGTAAAACTTATACAGCTGTATATGAATTCTGATATATTTCGTCTTCAGGTCATCCGGACGAGAAACTTAGGTCTAACTCTAGTAATCTTTGAACCCGTGATGTTCAATTCTGATATATTTCGTCTTTAGATCATCCAGACGAGAAACTTGGGTCCAACTCTAGTAATCTTTGAACCTGGGATGTTCAATTCTGATATATTTCGTCTTCAGATCATCCGAACGGGAAACTCGAGACAAACTCTAGTAATTTTTGAACCCGTGATGTTCAATTCTGATATATTTCGTCTTCAGATCATCCGGACGGGAAACTCAGGTCTAACTCTAGTAATCTTTGAACCCGTGATGTTCAAGTCGGATATATTTCGTCTTCAGATCATCCGGACGTGAAACTTAGGTCTAAATCTATAAATCTTTGAACTTGGGATGTTCAATTCTGATATATTTCTTTTTCAGATCATCCGAACAAGAAACTTAGGTCTAACTCTAGTAATCTTTGAACCCGTGATGTTCAATTCAGATATATTTTCTCTTCAGTTAATCCGGACGAGAAACTCGGGTCTAACTCTAGTAATCTTTGAACCCGTGATGTTCAATTCTGATATATTTCGTCTTCAGATCATCCGAACGAGAAACTCGGGTCCAACTCTAGTAATCTTTGAACCCGTGATGTTCAATTATGATATATTTCGTCTTCAGATCATCCGGACGAGAAACTTAAGTCTAACTCTAGTAATCTTTGAACCTGTGATGTTCAATTCTGATATATTTCGTCTTCGGATCATCCAGACGAGAAACTTAGGTCTAACTCTAGTAATCTTTGAACCTGGGATGTTCAATTCTGATATATTTCGTCTTCAGATCATCCGGACGAGAAACTCGTGTCCAACTCTAGTAATCTTTGAACCCGTGATGTTTAATTCTGATATATTTTGTCTTCAGATCATCCGGACGAGAAACTTGGGTCTAACTCTAGTAATCTTTGAACCCGTGATGTTCAATTATGATATATTTCGTCTTCGGATCATCCAGACGAGAAACTTAGGTCTAACTCTATTAATCTTTGAACCTGGGATTTTTAAATTCTGATATATTTCGTTTTCAGATCATCCGGACGAGAAACTTAGGTCTAACTCTAGTAATCTTTGAACCTGGGATGTTCAATTTTGATATATTTCGTATTAAGATCATCCAGACGAGAAACTCGGGTCTAACTCTAGTAATCTTTGAACCCGTGATGTTCAATTATGATATATTTCGTCTTCAGATCATCCAGACGAGAAACTTAGGTCTAACTCAATTAATCTTTGGACCTGGGATGTTCAATTTTGATATATTTCGTCTTCAGATCATCCGGACGAGAAACTTAAGTCTAACTCTAGTAATCTTTGAACCCGTGATGTTCAATTTTGATATATTTCGTCTTCAGATCATCCGGATGAGAAACTCAGGTCTAACTCTAGTAATCTTTGAACCCGTGATGTTCAATTCTGATATATTTTGTCTTCATATCATTCAGACCGGACGGGAAACTTAGGTCTAACTAGTAATCTTTGAACCCGTGATGTTCAATTTTGATATATTTATCTTGATATAGATCATCCGGACGAGAAACTTAGGTCTAACTCTAGTAATCTTTGAACCCGTGATGTTCAATTTTGATATATTTCGTCTTCAGATCATCCGGACGAGAAACTTAGGTCTAACTCTAGTAATCTTTGAACCCGTGATGTTCAATTATGATATATTTCATCTTCAGATCATCCATACGAGAAACTCTGGTCTAACTCTAGTAATCTTTGAACCCGTGATGTTCAATTATGATATATTTCATCTTCAGATCATCCGGACGAGAAACTTAGGTCTAACTCTAGTAATCTTTGAACCCGTGATGTTCAATTATGATATATTTCATCTTCAGATCATCCGGACGAGAAACTTAGGTCTAACTCTAGTAATCTTTGAACCCGTGATGTTCAATTTTGATATATTTCATCTTCAGATTTATCCGGACGAGAAACTTGGGTCTAACTCAAGTAATCTTTGAACCTGTGATGTTCAATTCTGATATATTTCATCTTCAGATCATCCGGACGAGAAACTTAGGTCTAACTCTAGTAATCTTTGAAGCCGTGATGTTCAATTCAGATATATTTCATCTTAAGATCATCCGGACGAGAAACTTGGGTCTAACTCTAGTAATCTTTGAACCCGTGATGTTCAATTATGATATATTTCGTCTTCAGATCATCCGGACGAGAAACTTAGGTCTAACTCTAGTAATCTTTGAACCCGTGATGTTCAATTCTGATATATTTCATCTTCAGTTAATCCGGACGAGAAACTTAGGTCTAACTCTAGTAATCTTTGAACCCGTGATGTTCAATTATGATATATTTCGTCTTCAGATCATCCGGACGAGAAACTTAGGTCTAACTCTAGTAATCTTTGAACCCGTGATGTTCAATTCTGATATATTTCGTCTTCAGATCATCCAGACGAGAAACTTAGGTCTAACTCTAGTAATCTTTGAACCTGTGATGTTCAATTCTGATATATTTCGTCTTCAGATCATCCAGACGAGAAACTTAGGTCTAACTCTAGTAATCTTTGAACCCGTGATGTTCAATTTTGATATATTTCGTCTTCAGATCATCCGGACGAGAAACTTAGGTCTAACTCTAGTAATCTTTGAACCCGTGATGTTCAATTCAGATATATTTCATCTTCAGATCATCCGGATGAGAAACTTAGGTCTAACTCTAGTAATCTTTGAACCCGTGATGTTCAATTCTGATATATTTCATCTTCAGATCATCCGGACGAGAAACTCGGGTCTAACTCTAGTAATCTTTGAACCCGTGATGTTCAATTCTGATATATTTCGTCTTCAGATCATCCGGACGAGAAACTTAGGTCTAACTCTAGTAATCTTTGAACCCGTGATGTTCAATTTTGATATATTTCGTCTTCAGATCATCCAGACGAGAAACTTAGGTCTAACTCTAGTAATCTTTGAACCCGTGATGTTCAATTTTGATATATTTCGTCTTCAGATCATCCGGACGAGAAACTTAGGTCTAACTCTAGTAATCTTTGAACCCGTGATGTTCAATTTGATATATTTCGTCTTGAGATCATCCGGACGAGAAACTTAGGTCTAACTCTAGTAATCTTTGAACCCGTGATGTTCAATTTATGATATATTTCGTCTTCAGATCATCAAGACGAGAAACTTAGGTCTAACTCTAGTAATCTTTGAACCTGTGATGTTCAATTCTGATATATTTCGTCTTCAGATCATCCGGACGAGAAACTCGGGTCTAACTCTAGTAATCTTTGAACCTGTGATGTTCAATTCTGATATATTTCGTCTTCAGATCATCCGGACGAGAAACTTAGGTCTAACTCTAGTAATCTTTGAACCCGTGATGTTCAATTCTGATATATTTCATCTTCAGATCATCTAGACGAGAAACTTAGGTCTAACTCTAGTAATCTTTGAACCCGTGATGTTCAATTATGATATATTTCGTTTTCAGATCATCTGGACGAGAAACTTAGGTCTAACTCTAGTAATCTTTGAACCTGTGATGTTCAATTATGATATATTTCGTCTTCAGATCATCCGGACGAGAAACTTAGGTCTAACTCTAGTAATCTTTGAACCCGTGATGTTCAATTTTGATATATTTCGTCTTCAGATCATCCAGACGAGAAACTTAGGTCTAACTCTAGTAATCTTTGAACCCGTGATGTTCAATTCTGATATATTTCGTCTTCAGATCATCCGGACGAGAAACTTAGGTCTAACTCTAGTAATCTTTGAACCCGTGATGTTCAAATTTGATATATTTCGTTTTCAGATCATCCGGACGAGAAACTTAGGTCTAACTCTAGTAATCTTTGAACCGTGATGTTCAATTCTGATATATTTCGTCTTCAGATCATCCGGACGAGAAACTTAGGTCTAACTCTAGTAATCTTTGAACCTGTGATGTTCAATTCGATATATTTTCGTCTTGAGATCATCCGGACGAGAAACTTAGGTCTAACTCTAGTAATCTTTGAACCCGTGATGTTCAATTCTGATATATTTCGTCTTCAGATCATCCGGACGAGAAACTTAGGTCTAACTCTAGTAATCTTTGAACCCGTGATGTTCAATTTTGATATATTTCGTCTTCAGATCATCCGGACGAGAAACTTAGGTCTAACTCTAGTAATCTTTGAACCAGTGATGTTCAATTTTGATATATTTCGTCTTCAGATCATCCAGACGAGAAACTTAGGTCTAACTCTAGTAATCTTTGAACCCGTGATGTTCAATTATGATATATTTCGTCTTCAGATCATCCGGACGAAAAACTTAGGTCTAACTCTAGTAATCTTTGAACCCGTGATGTTCAATTATGATATATTTCGTCTTCAGATCATCCGGACGAGAAACTCGGGTCTAACTCTAGTAATCTTTGAACCTGGGATGTTCAATTTTGATATATTTCGTCTTCAGATCATCCGGACGAGAAACTTAGGTCTAACTCTAGTAATCTTTGAACCCGTGATGTTCAATTCAGATATATTTTGTTTTCAGTTCATCCGGACGAGAAACTTAGGTCTAACTCTAGTAATCTTTGAACCCGTGATGTTCAATTATGATATATTTCGTCTTCAGATCATCCGGACGAGAAACTTAGGTCTAACTCTAGTAATCTTTGAACCCGTGATGTTCAATTATGATATATTTCTCCTTCAGATCATCCGGACGAGAAACTTAGGTCTAACTCTAGTAATCTTTGAACCCGTGATGCTCAATTTTGATATATTTCGTCTTCAGATCATCCGGACGAGAAAGTTTGGTATAACTCTAGTAATCTTTGAACCGTGATGATTAATTATGATATATTTCGTCTTCAGATCATCCGGACGAGAAACTTAGGTCTAACTCTAGTAATCTTTGAACCCGTGATGTTCAATTCTGATATATTTCGTCTTCAGATCATCCGGACGAGAAACTCGGGTCTAACTCTAGTAATCTTTGAACCGTGATGTTCAATTATGATATATTTCGTCTTCAGATCATCCGAACGAGAAACTTAGGTCTAACTCTAGTAATCTTTGAACCCGTGATGTTCAATTATGATATATTTCGTCTTCAGATCATCCGGACGAGAAACTTAGGTCTAACTCTAGTAATCTTTGAACCCGTGATGTTCAATTCTGATATATTTCATCTTCAGATCATCTGGAGGAGAAACTTAGGTCTAACTCTAGTAATCTTTGAACCCGTGATGTTCAATTCTGATATATTTCGTTTTCAGATCATCCGGACGAGAAACTTAGGTCTAACTCTAGTAATCTTTGAACCCGTGATGTTCAATTCTGATATATTTCGTCTTGAGATCATCCGGACGAGAAACTTAGGTCTAACTCTAGTAATCTTTGAACCCGTGATGTTCAATTATGATATATTTCGTCTTCAGATCATCTGGACGAGAAACTTAGGTCTAACTCTAGTAATCTTTGAACCTGTGATGTTCAATTCTGATATATTTCGTCTTCAGATCATCCGGACGAGAAACTTAGGTCTAACTATAGTAATCTTTGAACCGTGATGTTCATTTCGATATATTTCGTCTTCAGATCATCCGGACGAGAAACTTAGGTCTAACTCTAGTAATCTTTGAACCCGTGATGTTCAATTCTGATATATTTCGTCTTCAGATCATCTGGACGAGAAACTTAGGTCTAACTCTAGTAATCTTTGAACCCGTGATGTTCAATTCTGATATATTTCGTTTTCAGTTCATCCGGACGAGAAACTTAGGTCTAACTCTAGTAATCTTTGAACCCGTGATGTTCAATTCTGATATATATTTCGTTTTCAGATCATCCGGACGAGAAACTCGGGTCTAACTCTAGTAATCTTTGAACCCGTGATGTTCAATTCAGATATATTTCGTCTTCAGATCATCCGGACGAGAAACTTAGGTCTAACTCTAGTAATCTTTGAACCTGTGATGTTCAATTCTGATATATTTCGTCTTCAGATCATCCGGACGAGAAACTTAGGTCTAACTCTAGTAATCTTTGAACCCGTGATGTTCAATTCTGATATATTTCGTCTTCAGATCATCCGAACGAGAAACTTAGGTCTAACTCTAGTAATCTTTGAACCTGGGATGTTCAATTATGATATATTTCGTCTTCAGATCATCTGGAAGAGAAACTTAGGTCTAACTCTAGTAATCTTTGAAACCGTGATGTTCAATTATGATATATTTCGTCTTCAGATCATCCGGACGATAAAATCAGGTCTAACTCTAGTAATCTTTGAACCCGTGATGTTCAATTTTGATATATTTCGTCTTCAGATCATCCGGACGAGAAACTTAGGTCTAACTCTAGTAATCTTTGAACCCGTGATGTTCAATATTGATATATTTCGTCTTCAGATCATCCGGACGAGAAACTTAGGTCTAACTCTAGTAATCTTTGAACCCGTGATGTTCAATTCAGATATATTTCGTCTTCAGATCATCCGGACGAGAAACTTAGGTCTAACTCTAGTAATCTTTGAACCTGTGATGTTCAATTTCGATATATTTCGTCTTCAGATCATCCGGACGAGAAACTTAGGTCTAACTCTAGTAATCTTTGAACCCGTGATGTTCAATTCGATATATTTCGTTTTTAGATCATCCGGACGAGAAACTTAGGTCTAACTCTAGTAATCTTTGAACCCGTGATGTTCAATTCTGATATATTTCGTCTTCAGATCATCAGGACGAGAAACTTAGGTCTAACTCTAGTAATCTTTGAACCCGTGATGTTCAATTTTGATATATTTCGTCTTCAGATCATCCGGACGAGAAACTTAGGTCTAACTCTAGTAATCTTTGAACCCGTGATGTTCAATTCAGATATATTTCGTCTTCAGATCATCAGGACGAGAAACTTAGGTCTAACTCTAGTAATCTTTGAACCCGTGATGTTTAATTCTAATATATTTCGTCTTCAGATCATCCGGACGAGAAACTTAGGTCTAACTCTAGTAATCTTTGAACCCGTGATGTTCAATTATGATATATTTCGTCTTCAGATCATCCGGACGAGAAACTTAGGTCTAACTCTAGTAATCTTTGAACCTGTGATGTTCAATTTCGATATATTTCGTCTTGAGATCATCCGGACGAGAAACTTAGGTCTAACTCTAGTAATCTTTGAACCCGTGATGTTCAATTTGATATATTTCGTTTTCAGATCATCCGGACGAGAAACTTAGGTCTAACTCTAGTAATCTTTGAACCCGTGATGTTCAATTCTGATATATTTCGTCTTCAGATCATTCGGACGAGAAACTTAGGTCTAACTCTAGTAATCTTTGAACCCGTGATGTTCAATTCTGATATATTTCGTCTTCAGATCATCCGGACGAGAAACTCGGGTCTAACTCTAGTAATCTTTGAACCCGTGATGTTCAATTCTCATATATTTCATCTTGAGATCATCTGGACGAGAAACTTAGGTCTAACTCTAAAAATCTTTGAACCCGTGATGTTCAATTCTGATATATTTCGTCTTCAGATCATCCCAACAAGAAACTTGGGTCTAACTCTAGTAATCTTTGAACCTGTGATGTTCAATTATGATATATTTCGTCTTAAGATCATCCGGACGAGAAACTTGGGTCTAACTCTAGTAATCTTTGAACCCGTGATGTTCAATTCAGATATATTTCGTCTTCAGATCATACAGACGAGAAACTTAGGTCTAACTCTAGTAATCTTTGAACCCGTGATGTTCAATTTTGATATATTTCGTCTTCAGATCATCAGGACGAGAAACTTAGGTCTAACTCTAGTAATCTTTGAACCCGTGATGTTCAATTCTGATATATTTCGTTTTCAGTTCATCCGGACGAGAAACTCTGGTCTAACTCTAGTAATCTTTGAACCCGTGATGTTCAATTCTGATATATTTCGTCTTCAGATCATCCGGACGAGAAACTTAGGTCTAACTCTAGTAATCTTTGAACCCGTGATGTTCAATTCTGATATATATTTCGTCTTCAGATCATCCGGACGAGAAACTTGGGTCTAACTCTAGTAATCTTTGAACCTGTGATGTTCAATTCTGATATATTTCGTTTTCAGATCATCCGGACGAGAAACTTAGGTCTAACTCTAGTAATCTTTGAACCCGTGATGTTCAATTCTGATATATTTCATCTTCAGATCATCCGGACGAGAAACTTAGGTCTAACTCTAGTAATCTTTGAACCTGTGATGTTCAATTCTGATATATTTCGTTTTCAGATCATCCGGACGAGAAACTTAGGTCTAACTCTAGTAATCTTTGAACCCGTGATGTTCAATTCTGATATATATTTCGTCTTTAGATCATCCGGACGAGAAACTCAAGTCTAACTCTAGTAATCTTTGAACCCGTGATGTTCAATTCTGATATATTTCTTCTTCAGATCATCCAAATGAGAAACTCGGGTCTAACTCTAGTAATCTTTGAACCCGTGATGTTCAATTCTGATATATTTTGTCTTCAGATCATCTAGACGAGAAACTTAGGTCTAACTCTAGTAATATTTGAACTTGAGATGTTCAATTCTGATATATTTCGTCTTCAGATCATCCGGACGAGAAACCCTGGTCTAACTCTAGTAATCTTTGAACCCGTGATGTTCAATTCAGATATATTTCGTCTTCAGATCATCCGGACGAGAAAGTTGGGTCTAACTCTAGTAATCTTTGAACCTGTGATGTTCAATTTTGATATATTTCGTCTTCAGATCATCCGGACGAGAAACTTAGGTCTAACTCTAGTAATCTTTGAACCTGTGATGTTCAATTCTGATATATTTCGTATTCAGATCATCAGGACGAGAAACTTAGGTCTAACTCTAGTAATCTTTGAACCCGTGATGTTCAATTATGATATATTTCGTTTTCAGATCATCTGGACGAGAAACTTAGGTCTAACTCTAGTAATCTTTGAACCCGTGATGTTCAATTATGATATATTTCATCTTCAGATCATCCGGACGAGAAACTTAGGTCTAACTCTAGTAATCTTTGAACCCGTGATGTTCAATTCTGATATATTTCGTCTTCAGATCATCCAGACGAGAAACTCTGGTCTAACTCTAGTAATCTTTGAACCCGGGATGTTCAATTTTGATATATTTCATCTTCAGATCATCCGAACAAGAAACTCGGGTCTAACTCTAGTAATCTTTGAACCTGGGATGTTCAATTCTGATATATTTCGTCTTCAAATCATCTAAACGAGAAACTTAGGTCTAACTCTAGTAATCTTTGAACCTGGGATGTTCAATTCTAATATATTTCGTTTTTAGATCATCCGGACGAGAAACCCGGGTCCAACTCTAGTAATCTTTGAACCCGTGATGTTCAATTCAAATATATTTCGTCTTCAGATCATCCGGACGAGAAACTTGGGTCTAACTCTAGTAATCTTTGAACATGTGATGTTCAATTCTGATATATTTTATTTCGTCTTCAGATCATCCGGACGAGAAACTTGGGTCCAACTCTAGTAATCTTTGAACCTGGGATGTTCAATTCTAATATATTTCGTTTTCAGATCATCCGGACGAGAAACTCGGGTCCAACTCTAGTAATCTTTGAACCCGTGATGTTCAATTCAAATATATTTTGTCTTCAGATCATCCGGACGAGAAACTTAGGTCTAACTCTAGTAATCTTTGAACCTGTGATGTTCAATTCTGATATATTTCGTCTTCAGATCATCCGGACGAGAAACTTAGGTCTAACTCTAGTAATCTTTGAACCTAGGATGTTCAATTCTGATATATTTCATTTTCAGATCATCCGGACGAGAAACTTAGGTCTAACTCTAGTAATCTTTGAACCCGTGATTTTCAATTCTGATATATTTTCTCTTCAGATCATCCGGACGAGAAACTCGGGTCTAACTTTAGTAATCTTTGATCATGGGATGTTCAATTCTGATATATTTCGTCCTCAGATCATCCAAACGACAAACTCTGGTCTAACTCTAGTAATCTTTGAACCCGTGATGTTCAATTCTGATATATTTCGTCTTCAGATCATCCGGACGAGAAACTTAGGTCTAACTCTAGTAATCTTTGAACCTGTGATGTTCAATTCTGATATATTTCGTCTTCAGATCATCCAGACGAGAAACTCTGGTCTAACTCTAGTAACCTTTGAAACCGTGATGTTCAATTCTGATATATTTCGTCTTCAGATCATCCGGACGAGAAACTTAGGTCTAACTCTAGTAATCTTTTAACCCGTGATGTTCAATTCTGATATATTTCGTCTTCAGATCATCCGGACGAGAAACTTTGGTCTAACTATATTAATCTTTGAACCTAGGATGTTCAATTCTGATATATTTCGTTTTCAGATCATCCGGACGAGAAACTTAGGTCTAACTCTAGTAATCTTTGAACCCGTGATGTTCAATTCTGATATATTTCGTTTTCAGATCATCCAGACGAGAAACTTAGGTCTAACTCTAGTAATCTTTGAACCCGTGATGTTCAATTCTGATATATTTCGTTTTCAGATCATCCAGACGGGAAACTCGGGTCAAACTCTAGTAATTTTTGAACCCGTGATGTTCAATTCTGATATATTTCGTCTTCAGATCATCCTGACGGGAAAATAGGGTCTAACTCTAGTAATATTTGAACCCGTGATGTTCAATTCTGATATATTTTTTCTTCAGATCATCCGGACGAGAAACTTAGGTCTAACTCTAGTAATCTTTGAACCCGTGATGTTCAATTATGATATATTTCATCTTCAGATCATCCGGACGAGAAATTTAGGTCTAACTCTAGTAATCTTTGAACCTAGGATGTTCAATTCTGATATATTTCGTCTTCAGATCATCCGGACGAGAAATTTAGGTCTAACTCTAGTAATCTTAGAACCCGTGATGTTCAATTCTGGTATATTTTATCTTTAGTTAATCCGGACGAGAAACTCGGGTCCAACTCTAGTAATCTTTGAACCCGTGATGTTCAATTCTCGATATATTTCGTCTTGAGATCATCCGAACGAGAAACTCGGGTCCAACTCTAGTAATCTTTGAACCCGTGATGTTCAATTATCATATATTTCGTCTTCAGATCATCCGGACGAGAAACTTAGGTCTAACTCTAGTAATCTTTGAACCCGTGATGTTCAATTCTTATATATTTCGTCTTCAGATCACCCGGACGAGAAACTCGAGTCAAGATCTAGTAATCTTTGAACCTGGGATGTTCAATTCTGATATATTTCGTCTTCAGATCATCCAAATGACAAACTCTGGTCTAACTCTAGTAATCTTTGAACCCGTGATGTTCAATTATGATATATTTTGTCTTCAGATCATCCGGACGAGAAACTTAGGTCTAACTCTAGTAATCTTTGAACCCGTGATGTTCAATTCTGATATATTTCGTCTTCAGATCATCCGGACGAGAAACTAGGTCTAACTCTAGTAATCTTTGAACCGTGATGTTCAATTCTGATATATTTCGTCTTGAGATCATCGGACGAGAAACTTCGGGTCTAACTCTAGTAATCTTTGAACCCGTGATGTTCAATTCGATATATTTCGTCTTCAGATCTTCCGGACGGGAAACTCGGGTCTAACTCTAGTAGTTTTTGAACCCGTGATGTTCAATTCTGATATATTTCGTCTTCAGATCATCCGGACGAGAAACTTAGTTCTAACTCTAGTAATCTTTGTACCTGGGATGTTCAATTCTGATATATTTCGTCTTCAGATCATCCAGACGAGAAACTTAGGTCTAACTATAGTAATCTTTGAACCCGTGATGTTCAATTCATATATATTTTATCTTTAGTTAATCCAGACGAGAAACTCGGGTCCAACTCTAGTAATCTTTGAACCCGTGATGTTCAATTATGATATATTTCGTCTTCAGATCATCCGGACGAGAAACTCGGGTCTAACTCTAGTAATCTTTGAACCCGTGATGTTCAATTATGATATATTTCGTCTTCAGATCATCCGAACGAAAAACTCGGGTCCAAATCTAGTAATCTTTGAACCCGTGATGGTAAATTATGATATATTTCGTCTTCAGATCATCCGAATGAGAAAATTAGGTCTAACTCTAGTAATCTTTGAACCCGTGATGTTCAATTCTGATATATTTCGTCTCCATTTCATCCGGACGAGAAACTTAGGTCTAACTCTAGTAATCTTTGAACCTGGGATGTTCAATTATGATATATTTCGTCTTCAGATCATCCGAACGAGAAACTCGGGTCCACCTCTAGTAATATTTGAACCCGTGATATTTAATTCTGATATATTTCGTCTTCAGAGCATCCGGACGAGAAACTTAGGTCTAACTCTAGTAATCTATGATCCTGGGATGTTCAATTCTAATATATTTCTTTTTCAGATTATCCTGACGAGAATCCCTGGTCTACCTCTAGTAATCTTTGAACCAATGATGTTCAATTCAGATATATTTCGTATTCAGATCATCCGGACAAGAAACTTGGGTCTAACTCTAGTAATCTTTGAACCAGTGATATTCATTTCTGATATATTTTATTTGGTCTTCAGATCATCCGGACGAGAAACTTGGGTCTAACTCTAGTAATCTTTGAACCTTTGATGTTCAATTCTAATATATTTCATTTTCAGATAATCTGAACGAGAAACTTAGGTCTAACTCAAGTAATCTTTGAACCCGTGATTTTCAATTTTGATATATTTCATCTTCGGATTATCCGGACGAGAAATTTAGTTCAAACTCTAGTAATCTTTGAACCTAGGATGTTTAATTCGGATATATTTCATCTTTAGATCATCCATACGAGAAACTCTAGTCTAACTCTAGTAATCTTTGAACCCGTGATGTTCAATTATGATATATTTCATCTTAAGATCATCTAGACGGGAAACTCAGGTCTAACTCTAGTAATCTTTGAACCCGTGATGTTCAATTATGATATATTTCGTCTTCAGATCATCTAGACGAGAAACTTAGGTCTAACTCAAGTAATCTTTGAACTCGTGATGTTCAATTCTGATATATTTCGTCTTCAGATCATCCGGACGGGAAACTCGGGACTAACTCTAGTAATCTTTGAACCCGTGATATTCAATTTTGATATATTTCGTCTTCATATCATCCAGTCGAGAAACTTAGGTCAAACTCTAGTAATCTTTGAACCTGGGATGTTCAATTCTGATATATTTCGTCTTCAGATCATCCGGACGAGAAACTTAGGTCTAACTCTAGTAATATTTGAACCTGGGATGTTCAATTCTAATATATTTCGTCTTCAAATCATCCGGACGGGAAACTCGGGTCTAACTCTAGTAATCTTTGAACCCGTGATGTTCAATTCTGATATATTTCGTCTTCAGATCATCCGGACGAGAAACTTAGGTCTAACTCTAGTAATCTTTGAACATGTGATGTTCAATTCTGATATATTTTATTTCGCCTTCAGATCATCCGGATGAGAAACTTGGATCTAACTCTAGTAATCTTTGAACCTGTGATGTTCAATTCTGATATATTTCCTCTTCAGATCATCCGGACGAGAAACTTAGGTCTAATTCTAGTAATCTTTGAACCCGTGATTTTCAATTATGATATATTTCCTCTTCAGATCATCCGGACGAGAAACTTAGGTCTAATTCTAGTAATCTTTGAACCTGGGATGTTCAATTTTGATATATTTCGTCTTCAGATCATCCGGACGAGAAACTTAGGTCTAACTCTAGTAATCTTTGAACCCGTGATGTTCAATTCTGATATATTTCGTCTTCAGATCATCCGGACGGGAAACTTAGGACTAACTCTAGTAATTTTTGAACCCGTGATGTTCAATTCAGATATATTTCGTCTTCAGATCATTCGGACGAGAAACTTAGGTCTAACTCTAGTAATCTTTGAACCTGGGATGTTCAATTCTGATATATTTCGTTTTCAGATCATCCGGACGAGAAACTTAGGTCTAACTCTAGTAATCTTTGAACCTGTGATGTTCAATTCTGATATGTTTTGTTTTCAGATCATCCGGACGAGAAACTTAGGTCTAACTCTAGTAATCTTTGAACCTGGGATGTTCAATTTTGATATATTTCGTCTTCAATTCATCCGGAAGAGAAACTTAGGTCCAACTCTAGTAATCTTTGAACTTGTGATGTTCAATTCTGATATATTTCGTCTTCAGATCATCCGGACGAGAAACTTAGGTCTAACTCTAGTAATCTTTGAACCCGTGATGTTCAATTCTGATATATTTCATCTTCAGATCATCCGGACGAGAAACTCAGGTCCAACTCTAGTAATCTTTGAACCCGGGATGTTAAATTCTGATATATTTCGTCTTCAGATCATTCGGACGAGAAACTTAGGTCTAACTCTAGTAATCTTTGAACCTGGGATGTTCAATTCAGATATATTTCGTCTTCAGATCATTCGGACGAGAAACTTAGGTCTAACTCTAGTAATCTTTGAACCTGGGATGTTAAATTCTGATATATTTCGTTTTCAGATCATCCGGACGAGAAACTTAGGTCTAACTCTAGTAATATTTGAACCTGTGATGTTCAATTCTGATATATTTTGTTTTCAGATCATCCGGACGAGAAACTTATGTCTAACTCTAGTAATCTTTGAACTTGAGATGTTCAATTCTGATATATTTCGTCTCCAATTCATCCGGAAGAGAAACTCAGGTCCAACTCTAGTAATCTTTGAACTTGTGATGTTCAATTCTGATATATTTCGTCTTCAGATCATCCGGACGAGAAACTTAGGTCTAACTCTAGTAATCTTTGAACCTGGGATGTTCAATTCTGATATATTTCATCTCCGAAGAGAAACTCTGGTCCAACTCTAGTAATCTTTGAACTTGGGATGTTCAATTTTGATATATATATTCGTCTCCAGTTCGTCCGGAAGAGAAACTCAGGTCTAACTCTAGTAATCTTTGAATCTGCGATGTTCGATTGTGATATATTTCGTCTACATTTCATCCGGAAGAGAAACTCAGGTCCAACTATAGTAATATTTGAACTTGTGATGTTCGATTCTGATATATTTCGTCTCCAGTTCATCCGGAAGAGTAAATCAGGTCTAACTTTAGTAATCTTTGAACCTGTGATGTTCGGTTTTGATATATTTTGTTTTCAGATCATCCGGAAGAGAAACTCAGGTCTAACTCTAGTAATCTTTGAACCTGTGATGTTCAATTCTGATATATTTCGTCTTCAGTTCATCCGGAAGAGAAACTTAGGTCCAACTCTAGTAATCTTTGAACTTGTGATGTTCAATTCTGATATATTTCGTCCCCAGTTCGTCCGAAAGAGAAACTCAGGTCTAACTCTAGTAATCTTTGAACCTGTGATGTTCGATTCTGATATATTTCGTCTCCAGTTCATCCGGAAGAGAAACTCAGGTCCAACTCTAGTAATCTTTGAACTTGTGATGTTCGATTCTGATATATTTCGTCTCCAGTTCGTTCAGAAGAGAAACTCAGGTCTAACTCTAGTAATATTTGAACATGTGATGTTCAATTCTGATATATTTCGTCTTCAGTTCATCCGAACGAGAAACTAAGGTCTAACTCTAGTAATCTTTGAACCTGTGATGTTCAATTCTGATATATTTCGTCTTTAAACATCCGAAAGAGAAACTCAGGTCTAACTCTAGTAATCTGGTAACTTGAGCTTGTGATATTATACATCCTCAATTCATCAGAATTTGAACCTCGGTTCTATCTCTAGTAATATGGTAACTTGAGATTATAATATCCAATACTTTACATCTTCAGTTCACCAGAATTAAAACCTCGTTACTATCTCTGGTAATTTTGTACGCTGAGAGAGAAACATAAATCTATTAGATTTTTATTGCAATTTAGTATGGTATACATGTCGGAATAAACTCAAATCTATTAGATATTTCATTCCAAAATTTTGGAACCCTACGTAACGACATCACATGGTTCTCTAAGTTATAAAACGTCACATAATTGGAAAAACAAGGAAAACCGTTCAATAATTCTTGTGTTGGACACATGGTTAGAGACTACCCATTAAATCCCTAGAAACCAATAATATTCGTGTGGTACACAATAATCATCTAGCTGTGATGCTCCATAACATAAGGGTCCTATATAGTGATAGAAGAGAGAGAAACTGATTCAAAACCTAATCCATTTCTCTCCTTCTCCGCCTCCACCTCTCTCTCACCCTTTCCTTTTTCTTGAAACCAAAGTTTCTGATTCAATCTAAAATATAAAATCAATCAGTTCCTAAATCGAAACCCTAACCTTTCTCACTAGAAACCTCAACAAAAATGAGAAATAGAAGAAGTTTGTGTTCTAAATCCACTGTAAACAAAACCCTAATTCAAAATTATTGGAAGAAGAAGCCTCAATTCCGTCACCTGAATAAGAAGAGATAAGTTTATTAACTTCCAGATCTGTAAATCTTGGCATCTAAATATCTAATGAGTTTTATTATTTGTTAGGATTAATATTCAAATCCTTTTTGTTGCGTTCTAATGTAAGGCTTCTTGAAGACGTAAAAGAAGAGAGAAAACCTAAATATGAACGAGAAGACTCAGTTCATGTCGATTCAAGGGTGATGTTTTCTTAAATACTTAACTTTTTTTACTCATCCTAGTTTGATTTAGCTCATCGATTTAATTCATTGTATTGCAGGAATACGTAAACTAGATCTCGGGCTTGTTGAATGATTCAATAATGAAGTTATCAGTGCTGGCTCGGTACAAGTATCTGTTCTGATTTCTTCGTTTGTGTCGCTTTTATGAGATTTTTCTTTAGATTTATTTGAATTTGGGTGTGGTTTAAGTTTTCAGATCTGTATATTGGGGTTTTTATTTGTTGTATTTATGAGTTGATGCTTTCAAATCAGGGTTTCTTCTTCTTTTCTTGTTAATTTGTTGTGTCAAATTTAGGGTTTTCAATTTTTCTTTCAAAGTTTTTAATAGTTTGGAATTGAAGGTTTGTTTTGATTATTCAAATTAGTCTGAGAATTAGTATGTTGATTTTTGGCTCTGCAACTGTGATGGTGATTCCTGAGTTGCAACTTTTTGGTTTTGTCTTAATTTTGGTGAAGTTTTCATAGTCATTTTTTTGGGTTTAAATCTTATCTATTTATGGAAGTGATACTTAAGGTTTACTCTCTCTGTAAATTATGTTACTATGAGAGAAAAAGATTTGCATAACTTTACAGGTATATTCAGTTGAGAATTCAACCATGATAGTGTTCGTGACTTAAAACTTTGGTTTCAAGTCTTTTTTTTGTTCTTAATTTCTATTGCCATTATGATGAAATGTCAATATAAGTTGATTTTGAAGAAACCTATTTGATCTTGTTAATATTTTCTTTGTTGAATGTGTTTTAGGCTATTTTGTTTACTGGAAACTTAGAGTATTTTGCTACAAGTATTGGATATTCTTATGTGTTCGTTCAAGCATTTAGTTCAAAGACATAGGTACTCATTGATTGGCTTAGTTATTTTAAATCCCATTGCAGGAGCATGGATGGGACATAAGTCCGGAGTTAGTAATACTAATTATTATTATTTGAGAGGATTGTTTAAAGAGTTAATTGTGTAGTATTTGATGTGGCTAAACTGATGTGCTAGATGAATTTAATCTAGAGGAATGAGCCTATGGTGATACAGTCTGCCTTCCATATTTCATAGGAAAATTTTGTTATCCTGACTGAACAACTATAAGTGGTTAGTTTGTCACTTAAAATTTGAAGTCCTGTGAGAAGTTAACTCTTTATTGTCCCCAATACTCGAATAACTTGTGTTATAGATATGCTCTTCATACTACATGCAGAACATGAAATGAAATGCTCCACTGCTGCTGCCTGGCATCTCGCATCTAGGTATGCAATTTAAAATTTTCATATATTTCTCCATAAGATGTTTATTGAATATGATATGTCCTTCAGATCTTATTAATATAGAGAAATTTAAGAAAGAGGAAGGAAATTATGTAAGTCCTGGAATGGCTGGATTGATTCTCTACATGAAGTTATTAAAAATTCAAAGGTGCATATTTAGCATGTCTTTAGCTCTGTAAGAGTTGATCTTGGTTCGCCCCACCATATCTGCATTTTTTTTTTGTTTAATATAAGAGGTGACTCTTGCATTTGCTAATATGTACAAACTATTCCTAAATTGTTGCTGATCATTTATGTTTCTCTTTTGACCTTCGTGGTGCATTAAAAATGGAAGTGATTTGTTGTGGCAGTGTCCTGCATTTCCAATCCATTATTTAGATATTTCTTGGCGAACTCTTACTAGAGCGGTCTTTCGTTTATTTTTTAGAAGTAGTGTCAAAAAGTTTCATCTTATCCCTTTTTTTTTTGAACTTTCGAGAACTGATCTCAAAATTCGTCTCGGTTCTTTTAATCTTCTATTTAATAAACTAATATTATATTCAGTGATTTTAACTTCTTTGGTAATTTTAAGTCAATTTGGTTCCATCAAGGCGTATCAACTGGACTGGGATATCTGTTTACTTACTGCTTGTTGCTGATGAATGCCGGTATTCCTCTAGTGGGAAACATGATTTGAACATTTTTTGGGTTCTTGGTTTTTTCTATTTAGGTAGTCTCTTTTCCAAATGATGTGTTGATTGTTTAACTGGTTTGTTTTACAGTCCCTCAAAATTGGTCCTTGTGATGCATATGTACTATCTAATAGGAGTTTGTGTTATGTCTACTGAACGTATGTATCCCATCAGTGGTTTAAAGCTTCAAAGTGATTTTGGACATCTAGATTGTCTATGGAAGATTCTCAACAACGAATTGATGGTTGAACCTTAATTCTCAATTGAGCGAGTTAGTTAGCGATCAAAGACATAAATGGTGAAGTCTAGAAGGTAAATTTCTAGACCGCATGAATAATTTTGAACTATTTTAGTTAGCTTTGTAAAACAATTTCAGATTGAGCATTAATTTAGTGATGAAAATGTCGACTTCTTTGCAGGTGCTGATGGTAAGAAAGGTCGTTAGTGTGGATCAGTAATGATAAAGACTGCTACCTACCTCTTTTTACAATTGAAGAGTCAGGACAATCTTTATAAGCCTACTCCTGTCAAAGAGGTGAGATTATCTAACCGGCCATTTATAAATGAAAAGATGTTCGAGTTTTTTTGTTTTCTAATACTAATCAGCTATATTTTCGGTGAAAATTATGCATGGAATAGTAATGAAGAGAACTAACTGTAGCGATCCTATTTTTAGACTTTTGTTATTGTTTACTAAGCTCAATTATAGTAGTTTTGTTGCATGTGTTTTGTTTTTTTTTTTACGGAAAACCAATCGTACGGTTGGCTAGCCTTTGAGTGTTGGTTAGTAGATTGTTATTAGGGTACCAAATTTCTGAAGTTGTATGCCTTGATTTGTGATGTTGTTTTAGCTTAATAGAAAATTACGGAGTTACCAATCAGATTTTTGGGCTCAATATACAATTCATTAGACATGCAGTAGGCTTATGCTTGAAACCTAGAGTCCACATAGCTGCTTGGTTTTTATGCCCTGTGAGGATAAGTTTGGAAATGATAAAAATAGTGGATTAAAACTCTCGAACTTTTCTACAGATATGTTTTTATTCTTCATACAACACAAGTAGTGGTACTGAGAACCCGAGAAGAATTCAGCTGTAAACCAAACTCGTGAACCTTGAACTAAAATTTTCGAAATCAACCTCAGAGAAAGAAAGGTGAAGGTCATGAAAACTCTTGATTATGCAATCCTAGTAGGAACTTGAGAATAATTAAAAAGGGGGTTTGGGTGTTCTTGACTGAACGTTTAAGGTATGAATCAATTCTAATTGTCTTTGTTTCATCTGGTTCTACTCAATTTAATGGCTTATTGACTGATTCCATTCTATTGATTCTATCTTAATCTTGTTTACTCTATATCAGAATAATTAGGGTATCATTTGAATTTGATTTTCAGATCTAAGAAGTTACGCAATAGTGATGGGGTTAGAACTCGTTGAAGTTTGAGTTTATGCCTTGACTGCATCTGTAAAACATCATGAAGATTAGGTTCTATAGGAAATTAGCTAACTTAAACTAGAAGTATTGTTTCAGTTTATTCCTAGGTTGTTTAGAAATTGTTTTGACCTATTTTTAGGCATATTAGATTTTGAACTGGATTGGAGATAATTCCTTAATCAACTTATGCCTCTGAGTGATGCTTTCAACTTGGTTTGACTATCCAGTTCACTTGTTAGTTGTTACTTTTTGAGCAGTTTTAGTTTTCAACTGTCATACACTCATGGTAGTTCTATTCTCAGCAATTTGACAAAATTTCATCTTAAACTAGCCTAGGATGGCTACTGATAAGTATGAGTTTATCTTTTGAACAAGAATTCCAGCATGACAATCATTATTGCAGTTAGAATTATGTGATTGAAGTACGCTGTCTGTGTAGCAACTGTTCTGTAACCATGGTAGTTCTGATTTTAACGGATTTGACATATTCACATCTTGTTTTGGCTTAAGCTTTTACTAATAGTATTAGAGTTCTCTCCAATGATTCAGAACTGATATTGAATGCTGCACGCCATGTTTAAGAGTCAGATCAATTCGTAATATTTTGTATATGTCAGTTCGATGGATTTTGTTCTACACCTAAGCAGTCCTGCTTTCAATGAATTCAACACTTTTGCATCTTGGATTCGTATCAAGTTTCTTCTGTTGATATTTAGAGTATTCTCCAATGTTCTATTTTGACCTCAAATGCTATAATTCGTGGTATATAATAAGAATATATAGAGGTGGTTGCCGGTTTCTTTTTGTGGTAGTCTTGTGTATGTAGTTTTTGAAGGTGATGTGTTTAACTTAGGCTAACTTTTGTAAATTATGTATCTATACTTATCAAAAACACACTGTATCCATATGTTCAATAAAAGAATGTATGTAAATTATCCCTTTTAAAATCTTTAGTTGAGTATGTTTTAAAACGCCTGCTTCTTTTTGAAACTTTATAAGTTGTTCTTCATTTGTAAGGATTAATCAGTGAGTATGGTCTCATAACTCAGCAAGGGAAATGCTTGTTAGCTTTTCTTTTAGTTTTTCTTTTTATTGTTTATTCTTTGCTTTGGTTTAAGCAACCTAGTAATGCTCAATCTAGTCAGATTAGTACTTTAAGTTTTGGGTTTCAGCGCTAAGCACGGATTTCTGAAAATGGGGCGCTACACTATCTATACTATTGAAGATGCCATCTCTAATATATGCCACATTAAATTTTCGTAGGTAGAAGAGGAGCAAAAGGAAGAAGAGTCTGACGATGATGAGGCCCCTGAGATAACGCTATGGGAAGCAATCAAATGGCTAGGTGTTTTAATTCTTTGGATTTCCATTCTTTCTGGATACCTGGTTGATGCGATAGAGGTATCATATACTCCCCTATAGTAGGCCTCTATTATTATGCGACTCATTTAGTACTTGTACGCGTCTGACTGTTATGAACATAGTCAACCCTATTAAGCTGATATAAGTGTTTCGGGTTGCTATAACATCAGGTAATGCATTCCTTTACTCACTCGAATGCGGCCTAATTTTTATCTACTAGAAATATTAAATCATTTGTTGTCTCCTTAACCCCTAGATCTTGTTGTTTCATGGATGTGTTTGCCATTAGGCCTTTCATCTTGTTGCTGCATGTTTCCTAGACAACTAATGGTTTGATTGTTATTTTCAGGGAGCATCAGACTTAATTCTCAGCGCCATTTTGCTTCTTATTTTAGGAAATGCTGCAGATCTTGCGTAGTTCAGATCCATGATGATGACCTGTATTGCAGGCCCTGTAAACTGGAAGCCTGGGTCCATGAAAATGATCCGGACTACCCATTTTTTTTATTGTAACTGAAAGAATTGTCACGGATATAATTGTGAAAAGAATTGTGAAGTAAAACAACACGTGTCATCATATTACTGTTGTTACAAATGAGAGTAACAGTTTAGTCGTCACAAAAAACGTGACAAACGGACGACACGTGTCCAATTAAGAAATCGTTATAAAACTAATGGCAACACTAATATGTGTTACTATAATCGTAACAAAATCGGACACGTGTCTCTGACCCAATCGTTGCAAGGTTTCAGTAACAATTATAATTGTTGTCATATATGTGACTTTTAAGACATGTGTCACTCACTTAATTGTGGTAAATAGAGAGTAACAGTTTAAGCTGTTACGGTAAACGTTACTAATTTAACACGTGTCGCTATCATAAAATTAGGTCAATCGTGACTATTAATTATTGTAACGGTTATTTTATGTGACTGTAGTGAGCGAATGTCACAGATAAAACCGTTACAAAAGCGTTTCACAGTTATTTATGACGGCCTATTTTCAACAGGTTATAACCGTTACAAATCTCATCAGTAACGGTTATAACATGTGATAAAATTCCTGAAATGGTGTAGTGTTGTAACCACCACCCCCCCCCACCCCCCGCAGCCCTCTTAATTACTTCCTCTTCAATTAAAACGTTACAACAATTAAATGCTATCTGACGAGGTGTCGAATCTCGCAAAAATAATATTTCTCTACTCTTTACACTAGCAAGTAGTATAATGTAAGTAGGATCGTCCCAATGGAGGAATGAAGTCCAAGTTGTTATGCAAATACTCTTAGCAAAGATGATTGTGTTGTAAAAATCTGAAAATTGTAAAATGTATTCAAATATGAGATGGAATTGATTAAAGGTTCATTCTAGACCACGGAATACAAACCAAATTGATATATAGCCAAGTTTGTTGCATTATCATGTTACTAACAACCCTAGAATAATTAGTACGCTCAACTATTCCGTTATTATCTCCTAGCTCACCGGATACGGAAGCGCTTGACTACCGGTTCCTACTTGCCAAGTTTCCTAGAGGTACGCTTACTAGGTTTGACTTAAACAAATGCTCTAAGTTCTGTGAGATAAGGTTGCTCCTAGTGATGAACTCAAAGGCATGAATCACCTACTAGTGTTGATTTCTACATATGGACACTTAACAAAGTCCCATCATCAGTACCCACATATTTCTACTTGTGTTTATCTTCTCTAGACAATTACGGGTCGAAGAAAATCTAAACTAGCAAATATATTAAGAATTAATGATTCAATTTCGAACTTAAACCCTTAACAAATAATCCATAGACAATATTAGAATAGTAGAAAATCAATCAATAACATAAATGAATGCAAGTGAACAAGTTATTTCATATCAAATATAGATTCATATTTCGGGCTTCGAAATCGCCCTTAATCAAAAAGAGTTTTAGCTACTCATAATATTGGAGTTCATCATCAAATATAATAAATGAAATAATAAAGATGAAAATAACAGGGAAGCAAACCCTAGTTCCAGCTCTCTGCAAAACTCCCCGTAGAATATAAAATACGTGATAAACAAAGTGTAGAAGTTTCCCTTTTTGTAACCTTTTTCTCCTTAAATAAGGTCATAACTCAAAAGCCCACATCCAATGTGTTCACCAAGCCCACACAATAGAAATATGTCTCTGAAATTTTGGGTCCAAAAATGCCCACCGGAATTGCTAACGTCATCACCGGATCCGGCCACCGGAAAATTTCTCCGATCGCTTGAACCATTTGAAAGACATCACCAGGCAAGTGCACACTCCCAGCAGCTCAAATCCATTTCTCTGCAATTCAAACATTCACAAAATACCATCTAAACCAATTCCTTGTTCTTGCGAAAACGTACCCAAAAGCGCGACTCGTAGCTCCCATATCCGGCCTCCAACTCTTCCATTCGACTCATAACCCCTTCATGATTCAGTGAAACATTATTATACCCACTTTCGGTTCCAAAATCCGGCAACCAGAAGTATGCTCACTGACTCGCCATTCTCACTCGCCACTCTACTCAGAACATTATCGTGAAAGTCTTCAATCGTTTTGTATGAATGTACAATAGAGTTACAAAACAGATTCTTCGCTTTTGCTCCAACTTTTATTATAAATGTTTCCCCCCCTTTTGTCGTATTAACTCTGCGAATTTCTGTTGGAGGTGGTAATGGTTGAGATTGAGGTTGTTCCATGAGAAAATGATTTAACTTTCCCTGATCTGTCATCCTGAGAATGATTCTCTTTATATTCCTGCAGTCATTTGTTGAATGTCCATGAAAATGATGGTAAGAACAAAATTCTTGACTTCGGTGATTTGGAGGTGGCTCTTTTACCATGTTCCATGGTGCTAGTATATTTTCCATCAAGATTATAGCTTCCCATATTTTTTCTACACTAGTACTCAGAGGTGGCACTTTGATCTCTTCCCATATCATCTTAGGATTTCCTTGGCCTTTGTGATAATCTTTCCTTTGACTTCCAAATGTTTCTTGCGGCTGATCAAGTCTTGGAATTTTGTTGTTTCCACCTCGGCTATAGAAGTTTCTTTCTCTCTCAAATTCTTATTGGTCGCGACTTCCCATAACTACTATTTTATGCTGATTATTCTTCATTATCCTCTCTTGTTGTCCTTGCAAAGTGCTCGCCACTGTGTTTATCAACTTGGGTAACAAGCTAGCGTTTGCTGCTTTTGAACTTTTGTTCGCAACTGGGTATGATTCCATCTCATTCTGTTTTTCTTCAAGAGCAATATACTCTTCCTGAAGCTCTCGCAATTCAATCATTGTGATCGTGTTCTTGACTCTGAAAATTTGAATATACAACATGTTGGTTGTGAACATTGCATTAATAAATGATAAAATGAGATATCTCTCATCCACACGACCAGCCATTTCACTACACATTGTCTTCCATATTATGGTTAAATGCTTCAAACTTTCACCAATCCTCTGCTTCAACCTAAATACATCTTCAATGCCAGGTCGCGAAGAATTATTACTTATATATGATCATAATAATGTAGTTTTCAAATGATTGAAAGACGTTATCGTATTCTTGGGTAACCCTTCAAACCATTTCAAAGCCTCTCCTGTTAAACTGGATGCGAACTACTTGCACAATACAGCATCATGATTTTCCCACTGTAGCATACATCTCACATAAGCTTTAATGTGTTGAATTGCACAAGTTGTCCTGTCAAAGATGCTAGTTAACGCAGGCATGTTGCACTTTGGGGGTATTCCTCCTAATTGTACTTCTTGTGTGAATGGAGTTTTTAAAGCTTCTTCTATAGCTTCATCCAATTGTCTTCTGCCTCCTTCTTTTCTGTTATTTAGCATTCCTCTCATCTCCGCTAGTTCTTTTAATATTTGATCATTTATTCCAGGATTTTGGTCCATTGGTCTCTTTAATTCTGCTTCTCTTCTTCTACGTTCATGTCTGTCTTATCTTGCAAAATTTTGATCTTCTTCTTCATTATTTTCTTCTCATCTTTCCCTGCGATCTCCTCTTTCATCTCCTTCTTGAATTCACACATGATTGTACCTCTCATTTTCTCCTCTGCGATTTTGGTCATTCCTTATCAATTCTCTTTGTTGCCTTTCAGCTCTCCTTTGTATTCTATCATATTCTTCATTGATATTTCCATTATTGCGATTTTGTTCACGTCTTCTTTCTCGATTAGCATGATTGTTCTGGCATATTGCCTCTTGGAGCACTTGTTCCTCCACTTCTGCTCTCAAACTTTCCCTTTCGCAAGCTAGGCGTGCTTGTTCGGCATAATGTCTCTCGATTTCATCTTCAATCACTCGTTGATTTCTTTGAATTTCTCTCCCATGTAATATTCTCCTTCATTCTTCCTGATTTTCTTTGCCATTTTGATTATTTCGTTCCTGACGTCGCCCATTCTCCTGACTCCTGTTATTTTGTCCATTTTGAAGAATTTTGCCTTGTGGGATGTAACGATCTTCAATTATTTCTCTCCTTTCACGACGTTCTTCATTTGGATTTTGTATTTCTTCTCGATCTCTTTCTCCAATATTTACCATAGGGGAATTTCGTCTCACTTCACTTATAATTGATCTTGAGCTTGATCTTATAGTACTTCTTGATCTCCTATTATGTAATCTCATGTTTTCCATCCTCAATTCATGATTTTGTCTTGTAAAATTTGCACGTTCTTCTGCTTCTAACCTCCTCTCTTCGTGTATTCTTTGTCTCAATGCCTCTAAGGCTTCAATTCTTTCATCTCCATGAATTATTCCTCCAACTGCTTCCTGGTATCTCTATTCTTGTCTACTATTTCTTAATTGTTACTATTCTTCCACTTCTTATGCTGAATCTGATCTCCAAGTGTGTACACTCACTCTATCATAACCCACAGTTCTATTTTGCATTGGCATATGCTGAGTTGGTTGTTGAACCTGATTTTCTCCATTGTTTCTTGTATTCATTCTTGAAGATTCCACAATTTCATTTCTTCCTTCTCCAGCAAGCCTCTTACTCCTTTTAACAGTTGTTGGTTGTCTTGAAGCATTTTTTTTTCTCGCCATCTTTTCAATCTTAATGAACTGTTGAAAACTATATGAAATTCTTCACCAATTACTCCAAATTCCTTCAAATCACAATTCAATCAGAATTTCTTCAACCAGTCCCTGTTTCTAGCGCCATTATGTAGTTGCAGGAAATCCTACAATACATCCCTCACAAGAATTTATAGCAATCAACACAATTTTTAAGATCAATAACAACACTTTTTATTAATTGAATCTAAAAATTTTACCAGAAGAAAATGAAATCAAGAATACAACACTGTTTTGGATTTTCTCTCTCTTCAGAACTTTCCCAACACACCAAAAACTATCTCTCTCTTCTTACACCTATTCATCTCTTTATATAGGGTATTACATAGTGGATGACAGCTAATCTATCCTTTATTTTCGGATCTAACTTGCGGTATTTTTCAAGCTTACAAATGTTAAAATTCGCAAACATCCTAAATTTCGCTAGATCATCATACTTTTCTCATGCTTACGATGTCGTCATCTGTTATGTCATTTCTGAAATCACTCTGTGACGTCTTCGCAGTGTTGCTGAGAAGGATTTCGTAAGTGTGTTGTTGTTGCGATATTCTGATCCTACAGTCACGACACCAATGATTCATTAGATGAGCAATACTTGCTCAGATGAGCAGTACCTGATCAAATCAAGGAATATTGGTCCAATTATCAATTCAGAGTAATACTTGCTCGCCTCAACTATTAACGTGAGAATCATGTCCACGTTCAATTCATGAGTTTCAGAACATTTTATAAAATCATGTTCTACTCAGTAAAAACATGGACTCATTATCCTATTAAATCATAAAGTCAACAACGGACTAAACTAACCACGAGACGTCAATCGTGTCACTTGGGGGGATATCAACTAAGGTTTTGGTCTGGCGGTCTACGACACGTGTGTTCAAACACACGATGGAATGTGAGCAAGTCGTGCAATCAGTTGAAGGAGTTAACAAAGTAGTGGATGGAAAATCAACCAAGTCTCCGCACGATGAGAAACTGGTTTCAAACACGATTTTCACTTCCCCACTCTTTGATTCCATAAACTGTCACACTCCATGGGATCATGGTGTCTACAATTCCAGCATTATAAATAAGTCTCTGAGTCATGATTGAAATAATAACGAGAAGAACAACTAGAATCTCACGTCTCACAGACAACACGAGATCAACAACTCATCAATTGAGCAATTACTCTTAACTAAGCAATTTCAATCATTCAGAACTTATCATATTCAGAATTCACAACACACCGTTACCATTGATTCCACACATTTATCAACTTCCCTCTTACAGATCAACTCATCCTCTCTTGTGACCGAATTTACTCTAGAATGACCATTGTCTTGGTTTAGGCCGGAGTACTATAGATTGATCTCTCGAATTCAAAGAACTCCCTTCTTGCAATGCATCTGTGTGAGGTTAAACATTTTTCTCGGTTCAAGGAGTCTCCTCCATACGGTCGGCTCCTCAATTCTATAAAAACCAGCAAATCGTTTTTCCCCACCAACAGATTTGCGACCACAGTGGGAGATCATTCCCTCGGTTGCAATCTCTTATTTTCAAAGATGGTTGGTCTTAGGTCAGGATCGGTTACAAAACCTAACGCAAATATTTCTAGCACCAGCAACAATAAAAATATCTGGGAAACTGTTCCGGCCACTAACACTGACGGTGGTGACATTAATCCTCCTCACGCCAACATGGAAGATCATCTTCTGTTTGGCTGACACCTTGAAGAAGACAGAGGAAGTCCACCACCTACCATTGCTGATCTTATCAAAGCACAAGAGACTCTTACAAAGAATCAAACGGATATGGCTGCTCCACATCATAAATTATTTGACCATCTGAAGACTCTTATTTATAAATTGTCAGAGAAAACTCAAGAAAAAGGGAAAGAGAAAGAAAGGTCCTCAGACGCTACTGATCCTGAAGTAATTCCCATTCACACAGTACATAACGACGAAACCAACAAATCTGTGGGCAATTCGTCAACGAAGGAATCATCAAACTTCATCACCCGGGAAGACTTGGAGCGTCTTCTGTAGAATCGTGGGAAAGACAAGACATCACACTTCAATCGTCACCAACCATCTTATCCTGTTGTGACGCAGAGGATTACCCTTCATAAAGGTTACGTTTCTCCAACTTTCACTCTGTATGATGGAACCGGCAACGCTCGATAACACGTCTCTCGCTTCCTTGAAGCCTTAAGAGAACATGAGCATAACCATGTTGTTCGTCTCAAGGAATTTTAAAAATCTCTGAAATGCAAGGCATACACTTGGTACAACAACATTGCACCAGGATTGGGGAGAAATGATTAACTCCTTCTATAGGAAGTACTTATTTGTGTCAGAGCAAGTCAATCTCTCTGATCTTGGAAGGATGTTTCATAAATTCAGTGAAAATCCCAATGACTATGTGAAAAAATTAATAGTCCAAGTCCTGGATTGTCATGATCCAAACGTCACAGAGCAATAACTGGTATATTTGCGCATCAATGGAATGCTCCCGATATATAAAGCCTTACTGGAGAATCTCCGATTCTAGACTTTCTCAGAGCTCCACGAAGCCGCAAGTAGGTCGGAAACCACTATACCTGCTCTGTTAGAAAGATCAAAATCTACAAAGACTGAAGAAGCACGAGACACTCGAGGGAGCAGACGTCTGATCAACAAGCAACACAACCTGCAGCCTTCCATAAATGCTATCACAGAAGGGAGAAAACGGAAAGCTGAGCCATAACGCAAGCATACTTCTTCCACCCCTTCAAAGGCACAAAAGAAGGATAACGTGCAAACTTCCCCTCAGCATACATAAGACCCAAAATCACATGACTTTTCTTGCTCCAGTGAAGAAGTCATCGAATTGCTGGAGGCCTGGATTCAAGACGGTGCAATAAAATTGCCATATGTCAAGAAGGAACCAACCGAAGAGGCCATGGAAAATCCTCGGTACTGTCGCTTCCATAGGTTTTTCAGCCACCCCACGAGTGATTGCAAGACTTTGAAACGCATATTCATAGAAAAGGTTGAGTCAGGAGAACTTAATCTTGGAGTCGAAGTAGTGCACAAAGATCTTCTCCCTGTCAGGACTTTCTCCATTTCTGAAGCACCAGTCAAGGAAGTAGTTCAGTCATTGATAGAGCATGTCTGTGAATTGCTCTATCTGTCGAAAGCGTAAAGGGGAAACATGTTTATGGCCTTGAATCACATAGTTTCAGGGAAACTCCTGCTGATTCCAGATGTACCTCCTGAACCTTCAGCCATTGACAAAGAAATGTATGACTGGGGACTGCTCACCACAGTGCACATTAAAGGAAATGAATTCAAAAGGGAATTTGTTGATGTTGGTACTGCTGTCAACATCATCCCTTTGAAAACTTTTAGGGCTGCTGGTATTACTCGACAAAAGGCTACTCACGCTCCCATAGCAATCAGAGATCATGAAGGGATTTCCATAGATGCATATGGCTTCATGACTCTCTAAGTTACAGAAAGTTTGGTCTGCACTGAGACCAAGTTTTACATAATCCGGGAAAACCCTGGATATAACATGATCCTTAGAAGGACTTGGATCCACACTGGAAGGCTAACCTTAATGCCTTCAGCATACTCTATTACTGACAGAGACTCTGAGTCGGAAGAAGAAGCGGAGGACGCCCCTCCATTTGAGCATCTGAAGGAAGTTGAAACCTTGATGATACTTGCACAAGAACTTGAAGAGAGTCCACATGCCTTTGTAAAAAGGTTTCGAGCTCAGGCAAGTCTTATTCCTCTTCATGCTCCAATATTACCAATGTTCAAATATGCTACTTTGGTCTAAGGACTTCTCCCCATAAACAATTTAGGGATACTCCTCAGCATGACATGCATTATGAGGGATATTCCCTCCTGCATGAGTATCCATATGTCCCACAACCGTGGAGCCGCACCATACAAAGAATCCCGAATCAACAAAAGATATTCAAAGCACGGACAACCAAACCCAACAAATACTGTGAAGGGGACTTAGTTCTCAAAGCAGTCCAGCGCAACCTTCACTCGACAAGGAACTCCAATTGGGAAGGACCATTCATGGTTGCTAAGTCCATAACTGGAGGATATTACAAGTTGATCAACACAGATGTACGAACCCTACAAGTATTTCATGAAAATTGGCTTAAGGCGTTTGTCTGAAGTTATTTGACATTTGAGGTATTGGGCGCCTAAGCATTCATGATGTTTGGATTTGGCATTTTAGGATTTTCTTTCATTGTACTTCGATTCCTCCAAATTTTTTGCAATACTTGCAATCAGTATTCGAATTCAGGAATTTATCAAAATTCAGTTCATATTTCTTAAAAGAAAATCTCTATCAAATCCAAAAGAAAATCCTTAACCGTCTACCAATACAAAACCATAATATCCAAACCCAAATAAAACCTCACATCTCTCAGAAGTTCGGAAGTTTAAGAGATTATGGAAAATAAATCAAAGAAAATCAGCAAAGAAATATTTTTGCGCCTTTTCATCCTTCAAATCCTGTAAAGCTGCCTTCTCCTTATTCAGCTCTTCAGTCAGCCTGGAAATCTTGTCTTCCTTCTCCATCACAGCATCATTTGGAAAGGGTATGTTTCTTTCACATGAGTCTTTGATAGCATTCATCTTCTTACGAAGCCAGTTCACGTTGAAGCCAAGTCTCTCAGAATTCTCCAAGTTGAACTCCCAATCAAAGAGTACATCTGAAGTCACAATATTTCTAGCCCAGGTGCATATATCATTTACAACACGCAAGATAACACTTACAGGCATCGTTAAAGAATAAGCACGCTTTGGATCTCTAGTAACGATGATGTGACCAAATTTCTTCCATATTTTCTCATACAAGTTGGAATATCCAATGGGAACGCTAAATCCACCAACTAGTCTATGGTATGGGAGTGATGCATCAAACGGGGGATCAAAAGCAACTTCTACACTTGGGTATTTATGCACAACTATATGGTTTTCAATTACTGGAGAAACTTTTACAATCAGGGCAACAACTTCTTCAGTATCTTCTGCTAGTGTCCTGGATTCTTCTATCACCGATGCATCAATAATCTGGGTCTACATAACTTCATCAACAACACTTTCATGGCCTTGAAGTGCAGAGATATTTTCCTCGTTATCAATAACCTCAGGGTCGCTCGTTTTGTCATTTTGGGTTCCTTCATTCTCAACTTCGGTATTTTGCACCTAATACGAAGATTACATGAGATTAGGATCATCCAAGCATGAAACCAAAATAAATCATAAACTACAGCATACAAGTGTCTAACATCATCAAAATATTTCATTATACATGCTACATGTCAGCAAATAACGTGAAAGTCACAAAATGCACGTTTTACAACAAGCTCGCCTGAGAAGACTTTACACTGCCCTGTACGAAACGACGAACTGGGAGAAATTGTTGAAGAATAAATGGTTGAGTTATATATCATTCTCTTAGTACGGGTGTTACCTAAATCATGTCAAAATTTCATAGCAATCGGATGAACGAGTAAAAAGGTGTGGTCGCAACCCGGGACTACACGACAGCTGCAAATTTCCTGAAAGTCTCCTGGATGTTTACTGTTTTGTCTTTTTCGACACCTGAGCGTGCTCAAAACTTAAAAATCTTTATTTAAAAGGCTTGGAAATTTCCTGGGCTTAAGGATGCATAGGCGGATCATAAAAATCTGACATCAGACGAACATTCTACAGTGTTTTTCCTAAAATGCTGAGTTCTGAATTTTCTGGTGACGTATTTTCGGCAAAACTTGTCATATGTTCACATACATTCTCATTCATTCACTCATAGATCAGAAATTTTATAATTCTATGGATAAAATATAAGAGAAATACTTACTTGGGTGGTCTCCTAAGCGTTCAAGGAATCATAATTGCTCGCACCGACGTCGACAACTCCATTACCTTCATTTGGTTTTGAACTCTGGGAATTTTCTTCATCGCCATCTTTCGAGCGAGCGTCACCAGTATTCTCCATGTCCATGGAAGCATCCTCCTGGATATATTCTCAGCAACTAGCATTTTGTTTACCAATCATCATAATTTTCTACATGGAGAAATACTTACTTCAGCTCCTTCTTCAACACCCGAGTCAGAAACCGTCTGCCCATCAGCAGAGAATTGAAGACCGTCAATACTCGATGGAGTAAAATTCTGCAACGGTATAACAAAGTGGGTTTTCAGATCCTAAATATATGGATGAGAAGAAGTCATGATGCAAGAGACGTCGATAACTCACCAAACAAATTACTGGGGACTTTATGGTGTTAGGTAACATCTTATAATTATTACTTCTGCCTTCTACGCCGTGAACGATTGCTTCAATTTCTGAGAGATCTACATCAATTCGTGGTCTTACATTATGGACGCCCTGTGAAAAAGAGAATTTTTTATGCAATTATCAAAACACAATCATCACAACCCTATGAAGACTTCAGAAAATACTTACTGGTGAACATCCTGGAGACGTTTTTCGTTTATCACTACCGGGGAAATGCTTCAATCTTGGTCGAGTAGCAATCATCTCAGGGAAGGAGGCTCCTTCACTAAAGTTTGCACATCTCTCACGAAATCAAGTAAACGCTTGAGTTGTTGATCCAAAAAGTCTATGTAACCCGGAGTTACATACGTAACTCTATCGGAGCTAGGGAACCAGAATTCACTTCCTTCCACATGTGTACGGTCCAGATGAGTCATGAGCTGTTCAACTAAAGGCTTTCTTCTTCGAAGAGTCGGGACACACTGATCCATACCCATTTGCCGAGCCGTCCTATAAATATTGTATTCTTCCACTGAGAATTCACCATGCATTATGGATATCAAATGACCAGGAGTACAACTCAGCATAAAAGCTCTCTCACCATCGTCCAAGTCAGCACCAGATTTCAAAATCATGCTCTTTTCGTCATTAAAAGTTTTCAACTGAGAGATGTAAGAGGGAACTGATACCCATGGGCGGAGATTGAATTCAGATTCACGATCCAGGACATCAATAAAGCGAGTCTTGAGCCGAGGTTGCTTTGTGGACCAGCGCATAATCCTGGCATTAGCCTTCTCAGAGAAGACATGGCGAGCATCAGTGTTCAATCCTTGCAAGACAGTCCGTAGAATGGGAGTATAACTCTTGAAACGCTCCACATCAAATCTTGAATAATCATTGTGTTGACATAACATTTAATCTTCATAAAACCATTTGAGACGCCGGAGTCTATAATCAAGGAGTCCAAGTTAGAATACAGAGAACCCAAGAATAAGCTACCTATTGGGAGTTGCTCACCCTGAGCCATCTTAATTGCAAAAGGAATCACGAACGGCTTCAACAAGTTCCCAGCATCCTCAAATACATCTCTGGACAGCCATAAACACAAGAAAGCAGTGATGGATAACATACCATCAACTGGCCAATCAGGACGAGTATCTCTTGTCCACCAGTATATCAGCCAATGAGCATAACAACCTTTTATGCCGGATGCCTTATTAATCTCCTCCATTGTGGTTATCAGGACGTTGGAGATCGCATTTTCCTATGAAGAAAGATTTTCAGGAAGATTACCTATGATTGGGAGGTGCAACAAAGCGACTACATCTTCTAAAGTAATGGTAAACTCTCCCCATCTGCATATGAAAGAGTGATTTGGAACACACCATCGATAAAGTAGAGATACAATACCTCGCGCATCATAGAAGATGAACAAATCTCAAGAAGCTTGAATAGCTCGTATTACTCGTGCGTCATGCAACTTGGCTCGAACTCGAGGAAAACCCAGCATGTACCTCTACCAACCAGAAACCTTTTCCAAGGGCTGTCGAGAAAGATTGAACTCAATCATTGATGCAGAAAAATATCCCTTTTCAAGGCAGAACCGAATATCTCCCTAAGGAGTCACCAAATTCTTCTGAGTAACCTCTATGGGGTTTATCAGAAGACGAAATGCTGGAGTTTTGAGGCGCTTCTCAGGCTCTTGGTCCATGAAGAATGTATCCTCTATGTTTGGAACGTTCTTAATTCCAGGAGTTTCATCTTCGCGAATGGAAGTCTCTTTCGTGCATGAATCATCCATAGAGGCATCATCATCTATGTGTGAACCTTCTCTGGAAGCATCATTGTCCAGAAACATATCATCTCTGGAAGCATCATTGGTTTGTGAAACAGACATCTTGCAAAGTAGTTGTAACATGCACATAATGCTCTGCTTCAGTACATCATACAAACATCAGTGGAATGAAGTAATTGGAAAAATGCTCATGCAAGCATCTACAAACCGGTAACTCTTAACTCTTACCTTTTACGCTTCAACTAACAGTAGTGATAGTAATGCTAGAGTTAACAGTCCAAAATCGTTCGTCTCTTTGAACCTACAAAAGACGTTCAAAAGGCTCAGATTTTTCATAAAATCATGAATATTTCTACTGTGTGAACATTCACTATGGAATTATGAAAACTAAAACATTATTTCATCATAATAATTTTTTACTTCTAAGTAATACTACACAAAACTCAAGTTTTGATTTTAAAGAAAATAATATATATTTTCATATAAAAAAATAAAAAATAAAAAAACCTGATTTACTCACGTAAATAAATAAAAAAAATTCTTTGACTTGAGCAAGGCTCACGAAAAAATAAAATTTGTGGACACCCCACGGTTTCATAAAAAATCCATGAATAGACCATGGTTTTATAAAAAAAAAATATTTTCCTTCGTATCGTCATACGTCTTTGAAACGAAGGTTTATTCCAATTTTGTGAAAGCATACACATTATAAGATAAAGTTTTGATTTATATGAAAGCTCGTAAACAAAATTTTATCACTGGACACAAGTTCATATATATAAAGAAGAAAAAGCCTTTCTTCGTATCATCGTTATTCTTTAAACGAAGGTTTATTTCGGTTTTGTGAAAATTCACCTTTTCATGATAAAACTTTGGTTCACATGAAAGCTCATAAACTTAGTTTTATCACGGGACCTAGGTCTGCATAAACAAATAAAAATCTCTCCTAAATCAGGGATTATTATTAGTTTTCAAAACTAACGATCAAACAAACATACGTTTTCAAAAAAAACAAGGGCTTTCGACGAAACCCACACTCATATATGCAAATGTATATAACTTTATCATGATAAAGATATGAATAACTCATAGAACTCATGAACATCAGTAAACATCAGCAAAAAAAATATATAAAAATGCGCTTACCTGGTCGGCGTCGGCCGGAAACTGGTCGGACGGCGACGGCGCTGGTACTCCAGCGAGATCCTTCCTCCTCCCTGGCATGAAGATGATGAAAGCGTGATGAAGCTCTGGTTGTGGGAAAATTAAAAAAAAGAACAATCCTTTTATATCAAGTTTTATTTCCAAAACCTAATTTTCTGAGGATTTCCTTTGGGCCCGGCCCGCGAATCCTAAACGACCAAGGTCCCGTCATCCAAATCAGTGGTTCAACACCAATTTATATTCACCAAACGACGCTCTATCATGCCACTAAGATCTTCATTCAAGTCATGGTATGCTCGTACTATCGAAATCCGGTAACGTCTTAACTTATAACTAAGTTCAATTACTTATATTGTTTATGACCGGAAAATCACCATTCAATGCTGACTGAGGAACACGACTTTCCTCACTAAGCAGGGGACTTAATATATATGGTGGATTTTCGACAAACGCTAAAATCGTAAACCCATAATTATACGAACTTCTGATCCAGCAATCAGATATGAGTATTGAGACACGGGTCTCTCATCAAATCTCTGACTGAGAATAATGTCTCTCAGAGTACATGCAGATATGTAGTCTCTCGTCCGGACAATGGCATATCTATACTGAACACTTCACACTGGTTATTTCTATATATAATCACGAGATTGACGGCTCCTAGATAGCTTGCTCTGCTAGTATAGAGTGATAACGTCTTTAGGATACAAACAACAGTTTTCCCTGACTATATAAAGGATATGAAGCTCCAACAAGCTCATGTCAGAATAATTAATGCTCCTAGACAGCTTTCCCTGCTAGTATAGAGCCATCAATTAATTATTCTTAAATTCTTGGATTCATACACTGAATTTCTGAAAATATTCAAGTATTTTCTGAAAGTATTCAAATACTTTTATAATATTTCGTTACTTCAATCCATGGTTCTTCCCAGCAGAATTCCATGGGTTAGTAATAAATATTCAACACACGAGCATCTAAGCTACCTCTGAGTAAGCCCTAACTTAAATGGTGCAAGTGTACTCGACGATGATGCACTAACGATCACCGTACGAACAAGTATTTCAAAATACGACGAGACGATGAACCTATGCAAAATAGGAAGGAAAATAATAAATAATAAAAATTGACCAAGGAGCTGGGAGCATGGGCCCACTGACTGGCCGGACGTGCCGTGGTCAATCCCACGCCAGTTTTATATTTTTATCATATTTTTTGTTATTTTCCTTGAGTTCATGAAAATTCTTTCACTTGAACAAATATCTTTCGTTTTGAGGAAACTCCTCAGTTTCATGGTGTTTCCCTCACACCAAAGAAATAATATAAAGTTAAGGAAATATGGTAGAGCCGTGATCATTGGCCAACCGGCCATGTCTTGATCCCAACCGGCCCCACACCTCATGGTTCCTCATTATTTTATTATTATTTTCCTAATTTCATGAAAACTCCTTAATCTCATGATATTTCCTTGATCCCATGAAAAATAATATAAAATTAGGGAAACCCGTGTGACCGGGCCCTAGCCGGCCGTTCAAGACCTAGCTAGCCCCACACGTCCCATTTTATTATTATTATATTTTTTATGTTTCCATAATCCCATGAAATTCCTTGATTTCATGATATTTCCTTCAAATTATGAAAATTCCTTTAAATCATGAAATAATACATAAAATTAGGGAAAAACGCACGGGACCGGGCCCTAGCCGGCCAACCATGCTCAAGCCGGTCCCACATGCCCCTTATTTTATTATTATTATTTTTCATGTTTTCCTCATCTCATGAAACTCCTTGATTTCAACAAAACTCTTTGATTTTAAAACTCCTCAGTTTTAACAAATTCCTTGGTTTTATCATATTTCCCTAAAATCATGAAAATATTATAAAAATTGGGAGAACGTGTGGGATTGGAACTTTGGCCGGCCGGTCATGCCTTGGCCATGACCGGTCCCACATTTCATGATTCCCTTATTTTTTTATTATTTTCCTTCACTTCATGAAGTTTTGACAGTTTTATAAAAAATCTCTGATTTCTTCATATTTTCTCAAATGGATGCTCAACTGCACGCCAGAAAATATCAAAATTCTCAGAACTGAGATACGAACACTTTGACGATGTGAGCATGTTACCTTGACCGACCAGGGTTGGCTCCTTGGCTCGCAATGAGCCAGTCCCGTGTATTTTCACGGTTTGACCTAATTTGCGCAATTGCATGTATTAGGTCCAAAATTCTTCCAAACAACTTGGAAATTCATGTAACGATCATCATTTGATCCCGTGACCACCCAGGGCCGGTTTCATGACCCCTTGGTTGGTCCCTCATCTCTTCATAATTAATTAGGTTTTATCACCTAAGGCTTAGACGAGCATTTTCGAATAAATGATTAAACCAGCATTTGATCATTCTTTCAAATCACCAATGATCGGTTGTCAGCCGAGAAAAAATAATTTCACTTTCTTACTCAACAAAATATAAATGAAGTATAAAGTAAGGAAGAGTTCGTATCCACAGAGAGGCGATTGTTGTTATCAAATTCTAGTTTCTTAGTAACCAAAGGGGGGGATTTCTGATTTTTGCAAAATAAAAGTAAAATAAAAGCAAAGTAAATAGTTGGAAGTAATCAATGAGAGAAATATATTGGCCAAGGAATTCATCTTCAATCTTAAACATGTGCTTGCATATATGCTTAGAATTACGATTTAATCTCTTTTATTATCAAAAGCCTAGAATATCAAGAGAGCAAGATAATCTAATAATTTCCTAAGTTCACCAACACACACATTAGGGCTGCATATGCGAATTCTACCTAAAGAATAACCTAACGCCTTGCGCTAATTAAGTTCAATTCCTAGGAGCATTAAGTTTGGGAAATAGTCTAATCAATGCAATTGTCATACATTGTGCATGACAATTTGTACAATGGTCAAACTCTACATATGATTACAAGAATGTATCACTACGAACCGTAATCATATCATGCTACTTGTATTTGGGGTTATCGCTCGATGAAAACCCTAAAATAGCTATGGACAAGATGCAAGTTCAATTAATTGGACACTTAATTAAACAAACACCAAAATCCTATCACAATACATCAATCATGTGATATTAAAAACAGTAGAGATATGAACGATAATCAAGAGAGAAAACTAATGCATTAATCAAGCACAAGTTTTAGAAATAGGACTACATCCTTAACCAATAATATAAGATTTATCTACTCATAGCTATGGAGTTCATCATAATCAATCATCAAATAAAGAAGATGAAAAATAAATACGAAAGCAAACTCTAGTTGCTGATATCCTCCAGAGTTCCAAGTAGAATACGTCCTCTAAGTTGTCGAAGTCTTTTGCTTTTTGTAGCTTTTCTCCCTTCCCAAAACTAGGTCTAATTCTTCAAAGTCCAATCAAAATATCCACCAAGCTCATATGTGTGAGAAACCCAAGTAAAAGTATTGCCAAAACCGATTCGCCGGAAAACTGGGTTTTCAGCCGGAAATTGGCCGAAATCCGGTACCGGAAAATACCTCAGGTGACCGGCAAAATCCACCCGGTCACCGGTCAAGCGAGTCAATCGGGTCAACTGTGTTAACTCGGAAAGTCAGAATGAGTCAGGTGAATCAACCTCAGTAATGTCATGAAGTGAGTCAAGGGCTGAGTGGCTTTGGCCTAGGCCATTTGCAAAGGCCCAAAATCTGGTGTTGCACCTGAATGGTGCAACATTCCACAGATGGAGCAGCTCATATCTTCTTAATTCATAATCAAACCATCACTTCTAATCTCTCAGTCACAGCTACACCATTCTCTTATCTAACCCACTGCACAAATCTGCAACTCCATCTTCAGCTTCTTATCTCTGCAATGAACACTCACTCAGTTCCTCCAACTATCAACCATTTCAGGTCTCTTAACAACATATCATTTGAGTCATCAACAACAAGTCTTGTACCCGCAACTGCCACTCCAGATAGGTCACAACCAGAACCACTACACTCCCAGTCTTGTCCCTGCATCACCTGCATAACTTTGTGTCATTTAGCACAACACCGTCTCAACTGCAAGCAACCACCACTTTGTAATACCCATTGTGACAGCCACTGCAAATCCATGTACACTCGCTTCTCCAGTTCAGCTGTACTGCACCATAGTCTCAATACAACAAGCAGCAACACTCCATGCCTAGCATAACCTGCAATTACAACTCTATCATAGATAACACCAATTCTGATTCCACCTGCAACAAAACCAACCTTTCACTGCGAACCTATCCATTGTGACACAACATCAATATTGCAACTGCAACAAGTCTGCAACATGCCTCTTTAACTGCACCTACTCAGCTTACAAGCCTGCACCCTTCAGTAACACAACCACCAGAACAAGCTTGCATCTCTCAGTTCACCTCAACCCAACTTCCAACCTCACTTGCAATTCGGTTCATTACTGCAACATTAGCACTAACAATTCCACCTGCACTTGCACTCCTAACAGTTCAACAGCTTCAACTCATTGCAGAACCATCACACATAACTGAACTGTAACACTGAGCCCTGCAAAATTACAATTTCAGTTCCATGCTACTCATATTCCCTGCAGTTTCATATTACACAGCAAACCCTGTCCTAGGCATACATCTAAAGAACTCATTCAACATTACAGAGAATTCAATTCCTTCCTTCTTCATAACCAGTTCAATTCCATTCCATACCCATGCCTGCCATTCCATTTTACCTCTCATAGCTTCAAAACCACCAATCTTCCCTGAAACTCAGCCAACACCACAAACCCATTGCAGTTCAATCCGGCAATCCAACATCAGGCCTAACTCCAATTTCTGAGTCTTTTATGCACCAGATCCAGTCCACCAACTCCTTCCATAACAACTTCAATCTTCATAGCACCACCAATTCTGCAAGATAGCACCACATTGAACTCGGTTCTTTGTGACAAACCCATTTCTCAGAACCTTAACACTTCCTTCAATCCACCACTAGCCATACCATTTTCTCAATTAGAAGCATCTCATTCAACAGTAGCAGCATATGAACATGGAATAATTTCCCAGACACCAGCAAGCTCAACACAATCCATCAACCCTTGATACAAACACCATCTGTTAATAGACATTGATCATCATCTTCAATTTCATCATTGTACTCATCAAACCCTAGATTCTTTGCATCAGAAATAGAAAATAGAAAACCAAAAGAATCAGGGAAAGATTGAGCTTCTAAGAACAACCAAAATCGAAATATGATGCCAGCTATAACAACTCATTCCTCGATCTCTCTGAACTGCAGCGCCTCCGTTTCTAATTCTCTGTCCTCTCAAACTTTCAGGTGAACTCAAAATACAAAGAGAAAAACATTTCTCTTGATGTTAGGGCCAGGTAATGAGTGAAATTACTATTGCCACCTAGCATTAATGGATATGGGCCGCCGAGCTGTGATGCCCCTATTTATGAACTTGCATTGGTGATGTAAACTGTCACGTATCCTCCATTGTTCTCCCAATAGCGCTTGTCTATGCAAAGACGATTATGCTATCCTTGTTCTGGACGCTTTCTTCTTCGAGTTCTTCCACCCGCAAACCATCGCCTCTTACTTCTCATATTAACTTCTACTCTTCAATTTTTACACATCACTAAAGCTGTCATGCTTTTCAGCCATATGAATTTGCATCACTAAAGCCGACATGCTTTTCAGCCATAGATGAAGAAATAGAAGCAAATAATGAGAAATAGTCTGCCTCCAACAGCAGTTGCACTTTTTTCCTTTTAAACGACGTTCCTTCTTCATTTGTTCCAAATGATTTCAAAGTACCTAAACACTCAAAAACAAACATAAGATACATATTTTACAAGAAAACTTAGCAAAAAAAGCATAAACTATAGATAAATATAAAGGTGTTTTAGACACCTATCAAATCCCCCCACACTAAGACTTTGCTAGTCCTCTAGCAAATCAAACAAAATAATTATAAAACATACATACAACTCCGTCTCGTTGAGGCTACGGTCACTTTAGAATAAATAACAAGCCTTTAAACCCCTAGGTGTCCCTAGTGGACGAGTTTTAGTCTCGTGAAGGTTTACAAGAGGTCTGCCTACAAAACCTATATTTCCAACTCCGTCTATTTGTGACAAATCAATGAACGAATCAAAAATGATTACAAGAGGAGGTACCTTGTGCAAATTCAATTCATATATTAGTAAATAAAGTTCTATTTCTTAGAAAGTTGAACAAACCACAATACTCGAAATCTAACTAACCACAATCACAATGAAAAGATTAAGAAGATGGATATAGAGGTAGATGTTTGCGAATGTTTTCAAGTGATCGGTGCTTCCCAAATCTGTCTGAAGGTAACCGCCAAGATGAACCTATGCATCCTATTGGATTGAGCTACTGGTCTGAATTCTAGTATCAACACACTGGCATATACAAGGGAACCAGTGATCAACAATCTTAATTCTACATCAACTCAACCGGCATATACAAGGTAACCAGGAGTGACTTTATTCAACAAATATAATATTTTCCTTTACTTTTCTTTTTCACTTTTTTTTATACATCATGATTAGATCTTTTGGATCCAAGCGCATGCTTATTGTCAGCAGATTACATGATAGTTCCCTTGGATCCTGCATTCCACGCTTGTTTTGGTGACGGAGACAGGGAGAACACACACATATTGCTATCCAAGTGTCATTTTTATTCCGATTGGTCTAATTGGTCGGTCTCTTCTTCTTTTTTTTTTTTTAGCAAATCAATCACTCTATTTCATCCTAGCAGTAATAACAAGTCGATGTTTAGTGACCCACCAAAGCACTTAGAAAACAATAGATAAATATGTAAAAGTAAAAATAGAATGTGATATGGTGATATTCCGAGATATGGTAACAACTATCATTTTATTTGTAATTCCTGAGCTATGTCCGTTCTTTTAGTTAATTGGTTCCTCAACTCCTGCAATCAAAATGGTTCCATCCACTAATGGTGTCATCCTAAAGGCACAAGTTTCTAGATTTCGGAGTTCAAAAAGCACAAATTTTTTCTTGGTTTTTTTTTTTTTTTACTAAAGGCATAAAACAAACTAAAACAAACTATACAAACATATAAATGCTCCCCCACACTTAAACTTTACATTGTCCTCAATGTAAAATTGAATCGTCCAAAGAAAGTTCAAGGTGGGAAATTTCGCAAATGATATGCAAAAACAAGTAAATAAAGATAAAATGCTTAAAGAATAAAAAGATAAAGGTAAAGATACAAAATTGGTAGGTTGCCTCCCACTTAGCGCTTGGTTTAAAGTCGTCAGCCCGACGTTCTCCTTGTTTTCTAAGACTCCTCCATAGGGAGCACTTCCACAAGGTTAAATCCTTCCACGACATCCGAAGAGAAGTTCTAATAATATGATTTCAACCGGTGCCCATTCACTTTAAGTTCATTACCTGTAGCTAAACTATAAATTTCAACTGCACCATGAGAAAACACATTAGTCACAACAAAAGGTCCAATCCAACGTGACCTTAATTTACCCGGAAATAATTGCAAACGAGAATTAAACAAAAGCACTTTCTGCCCAATGCAAAATTGTTTCTTTGTAATCATATTATCATGAAATGCCTTAGTCTTTTCCTTGTAAATCCTTGAGCTTTCAAATGCATCATTGCGAATCTCTTCTAACTCTTGGAGTTGCAACTTCCTTTGCTTTCCAGCACCATCCAACTCCATATTGCATTGCTTAATAGTCCAAAATGCCTTATGCTCAATTTATACGGGTAAGTGACAAGGTTTACCATAAACAAGCCTAAAGGGAGACATCCCAATAGGTGTCTTGTATGCGGTTCTATACGCCCACAAAGCATCATTGAGTCATGAACTTCAATCCTTCCTTGTTGGATTCACCGTCTTCTCGAGAATGGATTTCACCTCTCGGTTGGAAACCTCGGCTTGTCCATTTATTTGTGGATGGTACGGTGTTGCAATCCGATGCAACACATTGTACTTCTTTAACAAGCCTTGCAAAAACCTATTTTTTAAGTGTGAACCTCCATCGCTAATTATAGCTTTTGGAACTCTAAACCTTGCAAAAATATTTGCTTGCACAAAATCTGAAACAACTTTAGAATCATTAGTTGGGGTGGCCTTAGATTCCATCCATTTCGAGACATAATCAACAGCAAGCAAGATATAATAATTCCCACTAGAATTGATAAAAGGTCCCATAAAATCAATTCCCCGTACATCAAAGACTTCAACAAATTGAATAATAGTTTGTGGCATTTGATTTCGGGAACCTAGATTGCCTGTTCTTTGGAACCTATCACATGTGGTACAAAATGCATGTGCATCCTTAAACAAAGTTGGCCAATAGAAACCACATTCTAGTACCTTGAGAGCGGTTCTCTTGCTCCCAAAGTGTCCTCCACAAGCATATGAGTGACATAATGACAAGATAGAATTAAATTCAGATTCGGGAACACACCTTCGTATTACTTGGTCACTACAATGTTTCCATAAGTATGGATCATCCCATATGTATTAGTTTCCTAGATTCTTAAGTTTTTCTCTCTCAGCACGAGACAAGTTCTTTGGGATTTGTTTAGACACTAAGTAATTAACAATATCAGCGTACCATGGTTCTCCAAATGCAATTGAGAATAGTTGCTCATCTGGGAAACTTTCACGCAATGGGATAGCTTCCTTGTCCACGGTAAGATGGCTCAAGTGATCCGCAACGGTGTTCTCAATTCCTTTCTTGTCTTTGATCTCAATATCAAACTCTTGTAAGAGTAAAATCCATCGTATGAGCCTTGGTTTCGCCTCTTCCTTTGTAAGCAAGTACCTAAGTGCTGCATGATCAGAAAAAACAACAACTTTTGTACCAATTAGATAAGAGCGAAACTTTTCCAAAGCAAAAACAATAGCTAACAACTCTTTTTCAGTGGTTGTATAGTTTTGTTAGGCCTCATTTAACGTTATAGAAGCATAATAAATAGCATGAGGTATCTTCCCCACACGCTGCCCAAGCACCGCACCAACCGCATAGTCACTTGCATCACACATGAGCTCAGAAGGCTTGCTCCAATCCGGTGGTTTAATGATAGGGGCTGAAATCAAAAGTTCTTTCAAACGATTGAATGCCGCCAAACACTTTTCATCAAAGTTAAAAACCACATCTTTTTGCAATAAATTGCAAAGTGGTGATGCTATCTTGGAAAAATCCTTAATGAATCTACTATAAAAACCTACATGACCAAGAAAAGAACGTATATCCCTCACCGTAGTAGGAGGGTTTAGAGCACGAATAAGGTCTATCTTAGATTTATCAACTTCCAAGCCTTTAGAAGATATTATATGGCCTAAAACTATGCCATGAGTTACCATGAAATGGCACTTCTCCCAATTCAGCATAAGGTTTGTTTCAACACATCATTCAAGGATTAGTGACAAATTGTTAAAGCAAAGGTCAAATGAATCACCAAAGACACTAAAGTCGTCCATGAACACTTCGATTATGTTTTCAACATATTTTGAAAATATATTTACCATACACCTTTGAAAGGTAGCTGGAGCATTTCATAAGCCAAAAGGCATCCTTCTATAAGCAAAAGTACCGAAAGGACAAGTAAAAGTGGTTTTATATTGATCCTCCGGTGCTATCACAATCTGATTGTAACCTGAATAGACATCAAGGAAACAATAGTAAGAGTGTCTAGCTAAACGTTCAAGTATTTGATCAATAAAAGGTAATGGAAAGTGATCTTTTCTAGTAGTGGCATTCAATTTCCTGTAATCAATACAAACCCTCCAACAGGGTTTGCACACGAGTTCATTCTTATCATTCTCCACCACCGTCTCACCTGATTTATTTGGTACAACTTGTACCGAGCTCACCCACTTGCTGTCGAATATAGGGTAGATAACATCCACTTCCAAAATCTTGAGTATCTCCTTTTTCACAACTTCCATCATGGGAGGTTTCAAACGACGTTACGCTTCCCTTGTAGGCTTTGCATCGTCCTCCAAACGGATCTTGTGCATATAAACGGAAGGGCTTATACCCTTGATATCGGCAATTGTCCATCCTATGGCCGTCTTGTTCTTCCTTAGCACCCTTAGAAGTTTTTGCTCCTGTAATTCACTAAGCTCGTTAGAAACAATCACAAGAAACTCTTCATTATCACCCAAGTACAAGTAATTTAATTGACTTGGAAGTGGTTTCAATTCTAGCTTTGGGGATTTAACAATTGAATGTACAAGCTTTTCATCATTGCAAGGTAAAGAAACATATGAAATATTCTTAAGTGCAGATTTTTCCGGTAATGAGTTAAGAGAACCAATGGTTTCCTTAATCTCATCACCGTACTCCAAACCATCATCAATATGTGTAGTAAGCATGGTTTCCAAAGTATCAGCGCCATTCAACTCAAACATCTGTTGCGCCAATGTGTCCATCACATCAACGGAGAAAAAAGAGTGGACATCACTAGGATATCTCATCGTCTCGAAAATGTTGAAACGTATTATTTCTCCATCAAACTCCATATTCAGCGTTCCCTTGTCAACATCAATAATGGTTTTCGCCGTTTTCATGAAGGGACGCCCAAGTATCAATGGAAGAGACGAGTTCGGTGAACCTTCATCCATCTCTAAGACACGAAAATCTGCTGGAAATACTAATTGATTAACCTGCACAAGAACATCCTCAGCAATACCCACTGGGTAAACATTAGAGCAATCGGCTAATTGCAACACAATTTCGGCCTTTTTGAGAGGACCTAAATCAAGTGAGTTATAAATAGATGCAGGCATAACATTTACGGATGCACCTAAATCCAACATAGCTTTATTAAATGTAGTGTTACCAATTGTGATGGGAATATCAAAGCTACCCGGGTCCTTGCATTTCAGTGGGAGTTTGTGTTGTAAGATTTCCGAGGCATTCTCCCCCACACATAGCACTTCATTACCCTTGAGCCTTTGCTTATTGGTACACAAGTCCTTCAACACCTTTGCATACTTTGGAACTTTCTTAATAGCATCAATGAGTGGTATGTTCACATGAATCTTCTTGAGAACATCTAAAATCTCATTTTCTAGTGCCTCCTTCTTGGAATTTGCAAATCTGCGAGGAAAAGGTAAAGGAGGAACATGAATAAAAACCGGAGTTTTAGAGTTAGAAATAGGTACCTCCGAATTTTTGGGAGAATCCTCATTCTTCTCCTCTAAAACAGGTTCCTTTGGTGTTTCCACCTTGCCCAAATCAGCAACTTCGTGTTGCACAAGTTGTGTACCACTTCTCAACGTAATTGCATTGACACTATCTTTTGGGTTGATAGGTTGAGAAGGGAGTTTGCCACCAATTTGTGCCTTCACTTGGTTCAACTCAGTAGCCATGGAACCCATTTGTGTCTGCAAATCCTTTATCACACTCTTAGTCTCATGTTGGATGTCTTTAAACATAGTAGAAATGCCTTGCATCATTGTTTGAAGCTTTGAGTCGATATCGGAACCTTGATTTTGCATTGATTGTTGTGGTTGCTTAAATTGTTGTTGTTGTGCCTGGAATTGTTGTTGTTATGGTTGAAATCCACTCGAACGGTTGAAAGTAGGTTGTTGGATTGCACCTTGCTTGTTGGCATAGCTAAAATTGGGTGTGATCTCTCCATCCTGGATTGTAGGTATTTGAATATGGATCATACCGTCTTTGCTGATTTGGAAAGATCACGTTAGCTTGTTCATACCCTTGATGAGAACTTGGTATCACCGCGGCTGAAACTTGTTGCAGCATTGCTGTTATGTTACCCATTTGTTGACGAAGTTCCTCGACCTCGCTCACTTCATTTACTCTCCTAAGAAGCACATCCGAGCCACGACTCAAAAATTATTGGGAGTTTGCTGCCATGTTTTCAATCAACTCTCTAGCTTGTGCCACCGTCTTGCTCACTAGTGCACCACCACATGCATCATCAATAAGATTCCTATCACTTGATTGGAGTCCTTCATAGAAGTATTGGATAATCATTGTGTCACTGAATTGGTGGTGAGGGCAGCTTGCCACCAATCTCTTATATCGTTCCCAACAATCATATAAGGATTCTCCCACATTTTGCTTCATTCCGCAAATCTCCTTGCGAATTTGAGTAGCCTTTGATGCAGGAAAATATCTCTCTAGAAAGAGTTTCTTCAGCCCATTCCATGTTGTGACACTACCGGGAGGCAAATAATATAACCAATCCTTAGCACTATCCGCCAAAGAGAATCGAAAAACTTTAAACATAGCACCATAGGCCTCCATATTCGCTGGAAGCATAGCCGTGACAATGGTGTGGAAGTCTATAAGATGCTTGTTTGGATCTTCATTCACCATGCCATGGAACTTTGGTAATTCTCTAAGCAATCCCGGCTTGATCTCAAAAGTAGAGTCTGTTTGAATACAACCCTGCTGTGTATCTAGCTTGTGAGAAGCCAAGTCCTTGAGTGTACGATTTGCATCACCCATTGCTTCTTCTTCTCCTCCATCTTATTCAAAAGGAATCTCGTGTTCTAGAACTTCTTCTTCTACTTGCTGGAAAGTACCGTGTTTTACTTCCAATTGTTGTTCTTCCGTTGTGCCTTGCCTTGGTTGGAGTATTGTGCGTTTTCGAGTAGCTATCCCGCACCTTGGATAATTCCAATCTTTAGAAGCCAGGGATTAGGAACCTAAAAACAATTCTCGCAAACAAGTGAGAAACAAGACAAGAAACAAAAAGCAAGTATGCAAGCAGAAAAATAATAAAAAGAAACTAAAAACTAATAACAAGCCGAATGCCTCCCGGCAACGACGCCAAAATTTGATCGGTTGTCAGCCGAGCAAAAATAATTTCACTTTATTACTCAATAAAATATAAATGAAGTATAAAGTAAGGAAGAGTTCGTATCCACAGAGAGGCGATTGTTGTTATCAAATTCTAGTTTTTTAGTAACCAAAGGGGGGGATTTCTGATTTTTGCAAAATAAAAGTAAAATAAAAGCAAAATAAATAGTTGGAAGTATCAATGAGAGAAAGATATTGGTCAAGGAATTCATCTTCAATCTTAAACATATGCTTGCATATATGCTTAGAATTACGATTTAATCTCTTTTATTATCAAAAGCCTAGAATATCAAGAGAGCAAGATAATCTAATAATTTCCTAAGTTCACCAACACACACATTAGAGCTGCATATGTGAATTCTACCTAAAGAATAACCTAACGCCTTGCGCTAATTAAGTTCAATTCCTATGAGCATTAAGTGTGGGAAATATGCTAATCAATGCAATTGTCATACATTGCGCATGACAATTCGGACAATGGTCAAACTCTACACATGATTACAAGAATGTATCACTACAAACCGTAATCATATCATGCTACTTGTATTTGGGGTTATCGCTCGATGAAAACCCTAAAATAGCTATGGACAAGATGCAAGTTCAATTAATTGGACACTTAAGTAAACAAACACCAAAATCCTATCACAATACATCAATCATGTGATATTAAAAACAGTAGAGATATGAACGATAATCAAGAGAGAAAACTAATGCATTAATCAAGCACAAGTTTTAGAAATAGGACTACATCCTTAACCAATAATATAAGATTTAGCTACTCATAGCTATGGAGTTCATCATAATCAATCATCAAATAAAGAAGATGAAAAATAAATACGAAAGAAAACCCTTGTTGTTGCTATCCTCCAGAGCTCCAAGTAGAATACGTCCTCTAAGTTGTCGAAGTCTTTTGCTTTTTGTAACTTTTCTCCCTTCCCAAAACTAGGTCTAATTCTTCAAAGTCCAATCAAAATATCCACCAAGCCCTTATGTGTGAGAAACCCAAGTAAAAATATTTCCAAAAACGATTCGCCGGAAAACTGGGTTTTCAGCCGGAAATTGGCCGAAATCCGGTACCGGAAAATACCTCAGGTGACCGTCAAAATCCACCCGGTCACCGGTCAAGCGAGTCAATCGGGTCAATAGTGTTAACTCGGAAAGTCAGAACGAGTCATGTGAATCAACCTCAGTAATGTAATGAAGTGAGTCAAGAGCTGAGTGGCTTTGGCCTAAGCCATTTGCAAAGGTCCAAAATCTGGTGTTGCACCAGAATGGTGCAACATTCCACAGCTGGAGGAGCTCATATCTTCTTAATTCACAATCAAACCATCACTTTCAATGTCTCAGTCGCAGCTACACCATTCTCTTGTCTAACCCACTGCACAAATCTGCAACTCCATCTTCAGCTTCTTGTTTCTGCAATTAACACTCACGTAGTTCCTCCAACTATCAAACATTTCAGGTCTCTTAACAACATAGCATTTCAGTCATCAACAACAAGTCTTGCACCCGCAACTGCCACTCCAGATAGGTCACAACCAGAACCACTTCAATCCCAGTTTTGTCACTGCATCACCAGCACAACCTTATGTCATTTGGAACAACACTGTCTCAACTGCAAGCAACCACCACTTTGTAATACCCATTGTGACAGCCACTACAAATCCGTGTACACCCGCTTCTCTAGTTCAGCTGCACTACACCATAGTCTCAAGCCAAAAAGCAGCAACACTCCATGCCTAGGATAACCTGCTTCCAACTCTATCACAGATAACACCAATTCTGATTCCACCTGCAACACAGCCAACCTTTCACTGCGAACCTATCCATTATGACACAACACCAATGTTGCAACTGCAACAAGTCTGCAACATGCCTCTTTAACTGCACCTACTCAGCTTACAAGCCTGAACCCTTCAGTAACACAACCACCAGAACAATCTTGCATCTCTCAGTTCACCTCAACCTAACTGCCAACCTCACCTGCAATTCGGTTCATTACTGCAATATTAGCACCAACAATTCTACCTGCACTTGCACTCCTAATAGTTCAATAACTTCAACTTATTACACAACCATCACACACAATTGAACTGTAACACTGAGCCCTACAAAATTGCAATTTCAGTTCCATGCTACTCATCTTCCCTGCAGTTTCATATTACACAGCAAACCCTGTCCTAGGCATACATCTAAAGAACTCATTCAACATTTCAGAGAATTCAATTCCTTCCTTCTTCATAACCAGTTCAATTTCATTCCATACCCATGCCTGCCATTCCATTTTACCTCTCATAGCTTCAAAACCACCAATCTTCCCTGAAACTCAACCAACACCACAAACCCATTGCAGTTCAACCGGCAATCCAACATCAGTCCTAACTCCAATTTTTGAGTCTTCTATGCACTAGATCCAGTCCACCAACTCCTTCCACAGCAACTTCAATCTTCCTAGCACCACCAATTCTGTAACATAGCACCACATTGAACTCGGTTCTTTGTGACAAACCCATTTCTCAGAACCTTAACACTTCCTTCAATCCACCACCAGCCATACCAATTTCTCAATTAGAAGCATCTCATTCAACATTAGCAGCATATGAACATGGAACACTTTCCCAGACACCAGCAAACTCAACACAAAATCCATCAACCCTTGATACAAACACCATCTGTTAATAGACATTGATCATCATATTCAATTTCATCAGTGTACTCATCAAACCCTACCTTCTTTGCATCAGAAATAGTAAAACGAAAACCAAAATAATCATGGAAAGATTGAGCTTCTAAGAACACCCAAAATCGAAATCTGATGTCGGCTATAACAACTCATTTCTCGATCTTTCTGAACTGCAGCACCTCCGTTTCTAATTCTCTGTCCTCTCAAACTTTCAGGTGAACTCAAAATACAAAGATAAAAACATTTCTCTTGATATTAGGGCCAGGTAATGAGTGAAATTACTATTGCCATCCAGCATTAATGGATAAGGGCCGCCGAGCAGTGATGCCCCTATTTATGAACTTGCATTAGTGATGTAGACTGTCATGTATCCTCCATTGTGCTCCCGATAGCGCTTGTCTGTGCAAAGACGATTATGCTCTCCTTGTTCTGGACGAGTTCTTCCACCCGCAAACCATCGCCTCTTACTTCTCATATTAACTTCTACTCTTGAATTTTTACACATCACTAAAGTTGTCATGCTTTTCAGCCATATGAATTTGCATCACTAAAGCCGACATGATTTTCAGCCATAGATGAAGAAATAGAAGCAAATAATGAGAAATAGTCTACCTCCAACAGCAGTTGCACTTTTTGCCTTTTAAACGACGTTCATTCTTCATTTGTTCCAAATGATTCCAAAGTACCTAAACACTCAAAAACAAACATAAGATACGTATTTTATAAGAAAACTTAGCAAAGAAAGCATAAACTATAGATAAATATAAAGGTGTTTTAGACACCTATCAACCAACTCTTCAAGAGGCCTTGGTATTTGCTCACATGAGCATATGGAGATGCATGGTCGATCCACGGTCCCATGAAGTCGGTTCTCCTTTATTCCATAGTTAATTTTCAATTAACCATGAATTGGTCATCAATTGATCAGATTAGGGTTTCCGAGTCCAAGGATCATAATTCAAGATTCGAACACTAATAATTTTACGACGATCTCATAATCAGAATTTTTATTAATTATGCTCGGTTCAACTACCAGTATTTTAATTAATGCTTTATTTTGGTCACGGCACCAATGATTCATTAGATGAGAAATACTTGCTCAGATCAAGGAATATTGGTCCAACTATCAATATTCAACAGATCAGAGTAATACTTGCTCGCCTTAACTATCAACGTGAGAATAATGTCCACGTTCAATTCATGAGTTTCAGAACATTTTACAAAATCATGTTCAACTCAGTAAAAACATGGACTCATTGTCCCATTTAATCATGAAGTCAACAACTGACTAAACTAACCACGAGACGTCAATCGTGTCACTTGGGAGGATATCAACTAGGGTTTTGGTCTGGCGGTCTACGGAATGTGTGTTCAAACACACGATGGAATGTGAGCAAGTCGTGCAATCAGTTGAAGGAGTTAACAAAGTAGTGGATGGAAAATCAACCAAGTCTCCGCACGATGAGCAACTGGTTTCAAACACGATTTCCACTACCCCAGTCTTTGATTCCATAAACTGTCACACTTGATGGGATCATGGTGTCTATAATTACATTAATATAAATAAGTCTTTGAGTTATGATTGAAATAACAACAAGAAGAACAACAAGAATCTCACGTCTCATAGACAACACGAGATCATCAACTCATCAATTGAGCAATTACTCTCAATCGAGCAATTTCAATCATTCAGAACTTATCATATTCAGAATTCACAACACACCATTACCATTGATTCCACACATTTCGCAGCTTCCCTCCTATAGATCAACCCATCCTCTCTTGTGACCGAATTTACTCTGGAACGACCATTGTCTTGGTTTAGGCCGGAGTACTACAGATTGATCTCTCGAAATCAAAGCACTCCCTTCTTATAGTGCATCTGTGTGAGGTTGAACATTTCGCTCGGTTCAAGGAGTCTCCTCCGTATGGTCGTCTCCTCAATTCCGTAAAAACCAACAAATCGTTTTTCCCCATCTACAATTACGTCTAATTCTGTCACTGAAATCTCCGCAACTGCCAAGTCCATTTCCCGCCCTTTTTTCATTTCAAACGAAGAAGGAGGTCGCCCCTTAACCGAACCATGGGTGCGAATAGCAGCTGCCTTGAGGGTGTCTAGGGGTGCCCTTATCCAAAATGAGGGTGCCTTTAGTACTTTCTCCGGAGGTCCAAATATCAATTTTTTGAGCAAATTTTTCCACACAAGTGTATTCCTCCAAAAACACCTACACAAACATAAAAAACACCATAATAAGTACAAAATCAAGCACTAACAATAGAGACACTGAGGTCAATTCAGACACAAAAATGTGTCTATCAAATACCCCCAAACTTATTATTTGCTAGTCCTCGAGCAAATCTAATCTATAAAAATAAAAATCATATCTCACTAGGTGGCCCTAGTGACCGAGTTATAATCTCGGGAGGGTTTACCAGAGGTGTACCCACAAAACCAGACTTCTAATTGGTCACAAGTATCCAAAGACCTATGAGGACATACATATTCTCAACCTATCTCCAAGTAACTAGAATGCCAGAGAAATTAAAGGTGCCAGCTCTAAAGCTGACTAAAGAATAGGGGAGACACATCCGCAACACTGCTAGATAAAGAGATATCCGCTACACAACTAGATAAACATTGTAAGATGCATCCGCTTTACAGCTGGATAAGATTAGGAGAGAGATAAAGATGAGAGGGACATCTGCTGCACAGCCGGACTAATTACGTGTGATGAGTTGAACCAGTGCTAGAAAGATCTTGTGTCAGATGGAAAGCGGACTAACAAAGCAACCAATATGCATCTCTCTTCGACTCTCTCATAGTGCTCAGTAGAAACAACGTCTTCTTCGGCTTCAACTGTAGACGATAAACTCCTGAACCTCGTAGAAACTTGACAATTAACTCTTCTCTTCGATTTCTTGCTTGAAACTTCCTTATCTACTTACATATGGCATTATTGAATAAAATGTAACTACAATTTTTTTAAATATTTTTTTTTTGAATGAGAGTAATAACAAGACAAAAATTTACATGGCCATGATAGGAGGACTTTAGCACTTGGATATTCACAACTTGTAATGTCTTAGTATCATGAACTTCAACAACTTATCGTTTGATTTTTCTTTCTCTTATAACTTCTTGTAACCCTTGATTTTGAATTTTGATTTTCTATTGTTGCTTCTAAACCTTAAACGTCTTCCACTTTCTTCATAGATTTTGATGTCGCTCCGTTTGTTGATGATGATAAGTTTATACTGAGAGAGAGTCGTAATCCAGTAACTAAGACTACATTATGAGGTTGCTTTTTCTTTCTGGCATTTCCTTCTGGCCTAATTGCCTTTCCATCATGGATGGTTAGGTCCACATGTTCTCTCCTGAATGTCAAAGATCTCAATGTATTTTTCTCTAATGTCTCAATTGAATGTCATCCCTAGCAATTCCAATTTACATCTTTTCGGTGAGAAACAATATGTAAACTTAGATAACCGGATACTATGTGACCCTAGAAGTTTTAAAAATGCAACTAAAAAGTTCTTCCCCTACCCCCAAACTTAAATCTAACATTGTCCTCAATATTTCTAGTGAAAGAGCAGTACCAAAAGTAAAATAACACGAGGAGAAGTTGGAAAGATAGTACCTGGGTGGAAAGAGAAATCAAAAACTAATATACAACATACAATCACCTCGATGGTCAATCAATGGTAAGTAGGGTCCTCCAGAGGGACCTCCTCAACATCACCTGTAGGAAAGGGATCTAAAAATGGTTTCAATCTCTCACCGTTAACCTTCGAAGAACTACTACCATCTGGTGTCTCGATCTCAAAAGCTCTATGAGGAAAAATAGTTTGGACCACAAAAGGACCGGTCCATCGAGAGCGTAACTTCCCGGGGAATAGATGCAAATGAGTATCATATATAAGAACTTTTTGACCTGGAAAAAATGACTTTCTTAAGATATTTCTATCATGCACAAGTTTTATTTTGTTCTTATACTCCTTAGAACTATCGTAAGCATCTCTACGAATCTCTTTCAACTCATTGAGATGGAGTTTCCTATGGGCTCCTGCCTTGTCAAGTGAAAAATTTAGCTGCTTAACAGCCCAATAAGCTCTATGTTCTAACTCAACAGGTAAGTGACAAGCCTTGCCATAAATAAGACAATAAGGCGACATTCCAATGGGGGTTTTAAATGCAGTACGACAAGACCATAAGACATCAGTAAGCCTAGACGACCAGTCTTTCCGATTAGGATTAACTGTTTTCTCTAATATACGTTTTATCTCCCTATTGGAAACCTCTACCTGACCACTAGTTTGTGGATGATACGGGGTAGCTACCTTATGTATAATACCATATTTCTTCATCAAAATCCTAAAAGGACCATTACAAAAGTGCGACCCTCCATCACTAATTATAGCACGCGGTGTACCAAAACGTGTAAGTATATTATCTTTCAAGAATTCAATCACAACCCTATGGTCATTGGTTTTACACGCAACCACCTCAATCCACTTAGAGACATAGTCTACAGCGACAAGGATGTATAAGTTACCAAAAGAATTAGGAAACGGACCCATAAAGTCAATACCCCACACATTAAAGACCTCAACAACTAAAATAGGGTTCAAGGGCATCATGTTCCTACGGGAAATGGTTCCTAATTTCTGGCAATGTTCACAAGTAACATAGTAATTGTGGGAGTCTTTAAATAACAAAGGCCAATAGAATCCATACTGCAATATCTTAGCCGCAGTCTTCTTAGCACTAAAGTGACTCCCACAAGCATGATCATGACAAAAGGAAATAATACTGGACTGGTCACTCTCAGGTATACATTTCCTAATGATCTGGTCTGGACAATACTTAAATAAATAAGGATCATCCCAAAAGAAGTGCTTAACCTCGGCTAAAAACCTAGAACGATCTTGTTTACCCCAATGTTGGGGCATTCGACCAGTAACAATATAATTCACTATATTTGCAAACCAAGGTGCTTGGGTAACAAAGAACAGTTGTTCATTAGGAAAACTATCCCTAACAGGAGGAGAATCATTAAGGGTATCCACAACATGCCTAGACAAGTGGTCTACTACTACATTTTTTGCACCTTTTTTGTCTTTAATGTCTAAGGAAAATTCCTGCAACAATAGGATCCATCTAATCAATCTCGGTTTAGTATCCTTCTTGGAAAGAAGATACTTCAAAGAAGTATGATCAGTAAAGTTTATGACCTTAGAACCTAAGAGGTAGGATCTAAACTTGTCTAAGCCAAAAACAATAACTAATAGTTCATTCTCCGTAGTGGTATAGCTCAACTAGGCATCATTCAAGGTTTTGCTAGCATGGTAAATCACACAAAGTAACTTATTTTCTCGCTGACCTAGCACAACACCAATAGCATAATCTGAAGCATCACACATGATTTCAAATGGTAGGTTCCAGTTGGGTGCCTGGACTATGGGGGCGGTAGTGAGTAAAGTCTTAAGCTTCTCAAAAGCCTCTAAACAAGCATCATCAAAGACAAACTTAACATCTTTTGCAAGCAAATTGCAAAGAGGTCTAGAAATCAAGCTAAAATCCTTAATGAATCGATGATAAAAACCTGCATGCCCTAAGAATGACCTAATATCTTTTACGGTTTTTGGGACCTGTAAAGTCTTAATAAGGTCAACTTTGGCTTTATCTACCTTTATACCCTTAGAAGATACGATATGCCCTAAAACAATTCCTGAACGAACCATAAAGTGACATTTTTAACAATTAAGCACTAAATTCTTTTCCTTACACCTAGTCAAAACTAATGACAAATGATGCAAGCACTCATCAAAAGAAGAACCAAACACTGAAAAATCATCCATAAAGACCTTTAAGAACCTTTCTACCATGTCAGAAAATATGCTCATCATGCAACGCTGAAAAGTCGCAGGGGAATTACATAGCCCAAAAGGCATGCGTCTATACACAAAGGTACCAAAGGGACAAGTAAAAGTGGTTTACTCTTGGTCTTTTGGGGCAATGACAACCTGATTATAACCACGGTATCCATCTAAAAAGCAATAATGGCTACGTCCAGCTAATCTCTCTAGCATTTGGTCGATGAAGGAAAGGGGAAAGTGGTCTTTCCTAGTGACCTTGTTCAATTTCCTATAGTCAATATAGACACGCCAACCCGTGGTCACTCGGGTTGGGATTAACTCATTGTTATTATTCTGGACTACAGTAATACCAGATTTCTTGAGAACAACCAGAACGGGGCTGACCCACTTACTGTCTGAAATGGGTAGATAATGCCTACATATAACATCTTAAGAACCTCGTTCGAACTACTTATTTCATATTAGGGTTCGGTCGATGTTGCATCTCCCTAGAAGGTTTGGTGTCACTCTATAAATATATATGATGCATACAATCAGTAGGACTTATACCCTTAATGTCTTCTATGGTCTACCTTAAAGCTTCCTTGTTATTCTGAAGGACGGTCACTAGCCTACTTTCCTGATCACTATCCAAGTCGGATGCTATAATCATAGGTAAAGTTTCATATGGTCCTAAAAGCACATACTTCAGGGTATCTGGTAATGGTTTAAGGTCCAACTTAGGAGGATTTTCTAACGAAGGAACTAGGGTAGACTTAGAAACAGGTAGGGGTTCGAACTTAGGTTTCCAGCCATTACTAGTGTCTATCAAAGGGGTTGAATCTAACAAATCAGTCACCTCATTAATCACATCATCATCATCAAAATTAATCCCAAAGTGAGCTAGGCATTTCTCTAATGGATCTTCTAACGAAGTGTTTGGTAATGACTCCTCGAGTAATGTTCCTATCATGTTCACCTCTTCTATGTTCGAGTCATCTAGTTCATAGGGTAGCTTACTAATATTAAAAATATTCATCTCAATAGTCATATTACCAAAAGACAAATTCATAATACCATTTCGACAGTTAATGATCGCATTGGATGTAGCTAAAAATGGGCGACCTAAAATCACTGGTATTGGGTTCTCTGGGTCAGGTACAGGTTGGGTATCTAGGATAACAAAATCCACTGGATATATAAACTTGTCGACTTCTATAAGAACATCCTCGATCACACCACGAGGAATTTTAACGGACCTATCAGCTAACTGAAGTGTCATCTGGGTAGGTTTCATCTCACCAAGTCCTAGCTTAAGGTACACATGGTATGGGAGTAAGTTCACACTGGATCCTAAGTCTAGCAATGCTTTCTCAACCCAATACTTACCTATTGTGCAAGAAATAGTAGGGGACCCCGGGTCTTTATACTTAGGAGTAGTGGTATTCTGAATAATAGAACTCACATGACTAGCTAGGAAGGCTTTCTTCTGGACACTAAGCTTACGCTTTCATGTGCACATATCCATAAGAAACTTGGCATAAGCGGGAATCTGCTTAATTTCATCCGATAGTGGAAGGTTGATAGTTACCTGCTTAAAAACCTCCAATATATCATTAAATGTGGAAAACCAAGTTGGAACTAGCAGCTGTGGGAATGGGGCTCTAGAACAAATCCGAGCTTATCAGGAACCTCATCGGTCTCTTTAGAGACTCTATCAGTCTCTTCGGTTTCTGGTTCAGAAGGGTGAACTACAGCATGTTTACTATCAGGCATGGAAACCTTGTTGTCTATGACTCTTCCACTCCTAAGGGTTTTAATAGCATTCACATGATCGGATGGTCTATCACCTAATTCATTAATTCCTCTAGGGTTGGGTTGAGTTTGACTAGGAAACTTACCTCTTTCTCTCAAAGATTCATTTATATGACTAACCTGGGTTTTCAACTCGGAGATAGCCTGAGAGTTAGCCTGACCTATTCTCTTATTTTCTTCTAAAACTTAAGCAACAGATTGATGAAACTGCACAGTGTTACGAGTTAACAAAGTAAGATTCTCTTCTAAACTCATAATATTTTCGTCTGAAGGGTTCTGAAACTGTGCCTGAGCTGAAAGACTCTTAGTATATACAAATCCTTGGGGAACCTGAGAGCTACTAGACTGACCTTGATTGTGTCCCTCAGACCAAGAAATGTTTGGATGGTTTCTCCATCCATGGTTATAGGTTTCTGAATAAGGGTCAAACATCTGACGATTATCAAATCTAGCATTATTATAAAGAGCATTGGCTTGCTCTTCAATAGTCTGGCCTTCCCAATAAGGCTCTACTCTACCATTGGTTTGACCCAGTTCTAAATATTCTAATATCTTAGCTATGGCTGTTATTTTGGCATCTGATTCATAAAATCCTTCTACCCTATTGACATTTCCCCTACTTAGAAGAATTGTTTTCTGGGACTCCTTACTATTTTCATATTGTTGGGTCTTATCAGCGATTCCATTCAAAAATGTCATCGCCTCATCAACTGTTTTTGAAAATGCGGGGGTCTAACAACCTCACCCAATATTTCGATTAGCAATTTGTATGGACAACTCCGAGTTTTTTTCTAGAGAATCAACAAGACTCAATCAATAGAAAATATCTCAAGGAGTTATTATCTCAATCTCTCGATTTGATTTACTCAATCAAATAAGATTCGCGAGTCCAATCAAAGAGAGATAAGTTGGATGGTACCAAAGACCAATATCCAAGTGTCAATCGATTTAAATCAACAACCAATAAGGTCGGATATTCTAATCGATTGAACAACGCACAAACTGTATTATTTCAATTATATAACAAAATATAATGTGGAATAAAAATAATACAGACACCATAATTTTGTTAACGAGGAAACAAAAAATGCAGAAAAGCCCCGGGACCTAGTCCAGATTAAACATGCAATGTATTAAGCCACTATAGACACTAGCCTACTCCAAATTAACTTCGATCTGGACTGTAGTTGAACCCCAACCAATCTCACACTGATCCAAGGTAAAGTTATGCTCCTACGCCTATGATCCTAGCATGATACTGCGCACTTGATTCCCTTAGATGATCTTACCCACAACCAAGAGTTGCTATGACCCAAAGTCAAAGACTTTAATAAACAAATTTGTCACACATAGAAAAGTCTACGGGTAATAGATAAATCCGTCTCCCACGAATAAACTTACAAGTTTTGTTCTGTTTTTTGATAAATCAATGTGAACAGGAACCAATTGATAAAACCAGACTTATATTCCCGAAGAACAGCTCAGTTTCATCAATCACCTCATAATAAACTTAATCGACGCAGCGAAGAAAATTATTTAGGAATCACAGACAATGAGACGAAGATGTTTGCGACTACTTTTATCTTTCCTATTGGAGATAGAAATCTCAATCCAATTATTACAATTGTACTCTTATGATAGAAAGAGTAAGATTAGATCACACAACTACAACAAAAGTAGTATCGGTCTGGCTTCACAATCCCAATGAAGTCTTAAGTCGTTAACCCGAATTTAGAGAGAAAACTCAAGGGTTAATGGAGATCAAATCTAGCTTAGATAAAACTAGTATCACACAAGAAAGGTGTGTGGGGATTATTTTTTCCAATAGCTAGAGTTCCCCTTATATAGTCTTTCAAATCAGGGTTTGCAATCAATGTTAGCTTACTAACAAAGCATTCAATATTCACTATTAGATGAAAACCTGATTAGATACAAGCTAATATCTCTCAACCGTTAGATCGAAAACTTAGCTTGCCATACACACAGGTACTTGACATTTTGGGTTTGTGTAACCGTACCAAACGCGTACAATGGTTGGTTCAATATTATTCAACCAAATGGTTAGCCTAATGATAACTTTCATATTAACCATATTCTTCTTTACCATAACTAGTTCAAATGACTCAAATGAACTAGTTAGAGAGTTGTTCAATTGCTATGAGATCTCAAGTACTACAAGAGACACAATTGAATAAAAAACGATGTGATTCACTCGAATCATTAATCATGAACTATAAATCCACGGTTTGCAAAAGCATCCCTTAGTAATTTAAGAATAAGTTCACGAACAACGTTTTCAGAAATAACCTCTTGAGTTCGCGGACTCAAGCTAACCGGTTGAAGTTATAAACTCCAGCAGAAATTCTCGGGTTTGAGAACTTCCGTCAGTTCGCGGACTACACATGAGCTACAACTTCAGCAGAAATTCTTGGGTTCGAGAACTACGCCAGTTCGCAGACTGGGTTCGCGGACTGAGTTCGCATACTGAGTTGCTGCTCACGTTCCGGTTCCACTTGATCATCAAAGTTTGCAAACTTCGGTTCAAGTGTTAAGGACTTATACATATATGTGTTGCCACAACAATGTTTATATCCCCCAATGGTTATATAGTCTAAACTCTCATTTCAATCATTGAAACATTCTCATAGGGCCTTATATAGTTGTTACTCACAAACTATTTTTCGTCAGAGCGATTTCCAAAGTGATTGAAACAAAACATGACTTTCGTCACTAGGCAAAGATGAACTTGGCTAAAGCGAAAGCTTTACCAACACACATTTCGAGAAATAGATAAGCGAGATTTACTCAGCTCGAAATGTCACATGTGCATATTCTTAGTCTATATAGATAAATGACTTTTGTCTCAAGATAGGAGATAGAGTAGATAGACTTTTGAGTGATAGATAAGTTTAAGTCTCCACATACCTTTTAGTCGATGAAGATCCACTGGTTCCTTGAGTAGTCCTTCGTCTTGTATGATGATCGCCATGGAGTTCTTGAGCTCAACTACACTTTCTATCCTAGTCCGAGACCTTAGCTATAGTAGACTAGAAATCAAGACTATATAGTTTTGATCACTAAGATTGACAAACATGCTTAAGATAGAAACACATGCGAGTTTTACCGAGCAGTGCTCTAACAATCTCCCCCTTTGTCAATTTTAGTGGCAAAACTATTAATACATATGGAATACAAAAATTATATAAATAAAATTTGTAGCTCCTATTCCACATGCCTAATCTTCAATAATACTCGAAATCTTCATCACTTCCAAGTAGTCCAATGATCCCAAAGGTTGTAAGTTTAGTATCATTGTTGTTGATAATCCGTAGCTATAACAATGAGAAAAGAATTGATTCTCAATCATTGTTATACAGTGTCATAGTATTATTACACAACTTCGAAGTCCAATTGCATCACAATTTTAACAACAATACTATGGTGATACTTCACTTCCCCTTAGTCAATACTCCATCTCATATGGAAACCACTCCCCCTTACATAATGATCCAAAAACCATATGTATTTGTAGTGTGAACTACAATTAATTCTCCCCCTTTTTGTCAATAAAATTGGCAAAGGTACAAGAACGAGATCCTAATGAAATTTCCGTAAGAGACATTTCATGACCAAAGGTAAATGTTCTATCATCTTGTTTAGATGCAATCATAAAGCCGAGGCTAAATGCATTAGGAGTTTATAAATATACAAGATAACCCCTAAAAATTCCACAGCCGCACTCCCCACAAATATTTGGAAATTAAGCGCAAGTTCAAAAGAACTCCCCCCATAAGATGTCATTCCCAAGGGAACAACAAGAGCGACCTTAATTTCAAGAGAAAAGAAGGATTTCTTTAGACTCAGCAAATTGCATACAAGTATGAATTTGGAATCCAAAATATTCAATCATATTAACCAAAGCGAACCATGATTAATTTGACTAAATATGCTCAGTGCAAGTAAACTTATGGAGACTTAATTATTCGGTTAGATTGTTCACAAGAAAACCCATAAATATTCTAACCGGATTACACAATTAAACTACTCACAAAGTAATCAATTGTCCACACTCGATATGAGAAAAAATATATGTAGTGCTAACTAAATAATCACCAAGGATGATTGATTTAGTTCATTTGGGCTCAACATAAGAGATTATGGAACCCTGACTAAGATTATCATAGAAAATGACAACCTTAACCGTACATGTACTCAACATGAGAGAACTCATGGAATACAAACTAAATAACCACACAAGTTGATTAATTTAGTTCTTAATGCTCAACATATAGCATCTCATGGAACAACCAACCATGTCAATAAGAAATCGACTTAGTTGTATCGTGCTCAACATGAGATACACAATGGAACCTTCATGGTAATACATAATAATATGGAACAATTAAGCTCTATACCGTGGCTAACAAAAACAAGGATATATTTTATTTTTCCATCACAAAGTGATATAATAGACTTTATCCTTGAATCACAAAAGATTTTAACCTTTACATCAACAATTGACAATATAGGCTTCACTTTTGTGTTTTGCCAAAAGTCCATTCATTCCTTTATCAATATTTGCATGCCAATACATGAACGACTTTACTTTTGACAAAATATGGGATAATCAAGTTCACGGACGTAAACACACAAATCCCATCAAAATATTGCAACATATAAAATCAAAAAGATTAATACTGCAACCATCATCTTCCAAACAACTTGTAGTTGCAGGATTTCCCACACTACACCCTTGTCAAGAATCTATGAAAACTAAGTCATAATTGTGGATGAACAACAACACTTTTATTAATTCACTTTCAGGAAGATTTACAAAAGATATTAAAACTCAGAAATACAACTTTCTTTCTGAAGTTTCTCTCTCCTCAAAATTCTCTCAGCTCTCAAAAGTACATCATCTTTTCTGGATTTAGTTGAACCCTTTATATAGGAAAATATATAGTGGAAGACAGCTAAGATTTCCCCTTAATTCGGATCTACTCTGCGATCTCATCGCCATAACTTTAGTCTTCACCATTGCCAACTTTATAACCATCGTGAAGCAGACTTATTCTTCATATATCTTTAATTATTTCTTCATCACTCTTTTGTGACACTCGCCAAATGTTGTTGAAGAATCTTGCGACAATCTCATCAAAGTGTTGTTAATACTTGTAGAAAAGTTTGGGATTCTCGCAGAAATGTTGTTAATATCGCGGGAATAGTGTTGTAGTGATATTCTGGTACTACATCTTGCCTCTTCTCATGTATTTTCTGCGAAGAAGAGAAGATATGAGAATCTAAAATGCCATAATTGCTTATCTTTTCAGATTTTTTCGTCCTTCGCCAGCTGTTTTCACGAATCTTTTCTTCTAATAAATTTTTGACATGTCTTCCGTAACCGCTGCGATCTGACCATCCATGTCTCTTCTTTGCATTAATTGCCTTCATCTTCTTCGAGAAATTTCTTCTTCTATAAATACTCTTCTCATTCCTCTCCTTTTTCTCTTTTACCTTCTTCTTCCTTCTCTCAGTATTCTCTCTGCAATTTTTACTGTTCTTCCGCGAATTGCGCTTTTATAACAACTGTGATTTATTCTTTCATTCCCATACTCAAAAATGGTTGTTGCTGGTGATAAAAATTTGAAGGCCTTCAATGGGATGCGCGAGAAACTCAGACTTAAAGGTTTTAACTTATCTCTGATTCAAGATCAAGATTCCAAATCAGAACTTTCCCTTAAACTATTTACTGATGACCAATGTTCTCGCGAGAAAATCATAGTATCACTAGGACAACTTGAAGCTGGTCTTCCCATTCCTCTTTATGATCCTGAGCTTCCGCTGTTTTATCAAATAATTTATGACGAGAGATTCTCGCGATTAATATACCAATTAGGTGGGGATTGCATCAGATTACTACTTGAATATGCTTCTCGTGGTGCTGGTAAAGGAACTCGCTACCCCAAAGCTCCAAAGAATCCTTTGTTCACAGATGTCCCCATTGTTTCTTGCGATTATACCGTGGACAACTTTTTTGTAAACTATAGTATTGTCCCTATGAAGAAGGATAGTACATGTTGGGGTGTTCGTTTGAATAAAGATAAGGTCGCTGGTGACAATGCTCTTATGATGGATATTGACTTTCATACATCTACTAACCAAGGTCCTCGTCATTCTAGCGATGACAAGTGGTTCATCTTCCCATTAAGTCTTGAAGGTCCTTATATATATGGTTCTCGTGAACTTCCCGCGAATCTTGCAGAATATCAACCCTGGGTCTTCAGCTGGCCTGAAAGATCTAAAGAAGTATATTCTCTCAATTTTTCATGTTATTATTATTTATTGTCTTCTTTATATTCTCGCTAACTTTTTTGATTTTCTCATATTGATAGGATGAAACTCAGCTATCAAACTCTTAGGAAACCCAACATTCTCTTGGCTCTGAGATCTTTTATAGATGAAGTAAGAAATATTTCTTTATAAATTTTAACAATATATTGTTTCCCCTATTTTTTATCTTCATCTGTGCTCGCAGGAAATCGAAGAATTAGAACCGCTGCCTCCTCCAAAAATCAAGGAGAAATCTCCAAAGGAACCATCTGGGAAATCTATAAAAGAGAAGCCTACTACTTCTTCTAGGGGAAGATCTTATGCCCCTCGCAATGATGAATCTAGCGAGCCTCCGCTAAAGAGAAGTAAAACTCAACCTTCTTCTTCTTCAACTCCTCAAATAATTCCAGAGAATCCCAGCGTTGTTCTTGATAAGGATATTGACAAGGAGTTTAATGTTGGCGATTTTCCTTCAATAAAAAATTCTTCTGATTCTGATTCTTCAATGACTCATCTATCTAGGATTTTTAGTGATGTCTCCCACAACATGACTTCTAATGACGAGGATGAAATGATTGAAAAGACATCCCAAGCCCTCGCTCAAGTTTGCGATGCTCCTATTTTAGTGGATAATGATTCTCTCCAAGGAATCTCAAGATTGCTGACTCCCAGTCTCTTGAATTCTCTTGGTGCCTTGGTATGTTTTCATCTCTTCAATTTGTTCATATTTTCTCTATCGCTAGATTTTAATTTATTTCTTTTCTTCGCAGGTTGGAAGAGCTTCTTTTGCTGTTGCTTCTGACTTAGATAAAAGATGCGTCATCGCTGAAGAAAAAGCAGCTAAAGTTCGCCAAGATAAGAAAAAACTAGAGTCTGAAAATATAGAGCTTCGTAATAAGAACAAATAATTGGAGACAGAAGATTCTGTTAATAAGCAAAAGATCATTAATCTTGAGAGGGCTAACCAACAACTCTATGGTATGGATGATTTCCTATCTTTCTTAATTCCTTTTATTCTATCGCTGCTTATTCAAGCAATTACTTTTAACTTACAGATGTTTATGGTCTTACTGACGAGGCTATAATCTTTCAAACTTTCCCTGAACCTGTAGATGATCATACTCTTCTTACTAGTCTTAATAATTCCTTAAGTGATTTCTCAGATGATAAGATTAACTCCCTCCCTATAGACGAACTTAGATCCAAGTTTAATCTCTTAAAACTTGAACATATATTCAATTTAGGCTTAAATGACAAATATAGGCGCCTTTATTTTGATTCAAAGAAATAAATAGATAAATTAAGGCAGAAGAATAGCGATTTTATTGACGAGAAGGATCTTGCCATAAAAAAGGGATCTAAAACCTTAGCATATTTTCATAAAACTCTCCTTGACGTTCAAATGGTCAAAGATAAACTTATCCGCGAGAATGAAGATCTTCTTGCGAGGGAGATTCAAATTCGATCTCGTCTCCTCATTAATAGCGATGATGAGTTTTCTTGGGCTGCGAAGGTTCTTGACAATGTCAGAAATGATTTAGGTGTAAATGTTAGTCTTCAAGTTGAACAGGCGGCTCTAATTAGAGATATGATTTCTAACAGAGAAGGTTATTAGCTAATCTTCTTCTCGCTTGTTTCTTGTTTTTATTATTCTTCTTTATAAAATTTCTAACTTATTGTCATATTCTTGTAGAAGCTGAGAAAGGTTATCTTGAAAGAATCAAGGAGCTTGAAGAGGAGAAGAATCAACTCGCGAATACTCTTGTTGCTCGCAATAATAAATATTCACAGTTGAAGAAGCAATTTGGTATCACCACCGCGAACTTCAATAGATCTCTCATTGTTGTTCACAATGATTCTGTTAATTTGGTTTGCAATGACCATGGGATTTCTTCTTCTATATATCCTGATCTTGCGAAAAAAATACCCGAAGTGATTCCAAATCTCGACATCTCTGATAGTGAGGCTGAGAATTCTGACGAGGAAGAAAATGATAACAATGATGATGAAGGTGAAAAATCTAGCGGAAAAGAAGATTATGATGACAATGATGAAAGGGAAAAATCTGACGATGAAAAGGAGTCTGATAAAGAAGATGGCGATGGATCTAACTAGTTCTTCCTTTTCCTTTTCTTTTTTCTGTAACATTGCCGTTAGTTTCTCTAAATTTGTAAATTTCTTTTACCTCTTTGCTTCTATCTGTAAGAATCAGAAAACAGCTCTTTTTTTGCAAATTAATCAATCAATATAACTATTATTCTTTTAATTATCTGCGTGCATGTTTCTACGCAATTTTTATATGATAGATGAATAATAATTTCATCATTCTCATGCATTCCCATACTTTCCTCTATTATTCATATGCAATATAAAAATTGATTAAAAGGTTAAATAAAAATTTAAAATTTGCCTTAATATTGGCGATCTTACCGTCAATAATAATTGCGAGAAATCGCAATTCTCGTAACATCTGCGAGTATTATCGCAGTAATCTTGTGGTCTTGATTTGCCTTCCTAATTAAAGGTCTTACTTTGCCACGCTCTTTCTTTCTGCGACAAAATCGCAGGACGTCTTTACATTTGCATGTATTGACCCATTGATCTTGTCTTATCTTTATATCTTGATTGTATTGCGATAATATGACAAGTCTAAGATCTCTCGCGAGATCAAAGCCTCGTGACATTGTCGTCTTGTGATGAAATCGCAGGACGTATTTACATTTTCATGTAAAAACCCATTGATCTCATCTTAACATTGCTCTCGTGGCTTGTTGCCTCTGTATCATTTACGTCATGCGACAATATGACAGGCCTTAATGTTCTTGCGATCATAAAGCCCCATGACATTTCCGTCTTAGGACACTTATCAGCTCCCTAATGGAGGGTGCCGCCCTTATCTTCCCCCTGGTTTCCCTTCAAGGAGGGCACATAGGCCATACAAGACTAGCTCCTCCCATCCAGATTTACCAACAACCAGCTGTTTTCGCAGCCTCTTGTCCTTTATGCCTATATGTCTTATAATTAAAAGACTGCACCCTAGGTGGGGTTTTCTTCAGTCCAAGTGCATTGTAGCCAAGACTTAAGAAGGATGGCAAGAGAGTTTCGTACGCTCCGGGCACCCTTGGCTCAACCGTGTACCTCGGCGCCTTGGTCATACTTTGCACTTCTTGGAAGAGACTCCCAGTATTCCAACCAGGGTATGACCATATATAGTTGGAAATCCAAGATCTCTCTCCCGGATAGGTTTTCTTTAACCCCATCATCTGCATGACTCAGGTTCCAGCAGCGGTATAACCTTATTGCTGAGTCATGTCAAGAGATACCCCCTTTATAACGCAATATTAGGTCTTACATTTGCCTCTTACGAAATTTTATTCGCGAACTAGGGTGCACGCCATAAAGGTTCGTCCCATTCTTATGTTTCTGCGAAATTTTATTCGCGCTTCTCGCGAGTATTGAAACTCTGATAGGATATCATAACTTTGATCATTTTGGTAAAAGTTTTTGCGATTCTTTCAAGCAGAATATTTTTTTCAATTACATATTTTCCAAATAAATTATTCGCAAATTTCTCTAAGGTTCATCATTTTACCTCTCTACTTACTATTTTCTGATTCTGCTTTTCTGCTGCGTTTTGCTATTGTATCTTTTTCTGCGAGACGCTCGCCATTAGCTTTCACATTCTCTTTTAGTTCTATTGCATCAATCATTAACCTTTCACATTTCTGTCGTTGCTTGATTTTGCACTTCCAATTTCTATTCTTTTCAGCTCTTTCTTCGCAAGACTTCATGTCAATTTCATAACATTTCTTGATTTCTCCCTAGTCTCCTTTAATAACTCCAATACCTTTTGGGTGAGGAAATTTGATACACTAGTGATAAGTAGATGCTATACCCAATATCCAGTGTAACCAAGGTCGTCCTATCAAGGCATTGTAAGGTGATTCGATGTCCACAACGCAGAATAAGATTTTTGAAGATATTCCTTTTAACGGTATATGCATTTCAATTTCCCCCTTTGGTTTGTTAGCTGTGCCATTAAAACCATAGATTTTGTATGTTGATGGAATTAGATCTTCGTCCTTTCCACCCATGGTTTTAAAGGTATGATAGAATAAGATATTGACTGAACTCCCTGTATCTATTAAGACTCTGTTGATGTCCCATGACTCTTCAAATTTACTATCATTCTCTTCATCTTCTTCTTTCATTTGTTTTGGATTAATCTCTAATCGTACGACCAATGGATTATCGTGCTGCTCACCAACCTCGGGTACATATTACGCAATGAAAGATAGAGTCTGCTTCTGCCACTCCTCTAATGGCGAGGATCTCGCGATATTCAATATATCTCTTCCATCTATGTCTCTCGCGAAGACCCTACTTAAAATATTGTCATGGAAATCCTCTATAGTTCTGCGTGAATGTATAATAGAATTACAAAACAAATTCTTTGCTTTGGCTCCAACTTCTATTACGAATGTTTCCGCTCCTTTTACAGCATTCACTCTGCGAGTTTCAGTCTTTGGAGGTAATTCTTTGAGACTGTGGATTTCCTACTAGAAAATGATTTAACTTTTCCTGATCAATCATCCTCAAGATTATTCTCTTCACATTCCTACAATCGTTTACTGAGTGACCATGAAAATGATGATAGGGACAGAATTCTTGACTTCGATTGTTTGGATGGGGTTCTTTTCCCATGTTCCACGGAGAGGGTATATTTTCCATTAAAATGATAGCTTCCCAAATATTTTCTATGCTAGTATTGAGAGCGGGCATCTTAATTTCTTCCCAGATTATCCTCTGATTACCTTGTCCTTTAAAATTATTCTGCCTTTGTCCACCATAAGTTTCTTGAGGTTGATCGAGTCTTTGAATCTTATTGTTCCCACCGCGATTATAATAATTCTTCTCCCTTTCATATTCTTCTTGATCTCGACTGCCCATCACTACCAATTTTTGTTGGTTATCCATCACTACTTTCTCTTGTTGTGGCTGCGAGGTGCTCGCCACATTATTTATCATTTTAGGGAGCAAACTTCCACTTGCCGCTAGCAAGCTGGTGTTCACAATTGGTGTTCCCAAATCTTTTCTATGCTAGTATTGAGAGCAGGCATCTTAATTTCTTCCCAGATTATCCTCTGATTACCTTGTCCTTTAAAATTATTCTGCCTTTGTCCACCATAAGTTTCTTGAGGTTGATCGAGTCTTTGAATCTTATTGTTCCCACCGCGATTATAATAATTCTTCTCCCTTTCATATTCTTCTTGATCTCGACTGCCCATCACTACCAATTTTTGTTGGTTATCCATCACTACTTTCTCTTGTTGTGGCTGCGAGGTGCTCGCCACATTATTTATCATTTTAGGGAGCAAACTTCCACTTGCCGCTAGCAAGCTGGTGTTCACAATTGGATATGATTCCATCTCATTTTGTTTCTCCTCCAAAGCAATGTATTCTTCCTGTATCTCTCGCAATTCTGTCATGGTAATGGTATTTTTGATTCTGAAAATTTGAATGTACAACAAATTAGTCGCAAACATTGAATTAATGAAGGATAAGATCATGTATCTTTCATCCACTCTTCCAGCCATCTCACTGCACATTGATTTCCACCTTATGGTCAAATGCTTCAAACTCTCGCCAACTCTCTGTTTTAGCCCAAACACATCTTCAATACCTGGCCGCGATGAATTTTTGCTAATATACGCTCCTAAAAATGTAGCTTGTAAATGATCAAAAGAAGTTATGGTATTTTTTGGTAATCCCTCAAACCATTTCAACGCCTCGCCAGTTAAGCTAAATGCAAAATACTTGCATAGCACAGCATCATGATTCTCCCACTGTAGCATACATCTAACATAAGCTTTGACGTGTTGAATAGCACAAGTAGTTCCATCAAAAATGTTGGTTAATGCTGGTAAATTGCATTTTGGAGGTATTCCTCTTAATTGTACTTCTTGAGTAAATGGAGTCCTCGCAGCTTCTTCAATAGCTTCGTCAAGTTGCCTTCTACCTCCTTCTCTTCTATTGTTTATCATACCTCTCATTTCTGCCAATTCCCTCAGTATTTGTTCATTCTCAGTTGGGTTTTGTTCCATTGGTCTCTTTAGTGCAGCTTCCCTTCTTTTGCGTTCTTGCCTTTCTTGTCTTGCGAGATTTTGTGTGTCTTCTTATTCATTGTCATTCTGTCTTTCTCTGCGATTCTCTCTTTCACCCTCTTCTTGAAGTCGCAGTTGCCTATCTTCTTCTCTGCGAATTTCTTCATTTATCATCATTTCTCTTCGTTGTCTTTATATTCTCCTTTGTATCCTATCATACTCCTCTTGAATATTATTATTGTAGCGGTTTTGTGTACGTCTTCTTTCTCGATTTTCATGGTTATTTTGTCGTACTGCTTCTCGAAATTCATGTTCTTCTATTTCTGCCCTTAATCTTTCTCTCTCGCGGGCTAAATGTGCTTGCTCAGCATAATGTCTCTCAATTTCTTCTTCAATCATTCTTTGATTTCTTTGATTCTCTCGCCCATTTAATATCCTCATTCCTTCTTCTGGATTTTCTTCTTCAATTTGGTTATTTCTTTCCTCTCGACTTCTATTGTCACGCGGATTATAGCGATCTTTGATTACCTCTTCTTCTCTATTTTGTATTTCTCTTCGAGTATTTTCTCCAACATTTATTATAGGGGAAATTTTCCTTGGTTCTTCTCTGAATTATCTTGAGTTTGATCTAACAGTACTCCTTGATCTCCTTCTTTGTAACCTCAAATTCTCCATCCTTAACTCATGATTTTTCCTTGTTAAATTCGCACGCTCTTCTGCCTCTAATCTTCTTTCTTCCTGTATCCTTTGTCTCAAATCTACTACTTCATGTCCTCCATGAATTGATCCTCCATCCACTTCTTGATTTCTTTCCTTTTCTTCTTCATTTCTCAATTGTCGATTTTCCGCTTCTTCTATCGAATCCGACCTCCAAGTATATACACTCACTCTATCATAATCCACATCCCTATCTTGCGTTTGTACTTGTTGATTTGGATGTTGAATTGAACTTTCTGCTTCATTTCTTGTTCTATTTCTTCGTGATCTTATTCTTAAAGATTCTTCTAATTCACCTGTTCCCTCACCTGCAAGTCTTTTACTTCTTCTCACTGTCGTTGGTGGTTCTGATGTATTTCTTTTCCTTCTAGCCATTTCTCCAATTCTAACAATTTTTTCAAATCTTCAAGTCACAATTTGAGATTTCTTAGATTGATTCTCCCTATTTCTGGATGCCAAAATGTAGTTGCAGGATTTCCCACACTACACCCTTGTCAAGAATCTATGAAAACTAAGTCATAATTGTGGATGAACAACAACACTTTTATTAATTCACTTTCAGGAAGATTTACAAAAGATATTAAAACTCAGAAATACAACTTTCTTTCTGGAGTTTCTCTCTCCTCAAAATTCTCTCAACTCTCAAAAGTACATCATCCTTTTCTGGATTTAGTTGAACCCTTTATATAGGAAAATATATAGTAGAAGACAGCTAAGATTTCCCCTTGATTCGGATCTACTCTGCGATCTCATCGCCATAACTTTAGTCTTCACCATCGCCAACTTTATAACCATCGTGAAGCAGACTTATTCTTCATATATCTTTAATCGTTAATCGTTACATCACTCTTTTGTGACACTCGCCAAATGTTGTTGAAGAATCTTGCGGAAATCTCGTCAAAGTGTTGTTAATACTTGTAGAAACGTTTGGGCTTCTCACAGAAATGTTGTTAATATCGCGGGAATAGTGTTGTAGCGATATTCTGGTACTACACAACTTTAGAATTTAAACCAATAAATCTAAAAACAAGAAGATGAAAACATTGAATATAGCTATGTGTAATCACAATCATTGCTATTCCAAAACACTAGTTATTCTTCTAAATAAAAAAGAAAACATAGAAGATTTACTATATTTTAACCATTACTCATCATCTTCATCGGAGATACTCCAATAAGCTTGAATTGTGTTCAACTCACCCTTGAGTTCGGGAAACTTAGTTGCAACCACTGACAATTGTTCTTGAACGCATTTGACCCTTGAATTGACTTTACACACCCCCTTGTGAATTTTTTTAAGTAAGGTCAAAGTGGTAGGGTCAAACTCATTCAAAGAAGCATCTCTTTATCTTTTGCACACATTTTCCCTTATGCGCCTGAAGGTACAGGAACGAACCGGTTTTGGTACCCCAAGAGAGTTGTCAATTGAGTGAATTCCACACTCATGGCAGATTTGACTAATCAAACAAGGATAGCCTAACATATTGATGGGAGAAGTCATTGTAAACATTTGATGTATAATGAACCACAAATATCAAGACTTTGAACACCCGATTCAAGAAAAAAGACTAATTCAGCAAACTCATGGCTCCACCAGGAATTCTCAATTGTGGAGGAACAAAGATTGGGAATACCAAGTTTTCCAAATGTTATTAATGCAATACTAAGATCATTTGTAGGAAACTTCCCTTGATTCCAAGATACCTTCTTACCACAAATCCCCATAGAGATTTCATCACATGAAGGACGTTCATCACTTGGTCTGGGGAGATGCACGTTTCCCAACGGCTCCTAGAGATTAACTCCCTATTAACAATAAGCCTTTTTCTATTTATCATGGATTTGAATACCATCTTATCAAAATCAACATCATGGATGTTGGCATAGAAAATTCTTGTTAGAGAATCAAAACCTTGACCAAGACCATCAAAGATATTTCCAAGATTGTACTTTTTGAAACAAGTTAAATCCTCATCATGTGCACTAGACAAATCCTATTTCTTTTCTAAAATAAACCCTTTTGATGAAATATTATCAAAAATTCTAGCACATGAATCATCCACAAACCTAATCCTAATAGAATTTTGGTCACAAGGAGGATTCATACTAGAGTTATTTGAGACTTTGGGAATCCTTTTTGAGCCCTTAGAATTCATCATGAGATCCATGAAATTGAAAGGAACAAGAGGAATTTACTTACTTGGAGTGAATCTTCAACACCCTTTCTCTTAGTTTCTCTAAAAAAACTTTGATGGAGATATCACAAAAACCTAGCGGTTCACATACGTGGACGGTGAGAGGAAGAAGAAAGTATGCGAACTTCCCTTTAAAAAGAGCAAAAATGGGCTTGGACCCGTTCGCGAACTTCAACCCATAAGGAACAACGCAAGGTTTTGTTAAACGCTTGCACATCAAGGTTTATGTATTCGAAACATAAAGGATACACATAGAAACTTAATTTAACGCATGTACATGATTCAACCATTTCTTTCCCCACTTCAAGATATATACATATGGGGTAGTGCCAGTCTTGTTATACAGGGGCATAATGTGCAGAGAAATTTTTATGCAATATTTTCGGTTGATCAATGTAAACAGTCCCTGTAAGGTAATCACCATAATGATGATATTCAGGGGATCTGTGCTTCCATTCCTTTGCTTGATATGCCTAAAAGGAGGACTCATCCGTTTTCCGGGTTGTACACTATTATTCAAGGGTTTAATATATACAGAGTCCTTTTTGGAGTTATTCTTAGACTTAACAGAATTAATTTTTTCTAAGGATCTACAAACATCTTCGAAAGCTTTGAAAAGATCTTTATCAGCTGATCCATCATGATAGTACTTCTCATAGAGATCGGTAGTTGTTCTCGTGAGAATCCATATCATTGAGCGTCATGAACGTTTCTTTAATCTCCCTTCCTTTTTATTTTTTTCTTTAGATTGACACATATCATCTAAATCTTCCTTCTCAGATGAAATGAAATTATCATGAGAGATCAGAGGTTTTGACCATAAAAGATTTTGATCAATATTTAAGAATTTCTGGTGAGCGTTACAGATGCCAAGAGAAAATTTTCCAAAGAAATTTCCCATGAGACAAATTTCAAGGACCAAACAAACACAAACTTATCAGGTTTAATGTGTTTTCTTGCTCTGATACCAATTGAAAATGCGGGGGTCTAATAGCCTCACCCAATATTTCAATTAGAAATCTATATGGACAACTCCGAGTTGTTTTCTAGAGAATCAACAAGACTTAATCAATAGAAAATATCACAAGGAGTTATTATCTCAATATCTCGATTTGATTTACTCAAGCAAATAAGATTCGCGAGTCCAATCAAAGAGAGATAACTTGGATGGTACCAAAGACCAATATCCAAGTGTCAATCGATTTAAATTAACAACCAATAAGGTCGGATATTCTAATCGATTGAACAACGCACAACCTGTATTATTTCAATTATATAACAAAATATAATACGGAATAGAAATAACACAGACACCAGAATTTTGTTAACGAGTAAACCGAAAATGCAAAAAAAAACCCGGGACCTAGTCCAGATTAAACATACACTGTATTAAGCCGCTACAGACACTAGCCTAATCCAAATTAACTTCGGTCTGGACTGTAGTTGGACCCCAACCAATCTCATACTGATCCAAGGTACAGTTATTCTCTTACGCCTCTGATCCCAGCAGGATACTGCACATTTGATTCCCTTGGCTGATCTCACCCACAACCAAGAGTTGCTACGACCCAAAGTCGAAGACTTTAATAAACAAATCTGTCTCACACATAAAAGTCTACAGGTAATAGATAAATTCGTCTCCCACGAATAAACCTACAAGTTTTGTTTCGTCTTTTGATAAATCAGGGTGAACAATAACCAATTGATAAAAACAGACTTATATTCCCGAAGAACAGCTCAGTTTCATCAATCACCTCACAATAAACTTAATCGACGCAGCGAAGAAGATTATTGAGGAATCATAAACAATGAGACGAAGATGTTTGTGACTACTTTTATCTTTCCTACCGGAGAGAGAAATCTCAAGCCAATTATTACAATTGTACTTATACGATAGAAAGAGCAAGATCAGATCACATAACTACAAGAAAAGGAGTATCGGTCTGGCTTCACAATCCCAATGAAGTCTTAAGTCGTTAACCCGAATTTAGAGAGAAAACTCAAGGGTTAATGGAGATCGACTCTAGCTTAGATAAAACTAGTATCACACAAGAAAGGTGTATGGGGATTAGTTTATCCAATAGCTAGAGTTCCCCTTATATAGTCTTTCAAATCAGGGTTTGCAATCAATGTTAGCTTACTAACAAAGCATTCAATATTCACCGTTAGATGAAAACCTGATTAGATACAAGCCAATATCTCTCAACCGTTAGATCGAAAAATTAGCTTTACATACACACACGTACTTGACATTTTAGGTTTGTGTAACCGTACCAAAACGTGTACAATGGTTGGTTCAATATTAGTCAACCAAATGGTTAGGCAAATGATAACTTTCATATCAACCATATTCTTCTTTACCATAACTAGTTCAAATGACTCAAATGAACTAGTTAGAGAGTTGCCCAATTGGTATGAGATCTCTAGTACTACAAGAGACACAATTGAATCAAAAACAATGTGATTCACTCGAATCGTTAATCATGAACTATAAATCCACGGTTTGCAAAAGCATCCCTTGGTAATTTAAGAATAAGTTCACGAATAACGTTTTCAGACATAAACTCTTGAGTTCGCGGACTCAAGGTAACCGGTTGAATTTATAAACTCCAGCAGAAATTCTCGGGTTTGAGAGCTTCCATCAGTTCGCGGACTGCACATGAGATACAACTTCAGCATAAATTCTTGGGTTCGAGAACTACGCCAGTTCGCAGACTGAGTTGCTGCTCACGTTCCGGTTCCACTTGATCAACAAAGTTCACAAACTTCGGTTCAAGTGTTAAGGACTTATACATATATGTTTTGCCACAATAATGTTTATATCCCCCAATGGTTATATAGTTTAAACTCTCATTTCAATCATTGAAACATTCTCAGAGGGCTTTATATAGTTGTTATTCACAAACTATTTTTCGTCAGAGCGATTTCCAAAGTGATTGAAACATAACATGACTTTCATCATTAGGCAAAGATAAACTTGGCCAAAGCGAAAGCTTTACCAATACACATTTCGATAAATAGATAAGCGAGATATACTCAGCTCGAAATGTCACGTGTGCATATTCTTAGTCTATATAGATAAACGACTTTTTTCTCAAGATAGGAGATAGAGTAGATAGAATTTTGAGTTATAGATAAGTTCAAGTATCCACATACCTTTTAGTCGATGAAGATCCACTGGTTCCTTGAGTAGTCCTTCGTCTTGTATGATGATCTCCATGGAGTTCTTGAGATCAACTACACTTTCTATCCTAGTCTGAGACCTTAGCTATAGTAGGCTAAAAATCAAGAATATATAGTTTTGATCACTAAGATTGACAAACATGCTTGAGATAGCAGCGCATGCGAGTTTGACCGAGCAGTGCTCTAACAGTTTTATTCTCAAACCTACATGTGCATAAGGACTCAACCATGGTTGTTATCGAATAATATAAACCCTCGTAGAGGATCTAAACTAGCCTAACCTTTTCTAAACCATGATGAGGACATTGAGCTATTAAGTCATTGAACCTTTCCAAATACCTATACAAAGATTCTCCCTCTTGTTGAGAAAAAGTACAGATTTGTGTCCTAATAGACGATGTTTTGTGCCTAGGGAAAAACTTCTGTAAAAAGGCAGATGTAAGTTGGTCATCGGTTTCAATTGACTCAGAAGGCAAACTATATAGCCAAGATTTGGCTTTATCTCTCAGGGAAAAATGGAATAACCTAAGTTTCAAAGCATCATTATCTAGGTTTTTAATTTTCAGAGTACTACAAACTTCCTCGAGTTCCCTAATATGAAAATAGGGGTTTTCACTTTCTTTCCACAAAATGATTGGGAGCATCTGTAGGGTCCCAGGGTTCAGTTCATAATTTGCCTCAGTTTCAGCTAACTTGATACATGACAGACGAGAGGTCCTAGTTGGGTTTAACAAAGCTTTTAAAGTTGCCATTTTTGGCACTACCAAAGGACTAGGAGTACTTTCTTCACTAGGTGTCAAGTTTTCAAAGATAAAATTTCCAAAGACAGGGCTCTCAAAAGAAGAGTCTTCGAGCTCCTCGTCTTCATAAGAAGAACTACTAGGTTTGTCACTAATCAAACGACCTAGAGAGTTTCTTTTCCAAGCCCGTTCTCTAATGACCTCAGGCATACACTAGAAAAAACAAAAAGAAAAAAAAATCCTAACAGGAAGGGAAGATCTATGCAAACACAAACAAGGATGACTCCACCACAGCAAACTTACTGATTTCTAGCAAACAAAAAGCATGATGGCTCCACTTAGATTGTTTCTATACCATCTTTTATTCTTTCGAAAAGGAATTCGTTACAATCTGAGCAAACCTCTCTAGAATCAATCCGAGTTAAAGTAAGTTAAATTGAGACGAGGGAAGCTGCGTGAAGGCCTCACCGACATTACAAGGCGGCGCATTCAACTTATAGAAACCATCATGAACTTCAAAGTACACTCAAAAGAGTAACCAATATTTTTCGAACGACTTTCCTATTAAGCTCGTTACCCTATCGGTCACATTCTATTCCAAATTTTAAGGCTTAGGTTCGCGTTAAGTATCATTTTCCTAAGGCGGGAAAGAAGATAACGGTGATGAAATACGAACTCTTATCTTGTAAGGCCAGGACTTTCCCTTTACTAGGAAATTAAAGCAGCCGTATTCAGTTCATCGACATATATGCAAACGAAGGAATATAGTAAACCCGCTTATAGGGGATGCACGGGTGTTTTGACAAACTTACCTCCCATACCAGGCGGGCGAAGAACCGTTGTAGTCGACTCGGGCCACAACTCCTATGTCATGTACGAACCCGAGGGGCCGAGGCGATATCGTAATCGCCGTCCTTATATGCAAACAATTTATATTTAATTTTACCCTTTCTTAGGGTTTAAAAATAAAAATAATGTCCAAAGTTAATGTCCAAAGTACAAAAATAAAGTGCAAAACAAAAAGAAAATTACAAGAATATAAGATATCCTAATACAATCTAAATAAAATAAACTCTCTTCTTCTTCTTCTTTTTTTTTTTTTTTTTCTTTCGCTCTTTTCGCTTTGTTTTTTACTCCAAATCTTTAAGTATTCACTAAAAGCTTTTGAAAAAATTTATTTTGCTCCAAATTCCGAAATCTGTAATGCAAAGAAAAAAACCCAAAAACGTAAAGTAGAACAAATAAAATAAAAACAAAAACCTAAAAAATAAAAAATAAATCTAAAAACTCTAGCCTAAAGACAAGTCCGCGTCGGCGGCTCCAAAAATTGATGATTTCTCAATTATGTTCTAGTAATAATAGGTTCGTTAAGACTTGTGAAAGCAATAGGTTTTAGACTTATAAAACTTAATGCAAAAAGTGATTTCAAGATTTAAAAATAGACCAAGGCTCTGGATTCCACTATTCCTCCTAATTGACTGGTTTATAATGATATTTCAAGAATTATTATTAAGATTTTTTTCTCATTAATTCACTATTAATCTATAAGGTGTCCAAACATTAAGTTGTAATCCCTAAGCATGAATTATCAAAGAATTGACTCTAAGCATAATGTAGTTGCAGGAAATCCTATACTACACCCTTGATAAGAATTTACTGTAATTAAGACATATTTGAAGATTAAAAACAACACTTTATTATTTGATTCTCAGAAATGTTTACAATAAATGGAAGAAATCAAGAATACAACCATTCTCTTGAATTTTCTCTCTCCTCAAGACTTTCTCAATACTCAAAAAAATACATCATCCTCTTTCTGAATCTACTGAGTCTCTTTATATAGAATAGTTACATAGTGGATGACAGCTAAGTTGTCCTTTAATTTCGGATCTGACCCGCAATATTATCGCAGCAGTTATAATGTCCATTCTCGCAAGCATTGTAACCATCGCAGGATAATCACGCTCTTCCCGTGTTTCTTCATTCGTCAGCTATTACGTCATTCTTCAAATCATTTTGTGACACTCGCGAAGTGTTGTTGAAGAACTCGCGATGATGTTCGCAGAAGTGTTATTAATCTCGCAAGAATAATATCATGGCAATATTCTGGTCCTACATCTTGCCTCTTCTCATGTCTTTTCTGCGAAGAAGGAAATACTATGAGAATTAAAATGCTGCAGCTACATAGTTTTTTTATCTCTTTTCTCCGACAAAGCCCTGTAAATTAGGTATGACCGCTTATACGTGTCGAATGCTCCTATTTTAACCGGTTAATCCTTTATTACCCGGTTACCCCTCTTCTGTCTATAAAAGAGATAACTTGTTTAAGAAATATTCTTTTTCTTTTACTTCTTCGTCTTCTTCATCCCTTCTCTTCTCTGTAAACTTTCCTATATGCAATTTTTTCTTCTTTCACAGGTTCACCTGCTACTGTTCTAATGGAGTCTCAAAGGTATAAACATTCTCTTCTGACATTATTATTAAATTCGATTATGTTTGTCTAAACTATGTTTATATAATTTATTTGATATCTTCTATTCGATTTTTCATAATTCCCATATTGTGTCTTCTTTTCAGTGAAACTACTTCTAACGTGCAACCTATATCTCAAAACCCTAATCTTCCCAAAAATTCGCAACAGAAACTGGATGAAAAGAAGAGGAATCGTGTGAATCATAAGGTAGTAAGAAACACTTGTTTTCTTAAAAACAATATTGTTGCCTCTGTTTCTTATCTAGTTTATTATTCGCAGGATGATGATAATGTTGTTGAACCTCGCAAGAGATCTTGCAAGATTAAACCCATTGAATACATAATTACTATTCCCTCATTATCTTCTTCGAAATCCACTCTTATAGCATCACAAATTGTGCCCCAACCTTTTACTTGTGAGGGTGTCACTCCCAATACTCTTGCCTCAATTAACCCTCTCATAAGTGAAACTCCCCATATTATTTCGAATGAAGTCCCTTCTTCTTCTACTGTAGTCACTTCTCAAGTTGATTCATTTTCACTTCCAAATGTTACCTTTCCAGACACTCCCCCTCCTGATGACACAAATAATTCAAACCTTCAACTCGTCATTGTTACCACTTCACCACCTACATCTCTCCCTCCTGTAAGAGAAGCTTCAATTGATGTAAACGTTGCTTTTAAAGTCTTGTCTGACATTCTGGATGAAACTAGAAAATCCTCCATTAATCCTGTCAAGCGTGGCATGTGCGAAGTTTTAAGCAAATATTTTGGTTCTGAACAAACGGCTGCGAAGACATATATGGAAAACGAAATTGAAATTATAAAAGAGAGTCTTCGGGTTAAGACTTCAGAATGCAATACTCTTCAACACAAGCTTCACAACTCTTTACTGAACTGCGAAAATCTTCGCAATAAGAACGAGGAACTAAAAGGTATAATTTCCTTCTTTTATCTCTTGGTTTTTCTATTTTAGTAAATTCTCATTTTTTTGTGCTTAATTCTCTTTTAAACCCTTGGTTCATATATTTAGTTGTAAGTCGGACACGATTCTAGGAGAGATTCCGATTTGAGTCTATTTCTGAAGAAGCTCGCGCTGAGAAAGATTCTTGGATGAACCAATATAATAGATTAGATAACCTTCATTCATATTCTATCGACCAAATAGATAATCTTACCAATGAGAATAACCAACTAATACAAAGGCAAAGTTTGTTAACTAGCGAAGTTACTCGTCTTTCTTATTTGTTAACCCAAGCTAATTTGGCAATATAAACTTTATCAGATGAAAATGAGATCTTATCTCAAGAAAAGCGCAACTTCTCAAATAAGATAGCGATCTCCTCGCAGCATTTAAGTATTCTTCATTAAGTTTGTGACAATCAAGAACAATCTCGGTCTTTATTAAAAGAAGAACTCAAAGAAGTAAATGAATCATCAATAGCTGAGAATGACAAACTCATCCAGGGTAGGATAACTCTAAGTGTAAAGGCTAATAAAATCAAAGAACATTTCTCCCGATTAAAAGAATCTAATTCCTTATTGGAGAAAGAAAATGCTTATCTCCTTTCTAAAGAAGAAAGTATAAAATCTCGCCTGAAGGGTATAGTTGGAGATAAATTTGATGATGCCATGAACCAGTGGGAGAGTTGTTTCTTATCATTAATTCAAAACTTATCTTCGCAAAGAGAAGGTAGTCATTTTGACTGCCTTAATTGTTAACTTCTCTATTCAAATTTCTCTGTTATATTTTTGCAAGATATTTGTCTGAATGTTTTTATGGCTTATCTATTTTTCTCGCAGAATCTGAGAAAAGTCTTCAAACCACCATTTCTGACTTGAATGATAAACTGGCTTCAGTCTGCAAAGAAAATGGTGAACTTCTAGCTAATTATGTCCAATCTTGCGATCGTGCAGAAAGAAGATATGACTATCTTGAATACTACAAGAACATGGAAATTAGGAATCGTGACAGAGGCTTTCTTCGCAAAGTTCATCTTAGTGCTGAATTTCTCGTGAATGACATCTTAATATCCAACGCTCTCTCCCCTGTATCAGTCAATCCTATGTAAGTATATGATGATGAAATTCCTCTTCCCATGTCTAGTGATCTGAAGTATGTAAGTGATAAAGAAGATGTTTCTCAGGAAAATTCAGTGGATAAAGAAAAATCCCCTCTTACTAAAGTAGCTGCTTGCGATGGAACAACCGTTAATGAGTCATTAAATGAAGAAGAAATTCAAGTTGATCATGAGAAGAATGTTGGCGAGGCTAATAACTCTGGCAAACATAATGCTTGAGTTATGTTTTTGCTTTCTTTTAATTCTCTTTCTTGCGAATGATGTAACATGTTTCAATTTTAAAACTCATGTTGGAGCTCTATTGAATTTCTGTTCTTCTCAATACTCTGTGAGAAAGATAATGGTATTTTATTTATCAATTCCCATACTTTCCCCTCATTATCTTTCTTAGAATGAACAAATATCTCCTGCATATGAGAAAAATGAAATAGTTAATGGGTAGGGTTATTCTTGTGGTCTTATTTTGCCTTCCTAATTAAAGGTCTTATTTCGCCACGTTTCTTTCTGCGACAAAATCGTAGGACGTCCTTACATTCTCATGTAAAGACCCATTGATCTTGCCTTAGCTCTTGTATTTTATTAATTCTCTGTGACTATATGACAGGTCTAAGTTCCCTTGCGAGAACAAAGCCCCATGACATATCCGTCTTGCGATGAAATCGCAGGACGTCTTTACACTTTCATGTAAAAACCCATTGATCTCATCTTAACTTTTTCTTATGGCTTGTTGCTCTATATTTGTCACGCGACAATATGATAGGCCTAAATGTTCTTGCGAACGCAAAGCCCCATGACATTGTCATCTTAAGATACTTATCAGCTCCCTAATGGAGGGTGCCGCCCTTACTCCCCCCCTGGTTGCCCCTTCAAGGAGGGAACATCGGCCATACAAGACTAGATCCTCCCATCCAGTCTTAACAACAACCAGTTTTTTTCGCAGCCTCTTATCATTTATGCCTATATGGATTATAGTTACGAGACTGCACCCTAAGTGGGGTTTTGTTGAGGCCGGGTGCATCATAGACAAGACTTACCAAGAATGTCCAGGGTAGGTTCGTCCATCCCGTGCATCCTTGTCTCAACCGTGTACCTCGGCTCCTTGGTCATACTCTGCACCTCTTAGAAGAGGCCCTCGGTCGTCCAACTAGGGTATAACCTTATATAGTTGGAAATCCAAAGTATCTCTCCTGGATAGGTATCTCAAATAGATGGACCCCAGTATCCGTGTCTCAGGTCCAGCAGCGGTATAACCTTATCCCTGAGCCACGCAAAGACATACCCCCTAATATGACGTACTTTAGGTCTTACATTTTCCTCTTACGAAATTGTATTCGCGAACTAGGGTGTACGCCATAAAGGTTCGTCCCGTTCTTTGTTTCTTTTGCGTATATCGCAATCTTACATTCTTTATGTAATCTTGAATAACCTTGCGAATAAACTCGCAGCTGTAAAAATTTGTTTTTCCCATTTCTTATTTGTTTCATTAAAAATTTGTTACTGATAATATCTTTTTAAAAATAATCTGTTACATGGTCTACCAAGTCTTTGACCAACATCTCTGCCTTCTGGGTCCACCAACCTGTATGCCCCTGTTCCAACTATCTCCTTAATGATATACGGTCCATCCCATTTTCTCTCCAACTTTCCACCACGTTATCGCTGGTACTCTGGTGTTTCTCGCAGAACTAAATCGCCTGGTTGAAACTCACATTTTTTGACTCGCTTGTTATAATTGCGAGCCAACCTTCGCTGATAATTTTCCACATGTTGTAATGCTTTTTCTCTCTTTTCTTCTAATTCATCTAGTTCTCTTAGAATCATGCTAGCATTAAGATTCTTCTCCCAAACCTCTCTTTTTGTTGTAGGAATAGAAACTTCTGTTGGTAGTACTGCTTCAACACCATATGTTAAACAAAAAGGTGACATCCCAGTTTCCTCTCTCCTGGTTGTGTTGTAAGCCCAGACTGCATTATGTACCTGTTCACACCATGCTCAATGGTACCCTTCTAATTTCTTTTTTAAGATGTCTGCGATTGTCTTATTAGTTGCTTCAGCCTGACCATTAGCTTGTGGGTATAATGGAGTAGATTTTCCACATCTTATCTTAAATGCATTGAGTAACAACTCTATGTTTTGTCCTTCAAATTGTTTTCCATTATCAGAAACCAAGCTGTCTTTGGAATTCCAAATCTGCAGATGATATTTTCAAAGATGAATGTAAATATATCTTTATCACGAATGTGATGTACTTCTTTTACTTCTGCCCACTTTGTGAAGTAATCTGTTGCGACAATTAAGTATCTTTTTCTGCCCTGAACCTGGCACAAAGGGCCTACAATATCTAAGCCCCATTTTCCAAAAGGCCACACACTTTTTGAAGATGATAATGGTGCCCCCGGTGCATGTATCATCTTTCTATATCACTGGCAATCTTCGCAACGCTTTGATAATTGTCTTGCATCTTCATGCATATATGGCCAATAATAGCCTTGCATTTTTGTTCTATAATCCAAAGATCTTCCTACGCTATGATTACCAGCGTCTCTGCTATGCAATATTTTTAACACTTTTTCTCCTTCTTCCCGTGTCAAACATCTAAGTAATGGCCCATTAAAAGATTTTCGATACAATACTCCATCACTTAATTCATAATGTGTTGCACGGCTCTTTAATTTGTGTGCCTCCAATCTATTTCTTGGTGTTTCACCTGTCGCCAAGTATGCATGAAGTTCTACTCTCTAATCTACGATAATGTCGCTGGCTGGTTTTTCTGCGTCATTTTCTATTATCATTACATCCGCCTTTTCTTCTTCTTCTTTATTAATTGAAGGTGATACAAGCATCTGAATTCTTATGCATCTCGCAGCAGGGTTTGTCATCATACTTGATATAAACTCAAAAGCATCTGCGAGTCGGTTATCTTTTCTTGATATATGTCTCCATTTTATTTTTGGAATTCTCGCAGACAATTCTTCAACAAGTTTCTTGTATTTCTTCAGAAATGGTTCATTTGTTGTGTATTCTCCATTTATCTGCCGAATAACCAATTGCGAGTCACTGGTAATCCTTGCGTTCTCCAACTTCATCTCTACAGTGAACTTCAGAGCATGCACCACAGCCTCATATTCTGTCTCATTATTAGTGGATGTGAATTCCAAACAAAATGAAAATCCATCTTTTCTCCTTCTGGCGAGATAAAGACCACTCCAATTCCATTTCCTTCCCCATTTGATGATCCATCCACCAATATTTCCCACATGTTGGGTTCCTTTAATAGATCTTTTGGATCTCCATGTTCTTCTTCTATGTCCATCATTTCTTCCACAGCTTCATCATCTTCTATAGGAAATTATGCTAAAAAATTTGCTACAACTTGTGATTTTGGCGAGGATATGACTTCATATTTGATTTCAAAGTGCCCTACTTGTGCATTACATCTCTCGACTCTGCCTGATCTATTTGAATTCTTCATTACTGATTCAATGGGACTTTATGTGCCTGAAAATATATGCGAAGTTTAAAGGTTGCATAAACCAATGCCAGAATTAGCTTCTCAATTTTTGAATAATTTCTCTCTGCAGAATTAAACGTTTTGCCGATGTAATAAATTGGTTTTTCTACCCCTGCATCTATTTGCAGTAATACTGCGCTTAATGCGTGCGATGTTGTTGCAAGATAAATCAATAATTCTTCTCCCACCTCTGCTTTCTGTAAAATAGATATGTTCATTGGATATTCTTTAACTCCTTGAAAAGCCTTCTCACATTCATTTGTCCATTTGAATTTTGTACCCTTCCTGAGTATATTGAAGAAATGCTTGAATTTATCTGAAGATCGCGAGATAAATCTTCCTAGCGAGGCTAAGAGCCCATTCAACTTCTGTACATATTTCACTGTTGCTGGTGTTGGCATATCGCGAATTGCATGTACTTTCTCTGGATCTACTTGAATTCCTTCTTTTGATACAATATAACCTAAAAAATTCCCTGAAGCTACTCCAAAAATGCATTTCTCAGGATTCACCTTGATGTTAAAGAGCCGCATTTTATCAAAAATCTCCTTCAAATCTTGCACATGGTTCTTAGCCTCTTTACTCTTTATTAACATGTCATCTACATACACCTCTAATGTTTTGTGTATCCACTTTGCGAACACCTTCTTCACCATTCTCTGATACGTTTCACCAGCATTTCGTAACCCAAAAGGAATTTTTGTGTAACAATATAATCCTCTTGGAGAAAAAAATGCGGTGTGCTCTTGATTTTCTTCAGCGAGAGGAATCTGGTTATAACCTTTATACCCATCTAATGAAGATATTCTATCATTTCCTGCTGCTGATTCAACCAATTGAGGAATATCTGGTAATGGAAAACTATATTTAGGGAAAGCTTTGTTTAAGTCAGTAAAGTCTATACAAATTCTGATCCCCTTATTTTTCTTTGGAACCACTACCATATTTGCAATCCATTCCGGGTATTTTGCTTGTCTTATAATCCAGCATCAAGCATTTTATGTAACTCCTCTTCTATTTTTGAGTGATAAGTTGTTGCGATTTTCCTTATCCTTTGCTTGAATGGTATCACATATTTGTTAATTTCTAACTTATGACATGCAACTGATGGATCTATTCCAGGCATCTCATCCATACTCCATGCGAAAATATCCTTATACTCTCGCAAGAGATTTATGGTTTGTTCTTCTTCATCTGCACCCATTTTAGTTCCAATTTTCAGCATTTTAGGTTCTTCTTCACTTCCAACATTTACTTCCTTTGTTGCTTCTTCTGCGGTGTAGCTGGCCTTAGGTTCTCCCATTGGTGTTGGTGTTTCTATGACTCTCGCGGGCTCATCATCTTCTTGCGAGATCTCGCTGGGTATTCCTTTTCCTTCTCTTGCTCTTATCATGTAAACTTTAAATTCTTCTTTCTTCTTTGCCTCTTTTGCCAATTTTCTGCGAGCTTTTCGCAGTTTTGGACGCTCTTCATAATTTCTCACTTCAATTCGATAACACAGCTTCGCAAGATCAGTATATCTGTAGGACCAGAATATCGCTACAACACTTCCTCGCGAGCATCACCGCAATATCTTCAACTACACTTTGCGAGTGTCACAAAAAGCAGTCAAAGGAGTGACGTAATAGCTGACGATTGAAGAAAACATAAGAAAAGAATGTATGTCCCGCGATGATTATAAAGTTTGCGAGAATAAATATTGTAACTATCGCGGTACAATCGCAGAATCAACCCGAAATAAGAGGAAAACTTAGCTGTCATCCACTATGTAACTACCCTATAAATATAGACCCAATGTGTCCAGAAAAGGATGATGTATTTTTGAGAGTTAAGAAAGTCTTGAGGAGAGAGAAACTTCAAGAGAATAGTTGTAATCTTGAATTCTTCCATTTCTGCAAACATTTCTGAGAACAAAATAATAAAGTGTCGTTTTTAATCTTCAATTGTGAATTGAATATAGCAAGATCATAACAAGGGTGTAGTGTGGCATTTCCTGCAACTACATTTTGGCACCCGAAATAGGGAGAATCAAGCTAAGAAATATCTAATTACAACTTGAAAATTTGAAGAAATTGTTAAGAATTGAAGAAATGGCTAGAAGAAGAAAAAATACATCAGAACCACCAACAACTGTAAGAAGAAGTAAAAGACTTGCAGGAGAAAAAACAAATGAATTAGGAGAATCTTCAAGGATAAGAACAGGAATAAATAGAACAAGGATTGAAGGAGAAAATAAAATTCCACAATCGAATCAACAAACATCGATACAATATAGAAATATGGATTATGATAGAGTGAGTGTGCATACTTGGAGATCGGATTCGATGGAAGACGTAGAAGATCAAAAATTAAGAGACGGAAGAAGAGAAGAAATAAATCAAGGAATGGTTGAAGGATTAATTCACAGAGAAGGCGAAAATGAAACAGCAGATTCTCCAAGACAAAGAATACAAGAGGAAAGAAGATTAGAGGCGGAAGAGCGTGCAAATTTAACAAGACAAAATCACGAGTTGAGAATGGAGAATTTGAGATTACAAAGTAGAAGATCAAGAAGTACTGTTAGATCAAATTCATGATCATTAAGAGAATAATTAAGGCGAAATTCCCCAATAAGAAATGCTAGAGGAAATATCCAAGAGGAAATGTAAAATCTAAATGAAGAGCAACGTCATAGAGAAGAAGAGGTAATAGAAAATCGCCATGATCCGCGTGGCGAAACTTTGGACAATAGACTTAACAACAGAAATCAGGAGGGAAGAAACAACCAAAATGATGAAGATAATCCAGAAAAGGTAGGAGGATATTACATGGACGAGAGATTCAGAGAAATCGAAGAATAATTGAGGAAGAAATTGAGAGACATTATGTTGAACAAGCACGCTTAGCTTGCGAGAGAGAAATATTAAGAGCAGAGGTAGAAGAACAAGAATTCCAAGAAGCAATACGGAAAAATAACCATGAAAATCGAGAAAGGAGACGGACGCAAAATCTCCATAATAATAATATTCAGGAAGAGTATGATAGAATACAAAGGAGAATAGAAAGACAGCGAAGAGAAATGATGAGAAATGAAGAAATTCGCAGAGAAGAAAATAGACAATATAATCAGCTGCGATGGCAAGAAGAAGGTGAAGCAGAAGATTGCATAAGAAGGAATATGGATGTAGATGAAGATACACAAAATCTCGCAAGACAAGAATTACATGAACGCAGGAGAAGGGAAGCAGCATTGAAAAGACCAATGGAGCCGAATTCAGCTGCGAATGAGCAAATTTTAAAAGAATTAGCAGAGATGAGGGGAATAATAAATAACATAAGAGAAGGAGGTAGAAGGCAACTTGATGAAGCTATTGAAGAAGCTATGAGAACCCCATTCACTCAAGAAGTACAGTTAATAGGAATACCTCCAAAGTGCAACTTACCAGCATTAACCAGCATTTTTGATGGAACTACCTGTGTTGTACAACATGTTAAGGCTTATGTTAGGTGTATGCTACAATGGGAGAATCATGATGTTGTATTGTACAAGTATTTTGCATCTAGCTTAACTGGAGAGGCGCTAAAATGGTTTGAGGGATTGCCAAAAAATACTATAACTTCATTTGATCATTTGCAAGCTACATTTTTGGGAGCATATATAAGTAACAATTCATCGCGGCCAGGTATTGAAGATGTGTTTGGGTTAAAGCAGAGGGTTGGAGAGAGTCTGAAACATTTAACCATAAGATGGAAGACAATGTGCAGTGAGATGGAAGGAAGAGTAGACGAGAGATATCTTATCTTGTCTTTTATCAATGCAATGTTCGCGACCAATCTGCTGTACATACAAATTTTCAGAGTTAAGAATACAATCACTATGACTGAACTACGAGAACTACAAGAAGAATACATTTCTTTGGAGGAGAAACAAAATGAGATGGAATCATATCCAATCGTGAATACCAATTCAGTAGCAACAAATGGGAGTTTACTTCCTAAAATGATTAACAATGTGGCGAGCAGCTCGCAAGCACAGCAAGAGAAGGTGGAAATTGATAACCAGCAGAAGTTGGTATCTATGGGCAGTCGAGATCAAGAAGAATATGAAAGGGAGAATAATTATTACAATCGCGGTGGGAATAATAAGATTCAAAGGCTTGATCAGCCGCAAGAAACTTCTGGTGGACAGAGGCAAAACAATTTCAGAAGCCAAGGTTACCAGAAGATAATATGGGAAGAAATTAAGATGCCACCTCTAAATGCTAGTATAGAAAAATCTGGGAAGCCATCATTTTGATGGAAAATATACCATCACCATGGAATATGGGAAAAGAACCACATCCTAATAATCGTAGTCAAGAATTTTGTCCTTACCATCACTTTCATGGTCTCACAGTAAATGATTGCAGGAATGTAAATAGAATAATTTTAAGGATGATTGACCAAGGAAAGCTAAACCACTTTTTAGTAGGACATCCACAATCTCAGCGATTTCCTCCAGCACCAGAAATTCGCAGGGTAAATACTATAAAAGGAGCAGAATCATTCGTAATAGAAGTTGGGGTTAAAGCAAAAAATTTGTTTTGTAATTCCATTGTACATTCACACAGAACTATTGAGGATTTCCATGATAATGTTCTTAGCAGAGTCTTCGCGAGAGATACAGATGGAAGGGAGATAATGAATATCGCGAGAGTCTCGCCATTAAAAGAATGTCAAAAACAAACTATATCTTTCACTGCACAAGAAGTACCAGAGCCCGGTGAGCAGCATGATAACCCATTGGTAGTAAGGTTAGAGATAAACCCCAAGCAAGTAGAAGAGGAAGATGAAGAAAATGATAACTAAAATGAAGTTTCTTGGGAAATTAATAGAGTTCTAATAGACACAGGAAACTCATTTGACATATTATTTTATCATACCTACAAGACCATGGGTGGAAGAGACGAATATCTAATACCATCAACATATAAAATCTATGGTTTTAATGGTACTGCCAATAAACCCAAAGGGGAAATTGAAATGCGGATTCCATTAAAGGGGATAACTTCCAAGATCTTGTTCTGTGTTGTTGACATTGAATCACCTTACAATGACCTGATTGGTCGACCTTGGCTACATGGGATATTAGGTGTAGCATCTAATTTCCACCAGTGTGTTAAATTTCCTCATCCTAATGGTGTTGGAGTTATTAAGGGAGATTAGCGAGAAAGCAAGAAATGTTATGAGATTGATATAAAATCTTGCGAGAAAAGAGCTGAGAAGAAGAGCAATTGGAAGTACAACATCAAGCAAAAACAGAGATGTGAAAGATTGATGATTGATTCAATAGAGCAGCGAGAGAAAAATGATGCCGAGTGGCTCGCAGATAAGGAAAAAACAGCAAAACGTAACAGAAAAGCAGAACCAGAAAATAGTAAGTAGAAAGGTAAAATGATGAAATTTAAAGAAGCTTACGCAGAATTTGTTTGAAGAAAATGCAATTGAAAAGAGTACTCTGTTTGAAAGAATTACAAAATTTTACAAGAAATGAAATTTTATCAGAGTTACAATACTCGCGAGAAGCGCGAATAAAATTTCGCAGAGATTAATAGAATGGGACAAACCTTTATGGCGTGCACCTTAGTTCGCGGATACAATTTCGCAAGAGGCAAATGTAAGACCTAATAGTGCGTCATATAAGGGGGTATCTCTTTACATGACTCGGGGATAAGGTTATACCGCTGCTGGAACTTGAGTCATGCAGATGTTGGGGTTAAATAAAACCTATCCAGGAGAGAGATCTTGGACTTCCAACTATATAAGGTTATACCCTGGTTGGACGACTGAGAATCTCTTCTAAGAAGTGCAAAGTATGACCAAGGCGTCGAGGTACACGGTTGAGCTAAGGGTGCCCGGGGTGTACGAAACTACCCTGGACATTCTTGGTAAGTCTTGGCTATGATGCACTTGGCCTGAAGAAAACCCCACTTAGGGTGCAGTCTTGTAACTATAAGCCATATAGGCATAAAGGACAAGAGTCTGCGAAAACATCTGGTTGTTGGCAAATCTGGATGGGAGGAGCTAGTCTTGTATGGCCGATGTGCCCTCCTTGAATGGGAAACCAGGGGGAAGATAAGGACGGCACCCTCCATTAGGGAGCTGATAAGTGTCTAAAGACGGCAATGTCATGGGGCTTTATGATCGCAAGAATATTTAGGCCTGTCATATTATCGCGTGACGAAAATTATACTAAGGCAACAAGCCAATAGAGAAAAGTTAAGATGAGATCAATGGATTTTTACATGAAAGTGTAAAGACGTCCTGCGATTTCATCGCAAGACGGCAATGTCATAAGGTTTAATTCTTGCAAGAGATTTATACTTATCATATTGTCGCAGAGATGTTGAAAAAATATTGATAAGACAAGATCAATGGGTCAATACATGCAAATGTAAAGACGTCCTGCGATTTTGTCGCAGAAAGAAAAAATGTGGCAAAATAAGACCTTTAATTAGGAAGGCATAATAAGACCATAAGATTATTGCGATAATGCTCACAGAATTTATGAGATTTGCGATTTTACACATAGATCATAAAGTTATGCAATTGTTGCTAGCGATAACATCGCCGATATTGAGGCAAAATTAATTTGATTCACAACTAATATCTAATCTCTACTTAATTTTTTCATATTGCAGATGAATAATAGAGGCAAGTATGGGAATGCATAGAATGATGAAATTATTATTCATCCATCATATGATAAAATTGCATAGATGATACATTTATACAAATAATTAAAGGATAATAATTATGATTGATTGATTATGTTGCGAGAAAAAGAATTATTTTCTAATTAAATACAGATAAAAGCAAAAGAAGAAATCAAGTTCGCATGACAATGTTACGAGAAGCAAAAAATAATTGTACAAAATTTACAACGAAGAAAAAGAAAAGAAACAGGACTAAGTAGATTCATCACCACCTTCATCAGAGCTCTTTTCTTTTTCAAATTTCTCCTCATTACCAGATTTCTCTTCTTCATCATTATCATCTTCGCTAGATTCCTCAGCTTCGCTATCAGAGATAACTAGATTTGTGGAATCAGCTAGAATTTCCTTTGCGAGATCGGGGTATGTAGAATGAGGAATACCATGATCATCACAGACTAGCTTAACAACGTTATTACGAACACGGATAAGGGCGTTACTAAAATTTGAAGATGAGATTTTCAATTTTTCCTTCAATCTAGAATACTTTTCATTGCGAGAAGATAGATTTCCAGCGAGTTGGCTTTTCTCTTCTTTTAACTCATCAAATATTTTACGATAGTTCTTTTCGGATGCTACGAGCAAATGATAACAAAGTTAATACATATAAGGATGATTCAATTAGGAAATAATTTAGTGAAATCATAAGAGTGATAACCTTCCCTTTCAGAAATCATGTCTTTAATTAAAGTCGCTTGTTCATCATGAATACTAACATCTACACCTAAATTAGTTCTGGCGTTGTCAAGAACTTTCGCAGCCCAAGCAAATTCCACGTCATTATTTATAAGAAGACGGGAACGAATTTGGTTTTATCTTTCAATAAAACCTTCCTTCTCGCGGATAAGCCCATCCCTTTCAATTTGAACTTCAAGAATGGTCTTATGGAAATTCGCTAAGGTTTCAGCTCCTTGCCTAGATATACGGTCTTTGTCTTTTGAGAGATCTTTGTTTTTGGCCTTTAAAGTTTTAATCTCAACTTTGGAATTATGATAAAGTTGTTTGAGTCTGTGATTTATATCTAAGCAAGATCTATAGTCAATTTCTAAGAGGCGAAACTTAGATCCGAGTTCATCTATGGAAAGGGAATTAACATTGGAAGGGTTATTTAAAGAATTATTAAGAAGTTCTAGAAGAGTATCGTTGTCTATTGGTTCAAGGAAAGAGAGAATGGTTAAAGCCTCATCAGTGAGACCATAAACGTCTGCGAGAATGATAAATCAAGTAAGAAAGAATAGTTAAACATAAAGTTATGAAGGAAAAGAAGAAGGTTATCATACCTAAGAGTTGTTTGTTAACAGTATCAAGATTGGATACTTTGGCTGATTGATGAGAAAGATTGTTCTCAAGTTCTTTATTCTTCTCGCGAAGACTAGCGAGTTCAGCTTCCATTTGTTCATTCTTCTCGCGAAGATTAGAAGATTCAGATTTCAGTTCTTCATTCTTTTGGCAAAGAACAACATTCTTCTGTTGAGAAAATTCACGCCTATTATCTAAATCAGAAGCAACAACAAAAGCAGCTCTTCCAACCTGCGATAAAATTATATAAGTCAAAATCTGGCAAAAATATCAATAGATACATAAAAAGGATGAACAAATAGAAGCATACCAGACTGCCAAGAGAATTTAAGAGACTTGGAGTCAGTGATCTTGAAACCCCGCGAAGGGAATCACTGTCAGCTAATATGGGAGCATCGCAGACTTTGGCGAGGGACTGGGATATTTCATTAATAGCTTCATCTCCATACTCATTTGGGATACCAAATATATTCATGCCAAAAAATTTGGATAGTTGAGCCATTGCAGACTCAAAAGAAGAAGAATCCTTTATGGAAGGAAAATTTTGGATAGTTGAGCCAATGCCGAAATTACCATCATCGTTGTCCTTATCAAAATTTTCTGGAATAGGTTGAGGAACTTGAGAAGAAGAGAGTTGGGTTTTTATCCTCTTTAAGGGAGGATCGTCAGATCCCTCACTGCGAGGAGCAGTAGATTTCCCCTTACGATCAATTGTGGACTTCACTTTGGTTCTTGCAGGTTTTATTGGTTCTAATTCTTCGATTTCCTGTGAACACAGATAAAGATAAGAAATAGGGGCTACAATATATTGTTAAAGCTAATGAAACGATATTTCTTACTTCATATGTGAAGGATTTAAGAGCTAAGAAAGTGTTGGGTTTCCTCAAAGCCTGGTAGCTGATTTTCATTCTGTCAATCTGGAAAAGATCGAAGTAATTAGCGAAAATATAAAAACGTGGGGAAGACAGTGAATAATAATTATACCAAAGATCGGAGAGAACATACCTCTTTAGTTTTTTCAGGCCAGTTGAAAACCCAAGGTTGATATTCTGAAAGATTCGCGGGTAATGCGCAAGAACCAGAAATATAAGGACCCTCAAGACATAACAGAAAAATGAACCACTTGTCATTGCTAGAATGGCGAGGGCCTTGATTAGTAAATGTATGCCAATCAATGTCTAGCATAAGAGCTTTATCATCAACGATCTTTTCTTTCTTCAAGCGAACACCCCAGCAAGTGCTATCCCTCTTCATAGGGACAATTTTATAATTCTCAAAAAAATTGTCCACAATATAATCTGCAGAGACAATGGGAACATCTTTAAATTGAGGATTCTTCGCAGCTTCAGGGTAGCCAAAAAATTCTCAAAAAAATTATCCACAATATAATCTGCAGAGATAATGGGAACATCTTTAAATTGAGGATTCTTCGCAGCTTCAGGGTAGCGAGATCCTTTGTCATCACTGCGAGAAGCATATTCAAGCAGCAATCGAATACAATCTGCACCTAATTGATATATCGCTCGCGAGAATCTCTCGTCAAAAATCATTTCATAGAATAGTGGAAGTTCTGGATCATAGAGAGGAATGGGAAGACCAGATTCAAGTTGACCTAGCGATACTATAATTTTCTCGCGAGAGCATTGATAATCAGTGAATAATCTAAAAGAAAGTTCGGATTTAGGGCTCTGATTTGGAATTGTGGACAAAGTAAAACCTTTGCTTTTGAGTTTTTCTTGCATCTCACCAAAAGCAATCAAATTTTTAGCACCAGCGGCAACCATTTTTAAGTATGGGAATGAAAAAGAAGGTTAGAAAATAAGAAAATAATCACAGCGATAACAGTCGCGCAATTTACGGAAGAACAATAAACTTGCAGAGAAATTACGGAGAGAAAGAAGAAGAAAGTAAAAGAGGAAAAGAAAAGAATGAAAGAAGTATTTATAGAAGAAGAAATTTCTCGAAGAAGATGAATGCAATAAATGCTAAGAAAAGACATGAACGGTCAGATCGCATCGGTTAGAGAGGACATGTCATGAATTCATTATAAGAGAGAATACGTGAAAACAGCTGGAGAAGGATACAGAAACGTGTCAGAACAGAGATAAATGAAGAGATAAGTAGTTGCGGCATTTTAAAGTTCTCGTGATCTTCTCTTCATAGAAGAAAAGACATGAGAAGAGGCAAGATGTAGGACCAGAATATCGCTACAACATTTCCCAGCGATCATCACCGCAAGATCTTCAACTACACTTTGCGAGTGTCACAAAAAGCAGTCAAAGGAGTGACATAATAGCTGACAATTGAAGAAAACATAAGAAAAGAATGTCTGTCCCGCGATGATTATAAAGTTTGCGAGAATAAATATTGTAACTATCGCGGTACAATCGCAGAATCAACCCGAAATAAGAGGAAAACTTAGATGTCATCCACTATGTAACTACCCTATAAATATAGACCCAATGTGTCCAGAAAAGGATGATGTATTTTTGAGAGTTAAGAAAGTCTTGAGGAGAGATAAACTTCAAGAGAATAGTTGTAATCTTGAATTCTTCCATTTCTGTAAACATTTCTGAGAACAAAATAATGAAGTGTCGTTTTAAATCTTCAATTGTGAGTAGAATATAGCAAGATCATAACAAGGGTGTAGTGTGGGATTTCCTGTAACTACAATCTCCTCTAATTTCTCCAATTCCACTAGGCATAGGAAATTTGATGCATTGATGTAATGTTGATGCTACAGCCTTGATTGTGTGTATCCATGGTCTCCCCAATATCATGTTATATGGTGCCTCCACATCCACCACACATAATGTTACTTGTGTTTCAATCTCTCCTAGCGGAATTCGTACCATTATTTCGCCTTTAGGTTTTGTTATAGATTTTCCAAAACCATGAATGTGATAATTTGAACAAGACATCTCTTCATCCTTATATCCCATTTTCTTAAATGTATGATATAATATAATATCTACAGAACTTCCTGCGTCCACCAAATTTCTATTCACAACCCATTCTTTTGCAGATCTTGTTGATTTTTCCTTCTTCACTCGCATAATGGATTCCGTGATTACCAATGGAGATGTATGATCCAAATTTTCTTCTGGTACTTCTGCTGCTGTAAATGTGATCTCCTGCTTTTCCCAATCCTTCAAAGGTGATATTTTCTCCACCGTCATAATTCTTTTTCCTTCAAAATCTCGTTTATGAATCTTTCCTCTAATATTTTCATGGAATTGGTTGATCATTGTTTTTGTTATCGTATTGCACTCCAACTTTCTGTAATCCTCCTTTGCTTCAATTATTTTTTCTTCAACTATTTCACCAATTTGTTCAATCATCTTCTTAACTCGAATATTGATCTTTAATCTTGCTTTTTCCTATAATTTTCAACTTTCCATCCATGTTTCGGGCGCCAAAATGTAGTTTCAGGAAATCTTACACTACACCCTTGATAAGAATTTACTGTAATTAAGACATATTTGAAGATTAAAAACAACACTTTATTATTTGATTCTCAGAAATGTTTACAAGAAATGGAAGAAATCAAGAATACAACCGTTCTCTTGAATTTTCTCTCTCCTCAAGACTTTCTCAATACTCAAAAAAATACATCATCCTATTTCTGAATCTACTGAGTCTCTTTATATAGAATAGTTACATAGTGGATAACAACTAAGTTGTCCTTTAATTTCGGATCTGACCCGCGATATTATCGCAGTAGTTATAATGTCCATTCTCGCAAGCATTGTAACCATCGCAGAATAATCACGCTCTTCCCATGTTTCTTCATTCGTCAGCTATTACGTCATTCTTCAAATCATTCTGTGACACTCGCGAAGTATTGTTGAAGAACTCGCGATGATGTTCGCAGAAGTGTTATTAATCTCTCAAGAATAATATCATGGCGATATTCTGGTCCTGCACATAACACGTCGAATTGATTCACAACTAATTAAGAAAACCAATTTTATCTTTATGTTGATCCCAGTGATTTAAATAAAATAAATAATTAAAGAAATTGTAAAATAAATTACTAATCAAGCATGAGTGAATAGTTTCCTCCGTTTTCTCAGTAAACGGGTAATTTAGCCGCTCATCATGTTGAAAATCCTCTCAAAGAATTTATTTATGCTCAGAATAGGTTTACAAATGATGAATAAGGAAGAAATAATGAAAAACCGGGTTTGTAACACTTATTTCTGTTACAAATCGAACTGTTACAGATAACGATAAATAATAAGCGTCACAGACACTGTAGCAGTACAACTCTCTTCAAAAAGTGTCGTTTCCACTGAAGCAAATATGACAGTAGGGAGTGCGTCTTATGTTCTTCGTGTTTTGCACAGCAGCAGAAATGGTGGTTTCCTGCCACTTGATTTTCTCGCTCTGTAATGTGCTCTGAATTCTCCCAAACTCTCCGTCACCCAATCTGTGACACCCAAACACCCTTTATATACTCGACAGGACCAAGAATATCCCCTCATTACTCCGAAAAATCTTTCTCGGCAGTAAATAAAACTATATCCGAGAAGTTTTCTTTCCATTCTTGTCTTCTTACACTGTTTTCTCTGGCTAACATGTTCCAACACGTTCCTTATTCTTCTCTGACAGCAAACAACACGTTGTACCCACGAACAAACTTCCCAACATAACTCGGAAATTAAAACAGAATATCCGAGAATATATTTCATCCCATGTTTGATGATTTCTTCCATTATTTACGTACATGAATCAAGTACCTTTCCTATTTTAATGTAACAACATCATTCCAAGTAAATCCGAGAGAAACTCGGCAAATACTACGTCTAATTCTGTCACTGAAATCTCCACAGCTGCCAAGTCCATTTCCCGCCTTTTTTCCCATTTTCAAACGAAAAAGGTGGTTGCCCCTTTACCGAACCAGGGGTGCGAATAGCAGCTGCCTTGAGGGTGCCTGGGGGTTCCCTTATCCAAAATGAGGGCGCCTTTAGTACTTTTCTCTGGAGGTCCAAATAGCACTTTTTTTAGAAACTTTTTCCACACAAGTGTATTCCTCCAAAAATACCTACACAAACATAAAAACACCATAATAAGTACAAAACCAAGCACTAACAATAGAGACACTGAGGAAAATTCAGACACAAAAATGTGTCTATCACTTATGAATCCTCAACCAACTACCCCTCCCTATATATGTTAACTAGCAATTTCTACAAGTTAGAATAGGGGAGCAAATTGACATGCTTTATTCACTTTTCATGGTCGTTTTCATGTATTTCTGAGTAACCGGCAATGATTCCCGATTTTACTTTAGTGCTGCACAATTCCTACTGTCGGGTCGCTCTGTCGTATTGCACAATGATCGCGCACAATGGTTGCGCACGATGATTGCACACAATGATTGCACGACATCCTCTCTGGTGTATTGCACAATGATTTTGCAATATTCTCTCGACCATCCCTCTCTGGACTGATGCACAATGATTGTGCAATATTGGTTCTAAGCCAATATCATTCATAATGCGTAAAGTATGTGTTGTAATGCTCAATGACATCTACCTAACTGGCCTAATGAATCATTTGATGCGAGATTTTTCATTTAGCCAAATACCAAACATAATGCGCCATCTTGGAACGATATTGGCCTTAAGCCAATCTACCTCTTACCAAGCAACGAAAGCTTTGGATGAAGCTTCATCTCAGGTCATGGCGCATATTTTATCATGTGCTATGCCAAAAACTTGGGGTGTTACAAAAAATCTCAAAACCTAGTAAAGTTTTCCCAGAAACTATCTTTAATCATAATTCTCTTACACTAATTTTAATTCAAAAATATAATCTAATCTTATCTTAACTAACTTAATTATTGATATTTGTAATGAATTAAAAAGGGTATTTTGACCATTAGTAAAAATATATACATAAAGGGTGTTGGATTTTACTTCATAATGACCTCCCAAAGTAGGGAGAATGGTCCCTTGCAAAAAAAAAAAACACGGTGCCCAAAAATCGTTCTTATAAAAACTATGTTATCCTAAGGGCCATGGGTTTGCTGACCAGTGCAAGGCATATGTGATGGACCAAAAAATTATGACTGGCGCGCTGGCCATAACTCCCCCGGTGCGCCACGATAATTCTACGATATGATCCTTAAAGTTAGGCAAATGCACGTCCATTTGCAATTGCAAGCATGCTCGTGTGCATGATGCAGCTAACTTAGCATCCACACAGTTCCAAAGTTACCCTTGTCCGCTAAAGTGTGTAAGACCATAAGGCCAAGGCTAATGCATATTGCATGCATCACTGGTTTTCCCTCAACGTAGGAATTTCATCACTGAATTTCCTATCTAGCTGAGCAGTCGTCATACTGCCGAGTGTTATCCAGGTATAAGGCATGTGCCTTGGAATTAGGCATAGGCCGATCTAACCCTTTTGTCATTTCTTACCTTACCTCGCTTACCAACTATTTATAAATTGATAGGAAGTATGAGCATCCATTATTTGCATGCAACTAAGCCTCATCAAGTTTGGCCGCAATCATCTCTTGCATCGAGCTACCGAGCTTAGGGGATATGAGGGGCCAATGTGCTGGACAACTCATTGCATCTACCTACGTACCCTTCCCTACTCTAAAGGGATCAAGCACAAACCGTAGTTCATCCTCGAAGGGACCGCAACTTAATCCAAACTTGTTTGCAAGGTCGTGACCTAGCAATAATGGTAATGGCCTGGTCCATACAGGCCATTTCGTTAAAATTTATAATGATTATACATTATAGGGTATGCGGCATGGCATAATGATGCCTTCATATCATATTCCCCGTTGGTAACATTACAGAGCTATAAATGAGACTTACGCATCATTTATACTCTTACGGCTAAGCTATGAAGCTTACTTGGTGCATGGTCCACATATGCACCTTCAACCAACTACCCTTCCATATATATGTTAACTTGCAATTTCTAGGGGAACAAATTGACATGCTTTCTTCACTATTCATGAACAATGATTGTGTATAATGATTGCGCACAATGATTGCGCACAATGATCGCGCATAATGATTGCGCAACACTCGCTTCTGCCGTATTACACAATGATTGTGCAATATTGGTTATGGCTATCGCACAATGATTGTGCCACATTCTCTCTTGCGTATTGCACAATAAATTATGCAATATTTTCTCGGCCAGCTCTCTCTGGCCCGATGCACAATGATTGTGCAATACTGTCTTTAATCCAATATTTCTCTTAACGCAACAAAAACTTTGGATGAAGCTTCATCTCAGGCCATGGCACATCTTTTAGCATGCGCCATGCTAAAAAATCGGTGTGTTACAGCATATATTATAGTTGGTCATGGCAATACATGAACATGCCTCGATACATGTATGTGGAACACAAGATTTTATTTATTTTGTCCCTGGCCAAGCAATAAACAATATTGTTGGCGTGTAAAGCTCAATGTTTTGGTTTTAGTACTCTTGCCTTCACCATCTTGGGAGAGAGGGGGTGAGGGGGCCATTGAATTTTTGAAGAGGTTGCGGAGCTATATTACTAGTCACGAAACAAATTTTAAAGTGGTAAATTTTCTTTTTCATAAGTTAGGGATCGTTATTCAGAAAGGGTTGTATCTCAGCTTGTTGCTAGGCTTCCAACAATTTTTTTGTAACTCTTTTCCTTCTCTTATGGTTTTTTTTTATATAAAATAAAATAAAATAAATACCATAAAAATAATAATTTATATTATTATAAAAGAAAACTCATTTATTGATAGACAAAGAGTGAAGTTTTATTACAATAAGTTGGTAGGGAGTCTAGCGACAAGCTAAGCTCATATACCTTTCTGAATTGCAATTCTTAAACTATGAAATAAAGAACTACCTAATTTAAAATTGGCATCATGACTGGCCATACAATCCTTCAGTCTCTTCAGAAATACCACCGTATCATCACTAAGTTCCCTAAAAGTTGTGAATACCAAATCTAAATCCATGTTCTGAGCATTTCCCTAAAAAAATATTGCGTTTACGCGTAAGAAATGGCATGACCTGGTGTGAAATTTTGGTTTCTACTATTAGTAAAAGGTGAAATCTAGGTGACATATCATAACAAACATAAAGATCGTTATCCCAATTGTAAACGAGTATATCAACCGGTCTCAAATCCGAGTCATTACTAGACAAAAAACCAAGTGTTACCTCTTTTCTCGGAGAAACACCCACTTTGTAGCATACATATGCAAACATATCTCGGACGACATTATGCATGAATTTAAGTCATACATCACTTGCAAAGTGTAGTGCATGATCGCCGAAGGTATCCATTGACCCGTTGCATCTTGGGCATAAGGTATCTTCACCAAAAAAGGGAATACCCAATTTGTAGCTCAAATTGACCTGAACTATCGCGGCTCGACTGTCTGGTTTAGCCCGCTAATGGGTATTGCCAATAAGTAATCTTGTGCATGTTTGTCCCTTTTACATTGCCATATGATTGTGTCTCAATCTGACATCATGTATTTGGTAGGTATATCTCTCTTTGCGGTATCGAAGTAATACACTGCCATTGATCGCATGGGATGGGGGAAGTTTCTCCAATGCAGAAGGTGGATGATGATACACCACAGACATTCATGTACTTTTCTAAAGCAAGCTGGAAAACATGACTAGAGGCTGGTACTGAGGAATGATTCAAGATAATACCTTGTAAATGCTGAGTTTGGATACAAGACGCGAGATAACAGTAATGACCCATGTCTGTCATAGTATACATATCGCGTCCTCCATCTTTGATGGGCAAATAAGCTATATGTTGTTGCAATGGACTAAACCATGCATCATCGCATGTGATCATATGTCTCAAGTACTACATAAGGTATTGGTCGAATATAGCTTGTGTATGATGGGTTGGTAGTTCTTATAGTGAAATACAACCTTGAAAATCAGTGTAGTTTCACAAAAGTAGCAATTCAGCTTATGGATCACAAAGTTTCTTGACTGCATTCATTAAACCTATAGTTTTGTTGACCATGTTCAAAACTATGCTGCTTCATAATTGAGTATCTAATCTCACAGGTTCCCCCCAACAGTTTCACTCCATTAGATTTCCTACTCATGTTGGTAGGAAAAACACCTTCATCCAAGCTTCTAGGATCAATATTTGGCAAAAACTGCCCCGTCTTACTGATGTTGAGATATAACCCTTTAGATTTTCCTTCAGCTTGGATTATGTTCAATGACTTAGCCACTTCTTAAGGGTCATCCACAATAGTTCTATCATCTAAATACCATGCTTGTAACTCAAGCTTACATTATGAGGCTATTTTACTCACTAGAGGATGTAGAGTTAAGCAAAAAAGCATATGACCTAGAGGGTCTCCCTGTTGTACACCTTGTGCAGATGACATAATAAACTCATTGTATATATATATATCTTAGTTGGTTGATCTTTTGAAACAAAATGCAACCCACCTGGAGATGATAGGATATTAGACTCTCATCTCTTTCAAAAGTGTAGTTTTTTCACCAGGTTGAATGAATTGATGAAATCAATGAGCAACATTGCCATATTGTTATAACTGCCTTTATGTTCAAGTATATTATTGACTGAGTGAATAATGCCTTCATCGCCACATGGTACACCTACCCCAAATTGATATTCTCTTAAATAATCATCCATTTCTTTGCCCACAGCAATTGCAGCAACTTTAGAACAATCGTCTTCATATTGTCCCTACAACTATGGGTCTAATTTCGACTTCGGGTTTCACTAGAGGTGTCAGGGGAGCACTAGCTATATACTCCCCTAATTCAGCTGGACATGTACTTTCTAGACACTGATTGACAACACCGGCAATAAAAGTCAGTAACTCCTCGGATACTGCAGCAGTACTGTAAGGACCCTCAAGCTCGTCAACGCTGTTAGACCGGTCAAGTGACAAATTAGCCAATAATAACTCGATTAGTTTAACACGGACGATAATTAATAGGAATTAATCTAACAACGATCCAGATACGAAACTAGTACCGTTGAATAGATATTGAAAAGTTATGCGAATACACTACTCGAACGTGTCATTTGGATACCGGACAAAGGAGATACCATCATATTTGCATGAAAGGAAGATTAATCTTTTGTAGACAAACCTCCTTGGCTGCCCGTATCAATTTGCTGGGTGCCTTTGTAAGTTCTCGTCGGCCTTATCTCCAAGCGGATCGAAGAGAATAACAATTCTCTTATTCTTCTTCTCTTTCTTTTTCTTATTTTCTCTTTTTCTCCTTCTCTGCTCTTCTTCTTCCGCGTGTATTTGAGAGAAAAGATAGAGAGTTCGATTGAGAGAATCGATCTATGATGAAGATTAGATGTAGTAGAAGTAGTTGCTGAGGTTGATGAAGAGTTGAAAGTGGTGTGGATGTTTTATGAAGCAGTATTAGGGTTTTGAGATAAAATTTTGGATCCGAATGAAATTGATGGGTTAAATCGGATTGTCAATTGATGGAGAATGAAGGGTTGTAACTGAAATGAAGCTCTGTACTTGATTCGGTGGTGAATAGAAGGAATTAGGGTTTCTGTAATCGGTTTTTGGATTTGTGTGAAGTTAAGGATGGAAACAAAGAATTAAGGATTGGGTTTAATTGATTGAGGATTGAGATGGAGTTAATTAGATGTTACATAGTTGTTCGTGAAGAATCGGAGTTAGGGTTTCTCAGAAATTGCATTAGGGTTTGTTAGAAGTTCAAAGAAGAATCAGCAGATGAAGTTGTCGATTTAAGGGATTGAATTAATGATGGGTTTTGTTGTTGTAAAGAATTAGGTAGCTGTTTGTGTTTGAATCAGGGAAGTTCAGTTTGGGATTTGAATTAAGGTTTGGTCAATAACAGATGGTGATGAAGATCGATGGGTTGCTGAAGTGAATTCAATTTCTTAAGTTGTACTGACTTTAATGTAACTTATCTTAATTGAAGTAGTTCAAGTTGAATTGTTTTGGTTTCATAATTTATGTAATTGGGAATTGAACTGAAGTTGATGTTGGAATGGATTTGGAAATGAACTGGTGCTGTTACGGGTTAGAGAGTTGTTGGAGTCGAGTTCTAGATGAATGTTAGGTTATAGTAGGGGAAGAATAGTTTGAGTGCAATTGTCTCAATAATACTAATCTGAGGTAATAGCTCTTCAACAATAATTTAGTAAAGCTATTTGTTTTCTATAATGAAGTTGTGTATTCGTTAATGAAATGTATGAATTGAGATGAAGATGGAATTAAGTCTCTGGTGTTGTTGTTATGGATTACATGGAGGAAGATTGAGATGTTAATGTGGAGTCTTAGATGAATTAAACTTCTTTTAGATGATTGTTAGGACTTCACTTAGATTGTAATGCAGATGTAAGTTAAGATGATGGATTTTTGTTAGTATTTAACTGAAGTTAATTATGCTGGAATGAGTTATATTAGGTAAAGGTATAGGTCTTGTAGTGTGGATAGAGTAATGGAATTGATGAGATGTTACAAGAGTGAGCTTTGAATGAGTAATGATGGTAGCGTTTTTTTGGTGTTGGGTATTGGGGTTATAGTAGTGTGATTGCTGGTGGTACTGGAGAGAAATTTTTTGATGGGGGCGTGGGGGAAAAGTAGAAAGTCGACATGTGTCAACAGTATTTTGACAGTTTTAAACGAATAAATGCTCTGATTTTATTCTACCAAATTTACCCTTCCATAAATTAACATAAATATAGTAATAACTAACGTGTTTAACTAGGTTTCGGATCCTCTATACTGAGAAATTCCCAGTGCCCATGTTCCAGCAAATCACTAATTGGAAATGTGGTATAATTAGTTAACTAGCATAATCGGTTCTAAAGTTTCTTAATTTATAAGATCTTTCAGAAGAAAATATGGAAAATACTTATTCCTTGCTCAGTTAGTCTCTTCCATTCGTTAATCGACTATACAATGACATCTACGGTCATCGATGGAATACCTACTGAAGAGCAAGAAATTGATTATCCATTTTGATGCAGGTGGAAGCGAAAATTCTTATGTCCAAACTTTTTGTTTATAGGTTTGTGATTATTACTAAAACAAGAACAGAACGTTGCTTCATTCTCAATTTATTTAGTTTTCAGTTTAATCAATTTAGTGTTTAAACTAGTAATATGAAATACTAATATTTATATTGCTGAGGCACAATTGCTTTCTCCATGATGCATCCCTTCAACTCTCCATGTATGTTGCGCAACAACATCACATGGGTATCATTACACATTAATTCCGGCTGTGCATCTTCATTTTCCTGCATCATTTTAGTCTTCTATAAACATGATCAACTCATGTTATCAGCTTTTACATATTTAAGCCATAGAAAACAATCAGATTAATGTACCATATCAAACAAGAATTTAGGATGAGATGCTAAGATTGATACAAATATTGTTTAGCCATGGAGGGGAGAGGCATAACTAACAGGAATACATGTTTTCCGTTTTTTCTTTAAAAGATGTACTCGAAGTCGAAGACTGAGTATATTAGTTAACAAAATTTCTGGGCACACGGGATAATTATGTAATAGATTTTTTTCCTTTTATAAACTATATTCGGTGTTGAGATATATTACTACTATTAATTCAAGAGATAATTTATATACGGTTACTAAAATTGGGAGAATTTAAAGAAGGGTAAATTTGGTAGTATAAGATCAGAGTATTTATTCATCAAAAATTGTCAAAATACTGTTGACACATGTCGACTTCTTACTTGTCCCCCATGCCCCCATCAAAAAATTTCTCGGTACTAGAGTAGTTAAGATGGATATGGTGATGTTGTTTTGGTGTAATCATGAGGGTTGTATTCGAATCAGTTTATGGAATGAATGGTTTATGAAGTTGCAGTTCATGAAGAATGGTGAATTCAGAGTTGTAAAATGTATTTCCTGTGAAAGCTTGTTACTGCTTTTGGCAGGTAAAGCTTAAATTACAGTTGTGTATTGAATTCTGGAATTCTGTTTTTAGAAATAGATGTGTTTTGATATTATGAATAGAATCAGTGGCTTATGCCATTGAATTGGTATGAATCTTCAGTTTAGGTGAATCAGATTGTTGTGCCTGAATCAGTCTTGTAGACTGAGTTATCTCACTGAGTTGCCTAGGTGACTCATTTGACCGATTTTACTTGACCATTGACCTTGACTTGACCTTGGACGTTGAATGTTAGTTGACCTTTGACTAGATGTTGACCGTTAGAGACCGAAAATTGACCCATTTTGACCAGACCTTAGATGAAGGGGATGTTGGGCTTGGGCTTGGGCTTGGGCTTAGGGACAGTTTTCCTAGATTGATGTTTTGGACCCTTTATGGTCCGAATTAGTCTTTGATTCCTTCTACAAAGTTGTAGACCTTTAGATATGCAAGAGATGGATAATGAAGATGTGTAAAGTCATAAATGGGCTTTGAAACATTAGATAGACTTATATGTTTCTTGTGTGAGCCACTTTGGCTAGATACTTAGACTTTTTGTGTGATTAACAGTTAGTTATTAACAACGACTGATTCAAAAGACGAACCAGTGGATCGGGGATCTCGAGGTAGATGTGGCTTGTCATCAAAAGGTGTGGGAATGCATTTGACTCTTTGTATTCATTATTGTTATTTTTATAAAATATTATGCTTAACAAACTCATGCATTTTCTGTTTCTGCATTCCATATTTTATTTAAAATGCATTATGATAATCCTGTTATTTCTGTGAATCTTTACACGATGTGGAAATGACTTGTATTGTTTCGTCGTCAACATGAATTGTTATGGGAAATGAGAATTTCCACTTGTGGTATATTGGATACGCTCCTTCACTTTTATACCTAGAGCTTTTATTGAATAGAGTTGGTCACCATGGTCTTGGTGGCATCCATAGCTATATAGGTGTGAATTGCCGGTATTTAGGGGTTCACAACCATATTAGTACATTGTTTGACGAAGGAGTTTGTTCCATATACATGTATGATTATTTTCAGTGACTTAGTCACCGTTTAATGTTTTCGGAAAAACATGTATTGTTTTCCAAATCTTTCCTATGATTACTTAGAAGGTTAAATGTTAATTATTCCCACTTCAGTTTCTGTGACAGATCAGGGTTGCGCAAATAAAGCTTCACGGGTTGACTTCGCTAGTTGATTAACTTCTGTTATATTGATTATGTTGTATATTTTATTTAAAAACCAAATGACTATTATATATGTATCATTTGAGAGAATATCTTGTATAAATATTTCTGAGCGAGGTTAGCTTTGGGTTAAGTTCTGTATCGCATTTCTTAATTGAATGCTTAAGTGCATGTTTTAGATTTTAGCGCCTCATTATTTAGTTAATCTCTTGGGTTAGTCTGCTGCTAGCTTAGGGGGCGCTACAATAGTTGGTATCAGAGCTCAATATTAGATCTTAAGTGGGAATAGTTAGAATTAGCCAGTGCCAGTTAGAGAACTAGATTAGTTTAGAACTTGGTTGGGTTTGTGAGATAAATCTTAATCACTAAAAGCTATTAATAATTAAAAGGATTTTTGATTGACTGATTTGTTTGTTTGGTTGTTTGTTTAGGTATTGAAGTAAAAATTGTAAGGTACACCAATAATTAATCTAGTGGAGATTAGAGAATAAATGATTTAAAATTATGAACACATACACAAGTCAATACTAAAAATAGTGAGATTAGTATTATTGATAAATCTTGAATGTCACATATATAAATATTAAGCACCTTGACTTATATGTAAAATCAACGGTTTATAATCACATAAATGTTAATAATATTTATGGACTCAATAAAATTTGTAAGAGTTGTTAGAATAATAATTCAATTAAATGTTATAATAGTAACTATAGATAGATGATAATAAAAGTAACTTGTTGTTAGAATAATAATTCACTATAGTTGTTAGAATAATAATTCACTTGTTGTTTTTCAATAAAAGCCCGTGGTTGCATTCTTTCATAAAAGTAATAATAGTTTTAATAAAGTAATGTTAGCATTATGAATTAGTATTATATTACACTTAATTTAACTAAAATTTCAACAAGGATATATAATGATAAAAATAATAATTATAATTAATTAAATAATTATGGAAAATTGATAACACTTATTTACAATTAAGCTTTGTAAATCAAATTAGTTACAAATTAGGGATATATGTTTTTCGTTTAAAACTAGTATATAGTTAAAATAATACTTGTCATCTGTTAGACTTTAGAACACGAGGATACAATATATAAAATAAAAGACTTAACTTGTTAGAAATCTTGTGGTAAAATTATATTTAGGCTAACAAATGATCCAGTAAATCTTTAAAATGAAACAAATAAACATGAAGTAATAATAATAGTAATCAGATGCTTAGTGTAATACTAGAATTAAAATAAAATAAATTCGTATATTGTTAGTTACCTTCTCCGTAAATAGATTTAATCATCTTTTGAAATGGAAAATTTGTATGAAGAAATTAAATTGTTAGAATTTAAATTAATATTATATTGAACATAACTTAAATTAAAATCTCATTAACAAATATGTAGCGATAAAATAATGATTATGATTAAATAGCCATGGAAAATTATTAGTGCTCATTTATAATTAAGTCCTACAAAGTTAACTAATAACAAATTTGAATTTTGTGTTTTGTGTTTAAACCAGATAGATAGATAAGACTTATTAAGTAGAAATAAAAGAACGTGAAGTCATATAATTACAGGGTAAACACTAAACTTGTTAACAATCTTATATCAAAATTATCTATTGTCCAATAAATGATTCATTAAATCATTAAATTATACACATGAAGTGATAATTATAATACTTGAATGCTTAGTACAAAATTAAACTTAAAGGAGAATAAATTGTCTATGAATAAGATACTTATTATTAATACAGAAATTTTAAGATTATGAAGACATACTAAATTTTTATGCAGACTCAAAGTTTAAATCATATTAAATTACCAACGCCAATATTTAACAAGACGTAGTATACGCATTCAATCTGAATAAATAAAATATGTTATATTAATCTTTTCGTGAAAGTAAAATTATATTTACAAGATTAGGGCTTAATAAAACTAAGTATCATTACTAAACAATTATTTTAATTGTATCTTAGTTAGCCTAATAATTAAATGGGAAGATTTGATAAAACAATAATGAAAATGATAATATAGTTAAGATAATAACTTTTGATAAAATAAGCAAATAAGGATACTATTAATACTATAATTATAAAATTTAAAGTTACTGTAAACATCATTGGGATAATAATTTTATGTTAGTACTGTATTGGAAAAATGTAATTTTTATTAATAATACAACTTAAGGATTACTTGACACTAGAATAAATTTAAGGAAATAAAGTTAAATTAAAACAATTTGGTGTTAATAATAAAAGCTAAACTTAGTGTTATGATTAACTTTTATTGGCATAAGAAATAGGAAATAAGTGTAATTATGATAATAAAATATTAATACCAAACAACTATGAAAAATTGTTAGCGAATATTTATTTATATCAAGTCACAATAAATAATAACAATATTTGGATAATAGTTATAACATTAAGTTATTCTTTAATAGTACATGAATTTAAAATTTTCTAGTTATAATAATATAGTCTCATTTGGAATTAAAAATTCAATTTCATTAAAGTAAATAAATAATAAAAAAATAAAAGGTAAGATAAATAATTCGAATAATTAAATTTCTTAAAATGATGTGAACTGCTTATATATTTTACAAAGTAAATTTATCAGACATACACTAGTAAAGATAGGAGTTAAAGATTAAATAATCTTAATAAAATAAAATTAGGACTTGGTTAATCGTAATAAGTTTGCACTTAGTTAATCCAACACAGGGGAATAGTGAGGTTGGTAATTCTGATATGTTCAGGTGATACTTGTTAGGTAGTAGACATTGTCAGGCGTCCCAAACCTAGACAGGGCGACTGCATTCTTGTATCACTAGGCATTGAAGGGAGACTTGCTTCTATTAGTGAACTAATAGATCCCAAATTTTAATGAGAAACTTTATTATTGAATATCTTCTAAAAAATACTTAGAACCAGTAAGTTATTGACATAGAAATTAGTGTAGAGAATTTAAATCTAAAGGTCGTAGTTTCTGTTATAGATCTTCATGTAAGAAACTTAGACTTCCCTCCTGGATAGAACCTAAATCAGCGTAGTTGAACCTAGAGCCACAAACTTTGATTGTAGAAAGTCATATAAGTTGGTGCTTTGTTTTATGTTATTTGTGCTTAGACAATAAATGGGAGTATTCTTTAAGGTGGGGAGTTTTCAAGACTAGAAGGCAGTTCGATTTTCGAGGACAAAAATGATATAAGGTGGGGAGAATGTAAGGACCCTCAAGCTCGTCAACGCTGTTAGACCGGTCAAGTGACAAATTAGCCAATAATAACTCGATTAGTTTCACACGGACGATAATTAATAGGAATTAATCTAACAACGATCCAGATACGAAACTAGTACTGTTGAATAGATATTGAAAAGTTATGCGAATACACTACTCGAACGTGTCATTTGGATACCGGACAAAGGAGATACCATCAGATTTGCATGAAAGGAAGATTAATCTTTTGTAGACAAACCGCCTTGGCTGCCCGTATCAATTTTCTGGGTGCCTTTGTAAGTTCTCGTCGGCCTTATCTCCAAGTGGATCTAAGAGAATAACCATTCTCTTATTCTTATTCTCTTTATTTTTCTTCTTTTCTCTTTTCTCTTTTCCTCCTTCTCTTCTCTTCTTCTTCTGCGTGTATTTGAGAGAAAAGCTAGAGAGTTCGATTGAGAGAATATATATATGATGAAGATTATATGTAGTAGAAGTAGTTGCTGAGGTTGATGAAGAGTTGAAAGTGGTGTTGATGTTTTATGAAGCAGTATTAGGGTTTTGAGATGAATTTTGGAGCCGAATGAAATTGATGGGTTAAATCGGATTGTCAATTGATGGAGAATGAAGGGTTGTAACTGAAATGAAGCTTTGTACTTGATTCAGTGGTGAATCGAAGGAATTAGGGTTTCTGTAATCGGTTTTTGGATTTGTGTGAAGTTAAGGATGGAAACAAAGAATTAAGGATTGGGTTTAATTGATTGAGGATTGAGATGGAGTTAATTAGATGTTACATAGTTGTTCGTGAAGAATCGGAGTTAGGGTTTCTCAGAAATTGCATTAGGGTTTGTTAGAAGTTCAAAGAAGAATCAGCAGATGAAGTTGTCGATTTAGGGGATTGAATTAATGATGGGTTTTGTTGTTGTAAAGAATTAGGTAGTTGTTTGTGTTTTAATCAGGGAGGTTCAATTTGGGATTTGAATTAAGGTTTGGTCAAGAACAGATGGTGATGAAGATCGATGGGTTGCTGAAGTGAATTCAATTTATTGAGTTGTACTGACTTTGAGGTAACTTATCTTAATTGAAGTAGTTCAAGTTGAATTTTTTTGGTTTCATAATTTATGTAATTGGGAATTGAACTGAAGTTGATGTTGGAATGGATTTGGAAATGAACTGGTGCTGTTACGGGTTAGAGAGTTGTTGGAGTCGAGTTCTAGATGAATGTTAGGTTATAGTAGGGGAAGAAGAGTTTAAGTGCAATTGTCTCAATAAGACTAATCTGAGGTAATAGCTCTTCAATAATAATTTAGTAAAGCTATTTGTTTTCTATAATGAAGTTGTGTATTCTTTAATGAATTGAGATGAAGATGGAATTAAGTCTCTGGTGCTGTTGTTGTGGATTACAGGGAGGAAGATTGAGATGTTAATGTGGAGTCTTAGATGAATTAAACTTCTTTTAGATGATTGTTAGGACTTCACTTAGATTGTAATGCAGATGTAAGTTAAGATGATGGATTTTTGTTAGTATTTAACTGAATTTAATTATGCTGGAATGAGTTATATTAGGTAAAGGTATAGGTCTTGTAGTGTGGATAGAATAATGGAATTGATGAGATGTTACAGGAGTGAGCTTTGAATGAGCAATGATGGTAGCGTTTTTTTGGTGTTGAGTATTGGGGTTATAGTAGTGTGATTGCTGGTGGTATTGGAGTAGTTAAGATGGATATGGTGATGTTGTTTTGGTGTAATCATGAGGGTTGTATTTGTATCAGTTTATGGAATGAATGGTTTATGAAGTTTCAGTTCATGAATAATGGTGAATTCAGAGTTGTAGAATGTATTTGTTGTGAAAGCTTGTTACTGCTTTTGGCAGATAAAGCTTAAATTATAGTCGTGTATTGAATTCTGGAATTCTGTTTTTATAAATAGATGTGTTTTGATCTTATGAATAGAATCAGTGGCTTGTGCCATTGAATTGGTATGAATCTTCAGTTTAGGTGAATCAGATTGTTGTGCCTGAATCAGTCTTGTAGACTGAGTTATCTCACTGAGTTTCCTAGGTGACTCATTTGACCAATTTTACTTGACCATTGACCCTTGATCTTGACCCGACCTTGGACGTTGACTGTTAGTTGACCTTTGACTAGATGTTGACCGTTAGAGACCGAAAATTGACCCATTTTGACCAGACCTTAGATGAAGGGGATGTTGGGCTTGGGCTTAGGGACAGTTTTCCTAGATTGATGTTTTGGACCCTTTATGGTCCGAATTAGACTTTGATTCCTTCTACAAAGTTGTAGACCTTTAGATATGCAAGAGATGGATAATGAAGATGTGTAAAGTCATAAATGGGATTTGAAACATTAGATAGACTTATATGTTTCTTGTGTGAGCCACTTTGGCTTGATACTTAGACTTTTTGTGTGATTAACAGTTAGTTATTAACAACGAATGATTCAAAAGACGAACCAGTGGATCGGGGATCTCGAGGTAGATGTGGCTTGTCATCAAAAGGTGTGGGAATGCATTTGACTCTTTGTATTCATTATTGTTATTTTTATAAAATATTATGCTTAACAAACTCATGCATTTTCTGTTTCTGCATTCCATATTTTATTTAAAATGCATTATGATAATCCTGTTATTTCTGTGAATCTTTCCACGATGTGGAAATGACTTGTATTGTTTCGTCGTCAACATGAATTGTTATGGGAAATGAGAATTTCCACTTGTGGTATATTGGATACGCTCCTTCACTTTTATACCTAGAGCTTTTATTGAATAGAGTTGGTCACCATGGTATTGGTGGCATCCATAGCTATATAGGTGTGAATTGCCGGTATTTAGGGGTTCACAACCATATTAGTACATTGTTTGACGAAGGAGTTTGTTCCATATACATGTATGATTATTTTCAGTGACTTAGTCACCGTTTAATGTTTTTGGAAAAACATGTATTGTTTTCCAAATCTTTCCTATGATTACTTAGAAGGTTAAATGTTAATTATTCCCACTTCAGTTTCTGTGACAGATCAGGGTTGCGCAGCGAAAGCTTCACGAGTTGACTTCGCTAGTTGATTAACTTCTGTTATATTGATTATGTTGTATATTTTATTTAAAAACCAAATGACTATTATATATGTATCATTTGAGAGAATATCTTGTATACATATTTCTGAGCGTAGTTAGCTTTGGATTAAGTTCTGTATCGCATTTCTTAATTGAATGCTTAAGTGCATGTTTTAGATTTTAGCGCCTCATTATTTAGTTAATCTCTTGGGTTAGTCAGCTGCTAGCTTAGGGGGCGCTACAAGTACCACATAGGCCATCCAATAGGTGTTATGCTCTTAGGACATCCCTAACACATGAAGTCCCCTTAGGGAAACTCCTTATTGTTCCTAAAACTGACTTGGCATCGGTTGTAATTGATGTAACTATAATAGCCTCAAAAGATATGATGGGTGGGGATGTTTCAGGGTGTTTGAGATTAAGTTCAGAAAAGGTATCAGCATTTGTTAGTGCAATACCATTTGAAGAAAGTATCCTGATAGCAGTAGTTTATTGTCCATATCCAATTTTCTTCTTACATACTTGTAGATTGATTTGACTTTGTTTTTTATTCTTTTTGCTATGGAACTTGTTCTTCTGAGCTTGAGTTGAGACATCTAAAAATTTGGTTATCATGGTAACACAACCGTTAGGTTCTTTCCATTTCAACAATGCTTGGCTAATAGATGCAATGTGTAGCCTTTTTCTTGTGCCTGATCTTTCTTCAAGTGTACATTTAGGTATGTACAAAGTTAGGGTATGCTACTTGTGTGGAGAGTTATTAGACTATTATACTTATCCCACAACTTTTACTAGCATCATAATGATCAATAGATTGATTTTTCGTGCACTCTAAATAATCTAAGAATCACCCATACATATTATATGTGGTAAATACAATCGATAATGATTAAAAATCTTAGAATGCAAACTTGTATAACTAATAAAAATTCACGCTTAGCACATTCAATTCATCTTTAATCAATCAAGGTTTATATACTCATATTACAAAGAAAAATGGTTTCCCCCTAAAGGGGTAAACCTTAGGTTTAGATGTAGACATGATATGAGTGAGAGGTTGTGTTCTTCCCAAGATGTAAAGATATCTTGCTTGATCCGTATATATTTTCTGTTATAGGCTTCAATGCTTGGCCTTCAAGTCTCCCCTCTTTTAGGGTTGTGAAACCTATTGATACCAAGTTTCCTACATTTAGGAGTCAAAGACGCGTCCAAGAAGTCTCCCCAGGCTTTCCATAATCGGTGATCTCTTTCCTCATCTTTCTCCCGATTATAATGTCCCTAAAAATCAAGATTTTTGTACCCAAAAGTGACGATAATCAGTAGGATTGATACCCATCACATCTGATGAATGTAAGACTTCGAAAATGGACTTTTTCTGATGCCGAAAACACCTATAATCGGTAGTTTTTGGTTCCCCATTATCCACCGAATATTTTGTTGTGTGTTTCGCTTTTTATTTCAGCTATTTTGTCCATAAGTTCTCTGTCCGAACTCTGAATGACCTCATTATTTTTGCGTTCACTTCATATTTTATTTTTAATTCATATTTAAAAGATGATAATAAGAATTTATAGATATGAATGATTTGAATTTGATATTTGGTCCTTCTTCATCAATAGTACTTCACTTAATTCCTTGCCCATTTTAGCACTTTGTAGCTCTTTTTTGGATGATTTACCTAATATGACACATAAGATTTTTAAAAAAAAAGTAACGAGCAATATGCAAGAATTATACATAAAACAAGTACGTATTTGACACTCAAAACATGTACATTATGCACCTATCAAATTCTCTCACACTTAGCTTTTGCTAGTCCCCTACCAAAACTAAACTAAATTAATCTAGAATGAAAAACAAAGTTTGGCTAAGTTAGCCTACTTAATTGGCAGTCTATATTTGTTCTTTCGATAGATAAATCTATGACTGGAGTTGATCTCATTATATATCTTCATTGGGCGTACGGCGGAAGATATAACAGAAAACGTTTATTCATTGAAGGTGGAATGTAAAAACGCCCTTTGATATCTATTGTTTTCACTTCACACAAGATAAATAGAAATAAAAAAAGAATATAATGGTTCGTAAAGAATCAAGTTATTATAGATGGGGTTTCTTCCATTATTTGGTTCTATAACAGATTAGTCAGAAAATCGAAGAAAACTCAAAAGAAAAAGGTATGGATTTTAACTTTTAGTTTTTTATTCCTTGAATATCTAAAGGTTTGATTATAATTTGTCTAAATATTTGGTTTTTAAATGAATCCTATTTTTGGGATGCTGGGGTTTGACCTTTTGGGGGCTAAAATGCATTGTTTAGCCAAGAAATGGATAGGGGGAGATCTCAAGTGATTAAAAAGTCATATTTACCCTTTCCTAATAAATCAATTTTAAAAACAAATCTTATATAATTAAAACCTATTCCTAATTCAAGACCCAAAAATCAAAACCATTTCATTTTCATTTTCTCTTATCTTCTTCTCAAAAACACTCTCCAAAACCTCTCAAAAATAGTCTCCAAAACATAACAATATCTCCCTTTTTTCTCCACTGATTTCTGAAGAAGCTCAAGATGGCAGAAAGATCAAGAGTCACAAAATCCGGCCGATTGAACCCTGATTCTGAAACAGGGCAAGTTATTGATGTTCCTTTTAATGGAGGTGTGGTGAAACAATCTGTTCAAACACCTGCGAATCCTCCAAAAATGAATCCTACTAGGTAAGAATCGAAAAACCCACCAGTTATTTTACCATTAGATTGAAAAAAATAGGTTCGATTAGTGGTTTTAGGGTTTCCAAAAAAGGTTTTCTGAAGCATTTATGGTTGGGAAATTATATCGTACTGGCCGTAATTATATATAACGGTTGGGACTTCAAGAACTCCCAGCCGTTAATGTGTAATGCGGTTTGGAAAAATTGATAACCCAACCATGAAATACATTTACAGATGGGTCTTTCCCAGCCGTAAGTTTTCTTGTGGTTGCAGAGTAAAATTGAGTGATAATTGTTTCGGCTGGGACTTTCATAACCGTAAATAAATTTACCTAGTCGTTTGTTTTAATTTTCTAGCCGATATTGTGTTTACGGCGAGGTGGACCGCGTATTTCTAAGACGATATTGTGTCTACGGTTAGGTCGTCCGCTTATTTCTAAGCCGAAATATTGTTACGGATGGTTTATATGTTATTTCCGAGCCGTAATTGTATGACTCCTTGTGAATTGGTCGTATCTTCTGATATGTTTTTCATAATTTTTAGGAGGAACTCTGAAAAGGAAAAAGAACCCCAGGAACTACCAATGTAGGATCAGAATATCGCAAGAAGGACACATTTGCGAAGTTTGGTTAGCAACACATTGCAAGCGTCGCAGAATAATTTGAAGAATGACGTAACAGATGATGATTGCAGAAACATGAGAAAAGTGTGATGACTCTGCGATGATTATAGTGCTTGCTAAGATTGATAATAGAACTCTTGCGAGAATATCGCAAGTCAGATCCTAAAATAAAGGACAGATTAGTTGTCATCCACTATGTAATTTCCTATATAAAGAGTTGAACAAGCGTAAGGAAGGAGAGATCTTTTTCGAGTGTTGAGCAAGTCATTAGGAGAGAGAAAGTCTAGAGCGGTTGTTAATTCCTTAGCTTTATTTCCTTCTATCTTTTAAAATTTGGGAGGTTAATCAATAAAATTTGTGTTCGATGATCTAAAAATGACTTAATTGAATGAATTCTTATGAGGGGTGCAGTGTGGGATTTCCTGCAACTATATATTGGCACTAGAAACAGGGACTTTGTTGATTAAAGATTGTGGAAATTAGTGTGAAAGTTGTCTAAATCAAGAAAATGATAGAATAAAACAACAAATCAGCTGGAGAAAGGATAATTAAGATCAATAAGAATAAAAGAAAGTTGGAGTGCAACGTAATCACAAAAACGACGGTTAATGAATTCCATGAGTACATTAGAGGGAGAATACATAAACGAGATTTTGAAGGAAATAAGATTATTACGGTAGAAAAGATATCTCCGTTGAAGGATTGGGAAAAGCAAAAAATTACGTTCACATCAGCAGAGATACCAAAAGAAAATTTGAGCTACACATCTCCTTTGGTAATCACGATAACAGTTTCACAAAAACAAAAAGAAGAATCGGCGAAATCTATGGAAGAATGGGCGGTGAATATAACTTGAGTGGATACAGGGAGTTCAGTGGATATAATGTTTTATCATGCATACAAAGGAATGGGATACAAAGATGAAGAAATTTCTCATTCAACATATCATATTCATGGTTTCGGCAAGTCTACAACTAAACCAAAAGGGGAAATAACAGTGAGAATTTCGCTGGAAGAAATTGAAACACAAATAACGCTATGTGTGGTGGATATGGAGTCACCATATAACATGATGTTGGGAAGATCATGGATACACGCAATCAAAGTTGTAGCATCAATATTACATCAGTGCATCAAGTTTCCTATGCCAAGCGGGATTGGTGAAATTATGGGAGATGTTGAAGGTGCGAAACTATGTTATCAAATTGAAGTAAAAAATTATGAAGGACGAGTGAAGAAGCGAAAATCTCGCAGGAAGATGGCGAAAGAGGCAAAGAAAGAAGAGGAGTTTAAAGTCTACATGGTAAGAGCAGAAGAAGGAAAAGGAATACCCAGCGAAATTTCGCAGGAAGGAGATAAACCAGCGAAAATTATAAAAGAACCAACACCAATGGGAGAACCTGAAACAAGTTACACTGCAGCAGAACCAACAAAACAAGTAAATATTGGAACTGAAGAAAAACCTAAAATGCTGAATATTGGAACTAAAATGGACACAGATGAGGAAGAAAGAACCGTCAGTCTCTTGCGAGAATATAAAGATATTTTCGCATGGAACATAGATGAAATTCCTGGAATAGATTCATCAGTTGCATGTCATAAATTGGAGATCAAAAAAGACGCAAAACCATTTAAACAAAGGATAAGAAAAATCGCAACAACTTACCATCCCAAAATAGAAGAGGAACTGCAGAAAATGCTTGATGCAGGAATTATAAGACAAGCAAAATACCCGTAGTGGATAGCAAACATGGTTGTGGTTCCAAAGAAAAATAATGGGATAAGAATTTACATAGACTTTACTGATCTAAACAAAGCTTGTCCTAAAGACATTTTTCCATTACCAGATATACCTCAAATGGTCGAATCAGCAGCAGGAAATGATAGAATATCTTCCCTAGATGGGTATAAAGGATACAACCAGATTCCTATCACCGAAGAAGATCAAGAACATACTTCTTTTTTCGCTCCAAGAGGATTATATTGTTATACAAAAATGCCATTTGGTTTGCGAAACGCAGGAGCAACATATCAAAGGATGGTATAGAAGGTATTCGCAAAGTGGATACACAAAACATTAGAGGTGTACGTAGATGACATGTTGATAAAAAGTAAATAAGCTAAAAACCATGTACAAGATCTGAAGGAGATTTTTGAACAGATGCGGCACTTTAATATCAAGGTGAATCCAGAAAAATGCATTTTTGGAGTTGTGTCAGGAAATTTTTTAGGATACATTGTATCCAAGGAAGGAATACAAGTTGATCCATAAAAAGTGCAAGCAGTTCCCGATATGCCAACACCAGCAACAGTAAAAGATGTGCAAAAGTAAATGGACTTTTAGCTTCGCTGGGAAGGTTCATCTCGCGATCATCTGATAAATGTAAATATTTCTTCAGCATACTAAAAACGGGAACAAAATTTAGGTAGACAGATGAATGTGAGAAAGCTTTTCAAGGAATAAAAAAATACTTGGCGAATACATCTATCTTACAAAAGGCGGAGCCGGGAGAAGAGCTGCTAATCTATCTTGCGACAACTTCGCATGCATTAAGTGATGTGTTATTGCGAGTAGATGCAGGAGTTGAAAAACCAATTTACTACATCATTAAGACATTTAATGCCGCAGAAAGAAATTATTCTAAGATTGAAAAACTAATTCTAGCATTGGTTTATGCGACCTTTAAGCTCCGCATATATTTTCAGGCACATAAAGTTAAAGTGTTAACAAAGGTACCAATTGAATCAGTGATGAAGAACTCAAAAAGATCAGGTAGAGTTGAGAGGTGGAATGCGTAAGTAGGACATTTCGAAATAAAATATGAAGTTTTATCTTCCCCAAAGTCGCAAGTTGTTGCAGACTTTCTAGAAGAATTTCCTTTAGAAGATGATGAAGATGTGAAGGAAATGATGGATATAGAAGAAGAACAGGGAGATCCAAAAGTCTTGTTAACAGAACCAAACAGATGGGAGATATTGGTGGATGGATCCTCAAATGGGGAAGGTAATGGAGTTGGAATTTTCTTAATTTCACCAGAAGGAATAAAAATGACTTTTTTATTTAGGATGGAGTTTGAATCCACTAATAATGAAACAGAGTATGAAGTTGTGGTACATGCTTTAAAATTCGCAATAGAAATGAAATTAAAAAAATTCTAGAATTACCAGTGATTCGCAGCTAGTCATTCGTCAGATAAAAGGGGAGTACACAACTAATGAACCATCTTTGAAGAGATACAAAAAACTTGTTGAAGAATTGTCAGCGAAAATCCCAAGAATAAAATGGAGGCATATATCAAGAAAGGATAATAGGCTCGCAGATGCTTATGCTATCATTTCAAGCATGATGATAGATCCAACTACGAGATGCATAAAGATACAGACACTTTTATCGCCATCAATCAATAAAGAAGAATAAGAAGAAGAAGAAGAAGAAGAATAAGAGGTAGATGTAATGATAGTAGAAGGAGGTGAAGAAGGGCCAAAAGATAATATCGCAGATTGGAGAGCAGAACTCCACGCATATTTGGCGAGAGGGTGAATACCAAGAAATAGATTGGAAGCACATAAATTAAAGAGCCGTGCAATAAATTATGAATTAAGATATGGGATATTATATAGAAAATCATTTAATGGACCATCACTTAGATGTTTGACACGAGAAAAATGAGAAAGGGTGTTAAAAATGTTACATAGTGGAGACGCCGACGGTCACAGTGGAGGAAGATCTTTGGCATACAAAACAAAAATGCAAGGTTATTATTGGCCATATATGTATGAAGATGCAAAACAAGTATCAAGGCGTTGCGAAGATTTCCAGCGATATGGAAAGAGAATATATGCACCTGGAGCACCCTTATCATCCTCAACCGGTGTATGGCATTTTGGAAAGTTGGGATTAGATATTGTGGGACCATTCATACCAGGGTCTGGACAAAAAAGATACTTAATTATCGCAACAGATTATTTCACAAAATGGGCAGAAGTAAAAGCGGTACAACATATTCGCGACAAAGACGTATTTACATTCATTTTTGAAAATATCATCTGCAGATTTGGAATTCCAGCATAGTTGGTATCTGATAATGGGAATCAATTTGAAGGGCATAATATAGAAATATTGCTTAATGCATTTAAGATAAAATGTGGAAAATCTACTCCTTTATACCCACAGGCTAATGTGTAAGCAAAGGCAACAAATAAGATAATCGCATATATATTAAAGAATAAATTAGAGGGACATCATAGAGCATGGTGCGAACAAGTACATAACGCAGTATGGGCATACAACACAACTAGGCGAGACGCCACTGGAATGTCACCTTTCTATCTAACATATGGGGTTGAGGCAGTATTACCAACAGAAGTTGCTATACCCACGACAAAAAAAGAGGCCCGGAAGAAAAATCTTAGTGCTGGAATGATCCTAAGCAAACTGGATGAATTAGAAGAGAAGAGATAAAAAGCTTTACAGCATATGGGGAATTATAAACGGAGATTAGCACAAAAATACAATAAGTGTGTCAAACCACGTGAATTTCATCCAGGTGATTTGGTTCTTCGCGAGACGCCAAATTATCAGCGACAAGGTGGTGTAAAATTAGCGAGAAAATGGGATGGACCTTACATTATAAAAGAGATAATTGGAATATGGGCATACACATTGATGGATCCAGAGGGTAAACATGTTGGTCAAAGACTTGGTAGACCATGGAATACACTATATTTAAAGAGATATTACCCGTGGGGAACTTTGAGAATCCCTAGTTGATGAAATGATGTATGATGCAACAAAGTAAGTATTAACAAAAAAAAAATTATGAAAAAATCACTGCGAGATTATTCAAGATCAAAATAAAATAAGAATGTGCGAAAATTTCGCAAGAGGCAAATGTAAGACCTAAAGTACGTCATAGAAGGGGGCATCTGTTGCATGGCTCAGCGATAAGGTTACACCGCTGCTGGAACCTGAGTCATGGAGATGTGGGGTCAATGAAAGCCCATCCAGGAGAGACACCTTGGATTATCAACTTGAGCATATGACTTGAGTTGGGTGACTAAGGTAATAAGATATCTCCTAAGGGGTACAGAGTATGACCAAGGCTCCAAGTTATACGGTTGATCCAAGAGTGCCCGGGACGTATGAAACTACCCTGGCCATTCTTGGTAGGTCTTGGCTATGATGCGCTCGACCCGAAGAAAACACCACTTAGGGTGCAGTCTCGTAACCATAATCCATATAGGAAAAAGGGATAAGAGGCTGCGAACACAACTGGTTGTTGTTAAGACTGGATGGGAGGAGATACTCTTGTATGACAGAAGTACGTCTCCTTGAAAGGGCAGCCAGGGGGAAGATAAGGGCGGCACCCTCCATTAGGGAGATGATAAGTGTCTTAAGACGCAAATTTCATGAGACTTTTTACTCATGGGAGTATTAAGACTTGTCATATTTGTGCAACATTCCTAAAGAGGCAATAATACAAAAGAAAAGATAAGATGAGATCAATGGGTCATTGCATGCAAGTGTAAAGACGTCCTGCGATTTCGTCGCAAGACGACAATGTCATGGGGCTTTAATTTCGCAAGAAAATTTAGGCCTGTCATATTGTCGCAGCAAAAATACAAAGAACAAAAAGTTAAGGCAAGGTCAATGGGTTTCTACATGAAAGTGTAGAAACATCCTGCGATTTTGTCGCAAAGAGAAAAGATGGAAAAATAAGACCTTTAACTAGGAAGGCAAAATAAGACCACAAAAGATTTATAAATACTAACTATTCTTTATGCAGATCATTCATCACTAGAAAGATAATGAGAGACAAGTATGGGAATTAATAAACAAGATGACATTATGTTTCTCGCAAGTACCTAAAATACCAAAAGTATAACTGAATTTGAAAGTGGTCCAAAGTACATTGTTCGCAAGAAAAAAAAAAAGAGTAATTCAAGAAAATAAAACTAGAACTCAAGCTTAAATATATTCTTTGCCAACCTTATCATCTCCACCAACGTTATCATATTTGCCAATGTTCTTCTCATTCTGGTCGACTCTGGTTTCTTCCTCATTTGGCTTATCACCAGCAGTTGTTTCATCACCAGCATCTCCTTCCTTATTAGGGATTTATTCTTCTTCTAAATCTTCTTGGGAAACATTATCTTCACCACTTCCATAATCAAAGTCACTATCGGCATCCCGAGGAATTTCATATTTATCTTCTTCCAGAATGTTTGAGTGATACTGGAGAAAGAGATTTGGACAGCAAAATCTCATTCACAAGGACTTCAGCACTAAGATGAGCTTGGCGAAGGAAAGCTCTATCACGATTTCTAATCTCCATGTTTTTGAAATATTCAAGATAATCATATTTTCTTTATGCCTGATCGCGAGAACGAGCAAGGTGAACATCAAGTAATCCATTTTCTTTTCGAAGCTTTGCAAGTTTAGAATCCAAAGAAGAAATGGAAGAATGAAGCTTTCTTTCAGATTCTGCGAAAAATAAGAGCAAAAATTATTCAGGCGAATACCTCGCAAGGGAAATATTGCAAAGAAGTTTAACAAAAGAAATATGTCTGAGGCAGTCAAAATGACTACCTTCCTTTTGCGAAATTAGATTTTAAATTAGTGCCAAGCAAGTATTTTCCAAATGATTCATTGCATCATCGAACTTATCTCCAACTAAACCTTTCAGCCGAGATTTTAGATTATTTTCTTTAGAAATGAGAAAAGTATTTTCCTTCGCAAGAGAGGAATAAGATTCTTCTAATTTGGAGTATTGTTCTTTGAGTTGACTCGCTTCGCTTTCACACTTAAAGTTATCCTACCTTGAATAATTGTATTTTTCTCAGCAATAGATGATTCCGTTACTTGTTTGAGTTCATTTTTCAGCGAGCGAAGAGATTGTTCTTGACTATCACACACTTTTGAAGAACACTTAATTTCTGTGAAGAGATCGCCACCATATTAAAAATAGTTCGCTTCTCCTGAGATAGAGTTCTGTTTCATCTGATAAAGTTTCCATCTCTAGGTCAGCCTTAGTCAAGAATAAGAGAGGCGAGATATTTCGCTACTTAATGAGTTTTGCTCCTAAACTAATTGAGTATTTTCTTTGGTAAGATTATCTATTTGATCAACAAAATATGTGTGAAGATTATCTAATCGGTTATACTGATCCATCCAAATATCTCTATTAACGCGAATTTCTTCAACGGCAGATTCAAACTGAAATCTTTCCATTATTCGTTTCTGGTTTAAAGCTTAACAAGCGAAAAAGTATTTTAAGAATAAAAAAACATGGAAAGAACAAATTTGTGAAAAGGCAAGGTAAAATTGAAGATAAGAAGTTCATACCTTTCAATTCATCATTCTTTTTGCGAAGAAGCTCGCAGTCTAAAGAAACATTTTGAAATTTCTGATTTTCAAGACGAAGAGCGTCACATTCTAGGGTCTTAGTTTGAAGACTTTTCTTCAAAATTTCAATTTCTTTCTCCAAGGATGTTTGCGAAACTATCTTATCAGAACCAAAATATTTACCCAAAATTTCGCAGACACCAGACTTGACAGGGTCCACATATGATTTCTTGACATCATCCAAAATATCAGATAAAGCTTTGAAAGCAATATCCATTCCGTCCGCAGTTTCTTTAGATTAAGGGAGAGACTCAGATGGAGTAGCAGTAATAATAGAAACCTGATGATCATCATTATTTGTTAAAGATATGTCATTTGAGGGAGAAGTCTGAGGAAGATCAATGGCTGAAGTTATAGAAGAATTAATTTGAGAAGTATTGGTCATAGGAAAGGAAAAAGTTTCATTCGCAACAAACTCGGCAGAAGGAATTTCATCCATAATAGGGTTGGTTGAAATATTAATATTTGTTGCGATGGTTTCGCAGACAGGAAGTAGAGGTTCAGTTTGTGAAAGTGTTTAACAAGAAGTTGAAAAACCAAGTTTGGGGAAGGAAACATAAGTTTCAAAAGTTTTGGGATGACGAGATCTTTTAAGAGGTTTAGTGGTATTTGTCACCCTGCGAATCAAAGCATAGATAAGAAACAGAGGCAACAATATTGTTACTAAAAAATAATGGTGTTTATTACTACCTTGTCATTCGCAGAGTTTCTTTTTCTCGCGGGAACTTTAAGTTGCGAACTTCTGGGAGCATTAGGGTTTTGAACTGTAAATTTAGTATTGGAGGTTTTTTTGCTGAAATAGAAACAGTATGTGAATTACACAAAGAACAAACAAAATGGTCTCAGCAAAACAAAATCAGTTTCAGCAAAATCAAAAGAATAAAAAGAAGAAGAACTAACCTTGGTGACTCCATGGAAGTAGAAGAGAACATTAGCAGGAAGATGAATTCGGTAAAAAATAAAGTTGCAGGCGATGAAGATTTGTAGAGAATATGAAGATGAATAAGATAAAGACGAAGTAAAAGAAGAAAATTGTCTCTCCCCCATATCCTTCTTTAAATAGGCAAAGGAATACGACCGGTTAATGGTAAAACGTACCAGTAATTAAAGGAATATTCAACACGTGTTGACGGTTATGCTTAATTCACGGAGCCTTGTCGATAGAAAAATAAGTTGAAAGAAAAGATGAACAGCTGCGGCATTTTGAAGAACAGTTTCTCATGACATTTTCTCCTTCGCAGAGAAGACATGAGAAGAGGCAAGATATAAGATCAGAATATCGCAAGAAGGACACATTTGCGAAGTTTGGTTAGCAACACATTGCGAGCGTCGCAGAATAATTTGAAGAATGACGTAACAGATGATGATTGCAGAAACATGAGAAAAGTGTGATGACTCTCCGATGATTATAGTGTTTGCGAAGATTGACAATAGAACTCTTGTGAGAATATCGCAAGTCAGATCCTAAAATAAAGGACAGATTAGCTGTCATCCACTATGTAATTCCCTATATAAAGAGTTAAACAAGCGTAAGGAAGGGGAGATCTTTTTCGAGTGTTGAGCAAGTCATTAGGAGAGAGAAAGTCTAGAGCGGTTTTTAATTCCTTAGCTTTATTTCCTTTCTATCTTGTAAAATTTGGGAGGTTAATCAATAAAATTTGTGTTCGATGATCTAAAAATGACTAAATTGAATGAATTCTTGTGAGGGGTGTAGTGTGGGATTTCCTACAACTACAACCAATGTGTGATATTGCTACGATGATAGTATGTAGGCTAAGTATATGATTCATTTTTATTTTTTTTTATATACGTTGCTCAAATTATGTACCACTATTAATTGAATGATGTGAAAATAAGTCAAGAGAGCTAAGTGGATTGCCAGGGGACTGATCCGTAGCATTGAGTAGGTTCCATATTTGGATTGCGACGAACAAAGAACACTGATTAGGAGGCTTGAAGATTTACATAATCCAGCGAAGGATGATCTCTATACTAACGACGAGGATGATTGGATCAGTCTTTCCAAAACTCCCGACAGTTCTTCATGATCGTAGTGGATGATTATAGGTTATGTACTTGTTTAAGTCATACTTTTAGCATGTTTTAGGATTATTGGTCGTAGTGGATTTGGGTGATTTACTTTTCAGACTTACTTTTCATTATGCAAACTTAACTTTGAATGAATGGATACTAGTGTTATTATTATTATTAATGTATCCGATTCTTGTTTAAGTATAATATGATACTAATTACGGCTAGGATTTCCAGCCGTTAGGTAGGTTAACGGCTAGGATTACCAGCCGTAAAACTGACATTACCCATATTTACGTGGAGAAATGCTGACCATATTTGGTTTAACGGTTTGGTTTCCCATCCGTAACAAAGTATAATCTAAAACTGATATTCCAGGAAGAGTTACAGCCAGGATTATCAGCCGTTAAACTGACAGTACCCAGAAATACGGGTAGGATTCCTAGCCGTTACTGAGTTTCGGTGAGGTTTCCCAGTTGTGATGCTGAAGAACAGCTCACTTGGGTCATTACGGCTAGTTTGTGTCAGCGTATAACCTGGACGTAAATACCTCTAAATAACCACATTTTTTTCATATTATCATTACAAACACAAAATAAGAGTAAAACTAGATCATTCTTATATAATGAGTGATTCAAAATACATAGGTTCACACCACATTGTTATCATATTATCATTTTAATCACCACCCTACAAAAAACATTGTTATCATATACCTTCACACGATATTTACTCATAGTCATCCTCATCGGAACTCATTAGTACACACAACGGGCCATCCCTCGACAATTATAATGCCTCCCACAAATGAAATCTTTCCTCGAAGCTATGACACCAACCCATTGGTATTTCTCCATCACATCCGTCTACCTTCCTTAATGGAGGTAATGGGCATCCATCTTTCAATTGGAGACCGATATAATGGGTCATCATCACGAACCCCATGATGACTATCTTTGGAGATTCTTCTTCGGTAAAAATACGTCTTGTTGGTGCGTATGAAACACTATGTGCATATGAGATGGAATGAATAACGCAATGGAATGTGTTGGTGAGTAGATGGCCATATATTGGCATTCTAGTCCAATATTCACTTGTCAATGTAGTGTTTCCCATTAAACGTTGTTCAAATGCTTTGAACTCATCGTTTAGCATCGCCTTTGTGTCAGTTCTTTCGAATATCATCATTGTCTTGTGGAAATCGGGGAAACCACATAGTTCAAGTAAACACTTTTTCCTTACATAGGTAATTTGGCCGTCACCCCATTCTTTTGCCTGCTCAAAAGGTCCAAGTTGACCAGCGAACACATGGTAACCACAATTTCCGTCGCCCTCAACATCGTCGGTGGACTTGACGTACTGATGAATAAAATATGGTAAAAAGTGAATGTTATTTTTATATATCATGTAAGTAGGTCATATATAATTACCTTCCTTATCCATAGGGGGTGATTTCATCGAACCTACATCCAATAAAACCGTCTCTTTCTCACCGTCAAGGTTACTAACAACTCTTTGTGGGGTGATTTGCGATGGTTCGACCATCGGTGATTTTCCTTTGACATCATTACCTCAGCTTCTCGGTAATTTCTTAATACCAACCGCACCACCAACTTTTCTTTGGACACTACTAGATTCCTTTGTTGTTGAACCTTGTTGGGATGGAACTACCGGGTCTTTAATTTTGACTCCACTATCAACTTTTTTTTTTGAATTATTTTGAGATGCAACCACCACATTCTTCTTGCGGATTTTTACCTTCGTTGCACTAGATCGGCTTGGTATGTCTTTTTACATTTCCTTTCATTTAAGGGTGTAGAGCTCATTCAACTTCTCAAAACCCGACTGATCTCTTCGTATTGAAGGAGTCAATTGTGGACCCTCCTGAACCTTTCTCTTAGCTTCCACCCTTTCCTGTTTCTTTGTTATCTTGTTCGAAGGCCTACCCTTGATTTGCCCCTTGGTAGGTTCTAAAATATCATCTCTAGTGAATGGACGATTGAATTTCCGCATTTCATACAACCAAAGTTGTCTTTGCGCCGGTAGTAAAGAAGCATACTTCTCAAAAAGTTCCTTGTGTACCTTCGTGTCGCAAAACACGTCCCCAAAACCTTCATCGGGTGATGGATCTTTAAAATCTAGTTGTTTCCAAAATGGATCTATATCTTGGAACGGAATCATCCATGTGAGATAATTTGCTACTGCATGCCTACATGGGATCCCCATAGCCGACTTAATTAGACAATTACATCTCATTCCCGGTGGAAAATTGTCTTCCTCCCAAGCCTCCACTTCCGTTATCATTTTTAGGATTTCCCATTGAGAAACATATAAACTTATTCCCCGGAACCAAGGGCTTTCCCGGTAGTCCACAACCAATCTAGATCGTCTCTTTTCAAATTACCCTTTAATTCTATGGAGATCACGCTTGAAATACTCTTCTATAGCTTCAAAAACAACAACGAATCCACCATCACAACCATTTAACTTACTCTTGAACCGATAGTGAGCTGACTCTACCGTGATTGTGGCTTGATTGTCATAATGTCTATAACGGTTTACCAATGCACTAACAAAATTTTCTTTGTGGGGATCCAATAACTCGTTCTTCAAATATGTTATAACATCCGAGTAGGTTGACCATTTTTCCATTACAAAACTCTCCCTTTGGAAATATAATGGTTCCGTGAGCGACCATATTAGTTGTTCCCAATCATCTTGAAATTCAGCCTAAAGCACCTCGGCTATCTTGTCATTCATCTCAAACTTTTCTTTTTCTTCTTGTTGTTTCTCCAACAGTAGATTTTTAATCCTCTCCATCTCGGTCTTCTTTGCTGGCCATATAACCCTCTTGCAATTAGTTTGCACATTGTTCCATATATGAAACGTGCACAGATGATGACGCGCGTAGGGTAAAACACGGGGTATGGCCCACATTAATGCTTGCTCCTTATCCGTAATCAACACCCGTGGAGTATAACCTTCTTGATACAATAACTTCACCTTTTGCAATGTCCACAAATAACTTTCTTTCGTCTCGTCTTTCAAGAAACAAAATGCAACGGTAAATGTCGACTTGGTAGATGTTTGCCAAACAAAGTTCAATATCGGCATGTTGTACTTGTTAGTTTTATACGTGCAATCTATAAACAGAATTTGATGAAAGCATATTGCCAATTGTACACATTCCGGATTGGCGATGAAAAGATATTCCATTTCATTTTCTTCATTCGTATCATATGCGGTAGAGTACTTTGCCTCCTCAAACAAAAACAATAATTATTGCATAAGCACTCTCTCTTTCCATGTCTCTTTTCTAAATTTTTCTCTTTCGTTATAAATAGTTGACAATGAGGATGAGTTTTGGGGGTTTAATACCTTCACGCCACTAAGAATATCAATAGGTCTTGTGCGTCTTTTACCCAACACGTGTACTAACTCATTCTCTAAGGGGTTGAGCCTTGCCGAATAAGGATGGTTGATCAAACTCTCCGGAATAGGATGAGTATGATAACCCGAGACGACTTTAGCCATATACCATATTTTCGTATTGGCTTTACATTTAAAATGAAGCTTAAAAGGGCATCAGCACTTCTTCGTATTATATACTCCCTTTTTCCTTGTGGTTTTTCGTATATACTCACTACCCTTTTTCCAATGGATCTCATAATTTCCATTGCACTCGCAAACCATTTCAAAGCTATCGGATTTAACTTGTTTATTCTGGACTATGATGCACATGTTTTTCAACCCTTGTGCCCGAGCCCACTTCTTTGCATCTTCCGTATCAATCCACTCATAGTTGTTTGCATAGTGAGCACTTGTGTCCTCGGAAACTTGCACAGGTTGGGGTTGATCTTGCATAACCTCCACTTGCTCTTCAATAACCACCTCTTCATCTTCCATACGCACCTCTTGGTCTTCCATCGGAATGTACAGTACAATCTATAATAGAATGACATATGTCACATAATTATTCACAGAGGAAATTTAAACACTCACAAACGTCTGGGTAAACCAGTGATATTCCAGCCGTTATAGAGTACACGGCTGGGTCGATATGATATATCCCAACCATCATTACGTATACGGCTGGGTCGATGAGTATTATTCCATCCTTCAAAACATAAACGGCTGGGTCGAAAGGTATAATTCTAAACCATAAACTTGTTACGTCCAGGTATTCCAAACGTAAATTGTCTTGTAACTGGAAGAGTCGGCTTACAGCCTAAAACACGTGACGTAAAACAAGTTACGGCCGGGTAACCCTACCGGCACAGACGTCATTAAATAGAATTTAATATTTTCGGCCAGGATACCAAACCGCCACCCACAGTATTAAATGCTTCCCATGCACGTAGAAAAAACCTGGCCGTAATTTTTCAGTAACGGCCAGGAAAATTCATCGTCCCGGCCGTAACTATTTGATAACGGCTGGGAGTTCATTAGATGTGAGCCGTAACACAGGATAACGGCCAGGAGTTCTTGGTTTCCCAGCCGTGAATAGTCCTGGCGGCTTGAAACCTAGGGTTTTCGGAACGAAAAAAAAGAAACTTCTTGCCATTCTGACCTTAAAAACAGAAATTTGAGTTAGAATAGAGGTATACCTGGTAATCTTGAGCATTGATCTCTTCGATTTCTTCTGCTTCTTGGGTTGGTCCTTCAAAATCAACGTAATGTTCATAAGGGTTAGTTTGAGTTTGAGAAAAAATTTCTTGATTTCCTGAAAAATCAGCAAAGAACTGATCGTTGTTGATGGGTATTAATATGTTATCATATTTTGAAGATGAAGGCTCACCTACATCAAAAGTCTTGCTTGAATCACTCATTTTCCAAAAAAAATCCCCATTTTTTCCCCTCTCCTTCTTCTTCTCCTTCTTCTTCTCCTCTTCCCTCTGATTTTTTTTTTTTGTTTTCATTTGATCTACACCTAACTTTAAAAAATGAATTAGTCTTAATTCATCTGCTAATCATGATTAATAATATTAATCAAGTTTATTATCTAAAATCATATGGGGGCACTTTAGTCATTATATAAATATTGGATAGGGGTATCCCGATTACTATTTGCTGACACAAAATATCCCTAAAAGACCAAGACTTTAGCAGCCCCAAATATAGGATTCATTTAAATATTTCTCAATCCAGATCTACCATCAAAACATCGAAATACATGTCAATAAAAAGGTATTAAGCAATGTTTCCCCCAATTTTGTTGGTCTAATCTCTCTCTCTATTTATACGTGTTTTTTTTTTTGGAAGTATTCTACTTTGTTTGATTTAGTGGGTGAACTTAGGGGTGCCACGGGTCCTATCGGGTCCGGGTAGTATACTACCCGGAACCGGTAATTTTAGTCGGTTCCGGGTCTTAACGGTTTCGGGTCCGGTTCCTAAATTAATGGACCCGGAATCTGATCCGATAAATTTTTTAAATATTCGTCGGGTCCAGGTATTTACCGGGTCCTATAAAATCAACTATTTCTATATTTGTTATGTTAGCTTGAATCTAATAATTTTTCAAATAAAATTATTATTATATCTATGTCTATGTTCTAATTGATATTAAACATAAGAAAATGAAAGAAAATGAAAAATAAATTAAGCGAAACTATACAAAATCGTTCCATTATAAGTAAAATTAATGAGTAAAAGACAAATATTCGGGTACCCGATACCCGGAGGTTACCCGACGGGTAATACCCGTTAGAATCCGAAAGCTTATAGGTTCTTAACGGGTCTACTCACCGGGTAGTGATTTTATTAATGGGTCCAATCTTGGGATCCGGAATCGGACGCGACACACCCGAGTCCGGATATTCGGATACCCGTTGGCAGCCCTAGGTGAACTATTTGATAAATTGTCTCCTCGAACAAAAAACTGTGTCTATGTACTTTCTTAAATCTAAGTAGATTATTATTTCGATAAACTAGTTGGTGACCATTGCATTCTTATGTTGGATCATGGTATATGTATCATAATATATAACGAAAATCATTATGCAATTATGATTGGTTGCGCATGGGATTGATTGATTTACTGACTAATTAAATTTCCAGAAACTTGGACTAATCTTTACACTTTAAATTTTACGTTCATCTGTAGATACAAAAATATCTTGCGCATATTCATAATTTTGTGGTAGCCTTGATAGCTGAAGAAGTAACAGAGGAAAACCATCCCACTTAATTTACAATTGTACGATCATGGACGATTGGGAATGAAAAAAGAACCAGTTAATTTTTTTTAGGACAACAATTAGGCATCACACCATTTTTTGGCTTTGAGGCAAGGTAACATGCAGTCGATGGAAATGCGTACCACTTGGTCAACACTCTGAATCCAAGTTATATATACTAGTATAACCGTTGCCACGGGGAAGGGCCGACCGAAAAAGAATCTGAAGATGGAGTTTAAATTTGATATTGTTGTTTGTGCTCGTTGCGTAGATTTTTTACAACCTTTCCAACGAGATAAAATTTGTAAAATTCTAAGACACGGATTTTTATATATGTTATATTAAAGTTGGCTTTCCAATTATACCCCTGAAAAATAGGATACACAAAGAGTTAATAGTAATTGGACTAAAAGAGAGGGATAATCTTGTCTAGTGAAAATGTGACGGGAATCTGCAAGGAATATTCTTTCTCAATCTTTTTATGAAATTGAACATTTTCGTTACTCTTCATTTAACAAAAAAGTGGCCATAAAAGGGACTCTCTTCCTACGGGCCCTCCGGTCGGTCGGCCCAATAAAAGTTACGAAAATGCTACACTCACCGCGGGCTGGTCCCGCGGTGTGTCCCGACTAGTGAAAAATGGGATCTCCTTCATGGCTCAGCGGTTTGCTGGGATGGGTTAAGTGTGGACCCCACCACTTTCTCTCACGGCAATAAAAAATGGGATGGCCCGCGGGATAATCATTTTCCTAAAAGTTATATATAGAATTTTTTTTTTTTTGCTAATACACGAGAATGTGAATCTCATGATTAAACTATGCATTTGTACCAAACTGAAATGATAGAGACAACAACAACTTGTGAAAGCCAATACAAGTCTTTGAACTAATTATCTCATCTCCTAATACACCTGACATCATAAGTGCCTTAAATTTACAACCCTGGTAAAGGGGCGGGAGGAATTGGTAGAGGGGCGGCAAGAGTTATAAAAATGTTCCTATTATTTGTTAGGGGTGTCCTATGGGGTTGTTAATTGACAAGATTACCCTTTTTTTTCTGGTTGAAAAGACTGAATTGTCCTTCCCCATTATTAACCAATTGAAACTGAAAATCAAAACAGTTTATTTTTTTCAACTTTACTTTATCTTCTCCTCCTCTCCACCACCATTAAAACTGATTTTTCATCATCCTCTTCGATTAATCGGCTAGTTGAAAAATTGATAATCGTTGATTTGAAACTATTGTGTTTGATTTAAGTTAGTATTGCATCAAAAATTAGGGTTTTGGATCGAAATTGAAAACGAATTTTGTGTGTTGCATGTGAGGTTCGGTTGCAAATAACCCAAATACCAACCGTACCTGCAAATTTTGAAGAACATACGGTTGCTAACAACCCAAATACGAACTGTACCTTAAAAAAATCGAGAATTAGGTTTAGGTGCGGTTGGTACCGGAACAATAGTTAGCAACCGTACCATATGTACGGTTGGTTACGAAAACATTTTATGAACCGTACCCAGGTCCGGTTGGTAATTCAGACTTCTAACCAACCGTACACACATACAGAACAATATACAGTTGGTATCGAAAATTCTCAACCAACCGTAACTGGTACTACGTTTGGGTTTTCCAACCGTAAGTCTTTTTTTTCTCTCCTCTAATTTTTTTCTTCTTCTTTTCATACCTCTAAAAATCTGATTTTAGAGTTATTATAAGTGAAAATTAGTTATCACACTAATCTTGATTATCAAACACTAATCTTGATTATCATCATTAATCTTGATTATTAATAATAAGGGTTAATTTTGTCATTTCAATATTTTTTTTTTAATAAGGGGCACTTGAATTACCACCTAATAACCCTTTTTGTCTTATTAGATTTGCCGCCCCTCTACCAATTCCTCTCGCCCCTTTACCAGGCTTGTTAAAGACGGGTCTGGATGTCCAATGAATTTTCATGACTATATTGTGGTCCAATTCGTAATCCGTTGGGTTTCAAAACTCTCATTCGCATTCATCCCACTAGTGATCGTTTCAGACACCTATCGGAAAAAAAAACAGTTGGACATCACCCGCAAAAAAAAAACGGTTGGGTAGGGTGGAATTCGCGAATTCTCGGTCTAATGATGAACCCTGTTTTAGGGAATACATAAAACTTTCAGGGCATACAAAATAATAGTCCCATCTTGGGTGACCTTATAAGGGTAACCTATGGGTAGTTCAATTACCTATATACCCTTAATACAAAAATCTAAAATCAGTTTTCTAAAAAATCAAAATCAGTTCCCTTAACATCTCTTCTTCTTCCTCCTTTAGCCGAATTCTTCCCCTCCAGCGAAAAAACAATATTCATCACCGTGATTAATTGTCGATTCGTAAAAATTTGATTGTCGATTAAACTGAACTACATAATGACTCGTACAAAGAAAAGCAGGGACTAGGCAAACCAAATCGTCTTCTAATCCATCAATTGATGAAGAATAACCAATTGAAGATGAAGGTGTAGAAAATGAAAATCAACCACCAATTGAACCAGAAATTGATACAACTGCATTTCCAACTCCGGAAATGAGGATAAGAAAGTAAGTTTTACAAACCCAATCTCCTATTTGTTGTTTTTCATCGATTAAATAACGGTTACGGTGTTGGGTTCAGCTCAAAATTGAGTTGCGTTTTTAGCCGAACTGTTCTTCACAAAAGCTTCCTGTAAGTGTATATGAATAGTTCGGCATGAAATTTCAAGCCGAACCTAGTCATAATATGGGGTTCGGCGTATTCGATAATCATAATATGTGTCGAACCAATACCAAATTATTAACCTAGGAATATACATGATCAGGTTCGGCTTATATTCTACTTATTCAAATAGCCAAACAATGTGTTTCCAACATGTTCGGCGCTTACAAATTTCTAAATATAAGCCGAACCCTAAACATTATTTCTTCCAGACAGTTCAGTGTAGGGTTCGGCTTGTTAGGACAATTTTAACCAAGCCGAACTCTGGTCTACAAGGTAGGTTCAGCACTTAACCTACAAAAGTGAGATTAAACATATGATAAAAGTGTACCTGTGTATTAGAGTTTGAGTTTGAGATTGAGATTGAGCTTGAGTTGTTTGTGTAAAATCATTCTCATAATCTAAGAAATCAGCCATTTCCGGATCATTGTTGTAATTGATATGTATTTTCCTAGGTTTTTTAGATAAAGAATTACCCTCCTCATCCATTGAATTAAATACAAGTTACAAGTTTTTTTCTCACTTTCCCCTTCTCCTTCTTAAAAAACCTAACTTTTTTTTTCTTACTCAATTTTTTTTATCTACACAAATTTATAACTAAATAATCTTAAAACTAATCATTGATCATTAATCACTAATCAAAATTATTTTAACTAATCATTAGTATTAACACTAATCCTAAAAGGGCAGACTTATCATTACCAAAATATTTGGTTAAAGGGCTTCTGATTTTGCTATTTACATTTTTTTTGTTTTATTAAGTATGCCACGAAAGTTTTACGTGCGTCCTAAAACAGGGTTCCTAATGATCGCCCCGATAGATAAAGCCAAGGTGAAACCCAATCAAAGTACTGCCAGGCTAAAGCCCAGTGACAGACTGATAGGGCCAACACAATTAACGGTTTAGATTGAATACTGCAAAGTCTCCTGATTGTCGTGATGTTATTATGCACAAACGACTCTGCTAGAGCCTTGGAGGAAAAAAAAATGGAATTCGAAAATCAAGAACGCGAAGAAGAAAATAGAACCCTAAATCCCGATCTACGAAACCAATCAATTTCAGATCCATTATCAAATCAACTCGGCTCAGTAAACGATCTCTGTTTCGAAATCTCATCATTACAAGACCTAGCATTTCGAGGTTCATGGAGATCAATTCTAGACAAGATTTCGAGATCCCGAAAACTATCACTTCTTCAAAAACCACACGAACATTTAATCTATCTATGTTACAATGTTTTAGCCTTAACAAAACTTCGTAAATTCATTGAAGCTTCTGAAGAATTAGATACACTTGAAGAATTTGAAAGTAGTCAATACAAGTATGAAACTTATCCACAGATTTATCCAAATCGGTTTGGTTCAATGGTTCCTTTTACTCTTCGCTGGATTCATGCTGAGCTTCCGATGAGGTTAGGTAATCGCGGTGAAACTTTAGATAGATTATATTTATTGCTTGATTTTGTTAGGGAGAAATTGAGAATCAAAGAATTGGAGAAAGTTGATGTTAGTGTTGAGAACTGGAGGAAAAGAGAAGGGTTCGTTATTAATTCTATATCTAATCATCATTTGAGTAATAAAGAATTTGGTGTTTGTTTGAAATTATTGAAAGATTTAGTTAATAAGAATGAATCGGATCCTTTGTCTTTATCGAAATTAGGTTATATTCAGTTGCAATTTGGTGATCTTGATGGATCGAAGAATTCGTTTAATCTCATTGAGAATTTGTTGAAGGATGGGAATTATTCTTTAGATGAAGTAAAGATGAAGAATTTAGTAAATCGTAATAAAGCTTTGATTTATTTGGTTGGTAAGGATTATATATCAGCTGTGAGGGAGTATGATGAGTGTATTGAGAGAGACGCGACAGATGTTGTGGCTGTTAATAATAAAGCTTTGTGTTTGATGTATTTGAGGGATCTTACAGATTCAATTAAGGTTTTGGAGAGTGCATTGGAGAGTATTCCGACATTTGTACTGAACGAGACTGTTGTTGTGAATTTATGCAGTATGTATGAGTTGGCATATGTGGGTCACTCTGATGTGAAGAAGACTCTCAACAATTGGATTGCCAAAGTTGCTCCTGATGATTTTGATTCGTCTTGTACTCGTGTTTAAGGTAATTTTTGATACATCTGTTTAATTCTTTTAAGAAATTTAAGTGAATCATTATTACCGACTATTGTTGTTGATTGACAGTCGAAACTGTACTCAATTGTGTTTGTTTTCTATTCCTTTTTAACTTGATCTGCATTTCATTTTTGTAAGATTTTTATATCAAATATCTTTGGTAGCAAGCATGAAATGAAAAAGTTCCTGTTGTGTTGCTTACCTCTTCAAAGTGTCTTGTGTCTTGAATTAGTTGATTGAAAGTTCCGGGCGTTAAGATGTTAATTCATGGAAAACGAATAATTGTTCATCTCTTAGCAGTGCAACATTGAGCAGTGAATTTTTGTTGTCAGATTCAATATTTATTCAATTCATACAAGTTTGGTAGTAAACTCAGTAAATTGTCTTGATCACTTGCTTATCAAGGAATGACAAGTTGAAGGATATTTTGGTTGCAATTTTGCAAGGCATTTGTATTTTGAAGGGAAAACCTAACATTCATTGAGTAATTAACTGAATACGTAGCAAACTGCATATCATGTGTTCTCTCTAAGTTTTGATTTGTGTCTTCTGTTTTTGTTTGCTTACAAAATGGTAACCACCAACAATATCTTCTTTTTCTTCTACTATTTTCTTTGAAAAGAGATAAAGTCCGGGTTTAGTTTCAATGAAGTTTTGAAATTAGTAGAGGGTCCTAGAACGGGCATTTGAGTAAATATTGGAGTAACAAGACCATATGAGATGAGCATTTGAGTAATAAGACCAATATGAGATAGTAGATTTCCTATTTTTGGTTGATTTAAGAAAAAGCCGGGCATTGTTGAATTAAAAAGTGTATACTTATTTCATCCCCCTCTCTCTATATTTGGTGATCACTTATTATAAATTTCATTCTAATGGTTTAGATTCTTTTAAGAAAATCCAGTTTCCTCTAATATTTGTAAGTTTTTATCATCTAATCTTATTTTCATCTCCGTCTATCTCTGTGTCCTACTGAATTGAGGGTGTTTTGAGTTGTATATTTTTATTATCATTCTCTTAAAACAATTTCTTTTTAAGTTGCTCAATTTTAATGCTTATTTCTATGGTTTCTGCAAAAGATTTATTTTTATGGACCTCTATTCTGTTTTGCTGTTTTTTTTCTTAATAACTTTGATTGCTTTTTTACATGTTTATTTCATTCCTTGATTTTATGTAGGTGTTCAACGAAGAAGCTAGACTTTTATAAACCCAAATTGGAAAGCTGGAACTGGAAAGTGTGTCAACTTATAGTGACGCTCTACGGGAAACCCAATGTAGTGGTGTCTTTTGTCCACTACTTTGCAGTATTAGAAAGTTCTGATGCAGATAAAATGGCAGGTCGTATTGTATCTGACATTCTTTTAGATGTATGTAAAATCATCTTTGAGCCTAGCAATGGGGAACCAGTGTATTGATCCAGTGAAGGTTGAATTTCAGCGAAACTCTAATATTGTAAGATACAAATACCATGTTTCAATTAGTGTTGCAAAGACGTTGAAAGCTCACTACTCTCAGACTGGCCTGCCTTTCACCAGTTAAATGTGCATTCCGGCCGGTTATCTTTTGTTTGGTATTGACAAGGATGGAGTTATAGAGAATAGAAATTTGGCAAATAGCAATTGCCAAGAGTAAACTTCTTTGTGTCATCAGTATAATTAAATGTACTACCTGGCAGCCTCTGCATTAAATTGGGAATATTGAATAAAATCAAAAGTTAATAACCTCTCCCAAATGCATCGAAAAATAGATAGAAATATGCAGATAAAGAACAACCCAAATGGGTATATACTAGATGACCGCTGCTATAGTGGGATGACAGACCGAAAAAATTGGCACAAAACTAAATTTTATATAATGACTATGCAATCAGTTTTCCCGCTGCTATAGTGGGATGGCAGACCGAAAAAATTGGCGCAAAACTAAATTTTATATAATGACTATGCAATCAGTTTTCGAAAATTGTGTTTAAAAATGGAAATATCATTTTTCCTGAAACAGAGAGAGCATGTTGTTTTATTAGTTAGAACGGAAAATTAGTTAATGCCTAAACCAAAATATGGATGCATAATATGTTATGCATCATTAGTGGTGGTTTGCATAATGATTATGCATTCAATTTTCAAAAATTATGCTTAAAAGGATAAACACCTCCAATTTTTTTGTAAAAACTCTAAATTTGATATTGTTGTTTGTACTCATTGCGTATATTTTTTTAAAAGATTTTCAACGAGATAAAATTTGTAAAAATCCGAGGCACGGATTTTTAGATATGTTATGTTAAAGTTTGCTTTCTAATTATACCCTAAAAAGATAGGATACATAAAGAGTTATAGTAATTGTAATCAAAGGGAGGGGTAGTGGCGTCATTTCAAATGGGACACCAAACAAAATTCAATTTTTTTGCATCAATTTGGAAAAAAAGTCACGAGCCACATTGACATAAAGTCACCATATATAAAATCCTCACTCGCTTGGCTCCGTCGGCCTAAAAAGTTACCTTTTCATTCTATATGTACTAAATGAATGAAAATTTTGAACGCGCAATTGGGGATATGAAAACTAATTGGGGGATATAGCTACAAGACAAAATAGGAGTCCCAATAGCAATTATGGGTCACCCCTTATGTAATTATTTTTTTAATTCCTAATCTACCCCTCACTAATTAGGTTTAGTGGTTAATAATAATTAGTAAAAATCTTAAGTATTTGGGGGATAGATTAGTGTGTATTTTTATTTGTGTTTGGGTGAGAGTAGAAGGAGAGAAAAAAATATTTGAGAGGAATTTCTTTTTTTGAAAATGGAAGATGATTGTGATGAGAGAATTACTGCTAATAAGAGGTTGAAAAATTGATTTTTTTTTCTTTGAATCCACCATTGTTGCAGCTGAAAAAGCTTGGTGCCGGCATGGTATTCAACCAAAAACCCATGCCGGCAATTGTTGGAAATGTTCATAAATTGTTTGCCACTATCCTGGACGATTTTTTTTCTGGTTTTGATCTTCAGAATGTTGATTTTTTCGGTTTTGAACAAAAGTACCGACATGGTAATCTATTTTTTCGAAAGCATCTGAAAGACTGTTCCTAAGCATAGTATTTTGCTTAAATTTCTATGCCGGAACAGGATGAAAAGTATCCAGAATGTTGATTTTTTGACTACCGGCATTGATAGGAAATTCTCGAGCATGCCGGGATCATGTTCTGGCATATGGTCTTCATCACTTCCGGCATGGTCTTCATCACTTCCGTTTTGAATTTTTCTGGTATTAATCAGTCCATCCAGGCATGGTCGAGTTGATATGAAGACCATGCTAGGTATTGTTTTCCAGCATAGCATGTTGCTTTATTTTCTATGCCGGAAAACAATACCTAAGCATGGTCTTCATATCAACTGACCATGCCGGAGTGGAGTGATTAAAACCGAGGAAAAATTCAAAACTTAAGTGATGAAGACCATCTTTTAATTGATGAAGACCATATGCCGGAACATGATACCGGCATGGCCTTCATCAATTCCGGCATGGTCATCATCACTTTCAGCATGATCTTCATCACTTCCGAATAAATAAAAAATTCGTTTCCAAAGTGAGGAGAAGAGAATTTGATATAGAGTGGGGAGAGTTTAGAATTTGAAAGGGAATGAGGAATATTTGGGTTTCAAAGCTCTACCCCTAAATAAGATTAATTAGAAGTGGAGATGGAAATTGGGGATATGATTTTGTTTTTTGATTTTTATTTTGTGGGAAGGATATTTTAGTATTTTCATAACAAAAAATAACCCCTTAACACATACCATGGGTTGGGGTAGTAATTCATATCCCCAATTACGCGTCCAAAATTTTCTCCAAAACCTAATTTATACCGCCTCCTTCCTCTCCTCTCCGTGTCCTCCTTCTCCCTGTAATTCATCATCCACTACAGGTTCTTCCCTCGTTTAAGCTGCACCAAAGAAACCTTACTCCATGTTGGATGCTGAGTAGGTGAATATGATATGTGGTTTGTTTATTCAAAGAAGTACTATTAGCAGCCTCCTTTTCTGTCCCAAATTTTTTCACCAACCCCAACCTACCAACTCCCCTTCCTTATTAAAGTTAGAGCTAGACTCAAACCCGGGCAGTCAAAACTACGTCATATACTCTTCCGAGCTCATTACAACTCGATGGCAAATTCGCTCCAAGGTTCCATCTCTTCCTCCTGCAACATTCCCATCCGATCTGATCGAATCGGTAGCTTAGATTCCGAAATCCTCAAATCCAGCGTTTCTTTCTCTTCCCAACTCCCTAATTTCTCTCTCAAGTAAGTTTCTTTTTTTAAGAACCTCAATTTTGGTTACGGATCCAATTTCGATTTAGACTGATTTGAATTGATTATGTTTTCTGTCAAGATATTTGGAGAAAGGGAGAAAGGGTCAGTCGCTTAGAACAAGTGCTACTGTAAGAGCAGAAATGCAGGTTGATATCTCACTTAGTCCGAGGGTCAATTCTGTGAAGCCTTCAAAAACAGTGGCTATAACTGATCAAGCTACTGCTCTTGTTCAAGCTGGTGTTCCGGTTATAAGATTAGCAGCTGGTGAACCTGATTTTGATACCCCAGCTGTTATTACCGAGGTTTTTTTTTTTTTTCTTGTTTTCTTTTGCATTTTGCGAGTTCTAAACTGATATGGAATATGCAATTTGACTTGCTTTGTATATTTAGGCTGGGATAAAAGCCATCAGGGAAGGCCACACAAGGTATTCTCCAAATGCAGGGACTATGGAACTTCGGACAGCGATTTGTCATAAGCTTCAGGGTTAGTATTCTCGAGTAACTCTGTCATTACAATTTGATAGTTCCTTTTTCAGGAATATGATTGTTCGTGAGAAAGAAAATATAACTCCCTGGGATACTTACTAGAATTTATATAGAAGTGAAGTAGAAAAGTTATGACCCAGCAGAATGAAATCTTGGCTTTTAATGAAACTTCTAATACTTTCAAGTATGGTTCAAACAATGGCATATTTGAATGTTGTCTGAATCCTTTATTTCGAGCAACCCACATGGATACGATGCTATTGGTTAAATCCCTATGCTGTGACGCGATTGCTATTTGCGTAATCATGGTTACTAAATTTAAGTCGGTGTTCTGGAGCATCTCTGATTGTTCTCCATTAAATCTTCTTTCGACTTCCGTAGAGGTTCTTTCTAACAATGGGGAACCGTGATGCTTCAACTTTCCATATAGAGGGATGTAGTTAACAGTACACATTAGAATCAGAGATTCGGCGATCTATGTGACATTGTCAAAATACATGGCAGTTGCTTACAGTAAATGTTTACCGCATGCATTTTTTCGATTTGAATAATTCATTGTGGTTATATGGTACCTCGCCCATTGTATTTATATGGTACCTCCCACTGCTATTGAATGTCTCCGTCTGCATTGTCTACAGAAAACATAAAGATATGCGAGTCATCTGTATGTAGTCTTGCGTTGCCTCTTCATCTGGCTTGTAAAGTTTAAGTGGGTTAACTTGGCAGACATTGCTTTAACCATGATCTCTAGCATTAGGGAACTTGTGTCAAGATTGATTAGGATTCCGAAAAAGAAGCTTTGCAAGTTGATCCTATAGGAGTAGTAGACAACGAAACCTTTTGTTTCATTTTGCAAAGCAAGTAACTCTGTCAGTACAATTTGGTAGTTCCTTTTTAGGATTTAATATTTGAGAACGATGTTAAGTTGTATTGTTTTTCTCCTTGTGTAGAAGAGAATGGACTCACATACACTCCAGATCAGATCCTTGTTAGTAATGGGGCCAAGCAGTGTATTGCGCAAGCTTTGATTGCAGTTTGTTCTCCAGGCGATGAGGTGCACTCCTTTGTTATTTGTTTAATTCTGCAGCTCATGTTTGTTGCTTACTTTGTTATTCAAACTTTACATGTCATCTCTTATAAAGCTTTTAATGCTAACTCTTTTGAATCAGGTTATAATCCCAGCTCCATTTTGGGTCAGCTACCCTGAAATGGCAAGATTAGCTGATGCAGAACCTGTGATTGTTCCTACTCTCATTTCTGACGATTTCTTATTAAACCCAGAGCTGTTGAAAGCTAAAATCACAGAGAAATCAAGGCTACTTATTCTATGTTCCCCGTCCAACCCAACTGGATCGGTTTATCCAAGGAAGTTGCTGGAGGAAATTGCTGAAATTGTTGCAAAACATCCCAGGCTTCTGGTATGATTACACACATGAAATCTAAAACAAGAACCAAGGCTTTTGAAGGTTAATGAGTATTTTCTTGTTTTTCTTTTTAGGTAATATCAGATGAGATTTATGAGCACATTATCTATGCACCAGCTACTCATACAAGCTTTGCCTCTTTACCAGGCATGTGGGAGAGAACTCTTACAGTTAACGGGTTTTCTAAGGTAATTTAGTGGCAATCCCTCAGTCTGTTTGGCCTTTTGGCAACTAAAGAATAATAACAATGCATATGGGATTTGACAATTTCTTGGTGCAACGTTTTTAGGCCTTCGCAATGACTGGATGGAGGCTTGGATATATTGCTGGTCCGAAACACTTCATTGCAGCATGTAATAAGATCCAGAGTCAGGTACCAATTTTAACTCTGGGTTTTCATGTTCCGGTGCTTTAAGTTATGGAAAATTCTCAATGCTGAATGGTTTCACATCGACACTAGTTATTACACAAGATGATAGCAGGTCTGACTGATCTTTGTTGACTGTGTAATTCTGTACATCATCAAAATCATCATGATCAAAGGGATAGTGTTATCTAGACTCTTTTTGTAGATAGCTTTCTGTAAGATTGTTGGACAAAATTTTGTTTAATTCTTTTATATATTACAAGAGTCAATTCATGCAATGGTATCCAGATTACATCAGGAGCTAGCAGCATTTCCCAGAAAGGAGGAGTCGCTGCTTTAGGAATGGGTCATGCTGGTGGTGAAGAAGTCGCAATTATGGTGAAAGCTTTCCGTGAGCGGAGAGATTTTTTGGCTAAAAACTTTAGAGAACTTCCAGGTGTTAAAATATCAGAGCCCAAGGTACAAATTCTGACATCCCTCTCCCTTGTTGCCCCCCTCTTGCCAGCTTGATCCGCTAAAGCAAACTTCTTTTGGTGCAGGGAGCATTTTATATGTTCCCCGATTTCAGCTCCTATTATGGATCAGAAGCTGAAGGATTTGGTACCATCAAGGACTCGGAATCACTCTGCCGGTACCTTCTGGATAAAGGAATGGTAATAGTTTTGGATTGTATCTATATTAATTTTGATTGAGAGGAATGGCAGAAGTCTCTTTCTAACCTATGGCATTTATACATAGAATAGGGTTTTGATCAGAATTCTAGCACATCTACGACACCACCTGGAAGATTTCAGTGGCCTTATTTTAACCATGATCTCCTTGAGACTTTTTCTTCTATGATTACTTGATTTCGCCATTTTAACATGAGCCATTATTAATTATTTAAATTTGCAGGTGGCACTTGTCCCAGGAGATGCATTTGGTGATGACAAGTGCATTCGAATATCTTATGCAGCATCCTTACCAACCTTGCAAGCAGCAATGGAGAATATTAAGGAAGCCATACTTGCACTTAGGCCTGCAGGCCCTGTTTAATTTGAATGTTTGATTGCTGTACTAATTTGAATTTGAATGTTTCTATTTTGTATCATTTTGTAACCAAAATAAGATAAGATAGTATTCTATATCTAAAATGTATAATGTGTTTTTCTTCAGATCCTTGATAGGGCTTTCCCTTATTTAGTCTGTTTAATGGTTGTTCACCGTTAATTTTGATTGATAACTGCTTTTGTTCTTTTATTGGAATCATCTAATCAGGTGCAGAGAGGGTTTTCTGCAGTGAGAAAAGTTCAAAAACTGTCTGGTTTCTTTCTGATAGAAAGTCGAAAGAGAAATATGCTTAAACCAAGTGGATATATCTACCAGAACCCCCTAAAACAAGCAAAGGGGAAAAATGTAAAGTCGGTACCTGTAAACGGTAGGAGAAACTCCCCAAGGCAATACTTTGATAGGCAGAGGTTATCTCCAGTTTGATTAGTACTGATATCCATTACTTTTACATGGATTGCTTGTTTCTGAAGTTCTTACAAAACCAAATCTATTCAAGAAAGAATCTTTTAAGATGTTTTTGCGTTTCTAAAGCAACATATAGACACAGAGGAATCTAACTTGGTTTGTTTTAACTTTTAATAGAACATCATCCAGAAGCTAAGGACTACTTCCCCCAAACTTATAACTTGAATTACACAACAATCAAGCACAAAGAAGAGATCTTCTCCCTCAGCAATCATCATTTATATGAACTACCATAACAGCTCAAAATACAACAAGTACTCATATTTGGCATTAGTCCCAGTGAAAGAAAATGGAGATGAATGCAAACTCGGCTGCAGAGATCGTTTTCTTCGACTTAGAAACAACGGTTCCTAACCAAACTGGGAGGAGATTTTGGGTTTTGGAATTTGGAGCGATAATTGTATGTCCGCAAAAGCTTGTAGAATTAAAGAGCTACTGTACACTTATTAGACCTGGTGACTTATCCATGGTCTCGTTAAAATCTGGACGTTCAGATGGAATAACACGTGAAACTGTTGCTGATGCACCCATGTTCGAAGATGTTGCGGATTGTATTTTCGACATTCTAGATGGTAGAGTTTGGGCGGGACATAATATTCAGCGATTCGACTGTGTTCGTATTAAGGAAGCATTTGCTGATATTGGCCGGCCACCTCCTGTACCTGTTGGTATGATTGATTCGTTAGGAGTTCTTTCACAGAAGTTCGGCAGAAGAGCTGGTAATATGAAGGTATGAAATCCTGCTATTTCATCGTTAGAATTCAATAACATTTTAGTGTTACATTAGGATATAAAAACTCATCTTTGTACGCTATGATAAAACTAGATGCATATATTATCGTTTACAAATTTCCGATGCTAAGAGAGAGGAGAGGGTATAGTTTGCATGAGCTCAAAACATAAGCTCTGATCACGTACTGATTTCTTCCTCTGGAATGTAGATGGCATCATTGGCTGATTATTTTGGGCTGGGGCAACAAAAACACAGGTAGATACCATTTTGGGCTGGAGTACTTGATTCATGCATTAAAAACGTCTTGATGGTGTATTTAAACCATCTTGCTTATGGTTAACAGGAGTCTCGCTGATGTTCGGATGAACTTGGAGGTCCTCAAGCATTGCGCAACTGTCTTATTCCTGGTAGCTAATTTGAGCCCTTTTCAAGCCGTTGTTTAGCTTATTTTTGGTTATGCTCAGATAAGTACGCCAAATATCTAGTTTCTAGCTCAGAAAATATTTAGGGAATTGCTTAGCAAGTATCCCAGACTACAATTTCATGGATGATCTACCTTACGAAAAGTAAAACCTAAGCTAGAACTGGCTAGAAAATAAGCTTCTTTATTCTTTATATTAACTTTCTAGGTAGCTGTAACAGTTTGGCTTTCTAATTCTGTTTATTTCCTTTTGTATGTTACGGACTACTGACAATTAGGAATCGACGCTGCCGAATCTATTGATCAGCAGTAGTCGAGGTGTTCCAACCATTACTACCAGAAGTCGAAGCAACACTTTTAAATTTTCGAATAAAAATGAAGGCGAAACTAGTAGCAGAAAATCCCCTCCTCCTCTTGGAATCCAAAAAACAGTTCCCAAGGGCCGGCTCCGAAAGGTTCATTTCTTCATCTTAATTTGATTACTTATGTTGTGCTTTTAATCAAATCAAATAAGCAATTTGAATATATTTATTGTGATGCTGCAGGTTACTGAGAGAATAACTGATGTTTTGTGCAAGACGCAAGGAAAACAACACATTATTAACAACTTGCTGAAGTATTCACATTTAGCACTTAAATGAAGGCGAAAGTTGCCAAGGACATCTCAAATGATGAGCAACGAAACCATTACTAAAAGACAATCATCGAAGACTACATTCAAGCGAAGGGGATGTGTTTCTGAAGTAAACTGGAAAATGCCTGTTAGTTATGAATCTAATTCTCTTCTAAGATCAGAAATTGGGTCTAACCATTCTTTCATTTATGTTCCTTTTTGTTTATAGTTTTCATGTGTAAATCCGACTTGTTTCTGTGATTCAACATTATCTATACAGTTTACAATTTTATATGGAAGCTTTAGACAGAGGTGTTTTGTATTTCAATTGTCAATCTACTCTTTGAGGCCATTGTGCTTCATTTGAAGCTCATCGTGCTTGAAATTGTCCTTGAAAAAGAGTGACATATTAAACATCTCCAGCCCGGATCCAACTTGCACAAGATTAACAATGATGATCTCTCTTAGCAATCTACGAGCTCAACTTGGAAAATTGAAATCAGGACAAGGACAGGCAATGCCTTCAGCGAAAGCTCCTCATGGAGTCCACATCTTCTCATGAGTACCATCCAAATTCAGATCCACTTTTACTTGCAAAGTTCTGAATGTGTGCCTACTCCTTTTTTTGCCGCTCTTTCTCAATCTTACCTGAATTATAAGCAGACATCTTTAATTCCCCAATGATATGCGTGTCATGCATCAACTCTTCATGTTTTCAGTCCCCCCCATGATGCAGTTGTGCAGGTGCAAGAGCAGGAAAGGGGTCATCTCATGATCTCCAACTTGGTTGAAAGCATGCGTTACACTATCATGCATCACTTTTTATCTAAACAAGGAACTCAAAGTTGAATGTCGGAAACTTGTAGATGGGCGTCATGGGCCTGACCCAAATGCCAAAAGCTACGAAATAAGTTGAAAGATGCTCATATTGAATTTCTTCCCAGCTGAGCTATTGGTTCTGCTTTCTAAAATGTAATTCTTTGTTCTTTCTGTGGCTTTCACCGTTATGAGTCTAATATCTCCTAGTAGTGAAAAAGAATGAAGCCGACTCCAGTTAGCTAGTAGTGAAAAATCTCCTAGTAAAGGTTCATTCCTTCTTCTACTTTGATGTTGCATTTTGATTTGATAAATCATAAAAAAAGAACTACGAAACTGCAGAATATGGGATAATGAATGAATGGCTTGTGTAAGTAACTGGAACAATCGTCGATCAAATACTACGGATGCATTGAAAAACCTGAGCTTCTGGTGGAGCATGTACTACAAATAAAGGATCCACAATAACTAAGTTGATCCACATACATAGCAACATGGTCCATATGAAAAGCCAAATAACGCATGTACAACGCAGGAATTGAACTCAAGAACCGTCTCATAAGAACTGGTGAGACACAGTACTTAAGGCGGCATTTTTATGCATATCATCCTTAGTAGTTAACACTATAGATAATACTAGCAGTAATGCTTAACAAGTATTGACGATAGCAGTCTTTGATTCAAGACGAGCATTCACAGCTTCACCAACTGTGAGGAAGACGAATTCTTCTCCCGTTTTGTCGACAAACTTTGCTAGCTTTAGCTTATTTATAACTTGCCAACTTGGGTTTGCTAATGCTACCTGCAAAACAAGCGTCAAATCTTTTATGAGAACTAAAGCCTTCAACAATTTTTATTTTCTTACAAAAGCTTATTATAACATGTTCTTATACCTTAATTCCGAGAGAAGACAACTTCTTTTTCAGTTCTTCCAGTGCAATGATTCCGGATGTATCGATGTTCAACAAATCTAGATTTAACCAAACCCCATTATTAGAAGACATGAATATAATAATGAAATCTGGTATCAGTATCTTAATTACGTAACGAGATTTGGATGCAAAAATAACGTACTAGACATGTCAAGGATCAACGCTCGAATCTTTTTTTCTTCTTTTGTTCTGGATGCTTCTTCTTCTTCGTCCTCCTCTTCTTGTTCTTCGTCTAATATCCACTTCATTATCCTAAAACAAGACACATATTTATTAAAACATCTTAAGATTACAATTTATTTTCCTCTTTTTTCTTTTTGTCCTTATAAGACATACCTTTCTTTAACAAAATTGGCATTCGCAAAACAAAGCAATGCAGTGTCTATGCGTATTACGAGTACACCAGGAGTTGGAAGAAACATTTTATACTGATTCATGCTGCCGAAAATATCACTTCGAGGGAGTCTTCCAAGTACTTCGATGCCAGGTCGAATTGCACTTAGTATAATCTTTAAGATTGATATGATTAACTACAAAAACATTGTAAATTATTGAAGACAAATTAGTGAATATGATCACAATTAGATAAATTACTCCATGGTGGTGTGAAGTTAGTCCAGACTCCAGTTACTTCAAGTTTAACTTTGTCAAAGTCCCTGTAACAAACCTGGTCAACGGATGGACTGACTTTGTTCAAAAGGACATGCTTTGGAAGGTGCAGGACCAGAAACATTGCATGTTAGACTGTTTTAGTATGGTAGTGGTCAATCCACTGGCACTGAGAGGTCATATTTTAGGGCCAACCAGTTTATTGCCTAATAATTATTTATAAGAATATTAGAAAAGGAATCTACGTTTCTCTCAATTATGTCTTCTGCATATGATTGATGCTACATTTTTTCCACTATTTTTCTACGTGAAGCGATATAAACCCTTGAAACTGATGCCTTTAGCATCCCAAAAGGAGGGGAGCTGGTACAAGCTCCAAATGTTTTTGAAGGGTTATTCCAGTTAAAAGGGTTATTCTAGTTATGGCATAGATCATATGCCTGCACATAGGGTCTAATTACGACCCTTTTCTTTGCTCAGTTACAATGATTGGCCTGGTTACCTCTTTTTTTTCTTTCTTTTTTGTTAAATACCGCTAGCAACAAAATCTTTCTTTTTCAATTTTAAAAAGAAATCACAAGATGATATGACTCCAGTAAGTGCACTTGACGTAATTACGTACCGCAGCAAGAAGACCGATTTCCACCGAACAGAAAATGACCCCAAAAAATGCTCCAATGCAAGCAAGAAAGTCGAATTTGTCAATCTTCCAAATGTTGTAAGCTTCATGAACATCGATAAGTCCCGGCAAAGCTGATAATATTACGGGAAAATTATCGTTTGGTCCTTTTTTAGGTGGGCCCATGTCTGTTTAGTCCTTTGGTCAAACGCCTTTACTGTTTGGTCCATAATTTTTAAAAATACTTAAATGAACAAAAATACCCTTTTCTTTCCCCCGACGATTCTTTTCACGTGCTACAGTAACTACATGTTTTCACGTACTACAATAACTACATGTTTTCGCTTGCTACAGTAACTAAAAATTGAACTCCATCCAAAAACCTAAAAATTGAACTCCATAAAAATTAAACTACATGATTTTTTTTTTTCAATTTTCACCAGACTTCATTCCCAGGAATGAACTCCATACAAAAACCTAAAAAAACAGAGTTCATTCCGTGAAATGAACTCCATATAAAAACCTAAAAAAAATCTAAAAAAAACAGAGTTCATTCCGTGAAATGAACTCCATATAAAACCTAAAAAAACAGAGTTCATTCCGTGAAATGAACTCCATATAAAACCTAAAAAAACAGAGTTCATTCCGTGAAATGAACTCCATATAAAAACCTAAAAAAACAGAGTTCATTCCGTGAAATGAACTCCATATAAAAAACCTAAAAAAAATCTAAAAAAAACAGAGTTGATTCCGTGAAATGAACTCCACATAAAAACCTAAAAAAACAGAGTTCATTCCGAGAAATGAACTCCATATAAACCCCTAAAAAACGAGTTCATTCCGTGAAATGAACTCCACATAAAAACCTAAATAAAACAGAGTTCATTAGAAATGAACTCCATACAAAAAGCTAAAAAACGAGTTCATTCCCGGGAATGAACTCCATACAAAAATCAATGAGATGAACTCATCTTCGTCTTCATCTTCAAAACAACAACAACAGTTCATTTTGTTTGATGAACTTCATCTTCATCTTCAAAACAAAAGCATCAGTTCTTGATTACATATTCTTCACCATCTCCAACGAACATCAACAGGAGTTTGTTGTTCGTCGTCTTCATCGCCTCCAAAAATAGCAACAGCAGCAACATCGTTCATTCAAAAATCATTATTAATCATCACCGACATTAGTTCATCTTAATCAACACACCATTAGTTCATATTCATCAAGAAAACAGATCAAGAAAAATAGATCAAGAAGGCGTGAGAAAAGCCGATAAAAAAACACGGCAAAATAGAGTTCGTCTTCATCTTCAATGACAAGGCGAACAACAGATCGAACTCATCTTCGTCTTCATCTCGTCAACATCATCGTGAGATTTCGTCAAAATCTCTTTGTAAATCTTGAATTTTTCTTCATAATTTTCAGTAAATTAATCTTTAACATCATTGTAAATCAATCAACGTAATAAATCTCGGTAATCAATCTCGGTATGTTCATCTCTGTAATCAATTAAAGCAATGAAAAAAAAAATTAAAAACCCAAGAAAAATTGCAGCGGCGGAGAAGAAAGAGAGAACCGGGAGGAAAGAGAATATAGATCTGAGAAATGATTTCTCTCTCTTACCAATGGACTATATATATGGTCCTTATCCAAAAGGGTATTTCTGCCACTCCAATGTGACATTTACATCATCCATGACATCAGCCTAGGACCAAATGATAATTTTTAGGACCAAATGATAATTTTTAGGACCAAATGATAATTTATATTATCAAATAGGACCAAACAGACAGTTGACTGGGTCAACTGGACTAGACCCTCTCTAATATATTATTCCTAGGACCAAATGGTATTTCCTACATTACGGATGCCAGTATCGCAATTGGAGTGAAATATAACAACCTAGTGAGACACTCCAATGCTAGAATAACAGTTAAATCCATGACAATATTTGATACAACTGTTTCACATCCCGCACTAAAGTTCACAGCCGTCCTCGAGAATGAACCTACCGAACGACAATAATTATGGGAAAAATATCGTTTGGTCATTTTTTAGGTGGGCCCATGTCTGTTTAGTCCTTTGGTCAAACGCCTTTACTGTTTGGTCCATAATTATTTAAAAATATTTAAGTAGATAAAAATACCCTTCCGTGTTTTTTTTTTTTTTTGTAGCAGTTCTTCCGTGCAAAAAAAAAAACAGACTTCATTCTCAGGAATGAAGTCCATACAAAAAGCTAAAAAAAACAGACTTCATTCCCATGAATGAAGTCCATACAAAACCCTAAAAAAAGACTTCATTCCAGGAATGAAGTCCATATAAAAACCTAAAAAAACAGAATTCATTCCAGGAATGAAGTCCATACAAAAACCTAAAAAAACAGACTTCATTCCAGGAATGAAGTCCATACAAAAAGCTAAAAAAACAGACTTCATTCCAGGAATGAAGTCCATAAAAAAACCTAAAAAAACAGACTTCATTCCAGGAATGAAGTCCATATAAAAACCTAAAAAAGATAGACTTCATTCCAGAAATAAAGTCCATATAGACTTCATTCCAGAAATGAAGTTCATCTTAAGCAACAGCAGCAGAAATAATCTTTTTCTTCTTCTTCGTCGTACAGCAGAAAAATGTGTTTCTTCTTCTTCGTCTTTTTCTTCATCTTTTTCTTCTTTTTTGTTAACAACAGCAGTAGAAAGAATTTTTTTTTTCTTTTTCTTCATCCTTTTCTTCTTTTTCGTCTTTTTCTTCTTCATCTTTTTCTTTTTCGTCTTTTTCTTCTTCACCTTCATCGCCGTCGTTTACAGCAGCAGGAACAAAAAAAAGAGAAGAAAAAAAAAGAAACCGCCATTAATCGGAGGAAAGAAGAAGAAGAAAAAAAGGATAGAGAAATTCTAGATCTGAAAAATAGAGAAAGAAAGTAAATCTGAGAATGATTTATTCTCTCATACTTTTTAACTATATATATGGTCTTTATCCAAAAGGGTATTTCTGCCACTACATGGTGATATTTACATCATCCATGACATCAGCATAGGACCAAATGATAATTTTTATTACCAAATAGGACCAAACAGACAATTGACTGAGTAAATTGGACTAGACTGATACTTATATTTTATTATTAGGACTATATGGTATTTCCTACAATAATTATTCATCAATGAAAAATCACCTTTCCAGAAAAGATTTTTTTTTTTTTTTTTAACAAATCTTACCCGTTGCTAGATAGCATGAAGTACAGGATCCTGCAATGTTCATGAAGCCCATGGCTATCATTTCTTTATTCCCGTCAAGGTGATATCCATTTACTGATGCGAAAGACCTACCTACTGCAACTGCTTCCTGTAATGCCATATTAAGGTCAAATCAGGTGTCCGGTCATTTTGCTCATTTTTTTAAACAATCTATCAATTTGAGTATCCGTAATAAAACGTTCAATAATTCCAAAAAAAAAAAGGACTCAACTAAAAGTCTAAGTTTTAATTTTGTTGATTGAAAGGGAGTTTTTTCTTAAGCTTGAACGGTAGCTAAACTTAAGTTTTGAGTACTTACAGCTAGAGCAACAACTGCTGCAATTAATCCAATTTTAGCAGCATCTCCAACACATGCTTTCTCATGCTTCGATATCTTACTGATACCAGAGGCAATTGACCTTTAGCGCTCTTTTTTCGCAAAATAAAATATAAGTTGTAAAAAGATCTTGAAAATAGAAAAAATAAAGGTGCCATGTCCAATGCCTACCAAAGGAGATACCCGGTGAGGTCAACACATGTGTGTTTTCCATTAGCCCATCCAAAATTAAGAACATCACTGGTCTTAGTGTCGATCTCCCTTCAAGTGGGTCAATGCCTCAAAGGGAAATGCACATGGTGCTTCTTTCTTTGCCGAAATGCCGGACCTCCACAGTGCATCATACAAGATATCCCTCACATGATCATGTCTATATTTATAACCAGGGTCTACTTTACAATGAAGCGCATGTTCACCATATGAATCCAAGCAACTTTGTGATGCAAGCAGGGCAGCGAGAGTCAGAGGGATAAAGCGGGATCATTAACCTGTATTTGAGGATAGACCGGTACTCCAAAGGAGACATCTTCTGCCCCAGCCCCTCAATCAGAATAGCTAGAAGAAAATCTTGGGCATGTGCTACTTGCAAACAACCAAAAACCGCTTTCTATCTCTCCGTTAGCATGTAAACTCTATCAATGTCCTTAACCACTTTACCAAAAAGAGCACTCGCCAGGATGCTTTGTGCTTTAGGGGGGGGCGTTGTCTTTATTGGTGAAGTTGTTAAGATCAAAATCAGGAAGAGTCACTTGTAACGTTTCCAAAGCCTTATTAAAATTATCATCCATACCGTCCACACCACTACTCCTAAATATGTGATCCTGTAATCCCCAAGATTGCACACGTGAAGCCACAAAAACATACTCAGACGCCTCCCTAGCAGTGTAAAGTCCAAGACCTCCATATCTGATAGGTAGAGTAGATAGTCTCCACTGTAGCTCTCCAAAGAACGGTCCCCCACACACCACGATGCCTTCCACCACTTCTCGCAAGCCTCTATCAAATATATCTACCGCCTCCATAATATAGTATGGGTGACAAATACGAAGGCCAAAAAGCAGCTTGGAGATACCCATACACGTTCGTAAAAGCAGCAATTCACTTTGAGGATCATGGATCTTGGATAAAATCTGCATCAAATCCACTGCTTTTTCAGCCCTCTTAATGGCAAGGCCCTTCACAAAACCATCGTCGAGGCTAACTGCACCACCTAATAGTTTGACTCCCTTATCTCTGGTCTTGAGATTTCGACAGGAAACATCCCATCACTTATCCTTCGTCCATCACAAGAGGGCCAAAATATTTCAGTTTTCTTAATATTCAGTATAATCCCCAGCGCAGGCCCTTCTGTTTTGATAATAGTGAGTGCTTTTTCCACTTCTTCGGTGTCGCCAATAACAGTTCCATCATCAAGATACCAGGCATGTAGGGATAATATGCAGTGCTCATTTATCTTAGCTATAAGCCGATGAAGTACGAGCAAATAACAAAGGCCCTAAAGGGTCACCTTGTTGTACTCCTGTGGATGAGTAGATAAAGGAGTCCCCACATAGAGCCGTGCGGAGTTGACCATACAAGTATTCTACCCAAGGCGATATAGATGGACAAAGCTTACGTACCTCAGAAAGCATAGCCGTTCGGTCGACTAGGTTAAAAGCATTGGTAAAGTCAACCATTAGCATAGAGAGGCTAGCGTCTACATGATGTTTACTGACAAACCTATTCAAAACATGTAGGATTGCCTCAGCACCACCTGAAACACCTACAGCAAACTGGAAATCCTGTAGATACGCTGCCATGTTCTTACCAACCCCTTTCATCGCTGCTTTGGACACCAGTCGACGCCAAATTGTCCCAACAGCAATGGGACGAATGCTCTTATCCGGTTTAAGGAGGGGTGTTAGGGGAGCCGATGCTAGGTTAAGAGGGCATCTCCCGCCAAGCCAAAGATTAACAACCCTAGTTATGGCCGTGACCATATCAGCAGCCACAGTTGAGCCTTCCCCACAGAAAGCATCCAACAAATGTTGTGCCCGAAGGCCATCCCTTGCACACGAAGTTCCCTTAGGGAAAGATTTAATACAACTAAGAATGGTACCTTCTTCGGCCACTAACGGTGTCTCCTGCAACGTACATGTTGGTTTCCGTGGAGGTGGCATCGTCGGATGCTTATCCTCAAGTGCTTTCCTTGTGTTCTCGTTGTATGGCGCCACCCCGGATGAACTGATGGCTTTAACAACCGCTGTGAAGTGCCCATCCGCCACCTTGCGCAAATAAGTAGAGATATTGGTACCGAGCTTGTTGTCTTTCCCCGTGTCATCATCTTTGTTGTCTTTCTATGTGTAATAATCTCTATCACTAACTATTGCCGGCAGCTTTAAAATCTCACGAACAAGCTTTATATTCCCACTAGGTTCATCCCAAAGTGCCAGCGCTCTAAGAATTTGTGTCTGTTGTGTCGCCTTGCGATTACCAGACCTGCATTCAGCTCTAACCTTAGGTCGGAACACTCTCAAAGTGCATCGAGGGAGCAGCAAAAGCCTGACCCAATGTTTAACAGCTTTAGGTTCAGCCGCGACTTTCTGTAGTGCCGCTTTCAGGGCATGAGAAAAAGCTAACCTGCAACCTCTTGGAATGCTCTTAACCGTACATACCGGGGCTCTAAAGACTGCATCCACAATTGCTTCATTCAATTCGAAGTCGCTATCAAGCTGCACAAAATCCTCCTATAGACGAGGCTTAGGCACTCCAAAAATTATTTCAGCTACTTCACCAGAACTCGCACATATCTCAGGCTTAATATCAGTGTTCCCTTCATGCTTGCACGCTCTTCTCCAAGCCTGAATACTCATACATTCGAAGCACAACCATTGTCTTAAAGTTCTCAGAGTTTCATCTAAACTCATGAAGACATCAACATCAGTTCTTATGGCTTGTTGGAGTGCAGTCTTCTTTTCTTTATTGCAGAGGTGTTGTCTCTTCAGGTGGGGAATCAAACATGAAAAACCTTTACTCCCAGTCCCCCATCTGGACAACCATGAAAATCTCTAAACGGACATCGATGATTCCTTTACTTGCAAACTGTCATTGAAGCATAATGACAAACGGTTTGAGTGCTTAAATAAATTATCCACTCTTTGGTTCGAAAACACCGAGTAGCACCCGATTACAAGCAGTTTTCTAGGTGTATGACAATTCAAAAGCACAAAATCAATCAATCAAAATGAGTATGAACAAACTAACCCATCAACACACCATGAGAGTACCAACATGGAAAACATAAAAACTAAAATAAAACGAAACCCCCCAAACCACTGTAACCCATCGAGATGATGGTGGTGGAAATGGGAGTTTGCTGCTGGTAGTTTACAGTCGGTGATTTGAAAACGAAATGAATTTTCCAGTGAATTTTCCGAATCCTAAATTTGAAAACGCCCTGAATTGCTACAGTAACAAAGTTTTTTTTACATACTAGGCAAGCGAGTAACAAGCTGTGCCGCTAGCCTTTTCGAATAGCAAAACCTATCATATTAAAAATAAAATCTCGTGAGCCAGGGGTCATTACATTGCTGCGCATGACTTTCTGGACCCTCTTGAGTAGTCCAACTGCTTCTGGAGCCAAATAGCCAAAATTATCAAAAGCAAAGGGGAAGAAATCATGCCCATTGTCAACACATGCTTTCTCATGCTTCAATATCTTACCTGAGACCTTTAGCCTTTAGCGCGCTCGCCCGACTGTAAAGGTGCCATGTCCAATGCCTACCAAAGGAGATACCCCGGTGAGGTCAACACATGTGTGTTTCCCATTATCCCATCCAAAAATAAGAACATCAGCTGGTCTTAGTGTCGATCTCCCTTAAAGTGGGTCTGTTAGGAAATGCACATGTGCTTCTTTCTTTGCCGAAATGCCAGACCTCCACAGTACATCATACAAGATATCCCTCACATGATCATGTCTATATTTATAACCAGGGTCTACTTTACAATGAGCTGCATGTTCACCATATGAATCCAAGCAACCTGTGATGCAAGCAGGGCAGCGAGAGTCAGAGGGATAAAGCGGGATCATTAACCTGTACTTGAGGATAGACCGGTACTCCAAAGGAGACATCTTCTTCCCCAGCCAATCAATCAGAATAGCTAGAAGAAAATCTTGGGCATGTGCTGCTTGAAAACAACCAAAAACCGCTTTCTGTCTCTCCGTTAGCATGTAAACTCTATCAATGTCCTTAACCACTTTACCAAAAAGAGCACTCGCCAGGATGCTTTGTGCTTTAGGGGGGGCGTTGTCTTTATTGGTGAAGTTGTTAAGATCAAAATCAGGAAGAGTCACTTGTAACGTTTCCAAAGCCTTATTAAAATTATCATCCATATCGTCCACACCACTACTCCTCAATATGTGATCCTGTAATCCCCAAGATTGCACACGTGAAGCCACAAAAACATACTCAGACGCCTCTCTAGCAGTGTAAAGTCCAAGACCTCCATATCTGATTGGTAAAGTAGATAGTCTCGACTGTAGCTCTCCAAAGAACGGTCCCCCACACACCACGATGCCTTCCACCACTTCTCGCAAGCCTCTATCAAATATATCTACCGCCTCCATAATATAGTCTGGGTGACAAATACGAAGGCCAAAAAGCATCTTGGAGATACCCATACACGTTCGTAAAAGCAGCAATTCACTTTGAGGATCATGGAGCTTGGATAAAATCTGCATCAAATCCACTGCTTTTTCAGCCCTCTTAATGGAAAGGCCCTTCACAAAACCATCGTCGAGGCTAATCGCACCACCTAATAGTTTGACTCCCTTATCCGGTCTTGAGATTTCGACAGAAACATCCCATCACTTATCCTTCGTCCATCACAAGAGGGCCAAAATATTTCAGTTTTTCTTAATATTCAAGTATAAGCCCCAGCGCAGCCCTTACGTTTTGATAATAATGAGTGCTTTTGCCACTTCTTCGGTGTCGCCAATAACAGTTCCATCATCAAGATACCAGGCATGTAGGGATAATATGCATTGCTAATTTATCTTAGCTATAAGCTGATGAAGTACCAGAGCAAATAACAAAGGCCCTAAAGGGTCACCTTGTTGTACTCCTGTGGATGAGTAGATAAAGGAGTCCCCCACATAGAGCCGTGCAGGTTGACCATACAAGTATTCTACCCAAGGAGATATAGATGGACAAAGCTTACGTACCTCAGAAAGCATAGCCGTTCGGTCGACTAGGTTAAAAGCATTGGTAAAGTCAACCATTAGCATAGAGAGGCTAGCGTCTACATGATGTTTACTGACAAACCTATTCACAGCATGTAGGATTGCCTCGGCACCACCTGAAACACCTACACCAAACTGGAAATCCTGTAGATACGCTGCCATGTCCTTACCAACCCCTTTCATCGCCGCTTTGGACACCGGTCGACGCCAAATTATCCCAACAGCAATGGGACGAATGCTCTTATCCGGTTTAAGGAGGGGTGTTAGGGGAGCCGATGCAATGAACTCCGCTAGGTTAAGAGGGCATCTCCCGCCAAGCCAAAGATTAACAACCCTAGTTATGGCCGTGACCATATCAGCAGCCACAGTTGAGCCTTCCCCACAGAAAGGATCCAACAAATGTTGTGCCCGAAGGCCATCCCTTCCACACGAAGTTCCCTTAGGGAAAAATTTAATACAACTAAGAATGGTACCTTCTTCGGCCACTAACGGTGTCTCCTGCAACGTACAGGTTGGTTTCCGTGGAGGCGGCATCGTCGGATGCTTATCCTCAAGTGCTTTCCTTGTGTTCTCGTTGTATGGCGCCACCCCGGACGAACTGATGGCTTTAACAGCCATTGTGAAGTGCCCATCCGCCACCTTGCGCAAACAAGTAGAGATATTGGTACCGAGACTGTTGTCTTTCCCCGTGTCATCATCTTTGATGTCTTTCTCTGTGTAATCATCTCTAACACTAACTGTTGCCGGCATCTTTAAAATCTCACGAACAAGCTTTATAGTCCCACTAGGTTCACCCCAAAGTGCCAACGCTCTAAGAATTTGTGTCTGTTGTGTCGCCTTGCGATTACCAGACCTGCATTCAGCTCTACCCTTAGGTCGGAACACTCTCAAAGTGCATCGAGGGAGCAAAAGCTCCGACCCAATGTTTAATAGCTTTAGGTTCAGTCGCGACTTTCGTGAGTGCCGCTTTCGGGGCATGAGAAAAAGCTAACCTGCAACCTCTTGGAATGCTCTTAACCGTACATACCGGGGCTCTAAAGATCGCATCCACAATTGCTTCATTCAATTCGAAGTCATTTGTCAAGCTGCACTAAATCCTCCTGTAGACGAGGCTTAGGCACTCCAAAAATTATTTCAGCTACTTCACCAGAACTTGCACATATCTCAGGCTTAATATCAGTGTTCCCTTCATGATTGCACGCTCTGTTCCAAGACTGAATACTCATACATTCGAAGCACAACCATTGTCTTAAAGTTCTCAGAGTTTCCTCTAAACTCATGAAGACATCAACATCAGTTCTTATGGCCTGTTGGAGTGCAGTCTTCTTTTCTTTATTGCAGAGGTGTTGTCTCTTCGGTGGGGAATAAAACATGAAAAACCTTTACTCCCGGTCCCCCATCAGGACAACCATGAAAATCTCTAAACGGACATCTGATGATTCCTTTACTTGCAACTGTCATTGAAGCATAATGACAAACAGTTTGAGTGCTTAAATAAATTATCCACTCTTTGGTTCAGAAACACACAGAGTAGCACCCGATTACAAGCAGTTTTCTAGGTGTATGACAATTCAAAAGCACAAAATCAATCAATCAAAATGAGTATGAACAAACTAGCCCATCAACACACCATGAGAGTACCAACATGGAAAACATAAAAACTAAAATAAAACGAAACCCCCCAAACCACTGTAACCCATCGAGATGATGGTGGTGGAAATGGGAGTTTGTTGCTGGTAGTTTACAGTCGGTGATTTGAAAACGAAATGAATTTTCCGAATCCTAAATTTGAAAACGCCCTGAATTGCTACAGTAAATAAGTTTTTTTACATACTAGGCAAGCGAGCAACAAGCTGTGCCGCTAGCCTTTTTGAATAGCAAAACCTATCCTTTTAAAAATAAAATCTCGTGAGCCAGGGGTCATTACATTGCTGCGCATGACTTTCTGGACCCTCTTGAGTAGTCCAACTGCTTCTGGAGCCAAATAGCCAAAAGTATCAAAAGCAAAGGGGACGAAAGCATGCCCATTGTCAACACATGCTTTCTCATGCTTCAATATCTTACCCGAGGAAGCCTTTAGCGCCTGCTCCGATTGTAAAGGTGCCATGTCCAATGCCTACCAAAGGAGATACCCGGTGAGGTCAACACATGTGTGTTTCCCATTAGCCCATCCAAAAATAAGAACATCAGCTGGTCTTAGTGTCGATCTCCCTTCAAGTGGGTCTGTCAGGAAATGCACATGTGCTTCTTTCTTTGCCGAAATGCCGGACCTCCACAGTACATCATACAAGATATCCCTCACATGATCATGTCTATATTTATAACCAGGGTCTACTTTACAATGAACTGCATGTTCACCATATGAATCAAGCAACTTTGTGATGCAAGCGGCGGCAGCGAGAGTCGAGAGGATAAAGCGGGATCATTAACTTTTTTGTATTTGAGGATAGACCGGTACTCCAAAGGAGACATCTTCTTCCCCAACCCCTCAATCGGAATATCTAGAAGAAAATCTTGGGCATGTGCTGCTTGCAAACAACCAAAAACCGCTTTCTGTCTCTCCGTTAGCATGTAAACTCTATCAATGTCCTTAACCACTTTACCAAAAAGAGCACTCGCCAGGATGCTTTGTGTTTTAGGGGGGGCGTTGTCTTTATTGGTGAAGTTGTTAAGATCAAAATCAGGAAGAGTCACTTGTAACGTTTCCAAAGCCTTATTAAAATCATCATCCATACCGTCCACACCACTACTCCTCAATATGTGATCCTGTAATCCCCAAGATTGCACACGTGAAGCCAGGATGCTTTGTGCTTTAGGGGGGGCGTTGTCTTTTTTTTAAGTTACTGTAGCAGGAGAGAGAGGTGATGGTGGTGAGAGTTGTTAATAATTTTTTCTTTTAAAAATCCACAAAGTAATAATTTAAATTTGAAAAAAAATTATGTGTTCCATATACTCACCAAAAATCTTGTAGACAAGAGGAAAATCAGAAATGAACATCCAAGGACAAAATTGTAAGGATTCCACTGTAAAATACATAAATAGAATTGTAAAATTTGGATTTGAGATAAAAAATATGCGAACAATAAAAAGGGAACTTGATATATATTTTTTCCTTAAATGTTTGAATAAATTTGAGTATTTACAATATGGTGAACTGATTTCCAAACAGCTCCGACAACGGACACAACATCGGTTTTGTTTGTAAAATTTGAGGGCCCAAGTAGTCCTTTCAGCTGTTGACAGCCGATGACAATCGCGGCACCACCCATGAATCCCACAATTGCAGCATGAGATAAAAAATTCACAAGGAAACCCAACCTGCATTTTGAAAAAGAAGGTGAATTGTTAATTTGATTATTTACCCTCATTCATAACTTCATTTAGGTTCAAGTTTGTACATGCACCTGAGTAATCCAAATGCAGCTTGAAAAACTCCAGCAAAGAATGTTACAGTGAAAACAAGGTTTCTATAACCGATTGGATCAACGGAGGGATCAATTATTTTCTGAATCATTGCTGACAAAAGAAGCGAAACAACCGCTACTGGCCCGATAGCTATCTCTCTTGAACTTCCCATTGCCGCGTAAATCAATGGTGGAACAACATTGGTATCTAAAAATCATAATAGAAATCTTTAGATTTTATACATACAAAAACTTATATTTTATGTAGAAAATGACTAATTTTTTTTCTGATGATCGACTTACAAAGTCCATATTGAGGATCAAGCTTCGCCAAATTAGCGTATCCGATACTCTACATATGTACAAAGATAGTTATGAAACGTATACAAATCATTTACTGTTGGATGGGTAATTTAGCTGTTAATCATATGTATAGATTACCTGTGGGATGCTCAAACTTGCTAGAGTTAAGCCAGCGAAGAAATCACTTTTAAATTTCGTAGCAGTATATTTTCGACCCCATCGAAGAATTGGAAATATCCCCTGTAAGATCGAAAAAATGTGCTTCGAGTTGCTTTTGGTTTTCATCTTGGCATTATTTGATGGAGGATACGTTTTCATTCCACAATGAAAAACGGTCTCTTTGATCGAACTAACTAGCTCGTGTATCAGACCTGGTGGCTCGGGGGAATCAAGTATCCATCGAGCTCTCTCGGCTCGACTTTGAACATCAACCTGGAGCCGATGATCATCCATGGGGATGATTCTTTCGTTGAACGAAGTATTATCAGCCATAGTGTTTTTGAAGAGTTTGGAGGAACCAAAATGGGAGCTGGTCCTAGCTATATCATGATGTAAGTGGTGAATCTGGCAATCATAGTTTTTAGAAAACAAAGGAGCTGCAATTTCTTACACATCGAGGATCTTGTTTATATATAAGAAGCTTTGCCTGGTTAGCTAGAGGAGCCTAGCTAGCTAAGCGAGAAAGCGAGGGCGAGGAGGAGTGTCAAAAGGAGAGGGAGGGAGAAGAGGATCGAGAAGAGTAGAGGAAAATATGCACAATTGATGGTGCAGAATTTGAGATGTAGTGAAAGCAACTAAAGAGAAAAGAGAGTGAAAAGAAAGTTCTTGCAGAAACGAATGACAAGTACTCTTAGGACTGGCAATGTGGATTAAGGGAGAGAAAAGCAAGTCCAAATACATTGACTCAGGTCAAATTCAAAGGAAAGCCTTTCAAACAAATTACTTGAAGGGAGTGAAAAACTAACCTTTCCAAGATATTTGAGTTTCTCGATATGGATTATCCTTTTCGAACCACAAATGCTTTAGCTAAAAAAACAACCAGGTTTTTCATATTGCTTCAATACAATTAGGGTGCGGGTGGACACCTATAAGACCAGATCATCAAAGAGGGACTCAAAAGGATAACGGATACGCCAAGACAGATCCATGATTTGTTCTGATCATCTGCTTAAGATGGTGTTTTAGGTATTACCGGATATACATTTTATCCATCGACAGCCCTGCCCGCAAGTCATACCTAACGATTAACACCGACCGATCTTTTTCCCCATTGCATATGCTGAGCTATTTGGCATATTATTTCTTTTAAGCGAGCAAGCAATTTATGATTCTCGATAGCAACCAACTAAGACTTGGAGAAAAGAGAAGAAGAAATAAGAAATGAAACCAAAGTTCAGTAGTCCAAATCCAATTAAAATGGAACAGTTATAAAGAGCGATTATATTAATAATATTAATTAGACACAAAAGTTTAGATTACAAATTTACAACATTTAAGTCGAGTGAATCTGAATATAAGGACCGTCTGGAGTTTCCAATCTGGTGACAGAGACCAAAGAACAGTGTCTCAAGACTTCTGAAAATCATTGCTCTTATATTACTCCTAGTTGGTTTTCATTCGAATTACAATTGTCAAACCCAATAACTGCTGATACTACTACTTTTTTTCCCACTGTTTTTTTTACTCCCTCCGTTTCTAAAAAAATAGGCTTGTTTCCATATGTGGAAAGTCAAATGTTATGATTTTACTACTATACCCATAGAGAGACCAATTCTCTCTCTCATTTTTTCTCTCTAATATAAAAAGGGGATCACTTCTCTCTCCTCTTTCTCTAATAGCAAATGAGTGGGGACCAAAGGATAATTTAGGAAAAAACATGAAAAAATGGCTACAATGATTGGTTTTCTTAATTTTTGTGTAAACCAAACTTGCCTATTTTTTAGAAACGGAGGGAGTAACTTTTTATGCAAAAAAAAGGCGAAAAGACAACCTTGTAGGAAGTGAAAAAACGCTTGGGTTCAATGAACCTGGACAGAATTTGGGTGATAAAAATCTTGAAAAAGGAGAACCATTGAGTGTGGAGAATTCGGAGATGACACTTTTTCTCTATTGATTGCTTCAGCTTTTTGTTTGTTCCGACATGTTTTCCTTAATTTTATACTCCCTCTGTACTTATAATATATGCGGAATATTGGATTTTTCTAGTCCCATTAAATAGGCAGAATTCTAATTTCAATGTGCTTTTTGACATATATGCCCTTATTTATATTGTGTATGGGAATTTGTATTGAGAATAAGACAAAGGGTATAGACAAGAAAAAACATGAAAACTTATAAAAACCATGCATTTTCTTATTCTAAGAGATTTCATCTTCTCCTCCTATATATTAGGGAGGGAGGGAGTATCTATTCTAAATGTTTTTCCTTCTTCATCTTCTCACTTCTCTCTCCTAAGAAAAAAACTCTAGAGCTTCTTCATCTTCTTGCTCAGATTTAGTCCTTTTGGGCTAGATCTGAGCAAGGATTTCTGTTTTTTATGAATAAAAGTAGAGTAATTTGTAGTTTTAGGTTTTGTTTTGTTATTTTTGGTGTCTATGGACACATTTCTTCGCTATTTGGGCGATATTCTCTTCGTCTTTGGGACGATTTTCTCTTCGCTCTAATAGCGATTCTCTTAAATCTCCATGGTGTTTCTTGGCTTGCTATTCTTGATTCATCAAGAACATCAATGATTCTGCTCGGATTCGCTTTGGATTCATCTCAACAAGAGGGATTTAGGGCATCCGAATTCGTTTGGATCTACAAGATTTTGGGCAAATTACTCCATTTTATTTGAAGCATCTCTTATTGAAGAAGAAGATAATTATTTCAAATGGTCGGAGTTGATTCCGGTTCACACCATCTTTCGTCAATACTCTTTTTGGTACAAAAATTGGATATCTTTGCGGTGCATGGCTCTTTCTCTTCGCGATGTATTTGCAATTGGTGTCATCATTTGTATTTGGGTTTTGATTATCTTGTATTTTGGTGTTTTTGATAATCTTGTAAGCAATCATGTAATCACTATTTTGGTTTGAATGAATTGAATCGAAATGTGATTTTCCAAAAAAAAAAAAAAAGTACTCTTTCTAGAAGTCAAAATGTCTAATCAATATCGACATGTGTCCGTATGGACTTAATTTTGTATGTACTAAATATCGGCATGTGTCCGTATGGACTCGTCTAAACTGATCAGTTACTCCTGTTTTTCCAAAAAAGAAAAACAAAACAAAAAAAAAAAAGATTACGGATTTGATTTTGCATTGGCCATGTATTAGGAAATTATTATTGCCTTCATTCGACTTTAGTTGATGATTTTGATTTAGAGTTTTTAACCTAGATTAGGAAAGAGTATTTCTTTTCTAAATTCACCCACACTAATTGTAGGTGTAAATTATATACAGATCCAGGTGGAAACATCCTAGAACCGGTGCACCCAAATACGAAGAGACGCGAAGTACAGAGCGAAGATTATCGGGCGCGAGATTTAAGGAGCCACGTGGATCGGGCGTAGTAATGTCGGGCAAGACTTGACCCAGACTCCTGATAAAGCTAACAAGATAAGGCGTGGCGGGTCAAACGAGGAGCTATGTTCAAACGAATAAGAAAGAATGGGTCACATCGGATAACCGTAAGGACGACAGTAAAAGATAGGCGACATCGTGTTAATAATGCATCTTAAGAGATCGGCCCGAACGAAGGATAGGCGAGGAGTCAGGATACATCGGCCACATGAGACGACATGAACCGGCCCGATCACAGAACTGCTAAATAGATGTAACATGACCAACACCTTAATTTCGTTGTATAGAACTTCTCCTATAAATAGAGGGACTTGTATTCAAGAAAGGTAGGTTGTATTTTTGGGAGGAAAAAGGAGAGAAACTCGAGTAAACACTAAGAAGAAGTAAAGTGAGTAGTAAGTGCATCTTGTAAGAAAATCCCACGGAGAGCAACACCTTTGTAACACTTCAAAGTAATAAGATTCATCCTTTCACCCCCGTGGACGTAGGTAATCATACCGAACCACGTATATCTTGTGTTCATTGTGGAGTGTTTACTTTCATTTGAGATGAGCATTGCGTTTTTATCCTTTGGATGTAGTTTGTAGTAAAATGCATCTACATTCTGGTAAAAACCTTCAGAGACGATCAACAACTCCTCAATACACGATTAACGTGTTGAAGTTGAAGCTATGATGAACTCTGTTGGCCGAAATAACGGTTGTTTTGAGTCATTTACTTCAAAGCCGAAACGATAGCAGCGTCTTCTTAACATCTTCAACAGTTTGATCAACAGAGAGACTTCATGAGCTCACCAGCGACTAACAGTTCGGGTTAGAAGCTATGTGAAGAATCTGTTGAAAGGACGAATGTTTGTTCTTGATAGTTGTATAATTGTTAGCGTTAAACGAGTTATTTTTAGCTACGGCATGAAGTCAGGTGCTTGGAATAACCAAAATTTTGCGTTTGTAGATGTTTCATCGTGCGATAAACTGTCAACCATATAGAATTTTTTAGCCGGCGGTGTAGCATAAGTCGTCGGAGAGTTCATAATTAGATCTCGAGAAAGTGGAGCTGGTACAAGTTTGATTTGATTCTAGGGGTTACTTGTCGTACTTTTTTCTAAGCATCATGTGCATAAGATCAATGATTTGGAACATGTAGAATAAAGGACAAAACTAACTTAAATGCATAGGTCGAGTAAAGAGAGCGACGTCGTACGGAGTGATAGCGACGGGGAAAGTGAGGTCACCACAGATTCAAAGATAGGGACAAAATAGGGTAGAGGGACAGTACCCACCTAACAAGCGAAGTAGATCTTACACAAAGGATGAGTCGTACAGTCGAACTTTTTTGTCCTTATGTCTGAATTTTTTATTTGAAAATTAGGTCAAAGTAAGGGGTTCTTTTCGTATTTGCTGACGTAGGGACGTGCGATACTCGGATTATCATGCGACGTGACCGATGGCTAGCACTTCAGGGACAATTAGGATGTTAAGGAATCGTACAGTCACTAGCAGCAGCATGCAGGCAGGGATAACGGGGCCGAGGCAAGAAGACAGTCGCCAACCACCGCCCGAGGAATCTCATGCAGCTGCGCGAGGAATGCCTGTTGTAGACGAGGAAGTAGATTTTGGGCGAGACGATAACACCCTACCTCTGGACCAGGTTATATTGACTCATAGAAGAGTTGACCAAATCGATGGACTCACAGCTTCAGACACCGATGACGATGAGGAAGCACTTGCAGCACAAGCTCAGAGGCAAAGGATGAGGCAACAAGCTGAGTACCAGAAAGACTTGGTAAGGGAACAAGAGCGTCTTAGGCAGATTCAGCTGGGGAGAGCAGCAGAAAGTAACATCGGCCCGACAACTGTTCACGCGGTCGATCGTGTAACCAACCCGATACTACCCCCACCACCCACATATGCACCATTACAGCCTCGGCCACACCAACCCAATGGACATTCTAGTCATGAAAGTACGAACCCGACGTTGTTGTCCATTTTGGAGAGTCTGAGGAGACAAGAAGCGGCAATAAGGGAACTCCAGCAGCGGAATCTAGCCTTGGAGTATGAGAACTACCAACTGAGGAACCAGCGGACCAGATCAAGAGGGTCGGCCAGCCGAGGGACATCGGGTTATCGTGGCCGATCCGGTCACTCACCACCCATGATGGGGCCGAGTATCCTTAATCAGCCCGATCAGTCAGGTCAGCCACCATTACCTCCGGTACCCCCCACGCAGAGATATGGACCACCCGAGGACTCGTACACCGACGAAGAAAGGCGAGGAAGGGACGTGCTACAAGATCAGACAACTAAAGCCAAGATTAAGGAGTTGGAAGAAAAAATCAAGGAACTCTCGGGCGGAAGCGAAGAGAATAAGTTGACCGAGATTATGAGTGAAGCCGAGAAAACGCCTTTATCTCAAGAACTGGAACAAATGCCGTTCCCACCCAAGTGTACTTTACCTTCATTCCCCTCTATATTTGATGGAATGGGCGATGCGATCGAGCATCTTAAGATGTATACCATGTCACTGATCCAATGGATAAGCAACCCGGTAGTTATGTGCAAATTCTTTCCAGCTAGTTTGGAGGGCGAGGAGCGAGATTTGTTTTATTCGCTCACACCTGGTTCGATTAACGGGTACGATGCGCTAGTCGAGGCCTTCCTTGAGACCTACATGCATAACAGTCGACCTCGGCCAAGATTGAACAAGCTGTTTACTCTCGCCCGAAGATTCAGAGAGCCCTTGAGAACCCTGACCAACAGGTGGAGGAAACTGTGTACTGAAATTGAGAAGGTACCGGTGGATCAAGCCATCTTTGGGTTTGAAAACGCGTTGGGGAGATCGGACACCATCTGGATTGCCATGTTTTCTGAAAAACCTAAAACCTTAAAGGAGATGAGAAGAATGCAAGAACACTACATCGCCTTGGAAGAAATTCAGGAAGAATCAATAGATAGAGGAGTACAAGAAGCCAGCGCTGAAGTTGGTACCGAAACTAAAACGGTCATGGACGACCATATCAGGCGATCAGAAAAGAGATCGGACCCTCCCCCGAGGAGCAGTGAGAAGAGGGAATGGATGGCCAAAGGGAATAAGCCGAAGCAGGAAGCCCGATCGTATACCCATCTAAACGCTTCTTTGGAAGAGGTGTTCAAGGAAGTTGAGAAGAGAAACGACATCAACTACCTAGCATCGAGGGGGATACAGTTCCAAGAGACCCGAGATCATCCCGAATATTGTCACTACCATAAGTATAGGGGCCATTCCACCAACAACTGTCCAGAAGTGAAAGATATTGTTCAGCACCTCATCCGCGATGGATATTTGAGGCAGTATGTCCGACACACCCCTCGGCCAGAAGCAACACCCGATGCACCAGTTCATCAAGTCCGCATCGATAGGGCGAGTCAGTTCGTAAGCACCATTTCACATTCGGTTATGCAAAAATACACCCTCGGCCCAGTAATCACCACTAGGATCCATAAAAGGGATCGTGAAGGTAAAGAGATATTTAGTGTAGACAAGTCCCTTCCAATGGAACCTTGGATGACGCTGCCCATTTCGTTCTCGGCTAAGGATGTCCCAGCAAATGGACAGGCACACAGTGATCCAATGGTCATCACGCTATTGATTGAGAAGTGGGGACTAAGAAGGATTCTCGTGGATAGCGGAAGTTCAGTCGAGGTGCTGTTCTACTACACGTTCAGAAGGATGAAACTCTCAGATGACATGCTCGTCCCATCAACATATCGCATCTACGGCTTTAACGGCACAGTAACCATCCCAAAGGGCGAAGTAACTTTGAGAGTTTCATATGGTGGTGGCTACCTCGACACACTAACCACCTTTTGTGTGGTCGACGTCGCCTCACCTTATGAGGCCATTATCGGGCGCCCATGGATTTCTGGGATTAAGGGAGTAGCATCGGCATACCATCAAAGGTTAAGGTTACCGACTTGCAAGGGAATAGAGGAAGTTGTGGGCGACTCCCAGGAGGCACGAAAATGCATGAAAGTTGATGTAGAAATAAATGAAGAACGGCGAGCTCGGCAAAGGCAAGAAAAGAACAAAGCAAAGGAAATGAAGGCGGAAAAAGAATTGGAGGAGGTGATTTCACAAGCGGTCCTGGCACACGAGACTCGAGAACAAGACCCTTTATAACAATTAAAGGAAGCTTCCCCAGTTAGGGAGACCAAATCAAACTTCTCGATAGTCGAGCCGACTAAAGAAGTAAACTTGGGAACGATAGAAGAACCCAAGATAGTGAGGATCGGGGCATTACTATCGGACGAACAAGCAAGTAAACTCACGATGTTATTAAAAGAAAACCTGGATGCATTCGCTTGGGAAGTGCATGATTTGGAGGGTATTGACCCAAAGGTCTGCTGTCACCACTTAAAAATTGATCCGAGGTTCAAACCAGTTAGACAAAAAATGAGGCGTATCGCGCCAGAGTTACAAGCGGCGGTCGAGGTCGAGCTGAAGAAGTTACAAGAATCCGGAATAATAAGGAAGTCCCACTACCCACAGTGGATATCTAACATGGTCGTGGTACCGAAAAAGAAAGGGTGAGTCAGAATATGTATTGATTTCAGCGACTTGAACAAGGCCTGCCCGAAGGACAGTTTCCCCCTTCCCAGCATAGATCAATTAGTAGAATCAATAATGGGATACGAGGCGATGACCTTAATGGACGGATACATTGGCTACAAACAAATACCATTGGCGCCCGAGGACCAGGAACACACTTCCTTCTTCACACCAAGAGGATTGTATTGTTACACCAAGATGCCATTCGGACTTAGGAATGCCGGGGCTACGTACCAGAGATTGGTAGGCGACATGTTTGAAGACAAGATTCACGATACCATAGAAGTTTACGTGGACGACATGTTAGTTAAGAGTCGAAAATCAAAAAACCACGTCCGAGACCTTCGAGAGATTTTTCAGACAATGAGGAAACACAAAATGAAAATTAATCCTGCCAAGTGCGACTTCTGGGTCACGTCGGGGAAATTCCTAGGCTACATCATCACCCCCAGGGGAATAGAAGCAGATCCCGAGAAGGTACGATCCGTCCTTGAAATTCCATCCCCCGCAACGGTAAAAGACGTGCAGAAACTAAATGGTTGCATAGTCGCATTGGGGCGATTCGTATCACGGTCATCGGACAAATGCAAGGCCTTTAATGACATCTTGAAGAAAGGAGAAAAATTCCAATGGACGGACGCCAGCGAAGAGGCATTTCAAAATATCAAGCTACATCTAGCTAGCCTCCTGGTTCTTCAAAGGCCTGAGCCGTCAGAAATTCTCACTCTATACTTAGGCGCGACACCCTATGCCATCAGTGCGGTATTGGTCAAAACAGAGATAGGCGTGGAGAAGCCGGTATACTTCGCTAGCAAAACCTTAAGTCCGGCCGAGAAGAACTACACCAGAATGGAGCAAATGGTGCTCGCACTAGCCTTTGCTGCCTCTAAACTACGAACATATTTTCAAGCTCATCGAATACGGGTGCTCACCAAATCGCCTATCGAAGCGGTCTTGGATAGTGCTGGGCGATCGGGGAGAATCTCCAAGTAGGGAGCCATAATCAAACAATATGACGTGATATACGAGACAAGAACCGCGATCAAAGGGCAAGTAGTGGCCGATTTCTTGGCAGATTTCCCCCTCAGTGATGAGGATGAGGTAGAAGATATACCGGGAATGGCAGAAGAACAAGAGGAGCCAGCGGACCTACTAGCCGCCAGTAGTTCAACACGATGGGAAGTATTTGTCGATGGGGCATCAAACAAAGACGGATCGGGCCTCGGGTTGGTGTTTACCACGCCAAAGGGGAGGAAGATCGTGCATTCGTTCAGGTTAAAATTCAAGGCGACAAACAACGTCACCGAGTATGAGGCGGTAATCCATGCCATACGAATAATTGTGGAAATGGGGCTGCATGAGGTTCGACTGACTAGTGACTCACAACTAGTGATCCGGCAAATTACGGGCCAATACACTACACACGATCCGGTGCTGCAAAAATATTGGGAGCTCGCCCAATTTTACATCAAGCAAATCCCAGATATTAAATTCCGCCATATCTGCCGAAAGGATAACAAACACTCGGACGCTCTATCGTACATCGCCTCACAACTAGTAGACCCGAGCATCGAAGGGATACGTGTTATGAGGCTTCTTAACCCGTCTATCCCAGAAACACCAGAAGTACGGATCGAGGTGGCCATTAGCACATCCGAGAGATACAAAGAAGGCGACTGGAGGAAGCCAATACATCAATACTTAGAGACGGGTGAGCTACCTAAGAGTCGGCCCGAGATGAACAAGATCACCTACGAGTTAAGGGAAGGGATCTTATATCGGAAATCTTACCTAGGACCACTCCTAAGATGCTTAAGCAGGGAAGAGGGCCATATAATCCTACACAAGCTACACTATGGGGCGGCCGGAAATCACATCTCGGGAAGAAGCTTGTCGGTTAAGGCAAAAATAATGGGCTACTTTTGGATGTATATGAACGAGGACGCAAAGCAAATGGCAAGAGATTGCGAAGAATGTCAGCGTTTTGGGAAGAAAATCCATGCTCCCGGTGTACCGTTAAACTCAATCAAAAGTACGTGGCCCTTTGCTAAATGGGGAGTGGACATTGTCGAGCCATTACATGTCGGAACGGGGCAAAGGAAGTATTTGATCGTGGCCACTGATTATTTTACCAAGTGGGTAGAGGCGGCACCACTAAGGCATATTCAGGACAAAGATGTCTTTAAGTTTATTTGGGAACATATCATTTGTCGCTTCGGGGTCCTGGATGCAATCGTCTATGATAATGGAAAACAACTACAGGGCGAGAACATTGATCTTCTATTCAACACTTACAACATCAGGAAGAGCAAAGCTACCCCGATTTACCCCCAGTGCAATGGGCAGGCCGAGATCATTAATAAGACAATCGCCGATAACATGAAGAAAAAACTGGATGGGGAATTTGGCAACTGGTGCGAGGATCTATATAACGTCCTATGGGCATACAAAACCACACGAAGGGAAGCTACGGGATTCTCTCCGTTTATGCTTACCTACGGAACCGAGGCGATTCTACCAACAGAAGGGATGATTCCTACCACAAGAACCGAAGCTTGGAGGCGAAACGTGTCATCCGATCTGATCTTGGATAAACTCGACGACTTGGAAGAAACAAGAGAAATGGCGTTACAAAAAATGGAAAATTATCAAAGGAGGTTACAACGGAAATACAACAAGCGCGTTCGACCAAGAGAATTTAATCCCGGGCAGCAGGTATTGAAATTTCTGGCTGAATGGGAGCGCGACAAAAAAGGAGGAAAACTAGCACCAAAGTGGGGTGGGCCATATATAATCGAATATAAGGCGGGCGAGGGATAATATCGACTACTGCGACTCGACGGAACAAGAGAGCTCAAACCATGGAACATCCGATTCCTGAAACTCTACCATCCTTGACGAGCGATGCGGAAAAACGGTAAGCAAACGTGTCTTCTATCTCTGTGAAACCGTGAGGGGTATGGGATATGGTATGAGCGACTAATGGTCATTCTTACTCGGGGCAATGCCAGTGTGGAAGTGCCGAGGTGACTTACACTCGAATGGTCATTCTTACTCGGGGAAAAGCCAGTGTGGAAGTTCCGAGGTGACTTACACTCGAATGGGCATTCGTACTCGGTGCAACGCCAGTGTAGAAGTGCCGAGGTGCCTTACAGTCGTCTGGCTATTCGAACTCGGGGTAGTGGAAGTGTGCAAGTGCCGAGGTAGCCTAAGGGTTCTGGTGGTTGGAAACCAGTTCCAAAGGTTGTTTAGATGCGAGGTCTACTAAGCTAGGTGTCCTACTTACATCTGAAAGGTCACCACCATCGCAAGTGGGAGTGTCCACTTGCCCGAGATCGGTTGGTCGATAACCACTCGGGATTGTCGGGCCTAGAACTAGGATGATTGGTACCCTTCCACTGAATCCAAAGAGATAGTGATGAGATACCCCAATCATGACGTGGCATAGGGCCCGATGACCCTCCTTGTTGGGTGTGTTCGACATAAATTGTTAGAATACTGACTTACTTGAACAATGATTGCAGGAATAACATATGAAACAAAGGAGAACTCGATTGCATCATGCGACTATTAAGAAAACACGGAAAACGTCATGTGACCAAGCGAAACGAAGCGTCTAATGAAAATAAAACAAACACCATCGGTGACGCAGCACCCCCATTAAAACAAACAAGCAAGGTAGCGGAAATTAAAAAGGGGAGAAGTGTTCAGAGCGATTTACAACCCGATGGAAGGGGCAACATAGCGACGCAGCACCACAAAAAGAAAGTTTAATCCTTGGGAGGAGCCGCGCCGGCCTTCCTCTGCGCGACCTCGAGCCGCTTCTTCTCCACCCAGTCCATAATGCCCGCCTGAACCTTCTGGTCTAACTCCTCCACATGGGAGACGCGTTCATCCTCGAGTTGTTGGGTAATCTGGGAAGCGTTTTCCTCAGCTTCAGCTAACTTGGAGCCCAAATCGACCTCGGCCTGTTTCAATCGGAGAACCTCCAGATCCTTCTCCCGAGAATGTTTTTGCTCGGCTACAAAATCACAAAGATAGAATGTTATTCATCGGGTACATTTTTGCAAGAATAAAGCGCAATCTAGATCTAAAAGAACGACCTCAACACATCGTCTAAGAGACCTGACAGGGCGGGCAACACCGACTGAAGCGACTCTACCGACTTGGACAACTCATCCTCGGCCTTGGAAAAATTCATGGTTAATTCGTTATAGTGTTGCTCGTTGAACTCGTTACTGGGGCAATACTTCTTATGCTCGGTCCAATAGTTCATTATCCGATTACGCGACGCTTGGAGCACTGCAAGATGCTATCTACTCTACTCTAAATCGCCCATAACTTTATCAAATTCACTCACTCGGCCCAGTAAATCGCTATTAGCTTGCTCCACCACATCCTTATCTCTCAGTATTCGTCGGCGGTCCTCGTGAAGGTCTCGATTCTATAATTGCAGAGCGTCTACCCTTTGCTCCAAACTTGTGGCTAAAGCAGCTTTTTCAGCAACAAGGCGCTGAGAAGATCCCAAGTGAGCCCGTAAATTGTCCATCTCGGCAGGATCATAATCAAACCGACGACGTCGTTCTAACTCGTCTTCAAGTCTTGCAATTTCCTCAGTTTGACGATCTATTTTGTCGTCTTTTTTTGCCATTCGTTGACGAAGATTTTCCACTAGATCCTTCTCAATATCCCATTTTCTCTTCATAATCCTAAACTCCGAAGTAGCGTCTACATCTATACTAGATACCTCGGCTAGGAAGAAGGATACCCGACTCAGGATACTGGCACGATAAACTCAATCAACACAAGTTAAGAATGATCATATACCTTGAGCGTCGGCAAGTTTGATCTCCAGCTCGTTCGCGCGACCCTTCTCATTATGAAGTTGAAGTTGGAGAGACTCTATCAACTGCTTATCTCGAAGGCGATTGGCAGAATCCAAGCGTACGCGGTTCATAATCTAACACAAACAAACGAGTTTGCATCATAAGCGACACTAAGAACAGAAATCAGAAGCGGGGCATTACCATACAGAAACGAGTCACTCACCACAGTGTCAAGTGTCAAGGCGATGTCGCCATAACGGGGCACAACATTCAACATTTCCTCATCAGTATACTTCCCAAAGTTGGAGGAAGTAAGCGCACCCAAGGAGTTCATGATCGGGCCAGAGACAGTAAAGGAAGTTTCAGCACTAGAAGACGATCCCTCAGTAATCCGGGGCACACAAGGAAGCTCTACCGGTACATCATTAACGACCTTCTCTACGACAGGCATCTCCGAGGGCTCATGTTGGTCGCCCATAACTTGTTCATCGCCTTTGTCACCCGAAACATTCTCTCCAAACAGCTCATCCTCATCGGAAAGATCAATGATTAGGCACGTTTTCGGTAGTGGCTTAGCAATTTGCTTACCTCTGGTAGGATTACGCCTAAGCGTATTGGGGTCATCATCGCCCGCGTCATCATCATCGTGCCTTGGGTGTTTCTGCATAAGTGTCTCGTCAGAACATGTGAAGGCAAAAAACTGGGGCAAGTACATGTACTTATAAGAAAATCATTATGTTTGTTACCTTCCCCTGGTCTTCCTCAACCCTTGTGCCAACACCTCTCTTCCTAGATCCGACAGTCTTGGTGGAGCCGACCTGAAATTTTCAAACAAAAAAGATGACCAGTTGGCGCCCGAAGCTAACAAGATAGAAATCAAGAAAAGTGTATACCTTATCGGCCTTGTCATCATTAACCACCCAGAAAGAATAGGGCTCGGCAGGAAAAGTAGGCGACGGGAAGTCACCATGTAGAATTGGACCTCGAACAAGAAGTGGAACTCGGGGATAAATCGGATCATTAGAATGACAGGGTCGCTTGTTGCAGGGTTGGCCGATGTGATCGGCATCCAGTATCATCCTTTCAACACCCTCGGGCATAACCTTAATCCGATGAGGACTAGCAGCAAACCCAGCAAGATCGCCAAAGTTCGTAGTTCCGGCCCGATAGTTGACAAGGAAATTAGCAACGAAATACATTGGAGCGTCCTCAGGCTTGTAGGTCGACCAATCAGTATCAGAAACATGACCATCGCGGCGATCCCTCCACTCGTTCATAATTCGAAAAGTATTGCTAGTCCATTGAGCCAAAGCACGAGAAGGCCGAATCTGGGACAGAATCTCGTAATAAAATGGGCTATCAGGGTTGTATAAGGGAAGACGAAGGCCCAGCTCCAGTTGACCCAAGGTGATGACCACACAATCAGCCGATTGCTCGTGCTTCTTCATATCGGTTTTCTTCAAGATACCGTTTCGGCCCGAGGGAAGGGTCACTTCGTAATTTTGAAGATCGTACTTCTCCTTCAGCTGCTTAATGAACTCTTCATCATAGAGATCCTTCACCCTTTTCTCGGACCTGCACGAAATAGAAGAAGAGCTATCAGCAAAAATAGATTTTATCGCGCGATCATCATACCTAGAAGGACTTTCAAGAAAAAACATAGAAGCAAGGGGAGGAGCATCAAACTCGGAAAAAACATCGTCAACAGACATTTTCTCAGTCATGGAAGGAGAAGAAGCCATTAATGGAGATAATGCAAAGCTCGGTTTTCAATAAAAAAAGATGAGGCGACAGCAGCTACTGTAACAATCGGGGATGAGGAGATGAAGGAAGAAAAAACAAGAAAGCTAGGGTTTTTAAGCGCAAAGTAACGAAGAAATCTTGAAGAAGAGGTTGCAATGGCGGAAGTGAGAAGTGGAGAAGAAGAAGAAAAAGAAAAAAGGAACGGGTTATTTAAAGAGAATAAGTTGTAACCGATGACAACAGTTACAGGTAATAAAGTGGAGATAGTGGGACGCTGCATGGCGGGATCTGCGGCATGGACGGGGACGTGGCGTTTGAAACGACTTTCTTCCACTCGTGTCTGCTGCACAAGCGAAAGAAGGGGCATAAATGTAGGTGTAAATTATCTACAGATCCAGGTGGAAACATCCTAGAACCGGTGCACCCAAATACGAAGAGATGCGAAGTACAGAGCGAAGATTATCGGGCGCGAGATTTAAGGAGCCATGTGGATCGAGCGTAATAATGTCGGGCAAGACTTGACCCAGACTCCTGATAAAGCTGACAAGATAAGGCGTGGCGGGTCAAACGAGGATCTATGGTCAAACGAATAAGAAAGAACGGGTCACATCGGATAACCGTAAGGACGACATTAAAAGATATGCGACATCGTGTTAATAATGCATCTAAAGAGATCGGCCCGAACGAAGGATAGGCGAGGAGTCAGGATACATCGGCCACATGAGACGACATGAACCGGACCGATCACAGAACTGCTAAATAGATGTAACATGACCAACACCTTAATTTCGTTGTATAGAACTTCTCCTATAAATAGAGGGACTTGTATTCAAGAAAGGTAGGTTTTATTTTTGGGAGGAAAAAGGAGAGAAACTCGAGTAAACACTAAGAAGAAGTAAAGTGAGTAGTAAGTGCATCTTGTAAGAAAATCCCATGGAGAGCAATACCTTTGTAACACTTCAAAGTAATAAGATTCATCCTTTCACCCCCGTGGACGTAGGTAATCATACCGAACCACGTATATCTTGTGTTCATTGTGGAGTGTTTACTTTCATTTGAGATGAGCATTGCGTTTTTATCCTTTGGATGTAGTTTGTAGTAAAATGCATCTACACTAATACTTAAAAGTTTAAAACACATAGTTTTCAGTAAAGAATTAACCAAAATAGAGTATATATTCTCCATGAATAAGATTTAAAAATTGAAGTAATTATCTATTTGTTGATTACAATGAGAATTAATGATATAGTGTGATTCTAAAGCAATGACAAGTTAGTGAGAATTTAGGGAATATACATACTGGGGTAGGATCCGTTGACATGGTTAGGGTGGCATAATCTTGACATTTTAGTACCATTCGTTTACCGAACCCAACCGACAATGAATTTGAACCTAATTTTTCGGTGACATGTTCTTCCTATAAGTCTCTACACTCCAACCAAAAATAAGACCATTCCGAAATGTATAAGATCACCATCTACCATTTTGAATATGAATTTTGAAGATTAACGGTTGAAATTAAAATTTGTGGACGGTGAAGTTTCATATTTCAGAATACTCTTATTTTTGGTAGGAATATAGAGTTTTATATGAGGAACACGTCACCAAAACCTTAGCTTTAAACTCATCGTCGTTTATATTTTTTAGAAAAAATGTGCCACCATGTCATGATAATGTCATTCTAACCATATCATCGGATCCTTCCCCATACTTGTTTTTTTAATAAGAAAAAGATTTTATAAATAAGTTTAATGAAACATATGTTGTAGATCACTCTGCAGACTGACATTCATTCAGCTTGGAGGATCAAACCAACTATTCCTAATAAAAGTAGAAGTTGCATGTTTTGCAAGCTTGTTAGCTGCATTATTTGCTTCTCTAGGTTCAAAAGAACATTTCCAAAATTCAAAAGAGTTGCATAACAAAGTAATAGTGTCTTCAATCCAATTGTTTGTAGTCCACTTAACCGCAGATCGCGCGCCATTTATTGCTCTAATAACACATCTACAATCTCCTTCCAGGTGAAGCTTTCTAATCCCCAGTTCCTTTGCCCATCTGACTTCCATAAGAGCTGCTTCAGCTTCAGCTCCTTCCGCATTTATTGCTGTTGTTGACCACGATCTAAGTCGATGTTGCGCACCTGTAGAGTCCCTGACAATTAGTCCCAATCCAGCATTACCAGTCTCCTTTATGAAGAAGGCATCAAAGTTAATTTTAAGAACTTCTACACATAGTGGTTTCCAATGATTAGGTTATCTTGGGATAGTATTACTCGTACCAAAAGGAATTGAAATACTACTAGAAATCCAGTCATTATAGTAATTATTAATCGCAAGAGAAATACTTCCTGCATTGGGCTATACATTTTTAAAGACTAGTTTACATCTAGACTTCCATAAATGCCATATGATTATACCAGCTTTTTCTTCTCCCTGCAAGTTGTGATGCACAGTAACAGTAGACGGAGGATCAAAAGTATTCACAATCCAAAAATCAAAATTAACAATGGTAACAGTAGCTGCTAAGTTGTTGACACATAGATTCCACACTACTTTATATGTTTCACACTCAAGGAACAAGTGATGCATTGTTTCAATGGTGGCATTGCAAAATGGACACATCACAGATCTATCACTAGGAAATATTACAAACCTATCACCAGTAGGAAGACAATTAGTAATACATTTCCACAAGAAGTGTAAAATCCTTGGGGGAATTCTTTTTTTCCAATTTTTTTTTCCAGTTTACGGTATCAGTAGAATTACTAATACCATTTTGGATTTGGTACTCATTAAGGATAACTCTGTAAGCCGATTTCACTGAGAACAAACCATTATTCTCTAGAAGCCATCTAAGAGTGTCAACACCACTATTAGGGATTCTTATTTTCTGAATTTCCTTAACAGTATGTTGGTCAAACAAGGCTTCTAGGATACTATCATTCCAAATCCTATTCTCACTATCAATGAGTTGGTTTACTGTGCACATATTCGAGGAACTAAAAGTAGAGTCTAGAAGGCCATCTATAGTGGGAACCCACTTATCTTTACATATGTTAATTTTCTCACCATTAGCTACTTCCCAAAAACTGTATTTCCTAACATACTCTATACCCTCCATAATTTCTTTCCAAATCCAGGATCCTCTAGTAACACAATTTCTATGCAGAACATTACCATTTTCAAAGTACTCCCCACTGAGAATTTGAGACCACAAGTCATCAGGAGAATAAATCATCCTCCAAGCCAACTTAGTTAGCGGGGCTTTATTTACAATTTCAGTTTTCTTAATTCACATTCCTCCTTGACACTTAGGCTTAGCTATATCATCCCATCTTCTAGGATAACCTCTTTTTCCATTTTGCTTCCTATTCCACCAGAACTTCCTCTGTATTGAGTCCATCTGATTTGTTAGCTTCTTAGGCATTCGAAACACTGTAAGATGATGATTAGCAGAAGTTCCTAAGACTGTTTGAGCTAAGATGGTTCTTTCAGGTTGGCTTAAAAATTTAGCTTTCCAATTGTGCAAATTGTCACCATATCTATCTAAAATCCCACCAAAAGTTTGCATTTTATTTTTTTGAATAAGAAGTGGAACTCGTAGGTATTTATCATTTAAAGCCATTTTCTTTATATGAAGAATACCAGAAATCTCATTTTTAACAATATTAAGAACTTTATGACTGAATGACATACCTGACTTGTCAAAATTGACAGATTGTCCAGAGAAAAGGCTGAATTGCTCTATAATCTTAGCTAAAGTCCTTGCTTCCTTAGCATTAACTGTAGTGAAAATTAAACAATCATCAGAAAAGAATAAGTGAGACACAGAAGGACTAGGAAAAAAAAACCTTAGGACATCAATTAAAAAACCCTTCCTTCATTCCCCATACTTAAATCCTCATCTATTTTGAATCACAAAAAAAAAAAAAAAAAAAAACCCTTAGGACATCGATTAAAATGACCACCCTAATAATAATTCTTTTCTTTTTTTGGAATTTGAATTTAAACCATTGTGGTTTAATACAAAGTACCTAGGACCATTGACTAATTTGATAGAAATTTCTGGATAATGAACCATCGGAAATTGTGGTTTAATACTACGTATAATGTATTCACAAACCTAACCTCATAAAAATAGTAATTTGCATTATTTTCTATTTTTTTTTTGAACATTACTATATTATTAAATTAAATTAAAGAGGATTCTATTTTCTAATGGAATTATTATTTTATATAATATTCAGGACCTATTAATGCTTAAGGAAAAAACTTTTAAGATGTATTATATTATAATATTATCGAATTTATTATTTTAGCACCAAGAGCCCGAGTCGGGACCAGAAAGTTCTATTATTTTAACGAGGATATTATAGGTGTGCGGTCAACTAGAAAGCCTAAGGGTTTCTCTTTACATGTATATAAAGGTAGGGTGAGCATTTTACCCGTGATCCGCGGTTTTAACCGGCACCAACCTTTCTTTTGAGGATGGATGTCCGGACCGTTCGTTAATGGATTAGATGCGGATGGAATTTTTGAAATCCAACCGATTATGGATCGGGCCCGGATGCAACCTTGAAAATCCGTTGGGCATCCATATCCGTTAAATTAAAAACATTTATATAGTTCTTGAAATACTTATGAATCATTTAGGAATTTTTAAGGTGTTTGATTGAGATGTTGTACATGACATTTTTTTTATTTGTACACATATACAGTAGAACTTCGATAAATTAATTACTTCGCTAAAATAATAAAATTCTCTGGTCCCAACAAGGCTTGGATAACCTAAATTTTAACTCAATAAATTAATAACTTCTCTAAAATAATAATTTTCTTTGGTCCCAACGCTATTAATTTATCGAAGTTTTAGTATATAGGATATATGTAGATTTTATAAGGAGTTACTTGTGTTGGCTTTATTTTCTTTACTATAAATTTTAACTAAAAAAAATTCATTGGATTATCCGCATCCAATCCGTCCATCCGCACATCCATTGGATCTGGATTGGATGCGGATGCCAAATTTAAAATCCGTAGTGCATTGGATTGGATGCGGATGAGGTGAAAACCGGTCCATACCGGTCCATGCTCACCCCATATAAAGGATACTTTACCTATGTAATAGGCTAATCAATAGAATCCTTGTCTTCCCTGCCTCTTTACTTTCCCCTATATTTCAACTGAAAAACGTTATCATGCACGATGCTATACTGCAGAGCGAGATTGGTTGATTTTTTTTTCCTTTACATGGATGATAAACACAAGTTGTTCAAAAAAAAAATGGTGTTCGGATTTACATCGTCGCAGTTACGGAATTATGTCAATCTAAGTGCTTCTCTTCCTTTCATTGTGGAAGATTTGATTTATTAATTTGGCTAATTTGATTTGATTTAATTTAATTTAATTTAATTTAATTTAATTTAATTTAATATATGGGTTTGAAGGAAATCTGCTGATTTGATTAATAGGGGAAAGGAAATCTGTTTGATTGTACTAACGCCAAAGGAAATCTAAACGGATGGAAGATGGAATGGGTGAAAGATGAAATGGGCAAAGGAAATCTGAAAAGCTTTTGTACGCAGAAGCAGAAAGTACATCCCGAAGGTAGGGAAATCTGTATATGGGAAATCTCTGGTCCGGTTCATTCCAACCCAGTTCAGTCCAACTCGGTCCAGCCTGGTCCAACCCGATCTGGTTCAGTCCGATTTGGTTCGCTCCGGTCCATCCTTCCTACTCAGTTCCAGTTTGTGGCCTATTCTGTTCCGCTTTTTTGAGGCGTGCGTGATAGAAGTTGTTCCGGTCTTGTATATATACAGTAGGAACTAATATATGAGGTATGTAACTAAAACTAATGTTGGTTTTTACATTGAATACCTGACGGGCTTATTTTATTTTTTAGAACATGCCTAGTTCTGTTTTTTTTTTTCTTAAGATAAGTTCATATCATATAGAAGGTCAATTTAAATTATGATTGATGATCTAGATCATTAATAATTTTGGTCTTAATGTTATTTTGTTCTCTTGAGTATGATATATTGGCATAGTTGAATGATGTCTTTTGTACCAACTCGATTCCAATGTATTTACTTGGGGTTTAGAAGTACTTGAGCACCATTATTACGTACATGATATTTTCTCTCCAAATTTGAATGGTTCTTGGGATGTAATCCACTTGCTCGACTATTAAAGAGTCGGTAGTTTCAAAAGATACGTTGCAAATAAAATCACATGTATTCCAATTTTTGTGGAAGAACTCACAAAAGGTGATATGAGTAAAAAAAATCCATTTCTCTACTTCATCCATGATACTGACGAACCAGTATATATTGAAGTATGACGACAAAAGAACTATCTATAGTAATCTATTCTACCTAAAGTATGTGGTTGACATGTGTAGTGAAATTATCTTGGCCTGTTGAGATAAAGAAATTTCCTCAATTAAGATAAATGTACCAGATTGAAAATGGAAAGATCCCCGAAGTAATGAGGTTTAGACATACCGACTCATATAAAGCATGTGGAAAGGGACATATATATCATGAGACAAAGATGTATTTTTTTCCCAGCAGTAATGACACCAAAGTACAAGTATCAATTGAACATGAATTGAAGCTAAAATGTAATTCTATCTCTCACCAAAGAGTTGGGAATTAATCATCTAACCGGCATATTGGTACAAGCAATGCAATGCGGGTACCATAATAGCAACCAATTTTCATAGGAAGATCATGCTTTAGACATCAACTTTAATGACAAAAGAAATTTTTCTGGCAAATTGACTATTTAATTGAACTAGATCATATGTCTTCCCTTATGGAATGAAAAGTGCATTATTCCCACGAGACATAAATTTTCTACAGCACTTGATATATATCTGGATGAAACGTAACATATATTACCCTAAAGTAATTGAGTTAAATCCGACTTTTGTTACGTAATAAAGCCATACCACTTATTAAATCTCTCAAGACTCAATGTCTAAGCTTTGTATATACTAAGGGATAATCACATCTTGTTAAGTGCAAAGGGTATTCATGCGTGAACTATTACCTACCTCTTTTTTGGAAACTTACACTGAGAATGGATTTGATTGCATCTATAAATTATTTCTAATGAATGTGGAAGGAAGCATATTCTTAAAAAATTAATGTGTCAATCTAGTGAATTGCATATCACACTTGAATTACTGAATCCATAGTAACCCCAACAATGAACTGATTGGGATTGATTCATAAAGACTTTGACATAACCATAAGGCACATTGGTTGTGACACTAGTACACATAGACCCTTTTGCCACGCCAAATTGGCGTGTCCATAGGGGTTTTGTCACGCCAGTTCGGTTTTGACTAGGCGTGACTTCTGCTTGCGTGGTTTTAGGTAACATGGCGTGGTTTTAGGTAGCTTATAGCCACGCCTGCCATGTGTGTCTATTTCTGCATGAAATAGACACGCCAGATCCATATAGGCGTTGCTATATAGGGTCCCAAAAACTTAAGTACTGGTACTCTATAGACACACGATTTATTGTTTTGGCGTGGCTATTTGGATCACTATAGACACGCAAATTGCTTTTTGGCATGGCTATTTGGTTCACTATAAACACACAAATTGCTTTTTGGCGTGGCTATTTGGTTCACTTTAGACACGCAAATTGCTGGTTGGAGTGGCTATTTATTCACTTTAGACACACAAATTGCTGGTTGACATGGCTATTTGGTTCACTTTAGACACGCAAATTGCTTTTGGTGTGGCTATTTGATTCACTATAGACACATAAATTTCGTTTTGGCGTGGCTATTTGGTTCACTTTAGACACGCAAATTTCCTTTTGGCATAGACATTGGTTATCCGATAGACACGCCAAATAGGTTTAACGTGGTTATATGTTATGTTTTAGCCACGCCAATTTCACTTACCTTCATCCACGTGGTGAATTAGGAACCGTTGAATACCATCCACATGTAACGTTGTGAGCCGTTCATTGGATATCCTATAGACATGCCCCATAGAGAGTGGCTATATGTGATATTTATCCACGCCAATTTAAAATTACCTTGATCCACGTGGCCGTATTAGGAATTGTTGGATCTCATTTTAGATGATGCAATATTGACCGTTAAATTATATGCATCCTATGCCGTCCACATGGAACGTTGTGAGCCGTTCATTGAAGAACCTATAGACACGCCATATAGCGTGGCTATATTTGATATTTTGCCACGCCAATTTATAATTAAATTCATCCACGTGGATGTATTAGATACCATTGGATCTCGTTTAAGATGATGCAATATTTACCGTTCAGATATAACGTTGACCGTCCACATGTAACGTTGGGAGCCGTTCATCGGAGAACCTATAGACACGCCATATAGCGTGGCTTTATATGATATTTAGCCACGCAAATTTATATCTGCTTAATGTGTCTTTATGTTATGTTTAGCCACGCCAATTAATCTCGAAGCGTGTATATTACACGTGTGACGCCTCTAAGCCGTTCAGATATGGCGCATCTAAACCATCCACCTGGCACTACCCAAATTCTCTTATATACTTTATAAATTGTGGTTAAATCTGAAATTCATTTATGCCAAAAATTCATATTATTATTAATAACACAGTAAAAAATGTTGAGCTTTGGTCTAACAGTTTGCAAAATAATAATATTAAAGAGCATTTATCCAAAAATCATCAGTTTTTCTTCAACTTTTTTGATGGTGGTGTCTCTGCAGGCAATGGATCAGGTTGTGACATTCTCGACATGCAAAACCTTGTCTTCCTCTGTTTCCCATCTGAAAGTTGGTATGCCTTCTGCTCAGTTGGTGCATATAACCTTCTTTGCACCTTTTTAGTCTTCTGAGAAAGATTTTCAGAGGCTGCATGCATGACTCCCCAAATGTGGATTGACTGCTAGGTGCTCCTCATTCAGTTTATCACTGTCCAATTTCTTCTCACAATATAAAACTGGTTCTGGTTGCTTATGAGGTTTTCCATGTTGTGGAGTTTCCTGCAACAAGAGATTAAATGTATTATATATATATATATATATATATATATATATTCTAAATCCAAGGCGAATTCATCTGTCATATGAATTCTCAACAAGAGACAGACATAAGTCATTTTTCCAACAAAGTGATAAAGCCAACTTCACTGAAGGCCGCGCCATTTTTCACATCTAACGCCCATAATAAAATCCATAACCAAATATCAATTTTCTAATTTACACTGGCATTCATGTTCCATTAGGTGTTAATATATTTCTATCTCGTACTTATTCTTTAATCAAACTGAATACGCGATTGATTTACGTAAAACAATTTATATACTTGATTAACAAAACAAAAGAGCTAAGAAACTAAACTTGTCATCAGAGATGAAACAATTATCTTTCGTCCATGCCACAAAACCATCTTTAGCTTCCCCTAATAACTTAAACTCACCACTTGGTTCCGTTAACACGAATGATGGATCTATGACCTCCAGAATATTAGCAGTATAACAGTGTTCAGGAAGATCTTGTCGATGTATTTTCTGGTTAGGCACCTTAGGAAAAATACTGCCTCTAACAATGACGTTTCCCCTAGATCCATTCAAAAAGTCGTATTTTGCTTTCTGCGGAGATACGGCATATGAACATCATATAAAAAGAATATGCTAGGATTAGCAATATAGATTTACGAAGAAAAATAATAATAATAATAATAAAACTCCATTAGATGTCTTAGCCATAGGTTCTGCCATAGATGTGCACGACTTCTCCAGAGATATTGAAGGATTTAGTTGGGAATTACCGGTAGAGTTCTGCATAAGATTAGGAGACTGCTTCTTAGACCATGAATGCGAAGACACTGATGAATTGAATAGGTAACAAATATACAAGGTTCTCCAAAATATACCCTAGCATCCGTGATTCATATAGTTGATATCATATTTCAGACATATGGTTTAAGATCATGTAACTGGTTTAAGACAACATACTTACTAATTTTAGTTTTAATCCCGAGTATCCTCCTCGTCCTGTCCGATGTGGGAACTTGGATTGTGATATTGCCTCTGTTCCCTTCTCCGAATTTTTCTTGCAGAGGAAATAAAAATAATTTCATTAGTATGCTGGGATAGACAATAAGAATGAAACACAAATTAGAAAAATAAATATGTATTCCATTCCTTAAATATAGGCGATTCTAGTACATACTTAAGGTATTCGTCCCAGTCTTCTGGGGAAAGTTTTTAGTTTGTCCGGTCTTTCCAGGAAGGGTTTTACATGATTATTGTGTAATTTCCTTTTGAAGTCCCGCAGATGAACAGCTAGACGCTTCATGACCGCTTGCTTATATTCATGGGGCACCTCATAATGAAACTGCAATAACAACTAATTTATGTTCATCACAGACTCACAGTTCAACAACAAAAACGACGAATTGATAACCGCATATGCATACCAGAATTTCCTCCCACATATTTTGTTTTGTTGTTGCAGGGACTTCCTTCCAACATAAATGTTTTATGCCAACCATATCACGGGCCAAATAGCCTAGGTAACTAATGAATTCAATTCTATGGCCACCATCAGAATCCACCTCATCATCCCATTGGTCCTCCTCTGGGGGCACGTTGTAATCATCTTCTGCCATGACAAAAGATGTGTAGGTACGTGCATCTCAGTTAGGAATTTGAGCTTATTTTGGAAAATATTAGCTAAACCTAACAAGATAGGCTACATGTGTTACACCTCTTTTCTATTATATGAAAAGAAAACAAACACGAACTCATTGATGCATGTAACTTGAGGCTAAAACATCATGCAACACACAAAATATCCTCATGAATATTGTGTTATCCACAAAGCGAAAGGTACCGGTTAAACGGTCTTATATAACTTTTTGTTACAAAAGCCAAGAGCACTAAAGAACATGATAATGATTATCAATTTTTAGCTTGAAGATATAGTCAAATTGGCCAATCAGCAACATGGTATTATTAAAAGTGGCAACTTAAAATGCATACGTTACAGGTTCCCAAGTAACAGAGACTCAAATGATTAAATCCAGAGAAGCCTTATATATATATGATTGACACAACATCGTCCATCAAAGTAGAGTTATATCTAAATCAAACCCAAACAATAACAAAAACCCGAGAAAACAATTAGCATCGTTAAGTTTTGTAAAACCTAACTAACTAGTAAAGCCTAACTAAGTAACATGAAAGAAAGATCCTTACCTAAATCTTATAATAGTTCATGCATGTAACTTAAGCCTAAAACAGTATTGTTGTAACAAAATAAAATCACCTCTCATCGTCATTAACTTGTTCTTTGATACAACCGAATAAAAACCCTAGTCATGCTTTAACTAGTAAACCTATAAGATCTAACATCTGATTCCATGAGATCGAACAAAAAATCTAACATCAGTTTAATATTCATTCGATAATGGGTTGTATAAATAATACCAACAACAAAGATCGATTCTGAAAAGGTAGGTTCCTTGTAAAGATTAGAGATAGTAAAAATAGAATAAAAACCCTAATCATGTTTTAACTAGTAAACATATAAGAAGTAATAGAATAAAAACCCTAATCATGCTTTAACTAGTAAACCTATAAGATCTAACATCTGATTCCATGAGATCGAATAAAAAATCTAACATCAATTTAATATTCGGTTGTAGAAATAATACCAACAACAAAGATCGAGTCTGAAGAGGTAGGTTCCTTGTAAAGATTAGAGATAGTAGCAGAATTATGATTTCAAAGAGAGAATGAATCGAGTAATAAAAACTGAAAAAGTAGATCGAACTAATCTTTCTTTTTCTTTTTGGAGTTTAACCAAACCATTAGGCGGGAATTGATTTTCCTTTTGAAATCATCCCGCCCAGTAAAATTCATTTTCATCGCACGCCAAACAAAAGATTTTTGGTGTTTTTCTATTTTTATTTCCAAATTTTTGATGTGTGACCAATATGGTTAGTTTCCTTTATTTTATGAGAGAATATATCGTAGACAGTTATGATAAAATTGTTTCCCAAAATTTTTGAAATTTAGTTTCCTATCTCTAACCAACTCGAGAAAAGGCCATAAAAAAATTACTTTCCTATTTCGAATAATATTTTCCTTAAATTTTTTAACTTGGGTTGTATCATGTATTATTCTTGGTTTAGGGAGGAAACGTATGAATTATTAGTGGATCCTATGTAGGAAATGTATTCTTCTAATCATACAGTTTTTTTTTTTAATAGGAAAGAGTAAATATATTGATAAGCAAGCTTACATATTGTTTTTATCCTGTTGAATCAGAAGATTGATCCATACAATCAGATTATTAATCCAACAAAAGCAAATTGTTTGAGTTTTTGCATACTTTGCTATAGAGCCTGCAATATGATTTGCATCCCTATGGGCATAAGTGCAAACTCAAGAATCAAAATAACTTAATATAACTAATGCATCATGGATTAAATTATATGTTGTACATTTAACTGTTGTAGCCTTTCCATTCAGAGCTGCTATAACATTCTGACAATCTCCTTCCAAGTGAATTTTTCGCCATCCCATACTGCGAGCCCATTGTACTGCTTCTAGGAGAGAATGCGCTTCAGCTTGCTCTGGATCAATGGCTAGAGATGCACCTCCTCGCAGTCCATGGTTGTTTCCTACAGAATCTCTACAAATCAGTCCCCATCCTGATAATACAGTTTTATCAATATAGGAAGCATCAAAATTCAATTTGTATATATCATCTATAGGATCCTTCCAGTTCTTATCAATTATTCTCAAAGCACTGTTGATACTAGTTTGCATTCTTTTAGCCCTTTTCCAGTCCTCAATCTGCCTGACAATATTGTTTATAACAATGTTACTGTTAAATGGCTTGTTTTCAAAAACTGTATCACATCTAGCCTTCCAGGTTAGCCACAAAATGAAACTGGCACTCTCATACAGACTAAAATCCTTGGGCATACCATTGTTTGCCTTTAGAAAGAAACCACTTATCCAATTTTGTAAGTCTAGACCCTGGAGGATAGTAGATAATATAGAGTCTACTGAATCCCATATATGTCTGACATGATGACAATCAAAGAACAGATGTTGAATAGTTTCAGGGTTACCACTACAAATAGCACATCTACTATCTTTATGTTTAGTGAAACTAGCAAGTCTATGTTTAGTAGTAATGCAACCATGTAGGAATTTCCATATAAAATACTGAATTCTGGGAGGTAGCTTATATCTCCAAAAGGATTTCCAACAGATGTCTAAGTTGTTCTTAGTTGGCTTAGTAGCTAAGTTTTCATTCAAGATGGCATTGTAAGCAGATTTTATAGTAAACATTCCATTGCTAGAAGGCTCCCATCTCAGCTTATCTTTACCTGCAATAGGAATTCTTATGTCAGTAATCCTTTTAACAGTATCTTCATCAAACAAAGCATTCAAAATATCAGAATTCCAAGACTTAGAGTCTTGGTCAATGAGCTGATTCACAGTTTTCATATTAAAAGAGCTAAAATGACTATCTGGAGGTCTGTGCATATTTGGAATCCAAGAATCTTTCCAAATTTGCACAGAAGTACCATCACCTATCTCCCATATGTAGTGTCTTTTAATTATATTCAAACATGTGCATATGCCTTGCCAAATCCAAGACCCATGTTTGTTCACAATATCAGTTAAAGGATTAACAGCATGAACCCATGGTTCATCTGGATTGGTAATCAATCATACAGTAAGCTACTAAAGATAAATAAACTAAACCCATCCATTTTCATGTTCATCATTTCCAGAAAACATAAAAATTCAGCGTGAATCATTCATCACATAAATGTCAACCTATCTATCAGCGTAAAAAGCATGCATCTAGTGCAATACTTAAAAAATACGTAAACTTTAAAGTTCACACATCAAAAAACCCTGTTTAAAAAAGCAAAGAACTTGTTAGATGAGCATTTATCCAAAAATCATCAGTTTTTCTTCAACTTTTTTGATGGTGGTGTCTCTGCATGCAATGGATCAGGTTGTGACATTCTCGACGCGCCAAACCTTGTCTTCCTATGTTGCCCATATGAAAGTTGGTATGCCTTCTGCACAGTTGGTGCATATAACCTTCTTTGCGCCTTTTTAGTCTTCTGAGAAATCTTTTCAGAGGATGCATGACTCCCCGAATGTGGATTGACTGCTAGGTGCTCCTCATTCAGTTTTTCACTGTCCAATTTCTTCTCAGAATCTAAAACTGGTTCTAGTTGCTCATGAGGTTTTCCATGCTGTGGAGTTTCCTGCAGCAAGAGATTAAATGTATTATATATATATATATATATTCTAAATCCAAGGAGAATTCGTTGTCATGTGAATTCTCAACAAGAGACAGACAAAAGTCATTTTTCCAACAATGTAATAAAGCCAACTTCACTTTGAAAGGCCGCGGCATTTTTTCAAAGTGACGCCCATAATAAAATCCGTAACCAAATATCAATTTTCAAATTTACACTGGCATTCATGTTCCATTTAGGTGTTAATATATTTCTATCTCGTATTTATTCTTTAATCAAACTGAATACACGATTTATGTAAAACTATTTATATACTTGATTAACAAAGCAAAAGAGCTAAGAAACTAACCTTGTCATCAGAGATGGAACAATTATCTTTCGGCCATGCCACAAAACCATCTCTAGCTTCCCCTAATAACTTAAACTCACCACTTGGTTCGGTTAACACGAACGATGGAACTATAACCTCCTGAATATTGACACCATAACAGTTACTAGGAAGATCTTGTCCATGTATTTTCTGGTTAGGCACCATAGGTAAAATACTGCCTCTAGCAACGAAGTTTCCCCTAGATCCATTCCAAAAGTCGTATTTTTCTTTATGTGGAGATACGGCATATGAACATCATATAAAAAGAAGATGCTAGAATTAGCAATATAGATTTACGAAGAAAAAAAAAAAAAAAAAAACATACTCCATTAGATGTCTTATCCAGATGTTCTGCCGTAGATGTGCATGACTTCTCTAGAGATATTGAAGGATTTGGTTGGGAATTACTGGTAGAGTTCTGCATAAGATTAGGAGACTACTTCTTAGATCCATCAGAAGGGTTGCTATGTGAAGGAGACTTCCGCAGAGAAGTAGTTGGTTGTGAATTACTAGTAGGGTTCTGCATAAGATTAAAAGAGTTATTAGTTACTTTTGAAAGTTACACATGTTTCTATTTTTCTAGGTTCTCTAATTTACACTTGGATCGGTGATTCATATAATTGATAGATTGGTTTATGTATATTCGACTTACAAATCAAACAAGCCAAGCAACTAACCTTCTTAGCAGGATCGGTAAACTAAACACCATACTTTGGCCAAGGAATCGCTTTTCCAAAAGTTTGCCCTAATGTTTCCATACCAGCAAATCGTACGGGTAGACAGAAATTCGGTTTTATTACTTCATCAATCAGGATTTTGTAGCAATCAACCTCCAACCCATCCTTTCCATGTAATTTTTGTTTTCTTGTTAACCCAAATGCTCTACCTCTAGCAAGGACGTTTTCCTTAAATAGCTCGTCAAAAAGGTTGCACCTTCTACCATGCGGAAATATATGGCATATGAACATCTTCAAGCGAAAACTTCAAAACAAATTGAGATTTAAAATGCATGTAAAAATAAAACAGATACCTGAGAAATTGCTTTAGTTGTCATGATCTCAGATTGGCTCCGACTAGGTGGATCTTTTGATGTCACATCCAGAGTATGTTTCCCCGAATTTTGTTGACTTACCTGCAGCAATAGAGTAATATTCGGGTGTCAAATATGCCAAATTCCACCGTGAATGTGAAGACACGGATGAATAGGTAACAAATATACAAGGTTCTCCAAAATACACCCTAGCATCCGTGATTCATATAGTAGTTGATAGCATATTTCAGACTCATATGGTCCTTAAGATCATGTAACTGGTTTAAAACACATACCTTCGGAACTTTTTCAGATATTGCGATACGAGATTGGCTTTCGTTGAGTAGATCCGGTGATTTCACAGCCTCAGAATGTTTTGGTTGACTTACATGCATTAGAAAATTGAAATGAAAGTTGTACCTTGTTTTTGCAGTGAAACCATTTAAGCAAAATGCACAACTGACTCACAATCAAATAGCTAACCACATATCTGGTTCTATAAGGTTCTCTAAAATATACACTAACGTCCGTGATTCATATAGCTGATAACATATTCGTCTCTTATATCAAACAAGATATATATATAAAACTGGTTTGTGTAAAAACATATCCAATGAGTTAATAAAGCAAACAAGCATAGCAACCAACCTTTTGATCCAAGATGGTTTGATTTGATGGCCAACAAATTTCAGCATCACCAACATCTTTTAAAGTTTTTATCCCAGAAGATGTGCCAAAGGGTAATTTGATGGTTTCATTTAGTACTTCACTAACCATGACGCTATAGCATGTAACCTCACCCGTCATTCCTGACTTCATTTTATAAGATACCTTATTTGAAGAGTAAGCTCTACCAATGGCAACAATGTTGTCCTTTTCTCCAAACCAAAGTTTGCATCTTGTGCCCTGCAGAAACACAAGGTGCATGAGAGATAGTAAATGGAAGATTAAAAATTTAAACGCGTTGGAAAACCATACATCAATGGTAACTTTTTCAGATGGCACATTCTGAGACTCCCCAGTGGATGGAGGAGAGAAGACTTCTTCTTTGATACTAAAGACGTCGGGGATTCAGTAAAAACGGTCGGCGTTTTAGTACAAGGAGAGACCCGCTTCGCGGACCCTTTGGTGCTTTAAGATGACTTATGCGGACCGGATTTCCCATGTTTTTTTGGAAGTTGCTTAACTGATTCTGGACCTATGTTATTCTTAGATCGATTGGAGGCGTTGCTAGGTCCTGCATCCTGTGACTGTAGTTGAACACATTGTTTGAAAAAATCAGATACTGTCTGCCAATTTTTTCAAAAAATTACACAATCTAATCAAAACTCGGTTCACTTACCTCTCCTCCAGGATGGCCGATATTGTTGCCCACAATTTTCGCAATGTCGACTCCTTGAGATAACAAGTTATCTGTCAATATCTGATACGCATTTTTAGTAGACTCTAATTCTTTCTCCTTAGCTTTCAGCTTTTCACGCAATTCATCATTCTCTTTCGAGTGTCTTGGTTTTCTTCCATTTGGAAAGTAAAGGGTTGCCGTCACTCCAAAGCCAGTCCCCTTGACACATCCACCCTTATCCGGGCCGATCGCAACTGTTAGGGCATCCTCGTTATGACCAACCGTTAGAGTTCCCTCTTGAATCATCTTCCGCTTCTCTTCCTGTTCAAATAATGTGTTAAATTCTGATTTAAACCTTGCGCAATTACTTTGCACTTACTTTGGTTAAAAACATGAGGACTGTAAAGTTTCTGTTTTCTCACAACTTCAGATGTCTTCTTCCTGACAAACTCGTCTGGAACAATTCCGTGTTTGTTTTCGCGTGCTCTTGCCCACATGAAGCACCGGTCTTCAAGATCTTCTTCGGCAACATTTCCGCTTTGGACCTAGTAGTTACCAGAAACAAGTAAGGATTTACATCCACACAGATATTAACTGTGTCAAACAGAAAACCTATTCCAAAGCATCTAATGTGATAAAATTACAGATTGGTGTAAGAGGACACATCCCTATACCATTATAGGTTTCTGCATATATGAGACATGCAACACGACATACAAAACAGAAGTATCTGATATTGCCGGTTTTATTGTGCAGTGTATAATAAATAAGACAACAGACTTACTAATTTTAGTTTTAATCCCGAGTATCCTCCTCGTCCCGTCCGATGTGGGAACTTGGATTGTGATATTGCCTCTTTTCCCCTCTCCGAATTTTTCTTGCAGAGGAAATAAAAATAATTTCATTAGTATGTTGGGATAGACAATAAGAACGAAACAGAAAAAGCAATGTGTATTACATACCTTAAATATAGGCGATTTTAGTACATGATTAAGGTAATTGTCCCAGTTTTCTTGGTCCATTACCGTTTCGTACTTTTTGGGGAAATTTCTTAGTTTGTGCGGCCTTTCCAGGAAGGGTTTTACATGATTGTTGTACAATTTCCTTCTGAAGTCCCGCAGCTGAAGATGTAGACACTTCATGACCACTCGCTTCAGCTCATGGGGCACCTCAAAATGAAGCTGCAATAACATCTAATGTATGTTAATCACAGACTCGCAGTTAGACAACAAAAACGACGAATTGGTAACCGCATATGCGTACCAGAATTTTCTCCCACATATTTTATTTTGTTGTTGGAGGGACTTCCTTCCAACATAAATGTTTTATGCCAACCATATCACGGACCAAATAGCCTAGGTAACTACTGAACTCAATTCTATGGTTACCAATAGGCCGGAACATTCTATCAAATTCAATATCCCTTCTTTTGTTAGTTTTTTTTCGAGAAGTCTCTATGCAACTTCAACATTCTTGTCATTCCCCTCTCTTTTATGATCACTTCTGTAGAGTCTTCTTGTTGTGGATGCTCTTCTGCTTCTGGAGCATTTTCCAATTCTTTTTCTTCTAACACCTCCAAATCATCATTTTAGAATCTTCTGACTCTGGAAATAACCGAGGCAACATATGAAACCATGTGATGTTTAAGTAGAAACAAGTAAGTACAAGGTTTCGCACATTACCTGTTAAGTCTTCAAATCTAGCAGTGTGGAGCATATCTCCACCATCATCGTCATATGATTGTACAATGTCATCATGACCCTCATCTAAATCCACCGTTTCTTCATCAGAATCCGCCTCAACATCTGATTCCCTCCATTGGTCGTAATCATCATCTTCTCCCATGACAAAAGTTGTGTAGGTACGTGCATCTCAATTAGGAATTTGAGCTTATTTTGGAAAATATTAGCTAAACCTAACAGGATAGGCAACATGTGTTACACCTATTTTCTATTATATGAAAGAAAACAAACATGAACTCATTGATGCATGTAACTTGAGGCTAAAACATCACTGCAACACACAAAATCTCCTCATGATTATTGTGTTATCCACAAAGTGAAAGGTACCGGTTAAACGGTCTTATATAACTTTTTGTTACAAAATCCAAGATCACTAAAGCACCAGATAATGATTATCCATTTTTAGTTTGAAGATATAGTCAAATTGGCCAACCAGCAACATGGTATTATTAAAAGTGGCAACTTAAAATACAGACGTTACATGCTCGCCAAGTAATAGAGACTCAAATGATTAAATCTTGAGAAGCCTTGTATATAAATATGATTGACACAACATCGTCGATCAAAGTTGAGTTATTAACTCTCAATCAAATCCAACCCAAACAATAACAAAAACCCTAGAAAAAAATTAGCATCGTTAAGTTTTTTATTTCATTTTATTTTGTAAAACCTAACTAACTAGTAAAGCCTAACTAAGTAACATGAAAGAAATATCCTTACCTAAATCTTATAATAGTTCATGCATGTAACTTAAGCCTAAAATATTATTGTTGTAACAAAATGAAATCACATCTCATCGTACAACCCGTGATTGTCATTAACTTGTTCTTTGATACAGTCGAATAAAAACCCTAATCATGTTTTAACTAGTAAACCTATAAGATCTAACATCTCATTCCATGAGATCAAACAAAAAATCTAACATAAATTTAATATTCATTCGATAATGGGTTGTAGAAATATTTCTAGCAACATAGATCGAGTTTAAAGAGGTAGATTCCTTGTAAAGATTAGAGATAGTAATAGAATAAAAACCCTAAAACCCTAATCATGCTTTAACTAGTAAACCTATAAGATCTAACATATGATTCCAGGAGATCGAACAAAAAAACTAACATCAATTTAATATTCATTCGATAATGGGTTGTAGAAATAATACCAACAATAAAGATCGAGTCTGAAGAGGTAGGTTCCTTGTAAAGATTAGAGATAGTAGTAGAATTATGATTTCATAGAGAGAATGAACCGAGTAATAAAAACTGAAAAAGTAGATCGAACTCATCTTTCTTTTTCTTTTTGGAATTTAACCAAACCATCAGGAGTGAATTGATTTTCCTTTTGAAATCATCCCCCCTAGTAAAATCCATTTTCATCACCCACCAAACAATTTTTTTTTTGGTGTTTTTCTTTTTTTTTTTTCCAAATTTTAGATGTTTAACCAATATGGTTAGTTTCCTTATTTTATGAGAGAATATATCATAGACAGTTATGATAAAATTGTTTCCCAAAATTTTTGAAATTTTGTTTCCTATCTCTAACCAACTCGAGAAGAGGCTATTGAAAAAAATTAATTTCCTATTTCGAATAATTTTAAGCTGGGTTGTCTCATGTATTATTCTTGGTTTAGGGAGGAAACATATGAATTATTAGTGACACCTATGTAGGAAACGTATTATTCTAATCATACAGTAAGCTAATAAAGATAAATAAACTAAACCCATCCATTTTCATGTTCATCATTTCCAGAAAACATAAAAGTTCAACATGAATCATTCATCACATAAATGTCAACCTATCTATCAGTGTAAAAAGCCTCCATCTAGTGTAGTACTTAAAAAATAAATAAAACCACCACTGAAAACAAAATGGTCATCAAAAACCCTGTTTTAAAAGCAAAGAACTTGTTAGATGAGTCTGGTTCTTTGTCATATTAGTCTGGTTCCTCATTCTCATCCAATTCCACGCAAAGATCATTATCATTAACATCGTCGTATAGCAGTATTTTACTTTCAATAGCACTTTACTTGTTCAAACTCGTATTTTTGTTAAAAGTATTGGCAAGGAGATAATAAGATCTGACCTAAAGTGATAAATTGATTCTTATTGTTTACATGGGGGGACTGTATTTTTCTACATTTCCTCCGTTCTTTCAGCTAATTATATTTATTTTTCCAAAAGAATACACACCTCATAAATAAATAAATTTGCAAGAGTATATTGCATTCTGTAAAGTCTATGAACTTGTAAATAATTATCTGATTTATTTCATAAACATCACCTTCTTCTAAATGACAAAATTAGCAAACTAAACAAGAAACGAAAACAACTTTCAAAGCATCCACAAAATGAAATCGATAAATCAAACCATATCATAAAAAAAAAACATATCAAATGAACCATCCCCATCTTCAAATAATTCTTCTTGCAATGCTGAGGTGAACCTGATCACTCCAACCAGCAGGCTTGGGCGCCTTGTCATCCTCAGATTTGTCATTTTCTGCTTCATCAGGCTCCACATGCTTGTTAAGATCATGTTTGTTAACTTTTGGATTATCTGCCATATCAGGAACATCGGGACAATCTTCATCAATAATTTCAATAATAGAAGCAGGAGCATCATCATTCATAGGAGTACCATCAGCATAAGCAGGAACATCAACATCCTCAACGCTACTAATTACAACGTCCAGAGGAACACCAGGAATAACATCAGCATAAATAGGAACATCATCATTGTCAACACTACTGACAACAGAACTAATAACAACGTCGAGAGGAACACCAGGAACAATAGTTATTCCGTCCACAGTAATGATAATCCTCAATTTACGAGGACCAGCCATCAGTCAAGGACATTTTTGGATCCTCTCTTCCGTTTCATCTCTACAGTCCCTCTTAGCAGAACTCATTTTCCTCTTAATACTCTATGTTAATTTTTTCTATGCTTGGTGTAATTTATATATATTTCTAAGGAAAACCCTAATTTCTTAGGTTTTCCATCATTATCTTAAATCACCTATTCTTTGGTATTTACATCGAATATTGTAGCAATATAAGGAGATATGGAATGAATATTTTCATGTTTATCTAATTTCCTTTTTAATCTAATATACATAACGAACATAACAAACTAAAATAAATTATGATCTCATGAGATATATGGAATGAATATTTTCATATTTATCTAATTTTCTTTTTAATTTAATTACCTAGGTCGGTTGGGGTGGCCCGGCCGGTTGGACCATAGGTGTAACGCAAAAAAAAGGAAAAAGCCAACAGGGGGTTAGTCCTCGAGTGATTTGTGGGGAGTTGAGTGTATTTTAAATCTTGGGGATTTTGAGAGAGTTTGAGAGAGTGTAAGGAGTTTGAGAGAGTTTTGTGTTTTTGAGTTCAGGGAGTGTGGGGGAGTGTGGGGAGTTTGAAATAGTTTGTTAGAGGGAGTTTGAGGGAGTTTGGGAGAGTTCACTCCTAACTCATTCTCTTTTAAGGAACAATAAACCCTCATTTGCAAATAAAAATGATCTTTAATGAAAATAAAAAATAAATAAAAATGATCCCATCTCTGAAAATGCACTTGTAGGGATGCTACTGTTCAGCAACTATATGCATTTGTTAGTAATATCATTGCAAGTACTACTACTGCAATGTATCTGGATGCTACTGATGAGCAACTATATGCTCAAAACCTATTTTCAGCTCATAGAAACTCACTTATAAGTTATTCCGACAATTCAAGATTACCAATCTAATACAAGTTTGGTTATATCTTGTCTTGGGTTGAATAGATTGTTCAATGCAGGGATAGCTTGCATCCACAGTACGCAACATTCTAAAAAAGTACCCACTATACGGCTCTACAAAAACAAAAAAGTTTATATTTTCCATGACCGGATGATCATAAGCTAAATGAAGCTCATCATGGTAATCTTTTTACAAAAGTTGCCAAGAAGAACAGGAAGTTCAATCAAACAACCTATAATATTGGACTAAGGTTATTTCCTTTAGTTTACAAGTTTGGACTTTAATGATTTCCAACTCATACTAGCTACTTGTGCAGGGTGTAACCATTGTTAGTATGCACACCTCATTTCCCTTTAAGTGGTGGCCTAACCATTTGGCTTGCTAGATACATGTGAATGCTGTTACGTATAGATAATTCTAATTGTAGTTAAAATAGTTAACTTGATGATACTTGACAAGTGATGCTGTACATGGGTCCATGTAAATAGATATTTCTTAGTATTTAATTTGTTGATGTCTCATGGTTCAAATGGAGGTAGTGCGATACATAATTTTGTATCCACTTAATATGAACTTAAATGCCAGAATGAGGTTTGGACAAAATGATTCTACTAGATTCCTAAATTGGTTTTGTAGTTGTGGAATTATGTGTACAATTTTGGACACGCATATAATTAAATGTGTTTTGAGTATAGATAATACCAGTATTATTAGGCAGGTATATAGTCACGCTTTGAAGGAAAGGCATGTGCATGGTTGTCTGACACAGTGACCAGCTGTTGGCTTGTGGCAATGCTATTCGACATATATATATATATATATATATATAAAGAACCAACAATTGTATGAATTCTTTGTATCCATTGTGTTTAGTGCAAGAAGAATTAAATGGGAACTTGATCCTGGAAGGTGAATGTTGTATGATTTTGTTCTTCTATATACATGGTGGATGGTGCAGCCACTTGTTGGGGTGGATGAGCTAGTAATATAGATTTCTTAAGTCTTGGACTGCAATATAAAATTGTGTCTTTCTCTTCTAAACCTGACGTTGCTAATGTACAATAACTTAAAGAGGAAGTTCAGAGTTGGGAGCTAATTAGTTCAGAGTTGGATAAGCATAAAAAGCATGTGACCTCTAGTTCTATAGTTCTTAAACCATAACTTCCGGTAAGCTACTAGCCTGCTACGAAAGGTTTGACCATAAATAAACAACAAGTTAATCTGCTAGCCTGAAATCAGTTCTGACTTGATTAACTAAACACAAATTGAGATGAATATCGAAACAAAAAAGAGTTAACAGAACATGGTGAGACCCTAAACAATAAAAATAGGGTTTTTACTTTTAAAACTAATATCAAAACAATCAAAATAGTAACAATCAAACAAAACAATCGGAGATTAGAGAAGAAAAAAATAGATGAAAAAAGCATACCTGAAGCTGAAGCGTTTCCTCCTTCTCCTAATATTTTTCTCTGACCAAACTCCCTCCCGAATCTCTACTCCTATGAGAGATTTGTGCACGGGAAAAAAATGCACTATCAACTCTCCAGAACTCCCCAAAACAATCATGTTAATGCACAAAATTGAACATTTCAACATAGAAAAAAATCCAAACACCAAAACAAAAATAAAAAACAATACAAGGAAAGAAAAAAAGCAACATAAATAACCCAAGGAATAAATTGTACATTTAAGCATAGAAAAGAATCCAAATACCAACAAAAGAAAAAAGAAAAAACACAACTGTAAGAAAAAAGCTACATAGATAAGCCTAGGAATGTGTTAGTGGCATGGACATCATGAGTACATGTTTCCGATTGTCCACCAAAATTCTTCAACGAGACAGCGCTCCTCATGTGAGGAATAATTGCAACCCTTGTTTCCCACGGTAGTGCCCCCCAAATTTCCGTCCAAGTTTTGGTGAGTGTATTGTAACGCAATAAACGCATATTCTTCCAAAATAAGAGTTCCTTGTTATTTATAAAGGCTATCGGTTTATGAGTCGGCCATTCATCCTCTTTAAAGAAAATGATTATCTCATAATTCCAATTCCATTCCCCGCCAGGTGCCCATGTATGAATATTTTCTTTGGAAATGGGAGCCCAAAAATCTATTCGGGGCCGATCAATTCCCTCATGGATGTAGTAAAATAAAATTTGAACTCCGAACATGACCATCCCAAGTGATGGGTAAGTATTTATCCAAAATTCACTCCCAGGAATATGATGCGGAGGTGGAAAATGTTGATGGAACGTCTCGGTGTCCAAATTGAAAGATATTATGCCAATATCTTGCTGACAACAATCTATCCAAAAAATACAACCATGTGCGTACACACCTGAACTCCGAAAAGTATAAGGAATCTCCCATGCTATGTTCCTCCATCCCCTCTTGTCTCCTAAAGTGTGTATTTGGACTTTACCATCCATGTGAATTCGAACTACCTTGTACTCATTAGTACGTTGACAGTATCTGAAACCCCCAATTACGTTGTATCGTGGATACCACGAAAGTACTTGATCCGGTGCAATTGGGATGCATAGTTGTGGAAGATGGAGGTGGTCACCAGTTTCTGGATTCATAATATATAAGGATCTTGTATGACGTGGTGTGAAACATAAAAACAAATCATACCATTACAAGATCCAACTATTGGGTGCAACATAGTCCAATCATCATGGGTTCCATCATTCGGGGCATCATGATTGTTGGTTGTTACGATCGGGCAGAAATCTTCCTCTCTATAAAAGAGTTGGGTAACTTTATCTTTCCCCATTCTTGGTGTGACACCTAAAAGGAATCCAATTCTTTTGTCCCCAAGGATAGTATTCCATTCTTTGCATACACATTTGCTTGCTAAAACGATTTTTGTAGTTTGGAGGCGCTGAAGTATCTCGGTAGTTAATTCCGACAACATATCCATCACTATTATACTGATGAAAGATTATTAAAAAAAAAAATTTACAAGATTTTAGGATTTTCTTATTGTGAATGCTACAAGCAAATACGAGTATAAAGATTATATATATATAGACATCCAATATACATGTTGGTGAATGGTCGCGTCAGTCTAGGACGGTTTTGGATCCTCTCGTCAATTTCATATCAACAATCCCTCTTAATACTCCATGTTAGTTTTTTCTATGCTTGGTGTAATTGAAAACTCTAATTTTTTAGGTTTTCCATCATTATCTTAAATCACGATTCTTTGGTATTTACACCGAATATTTCAATTTCCATATTACTAAAAAATGAGATATTGTAGCAGTATAATGAGATATGGAATGAATATTTTCATGTTTATCTAATTTCCTTTTTAATCTAATATATACATTCCAAACATAACAAACTAAAATAAATCATGATCTCTTAGGAAATACCCAAATAATTTTTCTACTTTTCGACTAATTACCTAGGTGGGTTGGGGTGGCCCGGACGGATGGACCATAGGTGTAACGCAAAAAAAGGAAAAAAAACCAAAGGTTGGCTAGTTAAACAATGACCCAAACTAAATTGTACATTTCAACATAGAAAATAATCCAAACACCAAAAAAAAAAAAACACAACTACAAGAGAAAAAAAAAGCTACATACCCAAGGAATAAATTGTACATAGAAAAAAAAATACACCAAACACAAAAACAAACAAAAGACAAAAGACAAAAAACAACACAACTACAAGAAAAAAAAAGCTACATAGATAACCCAAGGAATGTGTTAGTGGCATGGACATCATGAGTACATGTTTCCGATTGTCCACCAAAATTCTTCAACGAGACATCGCTCCTCATATGAGGAATAATTACAACCTTGCTTGTTTCCCACAGTCATTTCCCCAAAATTTCCGTCCAAGTTCTAGTGAGTGCATTGTAACGCAATAAAAGCCCATTCTGCCACAATAGAAGGTCCTTGTTTTTTCCAAAAGTTATCGGGTAATAGGTCGTCCACCCTTCATCCTCATCCTTTTCCAAGAAAATGCTTATCTTATGATTCCAATTCCATTCCCCGCCAGGTGCCCATGTATGAATATTTTTTTTGGAAATGGGTGCCCAGAAATCTATCCGGGGCTGATTAATCCCCTCATCACAGGCCTCATGGATGTAGTAAAATAAAAGGCGAACTCCGAACATAACCATCCCAACTGAAGGGAATTCACTCCTAAGAATATGATGCGGGGGTCGTGAATGTTGGTGAAATGTCTCAGTGTCCAAATTGAAAGAAACTATGCCACTATCCCACTGACAACAATCCTTCCAAAAAATACAACCATGTGCGTACACACCTGAACTCCGAAAAATATAAGGAATCTCCCATGCTATGTTCCTCCATTCCTTCTTGTCTCCTAGAGTGTGTATTTTAACTTTACCATCCATGTGAATTCGAACTACCTTGTACTCATCGGTACGTTGACAGTATCTGAAACCCCCAATTACATGATACCAAGAAAGTATTTGATCTCGTGCAATAATTGGGATGCATAGTTGTGGCAAATTTAGGTGCTCAACAGTTTCTAGATTCATAACATATACAGGATCTTGTATGTCGTGGTGTAAAACATAAAAAAAGACCATACCATTGCAAGATCCAACTATTAGGTGCAACTTAGTCAAATCGTCATGGGTTCCATCATTCGGGGCATCGTGATTGTTGGTTGTTACGATCGGGTTGAAATCTTCCTCAGTTGAGTAACTTCTTTCCCTATTCTTGGTGTGACACCAAAAAGGAGTCCAATTATTTTGTCCCCGAGGATAGTATTCCACTCTTTGGAAGCACATTTGCTTGCTAAAATGATTTTTTGCAGTTTGGAGGTTCTGTAGTATCTCGGTAGTTAATTCCGACAACATATCCATCACTATTATACTGATGAAAGATTATCAAAAAAAATATTAAAGCATTTAAGATTTTCTTAATATTGTAGAATGCTACAAGAAGATATGAGTAATGCTTATATAGACATCCAATATACCTATTGGCGAATGGTTGCGTCCTTGATGAGCAGGCATTATTTGAAAGGTCGCGCCTTTAATGAGCATGCATACAAGTAACACATATTTTGCATGTTTTATCTTTGAAAGGTCGCGTCCTTTAATGAGCAGGCAAGTAAAGCATATTTTCCCGTTTTATCTCATAAGCGGTTATAGCTTAAACCTATAACTGAATTTTTATTTAAAAGCAAACAAAATCTAAAGGATAACCATTACGTCATGAAGTATTTATCCAATGAGACATTGGAGAGTTCCTATATATTAGGCCACATAGGATTTTTGTGTTTTAAGAAAAGAAACTTCTACAATCGAAATTTCAAAGATAAATGTCTCCAAATAACCCAGAAAAATAGAGTGGTTCCAAACCATCAAAAGGCAAGACCCCAATGACAGAGGAAGAAGTTGATAAGGAGGAGTGCTTGAAGAGAAAGGAAGTGATGATGAGGTTCAAATTAGCAATATCTGAAATGGATTTGGAGCAACTAGAGAAAGCTAAGTACTATATATGCAAAGCAATAAGATTGAATAAAATGAAGAAGAAAGAAGAGGTAAGGAATATGAGAGAAGAGGAAGAAGTAGGTTTGTAGAACACTAACGAAGATGATGATATGGATCTGTTGTGGAATGGGTTTTTTCATGCAAACTCGGTATATGAGGCAGAAAATGAAGAGAAAAATAAGAGAAGCAAAGAGAAAGTAAAAGATGAAGAATGCCTAGAAGAATTTTTGCAGTTGTTGCAGAAAAAAAAAAAGGTATCATCAAAGTACAGAGAAAAATTGGAATTAAGAGTGTCTAATAGGAAATTGTGGACTATTGACGACTAAATCTTTTTCATTCGTGTGCATTTTCAATAATACCATCATTGATTTGTCTATCAATGCATTTTCAATAATATCATCATTGATTTGTCTATCAATCACTTATACCCTTTACATCTCAAATTCTCACTTCTTTTTACATCTTTCTTTTCCCCTCTCGGATTTTATTATAATGAACACATAAAAGTCTCCCTATAGATTCGAAAAATTTATAACCATAAATACAACTGGAATACAGAAATGCCTCCCTATATATCAAATTGACCACCATAAAAGAAAATCCCCCTCTAAATTCGTTGGGAATATGTTTAAGAAAAATTCCAACCATTATTACCCAAAATAAGACCAAGTGTGATTCTTCAGATTTCAAAAACAACTTTTAGTCCAGACAAGATACCAAAAAAAATAATAATCAAAGATGAGAAATAGTACTATTAAATATATATATATATATATATATATTGAACACCAAACTACATCACTATGATCAAAACAAAAACTAAAACACTACACTCGGAATATGTTTGTGGCATGGACATCGTCAGTACATGTTTCCGATTGTCCTCCAAAATTCCTCAATGAGACGGCGCTCCTCATGTGAGGAATAACTCTAACCTTTTTCCAACTTATCTCCGCAATTTTTGTCAAAGTTCTGGTGATTTCATTATAACGCGCTAAACATCAGTTGTTTTGCAATAGGATGTCGTTGTTCTTTCCCAAGGCTATAAGATTATAAGGCAGCCACCATAGATTCGAAGGCTCTTCCAATACAATGCTCCTCTTAAGTTCGTAATTCCGTTCTACACCGGGTGACCGTGCATGAATATCATTATGGGAAATGGGGGCCCAAAAATCAATCCGGAGATCATAAATATCGTGAATGTTGTAAAATAAAAGGCGAACTCCAGATAAGACCATTCCAAGTTTTGGAGTACTGAAACCACCATTCTCATAAATATGATGCGGGGGTGGCGAATGTGACTGGAATGTCTCATTGTCCAAATTGAAAGATATTATCTGAATATTGTCATAAAAATAATGATTTATCCAAAATATGCAACCATGTACGTACACACCTGAATCACAAAAAGTAAAAGGAAAATATTCGATGTTCCTCAATCCCCTATTGTTTCCTAGAGTGTGTACGTCCACTTTACCGTCCACTTGAATTCGAACTACTTTGTATTCTCCGGTATGTTCACAATATCCGAAACCCCCTACGATGAATCGTGGATCCCAATTAATTTGTGGCATTGGTGTTGGATCGCATATTTGTGGCAGATGGATGTGCTCACCCGTTGTTGGATTCATAATATAGATAGGATCTTGTATGCCGTGGTGAAACATAAAAACATACTAGACCATTACAAGATCCAACGATTGGGTGTGACATGTTTTCATCATAGGATTGGATAATATTCCAGGTACCATTGTTTCCAAATAACATCTGTTAGAAATATCCCATCCATGTAGTAATCTTCCTCCTCAATTTGTTCTCTGTAGAATAGTTGCGTAACTTTTTCTTCTGTCACTTTTTGAGTGAAACCGAAAAGGAGTCCAATTATTTTGTCTGCAATGACAGAATTCCACTCTTTGCATACACATTTTCTTGCCAAAATACCTTCTGTACTTGGGAGGAGGTGTAGTATCTCGGGAGATAAATCCGGCAACATTTCCATTACTATTACTGGTAAAAAATATTTTTTTTAATGTAGAAGTAGTTAGGATTTCGTTTTTGTTGAATGCTTATATAGACATTCAATGGATGCAATATGTGTCCCCACATAACACACCTGTTGGAATTTTCACGTCTTTTGGTGTTTCAAAATCTATTCGGTTAATGTGAAGCATAATACGAAGGGGTGCAAACCGTTACACTGTTTGGCCAATGGTCACATCCTTAATCAGCATGCCTAATTTAAAAAATCCCATGATCCAAACAAGAAACGGATATTTTCACGTGTTTGTGTGAGATTTATTCCAGTTTAAAAAAATCCTTAATTAGCATCCTTAATCAGCATGCCTAATTTAAAAAATCCATGATCCAAACAAGAAACGGATATCATATGGTCACATCCTTAATCAGCATGCCTAATTTAAAAAATCCATGATACAAACAAGAAACGGATATTTTCACGTGTTTGTGTGAGATTTATTCCATTTTATCAACATTCTATTTATGTGTCCATTGCAAATTTAAAAATTAGGGTTATGACCATAGTATATTAATCTTTTGAAGACAATAAATTAGGGTTATGACCATAGTATATTAATCTTTGGGCATGGTTATAGCGCTTGGCCGGACGGAATTGTTGCGCATGGCTTTGAGTAGGTGTGAATTACCGAGGGAATTATACCAAAAATAGAAATTTGTTCAGAGAAGATTAGGCATGGCAAATTATGGAGAGAGATACTTCAGATACCTACAGATTTGGCAACAGTGTAGCCAAGGCATGCACATTAGCGAAGAGTACATGATTATGATCTACTGTAAGATAAAGCATATACTCCATGTACTCGATCAACATGGTTCTGTTTACGCAATTTTTTCGTGCTATTTTTCCGTATTTAGATAAATCATACTATATGCTAAAATTAATGTGGTGTTGTACGCATATATGAGAATATATTTATGAATATGGAAACTGTTATATTTTGTTTTTTTGGGAGTGATATGCGGAATACAACTAAATTAGGTAATTGGAGATAATGCTCCTAACCTAAAAAAAATAGGGTTTTTTTCTAATATATATATATATATATTAGAGGTCGCACAAACTACACTAGCATAAAAGATAGATTGATATATTAGACGAAGAAAATGAGTTCCAATAAGAACAATACCGAGAGCATTAAAACAATTCCAAGGATAGTAATGGCTGTCCCTAGAAAGCTAAGGATCACCATAACTATTGATGGCGTGTGTAAGGTTCCTGGCATGCCCCTGTTAGCTGAAGTTCAAGCTCATGTTGACAATCTTACTCTTCCTACTTCTGCTTCTGTTAAAATGGATAGTGCCCATGCTCCCATTCCTTCGAATGAGCCTGTTGGTGAAACTGTGTCTGGCACACCAGAAATACCCAGGGAGACACCTCTAGAAGAAAAGGTACTTGAAGTTCCAGCACATCCTTCTAGCGCTGCAACACGAGTACCAGATGCGATGGTAGTACCAGAATATCGCCACAACGATATTCTCGCGATAGAAACGACACTTCTGCGAGAAGCCCAAACATTTCTACAAGTATTAACAACACTTTGACGAGATTGTCGCAAGATTCTTCAACAACATTTGGTGAATGTCACAAAAGAGTGATGTAACGGTTAACGATTAAAGATATATGAAGAATAAGTCTGCTTCACGATGGTGAAGACTAAAGTTATGGCGATGAGATCGCAGAGTAGATCTGAATTAAGGGGAAATCTTAGCTGTCTTCCACTATATATTTTCCTATATAAATGGTTCAACAAAACCCAGAAAATTATGATGTACTTTTGAGAGCTGAGAGAATTTTGAGGAGAGAGAAACTCCAGAAAGAAAGTTGTACTTCTGAGTTTTGATATCTTTTGTAAATTTTCCTGAAAGTGAATTAATAAAAGTGTTATTGTTCATCCACAATTATGACTTAGTTTTCATAGATTCTTGACAAGGGTGTAGTGTGGGAAATCCTGCAACTACATTTTGGAGCCCGAAATAGGGATTGAATTAACGAAAACAGAAGAAAAAGCGAAGAAGAAGATAAAAATTGTTCAAGATTAGGGAAATTATAAAATAAATCGGTGAGAAAATTGAAGGAAGAATGATCAGAATCAAAAAGGATTGTAGAAAATTGAAAGGTGATGTAATAACAAAAGAAATGATTGATAAATTTCATGAAAATATCAAGGGAAGGATACATAAACGGGATTTTGAAGGAAGGAAGATTATGACAGTAGAGAAGATATCATCACTGAAAGATTGGGAAAAACAAGAAATCACGTTTACAACAGCAGAAATACCAGAAGAAGATTCAAGTCATACATCTCCATTGGTGGTCACAGTGACCACTATACCAATGAGAAAGGAGAAATCGATAAAATATGATGAAGAATGGGCTATGAATAGAACTTTAGTAGACACATGAAGTTCTGTAGACATGATATTTTATCATACCTTCAAGAAGATGGGATATAAGGATGAAGAAATGTCTCATTCAACGTATTATGTTCATGGCTTTGGAAAGTCTATAACAAAACCTAAAGGCGAGATAATGGTACGAATTCCACTAGGAGAGATTGAAACACAAATATCATTATGTGTGGTAGATGTGGAATCGCCATACAATATAATACTGGGAAGACCGTGGATACATGCAATCAAGGCTATGGCGTCAACATTACATCAATGTATTAAATTTCCTATGCCTAGTGGAATTGGAGAAATTAGAGGAGATGTGAATTTCGCGAGATTGTGCTACCAAATTGAAGTACGAAATTGTGAAGAACGTCCAAAGCTGCGAAAGGCTCGCAGAAAACTGGCAAGAGAACTGAAGAAGGAAGAAGAATTTAAAGTTTACATGATAAGAGCAAAAGAAGGAAAAGGAGTGCCCAGTGAAATTTCGCGAGAAGGAGATGAATTCACGAGAGTTATGAAAACGCCAACACCAATGGGAGAACCTGAAGCCAGCTACACTGCTGTTGAACCAACAAAAGAAATAAATATTGGAAGTAAAGAAGAACCTAAAATGCTGAAAATTGGGACTAAAATGGAGGCAGATGAGGAAGTAAGAACTATAAATCTTTTGCGATAATATGCAGATATCTTAGCGTGGAACATGGATGAGATGCCAGGGATAGACCCGTCAATAGCATGTCATAAATTAGAAATCAACAAAAACATAAGACCATTTAAGCAAAGAATAAGGAAGATCGCAACAACATATCATTCTCAAATAGAAGAAAAATTACAGAAGATGCTCGACGCAGGAATTATAAGACAAGAAAAATATCCAGAATGGATTGCAAACATGGTGGTGGTCCCAAAGAAGAACAAAGGGATAAGAATTTGCATAGATTTTGCGGATCTAAACAAGGCATGTCCAAAATATAGTTTTCCGTTGCCAGATATTCCACAAATGGTTGAATCAGCAGCAGGAAACGCAAGAATATCATCATTGGATGTGTATAAATGATATAATCAAATCCCTCTCGCTGAAGAAGATCAAGAACATACTGCATTTTTTGCTCCAAGAGGATTATATTGTTATACAAAGCTGCCATTTGGCTTACGAAATGCTGGTGAAACGTATCAAAGAATGGTGGAAAAGGTGTCTGCGAAGTGGATCCACAAAACATTAGAAGTGTATGTAGATGATATGCTGATCAAAAGCAAAGAAGCTGAGAATCATGTGCAAGATTTGAGAGAGATTTTCGATCAAATGCGGCAATTCAATATTAAAGTGAATCCTGATAAGTGTACCTTTGGAGTAACTTCAGGGAAGTTTTTGGGGTATATTGTGTCAAAAGAGGGAATACAAGTTGATCCGGAAAAGGTACAAGCAATTCGCGATATGCCAACTCCTGCGACGGTAAAAGATGTGCAAAAACTAAATGGAATCTTAGCCTCGCTAGGAAGGTTCATTTCGCGATCTTCAGACAAGTGTAAACATTTTTTCGATATATTTTATAATGGAACAAAATTCAAGTGGAAAGATGAATGCGAAAAATCTTTTCAAGGAATAAAAGAACATTTGGCGAGTATATCTATATTACAGAAAGCTGAACCGGGAGAAGAATTATTGATTTATCTCGCAACAACTCCATATGCGCTAAGTGATGTGTTATTGCGAGTAGACGCAGGGGTAGAAAAACCAATTTATTATATCATCAAAACATTTAATTCAGCAGAGAGAAATTATTCAAAGATTGAGAAACTAATTCTAGCATTGGTACACGCAACTTTTAAGCTTCGAATTTACTTCCAAGCGCATAAGATCAAAGTGTTACCGAGAGTGCCAATCGAATCGGTGATGAAGAATTCAAAAATATCAGGAAGAGTTGAGAGATGGAATGCGCAAGTAGGACACTTTAATATTCAATATGAAATTTTATCCTCGCCAAAATCACAAGTTATCGCAGATTTCTTAGCTGAATTTCCTTTAGAAGATGACGAAGCTGTAGAAGAGATGATGGATATAGAAGAAGAACATGGAGACCCAAAAGAACTATTAACAGAACCTGACAGATGGGAAATATTAGTGGATGGATCGTCAAATGGAGAAGGAAATGGGATTGAAGTTGTTTTCATTTCACCAGAAGGAGAAAAAACAGCTTTTTCATTTAGATTAGAATTTGCATCCACTAATAATGAGATAGAATATGAAGCTGTAATCCATGCATTGAAGTTTGCGATAGAAATGAAGTTGGAAAATTCTAGAATCACCAGCGATTCACAATTGGTTATTCGCCAGATAAAGGGAGAATATACCACAAATGAACCATCTTTGAAGAAGTACAAAAAACTTGTTGAAGAACTATCTGCGAAAATTCCAAAAATAAAATGGAGACACATATCAAGGAAAGATAATAGGCTCGCAGATGCTTTTGCTTTCATATCTAGCATGATGAAAAATCCATTGGCAAGATCCATAAAAATTCAAACACTCTCAAATCCATCGATAAACAAAGAAGAAGAAAAGATAGACGTAATGATGGTAGAAGATGGATAGGAAGAGCCCACGAGCAATATCGCAGATTGGAGAGCAGAACTCCATGCATACCTGTCAAGAGGAGAAATTCCAAGAAATAGATTAGAAGCACACAAATTAAAAAGTAGGGCAACCAATTATGAGCTAAGAGAGGGAGTATTATATCGCAGATCTTTTAATGGACCATCGCTAAGATGTTTGACGAGAGAAGAAGGACAAAAAATATTAAAGATGTTACATAGTGGTGACGCTGGTAATCACAGTGGGGGTAGATCTTTAGCATATAAAACAAAGATGCAGGGTTATTATTGGCCATATATGCATGAGGATGCAAAGCAACTTTCAAGGCGATGTGAAGATTGTCAGCGATTTGGGAAGAAGATACATGCACCAGGAGCACCATTATCATCTTCGTCAAGCGTATGGCCATTTGGAAAATGGGGATTAGATATTGTGGGACCATTTGTGCATGGTTCTGGACAAAGAAGATATTTAATCGTTGCTACAGATTATTTCACAAAATGGGGAGAAGTAAAGGCAGTGCAGCACATCCGCGATAAGGAAATTTTTACGTTCATATTTGAAAATATAATTTGCAGGTTTGGGATCCCAGCACAGTTGATGTCTGATAATGGAAAGAAATTTGAAGGACAGAATATCGAATTTCTTCTTAATGCATTTAAGATAAAATGTGGAAAGTCAACTCCTTTATATCCACAAGCAAATGGTCAGGATGAGGCAACTAATAAGACAATCGCAGACATCTTGAAAAAGAAGTTAGAAGGTTATCACAAATCATGGTGTGAGCAAGTGCATAATGCAATATGGGCATACAACACAACTAGACGAGAGGCAACTGGGATGTCACCTTTCTGTTTAAAATATGGAGTTGAAGTTGTCCTACCAACAGAGGTTGCTAAAAGAGAGGCATGGGAGAAAAATCTAAGTGCTGGCATGATTTTACATGAGTTAGATGACCTAGAAGAAAATAGAGAAAAAACTCTACAACATATGGAAAATTACCAGCGAAGATTAGCTCGCGAGTACAACAAACGAGTCAAGAAACGTCAATTCCAGCCTGGCGATCTAGTTTTGTGAGAAACACAAAAATATCAACAAGAAAGTGGTGGAAAATTAGCGAGAAAATGGGATGGACCATACATCATTAAAGAGATAATTGGAAATGGAGCATACAAATTAATGGATCCAGAGGGAAGAGATGTTGGGAAAAGACTTGATAGACTATGGAATAGATTGTTTCTGAAAAGGTATTATCAGTAGTAGTATTTGCGAGGTAAGAAATACAAATGTAAGATGAAACAATTAAAAAATTCTTCTTTCAATATCAAAATTTATGCGAGCATCATCGCAAGAATAGCGAATAAAATTTCGCAGAGATTAAAAGAATGAGACGAAACTTTATGGCGTGCACCCTAGTTCGCGAATAAAATTTCATAAGAGGCAAATGTAAGACCTAATAGCGCGTTATATGAGGGGGTATCTCTTGGCATGACTCAGCGATAAGGTTATACCGCTACTGGAACCTGAGTCATGCAGACGATGGGGTTAAATAAAACCTATCCAGGATAGAGATCTTGGATTTCCAACTATATAAGGTTATACCCTGGTTGGACGACCGAGAATCTCTTCCAAGAAGTGCAGAGTATGACCAAGGCGCCGAGGTACACGGTTGAGCCAAGGGTGCCCGGAGCATACAAAATTCTCTTGCCATCCTTGGTAAGTCTTGGCTACAATGCACTTGGCCTGAAGAAAACCCCACTTAGGGTGCAGTCTTGTAACTATAAGCCATATAGGCATAAATGACAAGAGGATGCGAACACAACTGGTTGTTGGCAAATCTGGATGGGGGGAGCTAGTTTTGTATGGCCGATGTGCCCTCCTTGAAGGGGCAACCAGGGGGAAGATAAGGGCGGCACCCTCCATTAGGGAGCTGATAAGTGTCTTAAGACGACAATATCATGGGGCTCTATGATCGCAAGAACATTTAGTCCTGTCATATTGTCGCATGACGTAAATAACACAAAGGCAACAAGCCATGAGAGAAATGTTAAGATGAGATCAAGGGGTTTTTACATGAAAGTGTAAAAAAGTCCTGCGATTTCATCGCAAGACGGCAATGTCATAAGGGTAAATTCTTGCGAGAGAATGTATACTTATCATATTGTCGCAAAGATTTTGAAAGAAACATGGATAAGACAAGATCAAAGGGTCTTTACATGAAAATGTTAATAAATCCTGCGATTTTGTCGCAGACAGAAAAAGTTTGGCAAAATAAGACCTTTAATTAGGAAGGCAAAGTAAGACCAAAAGAATAATCTTACCAATTAACTATTCTTCTTTAAGATGGCAGGAAACATTCATTCATTGCAAAATTATATACAAGGAGGAAACAATATTCCTTATATCGCAGATGTATTCATATTTTCGCGAAAATGCAGCAACACAATTTCTTAAAGAAGATAATGAATATTCACTATTTCAAGCAAGATAATGAAGGGCAAGAAGGGGAATAGAGAAGTAAGATTACATTATCTTACTTGAAAGTATTCAAAGTAGGCTATATCGAAAATTAAAATTCTAAAAGTCTCGAAGATTACATCACTCGCAAGAAAGAAGAAGTAAAAGAAAGCAAAGATAAAATTCAAGTTTCAGCGATGGTTTCGCCAGATTTATTCTTCTTGCTCGTCGGATTTATTATTTCTGCTAGAATTATTATCTTCATCAGCATCTTTTTCATCATGAGTATCTTCTTCTTTTGACTCTTCATCAACATTTACTTCACCACCCGCAGTTGTTTCTTTGGGAGGACTTCTTTTATCTTCTTCTTCTTCACCATCTTCTTGAGTAATATTCTCTTCCTCGTTAGTAAACTCTAACTCTTCATCCATGGTAAGAGGAATTTCATCATCGTCAACCTCTAGAGGAGGGACAAAAACATGAGAAAGAGAACGGGGAAGCAGAATATTATTCACGAGAACTTCATCCCTAAGATGGACTTGGAGAAGAAGAGATCTTTCACGATTCCTAATTTCTATATTCTTAAAGTATTCAAGATAATCAAGTCTTCTTTCTGCTTTGTCGTGAGCACTAAGGCAATTAGAAGCAAGAGATTTATTTTCTTTGTGAACTTTATCCAATGTAGCGGTCAGATTAGTAATGGTAGAATGAAGATTTCTTTCGGATTCTGCGAGTAACAAAATAAAAAATCAGTTAGACAAAAATCTCACAAGGAACATAATATAATATTTTATGAGAAGATCAACAAGAGAGGCAGTCAACTGACTACCTTCTTTTTGCGAGGTTAAGTTTTGGATTAAAGAAAATAAATAATTTTCCCACTGATTCATGGCATCGTCGAATATCGCCAACCATACCCTTCAGACGAGATTTCATGTTTTCTTCTTTGTTGCGAAGATATGAATTTTCCTTTGCTAATAAAGAATGAGATTCCTTTAACTGAGAATATTGGTCTTGAAGTTCGCTGGCTCTTAAACTAAGAGTTAATCTACCCTTGATAAGCTTATCCTTATCGGCGGCAGATGATTCAGTTAACTCCTTGAGCTCCTTCTTAAGAGAATGAAGAGATTGTTCTTGACTATTACATGTACTTTGAAGATTACTTATTTACTGTGAGGAAATCGTCATCAAGCTTGAAAATCTATGTTTTTCTTGAGACAGGGTTTTATTCTCATCTGATAAAGATTTCATTGCCAAATTAGCCTTAAAAAACAAATATGAGAGGCGATCAAGCTCGCCACTCAAAAAATTCTGCCTTTGCAATAATTGATTGTTCTCATTAGTAAGATTATTTATGCGATCAATTGAATAAGTGTACAGATTGTCTAGTCTAGTATGTTGATCTATCCAAGAATCTCTTTCAATGCGAACTTCTTCATAAATAGATTCAGATTTAAGTCTTTCTATGAAACGAGCCCGATTTGAAACTAATATATGAATCAAGAATTTAAGAAGGAAGTCTAAGTACAGAAAGTATGTATATGAAACAGAAAAGAAAAAAGAGCAGAGGCAAGAAAAATATACCTTTCAGCTCGTCATTTTTTCTGCGAAGATCCTCACAATCTACAGAAGAGTTACGGAGCTTGTGATTCAAGGTGTCACACTCAACAGTTTTAGCTTGAAGTGCTTTCCTCAGAACTTCAATTTCATTATCTAAAGCCGCTCGTGAATCATTACAATCAGATCCAAAATACTTAAACAGAGTCTCGCAAGCTTCTTGTTGAAGAGGGTCAGTGGAAGACTTTCTAGCATTGTCTAAAATATTAGACAGGACTTTAAAAGCAACATCAACACCTGTGAAAGTTTCGCTTGATGAAGGAAAGGATTTAGAAGGTGAAGTAGTAGAGAGAGTAAGTTGGCGATCATTTGTGATGGTTGAGTTATCAGGAGGAGTATGTGGAAACACAACAATTGAAGGCCGTAGAGGACTATAAGGAACCTCAGTCGCAGCAGCTTTAGAAGCTTGGTTTGTCAAAATGTCAGAAGGGGTAGAGGTATGAACAACGATATTCTCGCGGATAGGAGAAGAAAGATTTGGTTGCGATGGTGTGGGAGTAATCTTCACAGATGTTAACGAGGGCATAATAAGATTTTCTCCGAGTGTCTTAAAATGGCGAGACCTTTTGGGAGGTTTATCAGGATTCACATTATTCTGCGAATAATAACCCAGATAAGAAACAGATGCAACAATATTGTTATAAAAAAATAAAGGATATTTCTTACTACCTTATCATTCACAGAATTTCTCTTCTTCTTTTCTACCGGTTTTTTGCGAGGATTAGGGTTGTGAGTAGTAGATTGTGTGTTAGAAATCTTTCCGCTAAAAAAGAAGACATAACAAGGAAATAAGAAAGATTGAAGAATGCAAGTAAAAACTGGCTTAAAATAAACAACATGAATCAAGAAACAAACCTTGAGGACTCCATTAGAACAGTAGCAGAAGAATATGAAGAAGAGGCAAAGTTGCAGACGGAAGACGAAGAAGAGGAAGAAACAGAAAAGTAAAATTAGTTTTGAGATTAGTTCAACCTTTTATAGGCAAAGGGGAGTGGACCTATGGAGCAGGAACGTGTCAGTAAATGAAGGAATTCACAACACGTGTAAGAAAGGCTCGATTAACGAGATCTTGTCGAGGAGAAAGTATAAAAGGGGAAGAAGTTGCGAAGAATAATAAATATTAGTTCTCATGATATTCTCTTCTTCGCAGAAAAGACATGAGAAGAGGCAAGATGTAGTACCAGAATATCGCCACAACGATATTCTCGCGATAGAAACGACACTTCTGCGAGAAGCCCAAACATTTCTACAAGTATTAACAACACTTTGACGAGATTGTCGCAAGATTTTTCAACAACATTTGGCGAATGTCACAAAAGAGTGATGTAACGGTTAACGATTAAAGATATATGAAGAATAAGTCTGCTTCACGATGGTTATAAAGTTGGCGATGGTGAAGACTAAAGTTATGGCGATGAGATCGCAGACTAGATCCGAATTAAGGGGAAATCTTAGCTGTCTTACACTATATATTTTCCTATATAAAGGGTTCAACAAAACCCAGAAAATGATGATGTACTTTTGAGAGCTGAGAGAATTTTGAGGAGAGAGAAACTCCAGAAAGAAAGTTGTACTTCTGAGTTTTGATATCTTTTGTAAATTTTCCTGAAAGTGAATTAATAAAAGTGTTGTTGTTCATCCACAATTATGACTTAGTTTTCATAGATTCTTGACAAGGGTGTAGTGTAGGAAATCCTGCAACTACAGCGATGGTTTTAGTTGAGCAGATTATCAAAGAAACTTTCGAATAATGTGGTTTTTGATTTTTAATACTGAGGATGTTGGTATTATTTTGCTTCGTTTAGTTTTAGAATGAATAATATAAAAATATTGGTTCTTTAATATATGCTCGTGTTCGAATTCTTTGCTTGATATTTGTTTGTTAATCAATCAATTTTCATTATCTTAACTCGTCGAGTCAACTCAGTTTTCCATAATATACCTTATATAAACATAATCCCTTATGACAGTTATCAGATTTTTAATTATAATTTAGGCACAACCAAAATGGAAGAAAACTAAAAGTTTTAGTATCAAACCAGACAAAATGACTGCTCTTCTAGTAACTTCCTTCTGATTTGTTCTTTTTGATGGAGACAAAGAGATTGTTGGTTATTTTGGTTACGAGGTTGTTCCTTGTTTTGAAGATGTTGATGACGATGAAGAAGAGGAGGACGATGAAGAGGATGATGAGTATGATCTTCAAGATGATGATGATGATGATGAGGATGATGATTTAGATGATCCAGAACACTTATTTTGGTTTGGGCCAGTGCTTGAGGATGAAGATGAAGACGATGATGTTGATGATGATGATTGGCCATACAAAGATGTGGTTACCATTGTCGACAGCAACAGTGAAGAAGAAGGGGATTATAACTGATCTAGTCCTCTGTTTTCATGATTCTGCTATGCAAGAATGGTATTCAATCACATCTTGATCCATCATCTTTTGTTTAGTTAAATATCTTTTTAGTTTTGTGTTATTAGTGTAATTTTTTTTTTTGATGTTTAATTAGTCCTTTTGTAAAGCTGCTTGGAAGTATAGTTTTTGTGAATGTTTAATATTTACGGATGCAATATTTTCTTTAGGTTCCAAGTGCATATGTTGTTTATTTTTTGTCCATTGTTCATCTGTTGGAGTATCAATCTTTTGACAAAACAGAATGAACGAGTAATGTGTTTAAGGGGGCTTGGTGTAGATATTTGGATGTTAGGGTTAACCATGATTTTGTTGTGGCTTTGCTGTTAAAGTGATAGGATCATGAATATGATAGGGACTGTATATTGAGTCTTGTATCAGAGTTGAAAAAAATAGCCAAATTTTTCATAAATTGCAATGCCAAATCTGACAAACTTTACCAAAAAAAAAAAAAAAAATCAGAATTGAGAGCACAATTGAACAGTAGGCCTAGGACTGCTACATAATTGTGCTTACACATTAATAAAATTAGCATACTAAAAATAATGTAAAAAACTTGAATTTAGTCAATGCCGAGTGCTCAACCATAAATTTGTTTGTCTTGGTGGCTTCATATGTTCTTATTCATTGTAATCATTATCCAAATGTTCACCGTAGCTTTTCTCAAATGCATCCCAAGAAACAAAACCCTTAGGAGGAGGATCATTTTCAACATGGATCATTTTCTTATTATGAACTAATTCCCATTCTTCATCGACAAAATCTTCTAGTATATCACCAATGCTTTCCACAAAGTCATCCCATGAAGCAAAGACCTTCGGAGGAGGAGGATCATTATTAATAAGACCACTGGCAGGAACAACACATTTCTCATTAGAACTCATCCTCTCAATTCTTTCTTTCTTTTACTTACGAACGAGGTATCTAATTTCTTATTTCTAGGATCCAAATCTAGCTAAATATAGTGTTGTGTTTTTTCTTTCCCTATACATATCTAGTATGTAAATCTAAATATAGTGGGTGGGTTATGTTTAACATGAATATAACAAACGAAAATCAAGGTGATATATGGAAAGTGGGATTTTGCGGATTTTGCGAGACCGAGAAGAAAAATATTGCATTTAGGATTGTAGGATTAGACTAATGATTGTCAGTTCTACTTAGACGCCTATAATCTTACCGTAACCCTAAAGATATCTCTAAATATCCTGACACGTTAAGCATTCATGTCAATGAGATAGATAGTACACTTGTTAAAATTAAAATTTTACATTCCTTGTTTAACAAAATACTCCTTCCTTATTGAATTTCAGACGCAACTTTTCCTACTACATTATTACTACAATCATAATTGATGTTTTGCAAAATTCATAGACACTAGCACTTGTTGATCATGCACGGTTTACCAGGGTTTACGCGTTTTTCATAGAGCTAACACCTGTTGACAGGCATTATGTGACGCTGGTGTATTGCAATATCTTGAACTACAGCATGGTTTGGCTCATGTCTCATGCCATATCTCAAGTCCCTCACCAACAATTAAAATAAAAAAATGGTTAAACATAAGTTCAAACAAAATAGGTCAATAAGCAAAACAAAATCAGCACACTTGTGTATATTTATTAAGTGGTACAATTTATTATTATGGTGATTATGAAGTATGAACATCTCTATGTTTCAGATTTTAGGTTTATTTTTATGTTGCTGTGAATTGTACCCTAATTTGAGAATCTTTTGGTGATTATGAACATCTCAATTGCATGCTTTATGAAAATCTCAGATTGTAGATTCAGACTAGGTGTGTATATGCCTCTCCATCAAGTGAATTAGACTGGATAGAGAATAATGCTTATTTTGTTTCAACATACCATGGTTGAAATCACAAAGAGAAACCGAAAAAAGACAATTGCAATTTCATTAACCACATTTACAAACACCATCACCATTACAGATCAAACCACTAATTATTAAGTAGTTCCATTTACAATGAAACCATAAGAAAAAGAACTAGACACACTACCAATTCCAGTTCGACTTACACCTGCACAACCAACTCCGATGCCGTCCGATAAGAAAAATTCCCATAACCTCCATAACAAGTACCAGCAAAATACCTACCACTACTACTACCGAGTTTGATCTTTGTCAACACCAAAACAACACCTTTATAAGATCAAACCTTATGCCGAAATAAAACCCTCCCAAAAAAAACACACTTACCATGCATTAGAAGATGTATCATGTATTACAGAAGACTAGATCTCTCCTTCAGTTCCAACAGCACCAGCAACTACAAGCATTAGGAAAATCTTTGTGAATTTTCACGAAGACGATCTGAAGACTTCAAGGAATGCAATCCTTCTAAGTCTTCCTCAAAAGATTTTCCCAATGCTCTTCAGATGGTCACCACTGATCATCGTCATCGTCGGTGTTAAAGCCCTCTTCTTCATAGAAGAAGTCTACGCCACTATCAGTGCTAGTAGAAGCTGCAGGACCATAACCTCCATCCTCATCATCTTCATAATCTTCTGATTCTTCATTTTCTTCTTGATGGAACCTCTGATGCAATATGATTTCCATCTAAATCCATCCCTGGTATCTCCTCACCGTCTGAATCCACGTTCAGGGGTTCAGACATAGTAAGAGCAAATATCCTGGGTTGAGCTTTCTCTGCCAAATAGAGTAGATACATTTCTGCATCATCTCTCTCCTGCCTTTGTCTCTCTCTAGCCTCTTTTTCTGGATCATTAGATCCCTGACTGCTGCTATCATCCTCATCAAGTTTTACTTCTTTTCCACCTTCCTCATCACTTTCACTTTCTGTGGCACTTCTTGTCTTAATCCAACGACGTTCATATCTCTCTAGCCTTTCTCTCTTCTTCCTTGAACTTCTTGTCTCATATTTTATGATCCAAAACTGGTACTCTTCTTCGTTCTCAATCCTTTGCCTATCAAATTCTTCATGTCTCCTATTTTCTTCTTCCTGAATCCTCTTATTTGGAATTTCTTGTTCTAAATAAGAAATCAATCTCTCAGCCTCTTCACTTGTTAATGCATGAGTTGCTTGTTTTGTATTTTCTAATGCTGGTGATTGATTTTCAACAACATCAGGTTGGTTTGGTTCAGCCATCTCTTAATCTTTTTCTCTCTGCAAATTTTCTTTATTTTTTTGTTTTGATTAAAAAGTAATTGCATATCAGTTTCTTATCCTATTGTAGAGTGCTTAGATTAACCATAAATGTCCATTTATGGCGCATGGTTAAACTTCTTGTCCCTTGGCAGACCACACCTCATCAGTGTCAAGAGTGAAGACACAATTTTTCAAAATACATCATTATTAGTCGTCTCATCATCTCTTAATTGCACACACCGTTATCTTTAAGAGTAAAACAAGGGGGTTTACTACTTTGAAGGCCATAACTGTAGCATTATGGTTCACCAGGGTTCACAAGTTTGGCTCATGTATCATGCCATATCTCAAGTACCTGACCTATGGGTGGGACTTGGGTTGGTTGGGCGGGTTAGAAGGCTTACTCATCATAGATAATAATGGCTCATGATTCATGAGATAAATATAATATATATTTTCATTATTAGATTTGAAGATAATATATAAAATTACTCTAAATAGATAATAATGTCAATTATAAAAATAGTTTTATATAGCTATATCATTGTTCTTAGGGTTGGGTGGGTTGCTTGGGCTAGAAACATTTGTGCCGATGTTTGCCCAAATTTAACTCGGGCTTATAAAATTTATGATCAAGCTTGCCTAAAGTTTTGAAATACATTTCCCATGTTCTCCTAATGATCGGGTTGGGCATGGTTTGGGTGGGTTAACCCAATCCAGAGTTAGTAATTCTCCGAATCATTCCTGAATGATTTGCGAACGTATCCGAACTGACCGAATCCGAATGATACTTCCGAACTATTTGAACTCCGAACCTAGTTCCCGGATTATATGGACCTCACTAATGATTCGTGAACGTATCCGAACTGACCGTATCCGAATGATATTTCCGAACTAGAACTCCCATAGGTAACTCTCTCACCAGAGTTCTGTTGATTGGTTTTTGTTTGACTTTGTATATACTTTATATTTAAATACAATTATTGGTAGTTGTTTAACCAGTATTTTATATGTTGATTTTTGTTTAAAAGTCTATAAGTTTTATAATACATTTATGCGATTTAATTGTTTATTTCATGTTAAATAATCATGCTAAAATGTTTTTTTCCATCTTGACTGGATGTTCTAGTTACGGATAAGCTCCGGCGTTTCGCCATAGATACATAAACAAGAGGAAAAATACGTCTATAATAAAGGGTGATGGCTTTGAGCCCTCAGCTGTGTGCTTTAGCGATGCTTTCGAGTCCCAAATTTCACTCTTTTGTGCTGTTAGACACTATTGATGCACTATTGATAGATGGTCTCACCTCGTTGATGCCATTCTTCGTTGGGGGCGTTTCCCTGAAGAATCGAAGGCTTATAAATCATATACAAATCAAATTAGTCTCATAATAGGGTCATAATACTTATCAATTTATCATATATGTTAGCCGAATTTTAAGTGTCGAACTCACATTTATAAAACGAATATGCACGTACGTATGCCGTTCCGAACTACTGTCCGAACAACGAACCGTTGACCGGATTTTTGATCGAATCCGATCTATCCAAATCCGTATAATTCCCATACGTATGCCGTCCCGAACTACTACCTGTACCCCTTATCCGTATAATTCCCAAAAAAATGGTCAAACATAATAGGTCCCTGCACAATCTCCCTTATAAAGCATATAGTTTGGACAACTTAGGCAAGTTAAAGAGCGGCCAGGATTCATTCTTGGGAAAGCTAAATCTAGAACGTGCAATTGGGGGATATGGGTTTTGATTGGGGGATATAGCTACAAGACAAAAATGGTGTCCCAATAACAATTCGTGGTTACCCCCTATCCAAATATTTTTTTTAATTCCTAATCTACCCCTCACTAATCCTAATTAGTGTTTAATTATAAATAGTGCAAATGTTAAGTATTTGGGGGATAAATTAGTATGTATTTTTATTAGAATTTGTGTGAGTGAGGTGAGAGTAGGAGGGGAAAAAAATATTTGAGAGGGAATTTTTTTTGTGAAAATGGAGGATGATTGTGAAGAGAGAATTGCTACTAAGAGGTTGGAAATTTGATTTTTTTCTTTGAATCCACCATTGTTGCAGCTGAAAAAGCTCGGTGTCGGCATGATATTCAACCAAAAAACCATGCCGGCATTTGCTGGAAATTTTCATAAATTGTTTGCCACCAATCCAATTCTACTTTATTTCCTTTTACTCAATTCTGCTTTTCTTTCATCGGTTTTTAAACTACTAGAATTGAATTGCCAGGATGAGTCTATGAATTTCCGCCGACCATCCAGTAGACGCCGAAAACCCAACAGTAATCCTCTCAGGTAGAACTTTGCTCAGATCAATAATATGATACAAAATGGAATTCCCATTGAAAACAGGATTATCATCAGAAGTAAGATAAACACTTAAATTTTTTGTAGTAGTAACTTACCCAAGCATTAGCTGTTTTTCCACTCTTTATACTATTGTTTTCTAATGCAACATATGCGTCAGATATTATCGAGTTAACGTTGATGCCCACATGGTCAGTAATTGGATCCCATGGGTTCTGAAAAGTGTCAAACTCAACTGCAACAGTTTGATTTGTGGGCAACTTTTTTTCAGCATTGACACGATCGAATAAGGCAAGATAACCACCTGAAGATCTTGGAGGCACTTTAGACCCGGACGGGGCTAAGAAGAAAGTAATACCATCACCATAATTGCTTAAGTTTGTCCTTGTCACCATGAAGGAGAGGTGCGTGAGAAAGTCTATGACCCTTCCAGTGGTTGCATTCCAAAGCTGTATTGGTTCTGAATAAGTGGCACGGCCAACACTCCCACGAACAGCTTTGTCTAAGTTTGGAGTGAGTTCAATGACATTATTATCGCCTCGGGTTGAATCATTTTCCAGGCTTTCCAGACAAAGTCTCCTAACAAAATTTTCTGGTATTGATCTTCAAAACCTATTTTTTTGTTTTAATCAGTCCACTTCCGGCACAGTAATTTAATTTCGAGCATGCCGGCATTGATTCCGGCATAATATGTTGCTTAAATTTCTATGTCGGCACATGATGAAAAGTATCCAGAAAATTGATTTTTTTTTTCACTTGACTATGCATGGATAGATTTATATGCCGGCATAATATTTATGATGAAAAGTATCCATGAAAAGTATGCACGGATATATTTATATCGAGAATGCCGGAACTCAGTACCGGCGTGGTCTTCATCCTAAATAACCATGCCAGAACTCAATACCGGTGTGGTCTTCATCCTAAATAACCATGACGGTACTGAGGAACCCAGTATCGGCATGGTCTTCATCATAAATAACTATGCCGGCACTCAATACCGGCATGGTCTTCATCACTACCGGCGTGGTCTTCATCCCTACCGAATGTAAAAAAAAAAAAAAATCAAAGTGAGGAGCTGGCAGAGAAAGAGAATGGAATTTGAAAGGAAGTGAAAAATGTTTCGAATTTAAAAGGAAGTAGGGTATTTTTATGTTTGATTTAGCTTTTATTGTTTTAAAGGGTAGTTTCGTATTTTTGCTTCACAAAAACACCCCTTAGCAGCCACTTTTGGTTGGGGGAAGTAATTCATATCCCCCAATTAATTCTCATATCCCCCAATTGTGGGTTCTAAATCTACGGCTGTAAGATGATCAGTTTAATTAACTTTCAATAATAAATGTTCTATTAATATTTCATAATAAATATTTGTTTAATTAATCAAATAAATACACTTTCATTAATACAATACATAATAAATTTATTGAATGCTAAATCAGTTGACACTAATGGTGGTTGTGATGGTGGGCGGGGGTAGTGGACCATCGGTGGGTGTTAGTGAGAATGGTGGAGTGATGACGTTAATGATGGTGGTGGTGGAAGAAGTAGTGGTAGTGGGATGAGAAAGGTGTCCTAAGATAGATAAATTAATTAGTTACCCTTGGTTTATTCTTTTTATTTGATACAATAATAGTTTTTAAATTTGTTTTTATTTAATTTTTTTAAATTAAAATAAATATTATAGGCCAGATTTTTATCGGGTCGGGACAGGAAAAACGATGAATGGTTGAGGACTATAAAGAAATCAAGATCTGAATGTCAGATACCAAACCAGAACGCTCTGGATTCATTCTTGGGAAAGCTAAATCTACGGCCGAACGATGATTAGTTTACTTAACTTTCAATAAAAAATGTTTTATTGATATTTCATAATATTTTTTTAGCTAATCAAATAAATATATTTCATTAATACAGTACATAATAAACTTATTTTATATTAAATCAATTAACATGTAACATTATTATGGAAGTTGTGGTTGATTTTTTTAATTTGAAAATAAGATGGTTATTAACACAAAAGAAATAATTGTACAAGCTGACCATAAATATTTTTCCGAAAAATAACCCGAGAAAAACCCAGCGATGATAGGGATAATAAAGGTTATCAGTTGATCCCTCTATATGTTTCACCCGGTGATTTTTTCGAGATAAATTTTCGGTCAACCTAGAAATTCTCTGAAAAAAACATAACAATTAAAAAATATGGGGAAAAATTATCACTTTATATAGAGCCAACAAAAGAATGACAAGGGTTTTAAATTGACATAATTTTTTTACTTACTATGGAGGCCGTGCTGTTACGACACGGGTGAAGTTCTAGTTGTGTATATTATTTAATTTTAATTAGTTAACAAATGGGCCATATCCTGAACTGCGGCATGGTTTGGCTCAAACATCATGCCATATCTCAATACCCTAGTCCCTGAGTCCTGACCAACAACTAATTAATCAACTAATGTCAAACAAATCAGGTCACACATAGGTCAAGCAAATCAGGTCCATGAAAGCTTTAATCCAACACGTACCCTAGTGGAATCTATCCTTACCCACTATGTCATAATGACGTGATAAACCTAGGTAAAATGGAATTTATGGTTAATTAAAATTAATAATATGATTTCAGGTGATTTTTCACGGCTGTGGTTGGAAGCTGAACAAAGCTCTCTTCTGAGAGCTTCTGGCCCACTGTGATATATTTCAACCAATATGATTTTTCCGTTATTCACCCCTCAAAAACTACGTCCGGAAACACCACCATCCAGAAACACCACGTATTCTAATTTTCTCTTTCGCCTCCTCTCTATTCCTCGCTCTATCTTCCCCTCACCGTTACTTCTCCATTCTCTCTTTCTATTTTGCAGATTTGAAATCATCGGAAAGGAAGCTATTAGCGAAAGAGAAAAACCAATAAAAATATTGATTCCTGCAGGTATACTATACCATAAACCCTACCCTTTTTCTCTTACATTTTTTTTTCTTTCTGAATCAATGAACCCTAATACTTTTGGTCTATTTTGCAGATACGAGTTTTCATTGATCTTTATAAACAAAGAAATCCAATCTTTTATTGGTGTTAGGACACTGGGGGAAAAACCTCTGCCGAATCAGTCGAGTTAATCAATCGAGTTCATCTTCCTAAATCTCTAAGAGAAATCTCTTTGAACATTTTTTTCCGACAAGGTAAACTCAATTAATATTTCTCTAATCTCTTAATTTATTAACCAGGATTATAGATCAGCTTGAATCCGTCTGGAGCTATATTTTTTTTCTGTTTGCTACTCGCTTTTGGAATATTTTCTTTATTATTGTTTCATTAATGTTTCTTTGTTGTTTTGTCACTGATTCCAATTTGTCTTATTTGTTCAAAATTTTCTACTTGGTCAAAGATTTTATGCTATACCTGACCTATTTGGATTGTTAATGGATTGGATTGTAGATGGAGTACTAAGTTGGTGAGGATAAAGATAATCCAGTGAACCATGATAATAGAACTTGAATTTACTTTATATGGCTGTGTTAAGAGAACTTTAATTTTGATTTTTGAATACTCCAAGGGTATGATCATAAACCAATTTAGAGAGAGTTCATCTAGAGCATTTCTGATAAATTCTAATAATAAGATTGTAATTTTGGGTTTGGGTTCACATGGATGATCACGTTTCCTTATGATTTCATTATTGAAATTTGTTAGACAGTATTAATTTTGTGACGGAAATTGTGGAATTTGGTTTAGGTTGAGTTAAATTTTGTTACTAGTGGTTTTTTTATGGATTTAGGAATTAGCTTCTGTTGCTGTAAGGAGTAAAAGTTGCATTGTAGATTAAGCCGGCGTTGTTATAGAGCCGAAAAGGAGAATCTGTTGTTGTATTCTCTCGAATTTTTTCTACTTCACTTTGTAACGGTGTTCTATTATGCTAAGCAACTGGTTTAACAGGGAAGAATACGTATTTGAAACTTGGTGTTCGACCAGCAACGCACGTGCAATCCACTTGCATCCTATTAGAGAACCTAGTCATCCCTACCTCCACATACAACAAATGGCATCGTTTGACTCCGCATAAGATTTGGCAATCACCAAAGCATGGGCAGCCTAAAGTCGAGTTGTAGATCGCTTCTCGGACGAGACCTTTTGGGCGAAGATACATAGCAAATTTAGCCAAGATTATGGGAAACCGAAAAGAAGAAGTATTCAACAAATCAAGGATAGGCACAACATCATCCTAGATGTGGTAGTTGGGTTTTTAAAAATCAAACACCGGATATCGCACGCAAGCCACCATAGCTTGTCCACTCTACAACTTGTACGTATCTTGATGGTTTATTCGGCACAATACTTTTTCCAACTTATATGTAACCAAATAAGTTTGTGTGTTGTTTTTGTAGCACGAAGCCGTGAAAGCGCGCTACTTAGAGGAAAAGGGGGAAGCATTCACATTTGATGAAATTGTTTACTTCATAGTATTCATATTTTCGAAGTACCACCAGCTGCGGAGTATCACCAGAACTCAATGGTGGGTGAATCAGACTTCATACTCTTATTTGGCATTGCAATCGTTTACTTCACTGCATTGCAGTTTGTGTAATCATCCTGTGGAATACAGTAATCACCTATTCCTTGAATGTGGTTATGCTAGATCTATTTGGTTGGTTTTAAATATCAATATTACCTTTGGTGCAGGAATTAATAGACATGAGATTAATAAATTGCTAATGGTTTTATTTTGGACATTTTTTTAAGCATCAGTTTGGATTATTTGATGTTCAAAGATTTTTCAGAACATTAACTCCAAATAGGACAATGTCAATAGATGGCATTAATGAACTTGTGTCACCTGGAACTAATCTTGTTTATTCTACATTTTGATGCTTCTTTAAGTCAGATTCATTACAAGGTGGAATAGGTCTAATAGTGAGGAATTGTGCAGGTAGCTGCTTTCGGGTGTAAGGATAATGCTTCAATGGAAGAATGAAGATGGGAGTTGAAGATGAGGAGCTGGAATGTAAGGCTATGCAGATAGTTGTTACTCTGGCACCCTCTAAGAACTTTAATTATGTTATCTATGAATTAGATTGTGAGATTTTAATGAAATCCATCAATGATCAAACCTATTATGTTAATTGGGTGAATCAAGCTTTGGTTTTAGATATTAATTCTAATTGGACAGAACACACAATTAGAGCAATGTGTTTTAATTCACTTAATTCTAATTGGGGCCATAGCTTCTTCCAGTTCTTACGATTTTATTTTTCAACTGTACCAACACGTACTCCACTTTTTACAAAGTTAGTTTTTTACTTTAGTACCGTTATAACAACTGCAGCAACACGTACTCCGCTTTTTAGCTATTAATTTGATTTATTTTCTGAATTCGAGTACGAACAAAAACAAATCTTTAGGATGGAATGAATATTAGTTGCATTGCACTCCGGTCTTTTAGAGCCGTCAAAGCAGAAAATTATGTAGCAGGATAACAAGATTTGACTGAGAAAATTCTTAACATATAACGTGCAGCATGCAAATTGAAGGATCTTTACCTTCCTGTTTTACCAAATTATTTACGATATACACTTAAATATTTTTCCAAATTATTTATTAGGAAAAATATTGCCAAATTTCCATTTACCCTCTGTGTTCATCTCCCTCGTCTTAAATCATTTCATGTTTCTACTCTTAAATCTTCTAACCCCCCCCCCCCCCCTAGAAAACGAAACAAGTGGTTTACTTTGATCATCTGATTCATCTCTGGATAAACCATATATTCCCCTGTCAGTTTTGCTTTTCGGAATAATCAGATCGACCGTGTAAGTAATTCTTTTCAGTACTGCTTTGTTAACTGTGATTGTAACTCTAATGATCATAGTAGGGTAAATATTATCTTCACATGCAACTGTATGTAGGTAGCTAACCTATGATTATTTGTATGATTCATATATGATAACTGAACTCACATTGTGATTTGTGATTACTCTTTGTGTACGTATTACTCTTTGCAATGATATTTCGTAGTTTTATTCAGACCACAATAGCATTTTCACAAGATGTTCACAAGTTTTTTCTCCGTCCAGGTATCTGAGAATTCATAATGGATCCTAGAGTAATGGATAAATCTTGGATGTATACCGATAGAACCAAACTGCGTTATCAAGATGGAGTCGATGCATTTATAAAGTTTGTTACGCATACATACCAACAGGATATTGCGAATGGGAAATGGAAACCATACGACAAGGGAAAAGTTAAGTTTCTATGTCCATGTGTGAAATGTCTCAACCTCTATGCGCACAAGGCAAGTAAAGTTAAGTATCATTTATATTCTTCTGGATTCATTCAAAATTATGCGGTATGGACTAAGCACGGAGAAGGAGATGAGTCATCAAGGTGGACACTTCTGGATGGTAATGGAAACGACGGTCCGTACTCTGATGAACCAACACATGCTGTAGATACTAGAGAAATGGTTAGTGCTTTATTAGGAGATAACTTTTTAAAGGATTCTGAGAAGATGCAAAGGATACTCGAAGATGTTGGGAACCCCTATACGAAGGATGTGCCTATTTTACAAAGATATCTGCAATATGTGAACTGTTTAACCTGAAGAGCAAGCATGGAGCTTCCAACAAGTTATTTAATGAACTTCTACCGCTGTTAAAATCCATGTTCCCTCCAGGAAATGAGATGATAAAAAGTACATATGAAGCTAAGAATGTGATGAGATATTTGGGTTCAGGTTACGAAAAGATACATGTATGCATCAATGACTGTATTCTCTATAGGAATGATTACAAGGATCACATCAAGTGTCCCACCTATGGGGAATCAAGATGGAAAGTTGACGACACAACCAACGAGATTTATGAAAAAATTCCGGCAAAAGTCTTGTGATATTTCCCAATTATCCCAAGACTGAAACGGTTGTTTCAATCAAAGAGAATTGTCGAATATTTATTGTGGAACGATACCATAAAGAAAGAAGAGGGTGTTTTACGGCATCCGACAGACTCACCATCATGGAAAAATACAGATGAAAGATATCCCGTAATTCGTGATGATCCTAGAAATCTACGGCTAGGCATTTCGGCTGACGGGGTTGACGTAAACAAAGGCATGCAAAAACAGCACAGTGTGTGGCCAATTCTGACAGTGATTTACAACCTTCCGCCAGAGTTGTATGAAGAGAAAGTTCACCATGCTGTCATTAATTATCGATGGGACGCCTTGTAAGGACATTGATGTTATATTACAACCGTTTGTCAAGGATCTCAAGGAATTGTTTGAGGGAGTCCAATGTTTTGATGCGCTGAAACATGAGATGTTTACTCTACGTGAGGTTGTTTTATGGACAATAAATGATTACCCTGCTCTCGGTATACTATGTGGCTGCCCTTACCAGGGATGAGACGCATGTAAGGTGTATGGGAGAAATACTTACTATGTTAGGGTAAAACATTGTAGAAAAGAGGTTTATACCGGGCATAGAAGATACCTACCATACGATCATCCATTCAGACATCAGAAGGGGTTCAACGGAAAAGATGAAACTGAAGAGGCTCCGGAATTTATGACCCCGTCACAAATATACAATAAGGTAAAGTCTATAAATAATAAATGGGGAAAGGGACGGAAGAATATTGTGGTGGAATTCGTGCAGGACAACCCTGGAAGAGGTGGAAAGATGAAGAGAATCGAAAAGACCATCGACCCAAAAAATGGGAAGGGGAAGGGGAAGGAGAAGGAGACCGAAAGGCGCTACTGTAAAAAGTTCAATATATGGTTCCGGCTCCTCCCCTACTGGCGGTATCATGATTTCCACCATTGCATAGATTTCATGCACGTCGAAAAGAATGTATGCAAGAGTATCGTTGGAACATTGTTGAACAATGAATTTAAGTCGAAAGACCACCTTGCTGCTCGAATGGACCTGAAGGAGATGGGTTTTAGAGACGAGTTGCAACCTCGGGAAAATGGCAAAGGGGGATATATACTAAAGGCAGCATGTCACTCATTAAGCCCAGAGGAAAATGACAAGTTATGTGCAACATTATCCGAGATAAAGGTTCCACAAGGGTATTGTTTAAACTTTTCAACACTGGTGAATCGAAAAGATCGAAAGCTTATCGGAATAAAATCGCATGATTATCACATGCTAATGCAACATTTTTTGCCCATTGCGATTAAATCAATTATTCCACAGCCAACAAGATATGATATTATCAGGTTTTGTTTCTTTTTCAGGGAAATATCTAGCAAAGAAATCAAGGTGGCAGAGCTAGAAAAATTGCAGTCGGATCTCGTTGTGACGTTATGCTTGCTCGAGAAATACTTTCCTCCATCCTTTTTCGACATAATGGCTCATTTAACTGTGCATCTTACTAGGGAAGTGCAAATTTGTGGTCATGTATTCTTTCGATAGATGTATCCGTTTGAAAGGTGCATGAAGGTCATTAAAGGGCATGTGCGAAACATAAACAGACCTGGAGGAAGCATTGTTGAAAGGAACCTTGCGGAAGAGACAATTGAGGTTATTAGTGAGCACCAACAAAGCATGAATGATACAGTCAGAATTCCATCAGACAAACTCAACACATCTGACACTAGCGAAGATTCTTATTCTTTCAGGGGAAAACCAATGTCAAATCCTAAGTTTCCTCGTGTTGATAAGGATCTTTTTGATAAAGCGCATTTCTATGTATTGCGGAATTCGCCTAAAGTTGCTCCTTATGTTGAGTAAGTATAACTAGATCTAACCAAATAACCTCATTTTTTATTTAGTTTTTGATTCTGTGTCCAAATTTCTGTAAAGATAATAACATTAATCATTGCACTGTCCAGCCGACACCAGAATTTTTTGAAGGATAAATATCTTGGTATTATTGATAGACAGCTAGATCAAAAACATCGTGAAGAGTTCGCCAAATGGTTACGAAAAGTGGTAAGAGTTTGCAGAAAATGTCACTCTTGCTATGTAACTTTTGCGTTGAGACGGAGGCTAATCCTTATAATGTATTTCAGGTTGAAAGTGAATGGGCAGACTCTAGGGAAAACTTTAATCAGGACTTAAGGTGGCTATCAATCCCACTGAATGCACAAGTAGAGACATACGAAGCATATCACATCAATGGATACCTGTTTCGCACAAAATCTCATGATGGTTCCGTTAACCAGAATAGCGAGGTTTACGTAGAGGAAACTGACACGCACATTAGACAAGCGGGGATTACCCTTAATCTGGCGGATTATTATGGTGTTTTACAAGAGATATGGGTGCTGACATATCATTCACTGAAAGTGCCACTTTTCAGGTGTAAATTGGTTACCAAAGCAGGGGTCTCAAAAGAAAAACTTGGCTACATTTTGGTTGAGCTTGATAAGTTGGGACTCCAGGATGATCCTTTCGTTATAGACTCCCAAGCTAAGCAGGTATTTTATGTGCCAGACCAGGAAAAAAAAAGTCTATTGTGTTAGGTGCACCTACCCAAATTTGGAAATATGCTGGTGATGAAGTCGACGAGGAATTCAGTATGGCAGTTATTTGTCGGAATGAGTATAAATTGCCAAAGGTAGATAAACTTGACCTGCAAAGGAAATCCAAGGATGATTACTATCGAGACGACATTAAGGGTATAACTGCAAAGAAAGCACCAGAACCAACATCAGTCCCTACTTCTCAAACTACTGCATCTGAGCAACCATTTCCAAGGACTAAGCGACAAGACAGGTGATAGAATGGAGTTGTTTGGATTTTTATGTTAACTAGAGAATGAATGTATGGATTGTTGAAAAAAAATTGATTCTTAAATCATGGTGGGGTTTTGTATGCAGATGGGTTTTCGCAATGTTGGATGAGTTTGGATTTGGCTATACTGATTGTTGAATTAATATTCTGTCATGCTAGGATTAGTAGTAATAGTACTAGGCTTGCACATAGATTTTTTTTTTGGAATTGGGCCTAAAATAAACAACATTTTATATACCCTATTGATTCATTAATTCAGTCATTCCTACCCATCTCTACTTAACAATCATTGGAATTTTAGAATGATTCACCAAGAACATTGCTTGTTTGTACATTTACTGTATTCAATCCATTACTACTGAAATCAAAAGAGCAAGAAAACCTGACACATTATGTTCAAACCCTTCAAATATACATCCATCACAAGTTTAATACTACTGAAAATTCAAACAACTGGAAGAACACAACTAGCTTAATTACATCTAAAGAAGGACAAAGCAAACATAATACGACTTCTAAACACCCGACAGACTACCAGTGCCATTACAACTTTCTTTTTACAATCAAAATTCAAAGATGAACATTACTAATCTACCTGACATAAAAAACCATCCGCATCAACTTTCAAAATACAAACAAACTTACCATCATTCGCACCAACATCAGGAAGAGTAGAAGGAAGGAAAATTACCAGAAAAGTTGTTTTGCCAAAAACTTGTTGATCGTTTTCAGGATTTATGCAATGCCTAAAAATCTAGCCTTTCCTGGTAACTCTGATGAGCTTACCAAACTTCATCCTCATCAGTATCCAGACCCTCTTCACCATAGTCCTCGCTATCAGATAGTACAGGAGAAGTACCACTAGATGATGATTCATCATCACTATCCTCATCCCCTTCTTGTCTTTCTTCCTCACTTGACTCATCATCGAGATCAGCGATTCGAAGGCTCACCTTTACTGCAACAGGTTCACCCTCACTCATGGTGCGAGCAAACATCTTGGGATTGGCAAGTTCATATTCAAATCACCTTCTCGCCTTCTCATCATGATAAGAATTCATCATTTGCTTGTCCTCCGCAGCATCCAAATCTAGGTCACTGGTATCCACTTCCTCCACTTCATACTCATACCCTTCTGAGGCCTCGGAATCACTTTCTGTTGAACTTACATACTTTGGGGTCTTAGCCTGCTTCTCAGCCTTTTCCTCATCCTTCCGTTCTTGCCATTCTAAGAACTTGGGTAGCCATGCATTGTAGAGAGCCTAAAATTTCCTTTTCTTCCGCTCCTGAACAATCTCTTCTGCCTCTCTCTGACTAGTTTGCTCTTGAATCCGATGATCAATTTCAGAATGTGCATATTCTCTTAACTGCTGCAATTCCTCTATGCTCAAAGAAGGGAGAATTGACTTGGCTTGTGCAAATTCAGGTGTTACTGGTGGTGCATTTGGAAGATTTCCGATGGGATTGGTTGAATTCTGGGAAGGATCATCCATACTCTCAATTTAGTTTGATAAACCTAAACCTTTCCTCTTCTATTAAAGATCTCTCTGAAAATGGCAATCTCTCTGCTAATTAACCCCTCAAATACCCCATTGTGCCAATTCAATTCCATTTATGACGCTTAGTTAGCCATCATGTCACTTTGTTAACTATGCCCATTCAAAGCCATATGTGTCCCCTTCACTCTAATAACCATCATTACCCTATGAAGACCTATTTTAAACACCTAATTTCCATTAAGACTTTTACCCTCTTTGGAACTGCCATAATGCCATTAAGGGCGTATCTGGTGGGTCGGCAAACTTTGATGTTTATCTTTGGGGTCTAATTAACTCTTTATGTTTTATGCATACTAGGCGATGGCAGCACCAGTTGGGAGGCTTCATTGGAACCTGCTACATGTCTTAAAGTGTTAGATTGTATACACCACCTAGTATTACTTGTCACACTACATGTAGGATGTTATGTAGCAATAATACCTCTATCTTGCTTGTAAACCATGCAATTCAACACCCACTAGCTTTAGGTGTTAATCCCATCCAACAAAGTAGCTTACTATTGCTTAAGTAGCTTATACAAGGTGATTGGTGTAACAAGGTGCTTGGTGTAACTAATGGTGCTAAGTGGATAGCCACCATATCCCATGCATATTATAACATGACACACTTTGATTTGGCATGTTTAATAAAATGTTAAGTAGCTGAACCAGTTTATTTTTTTTCAAAACACCCTATAGACACGTCTAAACATGTGCAGCTTGGTGGATTGATACGTTACCTAACTTCTTTGAGGTCATGCGTTCGAAAGCTTTTTATTAATTTTTTTATAAGGATGGGCTTGTTTAGAAGGATGACAGCGTCTTCTTCTAGAAGTTTTAAGGTAATTGGGCTTCCACTTGCCACTTCAATCCCATCTCTGACGAAAATAGTTGAGGGCAGCTGCGGTTCGGTACTGGGTTTCGACTTCGGGTCACGGGTAGACCGCTTAGAGAGTCCGCTTTCCAAATAACTGCCAAGTGTTTGCTGCCGCAACTGAACGTCCAATAAGTTGGGGTGGCGTTAAATAGGTATTTGAATGCACTTACTAGGCATGTGCCTCCCCGATATCTCAACTAATTCATCTCGAGGATTGAAAAAGGATGGGTGAGATGTGTTATCTGTTGGTCTTCTCATCCATAAGGCATGTTTGGAAGATATCAGTTATAATTTCCAATTCGGTAACTCTGTAACTTCCACATTCCATCTCCGCAAAATCCCTTCAGTGTTCCAATTGTTGAAGCTATGTCTAAGCGAGGTTATAATGCATATCTAAATCTGAATGATCGCCCATCCATGTCTACAAATCAGGAATACATGGGTAGACCAGAGGAAAAGAAGGCTAAGATGAATATGCAAGAAAACCAGGTATTGATTTTTGATAATCATGGAAGAATTGTTGGGTTCAAGGTGTTGAAAGTTAATAAAGGATATAAAATACTTAATCTCTAGTTTTTTGGTTTGTGAGTTTATTCATGTAAGCCGTAATGATAATCAAGTGGCAGATGTTGTTTCCAAACATGTCAGGCAGACAATAATGCCAATATTATCTGTTGAAAACTTTAACCCAGTATTTTGTGAGCTTCTGGCAAAAGATCACAATCCTGGCTAATTTCTATAAAATTTTCTCTTTATAAAAAAAAAAGGTGTTGAAAGTGAATTTCATAGTTGTAATTGGCTTTATTAGTAACTATGATGGTGTTATTGATTGGGATTCCCCCATTTCTCCAATTTGACAAGTAGTAGAGATAAGCAGTAGCAGCAGTGAGGAACCAAAGCCAAACATGCAAGTTGGTACTGGAGGTGTTGGAGAAGTCAAAGAGGATAGGGTTGTTATGCATGATA